>CP136056.1:155825674-157100650 GCA_032464435.1 Aegilops umbellulata
ACCAAACTGATAATTCGAAGAGACTTGCAAAGATAACCAATCATACATAAAAGAATTCCGAGAAGATTCAAATACTGTCCATAGATAATCTTGATCATAAATCCACAATTCATCCGATCTCGACAAACACACCGCAAACAAAGAGTTACATCAAATAGATCTCCAAGAGAATCGAGGAGAACTTTGTATTGAGATCCAAAGAGAGAGAAGAAGCCATCTAGCTAATAACTATGGACCCAAAGTTCTGAGGTAAACTACTCACACATCATCGGAGAGGCTATGGTGTTGATGTAGAAGCCCTCCGTGATCAATGCCCCCTCCGGCAGGATGCCAAAAAAGGCCCCAAGATGGGATCTCACGGGTACACAAGGTTGCGGTGGTGGAATTAGGTTTTCGTGGGCGCTTCTGATGGTTTGGGGGTACGTAGGTATATATAGGAGGAAGAAGTAGGCCGGTGGAGCCACGAGGGCCCACGAGGGTGGAGGGCACGCCCTGGGGGGTAGGCGCGCCCCCTACTTCGTGGCTTCCTCGTCGGTTGCTTGACGTCCACTCCAAGTCCTCTGGATCACGTTTGTTCCAAAAATCACGTTCCCGAAGGTTTCATTCCGTTTGGACTCTGTTTGATATTCTTTTCCTTCGAATCACTGAAATAGGCAAAAAAAACAACAATTTGGGATGGGCCTCCGGTTAATAGGTTAGTCCCAAAAATAATAAAAGTGTATAAATAAGCCCATTAAACATCCAAAATAGAATATATATATATATAATAGCATGGAACAATAAAAAATTATAGATACGTTGGAGACGTATCAAGCGTCCCCAAGCTTAATTCCTGCTCGTCCTCGAGTAGGTAAACGATAAAACAGAATTTTTTATGTGGAATGCTACCTAGCATATTCCTTAATGTAATTCTCTTATTTTTGGTATGAATATTCAGATCCGAAAGATTCAAGATAAAAGTTTAGTATTGACATAAAAATAATAATACTTCAATCATACTAACTAAGCAATCATGTCTTCTCAAAATAACATGGCCAAATAAAGTTATCCCTACAAAATCATATAGTCTGGCTATGCTCTATCTTCATCACACAATGTATTTAATCATGCACAACCCCGATGACAAGCCAAGCAATTGTTTCATACTTTTGATGTTCTCAAACTTTTTCAATCTTCATGCAATACATGAGCGTGAGCCATGGACATAGCACTATATGTGGAATAGAATTGTGGTTGTGGAGAAGACAAAAAAAAGGAGAAGATAGTTTCACATCAACTAGGCGTATCAACGGGCTATGGAGATGCCCATCAATAGATATCAATGTGAGTGAGTAGGGATTGCCATGCAACGGATGCACTAGAGCTATAAGTGTATGAAAGCTCAACAAAAGAAACTAAGTGGGTGTGCATACAACTCGCTTGCTCAAGAAGACCTAGGGCATCTTGAGGAAGCCCATGATTGGAATATACAAGCCAAGTTCTATAATGTAAAATTCCCACTAGTATATGAAAGTGACAACATAGGAGACTCTCTATCATGAAGATCATGGTGCTACTTTTGAAGCACAAGTGTGGTAAAAGGATAGTAACATTGTCCCTTCTCTCTTTTTCTCTCTTTTTTCTTGGGGCCTTTTCTCTTTTTTATGGCCTCTTTTTTCTCGTCTGGAGTCTCATCCCGACTTGTGGGGGAATCATAGTCTCCATCATCCTTTCCTCACTTGGGACAATGCTCTAATAATGATGATCATCACACTTTTATGTACTTACAACTCAAGAATTACAACTCAATACTTAGAACAAAAATATGAATCTATGTGAATGCCTCTGGCGGAGTACCGGGATATGCAATGAATCAAGAGTGACATGTATAAAAATTATGAAAGGTGGCTTTGCCACAAATACGATGTCAACTACATGATAATGCAAAGCAATAAGAAAATGATGAAGCGTGTCATAGCAAACGGAACGGTGGTAAGTTGCATGGCAATATATCTCGGATGTTTTGAGGAAGGTATATGGTGGGTGTATGATACGGCGAAAAGTGCGCTGTATTAGAGAGGCTAGCAATGGTGGAAGGGTGAGAGTGCGTATAATCGATGGACTCAACATTAGTCATAAAGAACTCATATACTTGTTGCAAAAATCTATTAGTTATCGAAACAAAGTATTACGCACATGCTCCTAGGGGGATAGATTGATAGGAAAAGACCATCTCTCGTCCCCGGCCGCCACTCATAAGGAAGTCAATCAATAAATAAATCATGCTCTGACTTCATCACATAACGGTTCACCATACGTGCATGCTACGGGAATCACAAACTTTAACACAAGTATTTCTCAAATTCACAACTAATCAACTAGCATGACTCTGATATCACCATCTTCATATCTCAAAACCATTATCAAGCATCAAACTTCTCATAGTATTCAACACACTTATAAGAAGCTTTTTACTAATCTTGGATGCCTATCACTTTAGGACTAATTTCTCAATTTAAGCAAGTTAGGATGCTGTTTTGTATGACTCTCAAAATAATATAAGTGAAGCATGATAGAACAATAGTTTCTATAAAACAAAACCACCTCCGTGCTCTAAAAGATATAAGTGAAGCACTAGAGAAAAAACTATATAGCTCAAAAGATATAAGTGAAGCACATAGAGTATTCTAATAAATACCGAATCATGTGTGTCTCTCTCAAAAGGTGTGTACAGAAAGTATGATTGTGGTGAACTAAAAGAAAAGACTCAAATCATACAAGACGCTCCAAGCAAAAAAACATATCATGTGGTGAATAAAAATATAGCTCCAAGTAAAGTTACCGATGGACGAAGACGAAAGAGGGGATGCCTTCCGGGGCATCCCCAAGCTTTGGCTTTTTGGTGTCCTTAGATTTACCTTGGGGTGCCTTGGGAATCCCCAAGCTTAGGATCTTGCCACTCCTTGTTCCATAATCCATCAAATCTTTACCCAAAACTTGAAAACTTGACAACACAAAACTCAGCAGAAAATCTCGTGAGCTCCGTTAGCGAAAGAAAACAAAACACCACTTCAAGGTACTGTAATGAACCCATTCTTTATTTATATTGGTGTTAAACCTACTTTATTCCAACTTCTCTATGGTTTATAAACTATTATACTAGCCATAGATTCATCAAAATAAGCAAACAACCCACGAAAAACAGAATCTGACAAAAACAGAACAGTCTGTAGTAATCTATAACTAACGCAAAGTTATGGAACTTAGAAAAATCTGCCAAAATAGGACGACCTAGATAACTTGTTTATTGATCTGCTGCAATTGGAATCAATATTTTATCACGTTCTGGTGATTTTAACAATTGTTTTCGTGAACAAAAAGTTTCTGGAATTTTCAGCAAGATCAAATAACTATCATCCAAGAAGATCCTATAGGTTTAACTTGACACAAACACTAGTTTTGTCAGGTCCCCAGCAAATTCTTCAGACGTTACAGTATGTCTGGAGACCTGACCCTGCATAAGAGATTAGTTCTTTTTCTTCACCACCCACATCTGAAGGGGTGGCAAAGAGTTCATCACTCTGCGAGCTCCATATGAAAATGGTGGCATGGAGGCCAAACCATTTCGTTTCACATAAGAGTGGTTAGGGTAAGCATATGAATAAGCAGAGAAATTCTTCGAGGACTTATGAACATAATGAGTAGAAGAATAAAGCTCATATTCATAGCCCTTGGCTCTTCCCTACGAAACAGAGTTGTTAGCACGATGATGTTCATATGAGGACTTTGATCCATGCGAGGAATTTGATCCCCTTGAGGAATATGGTCCATATGAGGGCTTGGGTCCATATGAAGAATTTGGTCCATATGGAGAATTCGATCTGGGGTTCCTATTCTTCACAGGTGGTGTTAGGAGGACATTCACCTGAAGACTTTCAGGGCACCTTTTGGGAACCCAGATTTTCTTCATAGGGGAACCGTTCCTGCAGTCAGTGCTAACATATCTAGCAAATACTTCACCATTCTGATTTTTGAACAGTTTATAGTTGGAGTCAAATAACTCGTCAGAAGAATGAGAAGATTCACATGTATAGCCAGATAAATTAGATGGGTCAACTGGAGGTCCCTTTGCAGCAACCCATGAGGTTTTGGGGTACTGCTCAGGCTTCCAATATGTACCATCAGCATTGAGTTTCCTCTCAAAGGCAATACCCTCTTTCCTAGGGTTCCTGTTGAGGATCTGTTTTTTAAGCACATCACAAAGGGTCTGATGCCCTTTGAGGCTTCTGTACATGCCTGTCATGTACAATTCCTTCAGCCCTGCATCGTCAGTGATACTAGCAATGTCCTCAGATGAGGAATTAGTGATAGCAGAGACAGATTAGAAGCATTTGAACATTCAGGTGAGGAATTAGCAGATTCTCGTTCAATGCATTTCAAACATGGAGGAATAAATTCTTCCTGAGCAGCGCTGATTTGTTGAGCAAGCAATGAATCGTGCTCCTTCTGAAGATCTTCATAACTCACTCTTAGCTCCTCAAGATCTTGCTTTCTTTGAAGAAATTCATAAGAAAGCTTCTCATGATCAGATAAGAGAGTGTTATGATGACCTTGAAGGTTATCAAACCTTGTCTGAAGTCTCTGAAGATTTTCAGTCAAGGCTTTGGTGCGATCCGTTTCTTCACCTAACATATCATCACTTTTGTCAAGCATGTTTTGAACCTTTTCAAAAGCCTTTTGTTGTTTCACAGAAATCTTAGCAAGTTTTGTGTAGCTGGGCTTAAGATTTTCATCAGATTCATCTTCACTAGACTCAGAGGAGGTATATTTAGGTACCTTGGCACCCTTTGCCATGAAGCAATAGGTGGGAGCATAGTCATCCCTTCATCAACCTTGTTGGTGAGGTCATTTTCTTCAGAGTTGAAGATAGACTTGCTGACGAATGCAGTAGCGAGGGCTAGGCTTGCCACACCAGACTCAGAGTCCTCAGAAGCCTCCTCTTCTTCTTGTTCCTCAGATTCAGCTTCAGAGTCCATTTCCTTGCCAATGAATGCCCGAGCCTTCTTGGAGCTGCTCTTTTTGTGAGATGAAGACTTTGAGGATTTTGATGATGAAGATTTTGAGGACTTCTTCTTTTTCTTCGCATAATCAGAACTGTAATCCTTGTATTTCTTATTCTTTGATTCCTTTTCCCACTGAGGACAATCTTGAACGTAATGTCCTGGTTTCTTGCACTTGTGACAAAGCCTCTTCTTGTAGTCACTGGATGAGGAATCATTGCTCCTTGAGGGTTTTCCAAAGCGACCACGTCTTGAGAACTTCTGGAATTTCTTCACAAGCAGTGCTAGATCATGACTCAGTTCTTCAAGGTCATCAAGGCTGCTACCAGAGTCTTCATCTTCGGATTCTGATACTGCCTTGGCCTTCAGTGCACGTGATCTGCCATAGCTCGAACCATAGAGATCTCTCTTTTCAGCAAGCTGGAACTCATGAGTGTTTAGCCTCTCGAGGATATCAGCGGGGTCAAGTGACTTGTAATCAGCACGCTCTTGTATCATCAGTGCCAGAGTATCAAACGAGGAATCAAGCGATCTCAGCAATTTCTTCACCACCTCATGGTCGGTGATGTCAGTGGCACCAAGTGCTTGAAGCTCATTTGAGATGTCTGTGAGGCGATCGAAGGTTTGATGAACATTTTCATTGTCGAGTCTTTTGAAGCAGTTGAAGAGATTGCGAAGAACATCAACTCGAGAGTCACGCTGAGTTGAAACTCCTTCATTGACCTTGGACAGCCTATCCTAGATAAGCTTAGCAGTTTCCAAAGCACTCACTCTACCATACTGTCCTTTACTCAGATGGCCACATATGATATTCTTCGCTTGGGAATCGAGTTGCTTGAATCTCTTCACATCGGTAGCGTTCAGTGAGGGTGAGACGGAGGGAACACCATTTTCCACAACGTACCAGAGATCGTTATCAATTGCCTCAAGATGCATGCACATCTTGTTCTTCCAGTAGGGGTAGTCCGTCCCATCAAAGGTAGGACACCCATCAAAGACCTTGATCATACCTGCGGTCGACATAACTGAAACTCCAGGCTTTAAACCAAAATCACACAGAACAAGGGAGTACCTCGCTCTGATACCAATTGAAAGTGCGTTATATCGACTAGAGGGGGGTGAATAGGCGATTTTTATGAAATTATTCACTGAGGAATTTGCTAGTGAGGAAATTCCTTAGCGAAGAACTACTAGCAGCGGAATAAGTACTCAGAAGTAAACATAGCAGAATACATGCATGGTCATCATGATGAAATGAAGACAAACACAGAGTACAGAAAGCGTAAACACAGGATAGCACAAGATGAAGACAAACAGACTGAAGAAATTGAACTGAGGAAATTGAGAAAGTCTTCAGTCAAAGTCTTCAAACACAGATATGAACAAACACACAACACAGTAATGAGGAAACGAAAGTGTTGAGGAAATAGAACCAGTTGGCTTGGTGAAGACAATGATTTGGTAGACCAGTCCCAACTGATGTCTCAGTTGTACATCTGGTTGGAGCGGCTGAGTATTTAAACTCGAGGACACCCAGTCCCGGACACATAGTCCTCACTGTATTCTCCTTGAGCTAAGGACACACAGTCCTCGCCCAATCACTCGTGGTAAGTCTTTAGGTGACTTCCGAACCTTCACAAACTCGGTCACTCGGCGATCCACAATTCCTCTTGGATGCTCTAGACCATGACGCCTAACCGTCTAGAAGAAGCATAGTCTTCAAAGGTAACAAGCGTCGGATCCACGCAGGATCAATCTCTTTAGTGATGCTCAATCACTTTGGGTTTGTAGGTGTTTGGGTTTGGGTTTGGATTTTCCTCACTTGATGATTTTCGCTCAAAGTCCTCGGAGGATGGGTTGCTCTCAAATGACAAGTGTCAAGTTCTCGCAGAGCAGCCAACCAGCTAGTGGTTGTACGGGGAGGCTATTTATAGCCTAGGGAGCAGCCCGACATGATAAGACATAAATGCCCTTCAATGATATGACCGTTGGATGGTAAGATATTTTGGGACAGCTGGCGCGTAGCACAGCAACGGTCGGAAATTTGACGTACAAATTCCTCAGGGCTATCATGTTCCTCACTGTGTAGGCAATTCGCACTAGCGAATTCCTAACTCCTCAGTCAGAGCAAAGTCCTCAGTGACCAGAAGAACTGCGTCTCTATCACTGAAGAAATTGAGTGAACTGTATGAGATTTACAATGGCTTCACTCGAAAGGATTGGTAGGTGTAGGATTTGAGTTGAGCATCAAATGGAAATTTTCTCCTTAGTATTTCCTTGACCCCCTTTAACAGTACAGTGTTTCCTATGACTCAAGAAAGAGAAAATGAAACTACGAAAACAAAAGTCTTCACGCTTCATGTTCCTCGAATGAATACCAAGTCTTCAAGGTCACACCAATTTCTTCAATTACAAAGTCTTCAGAAAGTCTTCAGAATATCAAAGTCTTCAGTCGAAGAACTTCATTTTTAGGGGTCGACTTTCTCTGTAAATATCAAACTCCTCATAGACTTATAGACCTATGTACACTCATAAACACATTAGATCCTTAACCTATAAGTCTTCAATACACCAAAATCACTAAGGGGCACTAGATGCACTTACAATAGCAGTATGATCGGGCACATCGAGGCACCGGGTCAAGCGAACCACTTGGTTCTGAGCACGAGTGGCCATCTCAAAGCACAACCACAATGCAAAGACATTAGAATTTCTAGGGAAAATTGGACATCATAACAGCTGTAAATGCTCAGAGACAGAGTTGAGACATCCACAACAGTTGCAAAAGCCACTCGACAACATCATATCAAGGTTCTGGTTTAACTGGCAACATACTAAAATTAGTAGAAACTGAACTGGGGCTGGTAACCAACAACCCTATAAGTTACTACGGATCAGTAACACGTGAACCTGATAGAGAGAAGAGAGCCTAGTCCTTAACCCACGTAGAAAGAGAAGAGAATGACACAGATCAGAGGGCACAAGGTAAAGGAGTAAAAAGAGCCTTATGTTCCCTCCCACAATCAATTCCCCTACATATAACTAAAGAATTTCTAGACTCGACATCGACCAGTTTAGCTTAGCGAACCTACAGGCAGTCCGGCTCTGATGCCAACGCTGTCAGGACCCTGATTCCAAGTCACATCGACCCAGCTGGTAACACCTCATATCACTTTGCGGCCTCACGCACGGTAATCCCACGGGTGTCGCCTTACCATGGCCCGGGACTGTTTGCGCCTTTTGGCTCACGTATATGATAGTGTCGCTAGCATCCATATGACAGAGAACCCGGGCCGGCATGGCTAGTCGTGAACCCAAGGCGGCACTAACCCATGGGGACAGGCATACATGAATCACATCGAGCATGTCGGTCATCAACGTGTGAATCCGGGCTGTAGCACTGGGCTAACAGGACTCCGGTTACCTGGGCTGTAGCAGGCTAGGCAGGACTCCGGATGTCACCGCGTGACATTTCCCCGAAGGGACAGACACAGGAACGAAGTGAATCACATGCCGGCCGAGCAGTAGTGCTGGGCTAGCAGGACTCTGGTGAACCGGGCTGTAGCGGACTACTATCGCTCAGGAAGCACTAGACTACATGTCCCCATATGAGAGGCTGCCAAGGATAAACCACTAGTTTGTCCGATCCCACTCATACCAAGCATTTCAAGCATACACACAATATGCCCGATATGAGTACATACAACATGGCATCACAACAAAACTCTACAACTCAAAGTACTTTATTTAAAAGGCTCCGAGGAGCCGTACATAACATATTCATACAGTTAGGGGTCACATGACCCGACACTCAAGACATACAAACATATAAGCACATGCGGAAGCAAACTAGTCTGAGTACAGACACTAGAAAGAAAGAAGGCTTGACGAAGCATGTCTATCTACATCGACCCTTCACAAGTCTTGGATCACCACCTGGGTGGCTAGTCACTCGTCAACGTCGAGGTCTACATAGAACCCATCGGAGGGGGCGGTGTTGTCGTTTGAAAACATTAATTTAAGCAACATGAGTACGGAGGTACTCAGCAAGTCTTACAACAGAATCCTACTATACATGCACATTCTCAAGAAGGTAGTGGAGTTTTTGCAGCAAGCCAGCTTTGACTCATGGCTAAACTATCCTACGATAGACATAACTTGTAAAACATTTGTTGCACATGAGTCCACTAATCACCAACACAATACTCCACCGTGGATCCTCCCTCAATCACCCTGCGAGAGGGCCATCCGCGGTACTCACGCTTATCTTGAGGCTTTTAGTAGTATCCATTTAGTTGTCTATGGACTGCATAGGCGACCAAGTAGTCCTTTACTGCGGACGCGGCTATTCGAATAGTTTTATACCCTACAGGGGTGTACTTCGTCACACATGTTTCCACCACTTAGCGTCTGCACACGACATGTTCTCGGCAGACTTCAAGCAAAAGCCGACGTGGGTGTAGACCACGACCTGACCAACCACACAAGTCCCTAGTCCAGGTTTATCGCCTATTCGGGTTCCATCCGCAAGGAGTCCGGCCGAGGTTTCCACTAACGGCCCCGAATGATGTGTGCAGGGTTCCCGAGACACCAAACGGGCGAATCGGTACACCGGGCCACGTGCCTACCACAACACAGCCCACCCCTATGGTCAGCGCTGCGTGCGGCCCCCAGCATACTACAAACACCAGAAACTACTTGCATCTCCTGGACAGAGGACGAGAGGGGTCGGTAAGTCGAGCGGGGTCATATTTCAGGGCCCAACGTGTGGTAGTAGCTGATCTTAAATCACACATACAGATCTCAGTTCTTAGGAACGGCCTCAATGAAACAACCCACCATGTACTCCTACATGGCCTCTCATCGATTCCTTTACCAAATCATATTCAACACTTTCACTCTCGACACCGACACAACCTTTCACTCTAATTCATCATCTCGATGAGCCAGGCCTGACACAACTCTAAGCATAGCAAGAATAGCATGGTAGGAAACACAAATATGGCTCAATCAACTCCTACACATGCTAGTGGGTTTCATCTAGTTACTGTGGCAATGACAGGTCATGCAAAGGAAGTGGGTTCAACTACCGCAACACATAGTTTGAATAGCGTTGTCTTAATGCAGTAAACAAGAGCAGAAGTGAGAACATGGGTTTTATCGGAATGATCAATGGGTTGCTTGCCTGACGGAGTGGTAGTGGGATACTGCCCTTCAGTTGGATACTCGTGAATATCCTCGGAGGCAGAACCTACCACAAGAACACAACGAAACACAATCACCACATGGCAATATGCAACAATATGATGCATGCAATGACATGGCAAAATGGTGCGTGATAAGTCTAATGTAACTTGGAACAGAATGGTTTGAGTCCATTTGAACCAAAGATTCAAATGATCACCCAAAATAATAAGTGATATAGGTGCATTAGCTTGTTTCACCTAAAAATCAAGGTTAAAGTGTTCTGACATGCATGAAACTAGTACAGATGGAAATATTGGATTTTTCTGAACAAATTTCATATATAAATCTTTTCATTTGGAGTTACAGATTGATTTCTATGAATTTTTGAAATTTGCAACAATTTCTGGAATTTCCTATATAAGAATAATTCGAGTAATTGAATTAATGCGTCAGCATTGCGTCAGGGTGACGTCTGTAGTCAACGGGGACGTCCAGGTCAACCTGACCAGTGGGTCCCGCGTGTCAGCAATTAATTAAACTAACTAAAATTAGTTAAAACTAATCTGGTTAGTTAGTAGAGGGGGTCCCACTTGTCATAGACTCAGGTGAGTCAACTTGGGCCCACCCAGTCAAGGTCAACGGTCAAACCCGCCGACGTTTAGCCGCCGGCGAGGCCAGACGCGGCGGTGGAAGTGCATTAGCACGTTCCGGCGGCCAAATGGACGGCGGAGGCCATCCACGGGTAGCCAGGAGCATGCCGCGGCGTTTGGTGGTGGTAGTTGAGCTCGGGGTGGCCGGGAACGTCGCCGGCGACGAGCTAGGCGGTCGTCGGAGTCGGGTGAAGACGAACCCGAGGCAACGGGGCATGGCGAGGTGCGTGGAGTGGTGCGTTGTGCTTCTGGGGTTGTGGTGAAGTTAGTGGACAAGGTGGCGTGGCCAGTGGTTGGCCGGAGACACATCGGCGACGAGCTCCGCGGTGGCGCGTGCGGGCGAACTCCGTGTGCTCGCTGTGGTGCACGAAAAGGAGAGCGGAGAGGATGGGGAGGTGGCTAAGCTCACGGCGGTCACGCAGAGACAGACGGCGCGGGCGGGGACGAGCTGATGCGGTGACGACGTCGAAGGGGATCTCCGGCGGTGGTTGACGAAGACGAGGTCGGTGGAGACATTGCAGAGCGTGCGAGCGCTCGGGGCTCGGCCTGCTCGATGTAGTCGACGACGGCGGGGCGAACGGACACGGTGGTGCGGCACGGGGACGACGGAGGGCACGGCTACGATGGTGGAACGGCGGCGGCTGCGTCGACCATGGCGGAGGGGAGCGAGGGAGAAAGGCAGGGGGCGAATGGGCGTGTCTAGGGGGGTCGGGGCACGACGTGGAGGTCGCCCAGGCCAGCAGGGCAGCGAGGGGAGGAAGCAGGGCGGCGGCCAGCTGCGTGGCATGCGCTGGTGCCGGCGTCGAGCACCTGGCTGCCTACCTGGCCGAGCCAAGCAGATCGCTGGAGTGGTGGCTGGGCTGGGCCGGCAGGTGGGCTTGCCAGGTGGGTGCCAGGTAAGCCTCTCTCTCTTTTATTTTCTGTATTCTATTTTTCTGTAGTTTTGAGGCTTTATTAAAAATAGCTAGGCACTTCCAAAAATGCTGAAAATAATCAGGGGCTCTATTTAGAATATTTCCAATAGCCCACACTTATTTTCAGAATTATTTGAGCATCTAAAATATTTACTAGTATTTAAATGCCCAAATGCAAATTACATATGATTTAATTCAATGACCTTCTATTGACCTAGAAAATTGTGCACCAATTTTGCCAGAGGTTCTAACCCAAGGCAAAGAGGGTGAACATTTTAGAAGGGCATTTCAGGTTTATTGAAAACATTTTTAGTAAACCCTAGTTGATTTCATAGGGGGTGCTGGGGGTTCTGTCTTCCCCAATTCAAGTTTCTGTTGAAAGTAGATATGATGCAACACTCTAATGCATGGTCTAGCTAGGATGTGACAGCAGCTTCCTTGCCGGGGGCCTCAGCTTTGGCCTTCTTGCTGATACTAGGCATACCCAATCATTCAACAGTCATCATTGCCTTATCTCTCCGCTTCTTACTGTGCTTCTTGCTCTCCTTCTGACTAGTTGATTCATCATCATCTTTTGAATCAACATTGGCGCAATCTTCCTCTCCAGGAAACTTCCTTCCCTCCTGCATCTGAGCACACTTGTCCACTAATGTGTAGAGCTCCTTCACAGTCTTGGGCAACCACACTTTCATCTTGGATTTCTATGAACTTTGTTGAATCTCTGTAAATACTTACAAAGGTTTTCTCCTTCCTTCGGCTGGAGAAGCTGCAAGATGCTAGGCCTGTCGGGTTCTTGATGACCGCCAGTGAAGGCGCCAATGAACTTGTGACACAGGCCAGCCCATGACGAAATGGAGTTCTCCGGTAGGTGCATCAGCCAAGACCTCACATTGGACTTCAGGGCCAAAGGGAAGTAGTTGGAAAACACCTTCTCATCACTTCCCCCGGCAGCCTCAACAGCGATAGTGTAGATGCTCAGGAACTCTGTCGGGTTCAACCTCCCATCATACTTCTCAGGTATCTCTGTCTTGAATGTGCGAATGGACGACCAACGGACTTGTCGCAGCTCTCGTGTAAAGGTAGGGAAGCCAACCTCGAAAGGTAGGCACCCGCCAACACCGAGCGCAGGCTCGTCGACGTTGAGGCCGCCTGTTGGTGTACAAAAAGAGGGGTACTTTTTTTGTCCCCCTATAACTATGCACGGGCGGTCTGAGCCACGGACACCACCGCACTGGGCAAGGCAAGGGAGGTGAGCCGAGGTAAGGCCGAAGCCCAAGAGAAGCAGAACGACGCCAAGACCAAGACCACAAAGAGCAAAGGTGATGAAGCGCCCCCCCCCCCCGGCGAGATCCTTGCTGGGAGGCGGTTTTAGCAAACCTGGCAAGACGCTTGCCGTGGCAGCTCGCCCCACACCTACGGAGCGGGTCACCCTTGAGTCCACTGCCCCGATGGGGCAAGGATTTGGGAGGCATCCCCGTGGTGGTATGCAGATCTTTGTGAAGACATTCAAGATCAGATGCACACTTTAGAAGATGATGATCCTTGGCGGGATCCCAGCCAAGGAGGACCACAAGGCCCCGGGCAAGAGCCTTGCCGGGGATGACAGCAGGTGCCACGGCAAGACCCTTGCCGGGTCCGCGGCAAGGCCCTTGCCACAAACACCCTAGGGCCACCATCAGGCCCACGCCAGTCGCACCTCCACCACCGTTCGCATGCAGCTGCCGACCCAACTAGCTGGGCAGGCACCTGCGTTGATAGAGGCGGGGTGTCCCGATCTTTCGATGAGATGATAACTATCGATTTGATGGAGCCGACTTTGACGATCCGACTACAAACGTGCACAACGTTGCGCCTTTGCAATCGCTAAACCAACTTCGAGAGGTTATTGACCACGCCGGAGCACAATCAACCTGACCACGAAGGTCTATTCCTGCAAGCAATCGAAGAACAAGCAAGAATATGATAAAAGCAATCTGAATATTGCGAGTATATATGAAGTATTGATAAAGGTGGGGATCCGTAAGCGGTCTTGGTCTGGTCGTTGGACACAAACGAAGTACACGAAGTTGCAATGGCTAACTTTTAACTAAACAAATCCCAAGGAAAAAGCTACTAGATGGATCTACTTATATAGGAGCAAGGGGTGGCGGCCAAGGAGGTGGGAGGACGTCCCAGGGCAGCCTAGAACTAACCCTAGGTCGTACAAGGCCAATGGGCCCAAGTGGAGGTGACGTAACACCTTTGGACTTGTAGTTTGACTTGGATTCTGCTGCAGCGTCAGATTGTTTCGTCCATAACTCAACGCTCCGGACGAATTTAAAGTGATTCCAATTGGAGTGGAAAGAGGACGAAATCTACTTTCCAACAAAAAAAGAAACAACCAATTCTGAGTCCGTATGAAAAAGTTATAGCCGTTTTGAGTCAGGTATGTCTGTGCAGTCCGAATCTGAATCCAGAACGTGAGAGACTTGGACTCTATCTTCTCTTGGCCCAAAAGTGACGTAAAAGAACTTTTTGAACAGCAAGTAAACATCTCTTTCTCCCTTATCTTCATATGTGTGTTGTACAAATGTCCCATACACCTGCAATTAGACAAACCACAAAAGTGTGTGAAGTATTTTTGTTCTGGATAACAAAAATAGATTATTGAATAGTTTGCACTAGAAATCACCTGACAAATATGCATGTATGCAATATTTTTGGTCATATCCAAGGTAGTCATGTCCTCATCATCCTCCCCTTCTTGAAAACAAAGCCGTCCTCGGCGTTGCTTAATCTGAAATGTGGCTAACAAAAAAGACAATGTGTACATGTTGTATATGTATATGTCATCCATTTTTACTTTCCTTAGTTTTTGCACATATGGCACATGTATACATGAGTAACCTTCATAATTCATAAAATCTAAAGCCAAAATATTATCACAAGAAGTAGAAGGCATGAAAATATTGCAACTCAGTTTGCACATATAAGCGAAGCTCTTATTCATTTTAAAAGGTTGACAATGTTCATCATTAAACCATCCCAACATTGGTGAATAAACCTTACTTGCGTCAAATTTACATGCTACAACATGCTTAAATAAGCAAACATGCAATAAGTCATTGGACACAGAATCATCACCAAGATTAGAGGTCATATCAAAATGATTAAACATTGGTTCTTTTGCATCAACAGTTAATTCAATGGGTGCACTCAAAATTGTTGGTATTTCAGTTGTTTGATCACATGGCAAAGTCAAATTGTCAACATAGTCCTCTAAAATAGGTAGTGTGATCAAAGTAGTGGGCAGCTCATCAGATGGTGCATTCAAATTGACAAGGCATTCATCATTCTCATGTAGAGATGGAAGATCAGTACCTTTCTCATTACCTCTTATGATCAACTCAGATGGTGTAGCCACTCTCGGGGGCGATGTGTCACATGGTGGAGGTGATGTAGTCCTCACTACAATGGATGTGGATGTCATAGTATGCCTAGTAGTTGAAGGAACAATCGTATCAACTCTTGGAATATGCACCGTGCGCTTGTTCTCCTCGTGAGCAACACGTCGTTTTATTTCCTGTTCAGCTTTGCAAGCAAGGCGAAACAAATGGTCCATAGGATAACACTCTTCATGAATTAATATCTCTTGAATATCACGGTTTAATCCTCCCCAAAATCTATCCATAAAATCATCTTCACTTTCTTCTAAAGAGGAATGCAACAAGGTAGTTTGTAAATCATCATAATATTTTGTTACAGTGTCACTACCTTGTTTTAAATGTTGCAACTTCTTAATCATGTCACGAGTATAGTAAGCGGGGACGAAAGTATGTCGCATGGCAAGTTTCAAATCATCCCAAGTAGTAGGTATATAATCAGGGTGTAACCGACAATATTCAGTCCACCAAACCAAAGCATAACCAGTGAAAGAACCAACTGCAACCTTAATCTTTTTATGTTCATCAAAATTATGGGAAGCAAATATATTTTTTATGTTGAACTCCCATTCAATATATAAAGCAGGTCTAAAACGGCCATTAAATGGTGGTATAGATACGTTAACCTGATCATGTGCATTTGGATGTTTGTGCACCTCTCGTGACGGTTGTTGTATTTGCAAAGGTGGTGGCACGTCTCCCGCGATCGACAAAGCCCATGAATTGACTCTAGATCCTAGCATGATTAGTAGAAACAAGAAACAAAATCCAAAATAATGTTCCTATAACTACTAGGATGTGGTGGTAAAACGCTCACAGTAAAGCAAATATCAATGTCTTACAAGTTCTTACCATGCAACAGGCGGCGATCGGCAACCAGCGGTGTCAAGTAACTCCAAAAGTTGGGTAAAGCGATTGCCAGGTGAACGTATGTATACACGGTGTAGAAATATGTGGAGCTGGGTTGGCTATATATGGTAGCAAAAGATTAGCAATAATCAATTCAAAGATGCAATGTTGAATAAACGCTCAACGACGGTACTGCGCTGGTCCTAGGCTAGACCGGACTAGAGACGCGAGCCTAGAACACTAATGAGGTCACGACGTAGCAAAACTAGCATCAAGAAAGGATATGAAGTAGCTCTGGACAGCAAGATATAAGTGAAGATCACAATAGCAGTAAAGATAATGATGTGAAACAACTGCCAAGCAGGATATACAACAACTCTCTCTCCAACTTTCCTCTTGAAAAGTTTGAGCAAATTTTCGGATAACTTTTTTCAAAGAATGCTACTAGCTCCAGCTTTCCAATGCAAAAAGAATCACTCAATTCCGAATTGATATGAGGAGTCAAAGAATTCGAAAAATGGCCTGAAAAATTGGAAGAAGCTGTGTCCGCGAACTTCGTAGGGCAAAAAGACCTATTTAGAAGACGATTTTGAGGTGTCAAATATTGAACTAGCTTCTGCAACTATTTAGATGCGGCTCGTCGCTAGCTTTAATTTGAGTACTCGTGGAGCCAAAACGGACTTCGTATGAGGAAGTTATGCCTGTTTTACTGAACAGTGCATAAAACAGATTCCAATCTGAATTCAACTACGAGATTGAGTCTAGATAGATCCGAATTTTTTTTCTCTTTTTTTTCTCCTCACACTTTTTTTTCTCTTTTTCTTTCTCTTTTTTTTTCTCTGACCTTTTTTTCTTTTTTTTTCACTCTTTTTTTTCTGTCTTTTTTTTTTCTCCCTCTTTCCAAGACAAACTAGATAAGATGCAGATTGGATCAAGCGAAGATGTGAATGACCTCAACTATGATTGTGACAATGAACTATGGGTAGCACGAGGTGAAAAATGATGGATGGTGTGGTGAACAGCGGAAGGGATAACGATGCAGCGACGACGTGACTAATGTGAACAGAACAAGAAACTCTAAACGAACTAGACACTAAGACCAGCAACTCGACACGACGATGCAACCGATAATTCAATAATGCAAACAATGAAAAGAAAATTGCAAAGGCTCAGACTGGCTTGGACAAAAGGATGAATAGATCTAACTTTTTTTGTGGCTTTTTCTTGGACAATAGGTAAGAAAATAAATCTAATCTAGGGGAAACTGGAAATTCTCACCGAGCAACCTGAAAACTGATACCACTTGATATAGGCGGGGTGTCCCGATCTTTCGATGAGATGATAACTATCGATTTGATGGAGCCGACTTTGATGATCCGACTACAAACGTGCACGACGTTGCGCCTTTGCAATCGCTAAACCAACTTCGAGAGGTTATTGACCACGCCGGAGCACAATCAACCTGACCACGAAGGTCTATTCCTGCAAGCAATCGAAGAACAAGCAATAATATGATAAAAGCAATCTGAATATTGCGAGTATATATGAAGTATTGATAAAGGTGGGGATCCGTAAGCGGTCTTGGTCTGGTCGTTGGACACAAACGAAGTACACGAAGTTGCAATGGCTAACTTTTAACTAAACAAATCCCAAGGAAAAAGCTACTAGATGGATCTACTTATATAGGAGCAAGGGGTGGCAGCCAAGGAGGTGGGATGACGTCCCAAGGCAGCCTAGAACTAACCCTAGGTCGTACAAGGCCAATGGGCCCAAGTGGAGGTGACGTAACACCTTTGGACTTGTAGTTTGACTTGGATTCTGCTGCAGCGTCAGATTGTTTCGTCCATAACTCAACGCTCCGGACGAATTTAAAAGTGATTCCAATTGGAGTGGAAAGAGGACGAAATCTAATTTCCAACAAAAAAAGAAACACCCAATTCGGAGTCCGTATGAAAAAGTTATAGCCGTTTTGAGTCAGGTATGTCTGTGCAGTCCGAATCTGAATCCAGAACGTGAGAGACTTGGACTCTATCTTCTCTTGGCCCAAAAGTGACGTCAAAGAACTTTTTGAACAGCAAGTAAACATCTCTTTCTCCCTTATCTTCATATGTGTGTTGTACAAATGTCCCATACACCTGCAATTAGACAAACCACAAAAGTGTGTGAAGTATTTTTGTTCTGAATAACAAAAATAGATTATTGAATAGTTTGCACTAGAAATCACCTGACAAATATGCATGTATGCAATATTTTTGGTCGTATCCAAGGTAGTCATGTCCTCATCATGCGTGGCGGCATGCAAATCCTCGTGGAGACCCACCGCTGCACCACCTCAGTTGCCTGCCTACCTACATGGCATCGCAGGCACCGCTGGCCGGGGCGCGTGTCGACGTGGGAGGGAGCGGTGACGGATGAGACGGGGCTCTCCCCCGCCCCCGATAAAGCAAGGACACCTAAGATAGGCGCATTAAATGCACCTTGTCATGTAATGCGAGGGATAACCTCACATCACTGTACCCTTTCCACCTCCTGTGTGCCACTGTGGCAACCCCTTTCTCTATAAAAGGAGGCCCCAGGCGACCAGGAAGGATTCGGCTTTTTGGAGCTCTCGATGCCCCATAGCCAGCTCGAGAACACAGATATACAATCCACCAAAGCAGGAGTAGGGTTTTACACATCCTTGCGGCCCGAACCTGGGTAAAGGAATCGTGTGCTATCTGTTTGATCTGCTCTTTTCACAACCCCGTGCCCCGCAACCGTAGTAGGGATTCTTGTGATCCCATAGGTGTCGTTTCCACCGACATCTTTGGCGCGCCAGGTAGGGGGCGCAGTGGTGAGAATCGGCTTTGGCAGTTAGCCCGGAGCTCCTTCATCTTCGTGACCCTCGAAGAAGAAAGGAGGCCAGAAGGTCGACGCTCAAGCGATCGCAAACAGAAACTAAGTTGCACTGAACCCTCGTTTTGTGCTACCTTTCTTATTTGAGGTTATCCCCCCCCCCCCGGAGATGTTTGGTTTGTATGAAAAACATGCAAGCCAGGGGGCTCTACCACGATCGGCAACGCCCTTGCCCTGTTTCGAGTCCGCTCAACAGCTCAAGCGGTTGCGTCGAGAGTGATAGATTAGCCTTCCGAGACCAACAACGCCCTCGATTCTAACTCGAGTCAAGCTCGAAAGTTCGAGCGGCCGCGTTCGGAACGGAAAGGTGGCTTGTCCGGTAGCACGCGTACCCAGCAGGCCATGGGGATCCATCCCCAAGACGCCGCTTGGGGCTTTCACGCCGGCAAGCCTTGCCGATCGACGTAGGGCACACATACAAAGGGGAATTGAACGGGGAAATAACATGCATGAAATTAAGAGTACTTCAGAGTTATATTACATCACATCACAGCTGCGGTTCTAACTAAAGATAAAATTTGTCTTGGTCGGGAACCCGCAGCGACGAAGAAGAAAGGGATGCCTAATCCCGGCGCTGGCCTTCCACCCTCTTGATTTCGTCGATGCAGTCGGTGATGGGCTTGATGCGCTCCTTGAGCACCGTGGGGTCAGCATCCTCCGGCAAGCTCCTCATCGCGGCCGCGAAGTCGATGTCGGGATTCCAGTACGCCACCTTGGTGAGGACCATGGTCACGACCCTCCGGCAAAGTCGTCGGGCCTCCTCGGCCAGCGTGGCCGTCCTGTTGGAGTGGAGATAGGCCAGGGCCCCGAGGACACCCTCGAAGAACTGGGTCAGCTTGGCGTTGACGGTCCCGCTGCGCTCGGGAGCGTACCTCACGTTTGGCAACCCCATGGTGGCCAATTGCGAGGTAACCCTGCCGGCGATGACCTCCAGATGGCTGATCCACCTGTTCTCGCCCGCCACGTATTCCTGGTGGGATGCGGCCTCGGTCGACTGCAGCTGCTTCTCCTCCTCCAGGCTCCTGGTCAAGATCTCCTCCCGAGCCCTGCTCTCCGACAACAGCTTCTCGAGATCCTCCAGCTTCAGCCTGAGGTCTCTGATGGAGTTCTGCGCGTCAGAGAGCTCCCCAGTCCTACTGACGACTGCTCCTTGCGCCTCTACCAAGGCGTAGTTGAGCAAGCTCTTCTCGCCGGACAGCTTGAGGGCCTGCTCCTTCAGCTCGTCCCGCTCCGCTTCCAGCTCCTTCACCTTGTCGGCATGGGCTAGAGCCTGCGCATCGAGTGCCTCTTTGTGCCTCTCCTCCAGCTCGTGGCTCGCACGACAAGGGCCTCGAGCTCCTCATCCTTGCTGTGGAGCGTTGCGGCAAGCTTCGCCTAACGCGCGGAGAGGTCCTCCTCCTGGGAGTCCAAGGTGGCTTGATGCTGGTTCCAAGCGGCTTCAGCCGCGGCAGCCAAGTTCGTCGCCTTCTCCTGGGCCTTCTCGATGTCGGCCATCTTCATGGCAAGCTCCACATCGCGCTCGGCCAATTTCTCTTTGAAGGCCCTTTGCTCCTCGCGAGTCTGGTGAAACCAGGCCTGCGTCTCAGCGACACGCGCCTTGAAGTCCACCTCCGCGCTATCCACCGCTGCCGCCCTAGACTTGGCTTTGTCCAGACGGGCGCGGTAGAGCACTTGGAGCTTCCGGAAATTGGCCCCCATGGCGCGGAAGAGCTGCTCTTCTGGAGAACCATCGCCGCCAACGACCGGCGCGTCGACAACCTCGAGCCCGGTGGCGGCAAGCACCTCACCGTCAAAAACTTCCCCTTCGGCGGGCGCTCGGCTTGACGACCCTGGGAGGTGGATGTCGGCGTTCTGGGAACGGGGGTCCCCAGACTTGCCTGCCTGCGGCCTGCGGCGTGGCTCAAAGGGGGCCCAGCACGGCCCAACTTCATCGACACGAGACCCAGGACCCTCGCGAGGGGCCAAGCCTCACGGGGCGGACGACACGGCGCTTCCTCAGGCGCGGCCTCGTCAGGCTGGCTCACGAGGAGGCGGGGAGATCAAGGCGGGGTGCCTCGCGAGGTGCCCATGACGCAAGCCATGACGATCGAGGATGCCAGGCGGGTTCCAGCCCGCGCAGTGTCTCCCTTTCCTCTTTGGTGCAAAGGGGGCAAGCGCAGGCGAGAGGATCAAGCAAAGGCATCCATTTCGGTGCAACGAGACCAAGACCAGTCCAACAGTGGGAAGGAGGTCATCGTGGAGACCAGAACGGCGTCACCACAGGGCCTTTGGCAGGCGAGGACCAACTTTAGTTAGTATAAGTGTACTGGATGTTCCCCTTCGAATTGGCCAATTGTTGGCGCCCTTCCCGCTCAATATTTGGGAAGAGGCCCAGGGCCTTTGCCTATAAATAGGACTAGCCACCCCCAGGGTAGAGGAGGAGATCGAGAAGTGGGTACCTAGAATCTGAGCAAGCAGAGGGCAAGTGAGAGAGAGAGAGAAGGGCGGCTGAACTCCTCCTAGCAGTTCATCCCCCTAGCCAAGAACAGACCCTCGCGAGGCTATTCTTCCTTGTACTATTCATCATCATCAGCCCAAGAGGCAATCCACCCACCACAAACTAGAGTAGGGTATTACACCACATTGGTGGCCCGAACTAGTATAAACTCTGTGTCTCTTGTGCTGTTCTTTCTGTAGTTTAGATCCTGGCGAGACGGAGAGGTAGAGGGCATCATCTCCGCGCGCACCCCAGAGTTCAAACCTTAAGGGTCTGCCGGAACCCTTGATCTGACATTTGGCGCGCCAGGTAGGGGTGCGCCGGAATCTGTCTTCCACCGCTCCGTCCTTCTCCGGTCGCCGCACCCATGTACGGCGCCGGTCGGGCCCGCGTCGCCCTAGCAGCCCTCGCCGGTGGGCGTCCTCGTCGTCCCCCGTCGCCCGCCGTCAGCACCGCCACCCGGCCGGCGGGAAACGAGCAGCAAGCACCACCCCAGCATCTGCCTATGCGACGGGGCGACTACGCCACAACATCGACACCTCCGGTCGTTGCGGCCCTCCTGGGCGGCTCGCAAGCGCCGCCCACGAGTCGCCATGTCAAGCCGTTTGCCCGCCGGGTCAGCACCGTTTCCGCACGGCAGGGGGCTTCCTCGGATTGGGCGGCGCGGGAGGACGATCTGACCTTCCGCTCGGAGGACCACCCCACCAACTTGGCCGGCTCGGGCGCGCTCCCCCTGTTGTGCACCCCCACCATCTACCAGGTGGCCGTCACCAGAACCCTCGTCGACGGCGGCGCGGGCCTCAGTGTGCTTTCGGTCGAGACCTTCAATCTCCTCTGCATACCCCGGGAGCGGCTGCGGCCCAGTCGATCTTTCTCGGGCGTCGGGGGCGGATCGTCCGACTCCTTGGGACAGATCCGGCTCCCGGTAACCTTCGACACCTACACAACTTCCGCACGGAGATGGTCGACTTCGACATCGCCCCCATCGGCCTCCCTTACAACGCCATCCTCGGTTACCCGGCGCTGGCTCAGTTCATGGCCGCCACGCACCCGGCGTACAACCCCGTGAAGATGCCCGGGAGCAGCGGTACCCTCACCGTGCACGGAGACACCGGGGACGCCCTGCGAGTACTCAAGCTCGCCTTGAAGATGGCGGCATCGGCACGGCCCGCCGACGCAGAGACCCCTGAGCCCAAGGGGGCTGCGCCCGCCAAGAAAAAGCAGTTGTTCAACCAGGACAAGGCAGAAACCAAGCAGATACCCGTTGACGAGGACGGGTCCTCCAGTGCCACTTTCACCATAGGCGCCAACCTTGAGCCCGAGCAGGAGGAGGCCTTGTTCAGGTTCCTGCGCGTGAATAAGAAGGTGTTCGCTTGGGAGCCCGATCAGTTGGCAGGGATTCCCAGGAGTGTCATCAAGCATCACCTCAACGTGTGCCCAAATGTGCGCCCCGTGAAGCAGAAGGCCAGGCGGCAGTCCGCAGAGAAGCAGGCCTTCATTTTCCAAGAGACCCGCAAGCTAGAAGCCGCTGGGGTCATTCGCAAGGTCCGATACCCGGATTGGTTGGCAAACCCCGTCGTTGTGCCTAAGAAGGGGGGAAGGAACGCATGTGTGTCGACTTCACCAATCTCAACAAGGCATGCCCGCAAGATCCGTTTCCGCTCCCCCGCATCGACCAGATCGTCGATTCCACCACAGAGTGCGACCTGCTGTGCTTCCTGGACGCCTTCTCCGGATATCACCAGATCAAGATGGCAGTAGAAGACGTTGAAAAGACTGCCTTCCTGACCCCTTGCGGGGTATACTGCTATACATGCATGCCGTTTGGACTGCGTAACGCATGGGCTACCTTTCAGTGGTTAATGCACATCACCTTGGGCCCGCAACTCGGAAAGAATGTCGAAGCCTACGTTGATGACATTGTGGTAAAATCTCGGGAGGCCAAGACCCTGATACAAGACCTGGAGGAGACCTTCGCGAGCCTCGACGCAGTAAACCTGCGACTCAACCCGGAGAAATGTGTGTTTGGCGTCCCCTCGGGCAAGCTCTTGGGCTTCCTCGTATCTCATCGTGGCATCAAGGCCAACCCAGAGAAGGTCAAGGCGGTCGAGGACATGAGTCCGCCAAAGACCCTCAGAGAAATGCAGAAGCTCACTGGGCGCGTGACTGTGCTAGGGCGCTTTATCTCCAAACTGGGGAAGCGAGTGTTGCCTTTCTTTCAGCTGATGAAGAAAAAGGGGCCCTTTGAATGGACTGAAGAGGCAGATAAGGCGTTTCAAGATCTCAAGAGGTACCTGACCAGTCCCCCAGTCATGGTGGCTCCGCGCCCTCAAGAGCCCCTGCTGCTCTACCTCGCCGCCACTCCCTACTCCGCAGGCGCAGCCCTGGTGGCGGTTAGGGAGCAGCGCCAAGCCAAGACCGCAGCGGCAACCCGAGGCAAGGCAAAACGGGAGCAAGGAAAGCCTGCAGAAGCCACAACCACAGTTGAGGAGGGTCGGCTGCCGAAGAGTGCACCGGAGGCAGGAGAAGCCACACGCCCGGATGGTCCGCCTCCCGAGGCCGCGTCATCTCGTGAGGTGCCCTTACCTCCCTAGGGCGCCGCAACCTCAGATGCTCTCAGCCTTGTTGAGCATCCAGTCTACTTTGTTAGCACGGTGCTACGGGACGCGAGGGCATGGTACCCAATGCCTCAGAAGCTACGTCACTATTTCCAGGCCCATCCCATTAAGGTCGTCTCATCGTACCCCCTGGAGAGAGTGCTCAGGAGCCCTAACTCGGCTAGAAGGGTCGCCGAGTGGAACATAGAGCTGCAGGTGTTTCAACTCGAGTTCAACACAACTAGGGTCATCAAAGGAGCAGCATTAGCGGATTTCGTGGCTGAATGGGCAGAGGCACCAGGCCTCAAGGACAACGAGGATCGGTCCCTCTCTGCAGGGAGTGAGGCGCCGGAAGGCTGGGTCATGTATTTCGATGGGGCGTTCTCCAGGCACGGCGCGGTGGCTGGCGCGGTGCTGATATCACCCACTCAGGATAAGCTTTACTATGCCGTACAGCTCTGTTTCCAGCAAGGTGAAAATGTCTCCAACAACATAGCAGAGTATGAGGGTCTTATAGCCGGATTAAAGGCCGCGGTAGCTCTAGGGTGAAGCGCCTCACCGTCAAGGGCGACTCGCAGCTCCTTGTCAACTTCTCCAACAAGGTATACGAGCCGAAGGACGAGCATATGGAGGCCTATCTAGCGGAAGTCCGCAGGATGGAAAAGCAGTTCTGGGGGTTGGAACTGAAGCACGTGCCCCGTGGCACCAATCAGGAAGCCGACGACATAGTCAGACGGGCATCCAGGCGGTTGCCACAGGAACCAGGCGTCTTCGAAGAGTGGCTCTTCAAACCCTCAGCACAGCCGACGTTATCAAACGTCGCTCAGCCTCGAGAGGAGCTCCCTCGGCCGCCAGCCTCGGGAGCCCCGATCTGTGGACCGACCTCAGGAGCGCTTCTACTCCTGACGATGGAACCTCGGGAGGAGTGCTGCATCACAGAACTCCGGAGCTATTTAACACAAGGGACCCTACCGGAAAAGGAAGAGGAAGCGGAGCGTGTGGCGCGGCAGGCCACGGCGTACTGCATCAGAGATGGAGAGCTTTACCAGAAGCGACCAAATGATGTATCTCTGCGCTGCATCTCCCAGGAGCAAGGAAAGGAACTACTGGAGGACATACACGGCGGAGACTGCGGGCATCACTCATATCACGAACCCTCGTCGGCAAGGCATTCCATAGCGGGTTCTATTGGCCCACCGCGCTCAACGACGCAGTCGAATTAGTAAAGGCTTGTGAGGCCTGCCAGTTTCATTCCAAGCAGATCCATCAACCGGTGGGGGGCCTGCAGACTATACCCCTCTCGTGGCCATTCACAGTTTGGGGGTTGGATATTCTGGGCCTGTTCCCTCGGGCGCCAGGGGGCTACCGCTACCTCTACGTCGCCATTGACAAGTTCACCAAGTGGGCAGAAGTGGAGGCCGTCCGTACCATCCCCGCTGGTTCCGCGGTCAAGTTCATCAGGGGTATCGTGAGCCGGTTCGGGGTGCCGAACTGCTTCATCATAGACAACGGTTCGCAGTTCACCAGTAATCTCTTAAAAACATACTGTGCTAACCTTGGGACGCAGATATGCTACGCTTCGGTGGCACACCCGCGAAGCAATGGGCAGGCC
The DNA here is from genome assembly GCA_032464435.1 of Aegilops umbellulata. Classification (NCBI taxonomy): domain Eukaryota; kingdom Viridiplantae; phylum Streptophyta; class Magnoliopsida; order Poales; family Poaceae; genus Aegilops; species Aegilops umbellulata. The sequence continues at coordinate 155,851,316 of CP136056.1, forward strand.
AAACGGGCCAACGCGGAGGTCCTGAGAGGCCTGAAGACTAGGACGTTCAAGAAGAAGCTGGTGTCGGATCACGGGTTCCGGCAGACCCTTAAGGTTTGAACTCTGGGGTGCGCGCGGAGATCGCGCCCTCTACCTCTCCGTCTCGCTGGGATCTAAACTACTGCAAGAACAACACAAGAGACACAGGGTTTATACTAGTTCGGGCTACCATTGTGGTGTAATACCCTACTCCAGTGTGGTGTGGTGGATTGCCTCTAGGGCTGATGAGGAAGAACAGTACAAAGGGGAACGACCTCGCGAGGGTCTGTTCTTGGCTAGGGGACGAACTGCTGGGGGGAGTTCGATCGCCCTTCTCTCTCTCTCTCTCTCTCTCTCTCTCCTTGCTCTAGGTCTTCTCCTGGATCTCTTGTTCTCTCGATCTGCCTTTTCCTCTCCCTCTCTACTGGGAGCGGCTAGTACCTATATATAGGCAAAGGCCCTGGGCCTCTTCCCAAATATTTGAGCGGGAAGGGCGCCAACAATTGGCCGATTTGAAGGGGAACATTGGGTACACTTATCCTAACTAAAGTTGGTCTTCCGCCGCCAAAGGTTCTGGTGATGACGCCGGCTTGGGCTCCACAGTGACTTCCTCCTTGTCGTGGAGTTGGTCTTGGTCTCGTTGCACCGAAATGGATGCCTTTGCTTGATCTTCTCGCCTGCGCTTGCCCCCTTTGCACCAAAGAGGAAAGGGAGGACACTGCGCGGGCTGGCGCCCGCCTGGCACCTTTGATTGTCATGGCTTGCGTCATGGTCACCTCGTGAGGTACCCCACCTTGATCTCTCCGCCTCCTCGCGAGCCAGCCTAAGGAGGCCGTGCTGGAGGAAGCTCCATGTCGTCCGCCTCGCGAGGCTTGGCCCCTCGCGAGGGTCTTGATACTTGTGTTGATGAATATGGGCCATGTTGGGCCCCCACTCGAGCCACGCCGCAGGCCGCAGGCAGGCAAGTCTGGGGACCCCCATTCTCAGAACGCCGACAGTAGCCCCGGGGCCCAAGGCGCGCATGGACTTGGCCGTGCCGAGAGGCGAAAGGGCAAGGGCGAAGCGCCGCGGGCCCTAACAGCCTGCGGCCTCGGGCGCCGCATGGCGGTTGATTGGACGTGGGTGGCACCGTTTACCCACGCTCCCTTATTCTGCGCCGTGCTAGGTTGCCCCGCCGTTGTACACAGCCGCCCCTCTCCCTGTTGCCTGACCGTCTCCTGTTCTTCCTCCCTTCGAACTCAGACCCTTGCTTCCAATCCCATCTCACATCCTCTCTCTTCCGCTCGCCGCCATGGCTCCAAAGAGAGGGAAGGGGAAGAAGCCCGCGGCTCCATCTCGCCCGCTGCCGCCGGTGGCGCCTGCCGTCGGCCGCTCGATCATACTCAACCTGGAGTGCCTGGACAAGCTCAAATCCGGCTCTGGCCACCGCCTTCAACGAGTGCGGGAGGACGGCGGCGTGGCCTACGTGTCACCTCCCCACTGATAGGATAATCACCGAGGTCCCTCACTTTGCCGACGCCTTGTGGGCGGGCTTGGTGCCTCCCTTCTCCGATTTCTTCAACGCTGTCCTTGATCATTATCAGATCCACATGATGCACATGGGCCCTGAGTCCATAGCTCTTCTTTCTGTCTTTGCTTTTGTTTGCGAGGCGATGGTGGGCATCCCCCCTTCTGTTGCCCTGCTGCGCCACTTCTTCTCCTTGCATTTGGTCGACCCCACGCAATGCTCGGCATGTGTGAGCTCCGTAGCTTCATCCGAGACCGCAGCCTCTAGTATCGACTTCAACCTTCCTCCACCTTCCGCCGAGTTCCGCGAGCGGTGGTTGTACATTGATGTTGGGGTGCCCAGCCCCCGGCTTACGAAGCCGACATCGCCTGTTGTGCCTAATTCGGGCTGGGGCCAGGAGACGCTCGCAAGTCCCCGGCTCGCCTTCGTCTGGCATCGCTTCATGTCTTTGAAGAAGCTTGGCGTAACGGTGCCCAAAGTGGTGAAGGAGTTCCTATCGCGCTGCATCGCCCCCCTCCAACGCCATTCTCGTAGAATGTGGGCCTTCAGCGGGCATGGTGATCGCATGAGGCTTCAGGGAGAGGACCTAGCGCCTGAGGTGCTGAGGAGGGTGCTCTTGGTCTTGACAGGCGATCCCAACCCCGGGGGTGTCCGGCAGGGGGGAGCCTTGCTGTACCTCTGCCACAACAGGGATGACTTCGTGAGGCAGATGCCCTCTTTCGACGAGTGGGGGTCACGCCCTGTCGGCCTCCAGGGGCGTCGCGAGAATCCCGTGGTGGTGATTTCCCTTTCGGTCGGCCTGGGTGAATCCTCCTCGAGTGGTGGCGCAGGGAGGCAGGAGACAGCGGGGGTCGAGGGAGCCGCAGACGATGTGACCGCACCTGGCGATGCTCTTGACGGGGTGGCTCATGAGGTCCGCGCTCCCGAGGCCACGGGCGAGGTGCCGCCGCCTCTGGTGCTTGAGGCCGAGGCTCCTGAGCCCCCAGCCGGTATTTCTGACGAGGCAACTGCCCGTGCATTCCAGGCATGCGCCCTTGACGCGAGTGACCCTGGCGCTCCGTCCTCTTCACAGGCTGGCTCCTGCGCGCCTCTTCTGGGTCGTTTCCGTGTGGACTTTGAGGCCCTCCAGGGAAAAAGGGAGGCCTTGGGCGACGACTCCCCCTCCCGCTTGCTGAAGCGCCGGAAGTACTTTGCTGTTGATGAGTGAGTTTTTTCCCTTTCTGTTTCTTATCCTGCTTGCCGCATCCGCTGATCCTTGCCCTGCAGGCCTCTGCTTACTGAGCTCGATGAAGTCATCGGGCCGGCGCCCTCCTTGACTCCGTCTCCTCCACCACCCTTGAGTGTCTCGAGCGGCACTGCCCTTGTGGTTTGGGCAGGTGACGGCGTGGACTGCCGCGTGGTGCGCGGCGACTCCCCCGCCCCTGCGATCTCCCTCCGCGGGCCTTCCCTCGACATAGGCAGCCTGCCATGGGCTCCCCATTTGGTCGCGGGCTGCGACTGGCTGAGGCTCCTCCGGGGCCCTTCTCCTGAGGTCAGGTGGGACTCAAGTCGGTCTTCTGATGTGGCGCGGTCGTCCGTCGGGAAGGCGCCAGCCTCCAGCCCCTTGCCCAGGGCCGGAGCGATGATCCGAGGTCCTCGACGCCTGCCTGGGGTGGATGGTGGCGCGGCAGACGTGCTTGAGCGCGCTCGGGAGCGTCGCGCCCGTCGCCACGAATTCCTCCAGAGGGCAAGTGGTGCCGTAGACCTGCTTGGGCAGTAGCTTGCTGAGGAAGACGTGCGCCTAGAAGCTGAGGGCTTGCGCCTGGCTGTCGAGCGGCGCGAGCTGGAGGCAGCCGCTGCCCTCGCGCGTCGTCAGCGCGTCCTTGATGACGAAGAGGCGAAGGCGTCGCTGAAGGCTTCTCTAGCGGCTCGGTCTCGGGCCGTTGAGGAGGCTCGGGGAGCAGACCGACGGCGAGGAGCAGCAGAAGAACAGGCTCAGGAGCTCTTGGCCTGGTGTCGCTCGTTGGAGGAGCAAGCGGAGCTGCGCGAGGCAGCCCTTGCATCAATGGAGGTGGCTTCTGGCGACCCGGCTGAGCTTCGGAAGCGCGAGGAAGCGTTGGTGCTGGAGGCCGCCGAGCGCGCTCGCGAGCTCGAGCAGCTGGAGACAAGGGAGCGCCTGGTAACGCAGGCGGAAAACGATGTCGCCGCGCGAGAGACGCGCCTCCTGGAGGAGGTTTGCCGTCGGGTGGCGATGGCACGCCAAGGCCTCGAGCGTGAGTTCGAGGGGAAGCTGGGGATGATCCGAGTCGAAGGCGAGGGCAGAACCGCCGCCTTGAGGGTCCAGCGGGATGATGCGACGCAACGAGCGGACGCCTCCCGGGTCGCCCTTGAGGCAGCGCAGAAGGAGCTGGCCTCCTCCCAGGCCGAGGTGCTCCGTCTACGCCAGCAGGTGGAAGAGGCCGTGGCCATCGAGCGCTAGAATGCCGACGAGATACGCCAGCGGCAAGTCCTGGAGCACCAGCACGGCCCCATGCTCACCAAGCTCCGTGATAGGGCCAACATTGCCCTGGGCAACATCTGTGAGGCTGCTGTGGGCGAGCCGCACACGATTAACTACGGCGGCAACCTGCAGTTCTTCACCACCATGGTGACACAACTGGAGGCGCGGTCGGCCAGAGCTGATAGGTTGGTGGAGGAGAGGAGCCGCGCCCTGCTCGGGCGCGCCTTCTCCCGCGTCTTCAGCCATCTTCGAAACATGGATCCCCACTTCGACTTCGACGCCGCCATCGCCCCAGTTCCCCAAGCTGTTCGAGGAGACATGGCTGAATGGGTGGAGAGCAACGTAGATGCGCTCGTCCGGGCCTTCACTTCGTATGATGACGGCGTGATCGTGGGCGCTGACGAAGGTGGCGTGGTGGAAGACCCCAATGCCGCTGACAGGGGTGCGGGCAATGAAGGTGAGTTCAGCGACGCCAGCGACAGCTCGGGAGGTGCCTCCGAGGATGCATTGGGGGATTTATCAGATTGACCACGCGTTATCCTCGCCTTTTTACCCTGCATAGATAGAACTCAGGCTTTTGGCCCGACGGTTGTTAGAGCATTTTGGGAGGGGGAGCCCCTCATGTATGAACTTGTATATAATGTATCTGCAGTGATTAAATCGTACGCGTGCTCAACGGTAGGCTGGTTCGCCTTTGTTCCTTGCTGGCTCCGGGGCTGCCTTTTGGAGGGCGCCACGTCCCGGGCGCTGGGTAGTTGAAACCTCGGGAGGCGGGGTCGTTGCCGGCATGAAATCCCGCAGGCTTGGGCCGTCCTTGCAGGCTCCGTGCCCTTTATCGAGCGAGACGTCTTCACAGGCGTTCGCCTTCTTCACAGGCTCCGGGCCTTCTCCCGAGGGGGATGGCTTCACAGGCGTTCGCCTTCTTCACAGGCTCCGGGCCTTCTCCCGAGGGGGATGGCTTCACAGGCGTTCGCCTTCTTCACAGGCTCCGGGCCTTCTCCCGAGGGGGATGGCTTCACAGGCGTTCGCCTTCTTCACAGGCTCCGGGCCTTCTCCCGAGGGGGATGGCTTCACAGGCGTTCACCTTCTTCATAGGCTCCGGCCCTTCTCCCGAGGGGGATGGCTTCAAAGGCGTTCGCCTTCTTCACAGGCTCCGGGCCTTCTCCCAAGGGGGATGGCTTCACAGGCGTTCGCCTTCTTCACAGGCTCCGGGCCTTCTCCCGAGGGGGCGGCAGCGGCAATCTAGGCCATGCTTAAGCTAGGCCTGGCCCGGCTCGCGAGGGGCTCGCGAGGGGAGCAGCTGTGATGAGATGGTGACCAGAACTCAGGAAATGATTCAAACAAGACCAAGCACCCGTTCCCCGAACATACGCAAAGCTCAAATTCGAATTCAACTTAAATCCAGCGGGGAAAAAGGTTACAACCAAAGGAAGAAGGCAATGAAAGCAAACAAAAGGCCGCGTCCGGCACCTAATCTAGTCTTCGACGTCTTCTCACCAGCGCGGAGCTAAGTGTTGTCCACTAGGCGTGGGAGGGAGCCCCAGGGCCTGAGGCCGGCACCCCTGAGACTCCGGGGCGTGTACAGCCCCACTCATTATTACGTGAGAGTGTCACGGGGCGGCGAGCTTCACAGGCATTGGGCCTTCTTCACAGGAACCGGCCTTGCTTCATATCGCCAGACGAGGGCCCCGCCTTGCGCCACACTCTAGTGCCACCAACGACGACCGGAAACCAGGACGGCGCCGGTGGGGTAGAGCGGTCGCCGGCGGTTCCCCCGACGACCACGGGTCCTCCGCCAGGGGCAGGCCCTCGGGCGCCTCCCCAGCAGAGGGCCTATCTTCTAAGAATGCCTTGCTCCGAACGCCGCGGTGGTGAAGTAGGATCTCTGCCCCTTTCTTGCAGCCCCCTGCGTCCTCCTCCTCAGGGGTAGGAGACTGCAGGGGCGGGGCAACTGCTCGTCCCGGCGACCTGCACCTCCTGTGACCCATGATTAGCGTATGTCTGCTCTTGAGGAATTAATGGTACCCGATAGTTGTTGCCTCCAGTGTGACCGACGGAGCCGTCCCGGGGTTCCTGGAGGGGCTCGGCCTCTGGCGTCTCGTCCTCCCAGCTGGGGCTGAAGAGCGAGCCCTGTTCGCCCTCGTGAGTGTGTCCTTGGTCAATCATGTGGGGCACGTACTCCTCTGGCGCCGCCACCCCGAATGTTGTGTTGTAGTGCTCCTTGTGCCATGCAGCATTGCTTGTCGTGCCCGCCGCGTGGTGGTAGCGCGGCTGGCCGCTGGCGCCGTGGGCCGCGCTGAGCCCCTCACCTTCACGCGCCGGGGGCGGGGGTAGCGCCACCGCCACTATGGTGCCGGCGGATTCGCCGGTGTTGGGGTAGTCTTGAGGTCCGCGCGGGTGCGCGGGGCTCCCTCGTGCGCCGCCCTGAACTTGGGGTGGAAGATGGACGCAGAAGGGGTGAGCCCCCGAAGCGGCGAAGCCCAGGAGCTCGGCGACCCGCTCCAACAGCACGTCGCGGCCGCCTTCCAGTAGCCTGCACTGTAACAGCTCCCGCGCTACCGTGAGCGCGGCCCTTGAGTTTGCCTGTTCTCGGCGGGTGTACGGTGTCGTAGCCGCGGCGTGGTTGGAGGCCCTCACCGCCGACCGCGCCTGTCGCGGTGTGAGGGTCGTAGAAGCTTGCCCGTGTTGCCCGCGGCCCGCAGCGCCCTGCGGACCGCGAGCTGCCTGTGGCACGGGGCTGCCCGGAGCGGGAGGCTCCGCGCAGATGGGCCATGCCGCCCATGGGCCTTGGTTGCCCGCCTGGTCGCCGGACATGGTGACGACGACGTAACGGGAGACGGAGTGATGGGAACTCGGATTTCGGCGCACCCCTACCTGGCGCGCCAAATGTCGGATCACGGGTTCCGGCAGACCCTTAAGGTTCGAACTCTGGGGTGCGCGTGGAGATCGCGCCCTCTACCTCTCCGTCTCACTGGGATCTAAACTACTGCAAGAACAACACAAGAGACACAGGGTTTATACTGGTTCGGGCCACCATTGTGGTGTAATACCCTACTCTAGTGTGGTGTGGTGGATTGCCTCTAGGGCTGATGAGGAAGAACGGTACAAAGGGGAACGACCTCGCAAGGGTCTGTTCTTGGCTAGGGGATGAACTGCTGGGGGGAGTTCGATCGCCCTTCTCTCTCTCTCTCTCCTTGCTCTAGGTCTTCTCCTGGATCTCTTGTTCCCTCGATCTGCCTTTTCCTCTCCCTCTCTACTGGGAGCGGCTAGTACCTATATATAGGCAAAGGCCCTGGGCCTCTTCCCAAATATTTGAGCGGGAAGGGCGCCAACAATTGGCCGATTTGAAGGGGAACATCGGATACACTTATCCTGACTAAAGTTGGTCTTCCCCTGCCAAAGGTTCTGGTGATGACGCCGACTTGGGCTCCACAGTGACTTCCTCCTTGTCGTGGAGTTGGTCTTGGTCTCGTTGCACCGAAATGGATGTCTTTGTTTGATCTTCTCGCCTGCGCTTGCCCCCTTTGCACCTAAGAGGAAAGGGAGGACATTGCGCAGGCTGGCGCCCGCCTAGCACCTTTGATCGTCATGGCTTGCGTCATGGGCACCTCGTGAGGTACCCCACCTTGATCTCTCCGCCTCCTCGTGAGCCAGCCTAAGGAGGCCGTGCTGGAGGAAGCTCCATGTCATCCGCCTCGCGAGGCTTGGCCCCTCGCGAGGGTCTTGAGACTTGTGTTGATGAAGATCGGCCACGTTGGGCCCCCACTCGAGCCACGCCGCAGGCCGCAGGCAGGCAAGTCTGGGGACCCCCATTCTCAGAACGCCGACAGCTGGAGGCTTACGGCAGAGGTTGGTACGACGAGCTACAGTCCGTGTTGTGGTCCATCCGCACGACCGTGACCAAACCAACTGGGGAGACCCCGTTCTTCCTGGTCTATGGAGCTGAAGCAGTCCTCCCTCACGAGGTCAGGCGTCGCTCCGCATGGGTCCTAGCGTTCAATGAAGCGCAGCAGGACGCCATGCGGGGGATGGACCTCGTATTGGGGGAGGAACGCCACCGGGAAGCCGCGTTGCGAGCGGCGAGGTACCAACAGGCGCTGCGACGATATCACTGCCGCAACATCCGCCACAGGACCCTCGAGGTAGGAGACCTCGTGCTCAGACGGGTTCTCTCTAGGGAGGGGCTGCACAAGCTCTCTCCCATGTGGGAGGGCCCGTTCAAGGTTATTCATGTTTCCAGGCCAGGCTCCGTGCGCTTGGAGACTCAAGAGGGGGAGCCGATACAGAACGCGTGGAACATCTAGCACCTCCGGAGGTTCTACCCCTAAAAGGCCCAGAGCCTGTGAAGGAGGCGAACGCATGTGAAGACCTTCCCTTTTTGGAAAAGGCCCAGAGCCTGTGAAGAAGGCGAACGCCTGTGAAGACCTTCCCTTTTTGGAAAAGGCCCAGAGCCTGTGAAGAAGGCAAGTGCCTGTGAAGCTGATCACCTCTAGGGAGAAAGGCCCAGAGCCTGTGAAGAACGCCAGTGCCTGTGAAGCTCGCCACCCCATGACACTCTCACGTAATAATGAGTGGGGTTGTACACGCCCCGGAGTCTCAGGAGCACCGGCCTCAGGCCCTGGGGCTCCCTCCCACGCCCAGTGGCAACACTAAGCTCCGCGCTGGTGAGAAGATGTCGAAGACTAGATTAGGTGCCGGACGCGGCTTTTCTATTTGCTTTCCGTAGTTGACGTGTTTATTTGCATATGAGGTCTTATCGAAACTATCGCCGTCGTCGATTTGTGGTTCGTTGATTTTCGCTCCTCGTTTTGATTTCTCTCATGAAAGGCCTCGCGAGGGATGGAACTCGAATGCCCTCGCGAGCGTTTCCGCCCTAGCCGCTTAAAGGTTTCACGGCCCGGGCTCTCTTCAGGAGCACCCCTCTAGTCCGTGCCCCTCGGGCACCGCGACACGCGCACAGGGCCTGGGTCCGTCCCCCCCCCCCCCGGCTGGGGCCGAAAACTACCTACGCGAGGGCAAATAGTTGAGAAGCGCAACGACAAAGTCAAGGTAATAGCTACAACGGCAATGATTCTCAACACGCCCCCGCGGGGCTCCATTCAGCTGTTTTGTCTTACACAGGAAGCAAAAGGAAAAGGAAAATGCGAGCCCGGCGCGGCCCGCCTCACATCGGCCTGCAGAGGCGACACGGGATGCCTCCGAGGCTCAGGCGGACTCCCTCTCGTGCTTCACCGAGGCGCGGGGACGGGCGGATGAACAGCCACCCCCCAAGCAAGCGCGGCGGTGAGGGGGCTGGCTGCAGCCACCGCTGGAGGAGCCGCCTGAAGAAGAGTTGGTGGAGCTTGGGGAGCATCGGGCGCCGCCATCGGAGCAGGCGCTGTCTCCTCCATCGTCGTCGGAGCAAGGCCCCTGGCCACGGTCGTCGCCCTCGGGGCAGCATCCTGCGCGGCGACCATCTTCCCCAAACACCCTCACATAGAGGGTGCCGTCGCCGTCGAACTTGAAGCACAGGGTGCACCGCTGGCCCAGGCCGCGAGCGCGGGCAAACGTTTGCCAGCCGCGGGTCAGGGCCCCATTCCCAGAAGGGGAGACCGCAAGCGAAACCCAGGAGGCCCTGCTGCAGCAACCGTCAGCCTGAAGCCAGAAGCCGCACCGGGCGCTGGCCGGCAGCTCGCCGATGAAGAAGCGAGGGAGCTGGAGCCAGGTGTTGGTCGGGTCCGCCGACCACACGACGAACTCCGGCAGCACCTCCGCCGAGCGAAAGCGCGGCCTGGGGGGCCGCGCAGTCACATCATGCCTCTCCTTGGCAGCCGAACGCTCACCACCACGCGGAGAACCATCCCTGTGGCCACGGCGAGCCGCAGCGGGGACCGCGGGATGCTTGCGGGGACGACCCCGGCTGCGCTTGGCCGGAGCGGAGTCGGGCCCCGCCCGACTAGCCTTCCCCTTCTCCGCGGCTGAGAACCTCTTTGGAGCCATGCGAGCGGCGGGCGGCAAAAGAGAGAAAGAAGAAGAGAAGCAGGAAGGGGCGGACTTGCGGAGCTTACGCGGCCCCGTACTTATAGCCGGAAAAGGCCAACCATCGAGCACCACGATCGTAGGTAATAATGACCCTTATCTACGCATGCAGGGACTAGTCAAGTCACGCAGTTGCCAAGGAGTCATGGGGAAGCGGAGACAACCACGTCCTGTCAAACCGCCATGCGGCGCCCAAGGCCGCAGGCTATTAGGGCCCGCGGCGCTTCGCCCTTGCCCTTTCGCCTCTCGGCACAGCCAAGTCCGGGCGCGCCTTGGGCCCGGGGGCTACTGTCGACGTTCTGGGATAGGGGGTCCCCAGACTTGCCTGCCTGCGGCCTGCGGCGTGGCTCAAAGGGGGCCCAGCACGGCCCAACTTCATCGACACGAGACCCAGGACCCTCGCGAGGGGCCAAGCCTCGCGGGGCGGATGACACGGCGCTTCCTCAGGCGCGGCCTTGTCAGGCTGGCTCATGAGGAGGCGGAGAGATCAAGGCGGGGTACCTAGCGAGGTGCCCATGACGCAAGCCATGACGACTGAGGATGCCAGGCGGGTGCCAGCCCGCGCAGTGTCTACCTTTCCTCTTTGGTGCAAAGGGGGCAAGCGCATGCGAGAGGATCAAGCAAAGGCATCCATTTCGGTGCAACGAGACCAAGACCAGTCCAACAGTGGGAAGGAGGTCATCGTGGAGCCCAGAACGGCGTCACCACAGGGCCTTTGGCAGGCGAGGACCAACTTTAGTCAGGATAAGTGTACTAGATGTTCCCCTTCGAATTGGCCAATTGTTGGCACCCTTCCCGCTCAATATTTGGGAAGAGGCCCAAGGCCTTTGCCTATAAATAGGACTAGCCACCCCCAAAGTAGAGGAGGAGATCGAGAAGTGGGTACCTAGAATCTGAGCAAGCAGAGGGCAAGTGGGAGAGAGAGAGAAGGGCGGCTGAACTCCTCCTAGCAGTTCATCCCCCTAGCCAAGAACAGACCCTCGCGAGGCTGTTCTTCCTTGTACTATTCATCATCATCAGCCCAAGAGGCAATCCACCCACAACAAACTAGACTAGGGTATTACACCACATTGGTGGCCCGAACTAGTATAAACTCTGTGTCTATTGTGCTGTTCTTTCTGTAGTTTAGATCCTGGCGAGACGGAGAGGTAGAGGGCATCATCTCCGCACGCACCCCAGAGTTCGAACCTTAAGGGTCTGCCGGAATCCTTGATCCGACAGTGGACGAAAAGACCATCGCCCACCTTCAGGTACCTGCCGGGGCCCGATTGAGGAGGAGGGAGGCTGGTCACCCACCACCTCTTCCTCGGCGGGGGCCTTGCCAGCCTCACCGGCAGGTCCACCGCTGGCGTCCTCGGCAGAAGCCTCGCCGATCACCCCGGCGGCCCCCGCAGCAGCGTCCTTGGCGGCACCCTTGGCGGCTTCGTCGGCGGCGGCCTCGTCAGCATCTTTGGCGGCCTCTTCGGCGGAGATCTTGCTGGCCTCCACTGCGGCCTCCGCAGCAATGTCGCTGACGACAGTGTCCACGTCCTCCATATCTGTTGGAGGAGGGCCTGGACAGCAACAGAAGCGATGAAGCCAAGAAAAGAATAAGGGAAAAGCAGAGACGAAGGGCGGGCGACTCACCAGTGTCGGGCTGAGAAGCAGAAGTCCCCTCTCCGCCAGCGTTTGGCGCCGTTGTCGGATCACGGGTTCTGGCAGACCCTTAAGGTTCGAACTTTGGGGTGCGCACGAAGATGATGCCCTCTACCTCTCCGTCTCGCAAGGATCTAAACCACAGAAAGAACAGCACAAGAGAAACAGAGTTTATACTAGTTCGGGCCACCGATGTGGTGTAATACCCTACTCCAGTGTGGTGTGTGGATTGCCTCTTGGGCTGATGATGATGATGAACAATACAAGGGAGAACGGCCTCGCGAGGGCCTGTTCTTGGCTAGGACGATGAACTGCTAGGAGGATTTCAACCGCCCTTCTCTCTCTTTCTCTACTTGTTCTCTGCTTGCTCGGACTCTAGGTTCTGCTGGCCTGATTGCCCGATGCTAACTTGCTAGACTCCTTCTTCTCTGGATGCCTAGATCTCTCGATGCCTCTACCCTGGGGGTGGCTAGTCCTATTTATAGGCAAAGGCCCTGGGCCTCTTCCCAAATATTGAGCGGGAAGGGCGGCAACAATCGGCCAATTCAAAGGGGAACATCTGGTACACTTATCCTGACTAAAGTTGGTCCTCGCCTGCCAAAGGCCCTGTGGTGACGCCGTTCTGGGCTCCATGGTGACCACCTTCCCACCGTTGGACTGGTCTTGGTCTCGTTGCACCGAAATGGGTGCCTTTGCTTGATCCTCTCGCCTGCGCTTGCCCCCCTTGCACCAAAGAGGAAAGGGAGGACACTGCGCGGTCTGGCGCCCGCCTGGCACCCTTGGTCGTCATGGCTTGCGTCATGGGCACCTCGCAAGGTACCCTGCCTTGATCTCTTCGCCTCCTCGTGAGCCAGCCTGAGGAGGCCGCGCCTGAGGAAGCGTTGTGTCGTCCGCCCCGCGAGGCTTGGCCCCTCGCGAGGGTCTTGAGTCTTATGTTGATGCAGATGGGCCACGTTGGCCCCCCATTCGAGCCACGCCGCAGGCCGCAGGCAGGCAAGTCTGGGGACCCCCATTCCCAGAACGCCGACAGTAGCCCCCGGGCCCAAGGCGCGCATGGACTTGGTCGTGCCGAGAGGCGAAAGGGCAAGGGCGAAGCGCCGCGGGCCCTAACAGCCTGCGGCATTGGGCGCCGCGTGGCGGTTGATTGGGCGTGGGTGCTTCTGCAACTGCGCTGGTTATTAAAGGCATGGCATCTACTCCGGCTTTGCTCTTCTCTTTCTCCGGTTGCCGCTCAGATCCCCTTTCTTGCGCCTCTCCTTCCTTCCTCCTAACTCCCAGATCTGCTCCTCCCGTGTGACATAGGAAGTCATGGCGCCTCGTCAGCCCCCGACCGAAGCTTGGTTTTCGCCCGCCCTGGATTCGCCAAACGTGTCGGAGGCGAGCCTTGCCCAGCTGCGCCGGATGGCGGCGGCGCGAGGCATCGACGGGGCGCGGGTGTTCAAGGTCGGCTCCGCCACCCCTGAGGGCCGAGGAAGCACCTTCTACCCTCTCTTCGTAAGCTCCATTGATGTGGGTTTGGTGCCCCCTTTCTCTTAGTTCTTCCTCTCTGTCCTCCGCCATTACGACTTGCAAGCTCTGCATCTCCACCCCAACTCCATCCTTCTTCTGGCGATCTTCGCCTATTACTACGAGGCTCATGTGGGGGTGCAACCCTCAGTGGCCTTGCTGCGCCACTACTTCTACCTCCGGGTCACCCGTGGTTCCCCTTCCGCATGCGCGAGCTTTGTTGCGTGCGGCGGCGCCATTGCTATCTCGAATCCCGGGAAGAGGATCGAGGGCTTCAGGAGCAAGTGGGTCTTAGTGGACGCCGGGCGCATCCACCCTCGTCTGATCCTACCCACGGAGCAGCCCGTGAGTTCCGGCGACTGGTCCCGGGCGGAGCTTATGGACCCCCACGCGAAGCCGGTACTGGAGAAGATAGACGCGGACCAGAAGCCTGCCAGCCCGGCGGCGACCAAGCTGACCGGCGCGTCGCTGCTGTGGGAGTTCCTGGAGCACCAACTGGCTCCGCTTCGGCAGTACTCATCTCTGATGTGGAGGCCTCATCCGAGCCCCGCGGCTGTGGGCGACGAGGATTTGACCGCGGTTCTCCAATCTCTGGTTGGGGGCGAGGTGGCAAGGTTGGAGGGCGCACCCACGCCCTTGTTCCTGCGCGACGACTGGAAGCAGGTGGTGGATTCCATGCCCATGTTCAACGGGGACGGGCCCGTGCCTGTGGTGGCTCCCGAGGGACTGGTGGACGTGTCCTCCGGCAACTTCAGCGGAGAGGGGGGCGAAGAGGAGCGGGAGGAGGACCTTGGCTCCGAGGCAACTGACGGAGAGTCCAGGGCTCCCCCTCCCCGGTGCAAGCCCCGTACTCTCCGCCTCTCGTTGAGCGATGATGATGAGGGTGGCGACGTGCTGGGTAGCGGGAGCTCGCCCCCGATCCCGAAGAAGGACAGGACCGGGCTGATCCTCCGCGGGTCCGCCCCGGCTCCGGGGCGATCCGCGGACGCGCCTTCTGCTTCTGAGGTTGACCCCTCCAGCCGGCTCTCAGGCTTCAAGTACGGCCGGAGGCTGCTCGAGCCCTCCAGCGACGACCTGTAAGTGCTTGATCCCTCATCTTTTGTTCCTTGTTCTGCCGCTGAGGCTTGATGTTCGCTCCTCTTGGATAGGCTGACGCCCACGGCGAAGAAACCGAAGGGGGTTCCCGAGGCCCCATCCGCGGCAACGCCTCCGCCTGCAGGTGGGGGCGATCGTGAGGCATAGGCTTCTCCTTCCCGCTCATCCTTGCGAGACTTGGCTGAGCTGGCTGGGGAGAGCCCAGCCCCCATGGCCCAAGTGACTCCCGAGGTGCTCCTGCCTGCTGCCGCCGCCACGGCCGTCGAGGCGCAGCAGACTCCGCCTCGGGACACTGTGGTCTCGCCGCCGCTACCTTCTCCTCCCGTTCCACCGACCGCTGCTTCCCCGAGTCCTCCTGTTGTCTTGGGGCGCGCCGATGTTTCTCCGCCTTCTTCTTCCATCCTGGAGTGTGCCGGTGCAGAACTGGACCGGCTGCGGCAGGATCTTCTCGGCGCCGACCCTCGCCTGGTGGTCGGGCGCCTGGAACTGGCCTCGGGGTGGATTCGCTCTGACGCCTCGATTCGAGGGGCATTGGTTCAGGCCTCAACGGCCTGTGACAGAGAGAGGGAGGCAACCCTCAAGGCGAAGGCCGCCCGAGACGCGGCCCTGGGAGAGGTGGTTGGAGTCCGTGGTCGTCGCAAGGAGTTGGAGGACGAGCTGCAAGGCTTGCGAGGCCAGCTTGCTGAGGAGGCCTGCCTTCGCCAAGAGCTGGAAAAGGGGACAAAGGCTCGCGAGGCGGCGCTCGAGGACCGGGAGGCCAAGCTCAAGAAGCGTCGCGACCGTCTAGGTGCGCTGAAGAAGGAGCTGGGGTGACGAAGGCCGAGCTGGACGCCAAGGCCCGGGTCCTTGCCGAGGATCGCGTGGCCTTCGCGGACATGGAGAAGGATGCCCGCGCTTCGCTGAAGAAGCTTTATGAGAGCGGCCTAGAGGGCCCGCTGGCCGGTGACGAGGATGGCCCCGCCAAGCTGCTTCCCTTCCTGGTTAAGGCCCTTGGAGATGTTGCCCTTGGCCTCGGCCCCACGGCTGAGGCCGAGGCGCGTGTCCTGTCTTCTGCTGCACTGACGCGGGTCTTCGCCCACATCTATCTTCGCGATCCCAGCGCCGACCTTGACAGCCTGCTGGAGCCGGTGAGCGGCGAGGGTGCTGCCACCGCTGTCGAAGCCGTGAAGGGCACGCGGAGGCGCTGCTGGGGAGGTTCCGGGCCTTCAGCACCAGGCCAAGGCAAGGCGCTGCCGGCCCTGCTGCTCCACGAGGCGAAGCCACTCCACGCAGCTCCATCGCCGACAAGTGACTCCGTTTCCATCCCTATTCTTCTTTCAATTCCTGCACATGCACCACGCCTCGGGGAGGCATTTAAACTTGCGTTTTGTACTAAGACGACAATATGGGTTGTAATATTTGCTTTTAAATTCCTTGAGTTTTATGCTTTTCTTCCCTACTTGCTTGTGTTCTACGCCGGCAGAGCCCGGCCCCGCGCATGCCTCACCCAGCATTAGCCCCGACCGGAAACCAGGACGGGACCAAAGGAGTGAGGGGCTACGTGACAAGTTAGGCTCCTGAGTCGCGATGCTCAGGAGTCCCCCTTGGCGCACGAACTACAAGTAGGGGAGCGTGATGTAGGTGTATCTTCCGTTCTACGTCTGCAGATCCCGACTCCGCGTGTACCTCACCAAGCATAGCCTTTCGGAACTAAGGAGTGAGGAGCTACGGAGCCAGTTAGGCTCCTGAGTCACGATACTCAGGAGTCCCCTTGACGCGCAAACAGCGAGTGACGAGGTGAGACGTAAGCGGGGCTACCGTTCTACATCTGCAGAGCCCGGCCCCGCGCGTACCTCACCCAGCATAGCCTTTCGGAACTAAGGAGTGAGGGGCTACGGGACCAGTTAGGCCCCTGAGTCGCGATGCTCAGGGGTCCCCCTTGACGCTCAAACGACCTTCATACCTCGGCTCCGCTCGGGGAGAGGCGCGCGACGAACCAGGCCCTGGGGCCTCGGGAGGCTCCGGAGGCACTGGTGGCTCCTCGCGAGCTGTCTCCATCTCCGCCAGGGCCGCGGAGCGCCTGTCTTCCTGAGCCTCCATGATGCTCCTCATGAGGCGTTGGTACGCCGCAGCCATGTTCGGCAAGCCATAAGGCATGCGAACATAGTTGTGGGGTGGACCCCTGCAGCGCCCCACTTGCGAGGGCCAGAGGCGCTCTGTCGTGGCGATCTGATTGAGCCCTGGTATGTCGACGCAGACGCGCAGCCCTCCATCCTCGCCTAGATGTGGAACCACAACTGGTGGACGACGCCAACCTCTCATGATCCTTGACTCCTGTAGTTCTTGAGTGACCTTGTTAACAAACTCCTGTTGGTCTGACCCTCCTTGCCTGGCTCCTTCTCGAGGGAAGCGTGCTTCGAAACATGCCTCCACATGGTGCCCAAGCGCCTCCCTCGTGACCCTGGCTAGGTCGGTGGCCCTCAAGGTGAGAGCCCCCGAGCCCTGCCTGAGGAGGGCGTCGGGCGCGCTTTCCTATGCGATGGAAGGAGGGTCCCCCTGGGCAGGCACGGGCCCTGAGGGGCCTGCCTCCTGAGGGGCAGAGCCTGACGACGTCTTCTTCTTCTTGGGGGTGGTCTCAGGAAGCATCCTGCTTCCGCAATCTGGGTCTTCTAGCGACGCGGCCTGAAAGGCTCGCTCCAGGGAACACACTGCATCCTTCCCTTCACATGGAACCGTGATGACGCCGCCACTCCCTGGCATCTTGAGGACATTGTAGCCGTGGTGAGTTACGGCCATGAACTTGGCCAGCGCGGGGTACTCGAGGATGGCGTTGTATGGCAGTCGGATGTGGGCGACGTCAAAGTCGATGAGCTCGGTGCGGTAGTTGCTGCGGGCCCCGAAGGTGACAGGGAGGCGGACCTGCCCGATCAGGATTGTGGAACCGTCGGTGACTCTGGAGAAAGGCTTGGTTGGCTGAAGCTGGTCATAGGGCACTTGAAGGTTGTTGAATGTTTCCACGGACAGGACGTTGAGCCCTGCTCCACCATCGATGAGGGTCCTGGTGACCAGTACGTTGCTGATGACTGGGGAGCAAAGCATCGGGAGGACCCCGGCTGTGGCCGCGCACTTGAGCTGATCTGCTGAGCTGAACGTGATGGGGCACGCCGACCACTTGAGGGGGCGCGTTGCTTCGAGCTTGGGAAGGACTGCATTCACTTCACGGGTAAACTGCTTGAAGATGCGTTGAGAGGCTGGGGCTTGAGCTCCGCCCAGGATGCAGGCAATTGACCGCGGCTCTTGGAAGCCCCCAGCCCCCTCATCTTTATGGCGGTCTTCGTTCCTCCTTGGCTGAGGCGGCAGCGGAGGGAGGCCTGCATTGCCATGAGGGCGATCCTCACGAGGCTGATCCCTCCAGTCCCCCTCGCGAGGCAGGTCCCGCCAGCGGTCCTCGCGAGGTTGGTTGCGCCACCCTTGGCGCGGGCCACGATCTTCCCAGCGTCCTGGGTTTCTTCCTCCTCCTCGGCCGTAGCGCGGTCAGGGCGACGGCCGATCCTTCCTTCTCGCACGGCGCGGAGTTCTTGACATTCGTTGGTGTTGTGATATAGGCGAGGGTGTCCCGATCTTTCGATGAGATGATAACAATCGATTTGGTGAAGATGACTTTGACGATCCGACTACAAACGTGCACGACGTTGCGCCTTAGCAATCGCTAAACCAACTTCGAGAGGTTATTGACCACGCCGGAGCACAATCAACCTGACCACGAAGGTCTATTCCTGCAAGCAATCGAAGAACAAGCAAGAATATGATAAAAGCAATCTGAATATTGCGAGTATATATGAAGTATTGATAATGGTGGGAATCCGTAAGCGGTCTTCGTCTGGTCGTTGGACACAAACGAAGTACACGAAGTTGCAATGGCTAACTTTTAACTAAACAAGTACCAAGGAAAAAGCTACTAGATGGATCTACTTATATAGGAGCAAGGGGTGGCGGCCAAGGAGGTGGGAGGACGTCCCAAGGCAGTCTAGAACTAACCCTAGGTCGTACAAGGCCAATGGGCCCAAGTGGAGGTGACGTAACACCTTTGGACTTGTAGTTTGACTCGGATTCTGCTACAGCGTCAGATTGTTTCATCCATAACTCAACGCTCCGGACGAATTTAAAGGTTATTCCAATTGGAGTGGAAAGAGGACGAAATATACTTTCCAACAAAAAAAGAAACACCCAATTCGGAGTCCGTATGAAAAAGTTATTGCCGTTTTGAGTCAGGTATGTCTGTGCAGTCCGAATCTGAATCCAGAACGTGAGAGACTTGGACTCTATCTTCTCTTGGCCCAAAAGTGACGTGAAAGAACTTTTTGAATAGCAACTAAACATCTCTTTCTCCCTTATCTTCATATGTGTGTTGTACAAATGTTCCATACACCTGCAATTAGACAAAACACAAAAGTGTGTGAAGTATTTTTGTTCTGGATAACAAAAATAGATTATTGAATAGTTTGCACTAGAAATCACCTGACAAATATGCATGTATGCAATATTTTTGGTCGTATCCAAGGTAGTCATGTCCTCATCATCCTCCCCTTCTTGAAAACAAAGCCGTCCTCGGCGTTGCTTAATCTGAAATGTGGCTAACAAAAAAGACAATGTGTACATGTTGTATATGTATATGTCATCCATTTTTACTTTCCTTAGTTTTTGCACATATGGCACATGTATACATGAGTAACCTTCATAATTCATAAAATCTAAAGCCAAAATATTATCACAAGAAGTAGAAGGCATGAAAATATTGCAACTCAGTTTGCACATATAAGCGAAGCTCTTATTCATTTTAAAAGGTTGACAATGTTCATCATTAAACCATCCCAACATTGGTGAATAAACCTTACTTGCGTCAAATTTACATGCTACAACATGCTTAAATAAGCAAACATGCAATAAGTCATTGGACACAGAATCATCACCAAGATTAGAGGTCATATCAAAATGATTAAACATTGGTTCTTTTGCATCAACAGCTAATTCAATGGGTGCACTCAAAATTGTTGGTATTTCAGTTGTTTGATCACATGGCAAAGTCAAATTGTCAACATAGTCCTCTAAAATAGGTAGTGTGATCAAAGTAGTGGGCAGCTCATCAGATGGTGCATTCAAATTGACAAGGCATTCATCATTCTCATGTAGAGATGGAAGATCAGTACCTTTCTCATTACCTCTTATGATCAACTCAGATGGTGTAGCCACTCTCGGGGGCGATGTGTCACATGGTGGAGGTGATGTAGTCCTCACTACAATGGATGTGGATGTCATAGTATGCCTAGTAGTTGAAGGAACAATCATATCAACTCTTGGAATATGCACCGTGCGCTTGTTCTCCTCGTGAGCAACACGTCGTTTTATTTCCTGTTCAGCTTTGCAAGCAAGGCGAAACAAATGGTCCATAGGATAACACTCTTCATGAATTAATATCTCTTGAATATCACGGTTTAATCCTCCCCAAAATCTATCCATAAAATCATCTTCACTTTCTTCTAAAGAGGAATGCAACAAGGTAGTTTGTAAATCATCATAATATTTTGTTACAGTGTCACTACCTTGTTTTAAATGTTGCAACTTCTTAATCATGTCATGAGTATAGTAAGCGGGGACGAAAGTATGTCGCATGGCAAGTTTCAAATCATCCCAAGTAGTAGGTATATAATCAGGGTGTAACCGACAATATTCAGTCCACCAAACCAAAGCATAACCAGTGAAAGAACCAACTGCAACCTTAATCTTTTTATGTTCATCAAAATTATGGGAAGCAAATATATTTTTTATGTTGAACTCCCATTCAATATATAAAGCAGGTCTAAAACGGCCATTAAATGGTGGTATAGATACATTAACCTGATTATGTGCATTTGGATGTTTGTGCACCTCTCGTGACGGTTGTTGTATTTGCAAAGGTGGTGGCACGTCTCCCGCGATCGACAAAGCCCATGAATTGACTCTAGATCCTGGCATGATTAGTAGAAACAAGAAACAAAATCCAAAATAATGTTCCTATAACTACTAGGATGTGGTGGTAAAACGCTCACAGTAAAGCAAATATCAATGTCTTACAAGTTCTTACCATGCAACAGGCGGCGATCGGCAACCAGCGGTGTCAAGTAACTCCAAAAGTTGGGTAAAGCGATTGCCAGGTGAACGTATGTATACACGGTGTAGAAATATGTGGAGCTGGGTTGGCTATATATGGTAGCAAAAGATTAGCAATAATCAATTCAAAGATGCAATGTTGAATAAACGCTCAACGACGGTACTGTGCTGGTCCTAGGCTAGACCGGACTAGAGACGCGAGCCTAGAACACTAATGAGGTCACGACGTAGCAAAACTAGCATCAATAAAGGATATGAAGTAGCTCTGGACAGCAAGATATAAGTGAAGATCACAATAGCAGTAAAGATAATGATGTGAAACAACTGCCAAGCAGGATATCCAACAACTCTCTCTCCAACTTTCCTCTTGAAAAGTTTGAGCAAATTTTGGGATAACTTTTTTCAAAGAATGCTACTAGCTCAAGCTTTCGAATGCAAAAAGAATCACTCAATTCCGAATTGATATGAGGAGTCAAAGAATTCGAAAACTGGCCTGAAAAACTGGAAAGAAGCTGTGTCCGCGAACTTCGGAGGGCAAAAAGACCTATTTAGAAGACGATTTTGAGGTGTCAAATATTGAACAAGCTTCTGCAACTATTTAGATGCGGCTCATCGCTAGCTTTAATTTGAGTACTCGTGGAGCCAAAACGGACTTCGTATGAGGAAGTTATGCCTGTTTTACTGAACAGTGCACAAAACAGATTCCAATCCGAATTCAACTACGAGATTGAGTCTAGATAGATCCGAATTTTGTTTTTTTTTCTTCTCTTTTTTTCTCCTCACACTGTTTTTTTCTCTTTTTCTTTCTCTTTTTTTTCTCTGACCTTTTTTTCTTTTTTTTCACTCTTTTTTTCTCTGTTTTTTTTCTCCCTCTTTCCAAGACAAACAAGATAAGATGCAGATTGGATCAAGCGAAGATGTGAATGACCTCAACTATGATTGTGACAATGAACTATGGGTAGCACGAGGTGAAAATTGATGGATGGTGTGGTGAACAGCGGAAGGTATAACGATGCAGCGGCGACGTGACTAATGTGAACAGAACACGAAACTCTAAACGAACTAGACACTAAGACCAGCAACTCGACACGACGATGCAACCGATAATTCAATAATGCAAACAATGAAAAGAAAATTGCAAAGGCTCAGACTGGCTTGGACAAAAGGATGAATAGATCTAACTTTTTTGTGGCTTTTTCTTGGACAATAGGTAAGAAAATAAATCTAATCTAGGGGAAACTGGAAATTCTCACCGAGCAACCTGAAAACTCATACCACTTGATATAGGCGAGGATGTCCCGATCTTTTGATGAGATGATAACTATCGATTTGGTGAAGATGACTTTGACGATCCGACTACAAACGTGCATGACGTTGCGCCTTAGCAATCGCTAAACCAACTTCGAGAGGTTATTGACCACGCCGGAGCACAATCAACCTGACCACGAAGGTCTATTCCTGCAAGCAATCGAAGAACAAGCAAGAATATGATAAAAGCAATCTGAATATTGCGAGTATATATGAAGTATTGATAATGGTGGGAATTCGTAAGCGGTCTTGGTCTGGTCGTTGGACACAAACGAAGTACACGAAGTTGCAATGGCTAACTTTTAACTAAACAAATCCCAAGGAAAAAGCTACTAGATGGATCTACTTATATAGGAGCAAGGGGTCTCGGCCAAGGAGGTGGGAGGACGTCCCAAGGCAGCCTAGAACTAACCCTAGGTCGTACAAGGCCAATGGACCCAAGTGGAGGTGACGTAACATCTTTGGACTTGTAGTTTGACTCGAATTCTGCTGCAGCGTCAGATTGTTTCGTCCATAACTCAACGCTCCGGACGAATTTAAAGGTGATTCCAATTGGAGTGGAAAGAGGATGAAATCTACTTTCCAACAAAAAAAGAAACACCCAATTCGGAGTCCGTATGAAAAAGTTATTGCCGTTTTGAGTCAGGTATGTCTGTGCAGTCCGAATCTGAATCCACAACGTGAGAGACTTGGACTCTATCTTCTCTTGGCCCAAAAGTGACGTGAAAGAACTTTTTGAACAGCAAGTAAACATCTCTTTCTCCCTTATCTTCATATGTGTGTTGTACAAATGTCCCATACACCTGCAATTAGACAAAACACAAAAGTGTGTGAAGTATTTTTGTTCTGGATAACAAAAATAGATTATTGAATAGTTTGCACTAGAAATCACCTGACAAATATGCATGTATGCAATATTTTTGGTCGTATCCAAGGTAGTCATGTCCTCATCATGTTGTGGGTGTGGAGGTCGTGGTACACACAGTACCGGCTGCCCCTGGAGGATTCGGGCAGATCCTTGCCCCGCTTGGTGTCCAGTTCTGCCGCGAGTACGGCAGCCCCCTTGCGCTTCACGTCCTTGGCCTTGGGCTTCTTCTCTTCTGGGTCTGCGGCGGGCAGCTCGAGGAGGGAGAGACGTCCCTCCTCAGCCCTGGCGCACTTGGTCGCCAAGTTGAATAGCTCCAGGGAGGTGCAGAGGTCTTCATGCATCGCCAGCTCCTCCTTCATCTTGACGTCGCGCACGCCATCGAAGAAGGCCGAGATGATGGCTTCCTCGGACACCTTGGGGATCTTGAGGCACGCACTGTTGAAGCGCTGGATGTACTTTTGCAGGGTCTCTCCAAGTTGCTGCTTGATGCGGCGCATGTCGCTCATGGCGGGCGGCCGGTCGCGAGTACCTTGGAAGTTGGCGATGAAGCGGGTGCGCATCTGGTCCCATGAGGAGATCGTGCCTGGAGCCAGATTCAGGAGCCAGGTGCGAGCTCCTTCCTTCAGCGCCATGGGGAACCAGTTTGCCATGACCTTTTCATCCCCGCTGGCAGCTTCGATGCCCAGCTTGTAGAGCTGGAGGAATTCTGCGGGATCAGTCGTGCCGTCGTAGCGAGGAGGCAGGTCTAGCTTGAACTTGCCGGGCCACGCGACGCTACGCAGCTCGGTGGTGTAGGTGCGCCAGCCTGCGGTGGCCACGGGAGGCTTCGGTTGAGGGAGAGCTTGTCCTTGCGGGTCCCCTTGCGCTGCAGCTGGGAATAGCGCGTGGTCTTGACGTGCCGGAGCTGGAGCAGGGTCACGGCGAGCCGGCGCAGGAAGCGCCCGGGCAGCCTCCTGCGGCCAAGGGACTTCTTGGCAGCTCCGATCTTGTTGGGCTGGCACCTGACGGAGCGGGTTCCGCCCAGGGGCCGCGCGCCTTGGAGCCATGGCGTCTTCTTGGAGAGGAGGCGGTTGATATGCCCCCGGAGCTTCATTGCCCGCGTGGGGCGGGGTGCGGCGCAGCGGAGCGGACGGCGCAGGAGAGCCCCCTGCGGCGCGGACGAGCTCGGCGACGCGGTCGAGCCACTCTTCGTAGACGTCGTCGACGGGACGGTAGCGCGAGAGCTCATTTGCTGCGATGAGAGCAGCTCGAGCTTCCAAGGGTGCGCGGAGCACGCGGGACGAAGAGCCGGCGGGGGTGAGCGATGCAGTAGTGGTGCGGCCGTCTCGCCGCACGGACGGGTGCTGAGACGATGCCTGCTGCTCGTTCCCCGCCGGACCGGTGGCGGCGTTGACGGCGGGCGACGGGGAACGACGGGGACGCCCACCGACGGAAGCCGTCTGGGTGATGCGGGAAGCGATGGCGGCCTGGCGCGGGCTTGACGAGCGTTAGACATGGATGCGACGGTCGGAGGAGAGCGGAGCGGTGGGAGACACATTCCGGCGCACCCCTACCTGGCGCGCCAAATGTCGGATCACGGGTTCCGGCAGACCCTTAAGGTTCGAACTCTGGGGTGCGCGCGGAGATGATGCCCTCTACCTCTCCGTCTCGCAAGGATCTAAACTACAGAAAGAACAGCACAAGAGACACAGAGTTTATACTGGTTCGGGCCACCGATGTGGTGTAATACCCTACTCCAGTGTGGTGTGTGGATTGCCTCTTGGGCTGATGATGATGATGAACAATACAAGGGAGAACGGCCTCGCGAGGGCCTGTTCTTGGCTAGGACGATGAACTGCTAGGAGGATTTCAACCGCCCTTCTCTCTCTTTCTCTACTTGTTCTCTGCTTGCTCGGACTCTAGGTTCTGCTGGCCTGATTGCCCGATGCTAACTTGCTAGACTCCTTCTTCTCTGGATGCCTAGATCTCTCGATGCCTCTACCCTGGGGGTGGCTAGTCCTATTTATAGGCAAAGGCCCTGGGCCTCTTCCCAAATATTGAGCGGGAAGGGCGGCAACAATTGGCCAATTCAAAGGGGAACATCTGGTACACTTATCCTGACTAAAGTTGGTCCTCGCCTGCCAAAGGCCCTGTGGTGACGCCGTTCTGGGCTCCATGGTGACCTCCTTCCCACCGTTTGACTGGTCTTGGTCTCGTTGCACCGAAATGGGTGCCTTTGCTTGATCCTCTCGCCTGCTCTTGCCCCCCTTGCACCAAAGAGGAAAGGGAGGACACTGCGCGGTCTGGCGCCCGCCTGGCACCCTTGGTCGTCATGGCTTGCATCATGGGAACCTCGCGAGGTACCCTGCCTTGATCTCTCCGCCTCCTCGTGAGCCAGCCTGAGGAGGCCGCGCCTGAGGAAGCGCTGTGTTATCCGCCCCGCGAGGCTTGGCCCCGCGCGAGGGTCATGAGTCTTATGTTGATGAAGATGGGCCGCGCTGGGCCCCCATTCGAGCCACGCCGCAGGCCGCAGGCAGGCAAGTCTGGGGACCCCCGTTCCCAGAACACCGACAACCGTGGCAGAGCCACCGTCGCCCAAGTTCCCCTCTTCCTCCATGGGTGTGGACTTCGTGCCTGATGCCCTTGCCGGGGACGCCCCCCGCGGCAGCGTAGTCGATGGGGGTGGTGTGTTGGGAGTGGCCCTCTATGGCTCCTCCTGCTGCCGCTCCCCTCCTGCGATCCCGGCAAGGTCAGCATCATAGCGTCGAGTGCCTACCACATGTCGAGTAAGAGGAGGGTGACGAACTTACGCTGGGGGTTGCGCCGGGGGCTCCTGTCCGGGCTGCTCAACACCATCAGTGGTGTCTGTGAAGCCCCAGCCGGGGGCTGGCTACTTGCCGAGGTCCTCGCCCTCTTCACCCTCTGGGCCAACGTCTCTGCCTCCCTGCAAGAGCAAAAATGGATCAAGACAGGCGACCCAATGCAGGGAAATGGAAATGACAGTAAGGAACGAAGTACTTACTCGTCATCCGTCTCCTCCTCCTCCGCCAGTTTCCTTTTCCTCTCCAGGCTAAGAAGCCCGAGATCAAACGGGAGCTCCACGTCTTCGTTCGAGTCGACGCCTGCCGAAGAAGGCGGAGGTGGCGGCAGGGTTTGTGCGCACCCAGATGAGGAAGGGGCTGCCTCCTTCTTCTTCTTAGCGGCCTTCGTCAGCTTCTTCGCTGCCGAGGCCCTCGTGTGACGCCCGGACCCCTCCGTGGACAATTGAGGCCGCGTACCCCTGCCGGGCCGGACCGGCTCGCCGGAGCCAGACCATCGCAGGACTCGCCCTCTTCCCCTGGTTGGTGTCGAGCCCGCCAGCACGCCCTCCTCCGACGACGACGACTCGTCGGCCGCGTCCTCGACAAGCGGAACTCCGATGTCGGCGCTGCCGGCCCCCTCGGTGGCCGCCGCCCACTGGGTGAGCTGCTCCTCCTCTGTAGCCGCTGCGGCCGTGTCCTCCACGCCCCCGGCGCTGCCGGCCTCCATGGCGAGTTGTACCTCCCTCGCCCTGGTGGCGATGTAGTCCAGCTCTGCCTGGGTGGTGTCCATGACAAGTCGCCGCTCGGCGTCAGCATTGACGTACACCTCGATCAAGGTGTCGAAGAACCGCTGCACATCTGCGTCCGCCGGCTCCCTCCAGCTCGGAATGGGGCCGTGCGCATTGCAGTCCGGCATCATGGCGATGATCTTGGAGCGGCGTGAATTATTGCACAGCGGGACCACCCCCGCTGGCAACCTGAAGATGGCCCCTTGACGGCCTTGCCGGCCTTTACGGCAGCCCTTGCGGCCTTGCCGGTCAGCTCAACCTCGCTGTCGCGATCCACATCCAGCTGGAAGAGCCGCTGGCAGAAGTGGGCATGCGCCAGCATCGTGAAGTTGTTGTTGAGGCCAGGGCAAAGCCGCATGATGTCAGCGGATTCGTAAAAAGCCAGGCTGGCCTCCCCTTGTTGTGCAACGGGGCGATCCGGCAGCGAATGAAGTCCGCCCTGATCATCTCCAGGGTGAGCCCAGCCCGGGTCAACCGAAGAATCCTGGTGGTGGCGACAGTAAGCCTCCCGTCGGCAGCATCGACATCACCCCAGTCGCTGTCGCGGACTGGCGGCACTCGGCGGACCTTGCAAAATGCCGGTGGATCGTCGTCCTCAATCCAGCACCACCGGTCGCGCCGCTCATCCCACCTCTCCTTCACGGCGCCGTCCGGGTACGCCCCTTTGGATCTTGGGATCCAGGTGACGCAACCAGAGATGGCACCCCCCGGCTGGATTCGAGGATAAAAATAATGGCGGAAGAGCGCCGTGTTGGGCTGCTCCCCGGCGAAGCCCTCGCAGAGATGCGCAAAGAAAGACATGCACGCCACCGCGTTCGGAGTAAGGAGTTCCTGTTACGCCGCATTGCCCCTCTCCAACGCCACTCGCGCCGAATGTGGGCTTTCAGCGGGCATGATGATCGCATGAGGCTCCAGGAAGAAGACCTGATGCCTGGGGCGCTACGAACAGTGCTCTTGGTCCTGACTGGTGACCCCAACCCGGGCAGCATCCAGAGAGGTGGGGCCCTGCTGTACCTCTGCCAGAACAGGGACGAGTTCGTGAAGCAGATGCCCTCCTTCGACGAATGGGGGCTGCGCCCGCTGGCTTCCAAGGGCCTCCCGAAAACCCTGTGGTGGTGACCGCCCTTCCAGTCGGTCAAGGCGAATCCTCCTCGAGTGGCGGGGCAGGGAGGCGTGAGATGGCGGAGACCGATAAGGCTCCCGATGAGGAGACTGCGCCTGGCGATGCCCTCGAGGAAGCAGCTCCTGAGGCCCGTGCTGCAGAGGCTGTGGGTGGCAAGCAGTCGCTCCCAGCGCCTGGGGCCGAGGCTCCTGAGGCCCCGGCCGCGTCTTCTGCCGAGGTGATTGGCAGCACGCGTCAGGCAGGCGCCCCTGACGCGGATAGCTCTGTTGCTCCGTCTTCGTCGTAGGTTGATCTTTGCGCTCTTCTCTTGGGCCGCTTCCATGTGGACTTTGAGGCCCTCTGGAGGAAAAGGGAGGCCCTGGGTGATGACTTCTCTTGTCGCTTGCTGAAGCGCTGGAAATACTTCGCTACTGACGAGTAAGCCTTCTCCTTTCTTGGCTCCTGATCCCCTTGTTGCGTCTACTGATCCTTGCTCTGCAGGCCTCTTCCGGCCGAGATCGTGGAAGCCGCTGAGGTGCCGCCTCCTTTGGCTTCACCTTCCCCGTCGCCCCAAAGCATTCCGAGCAGCACAGCTCTTGCGGTGAGGACAAATGAAGGGGCGGACCGTCCCGAGGTACCCCACAGCCCTTCTTTTCATGTGATCTTCCTTCGCGGGCCCTCTCTTGGCATGGACAGCCTGCCGTGGGATTCTCATCTGGTCGCGGGCTACGACTGGCTGAGGCGCCCCCTGTGCCCTTCTTCTGGAGACGGGCTGGCCTCAGGCCGGGCTTCTGGTGTGGCACGCCCGGCCGTCGTGAGGGTGCCAGCCCCCAGCCCCCTGCCTGGAGGAGGAGCGATGATTTGTGGCCCACGGCGCTCGCTTGGGGCAGATGATGGTGTGGAAGACGTGCTCGGGCGCGCTCGGGAGCGTCGTGCTCGCCGCCAAGAGTTCCTTCGAAGGGCGACCGACGCGGTGGACCTGCTCGGGGAGGAGCTCGCTGGTGAAGACGTGCGCCTGGAGGCCGAGGGCCTGCTCCTAGCCGCAGGGAGGTGCGAGCTGGAGGCCGCCATTGCCCTCGCGCGTCACCAGCGCGACCTTGAAGACGAAGAAGCGACGGCGTCGCTGGAGGCCTCTCGGGTGGCCCGATCCCAGGCCGCTGAGGAGGCCCTGGGAGCCGACCGACGGCAAGAAGCAGCGGAGGAGCAGGCTCGGGAGCTCCTGGCCCGATCCCACTCATTGGAGGGGCAAGTGGAACTGCGCGAGGCAGCCCTTGCCTCGATGAAGGTGGCCTCTGGCGACCCAGCTGAGCTCCAGAAGCGTGAGGAAGCGTTGACGCTGGAAGCTGCCGAATGCACCAGCGAGTACGAGCGGCTGGAGATGAGGGAGCGCCTGGTGACGCAGGCAGAAGATGAAGTCGCCGCACGGGAGGCACGTGTCCTGGAGGAGGTTGGTCGTCGGGTGGTGATGGCACGCCAAGGCCTTGAGCGCGAGTTTGCGGGGAAGCTGGAGTTGATCCGGGTCGAGGCCGAGGGAAGAACCGCAGCCCTGAGGGCCCAACGGGATGAGGCGACGCGGCGGGCCGACGCTTCCCGGACCGCCCTTGAGGCAACGCAAATGGAGTCGGCTGTCCTCCAGGCCGAGGTGCTCCGTCTTCGTCAGCGGGTGGAAGAGGCTGAGGTCGTCGAACGTCAGAACGCTGATGAGAAACACCAGCGGCAGGTCCTGGAGCACGTGCACGGCCCCATGCTGGCTACGCTCAGGGAGAGGGCTAACGCAGCCTTGGGCAACATCTGCGAGGCGGCTGTCGGTGAGCCGCACACGATCAACTATGTCGGCAACCTGCAGTTCTTCACCGCCG
The DNA here is from genome assembly GCA_032464435.1 of Aegilops umbellulata. Lineage (NCBI taxonomy): Eukaryota > Viridiplantae > Streptophyta > Magnoliopsida > Poales > Poaceae > Aegilops > Aegilops umbellulata. Next base: position 155,880,405 of record CP136056.1, read on the forward strand.
TGGTGACGCAGCTGAAGGCGTGGTCGGTCAGGGCCGATAGGTTGGTGGAGGAGAGGAGTCGCGCCCTACTAGGGCGCGCCTTCTCTCGTGTCTTCAGCCATTTCCGGAACATGGATCCCCACTTCGACTTCGTTGCCGCCATCGCCCCAGTCCCCCAGGTCGTCCGAGGCGACCTGGCGCACTGGGTGGAAGACAACGTGGACGCTCTTATGAGGGCCTTCACTTCGGATGACGACGACGTGATCGTGGCTGCCGATGAAGGCGGTGTGGTGGACGGCCTTGACGCCGCTGGTAGCGATGGCGAGTTCAGCGATGCCAGTGGCGGCTCGGGAGGTGCTCCTGAGGATGCATTAGAGGATTTGTCCGAGTGAGTATGTATCGCTCATGTATTTTTATCCTGCACGAGTAGAACTCAGGTGTTTGGCCTGATGGCTGTGTGAGCATTTTGAGGAGGGGAAGCCCCTCATGAAAAACCTGTATACGTCGTACTAGTAGCTATTATATTGCGCGAACACCCGCGCCTGGCGGCTGGCTGGTTTACCTTTGTTTCGCGCAGGCCCTGAGGCAGCCCGTGGGAGGACGTGGTGTCCTGAGTGTTCTCTAGTTGAAATTGTAGGACGCGCAAGAGTCGCTGGCGAGGGGCTTCACAGGCGCTGGCCTTCTTCACAGGCTCCGGGCCTTTTCCCGCATGTGATGGCTTCATAGGCATTTTCCTTCTTCACAGGCTCTGGGCCTTTTCCTAAACGCGATAGCTTCACAGGCATTCGCCTTGTTCACAGGCTCTGGACCTTTTCCTAAACGTGATAGCTTCACAGGCGTTCGCCTTCTTCACAGGCTCTGGGCCTTTTCCTAAACACGATAGCTTCACAGGCGTTCGCCTTCTTCACAGGCTCTGGGCCTTTTCCTAAACGCAATAGCTTCGTAGGCATTCGCCTTCTTCACAGGCTCTGGGCCTTTTCCTAAACGCGATAGCTTCACAGGCATTCGCCTTCTTCACAGGCTCTGGGCCTTTTCCTAAACGCGATAGCTTCACAGGCGTTCGCCTTCTTCATAGGCTCTGGGCCTTTTCCTAAACGCGATAGCTTCACAGGCGTTCGCCTTCTTCACAGGCTCTGGGCCTTTTCCTAAACGCGATAGCTTCACAGGCATTTGCCTTCTTCACAGGCTCTGGGCCTTTTCCTAAACGCGATAGCTTCACAGGCATTCGCCTTCTTCATAGGCTCTGGGCCTTTTCCTAAACGGGATAGCTTCACAGGCATTCGCCTTCTTCACAGGCTCTGGGCATTTTCCTAAAGGGACATCCTCCACAGGTACCGGAAAGTCCTCCCGAGAAGGAGCAATAGCGGCAGTCTGAGCTGCGCACGAGCCCAGCCCGGCCCGACTCGCGAGGGGCTTGCGAGGGGAGGCAGCGGCGGTGAAGCGGTAACCAGAACGCAAGAAATGGCTCGAGCGAGACTAAGCTCCCCTTCCCCGAACGCACGCAAATCTCAAATTAGAATCCAACTTAAATCCAGCAGGGGAAAAGTTACAACCAAAAGAAGAAGGCAATGAAAGCAGACAAAAGGCCACGTCCGGCACCTAATCTAGTCTTGGACGTCTTCTCACCAGCGCAGAGCTAAGTGCTGTCCATTGGGCGTGGGAGGGAGCCCCAGGGCCTGAGGCCGGCACCCCTGAGACTCCGGGGTGTGTACAGCCCCACTCATTATTACGTGAGAGTGTCACGGGGCGGCGAGCTTCACAGGCACTGGGCCTTCTTCACAGGTACCGTCCTTGCTTCATATCGCTAGACGAGGACCCCGCCTTGCACCACACTCTAGTGCCACCAACGATGACCGGAAACCAGGACGCCGCCGGTGGGGTAGAGCGGTCGCCAGCGGTTCCCCCGACAACCACGGGTCCTCCGCCAGGGGCAGGCCCTTGGGCGCCTCCCCAGCGGAGGGCCTACCTCCTGAGAGCGCCTTGCTCCAAACGCCGCGGGGTGATGTGGGGTCCCTGCCCCTCTCCTACAGCCCCCTGCGCCCTCCTCCCGAGGGGTAGGAGACTGTGGGAGCGGGGCAGATGCTCGCTGCGGCGACCTGCACCTCCTGCGATCCATGATTAGCGTATGCCTGCTCCTAAGGAATTAGTGGTACCCGATAATTGTCGCCTCCAGCATGGCCGGCGGAGCCGTCCCGGGGCTCCTGGAAGAGCTCAGCTTCTGGTGTTTCGTCTCCCCAGCTTGGGCTGAGAAGCGAGCCTTGTTCGCCCTCGTGAGCGTGCCCTTGGTCCATCATGTGGGGCACGTATTCTTCTGGCGCCGCTACCCCGAAGGTTGTGCTGTAGTGCTCCATGTGCCATGCGGCGCTGCTTGACATGCCCACCGCGGGGTGGTAGCGCGGCTGCCCGCCGGCGCCGTGGGCTGCGCCGAGCCCCTCTCCCTCACGTGCCGGGGGCGGGGGTAGCGCCACCGCTAGTCCGGCGCCGACAGATTCGCTGGTGTTGGGGTAGCCCTGAGGCCCGCGGGAGCGCGCTGGGCCCCCGCACGTGCCGCCCTGGGCTTGAGACGGAAGCTAGATGCAGAAGGGGTGAGCCCCCAAAGCGGCAAAGCCCAGGAGTTCAGCAACCCGCTCCAGCAGCACGTCGCGGCCGCCTTCCAGCAGCCTACACTACAGCAGCTCTCGGGCCACCGTGAGCGCGGCCCTCGAGTTCGCTTGCTCCCGGCGGGTGTACAGTGTCGTGGTCGCGGTGTGATTGGAGGCCCTTGCCGCCGACCGCGCTTGCCGCGGCGTGAGGGTTGTTGAAGCCTGTCCGCGCCGCCCACGACCCGCAGCGCCCTGCGGACCGCGAGCTGCCTGGGGCGCGGGGTCGCCCGAGGCGGGCGGCTCCGCGCGGGCGGGCCACGCCGCCCATGTATCTTGGTTGCCTGCCTAGTCGCCGGACATGGTGATGACGGTGCGACGGGACGCGGAGCGGTAGAGAGGTGGACTCCGGCGCACCCCTACCTGGCGCGCCAAATGTCGGATTTCGGGTTCCGGCAGACCCTTAAGGTTTGAACTCTGGGGTGCGCGCGGAGATTGTGCCTTCTACCTCTCTGTCCCGCAAAGATCTAAACTACCAAAAGAACAACACAAGAGACACAGAGTTTATACTGGTTCGGGCCACCGATGTGGTGTAATACCCTACTCCAGTGTGGTGTGGTGGATTGCCTCTCTGGCTGGTGATGATGAGCAATACAGGGAAGAACAGCCTCGCGAGGGTCTGTTCTTGGCTAGGGGGATGAACTGTTAGGAGGAATTCAACCGCCCTTCTCTCTCTCTCTCTCTCTCTCTCTCTCTCTCTCTCTCTCTCTCTCTCTCTCTTGTTCTCTACTTGCTCCGATCCTCCCCCTACCATGAGGGTGGCTAGTCCTATTTATAGGCAAAGGCCCTGGGCCTCTTCCCAAATACTGAGTGGGAAGGGCGCCAACAATTGGCCAATTCGAAGGGGAACATCTGGTACACTTATCCTGACTAAAGTTGGTCCTCGCCTGCCAAAGGCCCTGTGGTGACGCCGTTCTGGGCTCCACGATGACCTCCTTCCCACCGTTGGACTGGTCTTGGTCTCGTTGCACCGAAATGGGTGTCTTTGCTTGATCCTCTTGCCTGCGCTTGCCCCCTTTGCACCAAAGAGGAAAGGGAGGACACTTCACGGGCTGGTGCCCGCCTGGCACCTTTGGTCGTCATGGCTTGCGTCATGGGCACCTCGCGAGGTACCCCGCTGTGGGGACCCCGACTCATAAGTCGTGATCACCGAATGCACGTGTACAGTGATCCCAGAGATCAATGCTCACTGAACACACAAAAGCTGAATAACAAGAGTCTTACATCCATACATACCGTCTTACACAAATTATGACCATTATGGTCAAGTCTTACATAGATAAAGCCTTAAGGGTTGAACATCAAATGAAACACAAGCAGCAGAAATCTTCGTCGATAAGTAGAACCCATGCCATCTGCCTTAACCCTACAGGCATTCCGACTGGGAAACGTCCTAGTTCGCATGTTCTTCTCCAAAGAATTCTTCCTCGAACTCATGTTCTTCCATGTCTGGTCAATTAAATAACCAGTGGCAAGCCAATGAGTACTTTGAATGTACTCGCAAGCAACCCATGTTTTGGTTCAAGATACAACAATGCATGATATAGGTAAACTTTTGCAGAAAGCTAGTTTTGAGTGCAATGACATGTTCAACAACTTGTAAGACATGCATCAGGAGAATTCAAGTAACCATGAGGACAGGTTACAGATATCAACATAAACAGGGTGGGCACCAACCCAACTCAATCATGTCAAGTCCTTGACTTGACCCAGCAGTCCTTCCCACTTATCCAACACACACACTGGTTTGTAAACATGTGGACGTAGTTTAAGCAGCACCGCCCAACTGTCCTTGACCGTGGACATGGCTATTCGAATAGTTTTAACACTCTTGTGAAGGCGCCAACAAACTCATGGCACAAATCCGACCAAGAATAAATGCAATCCACCGGCAAGTGCATCAACCAAGACATCACATTGGGCTTGAGCGCCTGTGGGAAATAGTTGGCAAACACCTTGTCGTCACGAGCCCCAGCAGCCTACATCGCGATGGTGTAGATGCTGAGGAACTCGGACGGATGGGTTTTGCCAGTCTACTTCTCACCGACGTTGGGCTTGAACATGCGGTGGGACGGCCACTGGAACTGCCGCAGCTCACGGGTAAAGTCTGGGCAGCCCACCTCGTAAGGTAGGCCGCCGGAGCCCCCCGGTGGTGGGTGGTCCATAGCGGGTCCTGCCCGCTTGTTCGACTGGCGGCGCGTTTCACGCTGACGCTCGATGGTGGTTCGAGCATCTTTGTGAGCTCGTTCCCGAAGGACCTGGCGCTGGTTGCGGAGGGTCCGTGGGTCAGACGACGCTATGGAGATGTTATCACAAGCGTCGTCACGACGGGCCGACGCCCGCGGCGGATGGCGAGGAGGGGGAGAGTGCACCATGGTCGCAGGTCCCTCGGTCCTCCCAATGCCAGCATGTGGTGGCTCGGTGGGGCGCTGACCCGAGGGCCCCGCTGGTCGCAGATCGTCTTTGTTGGCGACGGCGACGAGGCTCCGGATGGTGGCCCTCCACTCGTCGAGCTTCTCCGCGGCAGGAGGGAAATCGAGGAGCAGCTATGCGCGCGCCAAAGCTTCAGCTAGCGTGGGCGGTGGCGACAACTGCGTGGATCGCAGCGCGCTTCAACTTCTAACTATGTTAGAAGGAGCTCCGTCACGACCTAGCGGCTGCGTGCCATTTTTGCAGCGCTTCGGCGAGCGCGCTGAACCCCTTCATCTTGTTGCCGACGCACAGGGCTCTTCCCACGGCGGTGCCCAGGGTCACCAACGTGGTGACGCTGTTCGGCGCGCACACCATGGGAAGAACGCGCGGTGGTCGCCGGTGTATGCGTCCTGGAGGTCGCCGCGCCGCCCGGAGTCGACACAACGTGTGGGGACCCCAACTCACAAGTCGTGATCACTGAATGCACGTGTACAGTGATCCCAGAGATCAATGCTCATTGAACACACAAAAGCTCAATAACAAGAGTCTTACATCCATACATACCGTCTTACACAAATTATGACCATTATGGTCAAGTCTTACATAGATAAAGCCTTAAGGGCTGAACATCAAATGAAACACAAGCAGCGGAAATCTTCGTTGATAAGTAGAACCCATGCCATCTACCTTAACCCTACAGGCATTCCGACTGGGAAACGTCCTAGTTCGCATGTTCGTCTCCAAAGAATTCTTCCTCGAACTCCTGTTCTTCCATGCCTGGTCAATTAAATAACCAGTGGCAAGCCAATGAGTACTTTGAATGTACTCGCAAGCAACCCATTATTTGGTTTAAGATACAACAATGCATGATATAGGTAAATTTTTGCGGAAAGCTAGTTTTGAGTGCAATGACATGTTCAACAACTTGTAAGACATGCATCAGGAGAATTCAAGTAACCATGAGGACAAGTTACAGATATCAACATAAATAGGGTGGGCACCAACCCAACTCAATCATGTCAAGTCCTTGACTTGACCCAGCAGTCCTTCCCACTTATCCAACACACACACTGGTTTGTAAACATGTGGACGTAGTTTGAGCAGCACCGCCCAACTGTCCTTGACCGTGGACACGGCTATTCGAATAGTTTTAACACTCTCCAGAGGTTGCACACTTTACCCACAAGATCCGGGGAACTTCCGTGTCATCCACGACCCGCGGTACCTCAAGTACCCGGGGTAAGTACCCGATCACTATCTTTCCCTAGACGACACTAACATGGAGTCCACTCGTTGTTCCGTATCCGCACGATGAACATCTTGCGAGATTAACTCGAGATTGTAACATCCAAGAGGGGACACAACGGTGTATCCGGTGCCCTGTGAAAATAGTCATGGCCGCCCTACCTGGCACGACCCCGTCCCGAGAGAGAGCACCAACTCTCTCCCGTCACTAGTAATGCGGGCTCCAAGCTAGTATCGACTTAGGTAATCAATAATGCCCTTTCCCATATAAGGGTAGAGTGGTTGCGCATGTAAGGTTGGGACAATCGAAAAATCTTAAATCTAATCCGTTTTCGAAAACAACACACACACTTGCCTTGGTACACCACTTCGTCATCAAGTGGTTACCCATCTCATTGTCTCCCTCGGGCATAAGTGGCACCCGACGGGATTTTCGAAAAGTCTTTGAAAACACTTTGACTCCATCATCATGCATATACCCGTTCCTTTTTGCATAGCAACTACTTTGACATCCTATCTACTCCCACCAGCATAACCCTCATAAGAAGGTAGGGTCATGCGTAATGCAGGTACCAACGAGGAAGTAACGAAGGCAACCCACCAAAGTGGTCACCATCGCATCATGATTTCGGAGCAACAATAATAAAGTGCTATATGACATGCATAAAAAGGGGTTTCATAGACATGGTCAAAGGGCTGCTTGCCTGGTTCAACAAAGTCTTCTGGGTCTTCAAAGTCTTCTGGTCCAACTCCTTCGTCAGCAACGCAATCTATCGTCGCAAAAATAATAACGAGAAAATAAGGCAATAATAAAACAGAAAAACCAAGGTGCTCAGAAAAATGTCAACTCACTTTTGTAAAATACTAGGTTGAAAACTAAGAAGGGGAAAATTCTTAGTTTTGGATTTGGAGTTGTGGAATAGGATAAATGGATTTTTAGAGGGGAATTTAAATGCTCAAATTTTAATTTAAATTTGAACAATGCAGAAAAGTATGATGGACATATATGAAAGTTACACCATTAAATAGGTGGGATTTTTCTAAGATTTTAGGAGTTGGAATTATTCCATTTGGACAAATATTTTATCCTGTGGAATTTTTGTAAGACAGAAAGAAAAAGGAAAAAGAAAAGTGGCACTGTGCCACTGGGCCAGAACAGCCGCAGGGCAGCAGGCCCAGCCAGCGGGCCGGCCCAGCCGAGCCAGCGCACAGCGCGCGCGTGCCCGTCCACCCATTTCAAACCTGACGGGCGGGGCCCGCAGGTCAGAGAGAGAGAGGGGCGCGGGAACGAGGGGGAGGATGACAGGCGGGGCCCGCCTGTCATCACTAACCCGTGGACAGGGGGGTCGCGGTGCTCACCGGCGATGTTGCAGGCCATGGCAAGCTCCGGCGAGTGCGAGGATGGCTTCAGGGGACTGCCGCACGTCGGGGGTGGTGGACTTGGCCGGCGGGGGTGCCTGGTTCATCGGCGACGAGGAGCTCGGCGGAGGAGCTTCGGGAGGCGGTGGCTCCGGCCGTTTCCGGCTACAAAAGAAGCGGGGAAGAAGGGGGAAATGCTCAGGGGTGCTCGGGGGTTTTAGATCGAGGCAGAGGAGGAGCGGGGGAGGCCTATACCTCGCGAACTCCGGCGAGCCGACGCGGCGGAGCTCGAGCTCGATCTCGAGCTCGGGCGGCTCTGGAGAGGAACTGGGGGTGCAGGGTGATGATTTGGTGGTGCAGAGAGCGAGTGGTGAGGAGAGGAGAGCTCGGGGAGGCTGTTAAATAGGCGAACGTCGAGGCCCCGTAGACCCGTGCGCCGGCGAGCTCCTGCTTGTCGCTGCAGGGCCTGGGGGAAGAGGGCGCCGTGTCTGGGGCGTTTGTAGGGGTGGTCTACGCCCAGAGGGAGGGAGAGAAGGAGCGGGGAAGCGCCAGGGCAGCGCGCGTGTGAGCTCGCTCATTGGAGTGCTCGGGCGGCCATGGAGCGCGTGCGAGCAGGGGCAGGAGAGAGAGAAGGAGGAGGGGGCCAGGGGCGTGGCTTGCTGCGGACATCGAGGCACCTCGTCGGGCGTGCTGGGGAGGCCCGAGGTGGCCGGGGGTGCTTGGCAGGGGGCGGCTACAGTGCGGGAACGCACTGTAGCGTGCTCCAGAGCGTGCCTTTGGCTGCCATGGCATTGTTTAAAGGGCAGGGGCGTGTCCACTAGTGTCTGGGGCCTTGTGGGGTGAGTAGGCAAAGTGGCAAAGGCATTGGATGCCATGGAGGGCCACTGGAATGAGGAGGGAGGTGAGGAAGAGGGAGAAGTGGGCTGTCCAGAGAGAAAAGAGGGGGGGGGGTCACCCCTCAATTATTGAGCTGGGGACTTGCCATTGTTACTGGAGGTGAAAGGGGTCTAGGAGGAGCTGTGGTAAAAAGCTTAGCTCAAGGAGAATAGTTTTAGTGGTCAAAATGGGGATTTTTGAAAAGTGGCAGAAGGTGTTTGATAAGGGTTTTGGCAAGCAAATGATCTCCAATTGCCATGATACTCCACAAGGTGAAATGACACATATAATTAGGGCCTTCCACCAATTTGGAGCTTAACTGGGCAAAGTTGCCAATGCAACTTTTGTAAACCCTAGAAATGAGCAGAAAGAGACTTGTGTAGATCTAGTTGAGCAAATCACATCTCCTTGATGCACCACTTAGTTTAGTGGCCTCATTTGGTCATGTGAACATGCTCACAAAAGTTGGGGTTAAGGAGAGAAAGTTGGTAGTATAAACTTGATCAAATTTGATTCTGGTCAGAGAGGGTTTTGGGGCATTTTGGTGAACCAAAATGACTTTAATTGACATGAGGCTTTGCAAGGTGATCACAATATGCATTTGTGACTTGCTGGATTTTCCTTGGATTTTTTATGAAAATATTTCCTGTAGAAATATTTCAAATCCTTGAAATGGGCAGAAATGGTTTTGGGAGGTTTTGTCCAATATTTTGATCATAACCATGTGTTCAAACTCATATATATGGAAAATATATGTCCATTGAGTCTCCCTAATTTTTCTCAAATATTTTTAAAGCTTCTAAATAATTTTAACCTATTTAAGACCATTTCTGGCCTTAAGAAAAATCCTTTAAATAAAATAGGAAAATAACTTTCAAAATTGTATTTTTGTGGTTTCTGGTTATCCTATATCTAATAGGTTTCAAATATACCTTTTGAAATATTTTTACTGCCCTTAATTAAGTATTTGCAGTGCAAACCTCAATCCAGGGGTTTTTGGAAAACTAATTTTTGAAAATAATTTTTGGCCAAATTATTTTTGTAAGAAAATACTATATTGCTCTATACACATGGCATGATCATTGGGAAGAAGTTTGGGACAAGGAGATGAAGTATAGAAGGGTGAGTAGTTGACTATTAAGAGCACTTGAAAAACCACACAGAGAAAACCAACTTCAAAATAAAAGCCAAATAATGCAAAAGTTTTTGTTGGTCCAAATTTTCATGCTTTATTAATGCAAATGACATGTTACAAGATGCAGGGTGTGACACCCGCCTTGTTCTCTCCGCCTCCTCGTGAGCCAGCCTGACGAGGCCGTGCCTGAGGAAGCGCCGTGTCGTCCTCCCCGCGAGGCTTGGCCCCTCGCGAGGGTCTTGGGTCTTGTGTTGATGAAGATGGGCCGTGCTGGTCCCCCTTTGAGCCACGCCGCAGGCCGCGGGCAGGCAAGTCTGGGGACCCCCGTTCCCAGAACACCGACAGGTTGGATCACGGGAATGCGAGATAAAATAAATAAGAATAAATTGCAGCAAGGTATTTTTGTATTTTTGTTTTAATAGATATGAAATTAAAAGCAAAGGAAAATAGATCGCAAAGGCAAATAATATGAAAAAGAGACCCGGGGCCGTAGATTTCACTAGTGGCTTCTCTCGAGAAAAATAGCAGACGGTGGGTAAACAAATTACTGTTGGGCAATTGATAGAACTTCAAATAATCATGACAATATCCAGGCAATGGTCATTACATAGGCATCACATCCAAGATTAGTAGACCGACTCCTGCTTGCATCTACTACTATTACTCCACACATCGATCGCTATCCAGCATGCATCTAGTGTATTAAGTTCAGGGAGAAACGGAGTAATGCAATAAGAGTGATGACATCATGTAGACAAGATCTATTTATGTAGAAATAGACCCCATTGTTTTATCCTTAGTAGCAACGATACATATGTGTCGGTTCCCCTTCTGTCACTGGGATCAAGCACCGTAAGATCAAACCCACTACAAAGCACCTCTTCCAATTGCAAGATAAATAGATCAAGTTGGCCAAACAAAACCCAAATATCAGAGAAGAAATACGAGGCTATAAGCAATCATGCATATAAGAGATCAAAGAAACTCAAATAACTTTCATGGCTAAAAAGATAAATCTGATCATAAACTCAAAGTTCATCTGATCCCAACGAACACATCGCAAAAAGAGTTACATCATATGGATCTCCAAGAGACCATTGTATTGATCATCAAAATAGAGAGAGGAAGCCATCTTGATACTAACTACGGACCCGAAGGTCTACAAAGAACTACTCACGCATCATCAGAGAGGCACCAATGGAAGTGGTGAACCCCTCCGTGATGGTGTCTAGATTGGATCTGGTGGTTCTGGACTCTGCGATGGCTGGAATTGATTTTCGTCGACTCCCCCAGGGTTTCTGGAATATTGGGGTATTTATAGAGTAAAGTGGCGGTTTGGGGGCACCCAAGGTGGGCACAACCCACCAAGGCATGCCTGGGCCTCCAGGCGCGCCCTGGTGGGTCGTGCTCCCCTCGGAGCAGCCCCCAGGTGCGATAAGCAAAAGAAATTGGACTATTTAACATGTCCTGTCCAGGGGCGAGCCACGGAATTGTATTTAAAACAGGTATACTGCTCGTAATAGAGACCACCTGGGAGTTCCATAATGTGGCATGGCTTGTCTGCTTTCCTGGATCTTGCATCGTCTGTGCGGCAGTTGAATTGCCGAACAGGTCGTCCGAAGTATGGAGTCCTGAAAGTAAGAGAAAGTAAAGAAAGAATTCGGCAGCCCCTAGTATGGTTTAAGCCTTGCTTTGGGTGTGCCGTGGTGATGCCCCTTCCCCCGTGCCCATGGTACTTTGAGAGCGTAGTTATGTACGCGAAGTGCTTGTTCGCTATTTTGCGAGGGCTAGGGTTGGGGCCGCATTGCTACGCTTGCTCGGAACGTGCCAGGCGGTTTTGTTGTGGGTTACTCTGGGCGCACTTGACAGTGTTCGGCTTCTTGAAGGCCGGACTGGAGAATTGCCTGGAGAGGCTGCTTTTTACTTCTGCTGCGAGCGCTGCCGTGTGCTCCTCCGTTCGGAGGGTGCGTTCGGTGTTTCCGTTGACCGTGATTACTCCTCGAGGGCCTGGCATCTTGAGCTTGAGGTATGCATAGTGCGGTACCGCATTGAACTTTGCGAATGCGGTTCGTCCGAGCAGTGCGTGATAGCCACTGCGGAACGGTACTATGTCGAAGATTAACTCCTCGCTTCTGAAGTTATCCGGAGATCCGAAGACCACTTCAAGTGTGACTGAGCCTGTACAATTGGCCTCTACACCTGGTATGACGCCTTTAAAGGTCGTTTTGGTGGGTTTAATCCTCGAGGGATCTATGCCCATTTTCCGCACTGTATCCTGGTAAAGCAGGTTCAGGTTGTTGCCGTCGTCCATAAGGACTCTTGTGAGATGAAATCCATCAATAATTGGGTCTAGAACCAATGCGGCAAACCTACCATGACAGATGCTAGTGGGGTGGTCCCTTCGATCAAAAGTGATAGGGCAGGAGGACCATGGGTTGAACTTTGGGGCGACTGGCTCCAGCGCATATACGTCCCGTAGTGCGCGCTTCCGCTCCCTCTTGGGGATGTGGGTTGCGTATATCATGTTCACCGTCCGCACTTGTGGGGGAAAACCCTTCTGTCCACTGTTGTTCGGCGGCCTGGGCTCCTCCTCGTCATCGCTATGCAGCCCCTTGTCTCTGTTTTCAGCTCTTAACTTGCCTGCCTGCTTGAACACCCAACAATCCATGTTGGTGTGATTGGCTGGCTTTTCGGGGGTGCCATGTATCTGGCACAAGCGGTCGAGTATTCGGTCCAAACTGGACGGCCCCTGAGTATTTCTTTTGAATGGCTTTTTCCGCTGACCGGATTTGTAGCCTCGGAATCCGGCACTTACTGCCGTATCCTCGTTGTTGTCGCTGTTAACGCGGCGTTTTTGCTTGTTCCGGCGTGACCTGCCGCTTATGTCCTTGGTATCCGAATTACCAAGGTTCTTGGTTAAGTTGTTGCTGCGAGCTAGCCAGCTGTCTTCTTCCGCGCAAAAGCGGGTCATGAGTGTCGTGAGGGCTGCCATAGATTTCGGCTTTTCCTGTCCCAGGTGCCGGGCAAGCCACTCGTCGCGGATATTATGCTTGAAGGCTGTTAGGGCCACCGCGTTCGGACAGTCGACTATTTGATTTTTATTTGTTAGGAACTGTGTCCAGAATTGCCTGGCCGATTCCTCTGGCTGCTGGATTATGTGGCTTAGGTCATCGGCGTCCGGTGGTCGCACATAAGTGCCCTGGAAGTTGTCAAGGAATGCGCCTTCCCGGTCCTCCCAAGAACCGATTGAGTCTGCTGGCAAGCTGTTAAGCCAATGCCGAGCCGGTCCCTTAAGTTTGAGTGGGAGGTATTTGATGGCGTGTAGATCATCACCGCGGGCCATGTGGATATGAAGGAGATAATCCTTGATCCATACCGCAGGATCTGTTGTGCCATCGTATGATTCGATGTTTACGGGTTTGAAGCCCTGAGGGATTTTATGATCCATTACTTCATCTGTGAAGCATAGTGGGTGTGCGGCGCCTCTGTACAGGGCTATATCACGACGCAGCTCAAAGGAGCTTTGTCTATTGTGTTCGGCCCAGCCGGATTTATTGTATCCGGAGTGACGATCACCGTCACGTGCCGTGGGGCGCCCGCGCGATCCGTAGATCGATCTTGTTTGCCTTGCCTTGTCCTCCAGTATATCTTGCAGGTCTGGCGCGTTTTCCCGTGCCTTAGCATGTTTTGGGCGGCGGCGGGGCATGGCTTGAGTGGAGGTCCTAGAGGCCTCTCTGTCGTGGCCACGAGGTGGCCGGTCTACCATGTCATGCGCTGGTGATGTAGGTGCTTCCTCCTCTAATCGGGGTAGCAGCCTGCACTTTGGGTAACGCTTGGAGGGGTGTTCGAGTTCATACTCTTCGGCCGCAAGGACTGCAGTCCATCTGTCAGCTAGCAAATCTTGATCAGCTCTAAGCTGTTGCTGCTTTTTCTTGAGGCTGCTTGCCTTGGCTAAAAGCCTGCGTTTGAAACGCTCTTGTTCGGCGGGGTCTGATGGTACGATGAATTCGCCATCGTCGAGGCTTGCCTCGTCTTCGGAAGGAGGCATATAGTTATCATCCTCAACCTCTCGGTCTGCCACTCTCTCATGAGGGCTGGCTTTTCCATCTTCCTATGCCGAATCTTGCTGGAGGGGGTGTTCTTCGGCGCTATCCGGAGTAGTATTATCTCCAGTGCCGGAATCACCGTTTTTGCTTTGGCGGGATTTAGAACGGTGCCGCTGGCGCCGGCACTTGGGATGTTTTTTAGAGGTGTCATCCCCCGCTTTTCCATCGCCATCTCCATCTTTTGGAGTGTCCACCATATATATGTCATATGACGAGGTGGCCTTCCAGCGCCCTATAGGTGCTGGTTCTTGTTCGTCTCCTACACCGTCGTCCATACCGTCGATGTCTTCGGAGTCGAAGTCGAGCATGTCGGTTAAATCGTCGACAGTGGCTACGAAGTGGGTGGTGGGTGGGCTTTGAATTTCTTCCTCCTCCGTATCCCAACCTTGCTAACCATAGTCCGGTCAGGGCTCTCCTGATAAAGAGAGAGACTTTAGTGAGTTCAGGATGTCGCCGAAGGGCGAGTGCTGAAAGATGTCTGCGGCGGTGAACTCCATGATCGGCGCCCAATCGGATTTGATCGGCAGGGGCGCGGGGGGTTTGGAGTCCGGAGAGGAATCCGAATCCTCGAAGTCACGGGTCATGCAGAGTGCGGGGCTGGTGTTCGGCTCGATCGCCTTTGAGATCGCAGCCCCTGAGGTGGCGTCCAACCGCTCATCCTCGATCGGCGCAGCAGGCTCCGAATTAAGGGTCGGAACCAACGCGCGTGCGGCCTCCAGGACAGTGTTCAGCGGTAGAGCTAGATCATGCCCATCGAGACAGTGCGGCGCGCTTGGCTGTGGCTCGAATCCATCGAAGATCAAGTCCCCGCGGATGTCAGCCGTGTAGTTCAAACTTCCAAACCTGACCTGATGGCCAGGGGCGTAGCTTTCGATCTGCTCCAGGCGGCCAACCGAATTGGCCCGCAGTGCAAAGCCGCCGAAGACGAAGATCTGTCCGGGGAGAAAAGTCTCACCCTGGACCGCATCGTCGTTGATGATCAAAGGAGCCATCGGGCCTAAAAGTGACGACACAGAGGAACTCTCAATGAAAGCACCAATGTCGGTGTCAAAACCGGCGGATCTCGGGTAGGGGGTCCCGAACTGTGCGTCTAGGCGGATGGTAACAGGAGACAAGGGACACAATGTTTTACCCAGGTTCGGGCCCTCTTGATGGAGGTAAAACCCTATGTCCTGCTTGATTAATATTGATGATATGGGTAGTACAAGAGTAGATCTACCACGAGATCAAGGAGGCTAAACCCTAGAAGCTAGCCTATGGTATGATTGTTGTATGTTGGAGTTGTTGTCCTACGGACTAAAACCATCCAGTTTATATAGACATCGGAGAGGGTTAGGGTTACACAAAGTCGGTTACAATGGTAGGAGATCTGAATATCTGCATCGCCTAGCTTGCCTTCTACGCCAAGGAAAGTCCCATCCGGACACGGGACGAAGTCTTCAATCTTGTATCTTCATAGTCCAGGAGTCCGGCTGAAGGTATAGTCCGGCTATCCGAACACCTCCTAATCAAGGACTCCCTCAAAGGGCGCGGAGGATTTCAGCTTTGCTCAAGGGAGAGTTCTCCCCCATCTCCTCGGGGGTCACCTACAAGTCCTCCTCCTCTTCTTTAAACCCGCGGGACTCATTAGAAGATAGCTCCACTGGCTTCGGCGCCGCGGGGGCTCCGGAGAGCACAAGTGGCGCCAGCCCCCGCACGTCAAAGGTCGGCCTGGAGGCTACGAGCGGCTCCCAGTCCTTGCGATGGAACAAGGGAGTGAAGGCGCTCGGCAGGTACTGATACGTCTCCAACGTATGTATAATTTTTGATTGCTCCATGCTATATTATCTACTGTTTTAGACAATATTGGGCTTTATTATCCACTTTTATATTATTTTTGGGACTAACCTATTAACCGGAAGCCCAGCCCAGAATTGCTGTTTTTTGCCTATTTTAGTGTTTCGAAGAAAAGGAATATCAAACGGAGTCGAAAGGGAATGGAATCAACTGGAGATGTTATTTTTGGAAGGAAAGCTACCAGAAAAACTTGGAGTGCATGCCAGGGGAGTCCCGGGCTGCCCACGAGGGTGGGGGCACGCCCACCCCCCTAGGGCGCGCCCCCTGCCTCGTGGACAGCCTGGAGGTCCACCAACGTACTTCTTTCACCCATATATACCCATGTACCCTAAAACTTCCGTAGAACAAAATAGATCGGGAGTTCTGCCGCCGCAAGCCTCTGTAGCCACCAAAACCCAATCGGGGCCCTGTTCCGACACCCTGCCGGAGGGGGGAACCCTCATCGGTGGCCATCTTCATCATCACGGCGCTCTCCATGACGAGGAGGGAGTAGTTCACCCTCGGGGATGAGGGTATGTACCAGTAGCTATGTGTTTGATCTCTCTCTCTCTCTCGTGTTCTTGATTTGGCACGATCTTTATGTATCGCGAGCTTTGCTATTATAGTTGGATCTTATGTTTCTTCTCCCCCTCTACTCTCTTGTAATGGATTGAGTTTTCCCTTTGAAGTAATCTTATCGGATTGAGTCTTTAATGACTTGAGAACACTTGATGTATGTCTTGCCGTGCGTATCTATGGTGACAATGGGATATCACGTGATTCACTTGATGTATGTCTTGGTGATCAACTTGCGGGCTCCGCCCATGAACCTATGCATAGGGGTTGGCACACGTTTTTGTCTTGATTCTCCGATAGAAACTTTGGGGCACTCTTTGAGCTTCTATGTGTTGGTTGAATAGATGAATCTGAGATTGTGTGATGCATACCGTATAATCATACACACGGATACTTGAGGTGACATTGGAGTATCTAGGTGACATTAGGGTTTTGGTTGATTTGTGTCTTAAGGTGTTATTCTAGTACGAACTCTAGGGCTGTTTGTGACACTTATAGGAATAGCCCAACAGATTGATTGGAAGGAATAACTTTGAGGTGGTTTCGTACCCTACCATAATCTCTTCGTTTGTTCTACGCTATTAGTGACTTTGGTGTGACTCTTTGTTGCATGTTGAGGGATAGTTATGTGATCCAATTATGTTATTATTGTTGAGAGAACTTGCACTAGTGAAAGTATGAACCCTAGGCCTTGTTTCTACACATTGCAATACCGTTTATGCTCACTTTTATCATTAGTTACCTTCCTATTTTTATATTTTCAGATTACAAAAACCTATATCTACCATCCATATTGCACTTGTATCACCATCTCTTCGCCGAACTAGTGCACCTATACAATTTACCATTGTATTGGGTGTGTTGGGGACACAAGAGACTCTTTGTTGTTTGGTTGAAGGGTTGCTTGAGAGAGACCATCTTCATCCTACGCCTCCCATGCATTGATAAACCTTAGGTCATCCACTTGAGGGAAATTTGCTATTGTCCTACAAACCTGTGCACTTGCAGAGTCAACAGTGTCTACAAGAAGAAGGTTGTGTAGTAGACATCAAGCTCTTTTCTGGTGCTGTTGCGGGGGAGGCTAGGTAAGCGGCACTCACACCCCGTCAACTAAGCTCTTTTTTGGCGCTGTTGCCAGGGAGGTGAGTGCTTGAAGGTATATCTTTAGATCTTGCAATCGAATATTTTTGTTTCTTGTTTTAGCACTAGTATAGTTTATAAAAGAAAACTACCAAAAAATTTAATTGAGTCTACCTCATATGCTTCATCTTTTTAATATCTTTCGTGAGTATGATGGAAAAGAAAATTGTGCCAAAGTGTTAGAAGAAGAATGCATTAAAATGTTTGGCACTAAATCTTTGAATGATGAGCATGTTTTCAATGTTGTTAGTATGAACTCCTTGAATATCCATAGTACTAATGATGGTTGCACTAGTTATGACGAAAATGTCTCCTATAAACATGTCAATTTTTGTGGAGTGCATTGGGTTTGCAAGTACACACCAAATAGGGAAGATAGGTATTGCAAGAGGCATAAGTACTTAGAAACTAAATGGTTGCAAGAAAGGCTAGATGCGTGTGCTGAAAATTTAAACTTTATTAGCCATACTTGTGAACTTTGCAATGAACATGATCATTTTAGTACCCAATGCAAATTGTTTCATGATCGTATCGTGTCCAAAAATTGTGATGACTTGATTTCCCTTGCACATCGTAATGAACTTAGTTTGCTCCTGGGTTATGAAGAAATAAAAAGTATAACTAAGGATATTCCAAAATTTGCCCTTGATAGAGTTCTTCATTTTGATCTAGAGGAAATTTATATGTATTGTGGGGTGAATTGTATTGAAAATCCTTATACTTCCAATTAGATAAAGAAAAAAACAAATAGAAGATGAAGAGAATGCTAACGAAAGGGAAGAGACTTCCCAATATTCTCCTATTATTTCTTATGATGAATCAGGTAACGAGGAGGAGCCTTCTAATCAACCAATCTCATTAATAAGGAGCTCCAAAAAGAGGGTTGAACCCACACATGAGGTTAAGAAGAAGAAAAGAAAAAGGAAGAGATTTAAAAAGGTATCTCTCCCAAATAAGGTTGCTCCTATTATTGTTGTGCCTCATGAAAATGAATCAAAAATAATTATGAAAGATGATACACTTGATGATGATCTCGTTATGCCTATTGCTTGTTGTGATGATTATGATTGGGAAGATAATGATAATTCTTATGATCTTGAAAATCTTTTTGGCACTTGCTTGGAAGAATATGATAATTGCTATACTATTCGTGACATCCATATTATTAATGATGAGAGTGATTATGCTTATGATATGAAAAGGCCCAAGCTTGGGGAAGCTATGTTTAATGAGGATGACATATTTGAGAATATATTTGCTGCAATTAATGCTTGTCCCAAGCTTGGGGATGCTATGTTTAATGAAGATGATATTTTTAGCCTCTCAAGTTTTGAGATGCAAATTTATAATGACGATAACATGCCTCCTACTTATGATGATTATATTGATGAAAGTGGGTTTGGAAGAGTGTCAACTTTAGGAAGTAATGATCCCACTATTTTGGAGGAGGTTGAATCTTATAATATTTATGAAAGTGGATTTGGAGAGGTCATGACTTTATTTAGTGATGTATCCACTATCTTGGAAGAGGTTTCAATTGATTATGATGAGAACAAAGTTGCTACTTATGATGATTATGGTGATGAAACTTATTCTATAATAAGTAGTGATGATTATATTTATAAAACTTGTCATGATTATGATTACCCTTTTTCTGAAAATTACTCTTTTAATGTGGAAACAATTCATAGTATTCAAGTCTCTTATGATACCCCCACTATCCCGAATGAGAAGAATTTTGCTTGTGTGGAGAGTAGTAAATTTTCTATGCCTGTAGATCATGAAAAGAATGCTTTAGATGTTGGTTATATTGTTGAATTCATTCATGATGCTACTGAAAATTATTATGAGGGAGGAATATATGCTTTTAGGAATTGCAATAATATCAAGTTTCCTCTCTATGTTCTTAAAATCTTGAAGTTATGCTTGTTTTACCTTCCTAGGCAAGTTGATTCTTGTTCCCATAAGTTGTTTGCTCACAAAATCTCTATGCATAGGAAGTGGGTTAGACTTGAATGTGCTAGTCATATTCTTCATGATGCTCTCTTTATGTTTCAATTCTTATCTTTTATGTGAGCATCATTGAAATCATCATGCCTGGCTAGGGGCGTTAAACGATAGCGCTTGTTGGGAGGCAACCCAATTTTATTTTAGTTTCTTACTTTTTGGTTCTGTTTAGGAATAAATAATCAATATATCTTCTGTTTAGATGTGGTTTTATGTTTCAATTAGTGTTTGTGCCAAGTAGAACCTTTGGGAAGACTTGGGTGAAGTCTTTATGATCATGCTGTAAAAAGCAGAAACTTTAGCGCTCACGAGATTAGCTAAAACTTTTTACTGGAGAGTGCTATTTAGTTGATTATTTTTGCAGATCATTACTATACAAATTCCTCAGGTCCACCAATTTATTTTAGGATTTTTGGAGTTCCATAAGTTTGCGTTAGTTACAGATTACTACAGACTATTCTGTTTTTGACAGATTCTGTTTTTCGTGTGTTGTTTGCTTATTTTGATGAATCTATGGCTAGTAAAATAGTTTACAAACCATAGAGAAGTTGGAATACAGTAGGTTTAAAACCAATATAAATAAAGAATTAGTTCATTACAGTACCTTGAAGTGGTGTTTTGTTTTCTTTCGCTAACGGAGCTTACGAGTTTCCTGTTAAGTTTTGTGTTGTGAAGTTTTCAAGTTTTGGGTGAAGATTCGATGGACTAGGGAATAAGGAGTGGCAAGAGCCTAAGCTTGGGTATGACCAAGGCAACACAAGGTAATATTCAAGGATAAACAAGCGTCTAAGCTTGGGGATGCCCCGGAAGGCATCCCCTCTTTCGTCTTCGTTCATCGGTAACTTTACTTGGAGCTATATTTTTATTCACCACATGATATGTGTTTTGCTTGGAGCGTCATTTTATTTTCTTTAGTTTTGCTTGCTGTTTGAATAAAATACCAAGATATGAAATTATTAAATGGGAGAGTCTTCACATAGTTAAATATTTATTCAACTACTCATTGATCTTCACTTATGTCTTTCGGAGTAGTTTGTCATTTGCTCTAGTGCTTCACCTATATCTTTTAGAGGATGGTGGTAGTTTTATTTTGAAGAAATAGATGAACTCTCATGCTTCACTTATATTATTTTGAGAGTCTGAAATAGCATGGTAATTTGCTTAATAATCCTAATATGCTTGGTATTCAAGATTTGTAAAACTTTATTTTGAGTGTGTTGAATACTAAGAAAAGTTTGATGCTTGATAATTGTTTTGAGATATGAAGATAGTGATATTAGAGTCATGCTAGTTGAGTAGTTATGAATTTCAGAAATACTTGTGTTAAAGTTTGTGATTCCCGTAGCATGCACGTATGATGAACCGTTATGTGATGAAGTCGGAGCATGATTTATTTATTGATTGTCTTCCTTACGAGTGGCGGTCGGGGACGAGCGATGGTCTTTTCCTACCAATCTATCCCCCTAGGAGCATGCTCGTAGTACTTTGTTTCGATAACTAATAGATTTTTGCAATAAGTATGTGAATTCTTTATGACTAATGTTGAGTCCATGGATTATACGCACTCTCACCCTTCCACCATTGCTAGCCTCTCTTATACCGCGCACTTTTCGCCGGTATCATACACCCACCATATACCTTCCTCAAAACAGCCACCTTACCGACCTATCATGGCATTTCCATAGCCATTCCGAGATATATTGCCATGCAACTTACCACCGTTCCGATTATTATGACACGGTCCATCATTGTCATATTGCTTTGCATGATCATGTAGTTGACAACGTATTTGTGGCAAAGCCACCGTTCATAATTCTTTCATACATGTCACTCATGAGTCATTGCACATCCCGGTACACCGCCGGAGGCATTCATATAGAGTCATATTTTGTTCTAAGTATCGAGTTGTAATTCTTGAGTTGTAAGTAAATAAAAGTGTGATGATCATCATTATTAGAGCATTGTCCCAGTGAGGAAAGGATGACGGAGACTATGATTCCCCCACAAGTCGGGATGAGACTCCGGACGAAAAATAAAAAAAAGAGAAAAAAAGAGGCCATAAAAAAAGAGAAAAGGCCCAAATAGAAAAATAAAAATATATAAAAAATGAGAGAAAAAGAGAGAAGGGGCGATGCTACTATCCTTTTACCACACTTGTGCTTCAAAGTAGCACCATGATCTTTATGACAGAGAGTCTCCTATGTTGCCACTTTCATATACTAGTGGAAATTTTACATTATAGAACTTGGCTTGTATATTCCAATGATGGGCTTCCTCAAAATTCCCTAGGTCTTCGTGAGCAAGAGAGTTGGATGCACACCCACTTAGTTTCTTTTTGAGCTTTCATATACTTATAGCTCTAGTTCATCCGTTGCATGGCAATCCCTACTCACTCACATTGATATCTATTGATGGTCATCTCCATAGCCCGTTGATACGCCTAGTTGATGTGTGACTATCTTCTCCCTTTTTGTCTTCTCCACAACCACCATTCTATTCCACATATAGTGTTATATCCATGGATCACGCTCATGAATTGCGTGAAGATTTAAAAAGTTTTGAGACTGTCAAAAGTATGAAACAATTGCTTGGCTTGTCATCGGGGTTGTCCATGATTTAAATACTTTGTGTGGTGAAGATAGAGCATAGCCAGACTATATGATTTTGCAGGGATAACTTTCTTTGGCCATGTTATTTTGAGAAGACATGACTGATTTGTTAGTATGCTTAAAGTATTATTATTTTTATGTCAATATGAACTTTTTTCTTGAATCTTTCGGATCTGAATATTCATACCACAATTAAGGATAATTACATTGAAATTATGCCAAGTAGCACTCCGCATCAAAAATTCTTTTTTTTTATCATTTACCTACTCGAGGACGAGCAGGAATTAAGCTTGGGGATGCTTGATACGTCTCCAACATATCTATAATTTTTTATTGCTTCATGCTATATTATCTACTGTTTTAGACAATATTGGGCTTTATTATCCACTTTTATATTATTTTCGGGACTAACCTATTAACCGGAGGCCCAGCCCAGAATTGTTGTTTTTTGCCTATTTCAGTGTTTCGAAGAAAAGGAATATCAAACGGAGTCGAAACGGAATGAAATCAACTGGAGATGTTATTTTTGGAAGGAAAGCTACCGGAAAAACTTGGAGTGCATGCCAGGGGAGTCCCGAGCTGCCCACGAGGGTGGGGGCGCGCCCCCTGCCTCGTGGACAGCCCGGAGGTCCACCGACGTACTTCTTTCACCCATATATACCCACGTACCCTAAAACTTCCGTAGAACAGAATTGATCCGGAGTTCCGCCGCAGCAAGCCTCTGTAGCCACCAAAACGCAATCGGGACCCTGTTCCGGCGCCCTGCCGGAGGGGGGAACCCTCACCGGTGGCCATCTTCATCATCCCGGCGCTCTCCATGATGAGGAGGGAGTAGTTCACCCTCGGGGCTGAGGGTATGTACCAGTAGCTATGTGTTTGATCTCTCTCTCTCTCTCTCTCTCTCTCTCTCTCTCTCTCTCTCTCTCTCTCTCTCGTGTTCTTGATTTGGCACGATCTTGATGTATCGCGAACTTTGCTATTATAGTTGGATCTTATGTTTCTTCTCCCCCTCTACTCTCTTGTAATGGATTGAGTTTTCCCTTTGAAGTAATCTTATCGGATTGAGTCTTTAATGACTTGAGAACACTTGATGTATGTCTTGTCGTGTGTATTTGTGGTGACAATGGGATATCACGGGATTCACTTGATGTATGTCTTGGTGGTCAACTAGCGGGTTCTGCCCATGAACCTATGCATAGGGGTTGGCACACGTTTTCGTCTTGATTCTCCTGTAGAAACTTTGGGGCACTCTTTGAGGTTCTATGTGTTGGTTGAATAGATGAATCTGAGATTGTGTGATGCATATCGTATAATCATACCCACGGATACTTGAGGTGACATTGGAGTATCTAGGACACATTAGGGTTTTGGTTGATTTGTGTCTTAAGGTGTTATTCTAGTACGAACTCTAGGGCTGTTTGTGACACTTATAGGAATAGCCCAACGGATTGATTGGAAAGAATAACTTTGAGGTGGTTTCATACCCTACCATAAGCTCTTCGTTTGTTCTCCGCTATTAGTGACTTTGGAGTGAGTCCTTGTTGCATGTTGAGGGATAGTTGTGTGATCCAATTATGTTATTATTGTTGAGAGAACTTGCACTAGTGAAAGTATGAACCCTAGGCCTTGTTTCTACACATTGCAATACCATTTACGCTCACTTTTATCATTAGTTACCTTGCTGTTTTTATATTTTCAGATTACAAAAACCTATATCTACCATCCATATTGATGAGGACATCAATACCATTGTTACATCCACAGCCCCTGCTGCTATACATACTGGACCAATTACTAGAGTTCGCGCACGCCAATTAAATTACCAGGTACTTTCGTTTCTTGGTAATGATTCTAATGTTCATGAGAATATGATACTGCCTAAAGTGGATACATTTGTTTTGCTTACAAATGAAGGGCCTAGCTTGGAGAAGGATGAACATTGGAGCAAGAACACGCATGGAGTTGATGGCATGCGCAAGGGGATCAAGAACGGAGTTACAAGTGATGATTTCAGGACTTTGAAGCCACCATAAGGAGTGCATGAAGCCTTGGACGAAATATACAAGATGCCACTTCATAATATTTGTCCATAGGCTATTCTAGGTGCTGCGTCACCTTATTTTCGGGCCAGGCCCATGTAATTTCGAAATACTTAAGTATAGGCTATTTTTAGAGTCCGTATGTGTGGGGAAACAAGAGTTAGGGTTGGTTTCGGACCCCACCATCAGGGGCCACGAAGTTCCCTCCTCTTCCTCCATATATACAGCCCTTAGGGCGTCGTTTAGACTTTGGGTTTTGTTTAGATCAAAAGTTCGCCATAGCTGCAACTTCGCGTACTTCGTTTGTGTTCAATGACCAGACCAAGGCGTCACAGAACCCCACCTTCATTAATAAAGCTTTCCTCTTATATTCGCAATATCCAGATTGCAATCTTAGTTTTCTTGCTTGTTCTTCGTTTGCTCGCAGGAAACAGGCCCTCGTGGTCAGGTTGATCGTGCTCCGGCGTGGTCAATAACCCTCGGAAGTTGGTTTAGCGATTGCTAAGGCGCGACGTCTCGCACGTTCGTAGTCGGATCGTCAAGGTCGACTCCCACAGAAACGATAGCCACCATCTCATCGAAACATCGGGACACCTTTGCCTCTATCACATATTGCACTTGTATCACCATCTCTTCGCCGAACTAGTGAACCTATACAATTTACCATTGTATTGGGTGTGTTGGGGACACAAGAGACTCTTTGTTATTTGGTTGCAGGGTTGCTTGAGAGAGACCATCTTCATCCTACGCCTCCCACGGATTCATAAACCTTAGTTCATCCACCTGAGGGAAATTTGCTACTGTCCTACAAACCTCTGCACTTGGAGGCCCAACAACGTCTACAAGAAGAAGGTTGTGTAATAGACATCAGGTACTCCTGGTTGTCCCCAACCAGGAGGCGCAGGACGGCAGCCAGTTCATCGTCAGGCAGGGCCCCCGGCCTCATGCGGGTCTTGTCTTCTTCATCTCCAAGCTTCCAGAAGGGGCGCGCGCGCGCCTGGAGCGGGCGACGTGCAACATCAGGAATTCCCTCAGGAGCATGGCCCCCGTGACCTTCGCCGCCTTCGCGTTGCCCGGCTTCAGGTCGGTCTGCATATGTGCCAGCACCGACGACGCACACTTGTCGGCGAGCTCTGCGCGGGGCCATCCCTTGTTAAACTGGGGCGCCTCCGTCAGTAATGCCAAGCGCGGATGGACGCACTTGGCGTCCATCATGACCCATTTGGCCCGGATGTTGTTGGCTCTCTTCCCGGTGTTCGAGATTGAGTTGGCTTTGCCGTGATAGAGGCGAGGGTGTCCTGATCTTTCGATGAGATGAGAACTATCGATTTGGTGGAGATGACTTTGGCAATCCGACTACAAACGTGCACCACGTTGCGCCTTAGCAATCGCTAAACCAACTCCTAGAGGTTATTGATGAAGGAAATATGCCCTAGAAGCAATGATAAAGTTATTATTTATTTCCTTAAATCATGATAAATGTTTATTATTCATGCTAGAATTGTATTAACAGGAAACATAATACATGTGTGAATACATAGACAAACAGAGTGTCACTAGTATGCCTCTACTTGACTAGCTCATTAATCAAAGATGGTTATGTTTCCTAACCATGAACAAGGAGTTGTTATTTGATTAATGAGGTCACATCATTAGTTGAATGATCTGATTGACATGACCCATTCCATTAGCTTAGCACCCGATCGTTTAGTATGTTGCTATTGCTTTTATCCATGACTTATACATGTTCCTTTAACTATGAGATTATGCAACTCACGTTTACCGTAGGAACACTTTGTGTGCTACCAAACATCACAACGTAACTGGATGATTATAAAGGTGCTCTACAGATGTCTCCGAAGGTACATGTTGGGTTGGCATATTTCGAGGTTAGGATTTGTCACTCCGATTGTCGGAGAGGTATCTCAGGGCCTTCTCGGTAATGCACATCACATAAGCCTTGCAAGCATTGCAACCAATGAGTTAGTTGCGAGATGATGTATTACGGAACGAGAAAAGAGACTTGCCGGTAACGAGATTGAACTAGGTATTGGATACCGACGATCGAATCTCGGGCAAGTAACATACCGATGACAAAGGGAACAACGTATGTTGTTATGCGGTCTGACCGATAAAGATCTTCGCAGAATATGTAGGAGCCAATATGGGCATCCAGGTCCCGCTATTGGTTATTGACCGGAGATGTGTCTCGGTCATGTCTACATTGTTCTCGAACCGTAGGGTCCGCACGCTTAAGGTTTCGATGACAGTTATATTATGAGTTTATGAGTTTTGATGTACCGAAGGAGTTCGGAGTCCCGGATGAGATCGGGGACATGACGAGGAGTCTCGAAATGGTCGAGACGTAAAGATTGATATATTGGACGACTATATTCGGACATCGGAAGGGTTCTGAGTGGTTCGGGTATTTTCGGAGGTACCGGGGAGTTACGGGATTACGGGAGAAGTAATGGGCCTTGATGGGCTTTAGTGGGAAAAGGAAAAGGCTGCTGCGCCCCCCCTCCCCTCTAGTCCGAATTGGACTAGGGAAAAGGGGGCCGGCCACCTTTCCTACTCCTCCTATTCCTTCTCCCTTCCTCCCCTCTTGGTGGACTCCTACTAGGACTTGGAGACCTAGTAGGACACCACACCCTGGCGCGCCTAACCCTAGGCCGGCCACCCCCCTCCCTTGCTCCTTTATATACGGGGGTAGGAGGCACCCCATGAGACACAAGTTGATCTACGGATCGTTCCTTAGCCGTGTGCGGTGCCCCCTTCCACCAAATTCCACCTCGATTATATCGTTGCAGTGCTTAGGCGAAGCCCTGCGCCGGTAACACATCAAGATCGTCATCACGCCGTCGTGCTGACGGAACTCTTCCTCGACGCTTTGCTGGATCGGAGCCCGGGGATCGTCATCGAGCTGAACGTGTGCCAAGAACTCGGAGGTGCCGGAGTAACGGTGCTGTGATCGGTTGGATCGCGAGGAGAACGTACGACTACTTCCTCTACGTACGACTACTTCCTCTACGTTGTGTCAACGCTTCCGCTTCGGTCTACGAGGGTACGTAGACAAACACTCTCCCCTCTCGTTGCTATGCATCACCATGATCTTGCGTGTGCGTAGGAAAATTTTTGAATTTACTTCGTTCCCCAACAGTGGCATCCGAGCCTAGGTTTTATGGTTGATGTTATTTGCACGAGTAGAACACAAGTGAGTTGTGGACGATACAAGTCATACTGCCTACCAGCATGTCATACTTTGGTTCAGCGGTATTGTTGGATGAGACGATCCGGACCAACCTTACGCGTACGCTTACGCGAGACCGGTTTCCTCGACGTGCTTTGCACAGAGATGGCTTGCGGAAGACTGTCTCTCCAACTTTAGTTGAACCGAGTGTGGCTACGCCCGGTCCTTGAGAAGGTTAAAACGGAGTCTATTTGACAAACTATCGTTGTGGTTTTGATGCGTAGGTAAGATGAGTTCTTGCTTAAAGCCCGTAGCAGCCACGTAAAACTTGCAACAACAAAGTAGAGAACGTCTAACTTGTTTTTGCAGGGCATGTTGTGATGTGATATGGTCAAGACGTGATGCTAAATTTTATTGTATGAGATGATCATGTTTTGTAACCGAGTTATCGGCAACTGGCAGGAGCCATATGGTTGTCGCTTTATTGTATGCAATGCAATCGCGATGTAATGCTTTACTTTATTGCTAAACGGTAGTGATAGTCATAGAAGCATAAGATTAGCGAGACGACAACGATGCTGCGATGAAGATCAAGGTGTCGCGCCGGTGACGATGGTGATCATGACGGTGCTTCGAAGATGGAGATCACAAGCACAAGATGATGATGGCCATATCATATCACTTATGTTGATTGCATGTGATGTTTATCCTTTTTATGCATCTTATCTTGCTTTGATTGACGGTAGCATTATAAGATGATCTCTCACTAAATTATCAAGAAGTGTTCTCCCTGAGTATGCACCGTTGCGAAAGTTCTTCGTGCTGAGACACCACGTGATGATCGGGTGTGATAGGCTCTACGTTCAAATACAACGGGTGCAAAACAGTTGCACACGCGGAATACTCAGGTTTAACTTGACGAGCCTAGCATATACAGATATGGCCTCGGAACACAGAGACCGAAAGGTCGAGCGTGAATCATATAGTAGATATGATCAACATAAATGATGTTCACCATTGAAACTACTCCATCTCACGTGATGATCGGACATGGTTTAGTTGATTTGGATCACGTGATCACTTAGAGGATTAGAGAGATGTCTATCTAAGTGGGAGTTCTTAAGTAATATGATTAATTGAACTTTAATTTATCATGAACTTAGTACCTGATAGTATCTTGCTTGTCTATGTTGTGTAGATAGATGGCTCGTGCTGTTGTTCCGTTGAATTTTAATGCGTTCCTTGAGAAAGCAAAGTTGAAAGATGATGGTAGCAATTACACGGACTGGGTCCGTAACTTGAGGATTATCCTCATTGCTGCACAGAAGAATTACGTCCTGGAAGCACCGCTGGGTGCCAGGCCTGGTGCAAGAGCTACGCCAGATGTTATGAACGTCTGGCAAAGCAAAGCTGATGACTACTCTATAGTTCAGTGTGCCATGCTTTACGGCTTAGAACCGGGACTTCAACGACGTTTTGAACACCATGGAGCATATGAGATGTTCCAGGAGTTGAAGTTAATATTTCAAGCAAATGCCCGGATTGAGAGATATGAAGTCTCCAATAAGTTCTATAGCTGTAAAATGGAGGAGAATGGTTCTGTCAGTGAGCATATACTCAGAATGTCTGGGTATAACAATCACTTGATTCAACTGGGAGTTAATCTTCCAGATGATTGCGTCATTGACAGAATTCTCCAATCACTGCCACCAAGCTACAAGAGCTTCGTGATGAACTATAATATGCAAGGGATGACCAAAACAATGCCCGAGCTCTTCGCGATGCTAAAAGCCGCGGAGGTAGAAATCAAAAAGGAGCATCAAGTGTTGATGGTTAACAAAACCACTAGTTTCAAGAAAAGGGGCAAAGGGAAGAAAAAGGGGAACTTCAAAAGGAACAGCAAGCAAGTTGCTACTCAAGAGAAGAAACCCAAGTCTGGACCTAAGCCTGAAACTGAGTGCTTCTATTGCAAGCAGACTGGTCACTGGAAGCGGAACTGCCCCAAGTATTTGGCGGATAAGAAGGATGGCAAGATTAACAAAGGTATATGTGATATACATGTTATTGATGTGTACCTTACTAATTCTCGCAGTAGCACCTGGGTATTTGATACTGGTTCTGTTGCTAATATTTGCAACTCAAAACAGGGACTACGGATTAAGCGAAGATTGGCTAAGGACGAGGTGACGATGCGCGTGGGAAATGGTTCCAAAGTCGATGTGATCGCGGTCGGCACGCTACCTCTACATCTACCTTCGGGATTAATATTAGATCTAAATAATTGTTATTTAGTACCAGCGTTGAGCATGAACATCATATCTGGATCTTGTTTGATGCGAGACGGTTATTCATTTAAATCAGAGAATAATGGTTGTTCTATTTATATGAGTAATATCTTTTATGGTCATGCGCCATTAAAGAGTGGTTTGTTCTTACTTAATCTCGATAGTAGTAACACACATATTCATAATGTTGAAACCAAAAGATGCAGAGTTAATAATGATAGTGCAACTTATTTGTGGCACTGCCGTTTAGGTCATATCGGTGTAAAGCGCATGAAGAAACTCCATACTGATGGACTTTTGGAGTCACTTGATTATGAATCACTTGGCACTTGCGAACCGTGCCTTATGGGCAAGATGACTAAAACACCGTTCTCCGGT
This sequence comes from Aegilops umbellulata, assembly GCA_032464435.1. NCBI lineage: Eukaryota > Viridiplantae > Streptophyta > Magnoliopsida > Poales > Poaceae > Aegilops > Aegilops umbellulata. The sequence goes on from CP136056.1 coordinate 155,910,195, forward strand.
ACTGTGGAGAGAGCAACAGATTTATTGGAAATCATACATACTGATGTATGTGGTCCAATGAATGTTGAGGCTCGTGGCGGATATCGTTATTTTCTCACCTTCACTGATGATTTAAGCAGATATGGGTATATCTACTTAATGAAACACAAGTCTGAAACATTTGAAAAGTTCAAAGAATTTCAGAGTGAAGTGGAAAATCATCGTAACAAGAAAATAAAGTTTCTACGATCTGATCGTGGAGGAGAATATTTGAGTTACGAGTTTGGTCTACATTTGAAACAATGCGGAATAGTTTCGCAACTCACGCCACCCGGAACACCACAACGTAATGGTGTGTCCGAACGTCGTAATCGTACTTTACTGGATATGGTGCGATCTATGATGTCTCTTACCGATTTACCGCTATCTTTTTGGGGTTATGCTCTAGAGACGGCCGCATTCACATTAAATAGGGCACCATCAAAATCCGTTGAGACGACACCTTATGAACTATGGTTTAGCAATAAACCTAAGCTGTCGTTTCTTAAAGTTTGGGGCTGCGATGCTTATGTGAAAAAGCTTCAACCCGATAAGCTCGAACCCAAATCGGAGAAATGTGTCTTCATAGGATATCCAAAGGAAACTGTTGGATACACCTTCTATCACAGATCCGAAGGCAAGACTTTTGTTGCTAAGTTCGGAAACTTTCTAGAGAAAGAGTTTCTTTCGAAAGAAGTGAGTGGGAGGAAAGTAGAAAACTTGATAAGGTAATTGTACCTTCTCCCTTATTGGAAAGTAGTTCATCACAGAAATCTGTTCTTGTGACTACTACACCAATTAGTAAGGAAGCTAATGATGATGATCATGTAACTTCAAGATCAAGTTACTACCGAATCTCGTAAGTAAACTAGAGTGAGATCCGCACCAGAGTGGTACGGTAATCCTGTTCTGGAAGTCATGTTACTAGACCATGATGAACTTGCGAACTATGAGGAAGCGATGATGAGCCCAGATTCCGCGAAATGGTTAGAGGCCATGAAATCTGAGATATGATCCATGTATGAGAACAAAGTATGGACTTTGATGGATTTGCCCGATGATCGGCAAGCCAAAGAAAATAAATGGATCTTGAAGAGGAAGACGGACACTGATAGTAGTGTTACTATCTACAAAGCTAGAATTGTCAAAAAAGGTTTTTCGACAAGTTCAAAGTATTGACTACGATGAGAGTTTCTCACACGTATCTATGCTTAAGTCTGTCCGAATCATGTTAGCAATTGCCGCATTTTATGAAATCTGGCAAATGGATAAACAAAACTGCATTCCTTAATGGAGACTTGTATATGATGCAACTAGAAGGTTTTGTCGATCCTGAAGGTGTTAACAAAAATATGCAAGCTCCAGCGATCCATCTATGGACTGGTGCAAGCATCTCGGAGTTGGAATATACGCTTTGATAAGTTGATCAAAGCATATAGTTTTATACAGACTTGCGGTGAAGCCTGTATTTACAAGAAAGTGAGTGGGAGCACTACAGCATTTCTGATAAGTATATGTAAATGACATATTATTGATCAGAAATAATGTAGAATTATTCTGTAAAGCATAAAGGAGTATTTGAAAGGAGTTTTTCGAAGAAGGACCTCGGTGAAGCTGCTTACATATTGAGCATCAAGATCTATAGAGATAGATCAAGACGCTTGATAAGTTTTTCAATAAGTACATACCTTGAAAAGATTTTGAAGTAGTTCAAAATGGAACAGTCAAAGAAAGAGTTCTTGCCTGTATTACAAGGTGTGAAATTGAGTAAGACTCAAAACCCGACCACGGCAGAAGATAGAAAGAGAATGAAAGTCATTCCCTATGCCTCAGCCATAGGTTCTATAAAGTATGCCATGCTGTGTACCAGATCTATTGCATACCCTACCACTGAGTTTGGCAAGGGAGTACAATAGTGATCTAGGAGTAGATCACTGGACAAGCGATCAAAATTATCCTTAGTGGAATAAGGATATGTTTCTCGATTATGGATGTGACAAAAAGGTTCGTCGTAAAAGGTTACGTCGATGCAAGTTTTGACACTAATCTAGATGACTCTAAGTCTCAATCTAGATACATATTGAAAGTGGGAGCAATTAGCTAAAGTAGCTTCGTGCAGAGCATTGTAGACATAGAAAATTGCAAAAATACATAACGGATCTGAATATGGCAGACCCGTTGACTAAACTTCTCTCACAAGCAAAACATGATCACACCGTAGTACTCTTTGGGTGTTAATCACATAGCAATGTGAACTAGATTACTGAATCTAGTAAACCCTTTGGGTATTGGTCACATATCGATGTGAACTATGGGTGTTAATCACATGGTGATGTGAACTATTGCTGATAAATCACATGGCGATGTGAACTAGATTATTGACTCTAGTGCAAGTGGGAGACTGAAGGAAATATGCCCTAGAAGCAATGATAAAGTTATTATTTATTTCCTTAAATCATGATAAATGTTTATTATTCATGCTAGAATTGTATTAACAGGAAACATAATACATGTGTGAATACATAGACAAACAGAGTGTCACTAGTATGCCTCTACTTGACTAGCTCATTAATCAAAGATGGTTATGTTTCCTAACCATGAACAAGGAGTTGTTATTTGATTAATGAGGTCACATCATTAGTTGAATGATCTGATTGACATGACCCATTCCATTAGCTTAGCACCCGATCGTTTAGTATGTTGCTATTGCTTTTATCCATGACTTATACATGTTCCTTTAACTATGAGATTATGCAACTCACGTTTACCGTAGGAACACTTTGTGTGCTACCAAACATCACAACGTAACTGGGTGATTATAAAGGTGCTCTACAGATGTCTCCGAAGGTACATGTTGGGTTGGCATATTTCGAGATTAGGATTTGTCACTCCGATTGTCGGAGAGGTATCTCAGGGCCTTCTCGGTAATGCACATCACATAAGCCTTGCAAGCATTGCAACCAATGAGTTAGTTGCGAGATGATGTATTACGGAACGAGAAAAGAGACTTGCCGGTAACGAGATTGAACTAGGTATTGGATACCGACGATCGAATCTCGGGCAAGTAACATACCGATGACAAAGGGAACAACGTATGTTGTTATGCGGTCTGACCGATAAAGATCTTCGCAGAATATGTAGGAGCCAATATGGGCATCCAGGTCCCGCTATTGGTTATTGACCGGAGATGTGTCTCGGTCATGTCTACATTGTTCTCGAACCGTAGGGTCCGCACGCTTAAGGTTTCGATGACAGTTATATTATGAGTTTATGAGTTTTGATGTACCGAAGGAGTTCGGAGTCCCGGATGAGATCGGGGACATGACGAGGAGTCTCGAAATGGTCGAGACGTAAAGATTGATATATTGGACGACTATATTCGGACATCGGAAGGGTTCTGAGTGGTTCGGGTATTTTCGGAGGTACCGGGGAGTTACGGGATTACGGGAGAAGTAATGGGCCTTGATGGGCTTTAGTGGGAAAAGGAAAAGGCTGCTGCGCCCCCCCTCCCCTCTAGTCCGAATTGGACTAGGGAAAAGGGGGCCGGCCACCTTTCCTACTCCTCCTATTCCTTCTCCCTTCCTCCCCTCTTGGTGGACTCCTACTAGGACTTGGAGACCTAGTAGGACACCACACCCTGGCGCGCCTAACCCTAGGCCGGCCACCCCCCTCCCTTGCTCCTTTATATACGGGGGTAGGAGGCACCCCATGAGACACAAGTTGATCTACGGATCGTTCCTTAGCCGTGTGCGGTGCCCCCTTCCACCAAATTCCACCTCGATTATATCGTTGCAGTGCTTAGGCGAAGCCCTGCGCCGGTAACACATCAAGATCGTCATCACGCCGTCGTGCTGACGGAACTCTTCCTCGACGCTTTGCTGGATCGGAGCCCGGGGATCGTCATCGAGCTGAACGTGTGCCAAGAACTCGGAGGTGCCGGAGTAACGGTGCTGTGATCGGTTGGATCGCGAGGAGAACGTACGACTACTTCCTCTACGTACGACTACTTCCTCTACGTTGTGTCAACGCTTCCGCTTCGGTCTACGAGGGTACGTAGACAAACACTCTTCCCTCTCGTTGCTATGCATCACCATGATCTTGCGTGTGCGTAGGAAAATTTTTGAATTTACTTCGTTCCCCAACAATTGACCACGCTGGAGCACGATCAACCTGACCACGAAGGTCTATTCCTGCAAGCAATCGAAGAACAAGCAAGAATATGATAAAGCAATCTGAATATTGCGAATATAGATGAAGTATTGATAAAGATGGGGATCCGGAAGCGGTCTTGGTCTGGTCGTTGGACACAAACGAAGTACACGAAGTTGCAATGGCTAACTTTTAACTAAACAAATCCCAAAGTCTAAACGACGCCCTAAGGGCTGTATATATGGAGGAAGAGGAGGGAATTTCGTGGCCCCTGATGGTGGGGTCCGAAACCAACCCTAACTCTTGTTTCCCCACACATACGGACTCTAAAAATAGCCTATACTTAAGTATTTCGAAATTACATGGGCCTGGCCCAAAAATAAGGTGACGCAGCACCTAGAATAGCCTATGGATGAATATTATGAAGTGGCATCTTGTAGATTTCGTCCAAGGCTTCATTCACTCCTTATGGTGGCTTCAAAGTCCTGAAATCATCACTTGTAACTCCGTTCTTGATCCCCTTGCGCATGCCATCAACTCCATGCGTGTTCTTGCTCCAATGTTCATCCTTCTCCAAGCTAGGCCCTTCACTTGTAAGCAAAACAAATGTATCCAATTTAGGCAGTATCATATTCTCATGAACATTAGAATCATTACCAAGAAACAAAAGTACCTGGTAATTTAATTGGCGTGCGCGAGCTCTAGTAATTGGTCCAGTATGTATAGCAGCAGGGGCTGTGGATGTAAAAATGGTATTGATGTCCTCATCATCCTCCCCTTCTTGAAATGAAGTCGTCCTCGACGGAAGCTCATCTTCCTTACCCAAATAAGGCTTCAAATCTGCAATGTTAAAAGTGGGACTAACCCCAAAATCTGCAGGCAGCTCAAGTTTATATGCATTATCATTTATTTTCTCTAACACCTTAAATGGACCATCAGCACGTGGCATTAGCTTTGATTTGCGCAAATTAGGAAACCTATCCTTACGCAAATGTAACCAAACAAGATCACCAGGTGCAAAGACAACATGTTTTCTACCCTTATCTCCAGCAAGTTTATATTTAGCATTCATACGCTCAATGTTTTCCTTAGTTAACTCATGCATTTTTAAAATCAATTCAGCACGTTCTTTAGCATCAAAATTAACCTTCTCCGAAGATGGAATAGGCAACAAATCAATAGGTGCACGAGGTAGGAAACCATACACAATTTCAAAAGGGCACGATTATAAGCAAATTCAATATGAGGCAAGCATTCTTCCCACATTTTCTTATTATTCTTCAAAACAGCCCTAAGCATAGTAGACAATGTTCTATTGACTACTTCAGTTTGTCCATCAGTTTGGGGGTGACAAGTAGTACTAAAAAGCAGTTTAGTCCCCAACTTAGCCCATAAACATCTCCAAAAGTGGCTAAGAAATTTAGTATCACGATCTGAAACAATAGTATTTGGCACACCATGCAAGCGAATAATTTCACGAAAGAACAAATCAGCAACATTAACAGCATCATCGCTTTTATGACATGGTATAAAGTGTGCCATTTTCGAGAATCTATCCACGACAACAAATATGCTATCCCTCCCCTTCTTTGTTCGAGGTAAACCTAAAACAAAGTCCATAGATATATCCTCCCAAGGAACACTAGGTACAGGCAAAGGCATATATAAACCATGAGGACTGAGTCGTGACTTAGCTTTTTGACATGTAGTGCAGCGAGCAACAAAACGCTCAACATCCCGTCTCATCTTTGGCCAAAAGAAATGTGTAGCAAGTATATCCTCTGTCTTCTTCACGCCAAAGTGTCCCATTAGTCCTCCTCCATGCGCCTCCTGCAACAACAAAAGACGAACGGAGCTAGCTGGAATGCATAGCTTGTTAGCACGAAACACAAATCCATCGTTAACGACGAACTTGTTCCATGTTCTTCCTTCTTTACAATTCTGCAACACATCTTTAAATTCAGCATCATGCACATATTGATCTTTGATGGTCTCCAAACCAAATATTTTAAAGTCAAGTTGTGAAAGCATAGTATAACGACGAGACAATGCATCAGCAATAACATTTTCTTTACCCTTCTTGTGTTTAATGACATAAGGGAAAGTCTCAATGAATTCAACCCATTTAGCATGTCTACGGTTCAGTTTAGCTTGACTTTTAATGTGTTTCAAAGATTCATGATCAGAATGTATAACAAATTCTTTGGGCCATAAATAATGTTGCCATGTTTCTAAAGTCCGAACAAGAGCATATAATTCTTTATCATAAGTAGAATAGTTCAGACTAGGCCCACTCAATTTTTCAGAAAAGTATGCAACAGGTTTGCCATCTTGTAATAACACACCTCCTAATCCAATTCCACTAGCATCACATTCAAGCTCAAAAGTCTTATTAAAATCAGGGAGTTGAAGTAAAGGAGCATGTGTCAACTTATCTTTCAATACTGTGAAGGCTTCTTCCTGTGCGGTACCCCAAACAAAAGGCACATCCTTCTTTGTAAGCTCGTTGAGAGGTGCAGCAATGGTGCTGAAATCTCTCACAAAACGCCTATAGAAACCAGCAATGCCAAGAAAACTCCTCACTTGTGTGACCGTTTTGGGCTGCGGCCAACTCTCAATAGCTTCAATCTTGGCTTTATCAACTTCAATTCCCTGTGGAGTAACAACATAGCCAAGAAAAGATACTCGGTCGGTGCAAAAGGTGCACTTCCCAAGGTTACCGAACAAACGTGCATCACGTAGAGCATTAAAAACAGCACGTAAATGTTCCAAATGTTCTTCCAAAGATTTGCTATAAATCAGTATATCATCAAAATAGACTACCACAAATCGTCCAATGAAAGCACGTAAAACTTCGTTCATTAGTCGCATGAAAGTACTAGGTGCATTAGTTAACCCAAAAGGCATGACTAACCACTCATATAAACCAAACTTAGTTTTAAAAGCTGTTTTCCATTCATCTCCCAATTTCATACGAATTTGATGGTATCCACTACGCAAATCAACTTTGGAGAATATTGTAGAGCCACTCAATTCATCAAGCATATCATCTAGCCTAGGAATAGGATGACGATAACGAATAGTGATATTATTAATGCCTCTACAATCAACACACATACGCGAGGTACCATCCTTTTTCGGCACTAGAATAATAGGAACAACACAAGGACTAAGGGATTCGCGTATATAACCTTTGTCGAGTAGCTCTTGTACTTGACGCATAATCTCCTTCGTCTCCTCTGGATTGGTACGGTATGGTGCGCGGTTGGGTAATGATGCACCGGGAATTAAGTCAATCTGATGCTCAATCCCTCGAATAGGTGGTAATCCCGGTGGCACGTCTTGTGGAAAGACGTCAGCGAACTCCTGCAAAATGTTAGTAACAGCACGAGGCAAAGAGGAATGCATGTCCTCAAATGAAAATAATACCTCTTTGCACACAAAAGCATAGCAAACAGATTTGCGAACATCTAGATCATCAATATCAGATTTGGTGGCAAATAAACATGCACTTTTCAATTTAATTTCAGAAGCAACACTAGATGGTTTATTATTAGGCTTCATTTGTTGCTGAAATTCTTTTGCCACAATCTGATTTTCACTCTTATTTTGCTCCTGTTTTGCTTTATTAGCTCGATTAATATCATCTTTCAAAATGGAATCAGGAGTCATAGGAAGCAAAGTAATATTTTTGTCCTTATGAACGAGAGTATACTGATTGTTTCTACCATGGTGTACAGAATTTTTATCAAATTGCCATGGTCTACCAAGTAATAAGGAACATGCTTGCATGGGTACCACATCACAATCAACATAATCAGCATATGTAGAGATACTAAAATGCACACGAACAGTACGTGTTACCTTAACCTTACCGCTGTTGTTGAACCATTGGATGTAGTAAGGATGTGGATGTGGTCTTGTGGTGAGGGATAGCTTCTCCACCATCTCCATGCTAGCCAAGTTGTTGCAGCTCCCTCCATCTATGATGACGCGAACAGAACGTTCTTTCACAACTCCCTTTGTATGGAACAAATTATGCCTCTGATTTTGCTCAGCTTGCGTGACCTGCACACTCAAAACACGTTGAGCAACTAAACATTCATACCTGTCAGCATCTTCAGCAGCCATGTATTGCGTCTCATGATCAGAATCATCGCCACCGTGTTCTTCATGTGTAAGAAGAGCCAAAGTCTCCTCATCATAGTCACTAGCGGACTCATACCCACCATCCTCAGTAGCAATCATCACACGCTGAGATGTGCATTCGCGCGCAAAATGTCCTCTTCCCTTACAACGACGACAAATAATATCACTTGTGTGCCCTGTAGACGCCATGGAAGAAGCAGAGCTCTGTGCAGGCCCGGCAGGTGTGCTCTTGGCAGATAGTGGTGGTTGTGCCTGCTTTCTTGTATCACGGTTGGAGGTGGCAGCTGACGGAGGTGCCGGTGTAGCAGAACGTGTGGAAGTAGATGATGCACGTGATGTCCATGATGAAGGTCGACCTGCAGAAAAGTTAGTCCGCGCCAATGCCTGTCGATCCTGCACTTCACGTTCAGCTTTACAAGCAAGATGGAATAAACGAGTGATATTATTATAATCCTTATAGTCTAGAATGGTCTCAATCTCTCTATTTAATCCACCCAGAAAACGTGCAAGCATAGCTTCATTCGCCTCAACAATACCACATCTAATCAAGCCAGTTTGTAATTCCTGATAATATTCTTCTACAGAATTTTTTCCTTGTCTTAAGCGCTGCAATTTTTGAAGTAATTCACGTTGATAATATGGTGGAACCCAACGAGTACGCATAGCAGTTTTCAAAGCAGCCCAAGTAGCTGGAACAGGATATAATCTACAATATTCAGACCACCAAACACATGCAAAGCTAGTGAAAGCACAAACAGCAGCAGGAACACGTCTCTCCTCAGGATATTGTAAACATGTAAATCGTTGTTCAGTTTCTAACTCCCAAGTAAGATATATATCAGGAACATATCTACCCTCAAATGGTGGAATATTCAATTTCAGTTTAGGGAGATGGTCATGATCTCGTACCTGAGGGGGAGCCCTAACATTACCATTATTTGCATGTGGACGACCTGGTGGTTGTGGTGCTGGTGGTTGCACGTAGTTCTGATTGTCATCAACCTCATCCTCATAATCTCCCACATAATCATCCTCCTCCGCATCAGCAGCAGGAGCCACAGAAGTATCAACAGCAGCACCAGCAGTTTGGCCAGGCTGAAGAGGGACACGGATCGCTCGGCGAAGGGCTGCTTCCCGACCTGGAGGTATTCGTTGTTGTTGCTGTTGTTGCAGAGGTGCGGCAGGTGCAGCCGGTGGTGGAAGACGCGCAAGCAGTTCATTAAATCTGTTATCGAGCTTTGTTTCGAACGTCTTCTCCATGACATCTATCTTCTCCATGGCCTCTTCAAATCTGTTTAGCACATCTTGCACCTGTCCACTCATCATTTGCTGAAACTTATCATGAAGCTCCTTGTTCGTCAAGTTCTCCCAGTCAGTCTCGTCGGCTTGTGATCCTGGCATGGTTAGCAGCAATAGAAACACACAAGAATATGATCCTACAGAGTACTAACAAGATGTGGTGGTGGTGTCACAAATCCGTCAAGCAAATCTCAAATTCTTACCAGTTCTTACCCAGCAGCAGGCGATGATCGGCAGCCGTTGTAGTCAAAACTCTCAAAAGCTTGGATAGAGCGATTGCCAGGGAGAGTCAAACGCACGAAGTAGATGTATGTGGAGCTGGGAAGGCTTATAGTATGGTAGCAAAAAGGGTCAGCAATAATCAATTCAGAGATGCAAAGTTGAATAAACGCTCAACGACGGTACTGTGCTGGTCCTAGGCTAGACCATGCTAGAGACGCGAGCCTAGAACACCAACAAAATCACGGCGCTGCACGTAAACACAGGGAAAAGCACACTCTGGATTTTTTTTTCGCCCTGTTTTTTTTTTGGCACTCTTTTTTTTTGCTTCTTCTTTTTTTTTTTGTGAAAAATCACAATAATGGCGAGTGTCTCAAAACTCTTCCCAGGTCAAACTGACAGGATAGACACGAAATTTTTTTTTTGCGATTTTTTTTTCGACTGCCCGGACCCAAAAACTGGAAACGGCTCAAAAAAAACTTTCAATAACGGCGACTGTCTCAAAAGGCTAAGAAACACCTAAAAATAGGATAGCCAGAAAAAATTTTGTCAAGTGCGTTTTTGGAAAATTTTGGGCCTAAACGGAGGGTGGTTTCCAGACTCTTTTTTTTTTTTTTTTTTGGAAACCAACCTCTTCTACGTACGGCAAAAGATTGATGGACTCCTAAACCTACTCAACCAAGGAAACACGAATCTGGCAACAGATGGATCTCGAAAGCAAACCTAATATGAGATGGACTCGAAGTGACGGTGATATATGGATACGGATCGGTGGTGGTATATGGACTCGGAGCGGTGGTGGTATATGGACTCGGAGCGGTGGCGGATAAGCGGTGGTGGTATATGGACTCGGAGCGGTGGTGGTATATGGACTCGGAGCAGGGGCGGATAAGCGGTGGTGGAAGATGGCAGGGACAATGATGATGGTGCGGCGGCGGCGTGACTAATATGACCAGAACTCGAAACTCTAAAAGACTAGACGCTAAGACCAGCAACTTGACACGACGATGCAACCGCAAATTCAACAAAGCAAATACAGAAAAGATTATGCAAAGGCTCAGATTGGTTCGGATATGATGAACTAACCCTAAATTTTTTTTTTGGCTTTTTCGTGGACTATAGGTATGAAGACAGACTCGATCTAAACTACGAAAAACTGTAAAATCTCACCGAGCAACCTGAAAATCTGATACCACTTGATAGAGGCGAGGGTGTCCCGATCTTTCGATGAGATGAGAACTATCGATTTGGTGGAGATGACTTTGGCAATCCGACTACAAACGTGCACCACGTTGCGCCTTAGCAATCGCTAAACCAACTCCTAGAGGTTATTGACCACGCTGGAGCACGATCAACCTGACCACGAAGGTCTATTCCTGCAAGCAATCGAAGAACAAGCAAGAATATGATAAAGCAATCTGAATATTGCGAATATAGATGAAGTATTGATAAAGATGGGGATCCGGAAGCGGTCTTGGTCTGGTCGTTGGACACAAACGAAGTACACGAAGTTGCAATGGCTAACTTTTAACTAAACAAATCCCAAAGTCTAAACGACGCCCTAAGGGCTGTATATATGGAGGAAGAGGAGGGAATTTCGTGGCCCCTGATGGTGGGGTCCGGAACCAACCCTAACTCTTGTTTCCCCACACATACGGACTCTAAAAATAGCCTATACTTAAGTATTTCGAAATTACATGGGCCTGGCCCAAAAATAAGGTGACGCAGCACCTAGAATAGCCTATGGACGAATATTATGAAGTGGCATCTTGTAGATTTCGTCCAAGGCTTCATTCACTCCTTATGGTGGCTTCAAAGTCCTGAAATCATCACTTGTAACTCCGTTCTTGATCCCCTTGTGCATGCCATCAACTCCATGCGTGTTCTTGCTCCAATGTTCATCCTTCTCCAAGCTAGGCCCTTCACTTGTAAGCAAAACAAATGTATCCAATTTAGGCAGTATCATATTCTCATGAACATTAGAATCATTACCAAGAAATGAAAGTACCTGGTAATTTAATTGGCGTGCGCGAGCTCTAGTAATTGGTCCAGTATGTATAGCAGCAGGGGCTGTGGATGTAACAATGGTATTGATGTCCTCATCATGCCGGATGCGATGAAATTGGCGCACCCGGAAACATGGTTGTCGCTGACGCGGAGGAAGAAGAGGTAGCGTAGAAGCGCCACAGACGGCATCACGCCCAGATACGCCTCGCAATAGTAGGCGAAGATGGACAGGAGGAGGATAGAGTTGGGATGGAGGTGCAACGCCTGCAGCCCGTAGTGGTCGAGGACCTCATAAAAGAAATCCGAGAAGGGGGGAACCAACCCAACGGCGATGCTGCTCGAGAAGAAGGGGAAGAAGGTGCTTACCTCGGGCTCCGGCACGTCGGTGGCAAGCCAGAGCTCCGTCCTCCCCATTCATTGCTCTCCCCCGCCGTCAGCAGGCGCGCAGAGGCGAGGCTCTTCTCTGTGATGTTGGGCGCTTCAAGAGCAGGCTCGTACCAAGCCGGCACCGAGGAGGACTTGACCTTGCGCGGCTCCATGGGTCACAGATGCGGGGCAAGATTAGAGCAGATCTGGAGGTATCGGTGGCGAAGAGCGAGAAAGGGGCTATGAAGCAAGGCGAAGGGGAACAGTGAAGGCAACCGCTGCCTGCACAAGCCTTTTGTCAAGTCGGGCAGTTGCCGAGGCAGCGTGGAGAAGCGGAGTCACCCACGTCCAATCAACCGCCCTGCGTCAACCGAGGTCGCAGGCTTTTGGGGCACGCAGCACTCCGCGCTTGACCTGTGGCTTCGCCTCGAAGCCAAGCTCGTTGGGCCCGGGGGCTACTGTTGGCGTTCTAGGAACGGGGGTCCCCAGACTTGCCTGCCTGCGGCCCACAGTGTGGCTGTGCTAGCAGGCCTGTACAACCCACCTTCATCAACGAGGCATTCAAGACCCACGCGAGGGGCCAAGCCTCGCGGGGCGGACGACGCAAGACCTCCTCAGGAGCGGCCTCACCAGGCTGCCTCGTGAGGAGCGGAGATATCAAGGCAGGGCAAACCTCGCGAGGCTCTCGTGACGTGAGCCATGACGATCAAGACCAGGCGGGCGCCAGCGAGCGCAGCGTCCTTGTTTCCTCTTTGGTGCTAAGGGGGCAAGCGCAGGCGCGGAGTACCGAGGCATCAGGAAAAGGTTTCCATATTGGTGCAATGAGACCAAGACCAGCAGGACGGAGGTCACCATGGAGCCCAAGACGGCGTCATCACTAGAGCCTTTTGCAGGCGAAGACCGCTTTTGTCAGGATAAGCTATACTAGGTGTCCCCTTTCAAATTGGCCACCGTTGTTGGCTCCCTTCCCGCTCAATATTTGGGGAGAGGACCAGGGCCTATATAAGTAGAACTAGCCACCGCAGTAGAGGCATCTAGCCTTGAGCCAATCCTTAGCCATGCACCAAGCACAGGAACACCTCAACCTCAGGAGGTTGTTCTTCCCCTTGTACTATTGTTCATCAGCCCAAGAGGCAATCCACCACCACCACACTGGAGTAGGGTATTACACCACAACGGTGGCCCGAACCAGTATGAACCTTATGTCTTTGTGTTGTGAGTTCGTTGAGTTTGTCCGCGAGATCTTAGCGAGCTAGGGCGTAGATCGGTAGGGAGGAAATCTTCGCGCGCACCCCAGTGTTCGACCCTTGAGGGTTTTGCCGGAACCCGTGATCCGACAATTATCTTCATTATTAGAGCATTGTCCCATGTGAGGAAAGGATGATGGAGACTATGATTCCCCCACAAGCCGGGATGAGACTCCGGATGAAAAAAATGAGGGAAAAGAAAGAAGGGGCAGTGTTACTATCCTTATTCCACACTTGTGCTTCAAAGTAGCACCATGAACTTCATGATAGAGAGTCTCCTATGTTGTCACTTTCATATACTTGTGGGAATTTTTCATTATAGAACTTGGCTTGTATATTCCAATGATGGGCTTCCTCAAATTGCCCTAGGTCTTCGTGAGCAAGCGAGTTGGATGCACACCCACTTAGTTTCTTTTTGAGCTTTCATAAACTTATATCTATAGTTCATCTATTGCATGGCAATCCTACTCACTCACACTGATATCTATTGATGGGCATCTCCATATCTCGTTGATATGCCTAGTTGATGTGAGACTGTCTCTCTCTTTTTGTCTTCTCCACAACCACCATATTCTATTCCACCTATAGTGTTATGTCCATGGCTCATGTTCATGTATTGCGTGAAAGTTGAAAGAGTTTGAGAACACCAAAAGTATGAAACAATTGCTTGGCTTGTCATCGGGGTTGTGCATGATTTGTAAAGGGAAGGGTTTGGAGGATTCAAACGCAATTGGAGACACGGATGTTTTTTGCGTGGTTCCGATAGGTGGTGCTATCGTACATCCACGTTAATGGAGACTTCAACCCACGGAGTGTAGCGGTTGCGCGAGTCCACGGAGGGCTCCAACCACGAAGGGTCCACGAAGAAGCAACCTTGTCTATTCCATCACGGCCGTCGCCCACGAAGGACTTGCCTCACTAGCGGTAGATCTTCACGAAGTAGGCAATCTCCTTGCCCTTACAAACTCCTTGGTTCAATTCCACAATCTTGTCGGAGGCTCCCAAGTGACACCTAGCCAATCTAGGAGACACCACTCTCCAAGAAGTAACAAATGGTGTGTTGATGATGAACTCCTTGCTCTTGTGCTTCAAATGATAGTCTCCCCAACACTCAACTCTCTCTCACAGGATTTGGATTTGGTGGAAAGAATATTTGAGTGGAAAGCAACTTGGGAAGGCTAGAGATCAAGATTCATATGGTTGGAATGGAATATCTTGACCTCAACACAAGTGTAGGTGGTTCTCTTTCAGACCATGTGTATTGGAAGTGTAGATGTGTTCTGATGGCTTTCTCCATGAATGAAGAGTGGGTGGAGGAGTATATATAGCCTCTACACAAAATCTAACCGTTACACACAATCTGCCAAACTCGGTGGGACCGAATAGTTAAACTCGGTCGGACCGATTCAGCAAACCTAGTGACTGTTAGGATTTTCGGTGGGACTAAGATGCAACTTGGTAGGACCGATATGGTTAGGGTTAGGGCATAACGTAATCTCGGTGTGACCGATTACACAAACTCGATGGGACCGAATTTGGTAATAAGCTAACCAGAGAGTTGGTCAGGTAAACTCGGTGGGACCGATTCGCTCTTTTCGGTGAGACCGAAATGTTACGAAAGGGAAACAGAGAGTTTACATTGCAATCTCGGTGGGACCGATCGCTCACTTCGGTTAGACTGAAACGTTACAAAGGGAAACAGAGAAATTGCAATCCCATCTCGGTGAGAGCGAGATCCCTATCGGTGAAACCGAATTGCTAGGGTTTGTGGCAGTGGCTATGACATGTGAAACTCGGTGGCGCCGGATAGAAAGAATCGGTGGGGCCGAGTTTGACTTTTGGTTTAGGTCATATGTGGATGTGGGAAGATAGTTGAGGGTTTTGGAGCATATCACTAATCACATGAAGCAAGAGGCTCATTAAACAACACCTCATCCCTCCTTGATAGTATTAGCTTTTCCTATAGACTCAATGTGATCTTGGATCACTAAAATATAAAATGTAGAGTCTTGATCTTGAAGCTTGAGCCAATCTTTTGTCCTTATAATTTTGAGGGATCCACTTTCCTCATCCATGCCATGCCATTCATTGAGCTTTTACTGAAATTTTAATCCTGGAATAATGTTAGCTCAATGAGCTATATGTTGTTAGGAATTACCAAAACCACCCAGGGATAGTTGCACTTTCATCTCCCCCTTTTTGGTAATTGATGACAACATATAGATCAAATCTTCGACAAATGATAATAAGAGTGAAAGATATCGTCGCTTTGAGAAGTATGTGATAAGCAAGAGCTCCCCCTAAATTTGTGCATATTTTAAGATTTGCTTTGGACTGCAAATGCACAATGAGTTAGGATCATGGGTTACTCTTCCATGTCACATACATCTTGGTGGAGCGCTCAAAATGATAAGAATTAAATACATGCACTCATCACCAAGCAAAGTGAAAGATCAAAATAAGGATAAACTGATAGTAACATCTAACAAGCATTAAGTGTAGCTTATGATCAAACACATGATCATCAATGTCTCACAGATAAAAGCATAGTATCTCAAGCACTCAAAAGCAAATAAAGTTCAACCAAGAAGACAAGAGGGAACAACAAGAGAGAACAAATGCAAACTCTCTCTCTCTCTCTCAAAGCCTATGATCTATACATTTTCTCCCCCTTTGGCAACAAGTTACCAAAAAGTTCATAGAAAATGCATAGCACTAAAATGACTCTCAGGCTTGGTCTTCAGGTGGTGGAGTCCGGATGACGCCAAGGATGAAGGCTTCAGTAGAAGTAGTTGGAGCTGCTGTTGTAGGAGCTGGAGCTGGTGGAACTGAGGCTGTAGCTGGTGCAGAAGTAGTAGCTCTAGTGTCAGGAACTGGCACTGCAGATGATCTCTGAGCTTTAGTCACAATGGCAAATGCATCAGTTGTGGTCTTGCCCTTCCTCTCCTGCATATCATCCTGTAGTTGCTCCACAGCAGACTGAATCTCAGTTACTTTCACATCTAGGTCATAGAACTTTTGTTCC
The DNA here is from genome assembly GCA_032464435.1 of Aegilops umbellulata. Lineage (NCBI taxonomy): Eukaryota > Viridiplantae > Streptophyta > Magnoliopsida > Poales > Poaceae > Aegilops > Aegilops umbellulata. The sequence goes on from CP136056.1 coordinate 155,926,674, forward strand.
ATGATTCTTTCCAGGCTCTCTTGGTTTCGAGTCAGGGTGGCCAGTCCTTTCTCAATCCTCAGTGTTGATGCTATCAGTAACCGAGCTGCTCCTGCTTGTTCTTCAAAAAGTACTCAGATGCCTCCTCTTGAGTTGGCATCCTGGCAGCTTTCTCCATCTTTGCCTTCTCCTTCTTTGCTTGAGCTTGTGCAGATGATGGTTCATTCTCATTCATCACAACTTGATTGTCCTCAAAGTCTGGATGGATGGGTAGGTGTTCCTTATCCAACAGATATGTGCCTGTGCCCATGTTCGAGTTAATCAACTCCTGAATTTGTGGGGCATATCCACAACTCCTCTTTTGATCACCTGATGTCCTCTTGATGGTCTCAACTATGAGGCTCATTACCTTGAACTTCTGTGGCACATCAAATATGTGAAGCAAGTTTATTGCATGGCCTATGATCATTTTTTGATCACCTGACTTGGGCAAGAGAGTGTGCCTTAGAATCCAGTTGATTGTAGGCAGCCCTGACAGAAGGAAGTGAACTGACCCAAACTTGAAAGTCTCAAGAGCTTTGTCTGGGATCTCCTTGTACATGTTTGACATGGAATTGTGATCCATCTTCTTCTTGGCATAGACATCCAAGTCATCTTCTATCTCTTCTGGGGCATTGATTAGCTAAGCCCATTCTGCAACTGTAGATTGGTATCTTGTGCCTTCAGTCATCCATACTATCCTGCCATCTGGATAGAAATGTGCTGTGGAGTAGAATTGCATTATGAGCTCCTCATTCCACTTTGTGAGCTTCTGCCCAACAAAGTCTGCAACTCCACAAGCTTTGAAGCTGTCAAGCACTCCAGGATAGTGTTCTTCATTCTCCTTGATATACTCCCAGTCAACCCATCTCATGTCACACACTATGGGTTTCTTGTCCAGCAGCACTGTCTCATAGAAGTCTTGTTGTTCCTTGGTGTGGAATCTGTAATCAACAGTAGTTCTTCTCCTTGAAGCATATGGATCTGCCTCTCTCCATTTCCTCAGCCCCGAATCTCTCCTGATTTTCATGTCCTCAGCCACAGGATGAGCATCGTTGTGGTCTGCAATATTGGGCTTGAGCTTCCTGAGAACTTGTCCTTCTTCTTCTTCTTCAGGAGCAACATCAGGCACTGGGGCCTTGTTCTTCTCAGCAGCATATATGTTCCTAGTGTTCCTCTTAGGTGCACTCTTGGGCTTGGAGGCAGCTTTGGGTGCTTCTTTGGGCTTTGATGATGCAGCCCCTGACCTTATAGCATCACCCATAAGCTTCTGTGCCTCGGGTGCTGGTGCAGCAACCTCTTCTTCCTCTTCTTCTCCCTCAGAGTCTCTCCTCATGGAGGGTTTGCCAAGAACTCTAGCAGTAGTGGTTCTGACTCTCTTTTTCTTCTTGTCTTGGCCACCTACTTCTTCTTCAGACTCCATGGTAAATTTCAAGGTTTCTCCAGTGGCAACCTTCCTAGGCTTGGAAGTAGGAACTCTCCTTGCAGGTGCCTTCTTATGCATACCTGGTTTTGTGGCTGCAGCTGAGCCATATTCTTTCTTGAGCACTTTCTTCTTTGAGGTGGCTTCCTCTTCCTCTGCCACATAATCTTCATCCTCAGACTCAGAAGTTCTCTTCTTGCTTGCTCTAGTGGCAGCCTTGGGCAAGTTGCTTGGGGTGCTTCTGCTACCCTCATCAGAGCTACTAGAGGGACTAGTGCCCTCACTCATGTGAACCTGCTCCTCTGATTTGTTTTGGTTGTCACTTTGATCAGACATGTTGCAAATACTGACTGCAGACCCTGTGAATAGATTGTAGATGAGATAGACTGGATGAGCATCACAAAATGCAGAGATTTTTGCAAAAGAATGAGTCAAAAACTTAGTTTTAGTTTTCCACAGAAAGCATTTCGGATCAACCGATTTGCAAACTCGGTGATACCGAAGCAGCTTTTGGAACCAAAACTAGTGAACTCGGTCAGACCGAGTCACAGTTCGGTGGAACCGAGACTGCTAGGGTTTCACAAAGTCCTGAACTCTGTCACACCGACTTGCAATTCTCGGTCAGACCGAGAACCACATGTGCAATGGCCGTGGCCGAATCGGTGGAACCGAGTTCCGCAACCCGGTGGGTCCGAGATGGTTTCGGCGGAAACCTAAACCTAAATTTTCAAATCGCATCTATTCTAAGGATTGTTTTGACTAGATAGAAGTGTTTCAATTGTAGCAAGAATCATAATGAACACAATGTGCTAGGAATCAGACGGGGATAGCACTGTGATCGAGTCCATACCCTAGTTTGGCGGTGAACTCGCTACGGCGACAACGGCGGAGACAAAATCCGTTGACGGCAGCGGAGACCAGCGACAGGAAGCGGCTGGCGACGAGGAAGACGATCCGGAGACCCAGTAGGCAGAGCGAGCTATGCGCGGGCGAAGAGGTTTCGGAGAAATTTCCAAAATTTTGCCCATGAGTATATATAGCCCGACACTGTCGGTGTGACCGAGTGGAACAACTCGGTGGCACCGAGATGCATAACTGTTGACAGTTATAGCAACTCGGTGTGACCGAAATGTTCAAGTCGGTTGCACCGAGGTGAAAACCTAGATCGACTTAGTGATCTCGTTATGACCGAAATGGAGGAATCGGTCAGACCGAAAAGCACAAAGAAGTTTTGGAAGTTTAAGTCTATGACAAATCGGGAACTCTGAGTGCTCCTCACACAGAGTGGTTTGAATCTGACTTGATCAAATTTTGTGATGTAGCATGAATAGAGTTTGAGACGAGAAAAGCATAGATAGCTAGAGAGGGTTCTTAGGCATTCTTGTCCATCCACTTGGCAAAAGAAAAGAAAACCAATTAATCAAAACAACAAGTGGATGTCCTTGAATGAGTAAAATATGCAATCAACATGCTCACACAATAAAATGGCAATTGAGATATGTGGCAAAGCATGCACAACCAATTCTAGCATCTATCAAGCAATTGGCGATGACTAGGTCATCTATATATGAGTATATTGACTTAGAAGCCAAATGAGAACATTTGATCATAGGTCATACTCATCGTTTAAGCACAAGTGGGGTTACCACTTTTACATAAAGCATTGTTGTGTTCACACCATTAGAGTTGCTTTAGCTCAATTCTTAGAGTAAAGCTCCCCCTAGATGTGATATACCCCCTAAGAGGGATGAACTAACCTTGGGTTTTGTCGATGATGACTTCATGTAGATGTTGAAGATGTGGATGCTCAATGTCGATGCAGATCATTTGGAGTTATCCATTGGAGTGAGTTGCAATTTCAATATCTACATGGGTTAGTCCCACAAGGAACAAACAAGGATATCCATAGACATAGAGCGATGCACACACAAGATGATGTCTATGAAAGCTTTTAGATTACCTTGTCCCTTGTCTTACCAACAAGAGGGTTTGTGACTCCTTGAACTAGTGCAAGATGTGGAAGTTGATTGCACTTGTTCTTGCCAAGATGATGATGAGAGTGAAGTATGTTGGCGGAGTCACCCTCAAGAACTCTCTAGTTCTTCTTCTTTTGGATCCACACCATCTTGATGGGAATCCTTGGTGTTGTAGTTGTACTTGATGAAGTGGAACTTGAAGTGGTCTTGGGAATCCACTTGACTAAGGTCTTAGGAGCTTCTTCAAATGCATCAATTTCATCTTGAAGCTTGTCCTTGCCTTTTTGCTTGTAGTCTTGTGGTGGAAGATCATCTTGAGCTTGTGTCCCTTTCAAAGAAGTGGGATCATACTTCTCTTGTTGAGGAACAAACTTCGTCTTGGGGTATTGATCTTCTTCCCACTCAACTCCATTGGCATTGAACTTTCGTTCAAAACCAACACCTTGATTCTTCTGGTGCCTTCCTTGCTTGCGTACAATTTCCTCGAATTGCTTACTTCCGGCAAGGCTCTTGTAAACTCCTTTCTCTATAATTCCCTTCAATAAGCTATTTTCTTGCTCAAGTGTAACTTGGCTAAGAGAATCATTAGTGGAATCAAGAGAACTACTAGAAGCAACAATATTGGATTTAGCATGATCATTGTTACTACTACAGGAAGAATCTTTCTTGTTCTTGTTACTAGACTTGACTTGAGGTATGTAAGTGGATAAAGTAAACGCTTGGCAATGTAAGAAGAACTTTTCTTATGAAGATCATCATTGATTGCTTTTAAGAACTCATGCTCTTGCTCAAGGTTGAGCTTTTCAAAGCGTAATTTCTCATGCGCCCTTAAAAGTTCTCGATGATCTCCTAAGATAGTTTCATGAGCTAACTTAAGAGTGTTTAGTTCTTTAGTTAGAGACTCAATCTTCTCCTTATCATTATCATTTGTTTTATCTTGATTAGCATGATTAATTGACGTTTCATCATAGTATTCATCACTAGAGTTGTCAACAAATAAATCATCATCACCTAACAAGTCATCTTCATCACTATTGAAATCAACATACTCGGGATGTGATACCTTTGGGCCTTTAGCCATGAAGCATGTTCCAACTCCTTCATTTGGTGAGTCAAATATGTCGTAGGAGTTGGTTGACACAAGTGCTAGACCGGCAACACCTTCATCTTGAGTATATTCGGAATCAGAGTGATAGCTTCTCTCGGAGTGGTTTTCGGAGTCGGAGCCGGATACCCATTCACCAACATGAGCTTGATGTCTTCATTTTGTGTAGCTCCTTGATGAATTGTCCTTTCTTTCCGAATCATTGCTTCTCCGTGAGTGTCTTCGTTCATAACGATCATCTCTACTCCTTCTTTCTCTAGATGGTGATTCTTCTCTTCTACTTCTTCTCTTGGGAGAATCTTCTCTTCTCTTGTAGGGATCCGTACACTCATTGGAATAGTGTCCGGGCCTTCCACAATTGTAGCAGTTTCGTTCTCGACTCGAGGATCTTTTGTCATTGTAGGACCTTGACTTAGAGCTTCTATCTTTGCTTCTACTCTTGTAGAACTTGTTGAAGTTCTTCACCATTAAGCTCAATTCTTCATTGAAGGTTTGTTTCTCACTTGATGATGTGGGAGCTTCACATGAGGCTTTGTAAGCACCACTTGATTTGTTGTGAAGTTCCTCTTTATCCTTGAGTGACATCTCATGAGCAACAATTCTTCCAATGACTTCCGTTGGCTTGAGATCTTTGTAATTGGGCATCATTTGGATCAATGTGCACACAGTATCATATTTTCCATCCAAGGCTCTTAGGATCTTCTTGATGATGAATCTATCGGTCATCTCTTCACTCCCTAAGCCGGCAATCTGATTTGTGATAAGAGCAAGCCTAGAGTACATTTCAGCGAAACCTTCACCATCCTTCATTTTGAACTTGTCAAGTTGACTTTGAAGCACATCCAATTTGGATTCCTTGACGGAGTCGGTACCTTCGTGCATATCAATCAAAGTATCCCAAATTTCCTTTGCATTCTCAAGACGGCTGATTTTGTTGAATTCTTCGGGGCACAATCCGTTGAAGAGGATATCACAAGCTTGAGCGTTGTATTGCAGCATCTTCAACTCTTCCGCGGTAGCTTCATGGTTTGGTTCTTTCCCATCAAAGAAGTCACCTTGCAAGCCAACACACATGATAGCCCAAACGGCGGGGTTATGTCCAAGAATATGCATTTTCATCTTATGCTTCCAACTAGCAAAATTAGTTCCATCAAAGTAAGGACCTCTACGGTGATAATTTCCCTCGCTAGACGCCATACTCTCCTAGGTTGTGAAACCAAGGCTATGACCACCAAAAGCTTTGGAAATCAAAGCAAATGGAGACCAAAGCTCTGATACCACTTGTAGGATCGGAAGTATGTCTAGAGGGGGGTGATTAGACTACTTGACCAAATAAAAATCTAGCCTTTTCCCAATTTTAGTTCTTGGCAGATTTTAGCTATCTTAGCACAAGTCAAGCAACCTCCACACAATTCAAGCAAGCATGCAAAGAGTATATGAGCAGAGGAAAGTAAAGCATGCAACTTGTAAGAATGTAAAGGGAAGGGTTTGGAGGATTCAAACGCAATTGGAGACACGGATGTTTTTGGCGTGGTTCCGATAGGTGGTGCTATCATACATCCACCTTGATGGAGACTTCAACCCACGGAGGGTAGCGGTTGCGCGAGTCCACGGAGGGCTCCACCCACGAAGGGTCCACGAAGAAGCAACCTTGTCTATTCCATCACGGTCGTAGCCCATGAAGGACTTGCCTCACTAGCGGTAGATCTTCACAAAGTAGGCGATCTCCTTGACCTTACAAACTCCTTGGTTCAACTCCACAATCTTGTCGGAGGCTCCCAAGTGACACCTAGCCAATCTAGGAGACACCACTCTCCAAGAAGTAACAAATGGTGTGTTGATGATGAACTCCTTGCTCTTGTGCTTAAAATGATAGTCTCCCCAACACTCAACTCTCTTTCACAGGATTTGGATTTGGTGGAAAGAAGATTTGAGTGGAAAGCAACTTGGGAAGGCTAGAGATCAAGATTCATATGGTTGGAATGGAATATCTTGACCTCAACACAAGTGTAGGTGGTTCTCTTTCAGACCATGTGTATTGGAAGTGTAGATGTGTTTTGATGGCTTTCTCCACGAATGAAGAGTGGGTGGAGGGGTATATATAGCCTCCACACAAAATCTAACCGTTACACACAATCTGCCAAACTCGGTGGGACCGAATAGTTAAACTCGGTCGGACCGATTCAGCAAACCTAGTGACCGTTAGGATTTTCGCTGGGACTGAGATGCAACTCGGTAGGACCGATATGGTTAGGGTTAGGGCATAACGTAATCTCGGTGTGACCGATTACACAAACTCGGTGGGACCGAATTTGGTAATAAGCTACCCAGAGAGTTGGTCAGGTAAACTCGGTGGGACCGATTCGCTCTTTTCGGTGAGAACGAAATGTTACGAAAGGGAAACAGAGAGTTTACATTGCAATCTCGGTGGGACCGACCGCTCACTTTGGTTAGACCGAAACGTTACGAAGGGAAACAGATAAATTGCAATCCCATCTCGGTGAGACCGAGATCCCTATCGATGAAACCGAATTGCTAGGGTTTGTGGCAGTGGCTATGACATGTGAAACTCGGTGGCGCCGGATAGAAAGAATCGGTGGGGCCGAGTTTGACTTTTGGTTTAGGTCATGTGTGGATGTGGGAAGATAGTTGAGGGTTTTGGAGCATATCACTAAGCACATGAAGCAAGAGGCTCATTAAACAACACCTCATCCCTCCTTGATAGTATTGGCTTTTTCTATAGACTCAATGTGATCTTGGATCACTAAAATATAAAATGTAGAGTCTTGATCTTGAAGCTTGAGCCAATCTTTTGTCCTTATAATTTTGAGGGATCCACTTTACTCATCCATGACATGCCATCCATTGAGCTTTTACTAATATATTAATCTTGGAATAATGTTAGCTCAATGAGCTATATGTTGTTAGGAATTACCAAAACCACCCAGGGATAGTTGCACTTTCAATAGCCGGTCCAGAGACCCGTCTACTACCTGAGTGAAGTGTTGTCGGCCTCTAAGAAGAATTACCCCCACTACCAAAAGATGTGTTATGGCGTGTACTTTGCCACCAAGAAACTCAAGCAGTACTTTCAAGAGCAATCCATCACGGTTGTCTGCATCGCCCCGCTTGCTGAGATCATCGGCAACAGAGATGCATCAGGCCGAGTGCCGAAGTGGGCCATTGAGTTGGCTCCCCACACCATCCTCTACCAGCCCCGCACCGCCATCAAGTCCCAAGCGCTGGCCGACTTCCTCGTCGACTGGGCTGGGACCCAGTACCTGCCGCCAGCACCGGATTCTAACCATTGGCGGATGCACTTTGATGCCTCAAAGATGCACACCGGTCTGGGAGCCGCCATCGTCCTCACCTCTCCCAAAGGTGACAAGCTCAAGTACATGCTACAAATTCACTTTGCCGCCTCCAACAACATGGCCGAGTACGAGGCACTCGTCCAGGGCTCCGACTAGCCAAAGAGATTGGCACCCACCGAGTGCTGTGCTACGGCGACTCAGACTTGGTGGTCCAGTAGTCGTCAGGCGACTGGGGCGCCAAGGATGCAAACATGGTGAGCTACCGCTTCCTCGTCCAGCAGATCAGCAAAAACTTTGACGGGTGCGAGTTCCTTCACGTGCCACGGGCTGACAATGAGCAAGCTAATGCTCTGGCATGGATCGGTTCCACCCGCCAAACGATACCAGCGGTGTCTCCCTTCAGTGCCTGCGCAAGCCGTCTATCAAGCCTCCGCCGGAATCAAAGTCCATCTTCGTGCCGGCTGCTCCCGAAACAATCGGATCCGACTCAGGGGCTGCAGCAGCCGGCTCGGGGACTTGGCAGGCGGCCCGGGGACTACAGCGGTCGCACTCGGCCCTGGGACTTCACAACCTCGCCCGGGGGCTGCGGCAGTCAGCCTAGGGACTTCTGCAGGCAGTTCGGGGACTGCAGCAGTCGCACCCCGCCCGGGGGCTACAGCAGTCAGCCCAGGGACTACAACAATGCAGCAAGCGGTGGCATACTCCAACCCACTGCCTCCCAACCCAACCGCCCTGGTACGAATGGTTGTGATGACAGTGGTCGAAGCACCATCATGGGCGCAACCCATCCTCAACTTCCTAGTGAGCAAAGAGCTACCAGCCGACGAGATCTTGGCCCGGCAAGTGCAACGCCGAGCAGCAGCATACTGCTACCTCTTGAGCACTGCGTTGGATTTCCTTGAAGAGGAAAGGATGATGCAGCAAAGTAGCGTAAGTATTTCCCTCAGTTTTTGAGAACCAAGGTATCAATCCAGTAGGAGGCTACGCGCAAGTCCCTCGTACCTGCACAAAGCAAATAACTCCTCACAACCAACGCGATAAGGGGTTGTCAATCCCTTCACGGTCACTTATGAAAGTGAGATCTGATAGATATGACAGGATAATATTTTTGGTATTTTTGTGATAAAGATGCAAAGTAAAATAAAAGCAAAGTAAAAAAGCAAAGAAAATAAATAAAGTGTAGGAAGATTAATATGATGAAGATAGACACGGGGGCCATAGATTTCACTAGTGGCTTCTCTTAAGAGCATAAGTATTTTACGGTGGGTGAACGAATTACTGTTGAGCAATTGATAGAATTGAGCATAGTTATGAGAATATCTAGGTATGATCATGTATATAGGCATCACGCCCAAGACAAGTAGACTGACTCCTACCTGCATCTACTACTATTACTCCACTCATCGACCGCTATCCAGCATGCATCTAGAGTATTAAGTTCAAGAAAACAGAGTAACGCCTTAAGCAAGATGACATTGTCGGATTTCGGGTTCCGGCAGACCCTTAAGGCTCAAACACTGGGGTGCGCGCGAAGATCTCTCCCCTACCGATCTACATCCGATCTCCTCGCATGATCTAAGCTGGAAACGATGAGCAACACAAAGGACACGATATTTATACTGGTTCGGGCCACCATTGTGGTGTAATACCCTACTCCAGTGTGTGGTGTGGTGGATTGCCTGAGGGGCTAGAGATGAACAGTACAGAGGAAGAACAGCCTCGCGAGAGGTGTTCTTGAGCTGGTGCGGTGTGCTCTACTTGGGCTCTCTATCTGATTCGAACCCTGCGACTCGATGCCTCTACTCTGTGGTGGCTAGCTCTATTTATAGAGGCCCTGGGCCTCTCCCCAAATAATGAGCGGGAAGGGCGCCAACAATTGGCCATTTTGAAGGGGAACATCTAGTACAAGCTATCCTGACCAAAGGTGGTCTTCGGCTGCCAAAAGCACTAGTGATAATGCCGTCTTGGGCTCCACGGTGACCTCCCTCTTGCCGCTCTGCTGGTCTTGGTCTTGTTGCACCGGAATGGTAACCTTTGCCTGATGCCTTGGCCTGTGCTTGCCCCCTTTGCACCAAAAGGGAAACAAGAACACTGCGCAGGTCGGCGCCCGCCTGGCGCCCGCCTGGTCTTGATCGTCATGGCTTGCGTCACGGGCTCCTCGCGAGGTGCCCCTGCCTTGATATATCCGCCTTCTCGCGAGCCTGCCTGATGAGGCTGCCTCTGGGGAAGCTTTCCTATCATACGCCCCGCGAGGGTCTTGAGCTTGAGCTGATGAAGATGGGCCGCGCTGGGCCCCCACTTGAGCCCGCGGGCAGGCAAGTCTGGGGACCCCCGTTCCCAGAACGCCGACAGTAGCCCCCGGGCCCAAGGCGCGCGCAGGCTTGGCTTAGCAGAGAAGCGAAAGGGCAAGCGCGAAGCGCCGCGGGCCCCAAAAGCCTGCGGCCTTGGGCGCCGCGTGGCAGTTGATTGGACGTGGGTGACTGCGCTTCCCACGATGCCTCGGCAACTGCTCGACTTGACAAGTCCCTGCATGCAGAAAATGGGTCATGATTACCTGCGATCGTGGTGCTCGGCGGTTGGCCTTCTCCGGCTATAAGTACGGGGCTGCGTGAGCCGCTTCAGTCCATCCCTTCCTGCTGCTCCTTTTCTTCTTCTTGGCTACTCGCCGTTCCCATGGCTCCGAAGAGATTCTCGGCCACGGAGAAAGGGAGGCAGGGCCTAACTCCCCCCCGACCAAGCACGGCCGAGGCCACCCTCGCAAGCATCTTGCGGTCCCTGTAGTGGCTTCTCACGGCCATGGAGGTGGTGCCCTGCGCGGTGGTGAGCGCCCGGCTGCCAAGGGGAGGCATGCCGTGACCGCGCGACCCCCACGGCCGCGCTTTCGCTCGGCGGAGGTGCTGCCGGAGTTCATCGTGTGGTCGGCGGACCCGACCAGCACCTGGCTCCAGCTCCCCTGTTTCTTCATAGGCAAACTGCAGGCCAGCGCCCAGTGCGGCTTCTGGCTCCAAGCGGATGGCTGCTGCAGTAGGGCCTCCTGGGCTTCGCTGGAGGTCTCTGCTTCTGGGAATGGGGCCCTGGCCCGCGGCTGGCAAACGTTTGCCCGTGCGCGCGGCCTGAGCCGGCGGTGCACCCTGCACTTCAAGTTTGATGGCGACGCCACCCTCTACGTGAGGGTGTTTGGGGAAGACGGTCGCCGTGCTGGGTGCTGCCCCGAAGATGATGACCGCGGCCGCCTGCCCAGCCCCGGTACTAACCAGGATGAAGACGACGACAGGCGTGCAAGCGGCGGTGCTCGAGATTCACCAAGCTTCGGTGACTCCCTCTCAGGCAGCAGCTCCTCCAGCGGTGGCCGCGACCAGCCCCCGCGCCGTCGCGCCCGCCTGGGTGAAGGTAGCGGGTCAGCCCGCTGTCGCACCTCGGTGAAGCGAGAGAAGGGATCCGCCTGAGCCCCCGGAGCAGCTCGAGCTTTAGCCGCAAGTTGGTGCCGGACAAGTTGTGCCTATTTTGTTTTTCTTCTTTTCCTACGCAAAAAGAGAAGGTAGTGCAGGGCCCCGCGGGAGCGTGTTAGAACTGTTGCTGTAAATTATCGTGCTGCTTCCGCTATTTCTGCGATGTGTTTCCGCGCCATACGTCGGCGTGCGAGGATTATTTTAGCTTGGACGGGCTTGATGCGGTCCTCACCTCCCGAGGCTGAGGCCTCGCCGTGCGCTTCATGCCCTGCAAAGATCGGTACGAGGGGTAACTTCCGGTCTCGGTTGTGGAGGCGGTCGGCCCAGGTTCTGCGCTCGTGTCGCGATGCCCGTGAGGCATGGACTAGGAGGGGTGCTCCCGCAGAGGACTCGGACAAGAAAACTCCAAACGTCCGAGGCCGAAAACACTCGCGAGGGCGCCCATAACCCTCCCTCTCAACACTTGCGCGAGAGAAAACGTGGCAAGCAAGTGAAAAAGACAAAGAGTCGCAAGCCTGGGGCGAACAGCTTCAGTAAAACTTCAAACAAGAACGAACAAGCCAACTGCAGAAAGCAAATGAAAAAGCCGCGTCTGGCACCTATTCTAGTCTTCGACGTCTTCTCACCAGCGCGGAGCTAAGTGCTGCCACTGGGCGTGGGCGGGAGCCTCCGAGGCCCGAGGGCGGCACTCCGGAGACTCCGGGGCGTGTACAGCCCCACTCATTATTACGTGAGAGTGTCACGGGCGGTGAGCTTCACAGGCATTGGACTTCTTCACAGGCACCGGGCCTTTCTCAAAATGCGACAGCTTCATAGGCACCGGGCCTTTCCCAAAATGCGACAGCTTCACATGCGTTTGCCTTCTTCACAGGCACCGTGCCTTTCCCAAAATGCGACAGCTTCACAGGTGTTTGCCTTCTTCACAGGCACCGGGCCTTTCCTAGGTGCTAGGCCTCGCTCAGGGATAGAACCTCCGGAGATGTTGAATGTTCCACGCGTTCTGGATGGGTACCCCCTCCGTGGTCTCCAAGCACGCGGAGCCAGGCCTGGAAACATGAACAACCTTGAATGGGCCCTCCCACATGGGAGAGAGCTTGTGCAGCCCCTTCCTGGAGAGAACCTATCTGAGCACGAGATCCCCTACCTCAAGAGTTCTGGGGCGGATGTTGCGGCAGTGGTATCGCCGCAGCGCTTGTTGATACCTTGCCGCTCGCAGTGCGGCTTCTCGACGGCGTTCCTCCCCCAGCACGAGATCCGTCCCCCGCATGGCGTCCTGCTGCGTCTCGTCGAACGCCAGGACCCGTGCGAAGCGACGCCTGACCTCGTGATGGAGGACAGCCTCTGCTCCGTAGATGAGGAAGAACGGGGTCTCGCCCGTCGGCTTGGTCGCAGTTGTGCGGATTGACAGCACGGACTAGAGCTCGTCGTACCAGCCCCTGCCGCAGGCCTCCAGCTTCTTCTTGAAGGTCCGCGTTGGCTCGTTCGGCCGGGCCGTTGCTCCGGGGGTGTGCTACCGAAGCGTAGCATATCTGCGTTCCAAGGTTAGCACAGTACGTTTTGAAGAGATTACTGGTGAATTGCAAACCGTTGTCGGTGATGATGCGGTTAGGCACCCCAAATCGGCTCACGAGGCCCTTGATGAACTTGACTACGGAGCCCGTTGGGATTGTGCGGACAGCTTCCACCTCAGCCCACTTGGTGAATTTGTCCACGGTGACGTAGAGGTAGCGATAGCCCCCTGGCGCCCGAGGAAACGGGCCCAGAATGTCCAGCCCCCAAACTGCGAACGGCCATGAGAGGGGTATAGTCTGCAGACCCCCCGCAGACTGATGGATCTGTTTAGCGTGAAACTGGCAGGCCTCGCAAGCCTTCACCAGCTCAACGGCGTCGTTGAGCGCTGTGGGCCAGTAGAATCCACTACGGAATGCCTTGCCGACGAGGGTTCGTGACGACGAGTGGTGCCCACAGTCTCCGCCGTGTATGTCTGCCAGCGGCTCCTTCCCTTGCTCCCTGGAGATGCAACATAGGGACACGTCATTTGGTCGCCTCCTGTAGAGATCTCCATCCTTGATGCAGTAAGTCGTGGCCTGCCGCGCCACACGCTCCGCCTCCTCTTCGTTCTCCGGCAGGGTCCCTTGCGTCAGGTAGTTCTTGAGCTCCGGGATCCAACACCCTTCCTGAGGCTCCAACGCCAGGAGCAGGCGTGCCCCTGAGGCCGGGCCGCAGACCGGGGCTCCTGAGGCAGGCGGCTGAGGGAGCTCCTCCCTTGGTTGCGTCGTGCTCGATAGTGATGGTACCGCCGAGGGTTTGAAGAGCCGCTCCTCGAAGACACCATGCTCTTGAGGCAGCCGCCTGGATGCCCTCTTGGCGATGTCGTCAGCCTCCTGATTGGTGCCGCAAGGCACATGCTGCAACTTGAGCCCCCAGAACTGTTTCTCCATCTTGCGAACCTCGGCGAGGTAGGCTTCCATGTGCTCGTCCTTTGGCTCGTATATCTTGTTGGAGAATTGACGAGGAGCTGCGAGTCGCCTTTGATGATGAGGCGCTTCACCCCTAAGGCGATTGCGGCTCTCAAGCCTGCTATCAGGCCCTCGTACTCTGCTATGTTGTTGGAGACCTTTTCTTCGTGCTGGAAGCAGAGTTGTACGGCGTAGTAGCGCTTGTCCTGGGTAGGGGACACGAGCACTGCGCCAGCTCCCACGCCGTGTTGGGAGAACGCCCCATCGAAGTACATGATCCAGCCATCCGGTGCTTCGCTTCCCGGGGAAAGTGATCGGTCCTCGCCTGCCTCGAGACCCAGTGCTTCTGTCCACTCTGCCACGAAATCTGCCAGTACGGCTCCCTTGATGACTCTGGTCGTACTAAACTCTAGCTGAAATGCCTGTAGTTCGATGTTCCATTCAGCAACCCTTCCAACTGAGTTGGGGCTCCTGAGTACCCTTTCCAAGGGGTATGCTGAGACGACTTTGATGGGATGGCCTTGGAAGTAGTGCCGCAGCTTGCGTGAGGCCACTAATAGCGTGAGGAGGAGTTTTTGAGGCATGGGATACCGTGCCCTTGCGTCCCGTAGCACCATGCTGACGAAGTACATGGGATGCTCGACGAGGTTGAGGGTGCTGGCGCGGCTTGCGTCCTCCAGAGGTCGAGGCGTCTCCTGAGGCGATGGAGCCCCCAGTGCTTGGTCGCCTGAAGAGGCCTATCCTCCCCCAGGTGCGCTCTCCTGCTGCGGTTGTTCCTTTCCGGCTGCGGTCGTGGTCTTCGCGAGACCTTCCTGGCTTTGCCTTGTTTCAGTCCGGACAGGCGATGCGGCCTTGGCATAGCGCTCCTCCCTAACCGCCACCAGGGTTGCGCTAGCGGAGTAGGGGGTGGCCGCAAGGTAGAGCACCAGGGGCTCCCGAGGACGTGGGGCTACCATCACTGGCGGGCTGGTGAGGTACCTCTTGAGGTCTCGGAATGCCTTGTCGGCCTCTTCAGTCCATTCAAAAGGGCCCTTCTTCTTCATTAGCTTGAAGAAGGGCAGCGCTCGTTCCCCCAGCTTAGAGATGAAGCGCCCCAGCGCAGTTACACGCCCGGTGAGCTTCTGCATTTCTCTAAGGGTCCTTGGCGGGCTCATGTCCTTGACCGCCTTGACCTTCTCCGGGTTGGCCTCGATGCCCCTGTGGGACACGTGGAAACCCAGGAGCTTGCCTAAGGGGACTCCAAACACGCACTTCTATGGGTTGAGCCGTAGGTCCACTTCGTTGAGGCTCGCAAAGGTTTCTTCCAGGTCCTGTATCAGGGTTTTTGCCTCCCGAGACTTCACCACAATGTCGTCGGCGTAGGCTTCAGCGTTCCTCCCGAGCTGCCGGCCCAAGGCGATGTGCATCAGCCGCTAGAAGGTTGCCCCTGCGTTGCGCAACCCAAATGGCATGCACGTATAGCAGTACACTCCACATGGAGTCAGGAAAGCCGTCTTCTCCACATCTTCCACCGCCATCTTGGTCTAGTGATAGCCCGAGAAGGCATCTAGGAAGCACAATAGGTCGCACTCTACGGTGGAGTCGACTATCTGGTCAATGCGGGGGAGCGAAAATGGATCCTGCGGGCAGGCTTTGTTGAGGTTGGTGAAGTCGACACACATGCGCTCCTTTCCTCCCTTTTTCGGCACAACAACCGGATTAGCTAGCCAATCAGGGTAGCGGACCTCGCGGATGACCCCTGCCGCCTCTAGTTTCCGGGTCTCTTGAACGATGAAAGCCTGTTTCTCAGTGTACTGTCAGCTCGCCTTCTGCTTCACGGGGCGCACGTTGGGGCACACGTTGAGGTGATGCTCAATCACACTCCTCGAGACCCCTGCTAACTGATCAGGTTCCCACGCGAACACCTTCTTGTTCGCGCGCAGGAACCTCACCAGGGCCTTCTCCTGCTCGGCCTCGAGGTTGGCTCCTATGGTGAAGGTGGCGTCAGTGGACCCGTCCTCGTCGACCGGTACCTGCTTGGTTTCCGCCTTGTCTTGGGTGAATAGCTGCTTCTTTTTAGCCGGCGCAGCCCCCTTGGGCTCAAGGGCGTGGGTGCCGGCGGGATGCGCCACCGCGGCCGCCCTGAAGGCGAGCTGGAGCGCCTGCAGCGCATCCCTTGTGTCTCCTGACATGGTAAGGACGCCGCTGCTCCCGGGCATCTTCATGAGGTTGTACGCCGGGTGAGTCGCTGCCATGAACCGGGCCAAGGCTGATAGCCGAGGATGGAGTTGTAGGGGAGGCCGATGGGGGCGATGTCGAAGTTGATCAGCTCCGTGCGGAAGTTGTCGTAGGTGCCGAAGGTCACCGGGAGGCGGATCTGTCCCAAGGAGGTGGTGGAACCGACTCCGACGCCCGAGAATGGCCTGCTGGGTTGGAGCCGCTCCAGTGGCATGTGGAGGAGGCTGAAGGCCTCCACCGAGAACACGTTGAGGCCGGCACCGCCGTCGATGAGGGTCCTGGTGACGGCCACTTGGCAGATGGTGGGGGTGCACAACATTGGGAGCGCGCCCGAACCGGCGGGGTTGAAGGGGTGATCATCTGAGCTGAAGCTTAGATCAGCCTCGAGCGCTTGGAGGTGGTGCTGATCCGGCGGGTGAATGGCTTGACGTGATGGCTCGAGGGTAGTGCCTGGGAGCCGCCCAGGAGAGCTGCGACAATGGGCGGCGCTGGTGCGGCATAACGGGCGAGGAAGAGGTCGCGCAGCTCCTCCCAGGAGGTCACAGACGCCGTCAGCAGGTGATGGAGCCACATGCGCGGGACGCTGGTGAGGGCCATGGGTAGCCAGTTGGCCATCACCAGGTCATCGCCCCCGGCTCTAAGGACGGCCTTCTTGTACGCCAGGAGGAAAACCAGCGGGTCCGTCGCACCTCTGTAGCGCGGCGGCATCTCGGGCTTGAACTTGCGCGACCACTGCACCTGTCGCAAGGTGGGGGCCAAGGCCTGAAGCCCCCTGGCCCCAGCGCCGGCATCTGTTGCCGGAACGGGCGGCGCGTTGTCCGCCATGGGGACGGAACGCGATGTCAGTGGAGAGCGGGTCGTCGGAAGGGGGAACTCCGGCGCACCCCTACCTGGCGCGCCAGATGTCGGATTCCGGGTTCTGGCAGACCCTTAAGGTTCGAACACTGGGGTGCGCGTGAAGATCTCTCCCCTACCGATCTACGTCCGATCTCCTTGTGTGATCTAAGCTGGAAACGATGAGCAACACAAAGGACACGAGATTTATACTGGTTCGGGCCACCGTTGTGGTGTAATACCCTACTCCAGTGTGTGGTGCGGTGGATTGCCTGAGGGGCTGGAGATGAACAGTATAGAGGAAGAATAGCCTCGCGAGAGGTGTTCTTGAGCTGGTGCGGTGTGCTCTACTTGGGCTCTCTATCTGATTCGAACCCTGCGACTCGATGCCTCTACTCTGTTGTGGCTAGCTCTATTTATAGAGGCCCTGGGCCTCTCCCCAAATAATGAGCGGGAAGGGCGCCAACAATTGGCCATTTTGAAGGGGAACATCTAGTACAAGCTATCCTGACTAAAGGTGGTTTTCGGCTGCCAAAACCACTGGTGATGACGCCGTCTTTGGCTCCACGGTGACCTCCGTCCTGCCGCTCTGCTGGTCTTGGTCTCGTTGCACCGGGATGGTAACCTTTGCCTGATGCCTTGGCCTGTGCTTGCCCCCTTTGCACCAAAAGGGAAACAAGGACACTACGCAGGCCAGCGCCCGCCTAGCGCCCGCCTGGTCTCAATCGTCATGGCTTGCATCACAGGCTCCTCGCGAGGTGCCCCTGCCTTGATCTCTCTGCCTTCTCGCGAGCCTGCCTCTGGGGAAGCTTTCCTATCGTACGCCCCGCGAGGCTTGGCCCCTCGCGAGGGTCTTGAGCTTGAGCTGATGAAGATGGGCCGCGTTGGGCCCCCACTTGAGCCATGCCACAGGCCGCGGGCAGGCAAGTCTGGGGACCCCCGTTCCCAGAACGCCGACAGACATGATGTAGAGGGACAAATTCATGCAATATGATAAAAAAACCCATCTTGTTATCCTCGATGGCAACAATACAATACGTGCCTTGCTGCCCCTACTGTCACTGGGAAAGGACACCACAAGATTGAACCCAAAGCTAAGCACTTCTCCCATTGCAAGAAAAACCAATCTAGTAGGCCAAACCAAACTGATAATTCGAAGAGACTTGCAAAGATAACCAATCATACATAAAAGAATTCAGAGAAGATTCAAATATTGTTCATAGATAATCTTGATCATAAACCCACAATTCATCGCTCTCAACAAACACACCGCAAAAAGAAGATTACATCGAATAGATCTCCACGAGAGAGGGGGAGAACATTGTATTGAGATCCTAAAGGAGAGTAGAAGCCATCTAGCTACTAATTATGGACCCGAAGGTCTGAAGTAAACTACTCACACTTCATCGGAGAGGCTATGGTGTTGATGTAGAAGACCTCCGTGATGGATGCCCCCCCCCCCCGCGGCGGAGCTCCGGAACAGGCCCCAAGATGGGATCTCGTGGATACAGAAGGTTGCGGCGGTGGAATTAGGTTTTTGGCTCCGTATCTGATCGTTTGAGGGTACGTAGGTATATATAGGAGGAAGGAGTACGTCGGTGGAGGAACAGGGGGGCCAAGAGGATGGAGGGCGCGCCCTGGGGGGTGGGTGCCCCCCTACCTCGTGCCTTCCTCTTTCGTTTCTTGACATAGGTTCCAAGTCTCCTAGATCATGTTCGGTGAGAAAATCATGTTCCCGAAGGTTTCATTCCGTTTGGACTCCGTTTGATATTCCTTTTCTTCGAAACTCTGAAATTGGCAAAAAAACAGCAATTATGGGTTGGGCCTCCGGTTAATAGGTTAGTCCCAAAAATAATATAAAAGTGGATAATAAAGCCCAATATTGTCCAAAACAGTAGATAATATAGCATGGAGCAATCAAAATTATATATACGTTGGAGACGTATCAGGCATCCCCAAGATTAATTCATGCTCGTCCTCGAGTAGGTAAATGATAAAAAAGATAATTTTTGATGTGGAGTGCTACTTGGCATAATTTCAATGTAATTCTTCTTAATTGTGGTATGAATATTCAGATCCGAAAGATTCAAGATAAAAGTTCATATTGACATAAAAATAATAATACTTCAAGCATACTAACTAAGCAATTATGTCCTCTCAAAATAACATGGCCAAAGAAAGTTCATCCCTACAAAATCATATAGTTTAGTCATGCTCCATTTTCGTCACACAAGAATGCTCTCATCATGCACAACCCCGATGACAAGCCAAGCAATTGTTTCATACTTTAGTAATCTCAAACCTATAAACTTTCACGCAATATATGAGCGCGAGCTATGGACATAGCACTATGGGTGGAATAGAATATGATGATGGGGGTTATGTGGAGAAGACAAAAAAGGAGAAAGTCTCACATCAACGAGGCTAATCAATAGGCTATGGAGATGCCCATCGATTGATGTTAATGCTAGGAGTAGGGATTGCCATGCAACGGATGCACTAGAGCTATAAATGTATGAAAGCTCAACAAAAAGAAACTAAGTGGGTGTCATCCAACTTGCTTGCTCATGAAGACCTAGGGCACTTGAGGAGGCTCATTGTTGGAATATACAAGCCAAGTTCTATAATGAAAAATTCCCACTAGTATATGAAAGTGACAAAACAAGAGACTCTCTATCATGAAGATTATGGTGCTACTTTGAAGCACAAGTGTGGCAAATGATAGTAGCATTGTCCCTTCTCTCTTTTTCTCTCTTTTTTTGGGCCTTCCTTTTTTTGGCCTTTCTCTTTTTTTTATGGCCTTTCTCTTTTTTTATGGCCTTTATCTTTTTTTATTCCTCACTTGGGACAATGCTCTAGAAAATGATGATCATCACACTTCTATTTATTTACAACTCAATGGTTACAACTCGATACTAGAACAAAAGATGACTCTATATGAATGCCTCCGGCGGTGTACCGGGATATGCAATGAACCAAGAGTGACATGTATGAAAGAATTATGAACAGTGGCTTTGCCACAAATACTATGTCAACTACATGATCATGCTAAGCAATATGACAATGATGAATGTGTCAAGATGGAATGGTGGAAAGTTGCATGACAATATATCTCGGAATGGCTATGGAAATGCCATAATAGGTAGGTATGGTGGCTGTTTTGAGGAAGATATAAGGAGGTTTATGTGTGAAAGAGCATATCATATCACGGGGTTTGGATGCATCGGCGAAGTTTGCACCAACTCTCAATGTGAGAAAGGGCAATGCACCGTACCGAAGATGCTAGCAATGATGGAAGGGTGAGAGTGCGTATAATCCATGGACTCAACATTAGTCATAAAGAACTCACATACTTATTGCAAAAATCTACAAGTCATCAAAAACCAAAGCACTAGGCGCATGCTCCTAGGGGGATAGATTGGTAGGAAAAGACCATCGCTCGTCCCCGATCGCCACTCATAAGGAGGACAATCAAAGAACACCTCATGTTTCAAATTTGTTACATAATGTTTACCATACGTGCATGCTACGGGACTTGCAAACGTCAACACAAGCATTTCTCAAATTCACACCTACTCAACTAGCATGACTTTGATATTATTACCTCCATATATCAAAACAATCATCAAGCATCAAACTTCTCTTAGTATTCAACACACTCATAAGAAAGTTTTTACTATTCTTGAATACCTAGCATATTAGGATTATTTAAGCAAATTACCATGCTATTTAAGACTCTCAAAATAATCTAAGTGAAGCATGATAGATCAATAGTTTCTATAAAACAAATCCACCACCATGCTCTAAAAGATATAAGTAAAGCACTAGAGCAAACTATATAACTCAAAAGATATAAGCGAAGCACATAGAGTATTCTAACAATTTCCAAATCATGTATGGCTCTCTCAAAAGGTGTGTACAGCAAGGATGATTGTGGTAAACTAAAAAGCAAAGACTCAAATCATACAAGATGCTCCAAGCAAAACACATATCATGTGGTGAATAAAAATATAGCTCCAAGTAAAGTTATCGACGGAAGTAGACGAAAGAGGGGATGCCTTCCGGGGCATCCCCAAGCTTTGAATTTTTGGTGTCCTTAGATTATCTTGGAGGTGCCATGGTCATCCCCAAGCTTAGGCTCTTTCCACTCCTTGTTCCATAATACATCAAAAATCTTTCACCCAAAACTTGAAAACTTCACAACACAAAACTCAACAGAAATCTTGTGAGCTCCGTTAGTGAAAGAAAACAAAATACCACTTCAAGGTACTGTAATGAAGTCATTATTTATTTATATTGGTGTTAAACCTACTGTATTCCAACTTCTCTATGGTTTATAAACTATTTTACTAGCCATAGATTCATCAAAATAAGCAAACAACACACGAAAACAGAATCTGTCAAAAACAGAACAGTCTGTAGTAATCTGTAACTAACGCAAACTTCTGGAACTCCAAAAAATCAGCCAAAATAGGAAGACCTAGGAAATTTGTTTATTGATCATCAGCAATTGAAATCACTATTTTATCATGTTCTGGTGATTTTCAACAATTGTTTTCGTGAACAGAAAGTTTCTGGAAATTACAGCAAGATCAAATAACTATCATCCAAGAAGATCCTATAGGTTTAACTTGGCACAAACACTAATTAAAACAAAAAAACAAATCTAACAAGAGACTAGAACAAAGATTTATTCCTAAACAGAAAAAAAGAAAAAAAACTAAAAATAAAATTGGGTTGCCTCCCAACAAGCGCTATCGTTTAACGCCCCTAGCTAGGCATAAGAGCAAGGATAGATCTAGGTATTGCCATCTTTGGTAGGCAATCCATAAGTGGCTCTCATGATATATTCATATGGTAATTTTATTTTCTTCCTAGGGAAGTGTTTGTGGGGACCCCGACTCATAAGTCGTGATCACCGAATGCACGTGTACAGTGATCCCAGAGATCAATGCTCACTGAACACACAGAAGCTGAATAACAAGAGTCTTACATCCATACATACTATATTACACAAGTAGGACCATATGGTCAAGTCTTGAGAATAACATTGCAGCGGAGATCTTCGTCGATAACTCATCTGCCTTAACCCTACAGGCATTCTGACTGGGAAGCGTCCTAGCTCGCATGTTCGACACCACAGTATTCTTCTGCATATCATGTTCTTTCATGCCTGGCCAATAAAATAACCAGTGGCAAGCCAATGAGTACTTTGAATGTACTCGCAAGCAACCCATGTTTTGGTTCGAGATACAGCAATGCATGATATAGGTAAATTTTTGCAGAAAGCTAGTTTTGAGTGCAATGACATGTTCAACAACTTGTAAGACGTGCATCAGGAGAATTCAAGTAACCATGAGGACAGGTTATAGATATCAACATAAATAGAGTGGGCACCAACCCAACTCAATCATGTCAAGTCCTTGACTTGACCCAAGTAGTTCTTCCCACACACACTGGTTTGTAAACAAGTGGACGTAGCCCAAGAGCGGTTACCCAACTGTCCTTGACCGTGGACACGGCTATTTGAATAGTTTTACACTCTGCAGAGGTTGCACACTTTACCCACAAGATCCGGGGAACTTCCGTGTCATCCACGACCCACGATACCTCAAGTACTCGGGGTAAGCACCCGATCACTACCTTTCCCTAGACGACACTGACAAGGAGTCCACTCGTTGTTCTGTATCCTCACGATGTACATCATACGAGACTCGCTCGAGATCGTAACATCCGAGAGGGGACACAACGGTGTATCCGGTGCCCTGTAAAGACAATCATGGTCGCCCTACCTGGCACGACCCCGTCCCGAGAGAGAGCACCAACTCTCCCCCGTCACTAGTAATGCGGGCTCCAAGCTAGTATCAGCCTAGGTAATCAATAATGCCCTTTCCCATATAAGGGTAGAGTGGTTGCGCATGTAAGGTTGGAATAATGGTCGCAACTTAAACCAATCCGCTTTGAAAAACAACACACACACTTGCCTCGGTACACCACTTCGTCATCAAGTGGTTACCCAACTCATCATCTCCCTCGGCATAAGTGGCACCCGATGGGGTTTTCGAAAAGTCCCTTGAAAATACTTTGACTCCATCACTATGCATGTTCCCGTCCCTTTTTGCGTAGCAACTACTTTAGCATCCTATCTACTCCCACCGGCATAACCCTCATAAGGAGGTAGGGTCATGCACAATGCAAGTATCAATGAGGAAGTAACGAAGGCAACCCACCAAAGTGGCTACCACCTCATCATGATTCCATTGCAACAACAATAAAGTGCTATATGACATGCATAAAAAGGGTTTCATAGACATGGTCAAAGGGCTGCTTGCCTGGTTTATGAGAGTCTTGAGATCTTCTGGTCCTTCTCCAAGTACTCCATCTACTTCGTCAACTAACGTCGAAACAATCATAATAAGCAACACAACAAGGCAGAAAATAAAAGTGCTCTAAAAATGAGAGTTGGACTTTTCTAGGATACCTCTGGTCATATGAGGAATGACCAAGGTGATTTCGTTGGAAGTGGATCAATGGATATTTCTAAACATTTCGATATGATGGAATCAAGGGGTTTATGGAATTGCAAGAAGTGTACAGAAACATATTTTTGAAAAATGAGCAAAGGCACCCATTTATCAAAGGATGAATTTAGAAGCATCTAGGAATTGGTTTCATTGGATTTGGAGTTCCAATGAATTTCCTATGAATTTGCAAAGTTGATAAATATGAAGAAATGGCTCAATAATTTATGTGGTACAGAAAGTATTAATAAAAATGTTCATAAACTAAGTTATGAACTTAGGAACACCTAGGAATTTGAATCATGGAATTTGGATAAAAAATGTGCTCTTTGTGATTTTCTAAAGTTTATCAAAGAAATGGAAAATGGGATTTGATAAATGTTTGTGAAGAAAATCTTTATGGAAAAATGTGCAAATTGCACCATGTGATAGATCGGGAATTTATGAACTACTAGAAATTTGAATCATCAAATTTGGAGTGTGTTTGAATTATTTATGGATTTTACAAATTGTACAGAAAAGGAAAAAGAAAAAGGGAAAGGGTTTTACCCTTAAGAGGCGCACAGGGCGAGGTTTAGCAAAAGGACGCCACTAGGCCGGCCCAGTGGCTCGGCCGCACCAGGAGCCGAGGCGACGTCGATGGCGCACTTCTATAAAACGCCAACGGTGTGGGGGAGGCGCCAGCAGCTGATCCCGCCTCCACTTAAATGACGTGGCTGTCGGCGGGTCGCTGACTCATGGGACCCAGTTGCAGGGCCACCCCCCTCGCTTTGCGTCGTCTTCCTCCTCGTGCGCGGGCGACAGTTGGGGAGGCAGAGGCTCGAGCGTCGCCCCGCGCCGGTGACACGGGCCGTCCCCGACGTGGCTGCAGGCGCCGGAGAGCTCAGGGGGTACTACCGCGTCCGATGGCGGTCGAGAGGGCCGCCGGCGAGCTCAACAGCGAGCCCTCTGTTGGCCGTGGCGGAGGGATACGAAGGTGAGGGTGGAGCCGGCAAATTCGGCCGTGGTGAAGAAGGAATCGAGGGCGGGGAGGTTTCTGGAGGCCGTGGGGGTCCTCGAGAGCAATCAGAGGGAGCAGAGGAAGCGGTGAAGGCTCGGGTTGGTCCGGGGGCACAGCGGCGGCAACCCAGCCATGGAGGGGTCAGGAGACCACGAGGGGGAGAGAGGGGGTGTCCAAGAGGTTGCTGGGGGATACGGAGAGCGGGGGGAAGGCCATAGAAGAGGTCAGGAGGGGCTTATATGGGCACGGCTGCGGTGCACCGTGGACAGCGCCCATGGACGCGCTCGGGTGAGCTCATAGAGGGGAGAGGAGAGAGATTCTGGAGGGGCCCGGCAGCGTGCCGTGTCCCGGACGCCGAGGCGTCTCGTCTGGCGCGCTAGGGAGGCCCGAGGTGGCCGGAGGTGCTTGGCAGGGGCGGCTATAGTGCGGGAGCGCACTGTAGCACGCTCCAGAGCGCCCAAATGGCATGCCATGGCATTGTTTATGCGCCAGGGGCATGTCCAGTAGTGTCTGGGGTTTTGTGGGGTGAGTAAACAAATGGGAGGAAGCATTGGATGCCCTGGGTGGCCAGTGGAGTGAGGAGGGAGGTGAGGAAGAGGGAGAAATGGCTGTCCAGAGAGAGAAAGAGGTGGTTTCACCCCTCAATTTTTGAGCTGGGATGCAGCCATTGTTACTGGAGGTAGAGGAGGACTAGGAGGTGCCGTGGTAAAAAGTTGAGCTCAAGGAGATTAGTGGAAGAGGTCAAAAATGGCATTTTGGAAAAGTGTCAAAAGGTGTTTGATAATGGTTTGGGCAAGTAGATGATTTCCATTTACCATGAGACTCCACAAGGTGAAATGACACATATAATTAGGGTGTTCCACCAAATTTGAGCTCATTTGGGCAAAGTTGACAATGTAACTTTGGTAAACCCTAAAATTTAGCAGAAATGGCTTTACCAAGATTTAGTCATGCAAATCAATTCTCCTTGATGCACCTCTTGGTGTAGTGGCCTAATTTGGCCATGTGAACATGCCCACAAAAGTTGGGGTCAAGGAGAGAAAGTTGGCAGTACAAACTTGTTCAAATTTGATTCTGGACAGAAAGAGTTTTGGGGCACTTTGATCAAGATAACATTCTCTCCAACTTGTGCCATTTGGTATATATGCATTATTACACCATTTGAGCATTTGCACCAAGTTTGAGAGCATTTGGACATGTTTGATAGTGCAAAGCTGTTCAAACTTGAAGAAGGACAGAAGTGGTTTTGAGAGGGTTTCATGGGGTTATACTGCTCTCCATGACATGGTATTTGGCAAGATCATAAAAAATGTCATATGTGACATGCTAGAATTTTCTTGGATTTTTATGAAAATATTTCCTGTAGAAATATTTCAAATCCTTGAAATGAGAAGAAATGGTTTTGGGAGGTTTTGTCCAATATTTTGATCATGACCATGTGTTGAAACTCATATATATGGAAAATATATGTCCATTGAGTCTCCCTAATTTTTCTCAAATATTTCTAAAGCTTTAAAATAATTTTAACCTATTAAAGACCATTTCTGGCCTTAAGAAAAATCCTTTAAATAAAATAGAAAAATAAATTTTAAAATTATATTTTTGTGGTTTCTGAGTATCCTATATCTAATAGGAGTCAAAAATATTTTTGGAAAGATTTTTACTTCCCTTAATTAAGTACTTGCAGTGCAAACCTCAATCAAGGGGTTTTTGGAAAAACTAATTTTGAAAATACTATTTGGCCAAATTATTTTTGTAAGAAAATACTATATTGCACTATACACATGGCATGATCATTGGGAAAAGGTTTTGGATCAAGGAGAAGGAGTATAAGAGTTGGAGGAGTTATTTGATTTTTAGAGCACTTGCAAACAATAGCCAAACATTCAATCAAAGCAAAGACAAAACACTCAAAAGTTTTTGTCAAACCATTATTTCATCATGACTTATTAGCTTGAGTGTTGTGGCATGAAAATCAGGGTGTGACAGTGTTCCATGCCTTTCTTTAATGGAAATTGGAATCTAATATTGCCTTCCTTCATATCAATAATTGCACCAATTGTTCTAAGGAAAGGCCTACCAAGAATAATAGGACATGAAGGATTGCAATCTATATCAAGAACGATAAAATCTACGGGCACATAATACCTATTTGCAACAATAATAACATCATTTATTCTTCCCATAGGTTTCTTAATAGTGGAATCCGCAAGGTGCAAGTTTAGAGAGCAATCATCAAAATCACGGAAATCTAGCAAATCGCACAAAGTTTTGGGAATAGTGGAAACACTAGCACCCAAATCACATAAAGCATAGAATTCATGATCCTTAATCTTAATTTGAATAGTTGGTTCTCACTCATCATAAAGTTTTCTAGGGATAGAAACTTCCAACTCAAGTTTTTCTTCATAAGATTGCATCAAGGCATCAACGATATGTTTAGTAAACGCTTTATTTTGACTATAAGAATGAGGAGAATTTAGCACGGATTGCAACAAGGAAATACAATCAATCAAAGAGCAATTTTCATAATTAAATTCCTTGAAATCCAAAATAGTGGGTTTAGCAACATCTAGGGTTTTGATTTCTTCAATCCCACTTTTATCAATTTTAGCACCAAGATCTAAAAACTTCGAATTTTTGGAACGCCTTCTAGGTAAAGGTGGATCATATTCAGTCCCATCATTATCAAGATTCATATTTCAAAACAAAGATTTAATAGGGGACACATCAATAACTTTTAGATCTTCGTCTTTATTTTCATAGAAATCCAGTTTAGCGGCCATATTATTGACTAAGGTAGCCTGCTTATCCGAGATTTCAGCAGTCAACTCCTCAAGACGAGCAATTTGGGACCTTAAACCATCAAATTCTTTAGACATATCATCGAGCTCTTTATTCATATAACTCATAAAACTTTTTTGTTCCTTAAACTCGTTTCTGAAGAAATTATTGTGCTCAAATTGCAAAACCATAAAACTCCTGACGTTGCTTTTGATCTCTTCTAACCTTTTAAGGTGAAGATCACCAAATCTAGGTAGAGTTATCATGACAAACAAGCAATTCAACACACGAGCAAACAAAAAGCAAGCGAAAAAGAGGCGAACGGAAAAGAGAGGGCGAATAAAACGGCAAGGGTGAAGTAGGGGAGAGGAAAATGAGAGGCAAATGGCAAATAATGTAATGCGGGAGATAAGGGATTGTGGTGGGTACTAGGTATGTTGACTTTTGCGTAGACTCCCCGGCAACGGCGCTAGAAATTCTTCTTGCTACCTCTTGAGCACTGCGTTGGATTTCCTTGAAGAGGAAAGGATGATGCAGCAAAGTAGTGTAAGTATTTCCCTCAGTTTTTGAGAACCAAGGTATCAATCCAGTAGGAGGCTACGAGCGAGTCCCTCGTACCTGCACAAAGCAAATAACTCGTCGCAACCAATGCGATAAGGGGTTGTCAATCCCTTCACGGTCACTTACGAAAGTAAGATCTGATAGATATGATCGGATAATATTTTTGGTATTTTTGTGATAAATATGCAAAGTAAAATAAAAGCAAAGTAAAAAAGCAAAGAAAATAAATAAAGTGTAGGAAGATTAATATGATGAAGATAGACCCGGGTGATGAGGACATCAATACCATCGTTGGACCCACAGCCCCTACTGTTACATATGATGGACCAATTACTAGAGCTCGCGCACGCCAATTAAATTACCAGGTACTTTCGTTTCTTGGTAATGATTCTAATGTTCATGAGAATATGATGCTGCCTAAATTGGATACATTTGTTTTGCTTACAAATGAAGGGCCTAGCTTGGAGAAGGATGAACATTGGAGCAAGTACAAGCATGGAGTTGATGGCATGCGCAAGGGGAACAAGAACGGAGTTACAAGTGATGATTTCAGGACTCTGAAGCCACCATAAGGAGTGAATGAAGCCTTGGACGAAATATACAAGATGCCACTTCATAAATTTCGTCCAGAGGCTATTCTAGGTGCTGCGTCACCTTATTATTGGGCCAGGCCCATGTAATTTCGAAATACTTAAGTATAGGCTGTTTTTAGAGTCCGTATGTGTGGGGAAACAAGAGTTAGGGTTGGTTTCGGACCCCTTCCTCAAGGGCCACGAAATCCCCCCCCCCTCTTCCTCCATATATACAGCCCTTAGGGCATCGTTTAGACTTTGGGTTTTGTTTAGATCAAAAGTTCGCCATAGCAGCAACTTCGCGTACTTCGTTTGTGTTCAACGACCAGACCAAGGCGTCACAGAACCCCACCTTCATTAATAAAGCTTTCCTCTTTTATTCGCAATATCCAGATTGCAATCTTAGTTTCTTGCTTGTTCTTTGTTTGCCTGCAGGAAACAGACCCTCGTGGTCAGGTTGATCATGCTCCGGCGTGGTCAATAACCTCTCGGAGTTGGTTTAGCGATTGCTAAGGCGCGACGTCATCGCACGTTCATAGTCGGATCGTCAAAGTCGACTTCATCCTAAACGATAGCCACCATCTCATCGAAAGACGGGACACCCTCGCCTCTATCAAGTGGTATCAGATTTCCAGGTTGCTCGGTGAGATTTTACAGTTTTTCGTAGTTTAGATCGAGTCTGTTCTTCATACCTATAGTCCACGAAAAAAACCAAAAAAAATTAGGGTTAGTTCATCCTATCCGAACCAATCTGAGCCTTTGCATAATCTTTTCTGTATTTGCTTTGTTGAATTTGTGGTTGCATCGTCGTGTCAAGTTGCTGGTCTTAGCGTCTAGTCCTTTAGAGTTTCGAGTTCTGTTCACAGGTTGTCACGTCGCCGCTGCCATATATCACCACCGCATCATCATCATCACCGCTGCCATATACCACCATCGTCATCACCGCTGCCATATACCACCATCGTCATCGCCGCTACCATATACCACATATCCAACGCCATCATGCTAATCTGAGTCCACCTCCATCACAGATTCACCACCAGTCTGTGTTCCATCGCCCTGCAAATATCCGCCACCAGTCCGAGTTTCCACTAGATTCATCTCCGCCACGAGTCCTAGTCCGAGTCCAGTAATTGTTGCTTTGTTCTCGATTTCCAGATCACGCGATACTCCGAGTCGTGACAGAGAAGGACTCCCCAACTTTCGTGCTACCCGCAGAAGAAAAATAGTTCCAGTTTCAAAAAAAAACTAAGTCTGGAAAATTCTGGCTAGGCAGTTTTTAGGACATTTGTAGACTTTTTCGAAAAAAATTTGTTGCGGAGCAACAAAAAAAAAGAGGAAAAAAAGTGCAAAAAAAAGTGAAAAAAAAAAAGAAAAAAAATTCAGAGTGTGCTTCTCACTTGTTTACGTGCAGCGCCGTGATTTTGTTAGTGTTCTAGGCTCGCGTCTCTAGTACGGTCTAGCCTAGGACCAGCACAGTACCGTCGTTGAGCGTTTATTCAACTTTGCATCTGTGAATTGATTATTGCTGACCATTTTTGCTACCATATTATAAGCCTTCCTAGCTCCACATACATCTACGTCGTGCGTTTGACTCTCCCTGGTAATCGCACTATCCAAGCTTTGAGAGTTTTGACTACAACGGTTGCCGATCACCGCCTGCTGCTTGGTAAGAACTGGTAAGAATTTGAGATTTGCTTGACGGATTTGTGACTGTCCACCACACCACCACCACCACTTCCTAGTAGTCTGTAGAATCATATTCTTGTGTGTTTCTATTGCTGCTAACCATGGCAGGATCACAAGCCGACGAGACTGACTGGGAGAACATGACAAACAAAGCGTTACATGATAAGTTTCAACAAATGATGAGTGGACAGGTGGAAGATGTGCTAAATAGATTTGAAGAGGCCATGGAGAAGATAGATGGCATTGAGAAGGCGTTCGAAACAAAGCTCGATAACAAGTTTAATGAATTGCTCGCGCGTCTACCACCACCACCACCGGCTGCACCTAACGCACCTCTACAACACCAACAACGACTACCTCCACATCGCGAAACAACCCTCCGCCGAGCGACCCGTGTTCCTCTTGCGCTTGGCCAACCTGTTGGTGCTGCTGTTGATACTTCTGTGGCTCCTGCTGCTGATGCGGAGGAGGATGATTATGTGGGAGATTACGAGGATGAGGTTGATCAACATCAGAACTACGTGCAACCACCAGCACCACAACCACCAGGTCGTCCACATGCAAATAATGGTAATGTTAGGGCTCCCCCTCAGGTACGAGATCATGACCATCTCCCTAAACTGAAATTGAATATCCCACCATTTGAGGGTAGATATGTTCCTGATATATATCTTACTTGGGAGTTAGAAACTGAACAACGATTTACATGTTTACAATATCCTAAGGAGAGACGTGTTCCTGCTGCTGGTTGTGCTTTCACTAGCTTTGCATGTGTTTGGTGGTCTGAATATTGTAGATTATATCCTGTTCCAGCTACTTGGGCTGCTTTGAAAACTGCTATGCGTACTCGTTGGGTTCTGCCATATTATCAACGTGAATTACTTCAAAAATTGCAGCGCTTACGACAAGGAAAAAATTTTGTAGAAGAATATTATCAGGAATTACAAACTAGATTGATTCGATGTGGTATTGTTGAGGAGAATGAAGCTATGCTTGCACGTTTTCTGGGTGGATTAAATAGAGAGATTCAGACCATTCTAGACTATAACGATTATAATAATATCACTCGTTTATTCCATCTTGCTTGTAAAGCTGAACGTGAAGTGCAGGTCGACAGGCATTGGCGCGAACTAACTTTTCTGCAGGTCGACCTTCATCATGGACACCACGTGCATCATCTACTTCCACACGTTCTGCTACACCGGCACCTCCGTCGGCTGCCACCTCCAACCGTGATACAAGAAAGCAGGCACAACCACCACTATCTGCCAAGAGCACACCTGCCGGGCCTGCACAGAGCTCTGCTTCTTCCATGGCGTCTACAGGGCACACAAGTGATATTATTTGTCGTCGTTGTAAGGGAAGAGGACATTTTGCGCGCGAATGCACATCTCAGCGTGTGATGATTGCTACTGAGGATGGTGGGTATGAGTCCGCTAGTGACTATGATGAGGAGACTTTGGCTCTTCTTACACATGAAGAACACGGTGGAGATGATTCTGATCATGAGACGCAATACATGGCTCCTGAAGATGCTGACAGGTATGAATGTTTGGTTGCTCAACGTGTTTTGAGTGTGCAGGTCACGCAAGCTGAGCACAATCAGAGGCATAATTTGTTCCATACAAAGGGAGTTGTGAAGGAACGTTCTGTTCGCGTCATCATATATGGAGGGAGCTGCAACAACTTGGCTAGCATGGAGATAGTGGAGAAGCTATCCCTCATCACAAGACCACATCCACATCCTTACTACATCCAATGGTTCAACAACAGCGGCAAGGTTAAGGTAACACGTACTGTTCGTGTGCATTTTAGTATCTCTACATATGCTGATTATGTTGATTGTGATGTGGTACCTATGCAAGCATGTTCCTTATTACTTGGTAGACCATGGCAATTTGATAAAAATTCTGTACACCATGGTAGAAACAATCAGTATACTCTCGTTCATAAGGACAAAAATATTACTTTGCTTCCTATGACTCCTGATTCCATTTTGAAAGATGATATTAATCGAGCTAATAAAGCAAAACAGGAGCAAAATAAGAGTGAAAATCAGATTGTGGCAAAAGAATTTGAGCAACAAATGAAGCCTAATAATAAACCATCTAGTGTTGCTTCTGAAATTAAATTGAAAAGTGCATGTTTATTTGCCACCAAATCTGATATTGATGATCTAGATGTTAGCAAATCTGTTTGCTATGCTTTTGTGTGCAAAGAGGTATTATTTTCATTCGAGGACGTGCCTTCCTCTTTGCCTCCTGCTGTTACTAACATTTTGCAGGAGTTCGCTGACGTCTTTCCACAAGCCTTCTCGGTATTGAAAGATAAGTTGACAAATGCTCCTTTACTTCAACTTCCTGACTTTAATAAGACTTTTGAGCTTGAATGTGATGCTAGTGGAATTGGATTAGGAGGTGTGTTATTACAAGATGGCAAACCTGTTGCATACTTTTCTAAAAAATTGAGTGGGCCTAGTCTGAACTATTCTACTTATGATAAAGAATTATATGCTCTTGTTCGGACTTTAGAAACATGGCAACATTATTTATGGCCCAAAGAATTTGTTATACATTCTGATCATGAATCTTTGAAACACATTAAAAGTCAAGCTAAACTGAACCGTAGACATGCCAAATGGGTTGAATTCATTGAGACTTTCCCTTATGTCATTAAACACAAGAAGGGTAAAGAAAATGTTATTGCTGATGCATTGTCTCGTCGTTATACTATGCTTTCACAACTTGATTTTAAAATATTTGGTTTGGAGACCATCAAAGATCAATATGTGCATGATGCTGAATTTAAAGATGTATTGCAGAATTGTAAAGAAGGTAGATCATGGAACAAGTTCGTTGTTAATGATGGTTTTGTGTTCCGTGCTAACAAGCTATGCATTCCTGCTAGCTCTGCTCGTCTTTTGTTGTTGCAGGAGGCGCATGGAGGAGGATTAATGGGACACTTTGGCGTGAAGAAGACAGAGGACGTACTTGCTACACATTTCTTTTGGCCAAAGATGAGACGGGATGTTGAGCGTTTTGTTGCTCGCTGCACTACATGACAAAAAGCTAAGTCACGACTCAATCCTCATGGTTTATATATGCCTTTGCCTGTCCCTAGTGTTCCTTGGGAGGATATATCTATGGACTTTGTTTTAGGTTTACCTCGAACAAAGAAGGGGAGGGATAGCATATTTGTTGTCGTGGATAGATTCTCGAAAATGGCACACTTTATACCATGTCATAAAAGCGATGATGTTGTTAATGTTGTTGATTTGTTCTTTCGTGAAATTATTCGCTTGCATGGTGTGCCAAATACTATTGTTTCAGATCGTGATACTAAATTTCTTAGCCACTTTTGGAGATGTTTATGGGCTAAGTTGGGAACTAAACTGCTTTTTAGTACTACTTGTCACCCCCAAACTGATGGACAAACTGAAGTAGTCAATAGAACATTGTATACTATGCTTAGGGCTGTTTTGAAGAATAATAAGAAAATGTGGGAAGAATGCTTGCCTCATATTGAATTTGCTTATAATCGTTCATTGCATTCTACTACTAAGATGTGCCCTTTTGAAATTGTGTATGGTTTCCTACCTCGTGCACCTATTGATTTGTTGCCTCTTCCATCTTCGGAGAAGGTTAATTTTGATGCTAAAGAACGTGCTGAATCGATTTTAAAAATGCATGAGTTAACTAAGGAAAACATTGAGCGTATGAATGCTAAATATAAAATTGCTGGAGATAAGGGTAGAAAACATGTTGTCTTTGCACCTGGTGATCTTGTTTGGTTACATTTGCGTAAGGATAGGTTTCCTAATTTGCGCAAATCAAAGCTAATGCCACGCGCTGATGGTCCATTTAAGGTGTTAGAGAAAATAAATGATAATGCATATAAACTTGAGCTGCCTGCAGATTTTGGGGTTAGTTCCACTTTTAACATTGCAGATTTGAAGCCTTATTTGGGTGAGGAAGATGAACTTCCGTCGAGGACGACTGCATTTCAAGAAGGGGAGGATGATGAGGACATCAATACCATCGTTAGACCCACAGCCCCTACTGTTACATATGATGGACCAATTACTAGAGCTCGCGCACGCCAATTAAATTACCAGGTACTTTCGTTTCTTGGTAATGATTCTAATGTTCATGAGAATATGATGCTGCCTAAATTGGATACATTTGTTTTGCTTACAAATGAAGGGCCTAGCTTGGAGAAGGATGAACATTGGAGCAAGTACAAGCATGGAGTTGATGGCATGCGCAAGGGGAACAA
This sequence comes from Aegilops umbellulata, assembly GCA_032464435.1. Lineage (NCBI taxonomy): Eukaryota > Viridiplantae > Streptophyta > Magnoliopsida > Poales > Poaceae > Aegilops > Aegilops umbellulata. Next base: position 155,960,871 of record CP136056.1, read on the forward strand.
GAACGGAGTTACAAGTGATGATTTCAGGACTCTGAAGCCACCATAAGGAGTGAATGAAGCCTTGGACGAAATATACAAGATGCCACTTCATAAATTTCGTCCAGAGGCTATTCTAGGTGCTGCGTCACCTTATTATTGGGCCAGGCCCATGTAATTTCGAAATACATAAGTATAGGCTGTTGTTACAGTCTCTATGTGTGGGGAAACAAGAGTTAGGGTTGGTTTCGGACCCCTTCCTCAAGGGCCACGAAATTCCCCCCCTCTTCCTCTATATGTACAGCCCTTAGGGCGTCGTTTAGACTTTGGGTTTTGTTTAGATCAAAAGTTCACCATAGCAGCAACTTCGCGTACTTCGTTTGTGTTCAACGACCAGACCAAGGCGTCACAGAACCCCACCTTCATTAATAAAGCTTTCCTCTTTTATTCGCAATATCCAGATTGCAATCTTAGTTTCTTGCTTGTTCTTCGTTTGCCTGCAGGAAACAGACCCTCATGGTCAGGTTGATCGTGCTCCGGCGTGGTCAATAACCTCTCGGAGTTGGTTTAGCGATTGCTAAGGCGCGACGTCATCGCACGTTCGTAGTCGGATCGTCAAAGTCGACTTCATCCTAAACGATAGCCACCATCTCATCGAAAGACGGGACACCCTCGCCTCTATCACCGGGGGCCATAGATTTCACTAGTGGCTTCTCTCAAGAGCATAAGTATTTTACGGTGGGTGAACGAATTATTGTTGAGCAATTGACAGAATTGAGCATAGTTATGAGAATATCTAGGTATGCTCATGTATATAGGCATCACGTCCGAGACAAGTAGACCGACTCCTGCCTGCAACTACTACTATTACTCCACTCATCGACCGCTATCCAGCATGCATCTAGAGTATTAAGTTCAAGAAAACAGAGTAACGCCTTAAGCAAGATGACATGATGTAGAGGGACAAATTCATGCAATATGATAAAAACCCCATCTTATTATCCTCGACGGCAACAATACAATACGTGCCTTGGTGCCCCTACTGTCACTGGGAAAGGACACCGCAAGATTGAACCCAAAGCTAAGCACTTCTCCCATTGCAAGAAAAACCAATCCAGTAGGCCAAACCAAACTGATAATTCGAAGAGACTTGCAAAGATAACCAATCATACATAAAAGAATTCAGAGAAGATTCAAATATTGTTCATAGATAATCTTGATCATAAACCCACAATTCATCGGTCTCAACAAACACACCGCAAAAAGAAGATTGCATCGAATAGATCTCCGCGAGAGAGGGGGAGAACATTGTATTAAGATCCAAAAAGAGAGAAGAAGCCATCTAGCTACTAACTATGGACCCGAAGGTCTGAAGTAAACTACTCACACTTCATCGGAGAGGCTATGGTGTTGATGTAGAAGCCCTCCACCATGGATGCCCCCTCCGACGGAGCTCCGGAACAGGCCCCAAGATGGGATCTCGTGGGTACAGAAGGTTGCGGCGGTGGAATTAGGTTTTCGGCTCCGTATCTGATCGTTTGGGGGTACGTAGGTATATATACACTACAAAAAAAAGACACATCCGTGACATTTTGGGCCGAACAAAAAAAAATTATGTCATACATATGACACTTCTATGACGATAATTGTGACAAAACCCGGTATCATCATAGATGTGGTGGGCTCCTACTTCTATGACAAAAAATCATGACAGAAAATGGGCTTTTCGTCCTGGGTGGGCCGGAGACGCACCTGCATGACATTCTTTGGGCCGTCCATGATGGAAAAAACGTGGTAGAAGCGAGCGGGAGGAAAATTTCGGGGAGTTCCCGGTTACGGTGGGAGGTCGGGGCCGAGCGATGCGCGTTTCTCTCATACACGTATGCGCGTGTGTGCGAGGCGTTGGCTCTAACTGAACCCAAGCGAGGCGTTGGGCTCTAACTGAACCCGAGCGATTGCACTGCAGGCTACGCGTTACTGAACCCGGGCGATCGATCGATGGCTGTTAACTGAACCCGATCAAGCGATTCCTTGGCTACTGCTGCTAACTGAAGCCGATCGATGCTGCCTCTGGATGAATAGTGAGCGTTACGGGGGGTTTGGTTGAACAGTTCCCGGTGGGGGTGGATGAACAGGACCCCGTGGTGTTGCCTCTGGATGAACAGGACCCCGGTCGATCCAGCCGGCGGGGGCTGGATGAACAGGACCCCGTGGAGGGCTGGATGAACAGGACCCCGTGGAGGGCTGGATGAACAGGACCACCCCATGGAGGGCAGGATGAACAGTAGACGATGGAGGGGTGCCCGTGGAGGGGTGGTTGAACAGGACCCCGTGGTGTGGAGGGCTGGATGAATAGTAGACGGTGGAGGGGTGGTTGAATAATAGTCGGTGGAGTAGCGCACGGTGGAGGCTGGATGAACAGGAGCCCGTGGAGGCTGGAGAAGGTCGGCGGTGGATGAACAGTAGCTCGTGGAGGCTGGAGGGGGTCGACGGTGGAGATGAACAGTATCCCGTGGAGTCCCGTTTTGCGGTACGCCACACCCCTCCCAATGAACAGGACCCTCGTTTCGACCGTAGCGCTCCAACACAAGTCCGTTTCCTCCGTTTTGCGGTACGCCACACCCCTCCCGATCAACAGGACCCCCGTTTCGATCGTAGGAGGTCCGTTTCCTCCGTTTTGCGGTACGCCACACCCCTCCCGATCAACAGGACCCCCGTTTCGACCGTAGGAGGTCCGTTTCCTCCGTTGTGCGGTATGCCACACCCCTCCCGATCAAAAGGACCCCCGTTTCGATCGTAGGAGGTCTGTTTCCTCCGTTGTGCGATACGCCACGCCTTGTTTCCATCGCCTCTTCCGTCCAAGCCCTCCCGATGAACACGACCACGCATTCTGTTCCGACCCATGAACACGACGACGACGTTGTCTCTCCGTTCCGACCCAGCCATGTACACGAGCCCTCGCCGTATGTATGCGCGAGTAGGCGTTCGAGACCCCGCCCGTATGTACACATACGTGGCCGTATTTTCTTTCTTGCACCCTGGCCGCCTCTACTACGACACGTGCGCGCCTCTACATCCACCAGTATGTATGTACGTACACGTTCGCGACCAGAATGACAACGCTACGTACGCTTCGACTAGGTGGGTCCCGACCGTCTGGCACTTCCTTGCCTGCGAAGATGTAGATGGTGGGTCCCAGCAGTCAGGGGGCGAAATACGGTGGCCCGTCCGGTGGGTCCCCACTGTCAGGTGGAGGAATAATTATTTTGCACGTAATAAGGAGGCACTTCCTTGCTGCGGCCGTGGACCCAGCTGTCAGCCTCTCCACGTACAGTCCATGTCCGATGGAAGTCGTTCCTTGACCATGTTGACCACGCCGCGCCGAAAGCACCAGGGCGGTGGACGACGGCGAGGCCTAGGAAGGGGACGACGGGGAGCCGGGGAAGATGCGGCAGTGGAAGCCCTCGCGCGCGCGGAAAGGAGTACGAGGGTTCACTGGTTCGGCTGCGGTGTGAGGCTGCCGTCGCCACAGGGCCTGGCCAGCGGTGGGAATAGTAGGGGGCGGTGAGGCCTCCGCGGCAGCACAGCCGGCCACGAGAGGCAGGAGCATGCGGCACGACCGGCGCTGCTTTGGGCGGCTGGAGCAAGAAGACCAGAGGTTGAAGAAGCACTACGGCCGTTGGATGGACATCGTACGGTCACTGGAGCTAGAATCGTTCATATTGACTAAAGTTGACAAAGGCCCCCGTCCCAGTCAACTTAGTAGGCCCACAAGTCAGCCTCCCACCATGGTGGGTCCTAGCTAGCAGGGGGTATTCATTTTTTTGTGCGTAATAAGGAGGCACTTCCGGTGGGTCCGAGCTGACAGCGGGGGGAACGTTTTTTCACAAAATACGCTGGCCCGTCCGGTGGGTCCGAGCAGTCAGGGGGCAACGTTTTTTTCGTGAAATAAGGTGGCCCGTCCAGTGGGTCCCTGCTGTAAGGTGGAGGAATAATTATTTTGCGCGTAATAAGGAGGCACTTCCTTGCGGCCGCCTGGACCCAGCTGTCAGCCTCTCCACGTACAGTACTCTTTCGATGGAAGTCGGTCGTTGACCACGTTGACCACGCCACGTCGAGAGCACCAGGGTGGTGGTCTGGACAACGGCGAGGCCTAGGAAGGGGACGACGCGGAGCCGGGGAAGACGCAGCAGTGGAAACCCGCGCGGAGAGGAGTACGAGGGTTAACCGGTTCGGCTACGGTGTGAGGCTGCCATCGCCGCAGGGCCTGGCCAGCGGTGGGAATAGTAGGGGGCGGTGAGGCCTCCGCGGCAGCACAGCCGGCCACGGGAGGCAGGAGCACGAGGCACGACCGGCGCTAGTTTGGGCGGCTGGAGCAAGAAGACCAGAGGTTGAAGAAGCACTATGCCCGTTGGATGGACATCGTACGGTCACTAGAGCTAGAATCGTTCATATTGACTAAGTTGACAAAGCCCTTCGTCCCAGTCAACTTAGTAGGCCCACAAGTCAGCCTCCCACCAAGGTGGGTCCCAGCAGTCAGGGGGAAACGATTTTTTTGCAAAATACTGGTGGCCCGTCCGGTGGGTCCCTGCTGTCAGGTGGAGGAATAATTATTTTGCACGTAATAAGGAGGCACTTCCTTGCTGCGGCCGTGGACCTAGCTGTCAGCCTCTCCACGTACATTCCACATCCGATGGAAGCCGTTCCTTGACCACGTTGACCACGCCGCGCCGAGCGCACCAGGGCGGTGGACGACAGCGAGGCCTAGGAAGGGGACGACACGGAGCCGGGGAAGACGCGGCAGTGGATGCCCATGCGTAGAGGAGTACGAGGACACTGGTTCGTTGCGGTGTGAGGCTGTCGTCGCCGCAGAATAACAGGGGGTGTGGGTGAGTAGAGGGATGGCCTGGCCAGCGGTGGGAGTAGTAGGGGGCGGTGAGGCCTCCGCTGCATCGTAGCCGGCCACGGGAGGCAGGAGCACGAGGCACGACCGGCGTTGGTTTGGGCGGCTGGAGCAAGAAGACCAGATGTTGAAGAAGCATACGGCCGTTGGATGGACATCGTACGGTCACTGGAGCTAGAATCGTGCATATTGACTAAGTTGACAAAGCCCTCCGTCACCGTCAACTTAGTAGGCCCACAAATCAGCCTGCCACTAAACTGGGCCCAGCTAACAGGGGGAGTATTCATTTTTTTGTGCGTAATAAGGAGGCACTTCCTTGCATGTGAAGATATAGCTGGTGGGTCTGAGCTGTCAGCGGCGGTAACGTTTTTTTCGCGAAATACAGAGGCCCTTTCAGTGGGTCCCAGATGTCACGTGGAGGAATCATTATTTTGCACGTAATAAGGAGGCATTTCCTTGCGTGCGGCCGTGGACCCAGCTGTCGGCCTCTCCACCTAAAGTCCACTTCAGATGCATGTCGGTCGTTGACCACGTTGACCAGGCCGCGCCGAGAGCACCAGGGCGGTGGACGACGACGAGGCCTAGGAAGGGAACGACACGGAGGCAGGGAAGACTCGGCAGTTGTTTCCCACACGGAGGGGAGTACGACTGTACGAGGGTTTACTGGTTCGTCTGCCATCACCGGAGAATAACAGCAGGTGTGGGTGAGTAGAGGGATGGCTAGGCCAGGGATGGGAGTATGGTGGGGTAGTGAGGCCGGCGCGGCAGCACAGCCGGCCGCGGAGAGGAGGGAGCAGGCAGTCCCGCCGGCGCTTGTTTGAGCGGCTGGAGCATGAAGAGCAGAGATTGAAGAAGCACGACGGCCGTTGGATGGACATCCAACAGTCACTGCTTGTGCGTCAACCTTTTTTTAGGAAAGCCTCAAATCTGTGGAAAACAGCATACAGCCCATCTGCCATTATTTCTAATAATTTTCAGCCCATTTGCTAATTCTTACGGGTTTTTTTGGAGCCCATATTCTTTATGTTAGCATTACAGCCCATATTGTGGCCACGGTTAAAAAATTATGTGAATTTTTGCATATGTTGATGCGGTCTGAACTGTTTTTAATCCCAAAATTTCGAGTCACATTCAGACTGATTTTAAAAATAAATGTATATCAATATAAAATTCAATAAATTGTCCACGCATAAAAATCGATGCAATTGAAAATCTCGAAATGAAAAAAAGATATTTGAAAATAATTGCCGGTTTGATGTGTTTTAAAAATGTACAGCCCATTTCTCATTACTGATAGGCCACTCTCCCTGTCTTGAAAGATTTGCAGCCCAGCAGGCCTGATAAAGCGACTTACTTGACAAATCACAAAAAACCTGGGCTAGCCATTTTCAGAAAGAAAAAAAACTACTGGGCTGGTCTATGGTAAACATAAAAGAAAAGGTTGTCTAGATAGGCGAGAGTGTCCCGCACAGCCCAGTTGACACCCTGCTTCCGTCTCAAAAACAAATTAGATAAATGCCACTCTAATTATGGCGATTCATAAAAATGCCACTGCAATTTCCAAACTTTGAAAAATGCCACTGCAATTTTTGCAAACTCTGAAAAACGCCACTGCAGTTTGCAAACTTTGAAAAACGCCACTCCAGACTTCGAAAAATGCCACTAGAAATGGCATGAAATGGCATTTTTCAAAGTTCGGAAATTGCAGTGGCATTTCTCGGATACACCAGATTTGGAGTGGCATTTATCAAATTAACCCAAAACAAAAATAACTGGGCGAGCTGCTGGGTCCCTGGTGTCAGCCGCTCATTGTGCAATTCTCTCGTTTATTGACTACATTGACAATGGCATGGGACCCAGATGTCAGAAATCCACTAGGAGGAGCCATTTTTTTATTGGCTTGAAATAAGGAGGCACTTGCTTGCATACTGCCATGACCTTGGCGGGTCCCTGTTGTCATCCTCTCCACGTACAATTATCTCCTGATTGTGTACGCGTCAACTTGCTAGGCCCGCAAGTCAGCCTCTAAACCGTGGAGGACAAATACAACCCATTTAAAAATAACAGCCCATTCCATACGTTCAAACGGAAAGTTCAACATTCAGAGCAAAGTAACAGGTCTGATCCACATATAGAGTACTGAACTTCCATGTTGACAACCATCATAGCCAAGTGAACTATCTACTCCCACTAACACTCTAGTAGCGTACAAGTACTAACTTACTCTTAGCTAACTAGACGATGCCGGCCGCCATCTGCTGTCCATGCTAAACGCCGGCACCGGCGTCCTCCGCCTCGCCTCGGACTTGCCAGAGGTGCGATAGGGCGCGTTGCTCGCGCGCGTTTGCCCTTTCCATGCCGGCGTGGTCCACCAAAGCTACGGCTTCCAAGCGGGAAACCCACTTGACGAGCTGGTAGTAAAAATCGGCGTCGCAAATGCGTGCGTGCCCGACAGCCTCCAGGGTTATTTGCCGGGCGCCTGCTTCCACGTAGTCGGCCCAGTTGCGGGCGCTTTGCTCGCAACTCAGAGCGTCGGTGCGCTGCTGCTCCATGTCCCGCTGGCGGCGCAAATCGGTGAGACGCTGCTCCTCCGCCAGGCGGTCGCGCTCCAACAACTCCTGCTCCTCCACCATGTGGTCACGCTCCAACAACTCCTCGATCTCCGCATTGCGATCTAAAGACAGATAGAATGCCTCCTCCCTCCGTCTGCCTTCCGGTGAAAACCCGAACACTAGTTCCGGCGGTGACCGCCTCCGGCGTCGCCTACCGCGGACGGGCGGGGGCATGGCAGACGTGGCGAGCAACGTCGGGCCAGTGGGGGCTTATGAGGATATGGCGAGTTGGGTCACAGTGGCACCGGAGAAGGCCGGGAAACAGTACTTATAGGCGGAAGGTAGCGCGATGGTCATCGAAATTCAATGCATAATGGCTTAGCGCGCCAGCTTGCCATGGAAAACTAGAGAAACTGAAATTATGACTGTGACGTCCAGTCCCGTCTGGGTCGCACGCCGGCATGGCGGTCAAACGAGTGCACTCAAATCATCTCCCTCCTTGTCAATAATGATTCCATGGATTTAAAGCGTATCTTTTTTCACATTAGTTAGTTGCCTTAATTACGGCCGGCTGCATGCAGGCACTCAGAATTGCTCGCAGGCAGTACGCGAAGCAACATGCAGCCACTTAAATCGTTGGAATTAATTAGGCTTAAACTTCTGCATGTCGAGGGCACGCATGCAGCCACTTAAATCGCTGGAATTTATTAGGCTTAAACTTCTGCATGCCATTAATTATTGCCATGCCTTGGTCTTGCTGCTTTGCTCACGGGACTAATAAACCCGGACGGAGGGAGTACCTTAGTTGGTGAGAGGTTTGAATTAAGCCCTACAAACCGGAAAGGAGGTACTAGTACGTGCGTGATCCGCTATTTATTCGTGTAGGATCGAGTAGGTCGTTTCTTAAATTGAGCCCTGCAAACCGGAAAGGAGGTAGTACGTGCGTGATCCGCTATTTATCCGTGTAGGATCGATAGTGTAGCTTGTCAGTTTCTTCGGAGGTAGGCATTTTTATCCGTGTAGGATCGATAGTGTAGCTTGTCAGTTTCTTCATAGGTAGGCATTTTTATTCAAAAAACTGCCACTTCGCATCTTGCGTCGCAAATAAAACTGCCATGAGCACATTTGTAGGCTAGCTAGTGATCGATCAGTAACTTGTAAACACTGAGCGAACAGAAATAAGTAACTGTTAATGCATCTCAATGATTCACAGATCATATACAAATATGTAGCTCCAAAAGCAAAGATCAGCCACTTCGGATCTTGCGTCGCAACTAAAACTAACTAGTATGATTCCCATACATAAGATCAACATGTTAATGCATCTCAATGACTCACAGATCATATACAAATATGCAGCTCCAAAAGCAAAGATCTAGAAAAAACATATGTTCTTCCTACTAACATGGATGCTTCTATTGGCCAACATTCAGTACAGACTGAAAGACAAATTTGTTTATGAAGTCTAAAATTCCTCTTGCAAACGTAAGTGGTTTCACCAACAGCTGGAACCATGAGAATGAACCAGACATGATGGAGGAACATGAACTGCAATATGATTTGGTCTTCCCTCGATCACACTGCGAGACTATTTTCGGAATACAAACTTTAACTTAGGCAAAATGATGCCCATTGTATAATCAGACCAAAGCAATGAAGCACCTAGTGTTGGCCAATAAATAGTACAGTACTACTTTTCTGCAGTCCATGAAGTGAATATCCAATCTTTCTGTGTCTATTTTCAAATGGCACTGCATGCAGTGACTACTATTCTCTTGTGCAGTTCAACCAAAATTGCGGGCACTTTGTTGGTTTGCCAAATAGCAACGGGCAGACATCTCTGTTTGCACAAATATCAAGCAGCTAGTAAACATATACCACACCTTGTATTTTCGGTTTAAACATGTCTCTTCCGCTTAGCATCTATCATGTTCTGCACTGGACAATCTAATACAGCTATGTTTTGCCCTGGACAATTTCATACTGAATTGATTTGCTGGTTCAGAGCAGAAATATAGCGCCTATTCTTCATCATACCAAGGATATCCATGTTCGAAGTGATGGAAGAGGTGAAATCGATACAACCGAAATTGAGCATCCAATCATTGAATCCTGTCCTGCACCTCCAATGTAGGTCCACCCTGCCAATAAATTCACATGCAAACCACTAGTGTTACTATCTAATGACAGTACGAAAAGAGTAGCAAGATAGTAGCAAACCATGTACCTTCGTAATGAACAGCTCATAGTGCCACCAATTGGATATAAAGGTTGGGAAAAAACATGCTCCTAATGTTGAACCAGTTGGACTTTTTGTGCAGTTCCACTAAAATCGAGCATCCCTGTTTGCATAGATATTGAAAGTGTGATTACTCTAAAAGTGGCACTAGTTGAAGCATAGACTCAGAAATATAAGCATTCCAATTTCTTAATGGGAAAAGGTAGCAAGACTGTTTCTAACCACCTGTTTGAAGGAATAAATAAAGCAACAACAACTGATGTCCGGAAGGCATACATACAGTAGTTTTTTTTAAAAAACTGAGCCATTCCTGACCTTTCCTCTTCTTTTAAGCAAATTTTGTGCAGTTCTACTAAAATAAAATGCCATCACCGCCTTGAAAATTTAGTGACACTGTACAAAAGGAAATGACTTAACATTACATCATGATGTCAGGTATGTAGTCGACAGGCATTAGAGACAAACATACCGACCTCCTCAAGAGAACAGCCGGAGGAGGAGGTGCCCACTCTTAACCTTTCCTCTTGTCTTCATAATTGTTTGTGCAGTTTAACCAAAATAAAATGACATCAGCGCCTTGGCATTTTTGTGACACTGTACAAAAAAATTAACTTATCTCATGAAAGTGAGGTATGTAATCTATAAGCATTAGCAGTGCAAAAATCTGACGTGAGTAACAAGTTTCATCTTGGTATACTGGCTGTGCAACAGCATTACAATGCCTTATAGCTGAAAAATCTTTAATACATCCACAATCAACAACTAACCTTGAAATAATCCAATGACATTAAATGGCATTGCTTAAATTTATGGGTGGCATTAGACTGAGAGCGGCATTAGTTAAATGTGGCATCACTTTAGCAGTAGCATTGCTTGACTTGACTGCTGGCGTTATACTAACAGCAAAAAAAAAGTGGCAATAAGAGCATGGGAGGCACCAGTACGATGTACCTCCACGGACGCAGAGTGGTGAGGGAGGTATGGTTGCCTAGAGCAACAAATATCCAGGCAGCATATGTGGATTACGGTCCCATTTTTGTTCTCTTTAGCCACCTTTTTCCTATGCGAGGACAACAAACCGATCGACCTGGTCATTCTCTATTGCGTTGTCATGCCTTTCTACCCTTCTTCAACCAAGACACACGAGACTCGTTCCTTAGCTACTGATTTTCCCCTTTTCAACCTAGATGCGGGTTCGATGCCTACTCTCTTGGACAGTACAGTCTCCCTTCCTTTCCTTATTCAACCCAGACATGGATTAGTCTGCATGAAGTAGGGTTTCCTTTAATAGTGCAAATTGAGGATAGCAAATTGGGAAGATGGTGGCGTGGAAAAAGATCCACATGCAACGACGTAGCAGATGGGGCAATAGAACAAGGTTATGGCTCGAAAAGAGGTAGCATACCTGAGGGTCGGCGGCAAGTGGCTTCGCTCATGGTCGTCGTCCTCTGCACACACTATGGCAGCGAGCTTGGGGACGAAGGCCATCCCGCGTGGGCGCTAGGTCTGAGAGGACGGCCTTGTCGTCAGTGCGTGACCTCGCTCACCGACGACAAGTGTGTCAACGCTGCATGTCCTTCTCTTCCCCGGCAGATCTGTGACCACCGATGAGGAGGGAGAGAGGGGCCTTCTTTTTTAGATCTGGAGAGAGGGTGGTAGTGTGAGAAGCAAGTGGGCAGCCCTTAGCAAGAAAGCGCTGAAGCTCCAGCCTATATATCTTTTTTATACTACTAGTACTGGAGGTGGGGTAGTGGTAGAGTAGTTTATATTTACTCTGCATACAGTACCAGTTAGTCGTGCTTCAAAACTGAACGGCACGCCATTAAAAAAATAAAGGTCGATAACTAATGTGGCACCTCGGGCCAACGCGGCCAGATCGCATTTTGCACGAGAAATTACAGACCATGTTTCGTTGACATGTCGTCCTGTTCCAACATATCAGTGAGACGACAGCGAGTAGTAGGAGTATTTCCGAACAGACGTGTAGGCCGGGGCGCCTCTTCGTGAACTGTGGAAAACTCGCAACCGTCCACCGACTCTTCGCCTTTCCCTCTCAATTTGGAACTGCTGTCGCACGCTCTTCCTCTCCCTCCTCCATTTTCCTTCAGCCCTTCACCATTTCTTCTGCCATTGTTCGATCGTCTTCTCCATGGAGGGAACAGGCCGGAAATGACCCCGTTATTCTTGCCCCGATCTGAAAGATGACGTGGTGGAGGAACTCATTGATCGGTGCGACGTCATCACCTCGGCTAGCATGGCAGGTTCGTTCAAGCCCATTCTCGACTCAACTAATAACATCATTGCAAGGAACCCAAGGGTCAAGGAGCGGTTTGATCTCCCCTATCTTCTTCGCCATGACCCTGCTCGCTGGCGAGCGGACGACGGAGACCTCGCCTTATGCAAGTTGATGCCGCTTGATAATGGTATGTGTGATGTCAAGATGCCATCGCTTAAGGGTAAGGCCTTGGCTAGCGCAAATGGAGATTGGGTTGTTTATATTGGGTACAATTGCGAGTGGGAACTTGTGAATGTGTACACTCGTCAGCAGATTCCACTTCCAAAAATCTCCGAGTGCCCTGAGGTTGAGCACACAGATGATCTACGTACGTTCAAATACGATCATGGTGAATGTCGTCTACGGAAGATAGCAATTTGTCGAGTTCCCAATCGCTCTTGGAATTACAAAAACTATGGTGTTGTTTCTATCTTTGACAAGCTTGTTGCCGTCCTTGATGGTTTCACTCGATGCATATTGCTCAAAAATCAGTTTCTGTACACGGATGAGTACTGTGATGCAATTCAATACGAGGGCCTTGTGTTTGCTGCCACCACTCGTGGCACTGCTTTTGCATGTCATCCTCGTTGTTTCGGTATGTTTGTCTTCCACCGTAATTATAATTGTTTCATCCACATGCATGCGGGTTAGCAAGTTTCCCTTTACCAATTAACCTTCTTCTTGTGTTTCCAAGGTCCTGTGAACATCCCACCACCTATACTTGAAGATTTTTATAACCAAGGGGGAGATGACGATGGTGATGATCACGAGCATGAGGACGAGCAGCGCCGATATACTCTGTGGCGCCTCGCAACTAATTCCGATGGATCACCTCTTCTTGTGTGTATACAGCCCACTGATGATGTTACTGCAAAGGAAGCAGGTGTAGTCTCCCATGGTCGCACTCTCCGGACCTATTCCAACACCCGTTGGATGGTATTCGGGATGGATACTAGTGTGCTAGCGCCAACTCCTTCTCCCTGGCACAGAATTGATAGTCTTGGAGAAAACTCGCTCTTCCTTGGACAAAACTATCCGATGATGGTGAAAGGCGATCCAACCGCTGCTGACACATTTATGAGAAGCAACTGTGTCTAGACCTCGGACATTTGCGTGGTTCCCTACCCTGGTACTGATATAGTAGGCCACTTCAGCCTGGATGATCAGTCCTGCGTTGGTCTCAAGATCGATAAGGCATGGCCCGTCCCAGAGAATCACTTGTGGTTCAAAGCAAGCGTTTCCAATGCCGAGGAATGGTTGAGTTGAAGTTCATTTCATGGCTTGTTATTTGTTGTGTGGTGAAAACTTTAGTATTTATAATGTATCCTCGTTGTCGATGTGGGTTGATAACCTGTTGTTCTATGTAATAAAATGATATGCCTGCGATAAACTTACTGTACTAAATTTATGAATGGCTTTCGAGTCGCTTCTCTGAGTGAGTGGTACGACGAGGCAAAAAATATTTTCCGAATACATAATTGTACGTGCATTGCAACAGGTTATCTGATGAGGCCAGTCAACAATAGTAGTACACTATTTGTACTAGCTTCACATGCTTCGCGCGTCGGGCGGGTGCTTTTACTGTAGCCATATGTTAATGTGTTCGTTGTACGTAACCAGCACCTCGAATCCTCGATATACTAGTAGTATAGTATATAGTAGGAGTAAGTAGTAGGAGTAGTAGGGTGGCATGGGCCAGAACAAGCATTCACGTCCAGGAGTACGGCACACGCCACCACCACGACATCCATCTGACACCATATTATTTCTTGGAGTCTGTGCGAGAGCAATCTCTTCAACCTCGTCGTTTCTCTAACTTCAGCCATCGCGCGGCGGGCGAGGTGGGGGTTTGTCGATAGTCGGTTTCCTTAACTGCGGTCCCACTTGTAAGGCCAACTCCAACGCATGACCCCAAACGGACCTCCGTTTTGCACGAACTCCAACGATAATTTTGACTAGAAAAGCAAGACCAAAGAAAACAAGAACCACAAGAATACATTTTACTACTCCTGTAGTAAGTTGGATTAGTGCCTTCTCGATGCATTCATTGTTGATCTGCGGAGGCTCGATCTAGCGTGCTTCTTTCTTCTTCGAGTGTAAAGAAGTAGACGTTGCTTCCTCGCATCTAGTCTCATGTCTAGCCTCTATTCTATACTAGCTAGAAGTGATAGAACATCTACTAAATTGCGCTCTATCAATATATGGATGTACTCTTCTTCCCAATACAAAAACTTGCATCCATTCTACTCCCTCCATTGCACAATACTACATGCCTTCTATTTGTCAAAATATATATGTATCTAGACATGTCTTAGTATATAGCTAGGTACATCCTTTCTACTCCCTCTGTTGCACAATACTACATGCCTTCTATTTGTCAAAATATATATGTATCTAGACATGTCTTAGTATATAGGTACATCCATTTTTGGACAAATGGAAGTCGAGTATTTTGGAACGGAGGGAGTACACAATAAAATTTTTAAGTTAGCACAACTAGTCTAATCCGAGAGCATAACCGAAGATTTGGTCGGGTTCTTCCTCCTTTTGCCGACACGTGGGACATCCAGCATCCAGGTCGTGTCATGAAAGAAAATAGAGTGGTAGTTGAAGCCATGAGATGTGCATCTTGGGTTAAATTGTAAATAGAATCTTACTACTCTTGAGTAACTCCAAAAGCGGCCACCGAAGATCTTTACTGGATTTGTTTTTCATCACCAGCACGTCGAGGTGAAAGATGTGCAGGTTCAGTGGGTCCTCTTGCGTTTTCACTGACATGTGGGGTCACATGTGAGCAAACAAACGATGGGCTCCGCGCGTCCGCTGGCTGGCTAAGAAGAGAGATAGAGGAGGGCTGAGCACAGACTGCAGGAAAATTGTTCTACGTACCTCGATATAGGCTCAATATAGTGGGGTGGCATGGTCCATAACTAGCATTCACGTCTAGCAGTACGGCACACGCCACCCACATGAGTCCCATCTGACACCAATTTTCTTGGAGTCCGTGCTACAGCCATCTCTTCTCCCTCCTGTCCTCTTTTCTCAGCCATCGCGCGGTGGGCGGGGTGGGGGTTTGCCGATAGTCGGTTTGCTCAATTGCGGTCCCACTTGTAAGTGAAAATGCAACACCGCACGCATTCCCGCTTGAGCAGCGTGCCGGACCAACCGTGTGGGGGTGCGACGCGAACATGGCAGGCTTTTCCTTTTGAACTCATAACTTATATAATTTGGTTCTGCTCCATGGCACGACCGATAGATAGAAAATAACGATTTTGCCTAGAGTAATGAGAAGTTTGCTTTTGGCGCCGTTCATGCATGGAGTACGTACGAAAATTATGAAGTTGATGTGAAAGGTAAGATAATTTGCGAGTAGATGTGGGTGATTATGTCGATGGTGTCTTGCTGCGCCAGGCGCTGCACGGCGAGTGCGACCTCGAGGTGGACATTCTCCGGCACGACGGCGGGCAGTCACAGAGCCACCAGTGCGTCGAAGAGGTTGTTACCATAGTGGTCGTTGAGGGTGGCGGGCATCGCAGACCCTGGGCGCGTCGGCTAGAGGCTTACGTCAAAGTCGTCCGCAAGCTTCTTGACGACGGTGAACTTGTCAAGGAAACCGACGAGGACCTCGTCGAACAAGGAGACGAAGTTGTCGTCCAAGCGGCCCCTCGCCCTGGCGGCCTCAAGCAATACTACCTGCCGGGCCGCAGGCCGACGTCGTGGACCATCTGGCACAGCCGGCTAATGCTCGCGCTCATCGCCTCCATGGGTCTAGCGTAGCTTCTTGTCAACTGATCTTGCGATTCGAGTGATCACTCAGCCCTTGGTTAGCGTGCGTAGGTGCATAGGATTTCGTACTACTCCTCGGCCCTCTACTGCACCTGCCTTTGGCAGTATGATAGGTTGGCCAGCCACGCCCTGGGGCCACGTGTCATTCACCCAAAGGCAGTTGCCGTAAGTCAATGAAGCTGCGCCCCCCTCCGTGCCGGTGCAGTATAGTCATCTCACCGGACCTCTAGTTGGGGCCAAACGAGAGAAGTTTGATGTTACTGGTTTATTGGTCCCCTTTGCATTTTGCGCCAAGTTTTGACCTTTGATTTAACTAATAAAATGTTAATGCATGTAAACAAAAATGTTGTGTAAGTCACCTTACGAAAACCAAATAATCCCAAAATACTTAGGCACCGTGCATTAACTCCCTCCTTGTTTCTTATTTCGTGACATATCAACCAATGAGAGATGTGGGCCGTGCATGCTTTCAATGACTTGAGACTAGTATCAAACATGACATGCAGTGTTTAGTTCATTGCATGTAATCCTATTACAGTACTCTAGTTAGCAAAAAACATTAAGTTCTCTCGCCGATAGGAATAAAACACCATGTATTTATTTACAGAGGGAGTAGTACATTTTTGGTGACATGCATTACTAGATATTGCTAGTCAATACTAAAATCCAGATGGACGTGGTAGTACTCCTAAATCCAGACGGTGGTGCTACTAGTACTAGTAGTAGTACTACCAATGTAGTAGTAGGAGTACTAGCACTGTACTACCCGTTGGTCAAATTATTACGTGCTGCTCCTCACAGTGAAGTGACAAGACCCTGCGCCGGAGATGACACCTGAGTATAGGCGCCGTGTTCGGCATACCATAGTCAGCCTCACCATCTGCAGTCACTACCATCATGGCTGTAGAGCTAGCCTGCTTACAACTAGCCATGTTCGACATAATTTCCCGTGCGTAGATGCCCGTGCATTGCACGGAACACCAAGATTGGGGGTGGACGGCTCCGGCAGCGGCCATCGCGCAAGATTTTTCCACGGCCTTCTACTCCTAGATGTGGTGGGGAGGAGATGAGGCTGACTGTGAGAGACAAGGAGTTGTTTGTAAATAGGGAACAAGTGTGGGGATCTTTTTGCAAAAATGGAGAAGCTTGGTTTGTATGCGTCAGATCTAGATCCGACGGCTATTGGTTAAAGATGGGAGGCACAACATCATCACCAACTCAGGACCTGTTTGATTCGCAGGATTTTGAAAACGCGGGAATAGGACACGGCAATATTACAAGTTTCAAACTGATATTACAAATGTTAGGAGTAATGCTGCACCTACGAAGAGGGAATTACTACGAAGCGGGCACGACATTAATCTGGGGAAGATAGCAGGAGCTAAAGCTGGCGCGGCACAGCGTTGGCGTGAGGCGGAGCGCGGACGGCGGCAGAGAGCGACATCGTCCAGCTTCAAAGCTGAGCTCCTCGAGCTGATCTAGGGCGGGGGATAAGAACCACTCGTCAAACTTGGGTTGGACCTTGCAGTTGGTAATGAACATGCGGATGTCAAGGCGTTTGGCAAGCCCAGGGTGCGATGAAAGGATCTTGGAGACTGTGGCCATGCGTTTGCAATCCCCGTCGTAGAGGCAGCTGTCGATGGTGAGGTTGAGGGGGACGCAGCGCCAGAGGGGGCGCCACCGCCGGGAGAGCAGGGCGGTCCGCACGGCAGATTTGGTGGGGAGGAGGCCGATGATGATGAGCAGCGTGTCGTCGAGGAGGCTGCTGATGAAGTCCAGGCTCGCCGGATGCGGTTTTGGCTCGAGCCGCCTCCGCTTGTTGGCTGCCTCGCCATCCATCTCAACCGGCGGTGACGCTGGTGTACGTGTGCTGGTGTGTGTTGTGTGCTGGGTGTGCGCGAGTGCGTCCTTCTGTGCATGCCGCCGCGCAGTGGTGAATTGTGCGCGAGTGCGTCCTTCCCACGCAAGAAGTTTGTCCTCAATGCGTCCTCAATTTACTAGCGTACGGGGTGCTACCCCGAGTGGTTTCAACTTTGATTACTTCACCGCATGTCAGATGGGCCTCTAGTTTACTTATTTTCACCCACTGCCACATGGGCCAGCACACGAAGATATAGAACACGAGCTGACAAGGCAGCATGTGGATTGGTTGACCGGTCAACTAAACAATATATGGAGCTATACGCTGACACAGTGAGCGTATAATCCGTCGGTATAGAGAGTTCGAGTGAGAGGGAAGGCCCGTGAGAGATAACAGAGAGAGAGAGAGAGAAAGAGCTACTCCCTCCATTCGATAATGTAGTTCCAACATTTTTTTTAAGTCAAACTTTTGAAACTTTGACCAAGTTTATAAAGAAATTACTTATATCTACAATAACAAAGACAAATGATAGTATGAAGTAAGTACATGTTGTGATGAATCTAATGATCATTCCAGATGTAAATGTTTTTCTCCACATATACCTGGTCAAACTTTTCTGAGGTTTGACTTTTCAAAACATCCATATGCTTATGGACGTGACAGAGTCCCTAACAAGAGAGAGAGAGAGAGAGAGAGAGAGAGTGAAAAAACTGTGTGTGCGTGTGTGAAAGAGACATGGACAACACACGATAAAAGTAGAGAAAAAGCATACGTGTCTTATGCAAACATATCACACATGCATCTTCGACAACGGAGGCAAGGTGAGGAGATAGTGTGTGGTTGTTTGGAACCGAGAGAGCAAGACCCCTAGCACGTGGCCAAGAGGGGTCTGACAAACAAGGGAGAGAGGTCGAGAGAGACGTACGGAGAAAATGCAGACATGGGGAGGAGAGAGTGTATGTTTGTCATAGAGAGATCCCCTGGAGATCGTGATGGGACTACATGGGTGTGGGAGATCGAGTGACAAGGTGTGTGCGCGATAGAAGATGCCCCGAGAGATATCGAGATAGACGTATGGATGGAAGGAGACAATACGTGTGTTCCTGATGGCTAGTAAGAGATAAACATACTGAGGATCGAGGGGGGGTGCTTGCGCCTATGATGGATTGAGGGATTATGGCACTTAGGGGGGTGCGTGTCACATGGAGAGAGAACAAGGGCGGAGAGTGTTGGATGGGTCTATATGTATAGCGCGAGCGAGACATGTGTATGTGTGAACCAGGGAGATATAAGGCTAGTTTGGCTTGCGTCCTGAGCATCTTTTGCCTGGCCTGGGGTTGTGGCTGGATTTCATGCACGCTTGTTTGGTTGCTACCCTATGAAAAAGAAAGCCCGCCTGGCCTGGGTTCCCTTGCACATCAATTAGCCTGGCTGAACTCCAGACACTGCAAGAAGCCTGGCCCAGGCGACCGATTTCGAATGCCTGGCCGTGCCTGGTCGTGTGGCCACGAGGCTAACAGCAACATGGATGGATATTAGCATTAAATAATTGATGCATGGATTGATTGATGGGATGTTGATGCTTTGCCCGGCCCAGGCATGAACCAAACGCTTCAGTACCACACAAGCCTGGCCAGGCAGAAATATTTTACATCTCACGTCCACACCAGGAAGTACCGGCCATCAAGGCATGAGGGTCAGGTCATGAACCAAACTGACCAATAAAGTTTGAGAGAGATTGAGGAGCCTCGATAAGGCTGAGTGGTGCGTCAGATAGCTCAGAGGGGGAAAGAGATATTCCATCTGCTCGATAATGCAGTGCATGTAAATTTTTTAGAAGTCAAACTTTGGAAACTTTGATCAGGTTTACGCAAATGTTATTTATATCTACAATACCAAAGATACATCATACAAAACTACATCTCATGGTGAATCTAATGGTACATGTTTGCCGTACTAGATGTAATTCTTTTTCTCCACGTACATGGTCAAACTTTGTGATGTTTGATTTTTCAATAAATCTGTATGCTATGGACCGAGGAGAGTGCCTCAATCGAGACAGATCAAGTGCGTGTGAAGGAGAATGAGTAAGTGTGCAAAAAGAGTATGCGTGTGAAAGAGAAAGTGACAACAAACGATAAATTAGAAAGATAGAGTGTTTTTTTGTTTCTTATGCGAACATATCATGCATGCATCTCCGGGATGGAAAAGTGAGGCAAGGAGATACACGAAGATAGCTAGTGTGTGATTGTTTGCAACGAAGAGAGACACCCCTATAGCACATGTCCAATAGAGGTGTGTCCAACAAGGAACAAAGGTCGAGAGGGACACATGGATGGCATGGACGCATGGGGAGGGAGAGATGGTGTGTTTGTGATAGAGAGATCCCGTCGAGATCATGAGGGGGACTCTATGGGTGGGAGATCGAGGGAGTGCGTGCGCGATAGAAAGATGCCCCGAGAGAAATCGAGATAGACCATGCACATGTTTGTGATGGAGACTAAGATTAGCTAGTCATATACATATAGGGGGGACTGCGTGTGCCTACAATTGAGTGAGAGACCATCATACTTGGCTATCTGGGCATGAGATTGTGTGTGTGCGCGTGTGAGATGGAGAGAGAACGAGGGGGAGAGATAGAGTTTTAGATGGGTCTATCGAGTGCGAGTGAGATATGCATGTGTATGTGTGACCCAGGTGGATGGAGAGTTTGAGAGAGCGGGGAAGAGCTCTGAGGCGACATAGTGGTGCGTGAGAGAGTTACAGGCAAAGAGCCAAGGAATCTGTGTGCGTACGATGAGTGCACCCAAGATATCTAGCTTGGACTAGCTAGAGTATCATACATAGTGTGCGGGAGAGACCTATAGATGGTGTATATATGCATGCGAACTAGAAAGACCCCCCCCACACACACACACACACACACACAAAGAGAGAGAGAGATGGAGAGAAAGGGAGAGAGACCAACAAGGTTTTTGTGCTGGATGCGTGCGACAGAATTGAAGATTGCCGGAGAGAGAGAGAGAGAGAGAGAGAGAGAGAAAAGGAGTCCGGGAGAGGGAGAGGTCACGTTTTACTCATCAAAGACTGATATAAACCATGTTCTGATATAAACTTGCATTCAAATATTTAAATTGGAGAATATGTTGTCTGCAATCCACAAATGAACGGATATATGCGTATATCAAACAAGTTCATTAATTTGACTTTCAACATGTTCATGGAGTACTATAATGTGACACCCCAAAATTTTAACTTTGTTTGTTAATTAAAATTTTGCCAGGAAATTTAAAACTTTTATTTTCTGGACTCCCTTTTTATTTTTTGAACCTTTTTCTCCCTTGTCATTATGGAGTTTTTCCACAAAATGAAAACTTTCCAATTATGTTATTGGACTTGTTTAGCCTCTCAAGAAAAACTTTTCTTTCATTAGTAGAGCAAATTACATAATTAATTTGCTTGA
Organism: Aegilops umbellulata; assembly: GCA_032464435.1. NCBI lineage: Eukaryota > Viridiplantae > Streptophyta > Magnoliopsida > Poales > Poaceae > Aegilops > Aegilops umbellulata. The sequence goes on from CP136056.1 coordinate 155,981,926, forward strand.
TCTTTAATTTCTTGAAAAAAGACTTTTTTCAAGGTTTTATGGCCATATTTGAACTACAACCATTTGATAAATTCACTTAAAATTCCAACCAAAAATTGGAGATGTCATGTGATGTTTTTAAACCACTTTTGTGCAAAAATATAATTTATTATTAAAATAATTTGAGCTCTACACCCAATTTTCTTCTCTGGTCCAGTGGGCAATTTTGCACTACAACCCACTTAAAAACTTCTTTCTAGCCTCCACCAAAATTATGGGATGTTAGTAGCAGCATATGATTCAACTTTATGCAAAAACCCAGTGATGTTATTTGAAAGTTTTGAGTGGATCAACCTCATCTTCATTCTGGTCCAACATGATGGTTTGTACAGCAACCATATTCTTGCTTGCTCTTTGGCCCTTGAGCTTTCTCATGCTTGTAGTGCACCTTGCAAAACCCTTAAGTCCAGGAGAATGGTCCCAGTGGATGACTTTAAGTGCTTGCAATCAAGGCCTTTTCTTTCTGTCCAAAACTGAAGTTTTGCAAAACTTGCACTGACAAGTTTCTCCTTGTAACAAACTAACCTCACCACCCTCTATTTTAACTAAAGAGACCCCACTCTGGAAGTTTTGGCCACCCCAAGAGATGCCTAGGTGCATGTGGCATTCTGTCGAGCACCCTGTAGGCATGACCAGTTTTGACATGAGTCATAGCTTGCACTGTGATCTTGCTTCCCTTGCCTAACCACCTTGTCCCTTGATCTCCCGTCTATCAATAGGCTAGTCCTGTTGCTTGCCAACCCCGCCCGAGCGCTCTGGAGTGCCATGGCATTTCACCGCTGGTGAGCGTGCACTGGGCGCGCCCAAAGTGCGCCAACTGCAGCCGCGCACCCGAGCCGCCGCGTCGCGCGCCCCTGGCTTGGCCCGCACTGCAGAACCTCGCCACGCACTCCCCTCCTCGCCACAACACGCCAGCCCGCCCTGGCACCCTACAACGCCACCACCAGAGCACTTTTGGCGGCACGCCGGCGTCCGCAGCGCGCCTCTGCCAGGTCAGCGCCGCCCAGGCCTCTCCCTCTCGCCACCCGCCCCTGGAACAGCTCATCCTCATCCACTCGAGTGTCCCCTAGCTCTCGTCGTCGCCACGACGCCCTGACGCTACAGGGAGGCGGTTCGCCGGCGAACTTACCCCCGGCCGCCGCAATCCGACATGGCCACGCTATAAAAAGGGACCCTGAGCCCCTCTGAGCACGCACACAACCTCATTCCACTCCTCCAGTTCCCCCCATGGCAGCCAATCGACCCGAGGAGGTCGTCTTCTTCCTCTCCGGCAACTCCTGCCGCCGCTACTACCCCGGCCATTCCGGCGCAACCAGAGCCTCTATGGTCCTCCCAACGCCACCAAACGACTCCAATCCATCTTGCGGAGCCGCCCAGACCCCCAGCTGCGACGGGGAGCCACCGGAGCCACAAAACCACTTTGCTCCCGAAACCACCGGCCGCCGCGAAGCTCGTCGACTGCGATTCCCTCCACCTCCGACGACTCTACAACCACCGGAAGGACCGCCCTCGATCCGCGGATCCATCCCCGCCCTCAACACCCCGCAAGGACTCGCCGTTCGCCGGCGACCCTCGCCGGAGTTCCGCCCCGCTCGGGCAGAGAGAAAGGAGGGGAGGGAAGACTAGTCAAAACTGACCAGTGGGCCAGGCGGGCCCACTGTCAGTGACACCACGCGCGTCCACGCTAGATAAGTGGAGGCGTAATTTCAAAATACGCCTTCGACATGGTCAGTTCGAAACGTTTTTCTTTTTCTGTTTAAATTTATTTTTAAAAACATATTTTTGACCAGAACTTTGACTAGTTATATCTTTTTAAATATAACTCCAAATGAATTAATTCTTTTTCCTACCTCTCTCAAATATGGTCTAGTTTACTTTAAGATTTATTTGAAAATTTTCCAAACAATTTTTTTGTACTGTTTTTGAAATATGTGTTAATTGCATATTTTTGAAAATAGGAATTTTTGGAAGAGAAGATAACTTTCAAAAGTTTGGAGAGCACCCCCACCTCTCCACACCTTTAAGGCAAGCATTCTGAACCCCGGAATAATATTTCAGTGTGATAGTTGACACGTATATAACACCATCTTGTCTCGGAGTATTGTTATTTCATGTGATATGATCATTTTGCATGGATGCATATTGGTGATTTTCCTTGCTGTTGGAAATGAACATACATGTGTTGGTAATCATCCTCATGTGCCTTACATGCATGCCGGTAAGGAATCCAGGAAAAGCCTCTGCCTTGGGTAGGCGTGAGCTTGTCGCCGGTCTCCGTCGGGACGGTTATATCCGGTATGGCATGGCAAGGTATAATGAGTGTTGATTTGTTGGTTGAAATAATTTTGTTACACATGTCATGCAGGAAACTCATAAGCCTCCTGAGTCGGCCATAGATCGAGTCTTGTTCCGGTAACCCCCATGCTTGTTTCGTACTACCACTTGTCCCTGCCATAGGTAGGGTGCGGTTCAGTAAGTTGTCAACCCCTTTCCTAGCACACACTGTACAGAGAGGCCATGGTGGAAGATACCGGAGGCATCCGGTAGGCATGCCACCTGACCCGGGGGCATGGGTGTTTCGGTTGTAGCCGAAGGGGTAGCTCCCCTAGTTTGCGCGCGGTATAAATTTTGTGATCCCATGCTACGTCGAGGTTGTAGCCTCCCCACTTAGAGTTTTGCTTAACGGATGCCGTGGGTGATTTCCAGACACCGGTAAGTTAGGCTGGTGTGTGCGGATAGGTGTGTTTTCAATTAAAAGACCGTAGATGGAATTAGTCCCGATGGACTAAAGGAATCCATTACTAGTGGATAAAGAGTACACCCTCTGCAGATATTAAACCTATTCGAATAGCCGTGTCCATGGTTAAGGACTACAGTCTGGATGGGTCAAGTGTCGGTCTTAGTGTCGGTCTTCGGAGGAGAAACTACTAAACCCGAATACTGATTATGACTTGTGATATATGATGGTTATGGTTATTATCATTGTGGACTAACCGTTTGCATTTTTTTTGAAATAATGAATATCCCTGGGACGGTACCACCTCCTGGATATTCACTATGATTATGTTATTTTATAAGCCCTTTATGTGGCGTCGCTCAGACGCCCGACTGTGGCATGCTTGTTATCTTATTTACTTTACAAGCCCTTTCTGTGGTGTCGCTTAGATGCCCGATCGTGGCATGCTTGTTATCTTATTTACTTTACAAGCCCTTTCTGTGGTGTCGCTTAGACGCCCGATCGTGGCATGCTTGTTATCTTATTTACTCTACAAGCCCTTTCTGTGGTGTCGCTTAGACGCCCGACTGAGGCATGCTCTTTTTACTATCCTTTCGAGACGTTGCTTCAGACATCTGATTGGTGCATTTTATTACTATTCTGTCATTGCATATTCCTGTTACATACATAACCTGCTTGCATGCATAAAAGATTTTTATCTATGACTGACGTTATGATCTCAGAATATTTTGGAGTATGATTATCTATGGCTATATTATACCTGTGTTTTTAATGGTTGCGAGTACATTCAAAGTACTCACTGGCTTGTCCCTGGCTATTGTCTTGGCCAGATTGTCTGCTTGGAGAGGAGCATTACGATGACAGCCACGGAACCTAAGCAACGGTGATAGCAGCCTCGCGAAGATAGGAGTTAACCTGGTCAGCTGTTCCTGTGGGAAATGGAGTCCCATAGACCGTGGTGATCCACAAACCGCTTCCGCCCTCAACCACTAGAAACCATTTGATGTACTCCCAGGCCACAATGGTCTTGTACTTCATATTTTGTACTTTTGCTTGGAATTTCTGTAACAAGTTGGTGTCTCATCAGCTAACGGTAATCCTGGGGCTGGTGAGCACAAGGGCCCTTTTCTGGAAATTAAAGCCCGGAAAACCGGTCGTGACAGACTTGGTATCAGAGCCAGGCTGACCATTGGCTAATCCTATCTTAGCCAGGTCAATAAACCTAGGTAAACCAACCCACCACACCTCAGCCAAACCCCTGCCAAGCTTCCCTTGCAAGGTAGCCACACAGTGACCCGGCACCTTTTGGCAGTCGGTGCCCAACCTATCAATCCAACCTATCGCTCATGCGTCAGTGACCGGATCCTGAATAGTCCTTTCTCGCAAGTGTGCGAAGGAAGACTCCGTTCCCTTTTCTATAAAAGGGCATGCTAGCCTCAACCCAGCACAGCACAGCCTCCACCCAAACCGAGCTATAATGCCAGGACCCGTTGTCCACAATGAGACCACAGCAACCAACCTTGGAGGCTTTGTGACCATACTCGCAAACCTCACCTGTCGTGCCTATGCGTTAGAAGAGCCCCAGAGTATGTTGTGTACCAAGGGTCCATGAGCGGCGAGAGCCGTCAATTCTGGGCCACTGTGCACATATATGGTAGGGGTTGTCGCCAGAACGCCCCTACAGGTTCACCGGAAGGACAACTTCCTTTGAGCCACAAGCCATCCAACTAGCTGCTCAAGAAGTTATAGTTCATCTCCGGCACTTGTCGCCCAGGGTTAACTGTCGCTCGTTCCATTACTACCCCAGATGTGAAGGGTATGGTAGACCACCCCAAGTTGCCAACGGAGATCACGAGACAGACCCTGCATTGTTGCACCTAGTACGCTATGTAAGTGCACTAGAGGAACTGTGCGATCAAATCACTATTGATCTAATCACAGCTTGTGGAGAGCTGGTTCGTCGAGCCCCGGCGAGAGAAGAGAACGAGCCCAACGCCGACAACCCAGTCGTGCTGTTTGGACACCCGATCGAGCCCCTGAGGACTGCCCCAGCCATCGACCAAGGTGCTGCGATAACCCCAGAAGTGCTTCGTCGCATTTTGGGAACACACTCCAACGGAGTTGTGGCCAGCAATCCCCGAGATGGTCATCATCGCTACCCCGAGCATGCAGCTCCTCAACCCACTCCAGCTAATTCCGACGGTGAGACCCGTGGAGAAGCCTCAACATCCACAAGGCACGCCTGCTTGGATGTAAACGAGGTAAACTAAGTCACCCAAGTAGTATCGAGTCCCAGTGTATTCTCGCTTGTAATCGTGTGACCTTGTAAATAAACGCCGCCTGTCGTTGAGCCCCTGTAGCCTTGCATGGATTTGCCAGCATTCCTATCCCAGGCACAGTACCGGAAACCTCCCCGACAACCCCCACAGTAACACATCACTTTAGTGAAATGTGTGAATCTGTGGCTTGACCCCGACCCGTGGGACAGAGCTGGAAATTTCTTTACCATTCACCACGGTAGAAATAACCTAGCTCTGGTACTATAAAGAGGCCACCGCGTGACCTTGCCAAACACCTCTCACCTTGTGCACCACCCTCACAACCATTTCTTGCCATGCCGAGCCCCAGCATTTACCTGAGAACACCAGATGCAACCCCGGGTAGTTTTGTCAAAATATTGTGGGATTTTACCTGCAGTACCATGGGCGCTACCCAGCCACCCCAGTACGAGTTGTTCAAATCGAGAATCACCTCTTCCACCTCGAGATATTGGGCAGCAGTGCACATCCCTCCGGTAAACTCAAACCAAGACCCAACAGAGGTCTCCTTCGTGGGGAAATCTATGCCAACCCCTCAGATGACCGTAGAAGCTGCTGCATACGAAGCGCTTGCTCGCCTTCGATTCGCGGTACCATATGCCAGCGAACGAGGGTATTATTACTTTTCGGGCCGTGCAGCGCCCGAGGAGTAACATCTTTTCCCGATGGGCGAATTGAGAGAGACCCAGTCCTGGCCAACCTTGTCCAGTACGTCATCTCTCAAGAGCGTTTAACCCAACGTGTGATGGGTTATCTGCAGAGCCTCGCAGATTCCAATCCTCAGATCGCCATCGGCAAATCACTAAGGCCCGACCAAGAGAGACGCATGCATCGACTGGTCAATCCCCTTCCCCCGATAGAAGAGGAATGTGTCCTAGTACCAGAGACGTTTTCTCGGGACCCCGTCCAGTTACCGTTTTCATTGTAGACGTCGTTGTTGTGTTTATTGTTGCAAATTTTATTTATGAGATGTAACTTATGCATGGTACCCCGAGTTTGCGCAGCAAGTAAATCTTTAGTTTCAATTAATATGACTGATTCTGTTGCATTACTGTTTTCTTCCGCGAATAATCCTGGGGTGAGACTTCTTCCCTAAGTTGCTACATCTGCACCTTCTCACGACATGGATTATTTGATTTCACACCGCAACCCGGCAGCAGACTCACAACCGCTCGAACGCTTGCTAAAACTCGTGACCATGAAGTATTTGTTTTTCAAAAACAACCCTTATCAAATCTCGAGGACGAGATTTTTCTTAAGGGGGGTAGTGTTGTGACACCCCAAAATTTTAACTTTGTTTGTTAATTAAAATTTTGCCAGGAAATTTAAAACTTTTATTTTCTGGACTCCCTTTTTATTTTTGAACCTTTTTCTCCCTTGTCATTATGGAGTTTTTCCACAAAATGAAAACTTTCCAATTATGTTATTAGACTTGTTTAGCCTCTCAAGAAAATCTTTTCTTTCATTAGTAGAGCAAATTACATAATTAATTTGCTTGATCTTTAATTTCTTGAAAAATGATTTTTTTTCAAGGTTTTATGGCCATATTTGAACTACAACCATTTGATAAATTCACTTAAAATTCCAACCAAAAATTGGAGATGTCATGTGATGTTTTTAAACCACTTTTGTGCAAAAATATAATTTATTATTAAAATAATTTGAGCTCTACACCCAATTTTCTTCTCTGGTCCAGTGGGCAATTTTGCACTACAACCCACTTAAAAACTTCTTTCTAGCCTCCACCAAAATTATGGGATGTTAGTAGCAGCATATGATTCAACTTTATGCAAAAACCCAGTGATGTTATTTGAAAGTTTTGAGTGGATCAACCTCATCTTCATTCTGGTCCAACATGATGGTTTGTACAGCAACCATATTCTTGCTTGCTCTTTGGCCCTTGAGCTTTCTCATGCTTGTAGTGCACCTTGCAAAACCCTTAAGTCCAGGAGAATGGTCCCAGTGGATGACTCTAAGTGCTTGCAATCAAGCCCTTTTCTTTCTGTCCAAAACTGAAGTTTTGCAAAACTTGCACTGACAAGTTTCTCCTTGTAACAAACTAATCTCACCACCCTCTATTTTAACTAAAGAGACCCCACTCTGGAAGTTTTGGCCACCCCAAGAGATGCCTAGGTGCATGTGGCATTCTGTCGAGCACCCTTTAGGCATGACCAGTTTTGACATGAGTCATAGCTTGCACTGTGATCTTGCTTCCCTTGCCTAACCACCTTGTCCCTTGATCTCCCCTCTATCAATAGCCTAGTCATGTTGCTTGCCAACCCCGCCCGAGCGCTCTGGAGTGCCATGGCATTTCGCCGAGCAGCTGGTGAGCGTGCACTGGGCACGCCCAGAGCGCGCCAACTACAGCCGCGCACCCAAGCCGCCGCGTCGCGCGCCCCTGGCTTGGCCGGCACTGCAGAACCTCGCCACGCAGTCCCCTCCTCGCCACAACACGTCAGCCCGCCCTGGCACCCTACAGCGCCACCACCAGAGCACTTTTGGCGGCACGCCGGCGTCCGCAGCGCGCCTCTGCCAGGTCAGCGCCGCCCAGACCTCTCCCGCTCGCCACCTGCCCCTGGAACAGCTCATCCTCATCCACTCGAGTGTCCCCTAGCTCTCGTCGTCGCCACGACGCCCTGACGCTACAGGGAGGCTGATAGAGGCGAGGGTGTCCCGATCTTTCGATGAGATGATAACTATCGATTTGGTGAAGATGACTTTGACGATCCGACTACAAACGTGCACGAGGTTGCGCCTTAGAAATTGCTAAACCAACTTCGAGAGGTTATTGACCACGCCGGAGCACAATCAACCTGACCACGAAGGTCTATTCCTGCAAGCAATCGAAGAACAAGCAAGAATATGATAAAAGCAATCTGAATATTGCGAGTATATATGAAGTATTGATAATGGTGGGAATCCGTAAGCGGTCTTGGTCTGGTCGTTGGACACAAACGAAGTACACGAAGTTGCAATGGCTAACTTTTAACTAAACAAATCCCCAGCAAAAAGCTACTAGATGGATCTACTTATATAGGAGCAAGGGGTGGCGGCCAAGGAGGTGGGAGGACGTCCCAAGGCAGCCTAAAACCAACCCTAGGTCGTACAAGGCTCATGGGCCCAAGTGGAGGTGGTGCAACACCTTTGGACTTGTTGTTTGATTCGGATTCTGCTGCAGCGTCAGATTGTTTCGTCCATATCTCAATGCTTCGAACGAATTTAAAGGTGATTCCAATTGGAGTGGAAAGATAACGAAATCTACTTTCCAACAAAAAAAGAAACACCCAATTCGGAGTTCGTATGAAAAAGTTATTGCCGTTTTGAGTCAGGTATGTCTGTGCAGTCCGACTTGGACTCTATCTTCTCTTGGCCCAAAAGTGACGTGAAAGAACTTTTTGAACAGCAAGTAAACATCTCTTTCTCCCTTATCTTCATATGTGTGTTGTACAAATGTCCCATACACCTGCAATTAGACAAAACACAAAAGTGTGTGAAGTATTTTTGTTCTGGATAACAAAAATAGATTATTGAATAGTTTGCACTAGAAATCACCTGACAAATATGCATGTATGCAATATTTTTGGTCGTATCCAAGGTAGTCATGTCCTCATCAGAGGCAGTTCGCCGGCGAACTTATCCCCGGCCGCCGCAAACCGACATGGCCACGCTATAAAAAGGGACCCCGAGCCCCTCTGAGCACGCACGCAACCTCAGTCCACTCCTCCAGTTCCCCACATGGCAGCCAATCGACCCGAGGAGGTCGTCTTCTTCCTCTCCGGCAACTCCTGCCGCCGCTACTACCCCGGCCATTCTGGCGCAACCAGAGCCTCTCTGGTCCTCCCAACGCCACCAAACGACTCCAATCCATCTTGCGGAGCCGCCCAGACCCCCAGCTGCGACGGCGAGCCACCGGAGCCACAAAACCACTTTGCTCCCGAAACCACCGGCCGCCGCGAAGCTCGTCGACGGCGATTCCCTCCATCTCCGACAACTCTACAACCACCGGAAGGACCGCCCTTGATCCACGGATCCATCCCCGCCCTCAACACCCCGCAAGGACTCGCCGTTCGCCGGCGACCCTCGCCGGAGTTCCGCCCCGCTCGGGCAGAGAGAAAGGAGGGGAGGGAAGACTAGTCAAAACTGACCAGTGGGCCAGGCGGGCCCACTGTCAGTGACACCACGCGCGTCCACGCTGGATAAGTGGAGGCGTAATTTAAAAATACGCCTTCGACGTGGTCAGTTCGAAACGTTTTTCTTTTTCTGTTTAAATTTATTTTTAAAAACAGATTTTTGACCAGAACTTTGACTAGTTATATCTTTTTAAATATAACTCCAAATGAATTAATTATTTTTTCTACCTCTCTCAAATATGGTCTAGTTTATTTTAAGATTTATTTGAAAATTTTCCAAACAACTTTTTTGTACTGTTTTTGAAATATGTGTTAATTGCATATTTTTGAAAATAGGAATTTTTGGAAGAGAAGATAACTTTCAAAAGTTTGGAGAGCACCCCCACCTCTCCACACCTTTAAGGCAAGCATTCTGAACCCCCGGAATAATATTTCAGTGTGATAGTTGACACGTATATAACACCATCTTGTCTCGGAGTATTGTTATTTCATGTGATATGATCATTTTGCATGGATGCATATTGGTGATTTTCCTTGCTGTTGGAAATGAACATACATGTGTTGGTAATCATCCTCATGTGCCTTACATGCATGCCGGTAAGGAATCCAGGAAAAGCCTCTGCCTTGGGTAGGCGTGAGCTTGTCGCCGGTCTCCGTCGGGACGGTTATATCCGGTATGGCATGGCAAGGTATAATGAGTGTTGATTTGTTGGTTGAAATAATTTTGTTACACATGTCATGCAGGAAACTCATAAGCCTCCTGAGTCGGCCATAGATCGAGTCTTGTTCCGGTAACCCCCATGCTTGTTTCGTACTACCACTTGTCCCTGCCATAGGTAGGGTGCGGTTCAGTAAGTTGTCAACCCCTTTCCTAGCACACACCATACAGAGAGGCCATGGTGGAAGATACCGGAGGCATCCGGTAGGCATGCCACCTGACCCGGGGGCATGGGTGTTTCGGTTGTAGCCGAAGGGGTAGCTCCCCTAGTTTGCGCGCGGTATAAATTTTGTGATCCCATGCTACGTCGAGGTTGTAGCCTCCCCACTTAGAGTTTTGCTTAACGGGTGCCGTGGGTGATTTCCAGACACCGGTAAGTTAGGCTGGTGTGTGCGGATAGGTGTGTTTTCAATTAAAAGACCGTAGATGGAATTAGTCCCGATGGACTAAAGGAATCCATTACTAGTGGGTAAAGAGTACACCCTCTGTAGAGATTAAACCTATTCGAATAGCCGTGTCCGTGGTTAAGGACTACAGTCTGGATGGGTCAAGTGTTGGTCTTAGTGTCGGTCTTCGGAGGAGAAACTACTAAACCCGAATATTGATTATGACTTGTGATATATGATGGTTATGGTTATTATCATTATGGACTAACCGTTTGCATTTTTTTGAAATAATGAATATCCCTGGGACGGTACCACCTCCTGGATATTCACTATGATTATGTTATTTTATAAGCCCTTTATGTGGCGTCGCTCAGACGCCCGACTGTGGCATGCTTGTTATCTTATTTACTTTACAAGCCCTTTCTGTGGTGTCGCTTAGACGCTCGATCGTGGCATGCTTGTTATCTTATTTACTTTACAAGCCCTTTCTGTGGTGTCGCTTAGACGCCCGATCATGGCATGCTTGTTATCTTATTTACTCTACAAGCCCTTTCTGTGGTGTCGCTTAGACGCCCGACTGGGGCATGCTCTTTTTACTATCCTTTCGAGACGTCACTTCAGACATCCGATCGGTGCATTTTATTACTATTCTGTCATTGCATATTCCTGTTACATACATAACCTGCTTGCATGCATAAAAGATTTTTATCTATGACTGACGTTATGATCTCAGAATATTTTGGAGTATGATTATCTATGGCTATATTATACCTGTGTTTTTAATGGTTGCGAGTACATTCAAAGTACTCACTGGCTTGTCCATGGCTATTGTCTTGGCCAGATTGTCTGCTTGGAGAGGAGCGTTACGATGACAGCCACGGAACCTAAGCAACGGTGATAGCAGCCTCGCGAAGATAGGAGTTAACCTGGTCAGCTGTTCCTGTGGGAAATGGAGTCCCATAGACCGTGGTGATCCACAAACCGCTTCCGCCCTCAACCACTAGAAACCATTTGATGTACTCCCAGGCCACAATGGTCTTGTACTTCATATTTTGTACTTTTGCTTGGAATTTCTGTAACAAGTTGGTGTCTCATCAGCTAACAGTAATCCTGGGGCTGGTGAGCACAATGACCCTTTTCTGGAAATTAAATCCCGGAAAACCGGTCGTGACATATAATACTGTACAACATGCTACTCGATTGAGGTGTTCAATTTTGGATTTAATTCACTATTTTGACCTACTGAACGAGCTATTTCATTGAATCGAGATATTTCATTTTGGGTTTGATTCGCGTTTTTGAGTGGGTCAACTATTTGTCATATAGTAAATCGCAAGCAACGAGCATGTAAAAACATATTACTCCCGAGCATCATCTCTCCATCTAAAAAAGAAGTGGCAAGCTAATATTTCAAAATTTGATCCGAATTGACTTGGTAAGGTAGACGTGGATGCTCGTTCTCCCAAAATTTGAACGAACCGTTAAACATCCTCTCTGCTCGGCGAAATTCGCCCGAGCAAATAAATGGGAGACGTGAAATTACCGTCCTATGTGGGACACGCATCAATTGGCCCATTGTACATCGAGGGTAGGTTCGTAACTTCATCCAAGCGCGCCTTCTCCTCGGCTGAAATGACATGTGCCGAATAATTCATAAACCATGGTCGGCAAAACACGCTCTCCTCGCCCCAAATAGCTCGCGCCCACTATTTCAAAACACGCTCTCCTCGCCCGAAATCGCTCGCGCCCACTATAGTTCAAAACACGCCCTCCTGGCCCGAAATCGCTCCCGCCCACTATTTGGGGAGAAGCAAAGTTACTCTACTATCCCCGACCCTCAGTACACAGACCCAAGCCGAGAAGCCTATAGGCAAGGGTAGAACTGTAACTCCCTCTCACATTTCAGACAAATGCATCCGTAAGACATGGTTCCACTCCCCTCCCAATTCCCCCCCCCCCCCCCCCCGCCCGCACCCATTCAATACCTCGTTGGCGCCAAATCACCTTCTCCCCAGGAAGCTCCCTTCTCCCGAGCCGCGAAACCTCAGCCCCACCTCTATGGCGCCCCCCACCGCACCAATTTCACAGCCACCCTCCTCCCTAATGCCGGAGACGCTGTCCATTTGCCGTCATGCACTGGGTCGTGTGCCTCTTACTCCGTGCTGCTGGTGCTGCCTCGACGACAGCCGCGTGAACCGTACCGGAGCCAATTCACCCCCGCCGTTGTTCACGGTGCCGGAGCGTCTCCAACTTCGGATCCGTCCAGAGTCCTGGCGCTGCTTCGGCGTAGCCGTCGACCATCGCGACATCGCTCTTTCCCTGCCGCCGGTCGCCACCGCAATCGCGGCGGCCTCACCGACTCGGCAGTTGGACCTGCCTACTTCACCATGCCGCCAGATAAGTCGCACCCTCATCTCAAATCACTTTATTTAGGCGTCAGTTGTTTGAATTTTTATTCTGGGCCAATTGATTTGCAATGGGAAGCAGCACGCCTCGAGGCGGCGGAGCTCCTAGGCTGCTAGTTGGCTGGTGTCTAACGTAAGGGTGCGGGGCCGCAAGTTCGCCGCGGAAGCAGTGCTTAGATGACTATCTTTTAGAGTTGCGTGGGTTGAAGGTACTGCTGCCGCCGGATCTGGATGACGGGGAGTCTTTGTGGATTGGCCCCGGGGCGGCACAACCACGGCAGTGCGGTGGGGCGGGGAGCGGGGTTTTGGCCGGGGCCACGGACGGCGGAGGCAGGCTGCTCTGCCGTTGGTCGCTAGCTCTTCGAGGAAGATTCCGAACAGTGTCAGCCGGGAGGCACAAGACGGCCAACCATCCGGCGTAGATCGGACAGTACCAAAATAAAATAAAATCGTGTGACCCCAATTTAGTCTTCAGTCAACAGACTTGTGACCACTCTCGTACCTTGCTGTTGATCTCTTAGTGTATTTCTTTAGATCAAAGAGATATGTCGTTCTTAACATTATGCGTTATCTGCATCTTCAGACACACCGTCTTCCGACTCACCGCAGCTGCTCCAACAAGGGAAGCATACACCAGAAGGGAGTTATAGTCCCCACTCAATAGTTCCCTGCATCGAATGCGCGTGCCCGACATGCACAGCCACAACAACTGCAGGGCCATCAACAAGTCAGCACATGATGCTCACTCCTATGGATGGCAGCCCGATAGGTTGTACCCTCATCTTACTTGTGTGCAACATTTATGGCTTTGTCATTCATCTAAGCATGGAAAATAGATCATCACATTTCACTGTATATTCATGTTGATATCTTACGGGTCTTGTTCAGGAGTTAAAGTTGTTCCATAGTTCAGCTAAGATACTTGTTCTTTAGGTAAACTGCTCCATAGTTATCATCCATCAGCCAATGCTATCCCACAGGCTGGTGATTATAGTATTGTACCACTTCTAGTATTTCCTATGTTGTTCTTTAATACTTATGTGTGCCATCTAGTTAATCTCGAGTACAAACGATACATATTCTGTAGCTTTCATCTGTGTTCTCCCTTTAGTTTATGAGACCTGTTGCTGCTAGTTAACCCCAGTCCTACTATTTATGTCGTCTCCTACAGGTACTCATTACATAAATCTAACTACTAGTTGTCTTCCATGCATGTCAGATATAATTGCACACACTGATATATCCACAAGAACCTCACGGAGCAATGTAAAGGCCAATAAACTTGATGTCAATGATACCCAATATGATGGAACATGTAAAGGCATTTCTTCAGAAGACTTGCAGAAAGATGATGAATCCTCTTCACCCCACAAGGTCCTTGCTCTAACTTGGCCTATGATATGGGTACAACATGCATATAATGTCCTGGAGTGTATCTACTCTGTTGCAATGCCATGTGCTTAGCATGCTGATCATGCATGTAAATATGTCATGCCTTCCTGTTTTTCAGTACCTATTCCATTCATGATAACATGTTTTCAAATTCAAGTAATGTCATTCTACTCTATCGCAATGCCATCTGCTCAATTTGGACATCATGCTTCTGAATATCTTATGCATTGTTATTCATCAGTATGTACTTCATCTGTCTACCATACCATGTTTTTTACATTGAAGTGTTGTTCTAGTGCTCTGTTGTAATGCCATCTTATTTTCCCAATCATACACGTGTATGTTGCCTTAGTTATTTCTATACGTATTCCGCTAGCATACAGTTTTACATTCAACTAGTGTTTTTTTTGCTGTGTTGTCCTGTCGTATCCCTAGCTCTTACAACATACTCCCTCCGTCCGGATTACATGTTGCCGAAATGGATAAAAAAGGATGTATCTAGAACTGAAATACGCCTAGACCCATCCATTTTTTCCGGATGGAGGGAATACATGTCAATATGTCATGCCTTTCTATTCTTTAGTACCTATTCCATCTCTCTGCTGCTGCATGTTTTATAATTAAAGCACCATTCTTCTATACAAGGCATGCAAGGGGAAGACGACTATGTTAGAATTTGAAGGGTTACAAACAAGGCCTTTGCAAAAGATCCAAACGCCAGGAGATAATAAACCAACTCCAATTTTTATAGATACTGCTCCAGCACAGAGAAACCCAACTCCTACTGATAATAAGCAGATTCTAGTGGCCAAAGAACTAGTCCGCTCCAGTCCAGCAAAAATATGTCAACTCAATTCTAAGAAGCGTGTGTGTATCCTTGCATCATGAAATTTTATAGCATGCTGATCATATTTTCTACATGTTTCTTACCCATCTCTCTTTTAGAAAATAAGCTTAACAGATAGAAGATTTTTTGCAATGGTATCATTTATGAGGAAAGATTCTTGCAGGAATTCTCTGTGCTCCAATGTAGATGTAAGTACCTGTTGTATATCACTATATTTTTACATCAGCATGTATTTTGTTAATCGGCGTGAATCCAAGCTTTATCTGATCTAAATTTAGTTGTAGCAAAATGTATGATTAAAGGCCACAATGTTGATTTTTGCAAGGAAAACTGCGTGGTAGTTTTGCATCCTGAGCTGCATGAGTGTACTATCTCATATCAGTGGGTTTGAATACTTTGGTTCTGCAGTGGGTTTTTCAGTGGGTTTTTACTGTGTTGTCCTGTTGTATCCCTAGCTCTTACATCATACTCCCTCCGTCCGGATTAAATGTCGCAAAAATGGATAAAACTGGATGTATCTAGAACTGAAATACGCCTAGACCCATCCATTTATTTCTGGATGGAGTGAATACATGTAAATATGTCATGCCTTTCTATTCTTCAGTACCTACTCCATCTCTGTTGTAGCATGTTTTATAACTGAATCACCATTCTTCTATATAAGGCATGCAAGGGGAAGACGGGTATGTTAGAATCTGAAGGGTTACAAACCAGGTCTTTGCAAAAGATCCAAACGCCAGGAGATAATAAACCAACTCCATTTTTCATAGATACTGCTCCAGCACAGAGAAACCCAACTCCCACTGATAATAAGCAGATTCCAGTGGCCAAAGAACTAGTCCGCTCCAGTCCAGCAAAAGAATGTCAACTCCATTCTAAGAAGCGTGTGCGTATCCTCGCATCATGAAATTTTATAGCATTCTGATCATATTTTCTACATGTTTCTTACCTGTCTCTCTTTTAGAAAATAAGGTTAAACGATACAAGACTTCCTCCATTGGGATCGTATTCGAGGAAAATATCTTGCAGGAATTCTCTGTGCTCCAGTGCTGATGTGAGTATCTGTTGTATATCACTATATTTTTACATCAGCATGTATTTTGTTAATCGGCGTGAATCTAACCTTTATCTGATCTAAAATTAGTTGTAGCAAAATGTTAAAGGCGCCAATGTTGATTTTTGTAAGGAAAACTGCCTGGTAGTTTTGCGTACTGAGCTGCATGAATGTGCTATCTCATATCACGCACATTACTGAATTGTAGTGCTTCTCTGGTTGCCCATTCATTCATTGTGTTAATGTTGCTTTCATATTACCTTACCTGGCTGATGATAGTTGTGCCATATTGTGTTAATTTGGTGTAGGCTAGTTGCCCAAACATTTGTTGTGTCAATGTTGCTTTCCTATTATCTGACTTGGCCAATGATAGCAATGCTAGTGTGTTAATTTTGTGCAGGCTGCTGAAGATAAGAAGACAAACTCTGAAAACAGCAAGGCAACCCCATTGTTTCTTTCCAGT
Organism: Aegilops umbellulata; assembly: GCA_032464435.1. NCBI lineage: Eukaryota > Viridiplantae > Streptophyta > Magnoliopsida > Poales > Poaceae > Aegilops > Aegilops umbellulata. The sequence continues at coordinate 155,998,415 of CP136056.1, forward strand.
AAATCTAGGCCAGGTAATATGGCAAGAACTCATGATTAATCTATTTGGTTCCCGTCCTAATTTACGTTATGATGCAGTGGTCAAGACACTCTCCACTATCAATAATACAAGCCTGCCAAAATCGCCATCTGAATCTGTTTACTATCCTCTGTCTCGAATGCAACGGAATAAATGTATGTTTGTGAACCAATTAATGGCTGAAGCAATGATGGAAATGGTGGATGAATCAGAGGTGCAGAGTCGTGTGACACAACAACTGATCAATGTTTTTAGAGACAGTGTGGCAAAGCAGCAAGAACTTGCCCACATGCTTATGGGCGTCATCTGTGCTGAGGTTGCAGATTGTGACGTTGTAGATGGTTAGGTTCTGCTCATTTATTTGCACTGGCATCAATCTTTGATTGCCCAGTGGATGTAATTTCCTGTAATATATTCTGGATGTGCAACGTTATTCCCTGTATGTCGTACCTTTGCTCGTCGTAATGGGCTCAGATTATCTAATTTGGCCTAAAGACATGAACGAACTTTAGTGGGCCCATTGAGTTAATGGGCCGTTACTAGGCCGAAAGTTAATGGTCGGCCCTCTTACCTCCCGGGTCGTTAACAGGCCGACATCGAAGCGGGCAATAGGTGGCCCCAATTTATTTCATGGGCCGTTAATAGGCCGTTACTAAGTTTGGGCTACATATGGCCCAACTATACTGTAGGCCTTTAGCAAGCCGAAAGAGACAGCGGGCTTGTATTGGACCATGAAGAGCATGGGCCGCTAAGAGGCCGAAAGTCAGGTCGTATTATAAACGGCCCAACTATGTTGTGGGACTTTAGCAGGCCGAAAGAGAAACCGGGCTGGTATTGGACCATGAAGGGCATGGGCCGTTAAGAGGCCAAAACTAAGGTCCGACTACAAATGGCCCAACTCATTTATGGTCCGTTAATAGGCCGAAAGGCACACAGGGCCGGGAATTGGCCCAACACCTAAATGGGTCGCTAAAAGTCCAAAACTCAGGTCCGACTACAATTGGCCCAACTGATTTATGGGCCGTCAACAGGCTGAAAGTGATATTGGGCCAGAAATTGGCCCAACACTTAAATGGGCCACTAAAAGGCCGAAACTCAGGTCCGACTACAAATGGCCCATCAGATTTATGGGCCGTCAACAGGCTGAAAGACACACCGGGCCGGAAATTAGCCCAACATTTAAATGGGTCGCTAAAAGGCCGAAAGATGTACATCCTAAAAATTGGCCCATCCATTAAATGGGCCGTTAACAGGCCGAAATTTTATCGGGCCGATATTGAGCCCAAGTATATAGCGGGCTGTTAACGGGCTTGAACTGGCGATGGGCTGCAATGGTGTGGGCCGAATTGGCACATCTCGTATGGGCCGTGGGCTTAAATGGACCTGACACAAGTAGGCCTTATATGGGTCGGCCTGCTAATTTTTACTGGGCCGGCCTTTTTCACCGGAATGGGCCAATGTTGGGCCGTGCCACCTGTCGACATATCATAGGCGCCTATCTGACCCACTGACGAGCTGACACGTGTTTCGTTCGGCCAATAAGAATTTTACACGTGGAAATTTCCCATTGGTCGGGGCTGTTAACGGGTTATCGAATCCAAAACCCGACCCGATAGCTTAACGGCGTTCCGTTACGGTGGATGCCACGTGTCGGTCACCCTTGACGAACGCACTTCTGTGACGCGTGATTTATCGTCATGGAAGTGGACACTTCCGTGATGATAATTTTGGTAATGTCATGGAACATTTCTACGACACCACAGGTATGACTATCTTGATTCTGTCATAAATTTGTCATGGATGTACATGCATGACAAAAAAGCAACCTACTATGACAAACACGTATCATCACGAAAGTGTATTTTTTTTGTAGTGATAGGAGGAAGGAGTGCGTCGGTGGAGCAACAGGGGGCCCACGAGGGTGGAGGGCGCGCCCTGGGGGGTGGGCGCCCCCTACCTCGTGCCTTCCTCTTTCGTTTCTTGACGTAGGGTCCAAGTCTCCTGGATCATGTTCGGTGAGAAAATCACGTTCTCGAAGGTTTCATTCCGTTTGGACTCCGTTTGATATTCCTTTTCTTCGAAACTCTGAAATAGGCAAAAAAACAGTAATTCTGGGCTGGGCCTCCGGTTAATAGGTTAGTCCCAAAAATAATATAGAAGTGGATAATAAAGCCCAATATTGTCCAAAACAATAGATAATATAGCATGGAGCAATAAAAAATTATAGATACGTTGGAGACGTATCACATACATGATAGTGAATAGAGAGCTTGTCAGGCGCAGCGTGACTGGCGTCTACCAGCGCTGCATCGAGCCAGAGAAAGGCAAGACAATCCTCAGAGAAATCCACCAAGGCGAGTGCGGCCACCACGTGGCCTCCAGATCCCTTGTCGCCAAAGCTTTCCACCATGGATTCTTCTGGCCGACTGCTTTGGACGACGCCAAGGATTTGGTCAAGAAGTGTAAAGGGTGCCAAAGATTCATCTCCAAGCAACACCTGCCGGCTTCTGCACTCAATACCATCCCCCTCACTTGGCCGTTTGCCACGGTCTGGGGGCTGGAGATGGTGGGCCCATTCAAGATAGCACGCGGTGGCATGACCCATCTGCTGGTCGTCGTGGACAAATTCACCAAGTGGATTGAAGCAAAGCCAATCAAGAAGCTGAATGGTCCGACAGTTGTGACCTTCATCGCAGATATCACCGTCTGGTATGGCGTACTGCACAACATCATCACGGACAATGGCACAAATTTTGCCAAAGGCGCCTTGGCCCGTTTCTACGCGACGCAGGGCATCCGACTGGACTTAGCGTCCCTTGCCCACCCGCAGTCAAACGGCCTCATCTTGTCCGGCATCAAGCCCTGACTGGTCGAACCCCTAGAGCACTCGATCGGCTGCTGGATCGAAGAGTTGTCAGCCATCCTCTGGAGTCTTCGTACCACGCCGAACAAAGCAACCGGCTTCACTCCCTTCTTCCTCCTGTACGGGGACGAGGCCGTCATCCCAACTGACATCGAGCTTGACACGCCTCGCGTCACCATGTACACGGAGGCGGAGGCGAAGGAGGCACGAGAAGACGACGCCGACCTGCTGGAAGAGGGCCAGCTGCTAGCACTCAGCTGGTCTACCATCTACCAGCATGGCCTGCGCTGCTACCACAGTCGAAAGGTCAGGCCACAATCCTTCCGAGAGGGGGACCTTGTGCTCCGCCTGATCCAGCGAACAGCTGGCCAGCACAAGCTCTCGGCCCCTTGGGAAGGGCCGTTCATCATCATCAAAGCTTTGGGCAACGACTCCTACTACCTCATCGACGTGCAGAACCTAGGGCACGCAAGAAGGACAATTCCGGCAAGGGACAGAGCACCCATGGAACGCAAATCTCCTCCGAAGATTTTACAGTTAATGCAGTATGTACCATGCTACCTTTTGTATTAAGAGCAAAGACAACGGGTCCCTCGAGGATCACTCAGGGGCTACCCTTTTTTATCTATATGATAAGTTTAATGCCTATGAATGATTTCATTCCTTTGCCCGGCACCGGGTCCGACCAGTCAACCCGAAGGCTCGCTGCCTTGTCCTATGTTGATGCCACCTGCGGTCGGACAAGTAGTGTGCCGACATCTAAGCCCGCCTGCGGATCCGACTGGTCGGCGGAGGTAAAGGCGCCAGGTGATGGAGCGGCCGACTGATGGATCTCAGCCTGGTCGGCACCAACAACAGTCGGCGTGGCCGCACACGGCCTGCTGGTCGAAGCTTGGTCGGGCTGGGGCCGGTCGTCCGCTCTGTCGTCCGGTGCGACGTCTTCGCCTTCCTCATCCTCCTCGTCCTCACCCTCGTCGTTGGAAGCGATTTCCTCCGCCGAGTCCTCCCCATCCTCTGGGTTTAGCCCGAACCAGTTGGGCGGCACCTCAGCGCCTTCCTTGTCCAGCTCGAGGATGAACACGATGGTGTTGGCGTACTCGGCGATCGCCACCGCACATTGGGTAAGCGCGCCGCTCATCGCCGCCAGCTCCGGTGTGGCCTCCTGCCAGAAGGTGGCCAGCTGGGCCATATCCAGGCTCGGATACCACACCTTGACGAACTCTAAGGCCGTCCGAGTGCCAGCTCGAGCTGCGGCGCCCTTCCAGTCCTCGAAGCGCCCGACTGCTATCTCCAGCCATTCGGCAGTTTGGCTGGGGGTACGTGGAACCTGGGCATCTGGCCAGAGGGCGGACAACACCTGAGTCCCGACGCACTGCAGGCGGTGGAGCATCCAATGAGCCAGCTGCAGGCACGTCTGGATGACAAGAAGTTGCTCGCCGATAGTCCGGGGCACGTTGGGCGCGATATCTGTGCCCGCCCTCCTCCGCACCTTGCGTCGCGCCTCGATGGCTTGGCTGACGGCGACGGAGTGACCGGGAAAGAACTCTGCACAAGAAGAAATGTCAAAAAATTAGAAGCCAGAAGCCGGCTCCTGCAGCAGTCGGCGACTACTCAGAAGAAGAAGTAACTTACCATCGATCATGTCCTCGATCTCGCCGTAGCCGTCAGACAAGAACTTCTCCTTCTCAGCCCAGTTCGAGTGTTGAGTCTCGAACTCGGCCTGGAGGTGAGCCTCACCGTCCTTCAGATTTTGGAGCTCTACCTTGTGCCGCTCCGCCTGGTCCGCCAGCTCCTTGGTCAGGCGGTCACACTCCTTAACCGCCTTGCTGCGCTCCTGCTCCTTGGTGTGGAGCGCGGACTCAACCTCGCCCAGGCGCTTCCGCAGATCAGCGGCAGCCTCTGCCAAGACAGGGAAAAGGAAGAAAGTCAACACCAACCAAAAGATAAGTATTTGTCGGGATATCTGGCCCGACTGCTCAACAGTCGGCCCGAATCTCGGGGGCTACACCCAGCGGGTGCGCTGACGCGCCCCTGCGAGAAGGAAGATGGAATGCATACTCTAGCTCTGGTTCAGGACGGTGGTCCGCTTGGCCAGCTCCTGGACCTGGGAATTGTAGTCGGCCGCACGAATGTTGTGGTAGTCCTGCAACAAAGGCAATAGAAGAAAAAACAAGTCAGCACTCGGAACTCATCTTGAAGTTCCGAGCCGCCTGCTCAGCAACCGGCCCGGAACTCGGGGGCTACACCTAGTGGGTGCGCTGGCGCAACCCCACGGAAGATTACAAGAAACGAAAACAAGAAGTAAGAAACATAACCGAACGGCCGTTCGCGTCGTCAGGAACTCCTGCATGTATTGCTGGAGAGTGGTGCCTTGGGTGTTGAACCGGGCCAGGGCTTCGTGCGCGGCCGCGTTCAAAACACCTGTGCCACCCCTAGACGTCCAATCCGGTGGGGCGGTGCTGTGTCCTCGGTGTCAGGGGCCGAAGAGCTAGCGGCCCCGATCTCCAATGGTCGTGGCGCTGAGGCCGCCTTCTCCGCACGCCAGCGCATTGGAGTACGGATTGCAGGAGTCAAACCCATAACCAACTCACCGCCGGCTGGCGGCACCAGTGGCGCGTCAGGCTGACTGCCGTGGGTGTCGGCAGTCGGCCGGTGCGGGGGCACCTACGCCTCCGGGACAATGGGGTCCTCTCCCCTCTGCAGGGTCGGTTGGTCGTCGCCAACCCCTCCAGTCGGCGCCTGGCCCTCTAGCACCACACGCTTCGCAGATAGCGGACCGGTGGACTCCGAAGCCTGGTTGCGAGACATTCCTGTGCCTGCACCTTGGCGGCCGCGTCCGCCTGCTCCTTGGTCGTCACGTCGGATCGAGCCTTGGCTGCCGCGTCGGCCTCCGCCTTCTCCCGGGCCGCGGCCTCCCGCTCCTCTCACGCCTCCCACACGTTCTTCTCCGTCGCTTCCTGGAGGGCGGCGAGTGGATCCACGTGGCGGGGACCCGCGGAGCCGTCTGCTGCCCCGATCACCAAGCCGGACAAGGCTTGTGACAAGGAAAGTGGGGCGCTACGCACCAAAGGAAGAAGGAAATAAGAAGACAGCAAGAAAGAAGAAAGCAAAGGCAAAACAAATGCAAGAAAAATCAAGGCACTTACGCGGACACCAGCGGGAGCCGCTTTGGGGCCTTCTGGAGGAGGGTCACTTTCGCGGCGGCCTCTTGCCGTTTGGTCGAGGTCTTGGGCTTCTTAGGCTGACAGCTGAACAACCCGCCGTCAGCCCGACGCTTCGGTGCGCCACCTGCTGTAGTCGGCATAGCCAAGGAGACGGCGCCTGTCCTGTCAGCGCCATGGGCGTGGCGCGGCTCGTCATCTTGCTCGTCGTCATCCGGCCATTCCCTGAGGCCGCCTCCTGAGGAGCCGCCTGCTACCTCACCGCCACCGCCTGCGGCGTCGTCCTCCTCCATGGCGGCCACCCCCATCTCGGGGTCGTCCGCGTCACTTTCGGCGTGGTCCGCCGTGTACCGATAGCCGGGCGCCGGCGCGCCGGCTGCCGTCTGGCCCGGGAAGCACTGCCACGTGGACGGATGGTCAGGCGGCAAGAAGAAATCTAAATTGACAAAGGGAAAAGAAAAATAGAAGACTTACCGCAGGCGGCGGATTTGCCCGGCTGTACGGCTCCTTGCCGAACCGCCACTCCGTCTCCGACAGCTTGCAGTCGGAGAAGAAGTTCACCAGTCGGACCACCTCCACATCCGGCAGCACCTTGGTGCACATCCGGCACGGGTCCCGGCGCCCGCTCAAGTTGCTGATGATGTGGGGACAGGCTTGAAGGGGCAGCACCCGGCAATCAACGAAGACGGCCAGCAGGTCCGAGGCCTTGAGGCCTTCCGATTCCGTCATCTCTTGGAGTCGGGGGAGAGCAGCGGAGGCGGCGGCCGACAGGTGATTCGGCTTGAACTTCCAGTTCCTGCCTGGCTCAGCAGGCGGGACGGCTGCATAAGTGCTAGTTCCTGTTTTCTGCTTGTTTTTTACACCGCAAGAAATCAATACCAAACGGAGTCCAAATGCAACAAAACTTTTTATGGAATTTTTATGGACCAGAAGACACCCAATGGGCCAGAGAAGCACCTGGGGGGTGCTCCGAGGGGGCCCAGGCGCGCCCAGGTGGGTTATGCCCACCTCGGTGGCCTCCCGCACCGCCTCTTTGCTCTATAAATACCCAATATTCCAGAAACCCTAGGGGAGTCCACGTAAATCAATTCCAGCCGCCGCAAGTTCCAGAAACACCAAATCCAATCTAGACACCATCACGGAGGGGTTCATCGTGCCCATTGGTGCCTCTCTGATGATGCGTGAGTAGTTCATTGTAGACCTAGTTAGTAGATAGATGGCTTCCTCTCTCTCTTTAGATTCTCAATACAATGGTCTCTTGGAGATCCATATGATGTAACTCTTTTTTGCAGTGTGTTTGTTGGGATCCGATGAACTTTGAGTTTATGATCAGATCTATGTTTTTATCCATGAAAGTTATTTGAGTCTTCTATGATCTCTTATATGAATGATTGCTTATAGCATCATATTTCTTCTCCTATATTTGGATTTTGTTTGGCCAACTTGATCTATTTATCTTGCAATGGGAAGAGGTGCTTTGTGATGGGTTTGATCTTATGGTGCTTTGTGATGGGTTTGATCTTATGGTGCTTTGTGATGGGTTCGATCTTACGGTGCTTGATCCCAGTGATAGAAGGGGAACCGACACGTATGTATTGTTGTTATTAAGGATAACAAGATGGGGTCTATTTCTACATAAATCGGTCTTGTCTACATCATGTCATCGTTCTTATTGCATTACTCCGTTTCTCCATGAACTTAATACACTAGATGCATGCTGGATAGCGGTCGATGTGTGGAGTAATAGTAGTAGATGCAGGCAGGAGTCGGTCTACTAATCTTGGACGTGATGCCTATATAATGATCATTGACTGGATATTGTCATGATTATTTGAGGTTCTATCAATTGCCCAATAGTAATTTGTTTACCCACTGTTTGCTATTTTTTACTCACTGTTTGCTATTTTTTTCGAGAGAAGCCACTAGTGAAATCTACGGCCCCTGTCGGCGTTCTGGGAACGGGGGTCCCCAGACTTGCCTGCCTGCGGCCTGCAGCGTGGCTCGAATGGGGGCCCAGCGTGGCCCATCTTCATCAACACAGGGGTCAAGACCCTCGCGAGGGGCCAAGCCTCGCGAGGCGGACGACGCGGCGCTTCCTCAAGCACGGCCTCCTCAGGCTGGTTCGCGAGGAGGCAGAGAGATCAAGGTGGGGTACCTCACGAGGTGCCCATGACGCAAGCCATGACGACTAAGGGTGCCAGGCGGGCGCCAGCCGCGCAGCATCTCCCTTTCCTCTTTGGTGCAAAGGGGGCAAGCGCAGGCGAGAGGATCAAGCAAAGGCACCCGTTTCGGTGCAACGAGACCAAGACCAGTCCAACGGTGGGAAGGAGGTCACCATGGAGCCCAGGACGGCTTCACCACAGGGCCTTTGGCAGGCGAAGACCAACTTTAGTCAGGATAAGTGTACCAGATGTTCCCCTTCGAATTGGCCAATTGTTGGCGCCCTTCCCGCTCAATATTTGGGAAGAGGCCCAGGGCCTTTGCCTATAAATAGGACGAGCCATCCCCAGGGTAGAGGGAACTGAATCTGATTCAGCACCTAGAGCAAGTAGGAGAGACCGAATCCAGCATCTAGAGAGAGAGAGAGAGAAGGGCGATCGAACTCCCCCTAGCAGTTCATCCCCTAGCCAAGAACAGACCCTCGCGAGGCTGTTCTTCCTTGTATTGTTCTTCCTCATCAGCCCAAGAGGCAATCCACCCACCACACTGGAGTAGGGTATTACACCACAATGGTGGCCCGAACCAGTATAAACCCTGTGTCACTTGTGTTGTTCTTGTAGTAGTTAGATCCTTTCGAGACGGGGAGGTAGTGGGCACGATCTCCGCGCGCACCCCAGAGTTCGAACCTTAAGGGTCTGCCGGAACCCGTGATCCGACATTTGGCACGCCAGGTAGGGGTGCGCTGGAGTCCGTCTTCCACCGCTCCGCTCTCCTCCGACCGTCGCATCCATGTCCGACGCTCGTCGGGCCCGCGCCGAGCGCCGGGCCGCCATCGCTTCCCGCGCCGTCCAGACGGCCCCCATCGGTGGGCGTCCTCGTCGTTCCCCGTCGCCCGCCGTCAACACCGCCACCGGCCCGGCGGGGAACGAGCAGCAAGCATCCTCTCAGCACCCGTCCGTGCGGCGAGATGGCCGCACCGCCACTCCGTCGCTCACCCCGGCCGGTTCTTCGTCGCACGCGCTTCGCGCGCCCTTGGAGGCTCGAGCTGCGCTCCTCGCAGCGAACGAGCTCCTGCGCTACCGCCCCGTCGACGACGTCTACGAGGAGTGGCTCGACCGCGTCGCTGAGCTCGTACGTGCCGCAGGGGGCTCTCCCGCGCCTTCCACACCGCTGCGCCGCACTCCGCCCCGCATGGGCAATGAAGCCCCGGGGGCATTCCAGCCACCTCCTTTCCAAGAAGATGCCATGGCCCCAAGGCGCGCAGCTCCTGGGCGGAACCCGCTCCGTCATGCGCCGGCCCAGCAGGAACAGAGCTGCCAAGAAGTCCCGCGACCGCAAGAGGCCGCCCGGGCGCTCCCAGCTCCGGTTCGCCGAGACCCCGCTCCGGCTCCGGCACGTCAAGACCCCGCGCTGCTCCCAGCTGCAGCGCAAGGGGACCCGCAAGGCCAAGCTCTCCCTCAACCAAAACCTCCCGTAGCCACCGTCGGCTGCCGCGCCTACACCGCCGAGCTGCGCGGAGTTGCATGGCCCGGCAAGTTCAAGCCGGACCTGCCCCCTCGCTACGACGGCACGACTGATCCCACAGAGTTCCTCCAGCTTTACAAGCTGGGAATCGAAGCTGCCAGCGGGGACGAAAAGGTCATGGCGAACTGGTTCCCCATGGCACTGAAGGAAGGTGCTCGCACTTGGCTCCTGAACCTGGCCCCAGGCACGATCTCCTCCTGGGACCAGATGCGCACTTGCTTCATCGCCAACTTCCAAGGTACCCGCGACCGGCCTCCCGCCGTGAGCGACATGCGCCGCATCAAGCAGCAACCTGGAGAGACCTTGCAAAAGTACATCCAGCGCTTCAACAGTGTGTGCCTCAAGATCCCCAGGGTGTCTGAAGAAGCCATCATTTCGGCCTTCTCCGATGGCGTGCGCGACGTCAAGATGAAGGAGGAGTTGGCGATGCATGAAGACCTCTGCACCTCCCTGGAGCTGTTCAACCTGGCGAACAAGTGCGCCAAGGCTGAGGAGGGACGCCTCTCCCTCCTCGAGCTGCCTGCCGCAGACCCAGAAGAGAAGAAGCCCAAGGCCAAGGACGTGAAGCGCAAGGGGGCTGCCGTGCTAGCGGCAGAACCGGACACCAAGCGGGGCAAGGATCTGCCCGAATCCTCCAGGGGTAGCCGATACTGTGTGTACCACGACCTCCACACCCACAACACCAATGAATGCCAAGAACTCCGCGCCGTGTGAGAAGAAAGAGTCGGCCGACGCCCTGATCGTGCTGACCGGGGCTACGGCTGAGGAGGAGGAAGGAACCCGGGACACTGGGAAGATCGTGGCCCACGTCAAGGCTGGCGTGACCAACCTCGTGAGGACCGCTGGCGTGACCCGCCTCGCGAGGGGGACTAGAGGGATCAGCCTCGTGAGGATCGCCCTCATGGCAACCCAGGCCTGCCGCCGCTGCCGCCTCATCCAAGAAGGAATGAAGACCGCCACCAAGACGAGGGGGCTGGGGGCTTCCAGGAGCCTCGCGCCATCGCCTGCATCCTGGGCGGAGCTCAAGCCCCAGCCTCTCAACGTATCTTCAAGCAGTTTGCTCGCGAAGTGAATGCAGTTCTCCCCAAGCTCGAAGCAACGCGTCCCCTCAGGTGGTCGGCCTGCACCATCACGTTCAGCTCAGCAGACCAGCTCAAGTGCGCGGCCACAGCCGGAGTCCTCCCAATGCTTTGTTCCCCAGTCATCAGCAACGTTCTGGTCACCAGGACCCTCATCGATGGAGGGGCAGGGCACAATCTCTTGTCCGTGGAAACATTCAACAGCCTCCAAGTGCCCTATGACCAGCTTCAGCCAACCAAGCCCTTCTCCGGAGTCACCGATGGTTCCACAGTCCCGATCGGGCAGGTCTGCCTCCCGGTAACCTTCGGCACCTACAACAACTACCGCACCGAGCTCATCGACTTTGACGTCTCCCACATCCGCCTGCCGTACAACGCCATCCTCGGGTACCCGGCGCTGGCCAAGTTCATAGCCGTGACTCACCACGGCTACAACGTCCTCAAGATGCCAGGAAGCGGCGGCATAATCACGGTGCCATGTCAAGAGAAGGATGCAGTGTGTGCCCTCGAGCGAGCCTTTCAGGCCGCGTCACTAGAAGACCCAGATCGCGGAAGCAGGAGGCTTCCTGAGACCACCCCCAAGAAGAAGAAGACAACATCAGGCTCAGCCCCTCAGGAGGCAGGCCCTTCAAGGCCTGCGTCTGCCCAGGGGGACCCTCCTTCAATCGCATAGGAAAGCGCGCCCGGCGCCCTCCTCAGGCAGGGCTCGGGGGCTATCACCTGGAGGGCCACCGACCTCGCCAAGGTCACGAGGGAGGCGCTGGGGCACCATGTGGAGGCGTGTTTCGAAGCAGGTTTCCCTCGAAATGAAGCCAGGGAAAGAAGGTCAGACCAGCAGGAGTTTGCTAGCAAGGCCATTCAAGAACTACAGGAGTCAAGGATCATGAGAGGTTGTCGTCGCCCACCAGCTGTGGCTCCCCATCCAGGCGAGGATGGTGGGCTGCGCGTCTGCGTCGACGTACCAGGGCTCAATCAGATCGCCACGGCGGAGCGCCTCTGGCCCTCACAAGTGGGGCGCTGCGGAGGACCACCCCACAGCTATGTTTGCATGCCTTATGGCCTGCCGAGCGTGGCTGCGGCGTACCAGCGCATCATGAGGAGCATCTTGGAGGCGCAAGAAGACAGGCGTTCCACAGCCCTGGCGGAGATGGAGGCTGCTCACGAGGAGCCACCAGTGCCTCCGGAGCCTCCCGAGGCCCCTGGGCCTGAGGGCTCGTGAGGATCGGCTTCCCCAGCCCACTGAGTCTGCTGCACCAACGCCATTGCATCGACGACATCTTCAGGTGACATCTTTCAAGTTTCATTCCCAGCTGGGAGCGCCCTCCCATGGTTGCGTCATTCCCAGGCCTCGTGGGTCCGTCCCTGTGGCATGTATCCCTTTTTATCTTTTCAGTCGCTAGCTTGCTTTGCTGGGGGCGCCCCTCGGGCTGCATCATCCCCAGGCCACTCAGGCTAGGCCCAGCGGCATGTATCCCTTCCGCGTTTATTTCCAATTATGCATCATGCTTGATTACTTGATGCCGTCCACGGCACCTCTTCTTCTTCATGTCGACCACTTGCACGTTAAAGGGAGGGTGTCTGAGCATCGCGACTCAGGGCTCTTACTGGCTCTCCAGCCCTCACCCTCTGGCCTTGTCCACGGCATCGCGACCTGGCATACCAGCGATGGCTGAGACAAGCTCGAGGGCCGGGACCCGAGGACGTAGAGTGCCGGCATCTAACCAGATTTTGCAGGAACACATCTCAAGATACGGCCCAGTGCCAGGCGCAACCTGCCTAGAGGTAGGGCCTCATGAGTCCCGCGCTGGCTCACGGGTGCCCAGATACACCTCACCTAGCTCTACCGTGCCAGCCACGTGTCAGGGCGGGGCTGTACACGCCCCGGGCGCTCCTCCCGGAGGGGAGCCCCCTCCCACGTACCAGTGGAAGCACCATGCTCCGTGCTGGCTGACGACACTGCCGAGGAGCGGCTATGCCCGTACACATACGGAAGCGCAATGCTCCGCGCTGGTGATAAACAACTGAGGGTGGCCTCCGGGCCGCATTAACCTCAGGGAGCCCCGAGCTCAGTGGCCGGCCTCATCGCAACGCCTTCCCCCGGGAGCGCCGCGCGAGGGGGCTGGGCACGGGGGCTACGACTGGGTCACGCCCAGCCGTACGCCCCAGCCAGGCCCCTCGGGCCTGGTTCGTCGCGCGTCTCTCCCCGAGCGGAGCCAAGGTATGAAGGCCGTTTGCGCGTCAAGGGGGACGCCTGAGCATCGCGACTCAGGAGCCTAACTGGCTCCGTAGCCCCTCACTCCTTAGTTCCGAAAGGCTATGCTGGGTGAGGTACGCGCAGGGTCGGGCTCTGCAGACGTAGAACGGAAACGCACCTACATCGCGCTTTCCTACTTGTTGTTCGTGCGCCAAGGGGGACTCCTGAGCATCGCGACTCAGGAGCCTAACTTGCCACGTGGCCCCTCATTCCTTTGGTCCCGTCCTGGTTTCCGGTCGGGGCTGATGCTGGGTGAGGCATGCGCGTGGCCGGGCTCTGCCGGCGTAGAGCATAAGCAAGTAGGGAAGAGGAACATAAAATTCAAGGAACTTAAAAGTGAATATTACAACCCATAATGTCGCCTTGGTACCAAACGCAAATTTAAATGCCTCCTCGAGGCGTCGTGCATGTGCAGGAATCGAAAGAAGAACAGGAGCGATAGCGGAGTCACTTGTCGGCAGCGGAGTCGCGTGGAGTGGCTTCGCCTTGTGGGGTAGTGGGGCCGGCAGCGCCTCGCTTCGGCTTGGTGCTGAAGGCCCGGAACTTCCCTAGCAACGCCTCTGCGCACCCCTTCACGGCCTCGACAGCGGCAGCGGCGCCCTCGCCGCTCACCGGCTCCAGCAGGCTGTCGAGGTCGGCACTGGGGTCGTGAAGGTAGACATGGGCGAAGACCCGCGTCAGCGCGGTGGAAGACAGGACATGCGCCTCGGCTTCAGCCGTGGGGGTGAGTCCGAGGGCGACATCTCCAAGAGCCTTCACCAAGAAGGGAAGCAGTTTGGCGGGGCCGTCCCCGTCACCAGCCAGCGGGCTATCCAGGCCACTCTCGTAAAGCGTCTTCAGTGAAGCGCGGGCATCCTTCTCCATGTCCGCGAAGGCCACACGATCCTCGGCAAGGACCCGGGCCTTGGCGTCCAGCTCGGCCTTCGTCGTCTCCAGCTCCTTCTTCAACGCACCTAGGTGGCTGCGACGCTTCTTGAGCTTTGCCTCCCGGTCCTCGAGCGCCGCCTCGCGAGCCTTCACCCCCTTCTCCTGCTCTTGGCGAAGGCGGGTCTCCTCTGCAAGCTGACCACACAGGCCTTGCAACTCGTCCTCCAGCTCCTTGCAGCGGCCGCGGATGCCAACCGCCTCTCCCAGGGCCGCGTCACGGGCAGCCTTCGCCTCGAGGGTAGCCTCCCTCTCCTCGTCACAGGCCGTCGAGGCCTGAACCAGCGCTGCCCGGATCGAGGCGTCAGAGCGAATCCACCCCGAGGCCAGCTCCAGGCGCCCGGCCACCAGGCGAGGGTCGGCGCCTAGAAGATCCTGCCGCAGCCGGTCCAGTCCAGCAACAGCTCGCTCCAGGATGGAAGAAGAAGGCGGAGAAGAATCAGTGCGCTTCAAGGCAGCAGGAGGAGTCGCGGAACCAGCAGCCGACGGAACGGGAGGAGAAGGTAGCGGCGGCGAGGCTGCAGTATCCCGAGACGGAGTCTGCTGCGCCTCCCCAGCCGTAGCAGCAGCACCAGGCAAGGGCAGCTCTGGGGTCGACCGAGCCATGGGGGCTGCGGCCCCAGCCAGATCAGCCAAGCCCCGCAAGGGCGAGTGGGCAGGAGAAGCCCGTGCGTCGCGGTCGCCCTCCCCTGCAAGTGGAGGTGTCGCCGCAGCTGGGGCCTCAGGAGCTCCCTTCAGCTTCTTCGCCGCGGGCGCCAGCCTGCTCAGGAGAAGTAATCGTCAAGCCTCGTCAGTGGAACAAGAAACTAGGAATTAAGGATCAAGCACTTACAGGTCGTCGCCAGAAAGCTCCAGTGGTCTCCTGCCAAACTTGAAGCCGGAGAGCCGGCTGGATGGGTCGACCTCGGAAGCAGAAGGCGCGTCAGCGGTTCGCCCCGGAGTCAAGGCGGACCCGCGGGGAATCAACCCGGTCCTGCCCTTCTTCGGGACCGGGGGCGAGCTCCCGCTGCCCAGCACGTCGTCGTCGTCATCATCATCGCTCAGCGAAAGGCGGAGAGCGCGGGGCTTGCGCTGGAGCGGGGGAGCCCTAGACTCTCCTCAGTCGCCTCGGAGTCGGGACCTCCCTCCCATTCCTCCTCCCCCGCTCCTCCGCTGGAGTCGCCGGAAGACACATCCACCGGATCCTCGGGAGCTACCACGGGCACGAGCCCGTCCCCGTTGAAGACGGGCATGGACTTCACCACTTGCTCCCAATCGTCGCGGAGGAACAGGGGCGAAGGCGCGCCCTCCAGCCTTGTTGCCTCGCCCCCGACCAGGGACTGGAGAACCGCAGTCACGTCCTCTTCGCCCACGGCTGCGGGGCTCGGGTGAGGCCTCCACATCGAGGGAGAGTACTGCCGAAGCAGAGCCAGCTGATGCTCCAGGAACTCCCTCAGCAACGACGCCCCGGTCAGCTTCGCCGTCGCCATGTTGGCTGGCTTCAGATCGGCGTCCATCTTCGCCAGCATTGACTTTGCGCGGGGATCCGTGAGCTCCGCCCGGCACCAGTCTTCCGAGCTCACGGGCGGCTCCGTGGGAAGGGCCAACCAAGGGTCGACGCACCCGGCGTCAACCAATACCCACTTGCTCCCGAAGCCCTCGATCCTCTTCCCTGGATTCGAGATGGCCATGGAGCTTCCGCATGCGACGAAGCCCGCGCACACAGAAGGGGAACCTTTGGAGGTCCAAAGGTAGAAGTAGTGGCGCAGCAAGACCACTTAAGGCTGCACCCCCACATGCGCCTCGCAGTAGTAGGCGAAGATCGCCAGGAGAAGGACGGAGTTGGGGTGGAGATGCAAAGCTTGCAAGTTGTAATGGCGGAGGACGGCGAGGAAGAACTCAGAGAAAGGAGGCACCAAGCCCGCTGTAATGGAGCTCACGAAGAAAGGAAAGAAGGTGTTCCCTTGGCCTTCAGCGGCATCGGAGCCGACCTTGAACATCTGCGCCCCGTCAATGCCCTGCGTCGCAGCCATCCGATGCAGTAGGGCGAGGCTCGCCTTCGACACGTTGGGCGAATCCAAAGCAGGCTAGAACCAAGCTTCGGCCGGGGCCCGGCGAGGCGCCATGGCTACCTGGGTCGAGCGGGTGGAGCAGATCTGGAAGCTTGGAGGAAGGGAGGAGAAGCGCAAGAAAGGGGATCTGAGCAGCGGATGAGGAAGGAGAAGGACAAAGCCCGAGAGGATGCCACACCTTTAATAACTTGCGCAGTTGCAAAAGCGCCTACGCCCAATCAACCGCCACGCGGCGCCCAAGGCCGCAGGCTGTTAGGGCCCGCGGCGCTTCGCCCTTGCCCTTTCGCCTCTCGGCACGGCCAAGTCCGTGCTCGCCTTGGGCCCGGGGGCTACTGTCGGCGTTCTGGGAATGGGGGTCCCCAGACTTGCCTGCCTGCGGCCTGCAGCGTGGCTCGAATGGGGCCCAGGGCCGGCCCTGGGGCATGGGCAGGGGGGCGAAGGCCCAGGGCCCAGCCCAGGGAGGGGCCCATGATGTAGTGCACATATATAATATAGCCAAGCAAAAATAGGTGAGAAAAAAATTATGAGAGAAGAAAAACGAGATGAGGTAGGCCCATCAGATAGCAGGTAGCGATTAGCGAAGCACCACGCATGCCGCACGACAGGGCCGCTCGTTTCGGTTGTGAAACAAATCAATCGAAGATCTCGTGGACGCCTCGCTCGTCTGTTCGTCCTCTCGTCGCTGTGGTCGCCTCGGTCACCGCTGTGCGCGTCGCCCGCCCTGCGGTAATCCAGCAGCCGCAGCCCACAGCAGTATGTATACGTATGTATGTGAGCAGTGAGCGCAGCCCGCAGCAGTACGTAAACGTATCCATGCATAACTCTCTGTACCATGTTCCTGATCCATCCCTGCAAACCCCAATTTCAGTAATTTCTTTTTTTAGAAAGTATTCAACTATTCATCCATGATCCATCCTCTAATTTTAGTGTTCACGAAGTTCCAAATTTTAATGTATAGTTTTCGAATTCAATCATTCAATCACGAAGTTCCTTTTTTTGTCATTCTATGCACATGTCTAGGGTTCCAATCATTCAAATCATCCGATGTATAAATTTCTAATTCCTTGAATAATTTTTTCTTCATAATATTACGACATTAGCCCGCCATATTGCCTAAGAAGCATTTGTCAGTTGCTCAAACAAGGAGAAAAAAGATAGAAAGGGATCTGAAGATTCAACAACTGAAGGGTACTTAAGTATTATTGTTGTCGATGGAGTCAGCTGAATTTGGTTCTTATTTGAGGTAATCATATCATGTTACTTTCAATTTTCTATCTTTTTAGTATTTCTGATCGTAATATGGCATTGTCCAACAATTATTATGTTTAAGTTTATGTACCACGCACGCGCATACATATATATGATCTTAGGACATAGGGGCACATGGCATCGAGTTCGCCTAGGGCCTCCCGAAACACAGGGCCGGCCCTGATGGGGGCCCAGCGTGGCCCATCTTCATCAACACAGGGCTCAAGACCCTCGCGAGGGGCCAAGCCTCGCGAGGCGGACGACGCGGCGCTTCCTCAAGCACGGCCTCCTCAGGCTGGTTCGCGAGGAGGCGGAGAGATCAAGGTGGGGTACCTCACGAGGTGCCCATGACGCAAGCCATGACGACTAAGGGTGCCAGGCGGGCGCCAGCCGCACAGCGTCTCCCTTTCCTCTTTGGTGCAAAGGGGGCAAGCGCAGGCGAGAGGATCAAGCAAAGGCACCCGTTTCGGTGCAACGAGACCAAGACCAGTCCAACGGTGGGAAGGAGGTCACCATGGAGCCCAGGACGGCGTCACCACAGGGCCTTTGGCAGGCGAAGACCAACTTTAGTCAGGATAAGTGTACCAGATGTTCCCCTTCGAATTGGCCAATTGTTGGCGCCCTTCCCGCTCAATATTTGGGAAGAGGCCCGGGGCCTTTGCCTATAAATAGGACTAGCCACCCCCAGGGTAGAGGGAACTGAATCTGATTCAGCACCTAGAGCAAGTAGGAGAGACCGAATCCAGCATCTAGAGAGAGAGAGAAGGGCGATCGAACTCCCCCTAGCAGTTCATCCCCTAGCCAAGAACAGACCCTCGCGAGGCTGTTCTTCCTTGTATTGTTCTTCCTCATCAGCCCAAGAGGCAATCCACCCACCACACTAGAGTAGGGTATTACACCACAATGGTGGCCCGAACCAGTATAAACCTTGTGTCACTTGTGTTGTTTTTGCAGTAGTTAGATCCTTTCGAGACGGGGAGGTAGTGGGCACGATCTCCGCGCGCACCCCAGAGTTCGAACCTTAAGGGTCTGCCGGAACCCGTGATCCCACAGCCCCCGGGTCTCTTCTTTATTATATTTGCCTTTGTGATCTATTTTTATTTGCCTTTGTTTTCAGATCTATTAATCCAAAAATACCTTGCTGCACTTTATTTAATTTGCGATCTATTTATTTAATCTATTACGACTTTCTCCCGTCCTTTTGCCATTTTCTTGTGTTGTTACCCGAAAGGGATTGACAACCCCTTTAATATGTCGGGTTGCGAGTATTTGTTATTTGTGTGCAGGTGCTGTTTACGTAGTGTTGCGTGGTTCTCCTACTGGTTCGATAACCTTGATCTCATCACTGAGGGAAATACCTACCGTTGTTGTGCTGCATCATCCCTTCCTCTTTGGGGAAATACCGATGTAGTTCAAGCAAACATCAAAAGGAATTTCTGGCGTCGTTGCCGGGGAGACATCATCAACATCTACCAGGTTCCTAATCACAAATCTCTTATCCTTGCAATTTACATTATTTGCCATTTTCCTCTCGTTTTCCTCTCCCCCACTTCACAAAAATTTACCGTTTTATTCGCCCCCTTTTTCGTTCGCCATTTTCTTGCCGGATCTTTCTACGATCTTGCTTTCTAGTCATAATGGCTAGTGTGACTACTCCTCCTTTGTCACCAGATTTTGAAGTTCTATACTTCAAGAAATGACAAGGAGAAAATTTGAAAGATGCTTGGTAAAGGCTGATGGAATCCTATCATGTTTGCAACTGAAAAGGAGATGCAAAGATTTTGCTTCATAATTTTTACATAGGATTGGCTTTGCATCATAGACAACTCTTAGATTTTGCCGCTAAAGGAAATTTTATTGACCTTGATGCTAATGCTGCCTATGAAATTTTAGAAGGAATTCTGGGGGTTCCACCTCAAAAGAAGGGGTTTTCTTTCACCCCAGAGGGAGTTCAAATGTTGAATGAACTTGGTGATTTGAATAAACATATGATTGAATTACAAAAATATAATGAACCCCTCAAACATCTAAATGGTAGTATCAACCGCATGAATACTTTGATTACTCTTTGCAATAAGCGATTGGATATTTTAGATCTCAAGACGGTTTCTTTTCTTGAGAATTTAGGTAAGCGCAAGGAGCCTCTCGGGTTTGAGAAAGCCCTTATAGAAGTTGCCAAAACTACGAATGACAACACTTAGATCCGTGCTTTATGCCTAGCTAGGGGCGTAAAACTATAGCGCTTGTTGGGAGGCAACCCAATGAAAAAAAATATTTTTGTCTTTTGCTTTATGTTCTTGAGTGTTTTCACAATTATGCTACTATTATGATTGTATTTTTTGTGTTTTAATTAGTGTTTGTGCCAAGCAAAGCCTTTGGTATCATGTTGGGTGATAGTTGATTTGATCTTGCTGAAAAAACAGAAACTTTACACGCCAGTCACAGAATTATTAAAAATCACAGCCACGTGATAAATACCAATTCTTTTTGCAAAGTATTAATATACAAATTTCTCACGTGGTCCTCATTTTTCAGAATTTTTGGAGTTACAGAAGTATTCAAAATATCCAGATTGCTACAGATTGTTCTGTTTCTGACAGATTCTGTTTTCTTTGTGTTGTGTTCTTGTTTTGATGATTCTATGGTTTCCTTTGAAGAGTTTTTGCCATAAAAAGTTGGAATACAGTAGATATAATGCAAGAATAAAATATTAATGGGTCTGCAACAATATTTATAGTAGTGATTTGCTTTCTTATACTAACGGATCTCACGAAGGTTTTGTTGAGTTTTGTGTGATTGAAGTTTTCAAGTTTTGGGTCATTTTACGATGGATGAAGGAATAAGGAGTAAGAAGAGCCTAAGCTTGGGGATGCCCATGGCATCCCAAGTTATTATCCAAAGAGAAGCAAGCAACTAAGCTTGGGGATGCCCGAGTGGCATCCCCTCTTTCTTCTAACGACCATCGGTATTTTACTTGGAACTATATTTTTATTCGTCACATATTATGAGTTTTGCTTGGAGCGTATTGTATGATATGAGTCTTTGCTTGTTTTTCCTTTTGTTTTAAGTCATGAATCCTTTCTGAACACACCTATTTGAGAGAGCCAAAATTATGCTATGACTTGTTAGAATTGCTCTCTATGCTTCACTTAAATCTTTATGAGCTATGGAATCGCTCTAGTGCTTCACTTATATCTTTTTTAGCACGGTGTGCTTTGTTATTTGTGAAGAAATGCTCTCATGCTTCACTTAGAATTATTTGAGAGTGGGTATTTTTTTAAGAAATTCTCTCTTGCTTCACTTAAATTATTTTGAGAGAAAGAAATATTTATGCTCATGATCTTCACTTATATTTGTTTGAGCTATCAAAAGCAACATATGAATCTAGTCCCAAAGTGATAGATATCCAAGGAATATATAATAAAAACTTTCATGAAGATCATTGGACAAAATAAACTTGATTCTTTGTAATAGTTTTGAGATATGATGATAGTGATATGTGAGTCATGTTGACGAGTAATTGTGCTTTAGTAAGAATATTGGTGTTAAGGTTTGTGATTCCCTATGCAAGCGCGAAAGTCAATAGTTATGCAATGAAATTACATCCTACTTGTGGTGCATTATTCGGTGTTAATTACGCTTAATGCTCTCTTATGAGATTTTTTCGTTTCTTGGTTGGTCGCTTCTCAATCTTTTGCTAGCCTTCATTTTACACTAAGTATGATCACTACTTGTGCATCCAAAATCCTTTAGACCAGTTTTTCCATATGAGTCCACCATACCTACCTATATGCGGTATTCTTTTGTCGTTGTAAGCAAATTTGTATGTGCCATCTCTAATTTTCAAAATAAACTTCTCTTTTGTGTGCTCGTACCGCTCATGAAATGGTAGGGGGTGGCTAATATATTTCCATGCTAGATGTGTTATTCTCACGATGAGTGTTTATTCACTTGTCATTGCACGAGAGTATGGCAAAGGTATTAGGGATGCCCAGCCCCGGAATGAAAAATGAATTTACTTTATGTTGTCAAATAATAAATTTCTTGGAAAGTGTTGGTATGGAAGACACCCGTGGATACGGCTAGCCATAGAAAGTGAAAGTACGGTGGAAAAAGGAATAAACTTTATTTTCTCTTTGGGAACCGCCTATGATATATCTAGTATGGAAAGTATTGGGAACTACTCGATCGTTTTCGTTGACAGGAAAAGCATGCCTCCCAAAATGTTTTTATCTATCTTTTTCACTTTGAGCTCTGACACCTTTACAAATCCATACTTTCCTCTACGAAGGGCCTTTCTTTTACTGTATGCAATTTTTATTTTTAATTTGAGTCTCCATCTTCTCTTATAAAGCACCAACTAAGGGTCACTATGATCGTACTTGAGCATTGCATGTAGCTAATATGCGAGTGTGTTTCATGAATGGATCAATGATTGAGCATAATGGGCTTGGGATAACTTGCTTTAGTGTTGATATTTTGAAAGACATGGTTGCTTGTTGATATGCTTGAGTATTTAAGTTATCATATCAAAACTAGACTATTGCTTTGAACCATATAAAAGTCCAAATGTCCATGCTACAAAGAAAGAAAATGTGATGAACATGTTAGGCAGCATTCCACATCAAAAATTCTATTTTTACCATTTACCTACTCGATGACGAGCAGGAATTATGCTTGGGGATGCGATGTCTACTACACAACCTTCTTCTTGTAAATGTTGTTGGGCCTCCAAGTGCAGAGGTTTGTAGGACAGTAGCAAATTTCCCTCAAGTGGATGACCTAAGGTTTATCAATCCGTAGGAGGCGTAGGATGAAGATGGTATCTCTCAAGCAACCCTGCAACCAAATAACAAAGAGTCTCTTGTGTCCCCAACACACCCAATACAATGGTAAATTGTATATGTGCACTAGTTCGACGAAGAGATGGTGATACAAGTGCAATATGGATGGTAGATATAGGTTTTTGTAATCTGAAAATATAAAAACAGCATGGTAACAAGTGGTAAAAGTGAGCGTAAACGGTATTGGAGTGCTAGGAAACAAGGCCTAGGGTTCATACTTTCACTAGTGCAAGTTCTCTCAACAATAATAACATAATTGGATCATATAACTATCCCTCAACATGCAACAAAGAGTCACTCCAAAGTCACTAATAGCGGAGAACAAACGAAGAGATTATGGTAGGGTACGGAACCACCTCAAAGTTATTCTTTTCAATCAATCCGTTGGGCTATTCCTATAAGTGTCACAAACAACCCTGGAGTTCGTACTAGAATAACACCTTAAGACACAAATCAACCAAAACCCTAATGTCACCTAGATACTCCAATGTCACCTCAAGTATCCGTGGGTATGATTATACGATATGCATCACACAATCTCAGATTCATCTATTCAACCAACACATAGAACCTCAAAGAGTGCCCCAAAGTTTCTACCGGAGAATCAAGACGAAAACGTGTGCCAACCCCTATGCATAGGTTCATGGGCGGAACCCGCAAGTTGATCACCAAAACATACATCAAGTGAATCACGTGATATCTCATTGTCACCATAGATATGCACGGCAAGACATACATCAAGTGTTCTCAAATCATTAAAGACTCAATCCGATAAGATAACTTCAAAGGGAAAACTCATTCCATTACAAGAGAGTAGAGGCGGAGGAGCAACATAAGATCCAACTATAATAGCAAAGCTCGCGATACATCAAGATCGTGCCAAATCAAGAATCGCGCGCGCGAGAGAGAGATCAAACACATAGCTACTGGCTGATACGTCTCCGTCGTATCTATAATTTTTTATTGTTCCATGCCAATATTATTCACTTTCATATACTTTTTGGCAACTTTTTATATTATTTTTGGGACTAACATATTGATCCAGTGCCCAGTGCCAGTTCCTGTCCGTTGCATGTTTTATGTTTCGCAGAATATCCATATCAAACGGAGTCCAAACGGGATAAAAACGGACGGAGCTTATTTTTGGAAAATATGGAAAATTCCAGAAGAAAAATCCACGCGAGACGGTGCCCGAGGTGGTCACGAGGCAGGGGGCGCGCCCCTCCCCCCTGGGCGCGCCGCCTACCCTCATGAGCCCACCGTAAGGCGGTTGATGCTCTTCTTTTGCCGCAAGAAAGATAATATTCAGAAAAAAAAATCACAGAAAAGGTTTCAGGCCAATCAGAGTTACGGATCTCCATATATATGCGAAACGGTGAAACTATGCCAGAACAGAACGCAGAAATAGAGAGATAGATCCCAAGCCATGGGAGCCAAGGAACAGAGGGGAAACCCTCCTCCCATCTAGGGAGGAGGGCAAGGAAGAAGAAGAAGGAGGGGGGCTCTCTCCCCCTCACTTCCGGTGGCGCCGGAACGCCGCCGAGGGCCATCATCATCACCACGATCTTCACCAACACCACCGTCATCTGCACCAACGTCTCCATCACCTTCCCCCCTCTATCTACAGAGGTTTACTCTCCCGCAACCCGTTGTACCCTCTACTTGAACATGGTGCTTTATGCTTCATATTATTATCCAATGATGTGTTGCCATCCTATGATGTCTGAGTAGATTTCTATTGTCCTATCGGTGATTGATGAATTGCTATGATTGGTTTGAGTTGCATATTTTATTGGTGTTGTCCTATTGTGCCCTCCGTGTCGCGCAAGCGTGAGGGATTCCTGCTGTAGGGTTTGCAATATGTTTATGATTTGCTTATGGTGGGTGGCGTGAGTGACAGAAACACAGATCCGAGTAAGTAGGTTGTTTGCGTATGGGATAAAGGGGACTTGATACTTTAATGCTATGGTTGGGTTTTTACCTTAATAAATATTTAGTAGTTGCGGATTCTTGCTAGAGTTCCAATCATAAGTGCATATGATCCAAGTAGAGAAAGTATGTTAGCTTATGCCTCTCCCTCAAATAGAATTGCAATAACGATTATCGGTCTAGTAACATAGTCAGTTGCCTAGGGACAATTCCACAACTCCTATCACCACTTTTCCATACTCGCTATATTTACTTTAGTTGTGTCTTTACCTTAACAGCCCCTAGTTTTATTTTCGTGCTCTTTACTTTCTTGCAAGCCTATCCAAAAACACCTACAAAGTACTTCTAGTTTTATACTTGTTCTAGGTAAAGCGAACGTCAAGCGTGCGTAGAGTTGTATCGGTGGTCGATAGAACTTGAGGGAATATTTGTTCTACCTTTAGCTCCTCGTTGGGTTCGACACTCTTACTTATCGAAAGAGGCTACAATTGATCCCCTATACTTGTGGGTTATCACTGGCACATACCCTCAGCCCCGAGGGTGAACTACTCCCACCTCGTCATGGAGAGCGCCGGGATGATGATGATAGCCACCGGTGAGGGTTCCCCCCTCCGGCAGGGTGCCGGAACAGGGTCCCGAGAGGTTTTTGGTGGCTACAGAGGCTTGCGGCGGCGGAACTCCAGATCTATTCTCCTCCCCGGAAGTTTTAGGGTACGTGGGTATATATGGGTGAAGGAAGTACGTCGGTGGACCTCCGGGCTGTCCACGAGGCAGGGGGCGCGCCCCCACCCTCGTGGGCAGCCTGGGATTCCCCTGGCGTGCACTCCAAGTTTTTCCGATAGCTTTCCTTCCAAAAATAACTTCTCTAGTTGAGTTCATTCCGTTTCGACTACGTTTGATATTCATTTTCTTCGAAATACTGAAATAGGCAAAAAACAACAATTCTGGGTTGGGCCTCCGGTTAATAGGTTAGTCCCAAAAATAATATAAAAGTGGATGATAAAGCCCAATATTGTCCAAAACAGTAGATAATATAGCATGGAGCAATCAAAAATTATAGATACGTTGGAGACGTATCAAGATGCTGATACGTCTCCAACGTATCTATAATTTTTGACTGTTCCATGCTATTATATTATCATTCTTGGATGTTTTACAATCATTTTATATCATTTTTTGGTACTAACCTATTGACATAGTGCCCAGTGCCAGTTGTTGTTTTCTGCTTGCTTTTTACATCGCGGGAAATCAATACCAAACGGAGTCCAAGTGCAACGAAACTTTTTGTGGATTTTTTATGGACCAGAAGACACCCTATGGGCCGGAGAAGCACCTGGGGGTGCCCCAAGGGGGGCACAACCCACCAGGGCGCGTCTGGAGGCCCAGACGCGCCCAGGTGGGTTGTGCCCACCTCAGTGGCCTCCCGCACCGCCTCTTTGCTCTATAAATACCCCACTATTCCAGAAACCCTAGGGGAGTCAACAAAAACCAATTCCAGCCGCCGCAAGTTCCAGAAACACGAGATCCAATCTAGACACCATCACGGAGGGGTTCATCATGCCCATTGGTGCCTCTCAGATGATGCGTGAGTAGTTCATTGTAGACCTGGTTAGTAGATAGATGGCTTCCTCTGTCTCTCTTTTGATTCTCAATACAATGGCCTCTTGGAGATCCATATGATGTAACTCTTTTTTGCGGTGTATTTGTTGGGATCCGATGAACTTTGAGTTTATGATAAGATCTATGTTTTTATCCATGAAAGTTATTTGAGTCTTCTTTGATCTCTTATATGCATGATTGCTTATAGCCTCGTATTTCTTCTCCGATATTTGGGTTTTGTTTGGCCAACTTGATCTATTTATCTTGCAATGGGAAGAGGTGCTTTGTGATGGGTTCGATCTTACGGTGCTTGATCCCAGTGACAAAAGGGGAACCGGCACGTATGTATCGTTGCTATTAAGGATAACAAGATGGGTCCTATTTCTACATAAATAGATCTTGTCTACATCGTGTCATCGTTCTTATTGCATTACTCTGTTCCTCCATGAACTTAATACACTAGATGCATGCTGGATAGTGGTCGATGTGTGGAGTAATAGTAGTAGATGCAGGCAGGAGTCGGTCTACTAATCTTAGACGTGATGCCTATATAATGATCATTGCCTGGATATAATCATGATTATTTGAAATTCTATCAATTGCCCAACAGTAATTTGTTTACCCACCGTTTGCTATTTTTCTCGAGAGAAGCCACTAGTGAAATCTACGGCCCCCGGGTCTCTTCTTTATTATATTTGCCTTCGCGATCTATTTTTATTTGCCTTTATTTTCAGATCTAATAATCCAAAAATACAAAAATACCTTGCTGCACTTTATTTAATTTGCGATCTATTTATTCAATCTGTTACAACTTTCTCCCATCCTTTTGCCAATTTCTGGCGCCGTTACGGGAAAGGGATTGACAATCCCTTTAATACGTCGGGTTGCGAGTATTTGTTATTTGTGTGCAGGTGTTGTTTACGTAGTGTTGTGTGGTTCTCCTACTGGTTCGATAACCTTGATCTCATCACTGAGGGAATACCTACCGTTGATGTGCTGCATCATCCCTTCCTCTTTGGAGAAATACCGACGTAGTTCAAGCAAACATCAATGTGCAAGCGAAAGCTCTTGTCATCTTTCAATGCCCATGAAAGGTATTCTTCGGGATTGTTGCTTCCGGAGACCTTAGGTATGGTGAACTTGAGCTTGCCGTAGCATTGCTCTTCATTGTGCTAGGGTCGATGGTGATGACGCTCTTGGCGTGGAGGAGGGTCTTGAGCCGCTTGCTCCTCGTGTTCCGCTTGATTAGCTTGACATTGAGGTTGTGGAATTCTTGCACGGTTCCTCATTTCTTGGCGCTCCTCAAGGCGTGTGGCTACTTCTTGTCGCTCTTGTCAGATGGCCTCTTCTTGAAGTCATGCTTGGCGGTTGCGCTCGTCGACGACTAGTGTAGCTTCACGTAGAGCACGTTGGGCTTCAAGATTTTGTTCCTCGCGACGATGTTGTTCTTGTCGAGGGGCATCATCTTGTTGTTCTTGTCGATCTTGGCGTATTGGAGCTTGCGTTTGGACCGGAGGTTCATTAGCTTGTTGCCGTAGGCGTTCGCGTTCACGGGGACGGCCTTGTAAACCATTGCCATGGAATGGATTTTGCGGGGCTTGATGAAATTCATGGTCTTGGCGACGATGCGAACGAGCTCGTGGGGGACTTGCATCCAAAGAAGAACGCAAAGAATGTTGACTTGAGTGGCTCCGTCTTGAATAGGATGAAGTGGTAGAAGAGCGGTTAACCATCATGGCTCATATGTCTTCTTTGAGAGATGCCATCGATGCGTCAAAGTAGTCTCTCGTACGTTGCTCAGATTGTCGCGAATCGGTAGCGAGTAGGTCGATACGGTCGCCCAATGCTTCATTCTCTTGATGCAAAGCTCTTTGCGCACCGAAGAGGTGGTTCTTGGTGACGTAGATGTTCGAGTCCTCATCTTGCTCGATGAAGAGTGAGTTGGTAGAAGTAGTTGGCCTATCCATCATCTCAAGCAAAAATGTGAGTGGAAGAGAGGAAAGAATTATACCAAATGTACCTTATCCAATATTGAGGATGAATCAATGATCACTCAATAATGTAACAAGGAAATAGCACAATTGGTACCGGATCTCGTCGATTTCTCACACCTACACAAATAAAAGCCTTTGGTGGAGCTTCGTGAGGATGGTGGACAAAATTTATGCAATTGCTCGCAAGACTCAATAATGTTGGAAAAGATTCACAAATTTGCAAATGTAACAAGTAGACCAATAGCAAAATGTGGCACATGGAAACACACACACACACAGATAGATAAGTGGGGTCGTGCAACCAAGGAACGAGCACAAAATGTGGAAACAACGGAAAATGCTCTTGTTGCACAACTCTAGAGAGGCGCTAGCATGATTGCACAATAGGAGGATACGAGACTTGTGCACAACCTATAGAGCAAAAATGCAACACTTCTATCCCAAGTATGCTACATATGTATGATGTTTCGGCGATATGATCCAAGATGATCAAGTATGACAATCTTAATGTAGTATGATGCTATGGTTCTTGCTTAAAAGCTCTTTGCTTATATTTCTCTTTTGCTTAAAAGCTTGTTGGCTCTTTCTCTTTTGAGCTCTTTCTTTGGACTTCTTTTTCAAACTTGACGAACCAAGATAGCAATTGTGTATATGCGATGACAACCTTGTGACACAAGAGATGATACCAAGATACAGATACCAAGATGATGTGATATATGCAATGAGACGATGATCACTAATGTGCAAAAGTAACATTGCCGGCAGTACTCAAAGGCTAGTCTCAATAGGTAAGGGATGCAAAATGGGCCATGGTGGTTATCAATGCAATGTCAAGGGTAATGTACAAGAGTGTCGTCGAGGTTAACGATCCTTGCTTACGGTATATGGTGTCAAAATGGTGAAGTAGTGGTCTTTGTCGATGACGAGTCCGTGGCAAAGATGAGCGGCAGTGATGTCGAAGTCGAACCGTTCCTAAGTAGCCGAAACACGTTAGGAAACGGAAACCGCAACTCAAATTCTCAATGACCGAAACGTGTCAAAATTTTCGTAGTTGGGAGCGGGTAAGCGATGGTGGTTGCGGAAAGCGGTGGTGGTTTGCTGAGGTGCAATGTGGGGTTGTCGGAGTGGTGGTGCGGAAGGAGTAGTGGGCGGCTGGAAATTTTGGAGGAAAATTTGTAGTTTCGTTAGGTTCAGTCGGACGTCCGGTATGGGTTGGACAACCGGTGGTCGGACGTCCGATGCGTGGGCGATTCCGGGGTGCGGGATGAACTCTAGGGTTCGTGATGGAGAAGCAAAATTTGGTCAAAAATTGGACGAATTTGTGGATGGAAATTGGGGAAATGATGGGGGAAAGCTAGATCTACCTGCAACACATCAAATCCATGGATCAAATCCAACAAAACATCACCACATCAAAAGAACACAAAAATAAATAAATTGGGGGGCTATTTTTGTGGGGATTTTCAAAATTGCGACAAAATCAACAAATTTAGGCTAGAAAAATAGGGGTAGGGGCTCCAAATTCCTAATCAACCTTGGCTCATGATACCAAAATGATGTAGGGTGGAATCCTAGGGGATGATCTTTCACGATTTGAAGGGGATCCGACGAAGAACACAACGAACACACGAGGGGAAACACGAGGGGAAACAAGAGGAAACACTCAAATCAACGAGATACAATTACACATATGCTAGACCCATGAACACAAGAGGTCACAAAGATTCAAAGACAACAAAGGAAGGATGCAAGTAGCTAGTTCTTCTCCAAGAGGAGGTCTTGAATCCACTAGGGGATCTTCTCCATGAGGAGGGCTTGAATCCACTTGCGGGATCTTCTCCTAGATGGGGGACTTGGCCTCCAATGGAGTAGGTATCAAGTGGACGAGCAAAGCTCTATCTCTCATATGAGCTAAATCAATGTTAACCCTAGAAAGACGGAGGAGGAGGAGGAGTATATTTAGTCTAAGTGGGCGAAGGGGTACATGGGCCTCGGCCCCACACGCTGTGCGCACACAGGTGTCGCCCGGCAGCTACCGGACGTCCGGTGACTCGTGAGGGTTTGGTCATCCGGTAGAGTCTGGACTTCCGGCATTTCGGCTCGTATCAGGCGGTGTCGGACATCCGGAGGCCAAGTCTGACCTCAGGGTGCCATGCTGGCAGGCGTGCAACGCGTGTCGGCTAGGCGCTGCACGACCAGGTGTGAGGCCGAGTCTGACCTCAGGGTGCCATGCTGGCAGGCGTGCAGCGCGTGTTAGTATGGCGCTGCACAATAGAGTGCAACATCTATCTGTCGGACGCTGCACAAAAGGGTCAGGTGAGTGTTTATGATGGTTTAGTTTGTGAAATAATTTCGCATGAGGTTGAATTTGTCCATTTTGCCTACGAGGAGCCAGGAGAGGCAATACATGTGTTTCCTTTTATGCTCACGTAAAAAAGAGAAAGGGGGAGAAAAAGAAAACTAGGGTTCGTTCCAGTTCGTTTCCGGGGAGCACCGCCCCCCGAACTCCCGTGCCCTCCGCTTCCCCAGCCGCGACCAAAGAGGCGTACCCGGCGGCGGGACCTACGGCGGCAGGAAGCCGCAGCCGCGTCCTGCTCGCCGGGCTCGTCGTGTAGGCCAGGAGCGGCGGCGGCGGTAGCTCGGGGAGCTCGCAGCAGCGGCGGCCGCAAAAGGATCGGCGACGGCGGCAGTCTACTACCCCGTAGTTCCGATAGATGCCCCTCTTCCTATCGAGGTGATTCGAGGACCCTCATCTTTCCCTTGTTTCTGCTGCGGGATTAAGTTACTGCTAGCTCGCAGCGAGTTTACACGGTTACATTTTGGTTGTTTTCCAGATTGCTGCGCCAGCTTAGCTCCATTCATGTACTACTCTAGATTGCAATAATAGGAAGGCAATCGATTCCTAGCCTTAGTAGCCTACTATGAGTTGCGAACTATAAGTGATCGGAATGTTAAAAAGTTTTCTTTTTAGGTCATGATAAATAAGCGTCTAGTCTTTGTGGCTGTCGTCACTTTTGGTAATCCTGCCTTTTAGTCGATTCCATTTTTTGTTTGCTGCGGAGGTATTGGTAAGTCCTAGCATTACATTTTTCTGTATCATCCGGTTCTTGTTTTGAACAAAATGATGAATATTCTAGATAATTGCCAGCCCACAAGATATTTTTGTTATGTTTCATGCACCAACCAGTTACTCAGATTGTTGCACCAGCTTTAGCTCCAGCTCTGATACACTATTGAATTCATGCTCCAACCAGTTATCCAAAAGTCCGAACTTATGGAGAAGGTTGGGCATTGCACATATACTTCAACACAACCCACATGTGCAAGCACTCTCGCCTCAAACGTGGGCACGACTAGCACTCTCGCCTCCGTGTTTGTGAATAGGGGTGAGCAAACGCTCTAGCCAGAACTCGAACTTGAGACCTCTGACTCTGATACCATTATATGTTTCACGCACCAACCAGTTCACCCAAAAGTCCGAACTTATGGAGAAGGTTGCCCATTCCACATATGCTTCAGCAATTTTTGAACCAGAATGTTGACTAATTTCTATGCTAGGAAATGATGACCACAAGATATTGTACTGAAACGTGGTTGATACCAATCCCTCACTTCCAATCTAACATGAACAGTGGCCGATTTGTTCACGTGAAAAGTGGGAACTATAAATGGAACCGCCTTATATTTGGAGGGGGTTGTGATATTCATCATATTATTTGGGTTTGGTTTGAGCTATTCACCAATGGAAATATGAAGAATAAGATTCACGTTACCTGGCATTTAAGTCATCAATTCATTTATTGGTTGCAATTGTGTAACTCCAGAAATTGACATCTCAAGCCTGCGTGGAAGTCATGAGTATGCATGTAGAACTTTATTCGTCATGTATAAATTTTGCTTGTTGAACTATGTTCTCCCATATAAATGCATGCTGTTTACCAATCTTGCCATTTGAGTCTGTTCATCATATTAATTAATTGTTTGTTGCTCAATGCCACCTAGATATTTAGTAATTAGTAACAAATTGGCAGATTGATCATGTCTGGCTTACATCGTCTTTAATCTTTGCATATTATATCTCATTGAAATGGTTTGTTCATCAGTGTTTAGGCATATATCTGCAGCTTTGTCACAACAAAGGAATCTCTCTGGGAGTTACATTGAGCACTAGGAATAATCTGCAATGGCAGAGGCCAGCCCTAGAACAGAAACGTCAACAGATGATACTGATGAAAATCTTATGGTAAGTCTTTTCTTACCTTAGTTAGCTCAGCTATTGTATGGACTATGGAGTGGAGAACAGCCCAACTATTTTTACTGAATGTATATGAGTGATCATATAATAATGGTAAACAATGATATCAATAGTGAGGTTTATCATTTTCACTTGGAAACAGAATCAGTGGTTATGAGATCAACCATTACATTAAACCATGTGAGCAATAGTGGCTACAGAAGTTGAAATAAGAGGGGTTGGCCAAATGTAGAGGGCGTTCTGTAAGATATTTCTAATAGCTTTGCCGTTCATTCAATGGTCTAAATTCGTGAAAGATGTGTAAACTAAAAAGTCAGTATATATAGTGATCTGCACTATGCTGCTACTTAGATTTTTTTTTGAGATCTTGTTATGAGAGAACCGCTCTTACAATACTGGGTAGATTGGAGAATTTGTATGGTATCCATCAGTCCTGTTTAGATCACTACACAGTAGAACAGAACCTTCACATTTCATAATTCAATATAACTATGTGTTGTGAATGGACAGTTCACATAGATATCCATCAAATTAGGAGTGAAAAAACATGAACAGTCGGCTTTACCTATTAAGATATCTAGCACAATATTCTTTTGGAAATATAATATAACACTTGTTAAGTTGGCTCACTGCTTGATACGATCCTCAAACCCCTTGACCTTGTCTTAGTTCCTCAACAACCATTTATTTGTATTCTGTCTTTATGATAGCTTGTGAAATTGGACCATCAGGATTCAGGATTTTCACATGTACAATTA
Organism: Aegilops umbellulata; assembly: GCA_032464435.1. Lineage (NCBI taxonomy): Eukaryota > Viridiplantae > Streptophyta > Magnoliopsida > Poales > Poaceae > Aegilops > Aegilops umbellulata. Next base: position 156,031,076 of record CP136056.1, read on the forward strand.
CGAAACGCATACTCCCTCCGCCCCAAGATAAGATTTAGTACAACTTTGTACTAAATCAGCGACACTTATTTTGGGAGGGAGGGAGTATAACATAGATCTTTCAACTCATCTGCTGAGGTCTATGTAGATTATGTGGTAGTTGAAAATGGTAATTTTGACAGTTACAATATGGGCCTAAAATACGTTATGTCTGCGATGCAGAACATACATGTCCTTGATAGATGATGAAACAATAGTAACCCAAAGGATACACAAAACAGGAGCTGCTATGCTAAGTGGCGAAATTCATTTGCATATAAGTGACTAGGAAGATGCCCTAATACCCTTAACTAGTCCACTAGTTTTTCAAGAACAGGAGAAGCATAAAAGAGAAGTAAACTAGTTTTGCTTTTCAGTTATGTAGTGGAAAATCTCATTCATATTTTATGCTGAAACATTGGGAATCTAGGAGAGGGAAATTAATTGTTTAAAAATAAGAATAACGCTGATAGTTATGTTGTCATCCGCAGCTTGAATCAGGTTTTTCAGGAATCTATGAGAGGGAATTTAATTGTTTAAAAATAAGAATAAAGCAAGCCTGATAGTAGTATGTTGTCATCCGCAGCTTGAACCAGGGAATGCTGCTCTTGCTGTTGTTTCTGACTCTAGTGACAGATCCAGAGACAAAAACGGAGATCAAAAGGTAAAAGTTTTCAAGTAGCTTTCTCTGTTTCATTTCATGTTATCGCTCCTGCTACTTGCAAGAAATACTTTGCTAATAGCTTATGTTGCAGACAATGCGTCGGCTTGCTCAAAATCGCGAGGCTGCTAGGAAAAGTCGTTTGAGGAAAAAGGTACCTGGATGTTACTTTTAGCTTCTTTACTAATGACAGTGCTTTTATTTTTGTGAGACTTTTGGTTCACTTGGTATTGCATTCTACTAGTACTTGAATTATGCCATTCTCATATAACTAAACTGCATTTTGCTATTGGGTTTATTTTTTTTCTATTGGGGCTCAGTTATTGTTGGCGCTAGTGCAGTATACACATTATATTGCTGGAAAAATGTAGAGAGGATGGATGAACTCGTGTAGGCCTGTGTATAATTTTTAGATTAGATTAAGCACAGAAGCAGGTCTAGTGGTTTTGCCTGTAAGCCATTAAAAGAGTTCAAAGTTTCTACTGGTTGGCTTCTTAAGGAGCTTTCGGTGAGCATGTTGCGGAGGTTTCGGGTGAACTGTTCCATTGTTGAGAGTCAAAACGGAAGTTCGTTTATGGAGAACATCACAATATTTAATTCATTGCTACAAAGTCATCATTTTCACAATTCTACTATAGATTGACCGTGGCGGCGTGGCCTGTGTATTGTATATTTGTTTTTGTAATGTTGCTCTCTTTTGTAGGCATATGTTCAACAATTGGAGAACAGCAGGCTAAAGCTTACCCAGCTAGAGCAGGAGTTGCAACGAGCTCGCCAACAAGTTTGCTTTTATTGCTTGTCATTTTTTTGAGTTCTGGTTACAAGACTTCATTTGAAGTTTGCTTATGGAAATTTCCTTCACAGGGCATTTTTATATCTAGTTCAGCAGACCAGTCCCATTCCATGAGTGGAAATGGTAATATCAGATCTCTCTAGTGATCAATATGTAATCTTTGTATGCCACATGAACTATTTTCTTAATTTTCACCATGGACGTATCCAACAAATACATGCCACATTCTCTTATTTTTGTATATTATAACTATGCTGCCTTTTGTTGCAGGGGCGTTGGCTTTTGACACAGAGTACGCACGGTGGTTGGAAGAACACAATCGACAAGTTAATGAGCTGAGAGCTGCAATTAATGCCCATGCAGGCGATACTGAGCTGCGTAGTGTTGTTGAGAAGATCATGTCACACTATGATGATATTTTTAAGCAAAAAGGAAATGCAGCCAAAGCAGATGTCTTTCATGTGTTATCAGGCATGTGGAAGACACCAGCTGAGAGGTGTTTCCTATGGCTTGGAGGTTTCCGACCTTCTGAGCTTTTAAAGGTGTGTAATGCAGCCTTGTGCTTTACTTGTAGTCCTTCGGAATATCAAAATCATCTAGCATGACCAATGTTGCTCTAGAATATCTTAGTCTAGAATGAAAAAATTGTCAGTACAAACCCTCTGTTTCAAAACAGATGACCTTATAGGCTATCCAACTATTCTCAAATACTTGTCCTTCTGCACTTCAATTACTACTTGAATCATTGTGTTTGTATTAGGTCATGTACTCCCTCCGTTCCTAAATATAAGTCTTTTTAGAGATTCCAATATGGCCTACATACAGAGCAAAATGAGTGAATCTACACTCTAAACTACGTCTATATACATCCGTATGTAGTCCATATTGGAATCTCTAGAAAGACTTATATTTAGGAATGGAGGGAGTATACAATAGTACAGACAGGTGCTGTCCATAATATATCCCTCCATGTCACATATGGACCATGCTGTATAGATAGCCTATACAATGATCCGTCTGTTAGTAGTCTTTCTACTCATAGGTAATTTTGATTAAAAGTTAGAAAGAACATTCAGACAATAGAAAGAACTCAGTCTTGTCTGTAAAAACTCGACAGGCTGTGACACTCTTTCTCCTTTTTCTCTTTCTGCCACATCATCAAAATTCTTATGTGTCTCCTGTTAAATACAGCTTGTATAGGTCTATTGTACATGCCCTTACCCTTTATCAATGTCATAAAAACGGGAACTAATTAACTCATGCTTGCATGCCTTAATTTGAGGAGGAAAATTGGGGCATTTTAATGCCTTGGTGAGAAGAAAGCGATAAACATGAAAATAAATGGAGGGCAATATAGACATCTTACTCGCTCTTAATTCTTGTGCCCAACTCTAGAAGGGCATTTATTTTAGAACAGAGGGAGTATCTATGCGCCTACCCCAACTTGTTTGGGACTAAAGGCTTTGTTGTTGTTGTTGTTGTTGTTGTTGTTGTTGTTGTTAGGGAGTATCTATGCATCTTTCTCTGTGCTGTATATTATCAGGTTACACTAAATAATATATGGGGATGTAGGCAAATTACGGATTATGCGAACGCAATATCATGTGTCTTGTTTTGCATCTCTTTGATACTTCCTTTGTCTCCTTTATTTGTTTGAAATGCTGATGTATTTATTGATGAGTTACTAATAAACTAAGAAACTGCAGCTTCTTTCGACCCAGCTTGAACCCCTAACTGAGCAGCAGCTGTCAGGGATATGCAACCTTCAGCAATCATCACAACAAGCTGAGGATGCTCTTTCACAAGGAATGGAGGCTCTTCAGCAGTCTTTGGCAGAAACGTTGGCTGGGTCTATCGGCTCTTCTGGATCTGGATCAACAGGAAATGTGGCAAACTACATGGGGCAAATGGCCATGGCCATGGGAAAGCTTGGAACCCTTGAAAATTTCCTTCGCCAGGTATTTACTTTACTCCGAATATATGGTTAGTAGAGAGTATTATGATATGATACCGGAGGAGCTGGGCAGGAGTATATAGACCTCTGTAGGCTATATAAATCAAAAGAGAAAAGTCGATTTTTCATCCCACAACTCTTCCGGAAGTCAACATTTGGTCCCTCAGCGTCAAAACCGTACTCTGCACCGTTAACTCTTCAAACCGGACAAGTTTACTCCCTCGTCTCAGCCGACCCGGTATCGCTGATGACTTGACCCTGTTGTGACCGATCTTTGCTGACGTGGCAAAATTTCTCTTCTATTAATCATATATCTTCCTCCCATCTCTAGTGGGCCTTTGATCAAGCAACTCACACGCATGCACTTTCGCCACCGGCACCACCTCGTTGTCCGACTAGGCAACATCAGCCAGAAGCACGCCACCAGCACCACTGGCCTGACCTACACGTCTTGGCTGGTCGTCAACGATAGCCGCCGGGTCCAGGGCTTGGCCTCTCGTCACGTCGAAGATGGTCGCCGTCGTAGCTGTGGCAGAGGCGCCTAGGTTTGCCGGCTTTGTCCGTGTTGCCGATGCTCGACTGTGGCGTGGTACGCGTCACGGGGGCCGGGCGTGGTCAAAGCAGAGTTCATGCCGCGGACGTGCACAAGCCGTGAAACACCTCTCTGCGGACCATGCCACTGGTGGTGGCAATCGCGAATTCAGTGCCAAGCTGGAGGTGCTCGGTAGCCTCAGCCACCGTTATCTTTATGATCTCTGAAATGGTAGGGAGGAGGAGCTGATGATGCTTCAACACTAGAGGTTATCTTCTGCAGTCCACTTTCTATCTTCTCACATGTCTGCTTGTACAATTGTAAGAAGGGACTCTTCCCATCCTTCTCGTTTGCATTAGAGGTTTGCTTGCGCTTCTTGCTTGCTTTTGGTGTCTTCAAAGATGCCAACGTCATTTCAGCACTATCATCGGGTTTCTCCATAGGAACTGCATTATCATCACTTGATTCATCAGAGGATATATCTCCAGCACAAGAAGCACTAGCCCCTGTGACATTTACTTTGTCAAATATGATGTGTACTTCAAGGTGCATCGGCCCCTGTCGTTTGAACTTGAAATGATGCATTCTTTCCTGTCTTCTCTTTGCATATCTGGAAATAAATGTACAAGTTAGGTAGTGCAATCATATAAAACCATGCAAAATGAACCTTTTTTGATACTCTTACCTGAAGATGTTCATCCCACCATTCCTTAGAGCAATCAGCAGTTCTCTTCTCATAATCCATCCAAGCCTAGTTGCTTCATTGTTCAACTCCTTGAAAGAACATACTCATTTTTTATTGCATCCCATTTGTCCTTGGGATACTATACTTCTTTCCCGTTCTTGCTTCCCATTTCTCCAAAACGTTACCCAACCCTTATTTAAATGACCTAAAGGGTCTATTCCCATTTTCAACCTCTTCTTTCAAGATTTCGATGAGTTTCTTCAGATGTGCATCATCCCACACCGCCTTCTCAGTCATACTTCAATCAAGCGATATGACATACACATATCAAGAACAATCCACTTACATAATATCAAAAAATCATCCAATGTACAACAACATGCAGCAATACTATCAAAATATCATCCTCTGTACAGCAATATACAACAATATGCAGCAAGTACTGTCAAACCATCATCATCATACCCTCAAAATATCAAGTATACAGCAATTACTCATCCAATACAACTCCCATCAATTTGTTTTGAACAACAGTGCATACACAAAGTTAGGCAAAAATAATTAACATAACAGGAGAGGGGAGGAGGATGCGAAAGGAGTGAGGATGGAAGAGAGGGTCAGCCCAGATGTGGCCGTCCGCACTGGAGGAACGGCCTGCAGCGAGCAAGGTAAGGGTCAGGCCAGATCTGGCTGATTCAAGAAGAGGTAGGAGAAGGATGGAGGGTGGAGGGAGTAGGGGGGAGGAGAAAGGAGGGCCGGCGGTGCCGGACGGCCGGCTGGACCAGGGCCGCGGGGAACGGGGATAGAAGAGGGAAGTGGGAGGAAGGAGGGAGGGGACGAGCGTGTACCTGGGCCGGCAGTGGAGCGCTGCTCCGGGCGTCGGCAGGGGTTGGAGGGTCACCGGAGTCCGGCTGCAGCGGCTGGCAGCAGCCAACCCTAGCTCCTGCATGGGGCTGGCGGCTGCTCGGTCGTGCTGGAGTGCGACTAGGGGGTCCCCTTCGTTCCTGCGAGGCTGCTGAGAGGAACAGATTGAAGGGTTACGTTCACTTGGGAGTGGCAAAGGTGGGTAAATACTATCCAACTTCTAGGGGACAGCTGAAAACGGTCGATTGAGAAGCCGGAGAAGTTGGGGTAGGCTGGCTTCAACGTGAAAGCTGTAGCTTTTACAGAAGCTGCTGTCAAAATTACCCCTTTGGTTAGCTTCTAGCTTTTTCAAAGCAGAAGTTGGATAAAAAAGCTCAACCCAACACAACCCTCCTCTCATCTCTCTATTGGGCATTTGATCAAGCAAATCACACGCATGCACTTCCCCCACCGGCACCACCTCGTCACCCGACTAGGCAACATCAGCTAGGAGCACACGACCAGCACCACTGGTCGGACCTACATGTCTTGGTTGGTCGTCAACGACAGCCGCCGGGTCCGGGGCTCGGCCTCTCGTCACGTCGACCATGGTCACTGTTGTAGCTGTGGCGGAGACGCCTAGGTTCGCCGGCTTCGTCCGTGTTGCCGATGCTCGATGGTGGCGTGGTATACATCGTGGGAGTCCAGGGGGTCGGACGTGGTCGAAGCACAATGTTCACGCGGCGGACATGCACAAGCCGTGAAGTGCCTCTCTGCGGACCATGCCACTTGTGCCGGCAATTGCGAGTTTAGTGCTGAGCTGGAGGTGCTCGGTAGCCTCAGCCACCACTACCTCGCGCGCCTGAACGGCTGCTGCACAGCCGGACATGACGGCTCCTCGAGCGAGCCAGCCTCGTTGCTTAGCTGGTGGCCTGTGTGCCACCGCGGCCCCTTGGGCACCATGGCCGTGCTCACCTTTCTGCACCATGATCGATGGACCGTGTACCACTGGCTAGGGCCTTCAGGGGCTTGGCTGCCGAGCCGTCGACGTCTGCTCCTCCACCCCTCCATGCCCGGGACCCGTCCTCATTCAGTCTTGTGCACAACCACGCTTCACCGCACCATGATAAAAAATTAAGGCGACAATGTCTCCGTGCACCAGTAGCAGCCAGCACCCCGTCCTCTTCTGTCGCCACCGTACTATCCGGCTCCCGGCAACGGCAGCATGAGGTGACCATGCCACAGAGACTCCGCTGAGGATGGAGATGGTGGCCGAGAGCGGCTCAGCACGCCGATGGCGGCTTCTCCTTCCCTAGCATGGTCCTCGCTTCCTTCCTGGCGAGGCCTCGCTCCGGGGTAGAAATGGCGGCGGCGTTGACCATCGTCGCTCCGGTTCGGAAGGATCGCCCCGTGCTGCCTGCCTGTACGCGCAAGAGACCGAGCTGCTGCGGTGTCCCATGGCCCGAGCACGGCGCAGTCATAGGCCAGGGCCGTCATGTCTGCCACGAGGTGGTGCGCACTCTGCAGCGGGAGCTGCACTGGCGGTGGCTGGGATGGAGGCATGCCACTGGCTGCGGCAGACAACGCACGCCAAATGGTCGACTAAATGTCCACACTGGAGATAGATGGGAGGAAGTAGATATATTGCTACGTGGACACGGCCCGGTCAAAGCCGCGCCATATCATGAAACAAACCGCTTCAGTTCTGGAGAGGGACCAAAGTTGTCCGGTTTAAAGAGTTAAGGGTGCAATATGTCTGGTTTGACAGTCGAGGGATGAAGTCTGCAATTTGCGAAGAGTTGAGGGACGAAAAATAGACTTTTCTCAATTCAAAATGATCTGCAATATCCTGTTTAACTATATGCTTTTATGACTGGTGTGTTTATGACATCCTTTCTTGTTTTAATACTATCAAGGCTGACAACCTGCGGCAGCAGACTCTTCAGCAGATGCAAAGGATCCTGACCACAAGGCAGTCTGCCCGTGCACTTCTTGTGATAAGTGATTACTCATCCCGGCTTCGTGCCCTAAGTTCTCTCTGGCTTGCTCGACCAAAGGAATAACAAGCGCGTGTGATTTGACTGCAATACATTTTCGCAGTTTGAGGGTGATGGTGGTGGCAGTCATGCAACAGACTTGATTCAGAGAAACTTGCACATACTATAATCCAAAGAGATGTTGTGTTCAGGTAGCTTAGCCATATAGTGAAGTTGAGTGCATTAGGGCCGGGTCCTTGTTGTACCGTTAACCGCTGTAAAATTGGCATCTAATGGTTGCCAAGTAATCTTTAAGATCCTAATTTGCAGAGAGCCATCCCTTTAGATGTGCATTTATAACTCTTTTGTTGCTAATTGGATTTATTGACTGCTGGGTACATTTGACATCATGTTGTACAATGCCAGGCTAATCATCTAACGACTGTATATTACCATTTGGTTGCCTTAAATTTGGATGCGGTGATTGATACTGTATGTTTCTATTTGTACCATTATGCGTAGACTTGTGGATTATGGTAAGATTGGAATTATTCCTCGCATCTACTTTTTGAGCGTGTGCTCTGTTAGGACGGGGCTTAACAGGCAGCTTTCATCCGAAAATGTATGTTGTGATGTTGATTTACATGTATGTGTATTATGTCATGAACGTTTGATACAGATGTTTTTTTTGTATTTTGAAGCACTGTATACCTTTTGTTTTGTTTTGCTGCACATATTGTTGGTCAACCAAATGTTGGAAAACACGTTATATTTCCAGACGGAGTGTAGTACTCCCTCCGTTTTTATTTACTTTTTTTGAGAAAGTATGCTTGTATTCAAATCATGAAATAATACAAAGTCTCGTTAGACTTGTACAAGCACACCCTGACACTCACAAAAGATCGGAAAAAACAAAGAGCATCCTAAAACAAACAACCAATTAAACACAAAGATCTTTGGAGCTCTGTATTGTCATCCCTGAACCTTGCGAGAAAACACTGCCAGATTTCCACACATGATTTTGCAATGAGACCAAGCAGGTCATCATCTTCAGCCACAACATAATTGTCACCACATTGCTCACCCTTTTCTTGGCTCCGACGCAGATGAGACAAGGACACACATGTGCATTTAACATGCCTGCACCAGCCTTCGTCATCTATGGTTTTGAGTACTGCTATATGTGCCCCTTCCAGATGGAAGAGAACTAGGATTTGGTTCCGACGCCCCGGTCGGGCCAAACCGCCTGGGCAAAGTAGGACATCCCTCCCGCAACAGCACAAAGAAAAATGACGAACACCAGCAGAAAATCGTACTGTCGAGGAGGAAGAAGGATCTCCGTCTCCACACAACCACCACCCATCCGAGGACCGAACCGGCCAATGCTGGTCGACCTCCAGACACCAAAGCCCGCGACCTCGACGAGATCTGGGACCCCTCATCCCATCGCCTCCTAGACGAAGGCAAGAGCCCCGCCTGACAGTGAACGGAGTCCGGGGAACTTATTCAGATGCGCTACCGCCGCAACGGCCTCGACAGTGTTTCCCTTAACCCTAACCCTACCGAGAACCCACTCAACGCACAACTCCAAGGTTCCCATTCCTCCCGTCGCCGGAGCGGCCGACGGAGAGAGAGGGAACTAGCGGTGGCACTCAAAGGGAAGCCGCGATCGCCTCCCGTCGCCTGTCTACGAGATCCGATCTATCCGAGAGTTACGAGTCGCGTCTGCCCCTAGTTGGTCCCGTATTTATTTACTTTGTATATTAGTTTTGTCAAAGTCAAACTTTGTAAATTTTGATCGAGTTTATACAAAAAATTGTTAACATCCACGATACCACATCAATGCCACTATAATTAATATTGAATATATTTCGCATCACTTAGTGATCTAAAAGGTCTTATATTTCTTTATAGAGGGAGTATTTGTTATTGTGAAAGTAAATATATTTTCTATGGAGTTTGACTTTGGCCAAAGCTAATATATATGTGGAGTAAATAAAAACAAAGGAAGTATGTGCAGCGGCCGAGCTTAGTGCAATGCTGCAGGGGCCACCACCCCAAGTTTGGATTAGTTAGTGAAGAATATTTCTTTTGGGAGAAAATACTTTAGAAGAAATGCCCCCCCCCTCTTATTTTCTATTTGGCCCCTATTGAACCTGCTCAAGCTCCGCCACTCAGTATATGTATGTGGAACACCAGTGAAATAACAGGGTGGGAACGACATGCAGAACTGCTATAGAATTCCCCAAATGGTAAGTACCGGACCTGTGGTGTGTGGTGTTTCGGTCCGAATGCCGTGCTGGCCGTTTGATGGCGAGCAATGATCTTAGAGTTTTAAACATCACCACGTCATATTCTTGTAGTTGTTCGGGGAAAAAATTATATGAGACCAGGTTTCACAGTTAGCAAGTGAGACCCACCCTGATGAATGACACGTGGCATTCATAAATCACAAAGCATCTAATCTCTCCTTCCCTGATTTCAGGCGGGGGTAGGGTAGATGTGTAACGCCCTCGATGCGGCTATATCTCCCACGTGTCGAAGCACGACTTAGAGGCATAACCGCATTGAAAGCAATGTCGCAAGTGAGGTAATCTTCACACAACCCATGTAATACATAAGGGAAAGAGATACATAGTTGGCTTACAATCGCCACTTCACGCAATACATGAGTAGAGCATTACATCAAACAGATACAATCAAGGTCCGACTACGGAACCAAAATAAAAGAAGACTACCCCAAATGCTACACAGATCCCCGATCGTCCCAACTGGGCTCCACTACTAATCAACTGAAATGAAACAACACAAAGAACAAGATCTTCATCGAGCTCCTCCTTGAGCTCGGGTGCGTCACCTGCACGGTTTCATCGGCACCTGCAAACTGGTTTTGGAAGTATCTGTGAGTCACGGGGACTCAACAATCTCACACCCTCGCGATCAAGACTATTTAAGCTTATAGGTAGGAAAGGGGTAATGAGGTGGAGCTGTAGCAAGCGACTAGCATATATGGTGGCTAACATACGCAAAAGAGAGCGAGAAGAGAAGGCAAAAGCACGGTCGATGAACTATGATCAAGAAGTGATCCTAAAACAACCTACGTCAAGCATAACTCCAACACCGTGTTCACTTCCCGAACTCCACCGAGAAGAGACCATCACGGTTACACACGCGGTTGATGTATTTTAATTAAGATCAACTTCGGGTTTTCTACAACCGGACATTAACAAATTCCCATCTGCCACATAACCGCGGGCACGGCTTTCGAAAGATCAAACCCTGCAGGGGTGTCCCAACTTAGCCCATGATAAGCTCTCGCGATCAACGAAGGATATGCCTTCTCCCCGGGAAGACCCGATCAGTCTCGGAATCCCGGCTACAAGACATTTCGACAATAATAAAACAAGACCAGCAAGACCGCCCGATGCGCCGACAATCCCGATAGGAGCTGCACATATCTCGTTCTCAGGGCAACATTGGATGAGACAGGCTACGAGTAAAACCAGGCTTCGAGTTTCCCCGAGGTGGCCCCGCAGGCGGCTCGGTTCGAACCAGCACTTAGAGAAGCACTGGCCCCCGGGGGGGGGGGGGGGGGCTAAATAAAGATGACCCTCGAGAGCGCGACTCCCAAGGGAAAAGTAGGTGGTGGTGAGGCAAATGGTAAAACCAAGGTTGGGCCTTGCTGGAAGAGTCTTATTCAAAGCGAACTGTCAAGGGGGTCCCATAAATCACCCAACCGCGTTAGGGACGCAAAATCCGGGAACATAATACCGATATGACGGAAACTAGGGCGGCAAGAGTGGAACAAAACACCAGGCATAAGGCTGAGCCTTCCACCCTTTACCAAGTATATAGATGCATTAATAATATAAAAGGTATTGTGATATCCCAACAAGTAAACATGTTCCAATCAAGGAACAACATCTCCATGTTCCAACAAGGAACAAACTTCATCTTCACCTGCAACTAACAACGCTATAAGAGGGGCTGAGCAAAGCGGTAACATAGCCAAACAACGGTTTGCTAGGACAAGGTGGGTTAGAGGCTTGGTTTAACAATATGGGAGGCATGATAAGCAAGTGATAGGTATCGCAGCATAGGCATAGCAAAAGAGCGAGCATCTAGCAAGCAAAGATAGAAGTGATTTCGAGGGTATGGTTATCTTGCCTGAGATCCCGCAAGGAAGAAGAACGATTCCATGAAGAAGACAAATGGACGAAGTCGAACGAATCCTCACAACTCCGGAACGAAACCGAAGCTAACGAGAGAAGCAACCTGGAAAGAAGCAAACAACATAGTAAACAACCATCACATAAACATGGCATGATGCGCAACCAAGTATGATGCATGTCCGGTTTAATGATGCATGGCATGGCAAATGCATCAAACAAAACTACAAGTTAAATGGAGCTCAATATGCAATGAGTTGCATATTGACGAAACACCACATTCGATTATTTGGTTCTCTCTTGTTTATGTTCCCAACAATGTTAAATGTTGATTAACATGGCAAGATGTGAAGCATAAGTAAACTAACTATCTAGGCAAGTTTAAATGAGGCCGGAACAACAAACAACAATTCCGAAAAATCCTCATATGCATTTAGCAAATTGATGGAAACAATAAATATAAACATTTTAAATGTTGCTATTATGATGCGGATGACAAATGCAAGTTTTAAGCAATTTTATGAAAATGTTGACATGAGCATGTTATGAAGCATTTGGTCACCATGGCGGAACGAAAGGGGTGCCACAGCAACGGCAACAGAAATGGTGCCACGGCAACAATCTGGTTCCGACAACTCATTGAGATATCGATGCAAAAGAAGCAAGTGCGTGAATGTGGGGAACATGCAAGAGATGGGGAGTGATCCCGGATACCGGTTGTCCCACATGACGGTGGCACGGCAAACGAGGAACGTACAAAGACAATTCGATCACGGTGCAAACTCGAGCATCTCATACAACACACAAGCATTCGTTCACGGGCGGTCGTCTTGGGGTTATACCTTCGAAGCGTGCATTTTCGGGGCGGATCGAGTTCGATGTGGAAGTAGTTGTACATGGGTCGTCGTGGGAAGTAGTCGTTCTCGCGACGGTAGTGGAAGTAGTGGTTCTCGCGCACATGACAATCTGGACGAACTTGGAGGGTCATCGGTAGAGGAACTTGGTGGTCCATGTAGTCGAACTTGGCGCATCCGAGGGGTACTTGATGAAATCACGTAGTCGTACACGGGTAGTAGGGGTACTTGGCGTCCCTGAGTCGAGGGTAGTGGTTCCCTTGATGTTGTAGTCGTGCATGGTGATGAGCATCGGGGTACTTGATGGTCCCGAACTCCAAAGTGGTACAAGGAGAGATGTGCGGTCGTGGTCATCTTCGGACCTGGGGCTCCATGACGGCGCCGTGGTGGTCTTGCAGCAACAACAGCAGCAAGGCGTCGGGGAGGAGATGGTCGCGGCAGAGGACGAAGCAGAGGAGCGAGGGGCGCAGGAGGATGGCCGGGGTGCACGGAGCAACGACGGTCGCCGGAGGCGAGGACGCGGGGTCGAGGCAGAGGCGACCGGCGGGGCAGGAGCAGAGCAGCAACCGCGGCGGGACTTGCGCCTCGATGAAGAGCAGCAGCAGCGAGCGGCTCCAGGAGAGGGCGTAGAGGAAGGAGCTCCGGTGCGGTTACCGTTTGTCATGGTCGCCGGTCGGCACCGCGTGGAGGAGCAGGGGGAGTGGCGGTCAGGGACGGGGCAAGGGCGCGGGGAGCTCCTCTCCGTGGCGATGAGTGTGTTGCGGGTGGCGGCGCGAGGGAAACGAGGGAGAGGGGGGTCGAGCGAGTGGGTGGATAAGAGGAGATCGGGCGGGCCTCTTGGGCCGGCTAGGTCAGGCGGCAGGTGGGCCTTAAGCGGGCTGCACTGGGGGTCTCTCTCTTCTCTCTCCCTTATTTTCTTTGGCAGAAAAGAACTAGAGAGAAGACAAAGAAAGAGAGGGATTAGAGAAAGAATTTGCGCATGGGGCCAATTTTCCTGGACTCACAAAAATGAGCTTGATCCCGGAAAAATAGAAGTGGGCACACGTGAGGAGTTGAATTCAAACTCGTTTGAATTTAATTCAAATGGTTTGAATTAGGACAAGGTTTAAGAGTGGCCAAAATGTTGAGATTTTTGATAGAACTCCGGAAAGTGAAGAAAGAATTTATGGGCAAAGTTTGGAGAACAAGAATTGAGATAACAAAGGCATGGAATATTTTGCAAGTGTGTTATGGTTAATTCCACCTTGACGGAATATTTTATAATAGCTCCCTAATATTGGGAGGATAAGTTATAAAGAGAATTCACCATTGTGAACATCCCTCGATTTAAATGGACCAAAGATCCATATGATTTGTTTAGTTGAGTTGCAAAAATTAATGATATGATGACATGACGACATGATGCAATGCAAGAGATGACATGATGAATGCAACAAAGCAATTGAAACACACAGCGAAACTCGAAATATATGGAAGTCTTCTGGAGCGTCGGTCTTGGGGCGTTACAAGATGCTTTGTGATTTGTGAATGCCACGTGTCATCTATCAGGATGGGTCTCATATGCTAAACCGTGAGACCCGGTTTCATAGAATTATTTTTCGTGTTCGGGCTCATGAGTCCTCGCACGAATGTTTTGACCACAACACCAACGTACTCCCTTATTCATCCATCCCCCTCAGCCACCGTGCTACATCTCACTCCCCCTCTCCTCTCCGCATACCACCGCATAGCCGGCGACGAATCAGTGGGCCGCCGGTTCTTGGCGACAAGGAAGGAGGACATTGGTTCCAGACGAGAGGCAGGAGACCGCCAGATCCAGGCACAGGAGCGACACACCCTTATTCATAGGTTGGGATGAGCAAGGCCGGCTTGAGGTCCCGCCGGAGGAGGTGTTGCTGCTGACGGGGAGGCCATGGATGTTGGTGGCTGAAAAACCTTTGCGCCCCCTCTCCAACCCGGTGACGCTCCTCCTCGAGGTCGGCTGCGACAGAGATGGCTAAGAGCATCTCCAAACAGCCGCCGAACGCACGACGTTCTAAAAACTAGTTTGCAGCGTGCCCATCACCTGGTTTGGCACGGTGGGCAGCGCTGGCTCCAGAAAGCGCGCTAAAATGCAGCACGCGCGACTCGCCGGCGCATGCCATATGTTGCATTTTGGACACAAAATGAATTTCAAACATTCAAAATGCAATGAACATGGCGCGTGCGGGGCGAAGGTGGCGCGGTGGAGAGAGTGCGGCACGAGCGCTCGTGTGTGCCGCGCGCGGAAGCGGGCGCCCCAAATAAACAGCGCGCGGTGGCGATTCAGACCCCGTGTCCAACTCTATATGCCGCGCTCATGGTTATTGCGCGCCCACTGGAGCCCCTCTACTGATTGGCGATTGCGCGCACGCTAAAAAGGGCAAATTTGCGGCGCGGCGCTTATTTTGCGCGACTGTTGGAGATGCTCTAACAGGCGCGACAAGGGAGGTGGGCTCGAGCGCGTGGAGGCCGCTGCGTGGAGGCCGCTGCGTAGCGGCACTACGAGGATGATAGTCGATGCGCCGAAGCCAAAAGCGCATCCATCATCAAGCCAAGTCGGTCGCGATCATGCTGCATCGAGAGCGGGTGTCAATGCTGCAGGAAAGTAGGAATTTGAAGGAGTCAGACGCCTTCCTCGGAAAAACCTTCTCTATCACCATCTTATTCCTAGTCGTCCAAAGAGTCCACAACATCGCCGCAAAAATAAGCCAAAATAGGCGGCGATGACGTGACGGCTGTAAAGCTCTATGTTGGAGAAACTCCGCGAGATTTAGGGCCTCCCATTCAGGCCCCAACGCCTCGTGGATGTACGTCCAAAGTACCCTCGCCGTGGTACACGAGAAGATGATACGTGTCCCGGTCTCTAGTACTGCACAGAGAGGGCATAGACCATCACCAGGTTCGTGCCGCTTAAGTACCTCTGTCCCCGAGGGGAGGCGATCCCGTAGTAGTTGCCAAACAAAAATCTTAATCTTTAAAGGGACGGGGGCTTTCCATAATGAGGACAGCCAAGGAGTGGCATGCGACGGGAAAGGGCATGGTATGCCGTGCTCACAGAAAACTCCGCCGTCGGCGCGAGCCGCCAGGATACCGTGTCCGGATAATCCGGCAGCACGAGCGGGAGGGCAGCCCGCCGTCGCACATCATAGTCCACGACGGTCCACTCCGTCGACGTGGGCGCTTCGGGTTTTTGCGGCAGCACGAGGCAACTGACCGCGCACCCAAATCCGCCGACGTGGTGTTGATTTGGGGGAAGGGGTCTGGAGGAGCTTGTCGGTGTCAAAACCGGCCGATCTCGGGTAAGGGGTCCCGAACTATGTGTCTGAGGATTGAGGGTAATAGGGGACAAGTGGGACACAATGTTTACCCAGGTTCGGACCCTCTTAATGGAGGTAAAACCCTATGTCGTGCTTGATTGTATTTGATGAGTATAGGGGTTACAAGAGTTGATCTACCTCGAGATCGTAATGGCTAAACCCTAGCTGTCTGGCCTATGAGAATTATGATAGCCTCTACGGACTAAACTCTCTGGTTTATATACACACCGGAGGGGCCTAAGGTTGTACATAGTCGGTTTGTGGGGGAAGGAAATAACATATCCGGACACCAATCTTGCCATCCACGCATAGGGGAGTCCTACCCGGACACAAGGGGAAAGTATTCTGCTTGTATCTTTGTGGCCCATCAGTCCGGCCCGTATCAATAGCCCAGACACCTGAGGACCCCCTAATCCAGGACTCCCTCAGTAGCCCCTGAACCAGTCTTCGATGACGATGTGTGCGACACGCGGATTGTCTTCGGCATTGCAAGGCGGGTTCCTCCTCCTGAACACTTTAAAATAATTCCCCGAACAAAGGAACTATATCCGGCTCTGTATAATTGTTACAACCCTTAGCCACGAAGGCAAGATATCCAAATAAAACAGTGTCTCTTCACTGACAACTTTTTCGGCGAAACATCATATCTGGCTCTTTATCATTTCGAACCGTTTTCACGCCTCCCACTTCGCGTTTCGAGGCATGGCCTCCATTGGCACGTCTTGTCAAAACAGAGACCATGCCCGCCCATTACGGGATCCTCATCAATATAGTTTTGGGTAATCCAACCATGCCATTCGCATGATCTCTTCGGGAACTAGTGAGTTTTAAGGCTTGAGAGTGGGGCGTTTGGTATTTCACCGCCTATATAAGAGGGTAAAGATTCCTTCTTTTTCTCCCACGCATTTCTCCTAGCTCTTGCCTACCCTTCCTCTGAGCTCCAGCGCCCAAAATCTCAACCTTTCCCACCGCCACCAACCTCCCCAGCCATGTCTGGATCTGGTTCCAAGGGCAAGTGGGAGGCCTCCTCCGTCACTGAGAAGGACGTCAAGGAGCTCCGGGGCACGAGGTATTTGTCTGCGGACATTGCGCACAGGCTCCCCAACAAGGGTCAGGTCACGCCTACCCCGAAGCGCGGCGAGAGAGTAGTGTTCATACCCCACTTCCTCCGCGGGCTAGTGTTTCCTCTTCACCCCTTCGCCCGCGGCCTCATGTTTTATTACGGGCTGGATTTCCATGATCTAGCTCCAAACTCCTTCCTACACATATCGGCGTTCGTCGTCGTGTGCGAGGCTCTCCTCCGCATCCCACCACACTTCGGCTTATGGCTCAAGGTTTTTAACCTGAAGCCGAAGGTGGTCGACGGGCAGCACGCAGACTGCAGTGGGGCCATGGTGAGCAAACTCCCCAACACTGTCTGGCCCAAAGGGGAGTTTGTGGAGATGGTCAAGGTGTAGCAGCAGGAGTGGTTCTACATCACCGAAAACCACAATGCCAACTGGGCAGCCGTACCCGATTTTAGATCCGAACCCCCCACCAGGCTCACCTCCTGGACCTCTAAGGGCCTTGACTGGGGGTCCACGACGGATGTGCAGATGCTGCAAAAGTGCATCACCAACATGATAGGCAAAAACATCAGCCTCACAGACGTGATTCAGGTGATGCTATTCCGCCAGACTCTCCCTTGCCAGCTCCGGGCCTCTCATATGTGGGAGTTTAGTCCGAAGGAGCCACGGACCTTGAAGCACTTCTTTGGCACAACGCACGAAGACATTTGGAAATTGCTCTTCAAGGCCCAAAAACCATGGCCAAAGAAGATCGAAGACATTGGTCTCGACATCGAGAATCCGGCCTCGCCGGTAAGCATGATTTTCCCGAGTACCTATTTGGTAAATAAGTTTAGATATAAAGTATCGCCAGTTCTTCGTACAGGGTTGTGATACTGAAGGAAATATGCCCTAGAGGCAATAATAAAGTTATTATTTATTTCCTTATATCATGATAAATGTTTATTATTCATGCTAGAATTGTATTAACCGGAAACATAATACATGTGTGAATACATAGACAAACAGAGTGTCACTAGTATGCCTCTACTTGACTAGCTTGTTAATCAAAGATGGTTATGTTTCCTAACCATGGACAAAGAGTTGTTATTTGATTAACGGGATCACATCATTAGTTGAATGATCTGATTGACATGACCCAGTCCGTTAGCTTAGCACCCGATCGTTTAGTATGTTGCTATTGCTTTCTTCATGACTTATACATGTTCCTATGACTATGAGATTATGCAATTCCCGTTTACCGGAGGAACACTTTGTGTGCTACCAAACGTCACAACGTAACTGGGTGATTATAAAGGTGCTCTACAGGTGTCTCCAAAGGTACTTGTTGGGTTGGCGTATTTCAAGATTAGGATTTGTCACTCCGAATGTCGGAGAGGTATCTCTGGGCCCTCTCGGTAATGCACATCACTTAAGCCTTGCAAGCATTGCAACTAATGAGTTAGTTGCGGGATGATGTATTACGGAACGAGTAAAGAGACTTGCCGGTAACGAGATTGAACTAGGTATTGGATACCGACGATCGAATCTCGGGCAAGTAACATACCGATGACAAAGGGAACAACGTATGTTGTTATGCGGTCTGACCGATAAAGATCTTCGTAGAATATGTAGGAACCAATATGGGCATCCAGGTCCCGCTATTGGTTATTGACCGGAGACGTGTCTCGGTCATGTCTACATTGTTCTCGAACCGTAGGGTCCGCACGCTTAAAGTTACGATGACAGTTTCTTTATGAGTTTATGTATTTTGATGTACCGAAGGTTGTTCGGAGTCCCGGATGTGATCACGGACATGACGAGGAGTCTCGAAATGGTCAAGACATAAAGATCGATATGTTGGAAGCCTATATTTGGACATCGGAATTGTTCCGGGTGAAATCGGGATTTTACAGAAGTACCGGGGGGGGGGGGTTACCGGAACCCCCCGGGGGTTATTGGGCCTACATGGGCCATAAGGGAGAAGAGGAGGGCCGGCCAGGGCAGACTGCGCGCCCCCTCCCCCCTAGTCTGAATAGGACAAGGAAGGGGGGGGGGGCGGCGCCCCCCTTTCCTCTTCCCCTTCCCCCTTTCCTTCTCCAACAAGGCAAGAGGGGAGGAGTCCTACTCCCGGTGGGAGTAGGACTCCTCCAGGCGCACCCCAAGGGGGCCG
Source organism: Aegilops umbellulata (assembly GCA_032464435.1). NCBI lineage: Eukaryota > Viridiplantae > Streptophyta > Magnoliopsida > Poales > Poaceae > Aegilops > Aegilops umbellulata. The sequence goes on from CP136056.1 coordinate 156,050,118, forward strand.
GCCGCACCTCCCCCTCCCTCCTTTATATACGGGGGCAGGGGGGCACCCTAGTACACACAAGTTGATCTTCGTGATCGTTCCTTAGCCATGTGCGGTGCCCCCCTCCACGATATTACACCTCGGTCATATTGTAGCGGTGCTTAGACGAAGCCCTGCGACAGTTGAACATCAAGATCGTCACCACGCCGTTGTGCTGATGGAACTCCTCCCCGAAGCTTTGCTGGATCGGAGCCCGGAGAGCGTCATCGAGCTGAACGTGTGCCAAGAACTCGGAGGTGCCGGAGTAACGGTGCTTGGATCGGTTGGACCGGGAAGACGTACGTCTACTTCCTATACGTTGCGTCAATGCTTCCGCTTCGGTCTACGAGGGTACGTAGACAACACTCTCCCCTCTCGTTGCTATGCATCACCATGATCTTGCGTGTGCGTAGGATTTTTTTTGAAATTACTACGTTCCCAACAGTGGCATCCGAGCCTAGGTTTTATGGTTTGATGTTATATGCACGAGTAGAACACAAGTGAGTTGTGGGCGATATAAGTCATACTGCTTACCAGCATGTCATACTTTGGTTCGGCGGTATTGTTGGATGAAGCGGCCCGGACCGACATTACGCGTACGCTTACGCGAGACTGGTTCTACCGCCGTGCTTTGCACATAGGTGGCTGGCAGGTGTCTGTTTCTCCAACTTTAGTTGAACCGAGTGTGGCTACGCCCGGTCCTTGCGAAGGTTAAAACAGCACCAACTTGACAAACTATCGTTGTGGTTTTGATGCGTAGGTGAGATTGGTTCTTGCTTAAGCCCGTAGCAGCCACGTAAAACTTGCAACAACAAAGTAGAGGACGTCTAACTTGTTTTTGCAGGGCATGTTGTGATGTGATATGGTCAAGACATGATGCTAAATTTTATTGTATGAGATGATCATGTTTTGTAACCGAGTTATCGGCAACTGGCAGGAGCCATATGGTTGTCGCTTTATTGTATGCAATGCAATCGCCCTGTAATGCTTTATTTTATCACTAAGCGGTAGCGATAGTCGTAGAAGCATAAGATTGGCGAGACGACAATGATGCTACGATGGAGATCAAGGTGTCGCGCCGGTGACGATGGTGATCATGACGGTGCTTCGGAGATGGAGATCACAAGCACAAGATGATGATGGCCATATCATATCACTTATATTGATTGCATGTGATGTTTATCTTTTATGCATCTTATCTTGCTTTGATTGACGGTAGCATTTTAAGATGATCTCTCACTAATTATCAAGAAGTGTTCTCCCTGAGTATGCACCGTTGCCAAAGTTCGTCGTGCCCAGACACCACGTGATGATCGGGTGTGATAAGCTCTACGTCCATCTACAACGGGTGCAAGCCAGTTTTGCACACGCAGAATACTCGAGTTAAACTTGACGAGCCTAGCATATGCAGATATGGCCTCGGAACACGGAGACCGAAAGGTCGAGCGTGAATCATATAGTAGATATGATCAACATAATGATGTTCACCATTGAAAACTAATCCATTTCACGTGATGATCGGTTATGGTTTAGTTGATTTGGATCACGTGATCACTTAGAGGATTAGAGGGATGTCTATCTAAGTGGGAGTTCTTAAGTAATATGATTAATTGAACTTAAATTTATCATGAACTTAGTACCTGATAGTATCTTGCTTGTCTATGTTGATTGTAGATAGATGGCCCGTGCGGTTGTTTCGTTGAATTTTAATGCGTTCCTTGAGAAAGCAAAGTTGAAAGATGATGGTAGCAACTACGCGGACTGGGTCCGTAACTTGAGGATTATCCTCATTGCTGCACAGAAAAGTTACGTCCTGGAAGCACCGCTGGGTGCCAGGCCTGCTGCTGATGCAACTGACGACGTTAAGAACGTCTGGCAGAGCAAAGCTGATGACTACTCGATAGTTCAATGTGCCATGCTTTACGGCTTAGAACCGGGACTTCAATGACGTTTTGAACGTCATGGAGCATATGAGATGTTCCAGGAGTTGAATTTAATATTCCAGAAGAATGCCCGGATTGAGAGATATGAAGTCTCCAATAAGTTCTATAGCTGCAAGATGGAGGAGAATAGTTCTGTCAGTGAGCATATACTCAAGATGTCTGGGTATTGTAATCACTTGATTCAACTGGGAGTTACTCTTCCGGATGATAGCGTCATTGACAGAATTCTCCAATCACTTCCACCAAGCTACAAGAGCTTCGTGATGAACTATAATATGCAAGGGATGGATAAGACAATTCCCGAGCTCTTCGCAATGCTAAAGGCTGCGGAGGTAGAAATCAAGAAGGAGCATGAAGTGTTGATGGTCAACAAGACCACTAGTTTCAAGAAAAAGGGCAAAGGGAAGGAGAAGGGGAACTTCAAGAAGAACAACAAGCAAGTTGCTGCTCAAGAGAAGAAACCCAAGTCTGGACCTAAGCCTGAAACTGAGTGCTTCTACTGCAAGCAGACTGGTCACTGGAAGCGGAACTGCCCCAAGTATTTAGCGGATAAGAAGGATGGCAAGGTGAACAAAGGTATATGTGATATACATGTTATTGATGTGTACCTTACTAGAGCTCGCAGTAGCACCTGGGTATTTGATACTGGTTCTGTTGCTAATATTTGCAACTCGAAACAGGGACTACGGATTAAGCGAACACTAGCAAAGGACGAGGTGATGATGCGCGTGGGAAATGGTTCCAAAGTCGATGTGATCGCGGTCGGCACGCTACCTCTACATCTACCTTCGGGATTAGTATTAGACCTAAATAATTGTTATTTGGTGCCAGCGTTGAGCATGAACATTATATCTGGATCTTGTTTGATGCGAGACGGTTATTTATTTAAATCAGAGAATAATGGTTGTTCTATTTATATGAGTAATATCTTTTATGGTCATGCACCCTTGAAGAGTGGTCTATTTTTTATGAATCTCGATAGTAGTGATACACATATTCACAATGTTGAAACCAAAAGATGCAGAGTTGATATTGATAGTGCAACTTATTTGTGGCACTGCCGTTTAGGTCATATCGGTGTAAAGCGCATGAAGAAACTCCATACTGATGGACTTTTGGAACCACTTGATTATGAATCACTTGGTACTTGCGAACCGTGCCTCATGGGCAAGATGACTAAAACGCCGTTCTCCGGTACTATGGAGAGAGCAACAGATTTGTTGGAAATCATACATACAGATGTATGTGGTCCAATGAATGTTGAGGCTTGTGGCGGATATCGTTATTTTCTCACCTTCACAGATGATTTAAGCAGATATGGGTATATCTACTTAATGAAGCATACGTCTGAAACATTTGAAAAGTTCAAAGAATTTCAGAGTGAAGTTGAAAATCGTTGTAACAAGAAAATAAAGTTTCTACAATCTGATCGTGGAGGAGAATATTTGAGTTACGAGTTTGGTCTACATTTGAAACAATGCGGAATAGTTTCGCAACTCACGCCACCCGGAACACCACAGCGTAATGGTGTGTCCGAACGTCGTAATCGTACTTTACTTGATATGGTGCGATCTATGATGTCTCTTACAGATTTACCGCTATCGTTTTGGGGTTATGCTTTAGAGACGACCACATTCACATTAAATAGGGCACCATCAAAATCCGTTGAGACGACACCTTATGAACTGTGGTTTGGCAAGAAAACAAAGTTGTCGTTTCTTAAAGTTTGGGGCTGCGATGCTTATGTGAAAAAGCTTCAACCTGATAAGCTCGAACCCAAATCGGAGAAATGTGTCTTCATAGGATACCCAAAGGAGACTGTTGGGTACACCTTCTATCACAGATCCGAAGGCAAGACATTCATTGCTAAGAATGGATCCTTTCTAGAGAAGGAGTTTCTCTCGTAAGAAGTGAGTGGGAGGAAAGTAGAACTTGATGAGGTAACTGTACCTGCTCCCTTGTTGGAAAACAATACATCACAGGAACCGGTTTCTGTGGCGTCAAAACGAACTAGTGAGGAAGTTGATGATGATGATCATAGAACTTCAGATCAAGTTGCTACAGAACCTCGTAGGTCAAACAGAGTAAGATCCGCACCAGAGTGTTACGGTAATCCTATTCTGGAAGTCATGCTACTAGATCATGATGAACCTACAACTATGAAGAAGCGATGGTGAGCCCAGATTCCGCAAAATGGCTTGAAGCCATGAAATATGAGATGGGATCCATGTATGAGAACAAAGTATGGACTTTGGTTGACTTGCCCGATGGTCGGCAAGAAATTGAGAATAAATGGATCTTCAAGAAGAAGACTGATGCTGACGGTAATGTTACTGTCTACAAAGCTCGACTTGTTGCAAAAGGTTTTCAACAAGTTCAAGGGATTGACTACGATGAGACCTTCTCACCCGTAGTGATGCTTAAGTCTGTCCGAATCATGTTAGCAATTGCCGCATTTTATGATTATGAAATTTGGCAAATGGATGTAAAAACTGCATTCCTGAATGGGTTTCTGGAGGAAGAGTTGTATATGATGCAACCAGAAGGTTTTATCGATCCAAAGGGAGCTAACAAAGTATGGAAGCTCAGCGATCCATTTATGGACTGGTGCAAGCCTCTCAGAGTTGGAATAAACGCTTTGATAGTGTGATCAAAGCATTTGGGTTTATACAGACTTTTGGAGAAGCCTGTATTTAGAAGAAAGTGAGTGGGAGCTCTATAGTATTTCTAATATTATATGTGGATGACATATTATTGATTGGAAATGATATAGAATTTCTGGATAGCATAAAGGGATACTTGAATAAAAGTTTTTAAATGGAAGACCTCGGTGAAGCTGCTTACATATTGGGCATTAAGATCTATAGAGATAGATCAAAATGCTTAATTGGACTTTCACAAAGCACATACCTTGACAAAGTTTTGAAGAAGTTCAAAATGGATCAAGCAAAGAAAGGGTTCTTGCCTGTATTGCAAGGTGTGAAGTTGAGTAAGACTCAATGCCCGACCACTGCAGAAGATAGATAGAAAATGAAAGATGTTCCCTATGCTTCAGCCATAGGCTCTATCATGTATGCAATGCTGTGTACCAGACCTGATGTGTGCCTTGCTATAAGTCTAGCAGGGAGGTACCAAAATAATCCAGGAGTGGATCACTGGACAACGGTCAAGAACATCCTGAAGTACCTGAAAAGGACTAAGGATATGTTTCTCATATATGGAGGTGACAAAGAGCTCATCATAAATGGTTATGTTGATGCAAGCTTTGACACTGATCCGGACGATTCTAAATCGCAAACCGGATACGTGTTTACATTAAACGGTGGAGCTGTCAGTTGGTGCAGTTCTAAACAAAGCGTCGTGGCGGGATCTACGTGTGAAGCGGAATACATAGCTGCTTCCGAAGCAGCAAATGAAGGAGTCTGGATGAAGGAGTTCATATCCGATCTAGGTGTTATACCTAGTGCATCAGGTCCAATGAAAATCTTTTGTGACAATACTGGAGCAATTGCCTTAGCGAAGGAATCCAGATTTCACAAGAGAACCAAGCACATCAAGAGACGCTTCAATTCCATCCGGGATCTAGTCCAGGTGGGAGACATAGAGATTTGCAAGATACATATGGATCTGAATGTTGCAGACCCGTTTACTAAGCCTCTTCCACGAGCAAAACATGATCAGCACCAAGACTCCATGGGTGTTAGAATCATTACTGTGTAATCTAGATTATTGACTCTAGTGCAAGTGGGAGACTGAAGGAAATATGCCGTAGAGGCAATAATAAAGTTATTATTTATTTCCTTATATCATGATAGATGTTTATTATTCATGCTAGAATTGTATTAACCGGAAACATAATACATGTGTGAATACATAGACAAACAGAGTGTCACTAGTATGCCTCTACTTGACTAGCTTGTTAATCAAAGATGGTCATGTTTCCTAACCATGGACAAAGAGTTGTTATTTGATTAACGGGATCACATCATTAGTTGAATGATCTGATTGACATGACCCATTCCGTTAGCTTAGCACCCGATCGTTTAGTATCTTGCTATTGCTTTCTTCATGACTTATACATGTTCCTATGACTATGAGATTATGCAACTCCCGTTTACCGGAGGAACACTTTGTGTGCTACCAAACGTCACAACATAAGTGGGTGATTATAAAGGTGCTCTATAGGTGTCTCCAAAGGTACTTGTTGGGTTGGCGTATTTCGAGATTAGGATTTGTCGATTTGTCACTCCGAATGTCGGAGAGGTATCTCTGGGCCCTCTCGGTAATGCACATCACTTAAGCCTTGCAAGCATTGCAACTAATGAGTTAGTTGCGGGATGATGTATTACGGAACGAGTAAAGAGACTTGCCGGTAACGAGATTGAACTAGGTATTGGATGCCGACGATCGAATCTCGGGCAAGTAACATACCGATGACAAAGGGAACAACATATGTTGTTATGCGGTCTGACCGATAAAGATCTTCGTAGAATATGTAGGAACCAATATGGGCATCCAGGTCCCGCTATTGGTTATTGACCGTAGACGTGTCTCGGTCATGTCTACATTGTTCTCGAACCGTAGGGTCCGCACGCTTAAAGTTACGATGACAGTTTCTTTATGAGTTTATGTATTTTGATGTACCGAAGGTTGTTCGGAGTCCCGGATGTGATCACGGACATGACGAGGAGTCTCGAAATGGTCGAGACATAAAGATCGATATATTGGAAGCCTATATTTGGACATCGGAATTGTTCCGGGTGAAATAGGGATTTTACAGAAGTACCCGGGGGTTACCGGAACCCCCCCGGGGGTTATTGGGCCTACATGGGCCATAAGGGAGAAGAGGAGGGCCGGCCAGGGCAGGCCGCGCGCCCCCTCCCCCCTAGTCCGAATAGGACAAGGAAGGGGGGGGGGCGGCGCCCCCCTTTCCTCTTCCCCTCCCCCCTTTCCTTCTCCAACAAGGCAAGAGGGGGGAGTCCTACTCCCGGTGGGAGTAGGACTCCTCCAGGCACACCCCAAGGGGGCTGGCCGCACCTCCCCCTCCCTCCTTTATATACGGGGGCAGGGGGCACCCTAGTACACACAAGTTGATCTTCATGATCGTTCCTTAGCCGTGTGCGATGCCCCCCTCCACGATATTACACCTCGGTCATATTGTAGCGGTGCTTAGACAAAGCCCTGCGACAGTTGAACATCAAGATCGTCACCACGCCTTCGTGCTGACGGAACTCCTCCCCGAAGCTTTGCTGGATCGGAGCCCGGGGAGCATCATCGAGCTGAACGTGTGCCAAGAACTCGGAGGTGCCGGAGTAACGGTGCTTGGATCGGTTGGACCGGGAAGACGTACGACTACTTCCTCTATGTTGCGTCAATGCTTCCTCTTCGGTCTACGAGGGTACGTAGACAACACTCTCCCCTCTCGTTGCTATGCATCACCATGATCTTGCGTGTGCGTAGGATTTTTTTTTGAAATTACTACGTTCCCAACAGATACGTCTCCAACGTATCTATAACTTTTGATTGTTCCATGCTATTATATATTCTGTTTTGGATGATTAATGGGCTTTATTATACACTTTTGTATTATTTTTGGGACTAACCTATTAACCGAAGGCCCAACCCAAATTGCTGTTTTTTGCTTATTTCAGTGTTTCACAGAAAAAGAATATCAAACAGAGTCCAAACGGAATGAAACCTTCGGGAACATGATTTTCGGAACAAACGTGATCCAGAGGACTTGGGGTGGACGTCAAGCAACAGAAGAGGAAGCCACGAGGTAGGGGGGGCACGCCCTCCACCCTCGTGGGCCCCTCGTGGCTCCACCGACCTACTTCTTCCTCCTATATATACCTACGTACCCCCAAACCATCAGAAGCGACCACGAAAACCTAATTCCACCGCCGCAACCTTCTGTACCCGTGAGATCCCATCTTGGGGCCTTTTCCGGCGTCGTGCCGGAGGGGGCATTGATCACGGAGGGCTTCTACATAAACACCATAGCCTCTCCGATGATGTGTGAGTAGTTTACCTCAGACCTTCGGGTCCATAGTTATTAGCTAGATGGCTTCTTCTCTCTCTTTGGATCTCAATACAAAGTTCTCCTCGATTCTCTTGGAGATCTATTTGATGTAACTCTTATTTCTGCGGTGTGTTTGTTGAGATCCGATGAATTGTTGGTTTATGATCAAGATTATCTATGAACAATATTTGAATCTCCTCTGAATTCTTTTATGTATGATTGGTTATCTTTGCAAGTCTCTTTGAATTATCAGTTTGGTTTGGCCTACTAGATTGATCTTTCTTGCAATGGGAGAAGTGCTTAGCTTTCAGTTCAATCTTGCAGTGTCCTTTCCCAGTGACAGTAGGGGCAGTAAGGCACATATTGTATTGTTGGCATCGAGGATAAAAATATGAGGTTTATATCATATTGCATGAGTTTATCCCTCTACATCATGTCATCTTGCTTAAAGCGTTACTCTGTTCTTATGAACTTAATACTCTAGATGCATGCTGGGTAGCGGTCGGTGTGTGGAGTAATAGTAGCAGATGCAGAATCGTTTCGGTCTACTTGTCACGGACGTGATGCCTATATACATGATCATACCTAGATATTCTCATAATTATGCACTTTTCTATTAATTGCTCGACAGTAATTCGTTTACCCACCATAATACTTATGCTATCTTGAGAGAAGCCACTAGTGAAACCTATGGGCCCCGGGTCTATTTTCCATCATATTAATCTCCCGTTATTTCTTTTAACGTTTATTTTGCTTTCTTTGCTTTTACTCTTTATCATAAAAATACCAAAAATATTATCTTATCATCTCTATCAGATCTCACTCTCGTAAGTGACCGTGAAGGGATTGACAAACCCTTTATCGCGTTGGTTGCGAGGTTCTTATTTGTTTGTGTAGGTGCGTGGGACTCGCGCGTGGTATCCTACTGGATTGATACCTTGATTCTCAAAAACTGAGGGAAATACTTACACTACTTTACTGCATCACCCTTTCCCCTTCAAGGGAAAACCAACGCGGTGCTCAAGAGGTAGCAGGCTGGACGGCAAAGGCGGAGTGGATCAAGTGTCCGGCTCTGCTGCCCGAAGACCCAGACACACCCCAGCTAACAGAGATGCTGGTCCCGGCGTCCTATCAGGCACCGGAGAAGAAGGCCAAGAAGAAGAAGGGCAAGGAGACCAAGAGCGGCCTCCGCCACAAGGGTCCTGCGGACGCTATGTCCGGAGAGACTGAAGCCCCCTCCTCCCATGAGGGAGACGAGGAAGAGGAAGAGGAGGAGGAGGTGGAGAGCGGTTCCCCCCGCAAGGGGAGGAAGAAGAAAAGGGCGGCCACCGAAGACCCGCAGGAGGAGGCGACCAAGAGGGGGAAGATGACCCTCCAGGACAGTTCGGACTGAGATGCCGATCTGGTCCCCCAAAAACCTCCCAGGGTGAAGCCCCTGGCCGAATCCTAAGTGTTTAGATACTTACTGTTTATCTTTTAGTCTTCCTATTTTTCCATTACATAAGTTATCATGTTATGCATCTTTCAACCCTCCCCGCGACCTCCCGAACACCTCGCTATCGGATGGGAGTTCTTTGCCACCTGAGATGGCAGAGAGCGAGACGCCGCCTGATACTTCTCCAATGTATCTATAATTTTTTATTGTTCCATGTTGTTTATTTATGAATCTTGGATGTTTTACAATCATTTTATATCATTTTTTGGTACTAACCTATTGACATAGTGCCAAGTGCCAGTTGCAGTTTTTCCATATTTTTTACATCACAGAAAATCAATATCAGACGGAGTCCAAATGCCACGAAACTTTAGGAAGAATTTTTATGGGCCAAAAGGAACACAACGGGCCCTGGCTGCGCCTAGGGGGTGCCCCGAGGGAGGCACAACCCACCAGAGCGTGCCAGGAGGCCCAGGCGCGCCCTGGTGGGTTGTGCCCACCTCGGGTGCCCCCCGGACCACCTCTTTGCTCTATAAATATCCCAACATTCCAGAAACCCTAGGCACGTTGACGAAATATTCATCCAGCCGTCGCAGAGTCCAGAACCACCAGATCCAATCTAGACACCATCTCGGATGGGGTTCACCACCTCCATTGGTGCCTCTCCGATGATGCGTGAGTTGTTCTTTGTAGACCTTCTGGTCCGTAGTTAGTAGCTAGATGGCTTTCTCTCTCTCTCTCTCTCTCTCTCTCTCTCTCGCTAAATTCTCAATACAATGGTCTCTTGGAGATCCATATGATGTAACTCTTTGCTGTGTGTTTGCTGGGATCTGATGAACTTCGAGTTTATGATCAGTTATATCTTTTTATATCCATGAAAGTTATTTGAGTTCCTTGATCTCTTATATGCATGATCTCTTATAGCCTTGTATTTCTTCTCTGATATTTGGGTTTTGTTTGGCCAACTTGATCTATTTAGCTTGCAATGGGAAGAGGTGCCCGGTAGTGGGTTCGATCTTACGCTGCTTGATCCCAGTGACAAAAAGGGAACCGACACGTATGTATCGTTGCAACTAACGATAAAAAGACGAGATCTATATCTACCGCCATATAGATAAACGGATCTTGTCTACATCATGTCAACGTTCTTATTGCATTACTCCGTTTTTCCATGAACTTAATACACTAGATGCATGCTGGACAGCGGTCAATGTGTGGAGTAATAGTAGTAGATGCAGGCAGGAGTTGGTCTACTAATCTTGGACGTGATGCCTATGTAATGATCATTGCCTGGATATCGTCATAATTATTTGAGGTTCTATCAATTGCCCAACAGTAATTTGTTTACCCATAGTTTGCTATTTTTCTCGAGAGAAGCCACTAGTGGAACCTACGGCCCCCGGGTCTTATGTCTCATATATTTGCTTTGCGATCTGTTTTATTTGCTCTTTTTGTTCAATCTATTAAACCAAAAATACAAAAATACTTTGCTGCACTTTATTTTATTTGCGATCTATTATTCAATCTACTACAAATTTACCTCGCGTCCTTTACCAATTTCTGGCGCCATTACCCGAAAGGGATTGACAACCCCTTTAATACATCGGGTTGCGAGTGGCTGTTATTTGTGTGCAGGGGCTGTTTATGTTGTGTTGCTTGGTTCTCCTACTGGTTCGATAACCTTGGTTTCATTTCTGAGGGAAATACCTACCGCCGCTGTGCTGCATCATCCCTTCCTCTTTGGAGAAAAACCGACGTAGCTTCAAGCGTCATCAAAAAGAATTTCTGCTGCCGTTACCGGGGAGGATCTTCAACATAACCAGGTTCCTAATCACAAATATCATCTCCTCGCAATTTACATTATTCTCCATTTGCCTCTCATTTTCCTCTCCCCCACTTCACAAAAACTTTCCGTTTTATTCGCATCTCTTTTTCTGTTCGCCGTTTTCTTGCCGGATCTGTTTTTGAGTGCGATCTTGTTGTGTGGCCATCATGACTCAAGAGAACACCAAATTATGTGATTTCTCGAATACCAACAACAATGATTTTATTGGCACTCCGCTTGCTCCTCCCGCCACTAGTGCAGAGACTTGTGATATTAATACTGCTTGTTTTACCCTACTGTTTATAGTCAAAATAATAATATTAATACTGCTTTGCTGAATCTTGTTATGAAAGACCAATTTTCTGGTACTCCTAATGAGGATGCCGTGTCCCATCTTAATACCTTTGTGGAATTATGAGATATGCAAAAGAAACAAGATGTGGACAATGATGTGGTCAATATGAAATTATTTTCGTTTTCTTTGCGTGATTCTGCAAAAATTTGGTTCTCTTCTTTGCCTCACAATAGTATCAATTCTTGGAATAAGTGGAAAGATGCTTTTATCACTAAGTATTTTCCTCCTGCAAAAATTATTTCACTTAGAACCCAGACCATGAATTTCAAGCAACCTGAACATGAGCATGCTGCACAATCTCGGGAAAGGATGAAAATGATGCTAAGGAATTGCCCAACTCATGGGTTAAATCTTTGGATGATCATACAAAATTTTTATGCGGGGTTGAATTTTGTTTCTCCTAATCTTTTAGATTCCGCCGCGGGTGGTACTTTTATGGAAATTACTTTGGGTGAAGCCACCAAATTGCTTGATAATATCATGGAAAATTATTCACAATGGCATACCAAAAGAGCTCCTACTAGTAAAAAAGTTAATTCGGTTGAAGAAATTTCTTCTTTGAGTGAAAAAGTTGATGCTCTTATGAAATTGGTTGCTAGTAAAAGTGCTCCTATTGATTTTAATGATATGCCTTTGTCTACTTTGATTGAGCAAAATAGTGATGCCATTGATGTGAATTTTATCTCTAGAAATAATTTCAACAACAATGCTTATAGAGGAAATTCTAATCCTAGGCCTTTTCCTAGTAATTCCTCTAATAATTATGGTAATTCATATGGAAATCAATCTTACAATAATAATGGGAACACCTCTGATCTTGAGAATAATATTAAAGAATTTATCAACACACAAAAAGTTTTCAACACTTCCATAGAAGAAAAGTTGAATAAGATTGATGATTTGTCTAGAAGTGTTGATAGAATTTCTCATGATGTGGAAAATCCCAAGATGAAAATTTTTGTGCCTAAATTAGATGAATCAATTAAATCTCTTTATGTTTTTATGGATGAAAGTAAGAAAAGAACTGCTATGCTTAGAGCTAAAAGAGAATTTTTAGAAAAAGCATTTTCTAGTAATTTCTTTCGCAAAAGTGATGAAGATCTTAAAATATTGGTGTTTCTTATATTGATTCATTGTTTAGTAAAATTAATAATGATGAAAAAGGGACTGGAGAAGAGTCAACTTTAGGTAGAAGGCATCCCAATATTTCGGAGGGTGAAAATCTTGTTGAGAAATTTGATGAAAGTGGGTTTGGAGAGGTCAAAACTTTAACTAGTGATGTGCCCACTCTTTTGGATTACAAAGACTTTTATTATGATAGTTGCTCTTTGATTGATTGTATTTCTTTGTTGCAATCCATGATAAATTCACCCCATGCTTATGAACAAAACAAAGCTTTTACTAAACATATTGTTGATGTTATGATGAAAGATTTAGAAAAAAAATTGGAATTAGAAGTTTCAATTCCTAGAAAATTGCATGATGAATGGGTACCTACTATCAAAGTCAAGATTAAATATTGTGAGTGTTTTGCTTTGTGTGACTTGGGTGCTAGTGTTTCTACAATTCCGAAATCTTTATGTGATGTGCTTGTCTTACTAATCTTGAAGAATGTTCTTTGAATTTGCACTTGGCGGATTCTACTATTAAAAAGCCTATGGGAAGAATTAATGATGTTCTTATTCTTGCAAATAGGAATTATTTGCCCATAGATTTTATTGTTTTTGATATTGATTGCAATCCGTCTTGTCCAATTATTCTTGGTAGACCGTATTTACGCACTATCGCTGCCGTGATTGATATGAAAGAAGGCAATATTAAGTTCCAATTTCCTTTGAGGAAAGGTATGGAACACTTTCCTAGAACTATAATTAGGCCACCTTATGAATCAATCATGAGGTCATCTTATGGATCTCAAACCAAAGATGATAAAACTTAGATCCTTGTCTTATGCCTAGCTAAGGGCGTAAAACTATAGCGCTTGTTGGGAGGCAACCCAATGAATAAAATTTATTTTTGATTTTTGCTTTCTGTTATTGTGTGTTAGCACAATTATTCTACTGTTATAATTGTTTTTTATGTTTTAATTATTGTTTGTGCCAAGTAGAACCAATAGGATCTTCTTGGGTGATAGTTGTTTGATCTTGCTGAAAAAGACAGAAACTTTGTGCTCACAAAAATAATTGTTAAAATTCACAATAACGTGATAAAATGCCAATTATTTTTGCAGAAGATCAATATACAAATTATCCAGATTTTCCTAGTATTTAAGAACTTTTGGAGTTCCAGAAGTATTCGAACAAATCAGATTGCTACAGACTGTTCTGTTTTGACAGATTCTGTTTTCTTTGTGTTGTGTGCTTATTTTGATGGCTCTATGGTTTTTTTTGATGAGTTTTTGCCATAGAAAAGTTGGAATACAGTAGATATAATACAAAAAAAATAAGAATTGGTTTGATACAGCACTTATAGTAGTGATTTATTTTTCTTACACTAACGGATCTCACGATGGTTTTGTTGAGTTTTGTGTGATTGAAGTTTTCAAGTTGTGGGTTATCTTACGATGGATGAAGGAAGGATGTAAGAGACTAAGCTTGGGGATGCCCCGGCATCCCAAGCTATTACCCAAAAATGAGCAACCAACTAAGCTTGGGGATGCCCCCGAGTGGCATCCCTGCTTTCTTCCAACAACTATCGGTATTTTACTTGAAACTATAATTTTATTCGTCACATGATATGTGTTTTGCTTGGAGCGTCTTGTATGGTATGTGTCTTTGCTTGTTTTATTGTGTGTTTGAAGTTATAAATCCTTGCTGGACACACCTATTTGAGAGAGCCAAAATTATGTCATGATTTGTTAGAATTGCTCTGTATGCTTCACTTAAATCTTTTATGATCTAGGACTTGCTCTAGTGCTTCACTTATATCTTTTTGAGCACGGTGTGCTATGTTATTTTTGAAGAAATATTCTCTTGCTTCACTTAGATTTATTTGAGAGTTATTAAAATTTTGAAGAAATTCTCTCTTGCTTCACTTAAATTATTTTGAGAGAAAGAAAATTTGTTATGCTCATGATCTTCACTTATATTTGTTTGAGCTTATGAAAAGCAACACATGAGAATTAGTCTCAAAGTGATAGGTATCCAAGAAGGATAAAGAAAAAGAAAATGTCCCGAAGATCATTGGACAAAATAAACTTGATACTTAGTAATAATTTTGAGATATGATGATGTGATATGTGAATTATGTTGATGAGTAATTGTGCTCTAGTAAGAATATTGGTGTTAAGGTTTGTGATTCCCTATGCATGCACAAAAGTCAATAATCATGCAATGAAAATTATATCCTAGTTGTGGTGCATTATTCGGTGTTAATTATGCTTAATGCTTGCTTATGAGATTACTCGTTTCTTGGTTGGCCGCTTCTCAATCTTTTGCTAGACTTAACTTTGCACTAAGTATGATCTCTACTTGTGCATCCAAAACCCTTTAAACCAGTTTTGCCACATGAGTCCACTATATCTACCTATATGCAGTATTCTTTTGCCATTCTAAGCAAATTTGCATGTGCCATCTCTAATTTTTAAAATAAACTTGTTTTTTGTGTGTTTATTTCGCTCGCGGAACAGTAACGGGTGGCTAATATTTTCCATGCTAGATGTGTTATTCTCAAGATGAGTGTTTATTCACTTGTCATTGCACGAGAGTAAGGCAAAGGTTTTAGGGATGCCCAGTCTAGAATGCAAAAAAAATTACTTTATGTGGTCAAATAATAAATTCCTTGGAAAGTGTTGGTATGGAGGTCACCCGTGGATACGGTTAGCCATGGAAAGTGAAAGAATGGTGGAACAAGGATTAAACTTTATTTTATATTTGGGAACCGCCTATGGCATATCTAGCATGGAAAGTGTTTGGAACTCTGAGTCATTTTCGTTGGTGGGATGGATACACCTCCCAAAAATTGTGCTCCCGCACCTCTACAAATCCCTACTTCCCTCTGCGAAGGGCCTTTCTTTTACTTTATGCAATTTTTATTTTTGAATTTGAGTCTCCATCTTCTCTTATAAAAAGCACCAACTAGGAGGCAATATGATCGTGCTTAAGTATTGGGTGTAGTTAATATTTGAGTGTGTTTCATGAATGGATCAATGTTTGAGCATGATGGGCTAGGGATAACTTATTTTAGCGTTGATATTTTGAAAAACATGGTTGCGTGTTGATATGCTTGAGTATCTAAATTATTATGTCAAAACTAGACTATTGCTTTGAATCACATAAAAAGTCCAAATATCCATGCTATAAAGAAAAAGAATATGATATGACATGATGAACAACACTCCACATAAAAAAAATCTGTTTTTATCACTTACCTACTCGAGGACGAGTAGGAGTTAAGCTTGGGGATGCTGATACGTCTCCAACGTATCTATAATTTTTGATTGTTCCATGCTGTTTATTTATCAATCTTGGATGTTTTATAATCATTTTATAGTCATTTTATCTCATTTTTTGGTACTAACCTATTGACATAGTGCCAAGTGCCAGTTGCTGTTTTTTCCATCGCAGGAAATCAATATCAAACGGAGTCCAAGTGCCACGAAACTCCACGATGATTTTTTAGGAAGGCAATGGGCCCTGGTTGCACCTGGGGGGTGCCCCGAGGGGGGCACAACCCACCAGGGTACGCCAGGAGGCCCAGGCGCGCCCTGGTGGGTTGTGCCCACCTCGGGTGCCCCCGGACCGCCTCTTTGCTCTATAAATACCCCAAAAATACCATAACCCACCAGGGTCGACAAAATATTCATCGAGCCGCCGCAGAGTCCAGAACCACCAGATCTAATCTAGACACCATCTCAGATGGGGTTCACCACCTCCATTTGTGCCTCTCCGATGATGCATGAATAGTTCCTTGTAGACATCCGTTAGTAGCTAGATGGCTTTCTCTGATGTAGGGTGGAACCCTAGATGGCCAATATTTCATGTAAGGAGTGGATCCCAAAGAGGAACACGAAGAACACGAGGGGAAACATGAGGGAAAACACGAGAGAATCACTCAAACCAACAAGATATAGTCACACATGTGCTAGATCCTCGAAACACGAGAGGAGATACAAGATCCACGATCAACAAAGGACGATACAAAGGGTAACCGGTTCTTCTCCGTGAGGAGGTCTTGATGGGGGTCTTCTCCGTAAGGAGGTCTTGAATCCAACATGGATCTTCTCTGAAGAGGGGCCGCGGTCTCTCTCGTGGAGTAGATCCGTATGGATGAGCAAAGCTCTATCTCAAGTATGAGCTAAACCAATGCTAACCCTAGAAAGAGTAATGAGATGGAGTATATATAGTCTAGGGGGCGAAAAGGTACAAGGGCTTCGGCCCTTTACTGTGCGCAGACAGACGGAGCCGGATGTTCGGGCCTTCCCGAAGGGCCGGATGTCCGGGCTTGGAGGCCGGATGTCCGGGCTGGTGGAGTCAGCTTCTGTAGGTTTTGGTGTGTGGCGCCGGATGTCCGGGCTTCTGGCCAGATTTCCGGGCTCGGGCCGGATGTCCGGGGCCTGTAGATGTTGGGCGGCTGGTATGCTGCTGTAGTGGATGTCTCCAGCGGTCGGATGTCCGGGGCTGGGGCCGGATGTCCGGGGCCTGGAGCTGTCTTCTTCTCCTTCCGGTGGTTCTCTTCATCCGTGAACTTGGCGGCTTGTCCGTCTTCACGTGCATCCTCGGGAGGGTCCTCTTGACACCTAATCATGCATAGCATATCGGTAGGTAGTAGCCATGTCTCGAGTGGATCATATGTGATATCACTAAGGAAGGAAGTCACCTCGTTCTCGAGAGCTCTAGCTCATGCTCGTGTCATGGGTCCTCTTGGCTCTTGATAAGACGATGGTAGGTCCATGGGGATGACTGTAGGATGCTCCGCATCATTCTCTCTCACGCTGAATTCTCAATACAATGGTCTCTTGGTGATCAATATGATGTAACTCTTTTGCGGTGTGTTTGTTGGGATCTGATGAACTTCGAGTTTATCATTAGTTATATCTTTTTATATCCATGAAAGTTATTTGAGTTTCTTTGATCTCTTATATGCATGATCTCTTCTAGCCTCGTATTTCTTCTCCGATATTTGGGTTTTGTTTGGCGAACTTGATCTATTTATCTTGCAATGGAAAAAGGTGCCCGGTAGTGGGTTCGATCTTACGGTGCTTGATCCCAGTGACAGAAAGGGAACCGACACATATGTATCATTACTACTAAGGATAAAAATACGAGATCTATATCTACCACCATATAGGTAAACGGATCTTGTCTACATCATGTTATCATTCTTATTGCATTACTCTGTTTTTCCATGAACTTAATACACTAGATGCATGCTAGACAGCGGTCGATGTGTGGAGTAATAGTAGTAGATGCAGGCAGGAGTCGGTCTACTAATCTTGGACGTGATGCCTATGTAATGATCATTGCCTGGATATCGTCATAATTATTTGAGGTTCTACCAATTTCCCAACAGTAATTTGTTTACCCATTGTTTGCTATTTTTCTCGAGAGAAGCCACTAGTGAAACCTACAGCCCCCGGGTCTTATGTCTCATATATTTGCTTTGCGATCTATTTTATTTGCTCTTTTTATTCAGATCTATTAAACCAAAAATACAAAAATACTTTGCTGCACTTTATTTTATTTGCGATCTATTATTCAATCTACTACAAATTTACCTCACGTCCTTTGCCAATTTCTAGCGCCGTTACCCGAAAGGGATTGACAACCCCTTTAACACGTTGGGTTGCGAGTGGCTGTTATCTATGTGCAGGGGCTGTTTACTTTGTGTTGCTTGGTTCTCCTACTGGTTCGATAACCTTGGTTTTATTTCTAAGGGAAATACCTACCGCCGCTATGCTGCATCATCCCTTCCTCTTTGGGAAAAACCAACGTAGCTACAAGCAACATCAGCCTCTACGGCGGGGTGGCGCGACTGGTATTCGACATAATGAGCCATTTTGTCCCGTCCAGGTGGTGGTCGGTCTCGTTCATCAACATGATGGTATCTTGCGGATTTGGCTCAAGGTCCTCGTCGTCGAATTGTGGTAGTAGCCTGCGTTTTGGGTAGTTATTTGTTGGGCGCTCAAGGCCGTATTCTTCGGCAGCAAGGACCTTGGTCCATCTGTCGTTGAGTGTATCCTGTTCGGCTTGAAGCTGTTGCTATTTCTTTTTTAGGCTCCTTGCAGTGGTGATAAGTTGTCGCTTGAAGCGTTCTTGTTCGAGGGGTTCCTATGGCACGATGAAATCTTCGTTGCCGAGGCTAACGTCCTCCTCGGAGGCCGGTAGATAATTACTATCTTCCGAATCCTCATGATCAACGAGTTCGTCGGTGTTAACTTGTCCCTCCTCCCTTTCATCCTGCTCGGACGCAGGCTGGACGAGGTCTTCGGGGTATTCGGCATCATCCGGAGTGTAGTTATCTCCAGTGCCGGTATTGCTACCCTTTTCATGACGAGACCGTGAGCGGCGTCGCTGACGTCGGCGCTTAGGTGGCGCCTCGACGGGCTTGTCCTTAATTGGATCTTGAGTGCTATCGTTGTCCTTCTTTTTGGGCGTATCCACCATGTACACGTCGTAAGTAGAAGTGGCCGTCCAACGCCCGCTGATGGGCGGGTTTTAGCCTTGTTCGGCTCCGGCATCGTCGTCCTTACCATCGATGTCTTCGGAGGCGTAGTCCAGTTGGTTAGGTCCTCGACAGTGGCTATTAAGTGGGTGGTGGGTGGGACGCAAAATTTCCCGCTCTCAGCCCCTAGTTTGGGCTGGGCGTAGTTCAGAAGTGAAGCTTCCGTGATGGCGAGAGATCGCATTAAGTCAAGAGCCTCGTTTAGGAGCGAAAACTGGACAGATGACTGGGGATCTGCAGAGCTGGGCCTGGTAAATGCCACCTAACCATGCTCAATGGACGCAAAACTCGAGAGTTCGAAGTTGGCCTCCAGAGATGTCCGGTTTCCCGATGACAGAGAGAGTTCTGTTTGACTCCAGGCCTGTTGACAACACGGTCACCTCTGGGTCTCTGGTAGGGAGCTCTGTAACAGTAGAGAGTCCGGCGGGGCTTAACCTCCCGTTTTCAGACAGAGTGGTCCGCTCTGGATCTAAGTCCAGGGCAGGAACGAGAGTTGACCCTTGAACGGAGTCTGATGGTGAATCCGAGGGGCTTCCTTCATGTAGGTGAGGAGCGGTGGCCGAGGTCGAGAACCCTTCGAAGATCAAATCTACTTGGATATCAGCGATGTAATTCAGGCTTCCGAACCTGATCTGGTGACCAGAGGCATAGCTATCAATCTGTTCAAGGTGACCAGTTGAATTGGCACACAGAGCGAAGCCGCCAGACACGAAAAGTTGACAAGGGAGAAAGGTCTCCCCGAAAACAGCATTGTCGCTGATGACAAGATGAGCCATCAATCCTTCTGTTGGCGACATAGCGGAACTCTCAATGAAAGCACCAATGTCGGTGTCAAAACCGGCCGATCTCGGGTAAGGGGTCCTGAACTATGCGTCTGAGTATTGAGGGTAACAAGGGACAAGTGGGGCACAATGTTTACCTAGGTTCGGGCCCTCTTAATGGAGGTAAAACCCTACGTCCTGCTTGATTGTATTTGATGAGTATAGGGGTTACAGGAGATGATCTACCTCGAGATCATAATGGCTAAACCCTAGCTGTCTAGCCTATGAGAATTATGATAGCCTCTACGGACTAAATCCTCCGGTTTATATACATACCAGAGGGGCCTAAGGTTGTACAGAGTCGGTTTGTGGGGAAAGGAAATAACATATCCAGACACCAATATTGCCATCCACGCATAGGGGAGTCCTACCCAGAAAATGGGGGGGGGGAGTATTCTGCTTGTATCTTCGCGGCCCATCAGTCTGGCCCGTATCAATAGCCCGGACACCCGAGGACCCCCTAATCCAGGACTCCCTCAGAACTCCAAATGCATGGCCGCCGCAATGTTGTTTTTGGGTCCCCGACTCTGCATGGTGCTGGTGAGATTGTTGCTCGACCCTTCCCCCACATCCCCACTTTTGCATACTGCTAAAAAATGCATGAATTTATTAGTGCTGTGTGTATCGTTGACAATTTTTAAGGCAAACAATACTTTGTGTAAGTGCATCTAGTGCCATCCCTTTATTGGTTTCGAAGTATTGACGTCAAAGCTGGTTGAGGGACTAATGTGATTGTGAGAATCACATGATAACACAGATAGAAGTCCCTAGAGATTTGGCTGAACCGTCGAAGACGACCCCTAAAAATGTCCAAAGGCATTGAAGCCAATGGTTGCCTTTGAAGATAATGAATGAAGACAATGGATAGTGAACACTTAGCTTCTTTGTAGGTTCCATTTTCTGTTTATTGAGTCATAGGAACCACCACAGTGTTAAGTGGGGTCGAGGTGACATGAAGACAGTTGTTGAAATGATTGCTCAACCAAAAGCTTATGTCTTCCTTGTGAAGAAAATGAGAGAAAATCTCTTCCAGTGTTGGATGAGTCATCTTTGCTTGGAGCCCAAGTAAAGTTGCCGCATGTTTCAAATCTGACAGTTGGGACACGTATCGGTGGGCCACTGACCCCCGATCAGATTGGTCATATCATGCCGGGTTGCCCCTTGGCTATAAATAGCCACCCCTTCCACCATAAGTTGGTGGTTTCTCCGAGTTATTGCATGACTTTTGTCGTTTGAGAGCAACCCACCTTCGAAGCCCTTGAGAGAGAATTCCTGCAAGAAAAACCCAAACACCCAGAGCCCAAAGTGATTGAGCATCACTGAAGACATTCTGTTCTGAGTGAACCGAAGACTTTTTACACTTGAAGACTGTGATCATCTAGACAGTTAGGCGTCATGTTCTAAGCATCCAACAACCATTGTGGATTGCCAGTGAACGAAGTTTGTAAAGGTTTGGAAGTCTACCTTGAAGACTTACCTGAGTGATTGGGCGAGGTCTAAGTGATCTTAGCTCAAGGGAAATAAGGTGAAGACCAGGTCTTCAGAGTCCAATCTAAGCCTCCACAACCAGATGTACAATGATAACCACAAGTATAGGGGATCACGATAGTCTTTTAGGGTAATATTTCACCCAAATTTATTGATTCAACACAAGGGGAGCCAAAGAATATTTATGAGCCCTAGCAATTGAGTTGTCAATTCAACCACACCTGGAAAATAATATTTCTGCAACAAAGTATTTAGTAGCACAGTAGTATGATAGTTTGATAGTAGCAGTAACAGTAGCAATAATAACAATAGCAGTTTTGTACTGATCGTAACGACAACAACAGTAGTAGTAACTTAGCAAAGACAATATGAGCAAAGCATATGCATTGGATCAGTGATGGATATTTGTGTGAATGACATTCGTCATATAACAGTCACAACCTAGAGGGATACACAATAGCTCCAATTCATCAATTCAATGTAGGCATGTATTTCATATATAGTCATACATGCTTATAATAGGAACTTGCATAAAATCTTTTGTCCTACTCTCCTATTGAAGTCGGGTTCATAAGGAAATCTAAGGGATACTGAAGCCTCCTTTTACTAGAGAACCGGAACAAAACATTAACACACGGTGAATACATAAATTCCTCGAATTGCAATCATCCCCGGAGAGTATCCCAATTATTGTCACCCTGGGGTCTACAGTTTAGAACAATAACAACTGCATACAACTAGCAAATAGGATAAAAAAACTCAAATATATTGATGATAACATAGAGAGTTCAGATATGAAATCATGGCACTCGGGCCCAAATGACAAGCATTAAGCATAGCAAAGTCATAGGAACACCAATATCAGAATATAGTGGGTACTAGGGATTCCAAAATTATAAATTTTGGGTTGTTACACGTTATCAGTAATGATGTTGTGCAGGGCGTCGAAGCAGTGTATGAGGCCAGAAACGAACTTGACTGTTGTGTCGGCCTTTGCATTTGTTACTGGTTTAGCCTCGATCCACTTGGTGAATTTGTCGATGGCCTCCAACAAGAATTGGTGGCCTCCTGGTGAGGGTGTGAGCTTGCCGACCATGTCGAGCCCCCATACCGCAAATGACCATGTGAGTGGGATCGTCTTAGGGCTGAGGCCGGCATGTGTGTTTTGTTCGCAACTGTTGGCAACCATCATAGTTGCGGACGATCTCGTCGACGTCATGCATCGGGCGAGGCCAGAAGAAACCATGCCGAAAGGCCTTTGCTACAATTGTCGTAGGGGCTGCGTGATGGCCACAAGCCCCCACGTGTATTTCTTCAAGGAATTTTTTCGTTCTTCCACTTATACACATCGCTGGAGAACGCCTACCTGCTGTGTTTGTATAGCTCATCGTTGATGATCGTGTAGGCCTTGGAGCGGCAGAAAATGCGTCGTGCCTCTATTTTGTCTTGAGGGAGCTCGCCTTTGGTAATGTAGGCATGTAGTGGTTGTATCCAGTCTTGGGCGTGAATCACCATCAGACCTCCTCTAATGTAGCTGAGGGTGGTGGGGTGACTGTCGGGGCTGTGTTTTCTGTGTTATCGGGGTCTGCCGCTGCCATGTCGTGGTCTTTTATCTTGATGGATGGCTAGTGTAGTATCTCTAGGAAGGTCTCGTCTGGTATGGGTTATCTGGACGACCCGACCCATGCGAAGTTATCTGCCACGATGTTGTAGCCTCTTTTGACGTGATGTAGCTCAAGTCCGTCAAATTTCCCTTCAAGTGCTCTGACAGCGGCGCAGTATGCTGCCATCTTGGGGTCCTTGGTGTCAAACGTCTTCATGACCTATTGGACCAAGGGGTCAGAGTCACCGTGGCAGGTGAGACATCGGATGCCCATGGAGGCCGCGATCTGGAGCCCGTGTAGGAGGGCTTCATATTCTGCTACGTTGTTAGAGTCCCGAAAGTGTGGTTGAAGGACGTACTTCATCTTGTTGCCACTTGAGAAGACGAGGACTACTCAAGCCCCCAGTCCTTGCACGGTCATCGACCCGTCAAAGTACATTGTCCAATACTCGAGGTCAATGTTTTTGGGAACCTGCTGGGCCTTTGTCCATTCTACAAGGAAGTCGGCGATGGCCTGAGAGAGCTCGAACGATAGGAGTTCAATTGCCCATTTCGCCACATGACCTGTGGCATCTTTGTTGTTGATGATGTTGGATAGAGGCGCATGGCTGACCATTGTTATTGAATTGGCTCAGAAGCAATGCCTCAGCTTTCTTGCGGCCATGAACACTCCATATGTGATCTTTTGATATTGTGGGTATCTTGTCTTGCAAGGCGGAAGTACCTCGCTGACATAGTACATTGGGTGTTGTACGCGGTGTATCTTTCTGGCCTCGTCTCGTTCAACAGCGATGACCACGTTGTCTACTTGGGTCGTTGCTGCAATGTAGAGCAACATGGGTTTCGATTGGGCTGGGGAGACCAGGAGCGGGTTTGACTATAACAACGTCTTGAGGTCGACGAATGCTTGCTTGGCTTTGTTGCTCTAGTGGAATTTGTCGCCCTTTTTGAGGAGGTGGTATAGTGGCAGGGCTTTTTCTCCTAGTCTCCACACAGCCCGTGAGCTTCTGTATGCCGCACTGTTTTGGGGGCGCTCGAGGTCCACTATGGCTTTTATCTTCTCTGGGTTTGTCTCTATCCCCTGCTGGGATACAATGAACCCCAGCAGCTGTACTGTGGGGACCCCAAAGACACATTTGCTGGGATTTAGCATCATACTGAAGTTGCAGAGGTTTTTGAAGATCTGCTGGGGGTCGGTGAGGAGGCTTGATCCTTGCTTGGATTTGACCACATTGTCAACAATATAGACCTCTGCATTCACTCCGATCTGTTTACTGAAACACTTCTGCATTGTCCGCTGGTACATAGCCCCCGCGTTCTTGAGGCCGAATGGCATCGTGACGTAGCAGAAGGGCCCATATAGCATGATGGAGGAGGTCATCTCCTGGTCTGATTCTTTCATATGTATCTGGTGGTATCATGAATATGCATCCGGGAAGCATAGGCGTTCGCACCCTGTCGTTGGGTAGATTATAATGATCGATCCTTGGCAATGGCAATGGGTCCTTGGGGCACGCCTTGTTGAGGTCGGTGTAGTCCACGCACATGCGCCACATGTTGTTCTTCAGCACCATCACGGGGTTTGCCAGCCACTCTGGGTGCATGGACTCCCTTATGAACTTGGCCACGAGCAGGCGTGCTATCTCCTCTCCTATCGCCGTTCTTTTTTTTGTAGCGAAGCGTCACAGGGCCTGCTTTACCGGCCTCACGTCATTGCGGACATTTAGGTAGTGTCCGGCTTTCTCTACCAGCACCCCCAGCATGTCGGCGGGCTTCCACGAAAATATGTTCTAGCTGGCTCGAAAGAAGGTGAGGAGATCTGCCTCCTGGTCCTCCGAGAGGTCTCCTCCAATGGTCACCGTTTTGTCGGGGTCTTCGGGGTGGACTTGGAATTTCTTAGTTTGCTTTGCTGGCTGAAAGCCAGGACCAGGTCGTGGCTTCTAGGGGGGAGCTCGGCCTCAGATGGCCCTATCTGTTTTCTTATCTTAGTAAGCTCTACGGAGGCCAACGCAGCCTTGGCAAGCTCCACGTTTGCCACTTCGGCTTTGTAGGCTTTCTTCATGCTTCCCTGGATGGCGATTGTGCCATCCGGGCCGGGCATCTTCAGCTGTAGGTAAGCGTAGGATGGGACCGCCATAAACTTTACATATGTGGGTTTACCCAAGATCGCATGATAGCCGCTCTAGAACGGGGCAACCTCGAACTGAATGGTTTCGCTCCGGAAATTTGACCCGTCTCCGAAGATGGCCTCGAGTTTGATCTAGCCTAAAGGACGTATCGGGCGGCCCGACACTACCCTGTGGAAGCCCATGTCCGACCTCCATAGTACTTCATCTTAACCAGGGTATCGGTGAAGATGATATTGAGGCCGCTGCCTCCGTCCATCAGGACGCGTGAAAGGCAGCTCCCCACGACGGGATCTAGTACCAGGGCATGCTTGCGTGTTTGCACAACGTCTTTCGGGTGATCCTCGGCGTCAAAGGTGATCGCCTCTTGGGACCATGCCAGCCGTTTGCTGCCCACGTCCTCTATTTTGTAGGTCGCGCTTCTGGTTTCGGCGTGTATCCTCCAACTTGAATATCATGTTCATGGAGGTCTCGTGGGAGACCTCATAGCGCCGGGGAGGTCGTATGATGCGCCTCCATGTGGGGTGATCAGGTCGATCATAGATTTCTCGGGCCTTCCCTTGCCTATCATACACGATTTGATTTAGCGTGAAGGCGAGATGTCAAAGAATTTCCCTGATCTGTCAGCAAATAGCTCAAACGAGCCGAATGTGAGGTTGTGGCCTGGTGAGAGATCGCCGACCTTTAATGACTCTCCGAGTCGGGTGTGTTCTTTGGTCAATGTCGCACGTGCCTGGCGCGCCAACTAACGGAGCAAATTCCTGCCAGATCCCTCGGTAGGGTTCATGACGAGACTGGAAGTACCGGAACGGAGTCTGCGCAAACAGTTTACCCAGGTTCGGGCCTCTGAAGAGTAATGCCCTACATCCTGCTTTGTCTTGGTATTCATGGTGAGGGGATATGATGTAGGGTGGAACCCTAGATGGCCGATCTTTCACGAAAGGAGCAAGATCCCTCGAAGAACACGATGAACACGGGGAAGAACGGAGAGAAAACACAAAGGAAAACACTCAAGAACAAGTCCAATCACACATCCACTAGACAATCAAACACACAAGATCCACAAGGTACATGAACAACAAAGGGAAAGATACAAGGTAGCGTTCATCCCAATCCTTGGAGGAGTTGAGGTCTTGATATCCCGGAGGATCTTCTCACATGCTCACATGGAGGTCTTGAATCCAAGGTGGATCTTCTCCGTAGAGGGGCCGCAGTCACTCTCGAAGAGACGATCCGGTATGGATGAGCAAAGCTCTATCTCTAATGAGCTACTACTTTGCTACCTTAGCTAGAATGAGGTGGGGGAGTATATATAGTCTACATCCACGAAGGGGTAAGTGAGAGGGGGGATACATGGGCCCTAGGCCCGTTCTCTGCGCGCAGGCAGGGCGGTAGTACCGGCCTCAGGGCGGTAGTACCGCTTGCAGCGGTAGTACCGCTTAGGTGAGCGGTAGTACCGGACTCGGACCGTGCGAACACTGGAACTTGCCGGGTTGAGCGGTAGTGGCGTGGTAGTGGGGGAGCGGTAGTACTGCTGGAGGGTGCGGTAGTACTGCTCGTTCTGGAGCGGTAGTACCGCTTGCAAGCGGTAGTACCGCTTGGACCGGGCGGTAGTACCGCTCGTCCTGGGTCTTCTTCCTCCTTCTCTTTCATGCTTCCCTCGCGGATGGTGTAGTTGTTCCTTGGCGCTTGCACTCCTCCTTGTCGTCTGTAGTGTTCCGACAATACCTATGCATGCACACGGGTAGAGTGTCAAGTAGTATACCATCCTCGAAGAGGTCAAGTGAGCACGTGTAAAGGAGATGATTCACCATTGTGTATGTGAAGTAGATGTCGCACGTGTCACTCGCCGAACAGACTCTTGACATGGTGATGTCCATAGGATGCTCCGCATCATCTCCCCTCCCTTGGGAAAGATCCGACCTCGGATCGAAAACCAAATCACCATGGGAAAGAGATGGCTTCGCCGTGTAGAAGTGGACGTTCACCAAGTACTTGTCATCTTGAAGTTCGAAATGTGCACTCTCCAATGTCGCACCGTGTAGTGATTCCTTCAAAAGGAGCAAAAACAACAAACACTTGGAAAAACAAATGTGGTTAGCGTTAGTGCAAAACCAAGCATTCAAGAAGTGATTCACCAAACAAGTGTCGTCATCATGCAAAGCATATGGTGTGACAAAGGATTGAGACATGGCATGTAAGTATATGAATCGAGCACAAGCAAGGATATCACGGGGACAATCATGTAAATGAGAGGTAGAGATGCAAATATGTGTGTCAAGAGAATAAGCATCTACCTCAAGTTCATAGCAAGCATTCACAAATTGCTCAATGAAAGGTCTATGGTAGGCATATGAATCATTCACAACACCAAATAAAATGAAGTGTCTAAACACATGTGTCAAGTGCAAGACAATCCAAGCATAATGTGCATAGGGTGTAGTGAACATAGTGTGGCACTCAACACAATAGAAAGAGCAATTGTTCATCATGTGTGAGGCAATCAAGTCAATCATGTGACAAGCAATGGGACATGGAATATGTGAAGTGATGACATTGTTGCAACCAAACATATGATAAGAGCAAATAAGCCAAGAATTGGATGCAACACACAAGGCATATATATCATGATGCATGGAATGGTGAAAATGACAAGTCGAAGCAAGATCTCTAACAAGTGTGCAATCAAGTGATCCAAGATGAACAATAAGTCTCATGGGGAAAGCAACACAAGTAGTATGATCCATAATATCCATGATCATGGTTTGGGGGTTCTCAAAAGAGAAGTATATCACCGTGAAAGCGTGTCCTTGTGCGTACTTCAGAATGCCAAAGTACAAGCACGTGCGATGTAGAATCGTCGTGGTAGAAGGTGGTTCGCTCTCAAGAGCTCGAATGGTCAACTCACGTGACGTGGAAGTCGACACAAAGTCCAAATATCCTACACATGAACACAACAAAACAAAGAACGTATGTGCATGGTAGATAAACACATCATCCATCATGATGGTTTTCTTCTTTTGCACATAACCATTAGAAGCACAAGTGCATGAATAATATGATGCAACAATGGCTATATTCATGGCACGGGGTATATGGTGCAAAGAGGTAAGACAAGCATGCTTCACAAGGAATATGTCAAAATCTCCAATTATATGTGAGAATGCTATGGGGGCAAACTCATTATCAAGACTAAGGGCATTGTTGCACTCAATACATGGCAAAGCATCTAGCATGAGAGAGGCAACACATGGAGATAAATGACAAGAAGCAATCACATTCATGTGCAAAGCATGGAAATGGTTGTGATCAACCGCATGAAGTGAGCAAGTATGAATCATCGGTGATGCAACAAGGCAAGCAATCATAGTAATCAAGTCGTGCAAACTAGTGGGGCGAAGATGCAACACACTAGAGGGAATCATGGCAATCATGTCATGTGAGCAAAGAATAGGCATAGGCAATGTACATGACATATCGCAAGCACGAACACAAAGCAAGATCATATCATCATAGGCATGGGGCACAAAGCAATCATGGCAATAACAAACAATATCTCCACCACGCTTGCAAATACACATACAAGTACTAGAATCAATCATCATGTGTAATGCAAAGCATGGGTCACAAATGCATGGCAAATGCATAGGAATGGGCATATCATGCAAAGTGAACATGGCAAGATGGGCAAAGGATATATAATGGACAACAACCCATAACCATGTGAGGGCCATGTAAAAGAAATGCGCGAAGTTTTTGCGTGAAGTGAGCGGTGGGAAAGGTAATCCATCGGATCCCAAATCATCGTTGCTCTCTAGAGCTCGTTTTGTCAACTCGTGGGATTGCGAGGTTGACAAGTATTCATGGGTACCTACACAAAAGAGACACAAACGAAAGAAATTGTGTGTGTGGTAAATGTACACATCATCCATCATGATGTATATGTGCTTGTGTTGGTTAGCACCAAATATCCAATGCTCAAATAAATGAGATGCGTGATATAGAAACATGTCATCCATCATGATAGGTTTGTTATTATGTATAGCATAATGGAGACTCAAATTGTGTAATGCATCATGGGAAATATGTAGAGCATTGTTTTTCATGGAATGCATATGGTGTAAGCAATCATGGGAATCATGCAAAGTATGGAATGCATCAAGATCTCCTAATATGCATGAGGAAACTATGGGGGTCTCCTCATGAGCATTAGTAGAAACATCACATGGAGAATATTGACAACATCCAAAACAATGCATATTTGGAACAATGTGATCATGGCATGGCATAGTAGATGAATTGCGCAAATCATGTAAAGGAAGCATAGCAATATCATCGCATGAAAAACAAAAGCCAATGACCATCATCTCGTCATCTATGCCATAAGTGCAAATAGGATTTATTTTAATGGGGCATGCATAGTCACTATGTTGAGATTGAAATGAAGCGATACGGGATATCTCACTCATAGCATATGACAAGTTCAATGGATTGTCAAACATGAAGTGACCAATAGAATTTTCACATGATATCCTATGAATTATAGCATCACAACTAGGCAACTCAACATGCTCATCATCATATTCATCATAAATTGGTAAGTCATGACATGAAAAAGTCGCACTAGCATGAAGCATGGGAATAGGTGGATCAACATCATGCAAGCAATCATTAGTAAGATAGTCCACTAGTGGGACAAGAGCATCACCTTCACCTATGTTACCTTTGTCATTCCACTCAAGCGGTGTAGGTGAGGTGGGAAAGACCAAATGGTGGTCATCTTCATCTTGATGGAACCATGTGGGGGGTGCATCATATTCCACCATGGCCATCGTCATGTCCAAAGGAAGGACGTAGTCGTCGCGAATTGGCGCGTCATCATGTATAGGACCTAGCACCAAATGAGAAGACACAATAGAGGTAGAGGTTAAGTCGTTAGAAATCGAAGTGGCCTCACTCTCTCTATGTGGTGGTTCACTCACTCCCTCAAGGTAGGTGCACTCAAAGTCATGTATGGTGGAGTCACTCATCTCACTCAAGTGGTGGGGGTTGTGGATCTCCTCACATGGGAATTGGGGACACACATCACATATGTGGCTAGTGGTGAAGTTACTCTCACTCTCAATATGGTGGCACAAGTCACTCAAGTCATCATACGTTGCCGTGGTCGAAGGGAAAATTCCATGCTCAACCATCTCATAGTCGTCGCCATGGATGAAGGCCGAAGATGGCACATCATCGCTCTCGCCTCCTAAGATGGAAGCATCATCCTTGCTCGTCACCAAGTCGCTCGCCTCCAAATCTTGGTCCTTGGCGGTCTCCATAGTCGTACTCATCGCCGTACCATCTTGAAAAAAAGTCGAAGTAGACTCGGCATCGTCAATGCCACAAAGAGGGATGGCGGTGAAGTCGAACTTGGGGACATCGTCTTGAAGCTCATCGGGCTTGGACAACTTGGTGGTACTAGCCTCATGCTCGTCGTCTTTGAGTTTGGTCTTCGAGAAGTGTGCTTGGGGTGGAGAAGCCTTGGCCTTCATGAGTTCTTGTTCCGCCTTGAGAGCACCAATGTAGTTGTCGTCGAGGGACTTGTAGTTCTCGAGGAAGATAGTCTTAGAGATGTCGTTGTTCAATCCCATCATGAAGTGGAACTTCATTGACATGGGGTCGTCCACGCCGGCTCGTCGCAAGGCAATCGTCATCTCCTTGAAGTACTCGTCGATGGACTTGGATCCTTGGATGGTGTTCTCCAATTGGCGTAGAAGTTGTTCCGTGTAGGTTGGAGGCACAAACTCTCGCCGCAAAGCTCTCTTCGTCTTGGGCCAACTCATGTCGTAGCTCTCCGAAGGTGTATGAAACCACCATGTCGAGGCGTAGTCGTGGAAGTTTCTTGTGGCGCACTTCACTTGATCTTCGGGAGGAACTTGATGTAGCTTGAGGTAGTCGTCCATCAAACACTCCCACTCGAGATACTCCTCGGGTTCTAGAGTCCCATAGAAAGGAATCCCATGGTCGGTGTCGAGGTCATAGTAGCTCGTGGAGGTCGCGGACTTGAGCTTGGGGAGCTTCTCTTGAGCGTAGTCTTGAGGTGCTTGTTGGCGAAGATGTCGTATATCCGAAGGCGAAGATGCCTTGAAGTCGCTTGGCGAAGATGCCAAGGGATATGGTGAAGTCGTTGAGCGGTTGTTGGTGTTGAGCTCTTGACCTTCACGTTCTTGGTGGTGATGGTGTCGATGCCGATGTGAGCTTGCCGGAGATGGTAGCTCGGAAGAATGTGCTCTTGAGCGTCTTCTCGAAGATGAGGAAGATCTCTTGTAGGCCTTGATGAGTGCTTTGATCTCCTCCATTTGAGCTTGCATCTTGGCGTCGGTGTAGTGGTTCTTGGCATCGAACTCATCGTTGTTGTAGACCGCGGGTGAAATGCCTTGCCTATCCATCACAAGACTCGAGTAGAGGTGAGTAGGAAATGAGATAAACAATACCAAGTTACCTTTTCCCAAAGTTGAGGATGTATCTCGTTTCACTCAATGTGAGATGAAAGAATAGTGGAATTGGTACCGGACTTGTTCACTCACACCTACAAACTAAAGCTTATGGTGTAGCACGGTGAGGATAGTGGCACAAAAATTTAATGCAAAATGTTAGCAAGAGTCAATAATGTTGAAAGAGATTCACAAATTCGCAAGTGAAACAAGTAGACCAATAGCAAAGAATGGCACACGGAAACGCACACACGGATAGATAAATGGGGTCGTGCAACCAAGGAATGAGCACAAAATGTGGAGTCCACGGAAAACGCTCGTGTTGCACAACTCAAGAGAGACGCTAGCACGATTGATCTATAGGCGGATATGACACTTGTGCACAACCTATGATATGCAAAATGGATAAACTTCTATCCCAAATATGCTATGTATGTGTGGTTCCCGGTGTTTCTCTCAAGATGATCCAAAATGATCGGATATGACAATCTTATATGCAATGTGGTATGATGCTATGGCACTTGCTTACAAGCTCTTTGCTCTTTTGCTTAAAAGCTTATTATCTTTTTTTTGTATGGCCACTTTGCGAAATGCACAAACCAAGATAGCAATTGTGTATATGCGGGAACAATCTTGTGACACAAGGGATGATAAGATACCAATATGATATGGTATGTATGCAATGGAAGGTGTAGATCACTAATGTGCACAAGTAACGTTGCCGGCAATACTCAAATGGCTAGTCTCAATAGGTAAGTAACGCAAAATGGGCTAGGGGTTATCAATGCAAATGCAAGGGAATATACAATGGAGTCGTCGAGGTTACCGTCCTTGGCGATGATGAGTGGCGATGATCTTGATGTAGATACCAAGATGATGGAGACTCGTCCCTAAGCCGAAACACCTTAGGAAACGGAAAAACCACAACTCAAAATCTCAAGGACAAAAGTCAAATGGTGGTAGCGGGAATGCGGTGGTGGTTGTGGAAGTATTGGTGGAAACCCGTTCAAAATGGGTTAGGTTGCGATGGCGGAAGTGTATGGTGGTCAAACCTATGCGGAAGGTAAGGTGGTGGTTAATGAAGAAGCAATCGTCCCTAAGTAGCCTAAACACCTTAGGAGACTCGAATCGCAACTCAAACAACCACTAATGCAATGGGAAACAAATTGGGTTAGGTTGCGGAAGGCTATGGTGGTTTTGCGGAGGATGTGGTGGAAGCCCTAGGCAAAGATGCCAAAGTTCCAAACATTTGATGGATTCAAATGGTGGTGGTAGTATTTTTATGGGATGGAGGATGTCAATAGCTTCAAAACGAGCTAAAGAACGTCAAAAACGGACTCCGGATGAATTAGTTATGGACAAAACGGTGAAACTCGGAATGCTGAAACAGTCATGGGCGGTAGTACCGCTCGGGATTTTTTTAGTACCGCACCAGGGACGGTAGTACCACGCTGATGGGCAGTAGTACCGCTCCGGACTTTTTTTTTTACCGCTCGCGGGATGGTAGTACCGCTCCGGACTTTTTTTTGTACCGCGCAAGTTACGGTAGTACCGCTCTGACGGGCGGTAGTACCGCTCGGGTCGGGAATTTTCGTAGATCGAAATGGGACGCGATTTTGGGGCGAAAATGGATGATTTCGGGGTCAAAATTGGAGAGATTTCGTGGATGGAAAGTGGGGAAACTTGGGGAGATGCTAGATCCACTCGAAACCAAGAAAATCCATGGATCAAAATCAACAAAACATCATCAAACCAACAAATCACAAAAAAATTTGGGCCTATTTTTGGTGGGGAATTTTCGAATTTAGGACGAAATCAACAAAACTAGGCTAGAAAACAAAGAGAGGGGGCTCCGAAATCGTGATCAACGTGGCTCATGATACCAAGATGATGTAGGGTGGAACCCTAGATGGCCGATCTTTCACGAAAGGAGCAAGATCCCTCGAAGAACACGACGAACACGGGGAAGAACGGAGAGAAAACACAAAGGAAAACACTCAAGAACAAGTCCAATCACACATCCACTAGACAATCAAACGCACAAGATCCACAAGGTACATGAACAACAAAGGGAAAGATACAAGGTAGCGTTCATCCCAATCCTTGGAGGAGTTGAGGTCTTGATATCCCGGAGGATCTTATCACATGCTCACATGGAGGTCTTGAATCCAAGGTGGATCTTCTCCGTAGAGGGGCCGCGGTCACTCTCGAAGAGACGATCCGGTATGGATGAGCAAAGCTCTATCTCTAATGAGCTACTACTTTGCTACCTTAGCTAGAATGAGGTGGGGGAGTATATATAGTCTACATTCACGAAGGGGTAAGTGAGAGGGGGGATACATGGGCCCTAGGCCCGCTCTCTGCGCGCAGGCAGGGCGGTAGTACCGGCCTCAGGGCGGTAGTACCGCTTAGGTGAGTGGTAGTACCGGACTCGGATCGTGCGAACACTGGAACTTGCCGGGCTGAGCGGTAGTGGCGCGGTAGTGGGGGAGCGGTAGTACCGCTGAAGGGCGCGGTAGTACCGCTCGTTCTGGAGCGGTAGTACCGCTTGGACCGGGCGGTAGTACCGCTCGTCCTGGGTCTTCTTCCTCCTTCTCTTCCATGCTTCCCTCGTGGATGGTGTAGTTGTTCCTTGGCGCTTGCACTCCTCCTCGTCGTCTGTAGTGTTCCGACAATACCTATGCATGCACACGGGTAGTGTCAAGTAGTATACCATCCTCGAAGAGGTCAAGTGAGCACGTGTAAAGGAGATGATTCACCATTGTGTATGTGAAGTAGATGTCGCACGTGTCACTCGCCGAACAGACTCTTGACATGGTGATGTCCATAGGATGCTCCGCATCAGGATACCTCATGTAGAGGATTACAATGGTGTTTGAGATGTTTACTGAGAGTTGAGTTCCAGTTTAGATCCCTAATGAGGACCCTAGACCTCCCTTTATATAGACAGGAGAGGTCTAGGGTTTACATGGAGAAGATATCAGATTGATCTGGCCGTCGCCTTCTTCCTTGGGGTACACATTCGCCGCCCTCTCCTTCTTAGGGTTTCTTGATGCCCTTTGGGCCAGGTGGGCCCTAGTCAAGGTTGAGACCAGAGTCCTTTACGTTAGGAACCCCGGGTATGGGACCCCGTCAGCCGGTATGAAAGCTTCTTGTTTTTGTTTTTGTTTTTTGTAAATATGTTTTAACTCAGTATCCTTGATTGAGCATATTATGAGTAAACATGTTTGTGATGACAATTAGAGATTATAGTTGCTCATGCCATGCTTAAGTAGCTAGGAGTGGATAATGATTTATCTTGAGTGTTAACATGCATTAAAATGATTATGATGTAGTATGTTAGGATGGTATCCTCCTGTGAAGAATGGAAGTGGCTTGACTTCGCACATGTTCACACATGTAGTTTTTTCAAAACCAATGCAGCCTTTATGATATTTATATTCAGAGTGTTACATCCTACTCATGCTCATATTCAATATCAAATATTCGCAATGCATGATTGTGACTGTTGTTGCTCTCTAGTTGGTCGCTTCTCAATCTAATTGCTAGCCTTCGCCAGTACTAAGCGGAAATACTGCTTGTGCATAAAAAATCCTGAAACCCCAAAGTTGTTCCAAAAGAGTCCACCATATTTACCTATCACTACAAAAAAAAGACACATCCGTGACATTTTGGGCCGAACGAATTTTTTTCCTATCATACTTATGACACTTCTATGACGATAATTGTGACAAAACCCGGTATCATCATAGATGTGGTGGGCTCCTCCTTCTATGACAAAAATCATGACAGAAAATGGGCTTTTTGTCCTGGGCGGGCCAGAGACGCAGCTGCATGACATTCTTTGGGCCGTCCATGATGGAAAAACCGTGGTAGAAGCGAGGGCGAGGAAAATATCAGGGGAGTTCCCGGTTACGGTGGGTGGTCGGGGCCGAGCGATGCGCGTTTCTCTCATACGTACGCGCGTGTGTGCGAGGCGTTGGGCTCTAACTAAACAAGAGCGAGGCATTGGGCTCTAAATGAACCCGAGCGATTGCTCTAGCTACGTTACTGAACCCGAGCGATCGATCCCTTGCTGTTAACTGAACCCGAGTGATTCCTTCGCTACTGCTGCTAACTGAAGTCGATCGATGCTGCCTCTAGATGAACAATGAGCGTTGTTGGGGGGTTTGGATGAACAGTTCCCGGTGGGGGGTTGGATGAACAAGAACCCATGGTAGTAGAGGCCGTTGCCGCTGGATGAACAGTACCCCGATCGATCGAGCCGATGGATGAATAGAACCCCTTGGAGGGCTGGATGAATAGTAGCCGGTGGAGGGATGGTTGAACAATAGCCGGTGGAGGGATGGATGAACAGTAGCCCATGGAGGGGTGGTTGAACAGGACCCCGTCGTGAGGGCTGGTTGAACAGTAGCCGGTGGAGGTGCGCGCGGTGGAGGCTGGATGAACAGGAGCCCGTGGATGAACAGTCGCAGGTGGAGGCTGGAGGAGGTCGACCCTGGATGACCAGTAGACCGTGGAGGCTGGAGGAGGTCGACGGTGGAGATGAACAGTATCCCCTAGAGTCCTATTTTGTGGTACGCCACACCCCTCCCAATGAACAGGACCACCGTTTTGACCGTAGCGCTCCAACACAAGTCTGTTTCCTCCATTTTGCGGTACGCCACACCCCTCCCGATCAACAGGACCCCATTTCGACTGTAGGAGGTCCGTTTCCTCCGTTTTGCAGTACACCAGACCCCTCCCAATGAACAGGATCCCGTTTCGATCGTTGCCGGTCGAACACAAGGCCGTTTCCTCCATTCTGCGGTACGCCAGGCCTCGTTTCCATCGGTTGTTCCGGCCAAGCTGGTTGCCTCCCGATGAACAACATGCGTTCTATTGCCTCCCAATGAACACGATACATTCCGTTGCCTCCCCATGAACACGACCACGATGCAGTTTCTCCGTTCCGAGCCAGCCATGTACACAAGCCCTGGCCGTACGTATGCGCGAGTAGGCGTTCGAGACCCCGCCCGTATGTACGTATGTGGCCGTATTTACTTTCTTGCACCATGGCCGCTGTACGTACGTGTACATGCTACGTGCGTGCCTCTACTACGACATGTGCGCGCCTCTACTACGGCACGTGCTCTTCCTTACACGACCACGGTTCATCGCTGTGGCCTGCAGACAGACCGATCGTATGTCCATACACGTTCGCGATCATAATGACAACGCTATGTACGCTTTGACCGGGTGGGTCCCAACTGTCAGGCACTTCCTTGCGTGCGAAGATGTAGCTGGTGGGTCCCAGCAATCAGGGGGAAACATTTGTTTTGTGAAATATGGTGGCCCGTTCGGTGGGTCCCTGCTGTCAGGTGGAGGAAGCATTATTTTCCGTGTAATAAGGAGCCACTTCCTTACTGCGGCCGTGGACCCAGCTGTCAGCATCCCCACGTACAGTACTCTTCTGATGGAAGTCGTTCCTTGACCACATTGACCACGCTGTGCCAAGAGCACCAGGGCGGTGGACGGCAGTGAGGCCTAGGAAGGGGACGACGCGGAGCCGAGGAAGACGCGGAAGTGGTTGCCCACACAGAGAGGAGTACGAGGGTTCACTGGTTCGTCTGTGGTGTGAGGCTGCCGTCGCCGCAGAATAACAGGGGGTGTGGGTGAGTAGAGGGATGGCCTGGTCAGTGGTGGGAGTAGTAGGGGTTGTGAGGCCTCCGCGGCATCACAACTGGCCACGGGAAGCAGGAGCGCGCGGCACGACCGACGCTAGTTTGGGTGGCTGGAGCAAGAAGACCAGAGGTTGAAGAAGCACTACGACTGTTGGATGGACATCGTACGGTCACTGGAGCTAGAGTCATTCATATTGACTAAGTTGACAAAGCCCTCCGTCCCCGTCAACTTAGTAGGCCCACAAGTTAGCCTCCCACTATGGTGGGTCCCAACTAGCAGGGGGTATTCATTTTTCTGTGCGTAATAAGGAGGCACTTCCTTGCGTGCGAAGATATAGCTGGTGGGTCCGACCTGTCAGCGGGGAAAACATTTTTTCATGAAATACAGAGGCCCTTTCGGTGGGTCCCAGCTATCAGGTGGAGGAATCATTATTTTGCGCGTAATAAGGAGGCATTTCCTTGCGTGCGGCCATGGACCCAGCTGTTAGCCTCTCCACGCACAGTCTACTTCCGATGGATGTCGTTCATTGACCATGTTGACTACTCCGCACCGAGCGCATCCAAGGTGGTGGACGATGGCGAGGCCCTGGACAGCAGCGAGCCGAAGATGGGAAGATGCGGGAGTAGAGTGGCAGACGGAGAGGTGTATGAGGGTTAACTGGTTCTGGTGCGGTGTGGTTCGGCAGTCGGTGGATAAGAACAGGAGGTGTGGAGGGATGGCCTGGCCAATGGTGGTGTAGAGCTTCACCGCGAAGCGTGCTAAGCAGAGCTGCTAGCAGCAGGAGGCGGGAGCAGGTGGTCCCGGCGGCGCTGGAGGAAGAAGACGAGAGATTGAAGATGGATGTCGATCAGCTAACGATGTCAGAATCATTCGTTGACTAAGTTGACAACAACTTGCGTTGGCTTAGACCTATTGGCCCACATTTCAGCCTCCAAAAATGTGGCACGTATTCAACCCATTTTTCAGAATTTACAGTCAATTTGATCTTTTTTTTAGAATTACAGTCCATTTGCTGGGCCGGGTGAAAAAATAATGTAGCGTCCATGCGGCCCATTTATTTTTTCCTAAAAAATTACAGGCCATTTGCACTTTCTCAAAATACACGATTTTGCTGAGCTGATTCTAATTATAATGTTGGGTTGGGCATAGCAATGTTATCAAAAAATAAATAGGGGCTGAGCATTTTGTTATAAATATATTAAATAATAAGTGATTTATTGTTACATTGGTCCTTAAATCTTACCAAGCTTTTGTACACAATCACCAGGATTTTCGTTGCCAAAAAAAATCCAGGATTTTATTATCAAGAAATTATTTTTATAAATCAATAAGATGTGGGATATTGTTTTCTTACATATGTAAGTATCTGTTAAATATATGATGACAATAACAAAAATATATAATAACATATAAAATAATTTAAATATATATACTATAGTTAGAAGGGAAACATAAGTTGGACCAGGTGTTCCTATTCTTATATAGAAAAATAGAACAGACCTCTGCATTTTCTTCAAACAATACATAAATTGGGTTGCCGATGTTTCAGGAAAATAAAACCTCGGATGAGAGGTCCATAGGCCGGTCGATACATGACGGCCCTAAAAAAAATACAAACCGTCATGTCGTGGGCTGCGCATGTTAAAAAATAAAGCCTAGACGGGGCAGCCCAAAATCTAGCTGATACTTGCTGCCCTAGTGATAATAAATGATACTACCCGCCAGCTCCCCAGCTTCGTTGTGAATTTATCTCCTATGTTGAAGCACCTAAAAAATGTAACTATGTTGACAAGCCCGTGGGCCCCAATGTCAGTATAGCGTTAGGAGGAAGTATTTTTTCGATGAGGCACTTGCTTGTGTACAACCATAGACCTGGTGGGTCCCGACTGTCCTCCTCTCCATGTACGGTCCTCTATAGATTCCTCTTGTTTGTTCAGCATGTTCACAACAGCAGACGACGGCGCCGCGACGAGCGCACAAAGGTGCAGGAGGAGATCGGACCACCTGAGGCAGTGCCTTATTTGTAACGAAAGTACTAAACTAGCCCAGTGGCCAAGTGACACTACCCGACAGCTGTTCCGCCCGGGTTCGATTCCACCTGATGCAGGGAAAATATCTCCAATTTTTTTGCCTCTGCCATTATTGACATGTGGGTCCCCATTGTCATCTACGCACACTACGTCCAACACTTGCCAAAACTTCGTCCCTCGTTTTCTCTGTTTTTCACACACTCGACATTGTGTGGGCATTTTGAAAATAGCATAGGTTTTTGACTGTGCATCATATGAAGATGTGCTATGCGTGAATATTGATCAGCATGATGTTAACTGGCTGGTAGTTCCATTTTCGACCATGAATAAAACTTCCAACATGATGTTAACCCTGTTTGAAAAGGCCGTGTTAATATAAATGCTCTGCCTCTGAAAGTTGCAGTTTCTTATCTGAAACTGAACTTGCAGTTTCTTATCTGAATCTGAAACTTGCAGTTTCTTCTCTGAGAATCACATTGTCTGCACTTTTATACTCCTATGAAACTACATTTTTTTAAGTGCTAAAAATAGATCTCTAGAATTCATAAAATACTTCATATGCTCAATACAACAAATCAGAAATTCAAAAGACATTCATATCTGAAAGTACTCTCAAAATACACAACACAAAACACAATTCACAACCTGCAAATACTGACAACCCTAAGCTCCTCCTGACAACTCACAACCTGCCCGACTATTGGGCTGGGGGGGCAGTCCCCTCCTATTCCTCGGCGGCAGACAACCGCCCCGTGAGATGATGTGAACGGCGAGGGAGAGGATGGCGGGGAAGCATCGCCGGGCCAAGTGCTTTTCTCCTCTTGCAGCTGGGTTCGGTCGACAAAGACTCCACCGGCTTGCTCTGGCACGACACCCTCACAAACGGCACCCTGTAGATGCTCGCTCCTTCAATCTCTGGTGGATGCTCCATCTGGGATCGATACTCCCACCACCACTCCCTCACAATCGGATCCGGTGAATCTGTTTGCTCCATGGCCCAGAGGAGCAACTCTATGTACTCCCGCGCGACTCCCTTTGGGAGTATCGCCGCCTTTTCGCTCTGTTGCAGATATTTGTCCATGGATGTCGTCGCCGCTAGTTGGTTCTTGTTGTCAAACCAAGACTATATCTCCAACATCCTAGCTAGCTTCACAGGGTCGCCGTCTGTGATCGTCACGTATCGGTTGTTCTCCTCCATCGATCTACTTCTCCACAGCACCTTCACTCGCCGGCGGTGGTTTTTGAATGGAAGAGGAGAGGAGCAGCGCTGGTTTTGGATTAGAACGAGAGAGGAGCGATGCTAGTTTTGGATTGGAATAGGAGAGGAGGGGCTGTGGTTTTGAAATGGAAGAGGAAAGGAGCGACGCTGGATTTAGATTGGAACATGAGAGGAGTAGCGGTGGTTTAAGAGGAGAGGAGCAGCGCTGGTCTTGGAAGTATTTTTTTTGTTTTGCATATTTTGGGTCAAAGTTTGACCATGTACTGTATTTGACAAGCAAAATATGAATGCATGTCACCAAAAATTGTATCATTTGGTTTGTATCTGAATGTACTTTCAAATTATATTATTTTTGCAACGTATAACATATATTTCATTTGTGAAAATCATGGTCAATTATGACCCAGAATAAAAGGGAGACTAGTTAATGTGGGGCCGCTTTATTAATTGAAGGGTGAATTGATTTTGATTTTGATCTAGTCACAGCGCGTCGGCCCTCTCGTCCGATCCTAAATTGCTGCCGCACGCTCCTCTCCCTCTTCTCCATTGCAAAGCCACCTCCTCTCCTCTCCATCTTCTCCTTTCCAAAACCACCGTCTCGCCTCTCCCTCTTCTCCATTGCAAAACCACCTCCTCTCTCCTCGGACAAGGATCCCCTGACGTAGCCCATCCTGCCATTGAGACACTGACACATGGGTCCCACCAAGCGTGGGGCCCACCTGTTAGCGACTGAAAGGCAAGGAAACCTCTCCTCTCCATCATCTCCATTACAAAACCACCGTGTCGCCTCTCCCTCTTCTCTATTGCAAGACCACCGTCTCTCCTCTCATCTTCCAAAGCTAGCACTGGACCACTCAGAAGGACATCTATGGAGAGGATGCAGCAGTGAATCAGGCAGATCGCCTGCGGTGACAAGGCAAAGTTAGCCAGGTTGAAGGAGATCCTTACTTGGTTTGACAATGAGTGGGAGATTTCGAGGACAGTGAGGGCCATGTGGCAATGTATGCGAAAGAGCGAGACGACGGTGATGAGGGCGGCGATGTACTCCTCAGCTGCAGTCATGCCGCAGTCCTTCGAGTTCATCAATTATCTCCTCTGGGCGATGGAGCAGACAGATTCGCCCGAGGCGAAAGTCAGGCAGAGGTGGTGGGCGTACAGGTCGAAGGTCGAGCACCCAGAGAATAATGAATCTATCGAGTACGGTGTGCCGTTCGTGAGGGTGCAGAGCCAGCCGGAGCCACAGGAGTATTCGTTCTCCCACCGCAAGAGGAGGCCGGATAGCGTGATGTTGCTCCCCCGCCGTTCTCCACGGTTCCCTCGACGCTCTCCTCGTTTCAACGTTGTTGGTAGGGTTTAAGGTAAGCTTCGCACTAACCTAATCTTCCATCTGCTCA
This sequence comes from Aegilops umbellulata, assembly GCA_032464435.1. Classification (NCBI taxonomy): domain Eukaryota; kingdom Viridiplantae; phylum Streptophyta; class Magnoliopsida; order Poales; family Poaceae; genus Aegilops; species Aegilops umbellulata. The sequence continues at coordinate 156,092,202 of CP136056.1, forward strand.
TGCTTACAATCAGTGTGACAGCTAATAAAAATCATGCTTACAATCAGTCTCCGAGTACTACGCCAATCACCCTAAAATAGCTCTGGACCTTTGGGTCAAAGTTGTGACACTATGTACAAATTAAGAAAAATAGATTGGTGCTTCTTTAAGAAAAGAGTACTCCCTAGAAAACTGCCAATATAAGCTACTAGTATTTTTTTGAAGTCTAAGTTACTAGTATTTGGTTAGAGGATTTGCTGTCGAGAAAGGTCCGTCCGCAGTGAGACCACACATCCGACTGATGGTGGTGGATGCCAATGCCTAGATGGAGCAGGGTTGGTTTATGTAATTTTTACTTGGCACCTCGCACTCTGCATATATGCCGATTCCATCCATACATTTGTGTAGTTCCACCAAAATTCAGCTGAATAACCCCGTTTGCACAGATAATGAAAAAGCGTGATTACATTATAGTGGCACTAGTTGATGAAACATACACTAATAAATAGAAGAAAATATTGCAATAGTATCATAGTATGCCATGCTGCGAGGGCGAGATGTGCCCTGTGATGCCTCATACGGTACGCCTCATACTGGAAATTGACCCAAGTCTCCCCGATACACCTTTTGCCAGTGATGAACATCTGTGTACAATGGTAGTACAAGGAGGCGCCTTGAGACATTCCAATCTCTATTTTTGTGCAGATCAACTAAAATTAAGCACCCCAGTTTGCAGAAACGCTTAAACATTAACAATGGGACTAGTTGATGAAACATATACTAACAGAGAGAAGCACTTTCTTTATCTATATTGGAAATGAAATGATAGAGAGGACACTCACTCTATTTTTACTGTATTATTGCTTCATTTTATCAGTGGCACTAGGGTCGAGCAGGTGGCAAATGAGGTGTATCGTGTGTCGCAAGGATGGAGGTCGGGGGTGCTTAGACTGGGATGCTGAAGCTGGCTCTTTCAGTCCCTATCTTCCCCTCTGATGTTTATGTGGTAGCATTTGGGTTGTAATCCAAACTTGGTCGAGCTGGTGTTGCATCCTCTTACCTGCCTAGCTTATGTGGCGAACTTGTCTCCTGCTAGTACTCAGTCCGTTCTAGTAGTAGTTGCATAACTGCCCATTTACATTTAGATGTTGTCGGATAATGGTTCTCTGTGGTTGGATTTCTTTAATGAAATCGGAGGAAACCCCCTCTTTCGATATAAAAAAAATCAGTGGCACTAGAGGTGCCGAAACATTGCCTCAAATTAATAGTGCCACTAGATTAAGGTGCAAAATAATAACATTATTGCTTTATCATGGCAGTGCCAAAATAGTAGCACAAGAGCAGACTCAACATGTAGGATCTTTGGCAAAAGACCAGACTAAAAAGGAACATACCTCGTGATGGGAACCATGTCTGCAGTCAACGCCATCCTAGAAGGGATGACACCAGTCACCAACATGGATGATTCAACTCATGGGAGCTTTTGGTGCAGTTCACCTAAAATGGAGCAATGTCCCATGAGCTAGCAGCTTCTTCTTCATTTTTTAAGAAAAGGGCTCCAGCCCGGGTTCCATTTCCATTAGAAAACGAAACCCACCGAGCTTCTTCTTCATTAGTTGCAATAAAATTGAGCAATGTCAAGGTTGGTTGTGAAGCTCCTGGAATGTTCAACTATAATTTGGATATCATTTGTGCAGTTCAACTAAGATTAAGCGTGAAATGTATGTCTCTGTTTGCACAAAAAGCTGGAAAGGAGGGTGACAAACAAGTGATGAAACATACATCAAATGAAAAGAAGCATGTCCCTTATCTGAATGGCAATCCTACAAGGACAGTAGCAATTTCTAAAGCAGCAACATTGCTAGATATTAGTGTGGGCATTAGGATTAACTATGACAACCGTTAAATACGACATTACTTTAATGGTGCCATTGCTTCATTTTACCAACAACATTACATTAACAACTACTACAGAGTCGGTATTTGGGCACAGGAGAGTAGGCGGACCAGGACAGTTGCATTTCTAATGAAAAGAAGCAACTTATCTTAATGGGAAATTTAGCAGGACATAAAAAAAGTGCCATTGATTCATATTACTGGAGGTATTACATTGAAAACAACATTGTTTTAACGTGTCCTTACTTTTAGCAGTGCGACTGCTACATTTTACCAGTGGCATTACATAAGAGTGGCTCGGGGCAACAAACATCAGAACAGGATATCTGGGTTGGTCCCATTTTTGTTCAATATAGCCACCTTATACTGTGTGAGGCTAGCAAATCTAGTGTTGGACTTACTCTGTTGACTTGTCCCCCAGTCCCCACTTTCTTTCCTTTTTCAACCAATAGATCGGGTTTATATTGAGTTTGTACTGCGTCCCCCTTTATTTCCCTATTAGACCTATAGACCAGTTGGATAGCCAGTCTCTGCTACTTTTCGCCCCCATTATTTCCTCTTTCGACCAAGTCCTAGATTCAGGTAACAAATCTTCCCCCACCCCCACCCCACCCCCTTTCTTCCTTGTTTGAACCAAGTAGTACTAGATTCGAGTGCATGAACTAGTTTTACCTCTTAACAGTAAAACTTTAGGTGGTTGTCGAACAGCCTATCGATCCTATCTATGAGGGGGCCTGAGAAATAGTAAAAGATACAAATCCAGTGACGTCAGGAGCTCGGGAAGTAGAACAAGGCCGGTTTCGAAGGAAGTTATACCGGAGGGTCGCCGGGATGTCGCTAGGTGGGCGGCGGGAGGCCGGATCTGCCCACACTACGACAACGAGGAAGAAGGGGTTGGGGGCCCTCCCTAGCCAGCGGTGCTTGGGAGAGAACGGCAAGGCACGCAGATCGGGATGCGTCGGTAGTGGGTAAGAGCCCTCGCCGAGGACGACTGCGTGAATGTTGCACCTTCTCACCTTCCCCGGCGGAGAGGATCCGGCTGGATATGTGACCAGCGGTGAGCAGAGAGAGAGAGTGTGGCCACCGCTGTCGTGTTTAGATCTAGAGAGGACGAGACAGTGTGAAGAGAGCAACACTAGCAAGCAAGCGCAGAGGCTCCTGCCTCTATAGTGGAGTACTACTAGTTTTCTTTTGTCTACCGGAGCCGGCTTGACCTCATCAATGACTGTCGAGAAGTCTTCATGCACGTGCCCTGGAGGTGCAGTTGTCGTCATTTTGATCTGAAGCACCGGATTATAACATATAACACGAAAAAATGCCACATGACAAGAAACCATAACCTCACTGCCCAAAGGAGACAACATGAATCCCGACGGACAAACTAGACGAGGATCAAAGCTCAAATTAAAGATAAACTCGTAGAAAAGGGGTCGATCGATAGATGTCCTAATTAACATAGCCAGCTTGACCTAGATGGCAGCCGAGTAGTCTTCGTGCATGTGCCCCCCATGACTAGCGCCTTGGAGGAACTCAGTTGTCGCTCTTTAACCCTCGCAGTGATCCGAAGCACATGACACCTAATTTTGCAAGATGACAAGAAACCTTTTTTTAGATTTCTCACTAGAACTACAGCCATGTACAACACAGCCTGCACGGTATGCAGACGATAGCCAATTCAGGCGTGTCTACTGGAGTCTGGTCACATGCATGGACGAACTGATCTTCCGTGTCATGCAGGGATCGTCCAGGCACCAACGTCTGTACAACACTTCTCTAATACTATCACTCGTCTCTCTCTTCTATTAACTCACCCGACTTGCGGGGCCGGGGAGTGTGCCTATGGTCGGTTCTCAATTGCGGTCCCACATGTGTGTGCAAACGCAATATGACGCGTGTTCCATTCGGAGAACGGTGTGCCAGACCGACCGACCGTCTGGGGTGCGACGCGAACGCGACGGGCGTGCTGTATACTCCGTACATGTGTACCGCCATTTTCTTGAGGCTTTACTCCATGGCGCAATCCATGGATACAAAATTAGTATACTGTACTATTTAGAAGTCGAGGGCGGGGCTTTTCCCGCGCGGTAGGCGGGGCAGTTTCGCCTAGTCGGTTCGATAGAGGCGCGAGAATATGAGGGAGTAGGCTGCTGCAAATGTAGGGTTGTGTGATTTGACAGCGAGTTACTGCTGGCCAGGTGGGGCCCCGTGATTTGATTTGCCATTTTATCATTTTAACTGCGGCGCTACGACCGGCATGAGTCTCCCGATTCCTGACCACCTCTATGGTCTACAGGTGCCTCTCCCAATGCTCCACCATGTAGAGGCTGGCTCTTGCATGAGAGACCACTCCTCCACTTTTTCCTTGCCTCTTTCCTCCACATATGCAAAAATTCCATGTAAGTGGGCTTATAGCCCACTATTGTACTTGCTCATACAGGTGCTAAGCCTGCCACATAGGCATAAAGTCTGATGTGGCAAGTTAATTACTCCCTCCGTCTAGGTGTGCAAGTCATCTTACGAAAACCAAATAATCCCAAAACACTTAGGCGCGGTGCATTAACTTCTACCCCCTCTTTTCCGGTTTATAAGGCTCAAATCTGAAATCTCATCAATCAAGGCATTTGTTGAGTGGAGGAATGTATCTCGTACTTTACAAAACTACCCCAATTAAACTCATGCATTAAATTGGATTAATTGCAGTGCATGCATGCTTGGCCACTAGATAAGTAGAAACATTACATGCATTGGTGTGTTCCTTTTTAATACTTACATGCAAAGATTAGTGCATCCCGGAAACTAAAAATGAGATGGAGATGAGCCCTATAAATTGGTAAAACAAAAAAGTTGAGATAAGCCCTATAAACCGGAAAGGAGGGAGTACATTGTTTCTTGTTTCTTGGCATATCAACCAATAAGAAATGTGGGGTGTGCATGCTTTTAATGACTTGAGACTACCATTTCATTGGAAGAGGTCACTCCTTGGCAAATGCAATAAATACTATGAAGAAAGAGATAGAGAGAAGTAAAAAAACTCTTATAGCCAACCTTATAGCTAACCTTGTTGTATGAGTGACTATGTATGACATGCCAACATCAGATAGCCTAACACACCGTGTTAAATCTCCAAGGGCGCGACCGCGCGAGCGAGGCGACAGTCGTGGTAGGCGCGACCATGATACAGGTTGCTGGCAGCCCTTGGATCTGAGATTGAACGGTCGCATGCTAAGTTGCTGAAAATTTGCAGAATAACCCTCCAAGATAGGATATTCACCCATGGGTCTAGAATCACGCCATGCAACCGTTCGATCTTAGATCCAAGGGCTCTTGGAAGCCCGTATCATGGGGGAAAGGAAAGATTCGTATCACCTGTAATTTTCCCGACGCTTGACATGACATCAAAAGCCATTTAATTGGGCATCGAGTAGACATGACATCTAATTGGGCCCCCATAGTACTGTGCATGAATCTATTTATCCACCAGACAAGCCACTACCCTGCCATGCGCACGCCCCACTCAGCATTTTTACGAAAACCGCTGGCAGTTTGCTCCTACTCGTCCCCGAACGTCCTTTAACATTACGGCAATTCGCTCCTAGTCGTCCCGTCCTTTCACATTACGGCAGTTCCACTAATCCTAACCCTCCTCACAAATCCATGGCGTCCCAAATCTCCATGATCAGCGGTGAGTACAAGGTTAGAACCATCACCGGCGATGAGTTCGACGTCATCTACACCCGTTCTTCCGTGACGGTGAAAGGATGCCTTGCTCGCTTCAGCGCATGTTCAAAAAATCAAAGGATGAGTGGGTCGCTGGGCTAGATGTTGAGTAGAACACAGTCCTGGAAAGTGAGAAGAGTCTAAAGGAGGCAGAGAAGAAGAAGCCCGTCGTGATCCAGGTTTGCGTGCATGACTTATGCTTAGTCTACCACATATGCCATGCCGACGTTCTGTGCGAGGAATTTAAGAACTTCCTCAAGGGCGGCCGAGTCAAATTTGTTACTGTAGACTTTAGGAACGACAGGGATGTCCTGGATCGGATAGGCCTCGTTGTAGGCAACCCCTTCGACTTCCAGAAGAAAGGGCCCGTGCCCTCCCGTGACCAGCCTTCAATGCTGACCCTGGCAGGAGCCATGGTTCATCCTTCGTACGGTACACTGAAGAAACCTCCGTTTAAGTTTCATCATGCATGGGAGTGGAATGTACTAGATAAAGACCACATCCACTATGCTGCAATGGATGGCTACCTTTGTTTCAATATCTACAAGGGTTGGATGAAGAGCAAGAGACAAGTGTGTGGTTCAAGCAAAGAAGTATCACCCAAGAGGAAGAGGGACAAGGACGAAGTCGAGCACGTGGACGAGGAGTTCGAGTAAGGTGACAGTGTCGTTGCTCATGGTGGTTCTAATGCAATGCCTACCGGATTAGTTGCTTAGTTTAATTTCAAGTGTGCTTAGCTTTATTTGAGGGGTGTGTTGTGCTGAGCCCCCAGCAGAACTATGTTATGTTCCTTCTCGTTACTTTAACTTTTCAGTACGTACATTCTAGTATTTCTTACAATTCATATTTTAGTTGGTATAGTACTACCACTCATTTCTTCACATTATATACGTACAATATATATGGCCAACATCATATAGCCAACAATTTAGTTGTCAAAGAATTTCAGTGTGCTTAGTTTTATTTGAGGGGTGTGTTGTGCTGGACACCATTATTGTGACTCAAATCTCTTTGGCCATGTTATAATGACATAAATACCGATGGACCAACATGCCAGCTCTCCCTCTATCTCACTACAGTAAAATAAAGTGTGGGTCCTACTTGATCCCAACAACGTTCTTATTTTCCTATAAATTATTCGCTTGGTTAGTCCTGACAAGCGCGGCCACACTTATCCTTGCGAGAATCGGCTTATTTTTTGTCATATAACATGGTCAATGGGTTTGACGTGAAAATAACAATGTCTAATGGCATTTTTAGCAAACGTCTAACTTAACGATGGCATTTTTGAGATGTCTAATTGCATTTTTGAGCAGGCATCTCACGGATTGATGGCATTTTTGAGTAGTTGTAACTTCTAATGGCAAAACTGACTAGTCATACACAACTAGTGGCATAAATAATAAGAACCCAAGAATTAAATAGGTATGCTATTTTCTTTAATATAATTTAGCACCCCATTTAAGCACGTACTAGCTTTTTTAATTGTACTATATGCATAATTTGGTGACGAGCGCTCTCTATATGTACCACTTTTTTTCTTTAATTTCATCTTGTTAGTTTTGCTCCCTGGCGCAATCCATCGATACTACTACTTTACAAAAGTATACATTTTCTAAAAGGCTAGAGGGCGGGGCAGTCTAGCTTGGTTGGTTTCAAGAGAGGCGAGGGCCTTTGTGATTTGATGGCTCATTACTGCTGGAAGGTGGGGCCTTGTGATTTGACTTCTCGTATAAATGTGCCAACGACCTGAGGAGGAGCAAAGAACCGTGCGGTATACTCAAGTTTTCCACTGGAGTAGTACGACGGAGGAGCACGAAACACGGCAGCCCAGTGCCATATAGCGATAAAAAATGATCTAATTTGCTAGTCATCCCATTGTTAGCATTGTTCTATTCATGCTTCGCAGAGAACATGACATGTGCGGCGAAACACCCGAAGCAAAATAAGAAACATAGGAGCAAAAGAAGAAGGAAGATTATCACCCCAAAAAAAGAAGGAAGATGCACACACAAGTCTGGGGCGCTGCTCTCTAGTACATGAAAGGTTGCTGACCGCGGAGTCATAACTGCTTCTTCATCGCCTCCACGGCCTCCATCTCCTTGCGCGTCTCCTCCGCCATCTTCTTCATTCTGCCCATGACGCGGGATTTCTCGACATGAGCCTTCATCATCTGTTCCACGACCACATTACGTACCTTGACAGCAGATGGGTGCTCGATGCGGAGCTTCGCCAACTCCTCCTTCCGTTCCATGACGAGGACCTGCAGCATCTTCATCGGGGAACTACTATTCTCATGCAGCTTCTTCCAGCCGGTGTTCTCCTCCTTCAGCAGGTCTAGCTCGTGGTAGAGCTTCACCTAGTCCTCCTGAAGTTGCAGGATTTCGCGGGTCACCTTCTTCTCCGAGGCAATGCTCTTCTTCAGCAGCATAACCAAGCCGGCGGTCAACTCCCCCTGCTCATTGAGCTCAGCGGGCATGTCGTCGAGGCTCTCCTTCAGCAGCTCCACCAAGCCGTGGATGAACTCCTTCTGCTTATTGAGGTGCTTATAGAGCTGATCGGGCATGCCGCCGAGGGATAACGACTCCAGCGCCACCCGCTCGGCATGTTCGCCTCCGCGGCTACGGCACTCCTGGGAGCCATCGCCTGCCCGTGAGAGATCTTTCGAGGTCTCTGCGTGGCGGCGAGCCCTCTCTTTTTTCCGCAGCCTTGGTTACCGCTCCCTTGTTATGAGTAGTTCTCGACCTAGAGCTCCGCACACCAGCCATGGCCAGGACGAACGAAGAAGAAGGACTTATGAGGAGGAAGGTAGAGTAATTTTTGGTTAGGTAGTTCCCCTTTTTATAACCTAAGTACTAGCAGTAGTACTAAAACCCGCATAGTGGGAACACGTTCAGGTTTGGTATGTACTAGTAGGTGTGAGCAGGCTTGCACTTAATTGTAGCACTAGTGCTTTGGAATGTGATGGGAACAAGGTAAATATTAATTGATGGTTTTGGTTTCGAGGCCCGAAACGGCTCCCGATGAGTTTAGTGGAACATAAATTTCAAGTACTCACTCCATCTCAGTTTACAAGGCTTGCACACGTATCTAGGTCGTCAATGTAACTTATATAAAATAAATTGTTTAACATAAAAAACATATCATTACAAATAGAATATTTGAAGTTTGTAATGATATATTTTTCGTAATGCATGCCTCTTATTAAGTTAGTCAAATTAACGACCTAGGTACACGTGCAAGACTTGTAAACTGAGATAGAGGGAGTACTACACTGCTCAAATGTGGTCGCACAAGTCAGTGATGTAACTGGTCGTACATGTCAGACCAAGCCGATGCGTGTCCCTTCGGTGAGACGCGGGTCCGACCGAGAGTCTGTTGGTGCGAACGACCATAAAGTATTACGCGATGGAGACTTCTGGTTGTGGCTTCGGTTGATTATCACGACCAAGCATTCTAAAACTGGTGATAAATCAATTACCATCTTTTTCCAAACGACCATCTATTTTCACAGGAATACAATACATATAGATGGAGTGATTGTCAAGGTTGCAAACCGACATGGCATTGCAAGTTCACTGCAGTAGCAACCGACTAGGTCACTGCATCACTGGCGGGGAAGGAGGGCAGCTCACCTCGCCTACGATGCACGCCCAGCGGCGCCGTCGCAACTGGTCCCAGGATTTGGCTTCTCCTACCGCCCATTTGAACAGTTGCACCGGCTGCTCATGCCATTGCGCAGGCATGCATGTTCTTTCCTCCGCAGTTGACTCCGTGAATATGATCTCTGCTATTAGCCCTAGCTTGAAATCAACGTGACGCTGCCAGATGCTGACATCCCTCAACATCTCTCCCCTGAGATCGACTTCGCCTCCGCCTTGTGCTGCGCCAGGCGTAGATCCTTGGAACTTCTCTCCAATCGATGCGACGCTTCCTCGATCCGATTTGCCCTTGCTGCCCAACACCTGAAACGCAGCCCTGGCATGTCCTCCAGCACCACCGATCTGTGATTCCAGAGCAATGGATCCCCTCTAAAACACATGCGGGTTACGCTCAAAGGCGGCAGTGCTGCGGGCCGCAGTGAGAGGGTAGCCCGCGGGATCCTGGGATCTAAGGGATTATCCATGGCGAGATCCGGTGGGCGAGGCGGGGAGGCGAGCCTAGGCGCTGGGAGGGCCCTACGAGGCTAAAGATAATACTACTCCACTCCGTCCATATTTAAATACAAAGGCCACCAACAGTAGCCCTGGCAAAAATTGATCATGATGCATGCGTCCTGGTTTATTGGTCCCCTTTTTTGTGCCACTTTTTATGACATGCATAAATATTATGTTACTTACAAATATGGTCAAAAATTGGCACAAAATACGAAGGAGACCAATGGAAGTACTAGCAACCCATGATTTAACTACTCGCATGCGCGCAGTGGAGTAGTAATGTCTTTCTTCCGCCCTCACGTCCACTCGATTTGCATGCGCTGTATTAATTGACCATCACTCAAGTGAGGGACTTTACAAGATCAAATTATCACATGGGGGTGGATCTTCGTACAAAAATGCGCCCCCCGTGTACCCGCGTGTGCGTGCGAGGGAATGAGTGCCTGCGTGGCGTGCGTGCACATCTTCGCTTCGTGCATGTACCGCGAGTGTGGCTCAGAGAGGACGAGTACATTCTTCTGGAACAAGTAGCACGTCACTGTGATCAATCCATACAAGGAGGTCGTGACAACGCCTCCACATGTGCCATGTGGCTTCATGAACTGTAAGAGAGACATTGTGTAGCATGCCATTGGAATTCTAATTTACGTGTTTTGCACATATTCGAAGTACTAGTAAGGTACACATGCATTGCACGCATCAGATTTGGTAACCAAACTATGAATAAATACCCACACTATAGCATGTAAGCTCTGAGTCATATATGCTTGATGTAGACCTTCGTATAATTCTTATAGTTCATCTCATTCAAAATAAGTTAGTTTTTATAAAAAATCTAGGGCCTCTTTGATTCATAGGATTTCCAAAACGCGGGAATAGGAAAAACATGGGATTAGGGTGGAATGTTGTCTTGAATCCTACAGGATTGTACGAGTGTTTTATTGTGCATAGAAAAAACGCAGGATTCTTTCAAAGAGGTTTGAGTGGATGGGATGTTTCCTATGAAATCTAGTGCAAATGAATCCTATGGAAAAATTCCTATGGTTTACAATCCTACGAATCAAACAACCAAGATAGGAAAAATTCCTAAGGATTAGAATCCTCCAAAATTCTTTTGATAATCCTTTGAATCAAAGAAGCCCTTAATCTATTTTATGATTCATGGAATTGTGCGTTGTAAAGCATAAAGTAAAAAAAAATAATGGCAATTCAACTAGAAAAAAAGTTTGGGCAGTTATGATACAGAAGATTCTAGAACAAAGGAGAAGCACTTGTGTTTTGAGGTTTGTGCATTATGCTTAAGTTCAACCATAGAGTCTGCTAGATTGTACATGTGGCAAAATCCGGTGGGGGTTAGTAGATGGTGCGAGGGGACAAATGGAGGGAGACTATGAGGGAGTGCACAAGTGCAAGATCGATATTTAAAGAGAGGGGGCGAGAACGTGCGCTGTTGCACGCAGTGGCGGAGCCATGAAAAATAAATGAGCTAGGGGGTCAAGCATTGCTAATCCTTTATGAGGAGGGCCAATTCATCAACTTAAACCATTTTACCAGCAATTGTCTAATGATCACATTCACATTAGTCTCGATATATAGTGATCTTAGGGGGGGCGGCAGGGCCCTTGCTGCCCCCTGTCTTCGCCATTGTGCGCACGTCGGAGAGATGAAGTGGAAGGCATGGATGATGAGAGGGGGACGTTGGATATATAATTAATGTGTGTGTATTAGCTATGTAATCCTATATAGAGAGGTATAGATTGATCTATGTGGATGTGGGAAAGAAGGTGAGACCTCAATATATATATATATATATATATATATATATATATATATATATATATATATATATATATATATTGATCGATTTGTGTGGGAAACTGTGAAAGACCTAGCTATATATACACACACATAGCTAAAGAATGCCCGATATGATGGAGAGGGGGTGGTGTGTGTGTGCATGCATGGGAGACCGACATGAAGAAAAAGATTGCATATGTGCGATGGATAATGCCAACTGGTACTGTGTATGCATGCATGCACGAGAGAAAGCTAGTGGTACAATTATAAAAGAGAAGACGACTGTGTGGGTGTAGAAGACTAGGTGAGGTCATAATCAATGTAAAGTTTAATTCAAATATTTGAATAAGAGATCATGATGTTTGAAACCCATGCATGCATGAATATAACTGAGATATGCGTGGTGTGGTTTGGAAACGAGCATGTTGTACTGTATACACATTGAACAAGGTCAGACTAATTTGAATTTGAGATATCGACGGCGGACATCGTTTGGCCACATTGCATCCGTGCATGGACATACTATTCTAATTGGAGATGATGGTTGGCTTTTGCATCACATATCTATATCTATACCCCTATATATATTATATTATATATTTTTTATTTAGTGTGCGGATAACTTTAACTTTGAAAGATGGTCGTTGGATGAGGCCAATCCGATGGTGCACAGATGGCAAATTTGAGCACTACTGGCTGTTAGATATCATCTAGATTCCACCAGATTTTGCCACATGTACAATCTAGAAGACTCCATGGTTGAACTTAAGCATAATGCATAAACCTCAAAACACAAGCACTTCTTCTTTGTTCTAGAATCTTCCATATCAGAATTGCCCAAATGTTTTTCTACATGATTTGCCATTATTTGTTTTTACTTTATGCCTTACAATGCACAATTCCATGAATTTTAAAATAGATTAGCTTTCTTATAAAAACTAGATGATTTTGAATGAAATGAACTATAAGAATTAAATGAACATCTACATCATGCATATATGACTCAAAGCTTACATGCTATAATGTGGTATTTATTCATAATTTGGTTGCCAAATCTCATGCATGCAATGCACGTGTACCTTACTAGTCTAAATGGTGTTTGTATGTGTGTTGTGCTTGTTAAACACATTGTACGTAGTATATCATACATGGTTTAGATTCTGAACATCTAGCTAGAGCATACATGTACTATGATATGAATTCAACATAAAATGGATACATATATTTGAATTTGAGATTGTATGTATATGTAGTTCGTATTTATATAGGAATTTACTTCTCCTATATTCATGTCATGTGTTGTGAAGATAATATTTAGATGGTTGTATAACTAACCCGAGTACAATCCCATTCAAACAGGGAAAATGTACTCAAATTTAGTCCATATGCTAGACAACACACGTTGTTTTTTTTATTGTTGAGGGAAGTGCAAATTGTTTTGGTACTGTACATGTTATGTTTGTTGTCCTGATTTTTTTAGTTTTTTTGTTGTATTTGAATGCATTTCTAGTAATATAGTAAAACGAGACATGGCTCTCTCTAGTGATGAGGTGCGGATTGTCTTTTTTTTTGGGGTACACGTTAAGCTTGTTCTCCCGAAATTTCAAGTCGCGCCTTGTTATGACGAAATTTCAAGCTAGCGTCTCTGTCTATCGTGCTGCGAAACTCCTGCCTCTTCAACCTGCGCCTTGCTACCCCAAAATGTTTAATATATATCTTTGTCTACTTGTGCTCCGACAACTCCCTCCATCTCAACCCACACCTTGCTATTCCAAAATCATAACGCACGCGAAAACTCCCACCTCCTGTGAAATCCCAACACACGAAATGCCCGTGATACCCCTGAACCGAAAGAACCGCCTAGCTCAAATCGGTGGGGGTACTTTTGTAACTTACCCCACATTTCGGACAAGCGCATCCCTAAGCGATGGTTCCCCACTCCCATCCCATCCGCCCACCCATTCATACACCGAGGCCGAGAAAACCCGTGAAGCCCCACACCCTCCTCCATCCGCCACCCAGCTGGAGCCTCTTCCCCAACGATGTCGTCCACAACAACACCTCGACGTCCCTCATCCACCGTACCGGATGAGGATCCGTCGTCGATCTCGTCGTCCCGCCGGTTCAGCCACCCCGTCCTCCACCTCCAAGGAGCTGCCCCGATGTTCCCCTTGTCTTTCGCGGCATCTCCATTCCCACACCGTCATCTTCACCTGCACCACCGGAATAGCATCATCATCACCGTTTCCTCGGATGAAGCCGAGGCCTAACCGACGCCACCAAAGAGGTTGTACACTAATCGCCGCATTTTCTTCTTGATTCGATCTCATGGTGCTGCCGGCGCTCGGTCCCGAGCCGACACGGCGCGGCTCCATCCACGGCGGCGGCGCCGGCCACTTCCTCCACGGAGTCGCTCCCTCGGCGGCGACGTCCACATCAGTAGGAGCTGCTGCTGCTTTAGCTCTTGCTCGTGCTGCTGCTCTGCTCTTGCTCTCGGTCCCCTGCTTGGTTTGCTCTTGCTCTTGCTCACGCTACTGCTCTCGCTCTTGCTCTTGCTTGCGACACTGCTCCGATTTAGCTACACTTCAGTCGACTGAATCGACTCTTGGGTCAGTCGATTTTCAGGGGGTGGGGGGCTCGCCGGAGTTAAGGAAGAACCAACCGCAGCGGGGAGGGGGGCTCGCCGGAGAGGTACCCCACTATCTATCTTAGGGTTCAGGGTGGGGGCGGTGGTCGCGGGCGGTGGTGGGGCAATGACGTGGGGATCGCCGGAGAAAAAGCTCCGCATGGGGGGGGGGCGGGATGGCCGGGGCGGCGGACCGGCGGTGGGGAATGGTTTCAGAGCGGGCGGGGCGGCGCACCGCCGGTCGCAGGCGGCGGGGGCGGCTGTTTGGTCGGTGGTGGCTGGCGGCTCAGGGGGGTGGAGGTTGAAGATGAACTGCAGACCCTTGATTTCATATCCAACGGCTGGAAAATCGACTGACCAGAGATGAAAAAGTCAGTCAACTAACGTGCAGCCTCACCTAATGCTGCTACACGACAAGCTGCCCCAGCTCTGCTACTAGTGCATTCAGTTTCGACGGTACAATTCAGTTTCGACAGCTAAGTTCAGTTTCGACAGTTAAATTCAGTTTCGACAGTTAAGTTCAGAGATGAGCGGCTAATGTATTTTACATCTAGCACTTTGTGGTTATGTATTTTACGTCATCTATTAGAGATGCTATTAGAATTCCACTCAGGTTAATATTGTCTCTCTTGTCCTGCTTCAGCCTTGGCGTCGTATAACTCACCGGAGCTGCTCCAACGACGCAACTCTCCATCACAGTGGAGCAGTACCCCGGGCTCCATCTCTAGACGCCTAAGATCTTCTTCCCCTCCTCCGACAGCCAAGTCAGCAGGAGCATCCTCACGGACCAACCCAATCACGCTGAGATCGACATGGCTTCGCCAAAGAGGTTGTACACTTGTTGCATATCTTTTTTACTCTACATGTTATAAATATTTTCCATTGACCACACGTAGTAACGTGAAATACGATTATTTTATCCTACTATATGACAAGCAGTGACGTACCAGGCAACTTAGCTATCTGTGATGGAATCTCTTGAACGCCATCATTATTTATCTATGCGCGTTTGAGCAGTGGCCTGGGTCCAAAGTAATACAAGTAGCACAAAAACATTTTTTGAGTGTAGGCTTTTTCTTGCTCAAGCCTGCCTACTAGAATCGCTAGTGCTTGAAAGCAAAAGTGAAGGAAAAACATAGGAATTGGAAAGTTTCCTATGGTACTACTATTCATGAATTTGGTTCAAAGGAATGGATCAAAGGAAAACTGTAGGATTTGTTCCTTTAGTGTTTCCTTGAAAGAAAAACCGTAGGAATTTTAATTTCCACTTGTCCTCCTTTTTAAAATTCCTATTCATGAAGCACAAGACTAAGAGATAGTAGCATAATAGTATTATAACCTTACATTTTCTTGTGGTTTGACTTAATCTCACCATGCTTCTTTGCATCCTGTGATCTTCTAATTCTTGTGAATCAAACACCCAGATTGGCAGAAATCCTGTGTTTTTAAATTCTCTGTTTTGCACATGCATTCCTATCCTATTCCTGTCTATTTCCCATCCCTGCATTGTTAGAATCCTCAGATTCAAACAAGCCCTTACACAATTACTTCTGTTACAGATATGTGTCAAAGAAAACCTTGTGTGGTTTGTCCTTCTCCTGCTGCACTGTGTTCCACCCCAGCTCAGCTGCTCCAACGACAAAAGGGTTCACCACAACAGGGATCCGCTCTCCAGACTGTCTTTTGCCGCCTCAGATCTTCTTCCCCGCCGCCGGCAGCCATTACAAACTGCATTACCATCATCAACTGAGCAGATGACCTTGAGGACTACATGGGTCCGCAAGAGAGGTCACACTCTTCCGTGTCTGCTTACGTTATGCATCGCTTAATATGATGACATGCTACTTTATCGTCGTGTTCACCTATTAGACTCCGAGTTAGGTCCAAACTAATGCTGAAACTTGAGTTTTTAAATGGTTGTGGGGTACATATTGGGGCAGCAATTAGTACTATCTGTCTACTATCTGGTTAATCTCGGGTGTCTACTATGAGTTTCATGTTGGGTGCAAACAAACATTAAAGGAGCCATTATCTGTATTTTTTAACTAAAGCTATTATCTGCCTGCTATCATTGGTTTTGGGTCTATCCACAGTTTGCTACCATCACTCTGGATTTGTGCATGCACTCCTTACATAATCTCACTATGTTTTATTCCTATGCATGTCTGTTATTGTACACAATGGAACTGAACATGTAGAGCAAAAGAGACGAGCCTTGTGTGGCAATAAAACTTCATGCAGACGTCGCTCCATGGTGGGCGCAAAGGCAGCCCCCCTCCACCCATTTTGGATCGTAATCAAGAGGAAGATAACTGTTCTAAGGGAGATTCAGAAGGAGAAGACCACTCCTATTTACCCCCTGAGGTCTTCGCTCTAACTTGGCATGCTGATGTTGGTAATATCATGCATATGGTGCCTTGCATTGCTTACTGTATACATCAAATATGTCATCTGCTTAGTTTAGACATGCTTTGTGTCAATGCCATCTGTTTAGTTTCTTTATCGTATATGTGAATCATGCAATGCCATCTTGTTTAGCCAAGCATCATATATGTGAATTTTGCAATGCCACCCTGGTTAGCCAGTCATCTTATATGTGAATTATATCATGCCATCATTTTTTATTACATGTTAAATTTGTCAACAATTTTATTACATTCAATTACTCTTCCTATGCATCAGCCATTCGGCACGGTCATGGAAAAATCTGAAGTGGAAACAAGGTCTTCAGAGCAGACAATGCTATCTGACGAAGCGCATGTCTTGCTGTTTATGGATAGCTCCTCAGAGGAGGATCCAGAGACAGATGACCAGTCCTATCCCCCCCCGGGGTGCATGCTCTAACTTGGCAGGGTTATGTTGCTCATATCGTGCATATGGTATCTTGCATTGCTATGTCATTTGCTTAGTTTAGACATGCTTTGTGTGAATGCCACATGTTTAGTGTCTAATTACCATATATGTGAATTATGCGATGCCATCTTGTTGCAAGACATTATATATGTGAACTATGTAATGCTATCTTGTTGCAAGGCATTATATATGTGAATTATGCAATGCCATGCTGTTTAGCCAAGTGTCATATATGTGAATTATATCATGTCGTCCTTTTTTTGTATTTCTTATTGCATTTGTCGACAATGTTTGTATATTCAACTGCTCTTCCTGTGCATCGGCCATTTGAATTGGTGATGGAGAAATCTGGAGTGAAAACAAGGTCTTTAGAGCAGACAATGCTACCTGCTGAAGCAGATATCTTGCTGGTTACAGGTAGCTCTTCAGAGGAGGATTCAGAGGCAGATGACCAGTCCTATTATCCCCCTGAGGTGTATGCTCAAACTTGGAAGGGTTATATTACTCATATCATGCATATGTTGTATTGCAATGCTTAGTTTTTACATCATATACACAATATTGAATGCCATCTCCTTCGTTGACACATCATATATTCGATTGCCCTCTGCTCACTTGCTTAGTATATAAATAATATATTTGAATTATATCATGCCAAGATGTTTGTATAGACAACTTGTATCTGAATTATGGCATGCCAACCCATTTTCTAAAGACATAATATAGTTATATCATCCCATCCTATTTACATAGTCATCATATTTTGAATTATGTCATTCTATCCATGAACTATATCATGCCATCATGTTTCCATCGACAACATGTTTTCGATTTATGGCATGCCAACCACTTTAATAGACACATCGTATAGTTATATCATGTCATCATGTTTACATAGTCATCATATTTTGAAGTATGTCATTCTATCCTGTTTAGTTAGCCATCATACATGTGAAATTGTGTTATGCTATCCTGTTTAATTAGCCATCATATATGTGAAATTATGTCCTGCTATTCTGTTTGGTTAGACAACATAAATGTGAATTATTTCATGACCTGTTTTCTTCCCTACTATCCATTGCACTTTTCTATGTTACAATGTCTGTGCATTCAATTACTTTTCTTGTTTATCAGCCATTTCAATTGGACGGGGTGATGGCAGTATCCGTGGGAGTAAAAACACGGTCTTCAGAAAAGATCGTCCTACCTGTCGATGCAGATAGAACCACAGTTGTACTTGCCCAAGAACCAGCCCCACCACACATAACCCAGACTCACGCAGATTGTACCCCTACCCAGTTGGACAGAGAACCAGCTACACCCCTTCTAACCCCAACCCCATCAGATAGTAACCCAGTTCTAGTTGACACAACACCGTCTCCACCACAGAGCACCCAAACACGAGCAGTTAGTAAGGCAACTGCAGTGCCCAAAGCACGAGGACCACCACTCCGAACCCCAAGTCGACGCTTAAAGCAGAAGAAGAATTGTTCTCAGGTCAGGTTCTGTAGCTATGGTTCATACTACTTTTCTCTTGCATCACTGTATTTACACATACCAACTAATTTCAAATTTGAAGGATGCAATTGGAACTCCAATGGCGCAATAGGTATGTTTTAAATCTGTTTCTTTAACGTGTTTGCTGTTGTAACTTGCTCTATGTTGATTTCAGTTTCAATTGAATAAACAGTTATGTTCTCATGCCATGCACATTACAAGTGTTGTTATTGCTGTGTAGTTTCCCACACTTATATTCTGTCTATGCTGCTTTGTCTTAAATAGATATGATTCGAACTGTATCTGATTTGGCAGCATAAACTAGAATGATATAGACCATATAGTGACCATACTACATAGATATATGTTTGTTTCATGATGTTATCCTGTCCACCTTACTACTGAACTGGTTTACCAAAATGAGTTTCATATACTACATTGTAAGCATGTGATGTGCTTGTTTGTTTCTCTATTAGAACACGGATAAAATATTGGAGAAGAGTACCCCGTTATGCAATGGTAAAGGAAGTAAAGCAGATAAGGTTCAAGATAGTGAGACATCCCTGTTGGTCTCCAAGAAAGCTGATAAAAACTATATTGAAGACACCGAGACAACCCTAAAGTCCTGTCATGATGTAGTGTTCGAGTTACTGGCTACTACTGCCGGCACCAGCTCTTTGAACTCGCTGCCTGAATCAGTTCGGCTTCTTGAGTCTCAACTTCAAGTTGAAAGACATCGATTAGATGTTATGCGACAGGAAGCCGAAGGACTGAGGAAGTCCCTGCAGAATTCAGATACATACTTTCTGGTGCAACAGCAAGTGCTGGAGGATTTAAGCGCCGAACAAGAGAAATTTATTAAGCTTGCTATGCATCTAGCCAGTATTATGGGTACCCAGGATATTGTCTCTTGAGCTCTTCTGAAGTGGTTTCAGTTCTGGACTTGTTTTGCCGTGGCGTTTATTTGCACTGGTCGCCAACTTTGACAACCAGTGTATATGATATGCTGCTTTGTTCCCTATATTTGCACTGGTGGCAAACTTTGATGCCCAGTGGATATAATATGTGTAATAGCCGTGATAGCCTAGCGTAAGTTGCTTGCTTATTTATTTCCTTGTTGTCTTGTTTATTTGTTTGCTTGTAGTCAGTGCAGTTCTTTTTCTGCGGTTTGCTAGTGTAACGCCCCAAATTCGATGTGCCAGGTGTCTGCCAGTTATACGCCGTCATGGCCATGTCATTTTCTTGCGTGTTGCACTTTGCCATGTCATCATCTGCATTTCATATCATGTCATCACGTGCATCACATTTGCATACGTGTTCGTCTCATGCATCCAAGCATTTTCCTCGTTGTCCGTTTTGCAATCCGGCACTCCTATGTCCTCCGGCGCCCCCTTTTACCTCTTTTCGTGTGCGGGTGTTAAACATTCTCGGAATGGACCGAGATTTGCCAAGCGGCCTTGGTATAGCACTGGTAGACCACCTGTCAAGTTTCGTGCCATTTGGATTCCGTTTGATACTCCAACGGTTAACCGGGTAGCCGCAAAGGCCTCTTTTGTGTGCAGCCCAACACCCCTCCAAAACAGCCCAATAACCCACCTAAGTCACCTCCATCCTCTCGGCCGTTCGATCATGATCGCGTGGCCGAAAACCGCACTCCATTTGGAGCCTCCTAGCTCCCTCTACCTATATATAGGTCCTCCCCCGTCCAAATCACAGTCCAGACCTTAGCCCCGCTCCTCCGCGCCACCGGACGTGTCCGCCCACCATTGGACATGTCCGCCGGCCACCTCACCCCGACCAACTAGCGCCCGCCACGTCGCCAACCCCGCCGCCTCAACCACTCCCGCGCTGCCACGTGTCTGCCGCCGTCCCGCCGCCGCCAGGGCCCGCGCGGCCCAGGTCTGTCCCGCGGGGCCCGAATCGCCGCCGCCGCCGCCGACCGTGGGAGGCCCGCGTCCAGCGTCGCCCGCCGGAGCCCGCGTGCGCCGGCGCCCGGCCCCGTCGCAGCCGAGCGCCCCCGCTGCCCACCGCTGTGCGCCGTCCTCGGCCCTGCCGCTGAGCTCGCCGCCCTTCGCCGCCATCGCCGCTCGCAGCTCCGCCGCCGCACATACCGGAGCCGCCGGCCTCCTCCGGCCAGATCCGGCGGCCCCGCGCCCGGATCCGGCGTCCCCCTCCTCCGGCGAGCTCTTCGTCCACCTCCGGTCGCCGCCTCGTCATCAGCTCCGGCGAGTCCGGTGGATCGGGACCAGATCCACCGGTTCGCGAACCAAACTCGCCCTGCTGCACCGCCTCGTCCCCAGAACCGTGAGATCCCGTTTTCTCGCGAGGTGAAATTCCACCAAGTCCCTGAGTTTCCCACATTCTGGTGCATAGTTTGACATGCCATATCTCCTAGCATACTACTCCGTTTCGTGCGTGTAATATATCGTAATGTTCATCAGGATGTGCTCTTGATTTTGTTCTATTGTACTATGTCTGTTTGAGGTGATCTGGATGCCCTAATCATCGTTTCAAGAGTGCTATATAATGTTGTCTGCTGTCTATTAACATAACTTGCTCATTTGTTATTTTTGCATCTTTTTGTGTGATTTTGGTTTGATCATGAAGTCTACATGTGTTATGTGCTACAACATGCCATATTTGCTGTGGTGTAATCCTTTCTTCATAATATGCTATTTATTGATTGTTTCAAGCTTGCAAAGTAGTCTCCGTGATGTTACTGATTTCAGGGACTTAGAATTTCACCAAGTCCTTGGTCTGATGTTATTTGTATGCCATGTATTCATGTTGCTACAGTGAGATCCATGGCTCTTTTGAGTATGTTCAGTAAGGATGTTTTGTTCATATGGTTATTCTCTATCCAACCACGCCTCTGTTTGTATTTCTAGAGTGCTCTAGCATGTCTTAAACTTGCTCTACTTTTGCTATAAAATGTTCCTGGCAGATTGTTTACATGTTAATCAATTTTGCCAAGGTTGTTATAGTTTATCCAAGCATGCTATGAACTTTCTATTGCCATGTTTAGCTTCATGAACATGTCTTCTTGCTGATGCTATGCTTATATTGTCATGCAATGCTTTGTGGTGAGTGATTCAAGTTCACCAACATGCCTACTTATCGTTGTTTATGCCATGCTCTGTTTTTCTGCTAAGTCTGAACCTGTATCTAAACTTGCTATGTTTACATGGGTGCCATCATATCTTCTGGTCCCTTTTGGCTCATGGTCAGTAAGGGACAATTGTTCTATGCTTTGAGTAGATTCATTCCATGCCTTGTTTTGCTACGATATGTTCCTGTAGCATGTTGTTTAATAGCTCTAATCATTGCAACCTGATGTTATTTCTGCCATGTCCAGTGATTTTCCACTAAGTCTGTGAACCTGATATTATTTGCAATCTTGCCATGTCCTTTTGAGCATGTTCTAGTAGTTTCCGGAGATAGCTCAGTGTTAATGTTTTGTTATGCCTTACCGGTACATCATGTCCATGCCTTTTGTTTTCATGTTGATATCCTGTAGTTTATAGTTTTGGTGCCTGCCATATGCCTAGTTACTGTTTTGGACAACATGCCCTTTATACTTGTATAGTGTATGTGTTGAACCGTTGCTCCGTTTTGAGTGTGCTATATATGAAACTTGCTTAGTTTTGCATGTAGTTTCATGTTATCTTGTTGCATCCATGTTTTGAAGTGTTTGCTTGATGTTTGAATGCCTTTTGCACCAATGCCATGTTCATCTTGTTTTGCTCATATCTTCTAGGCCGTAGCTTCAAATCTAATGAACTTTATATGTAACTTGACTAGATTTTTGTGTAGATCATCGTGATGCATCTTAACTTGCTGTTTAACAACTTGAACATAAGGTTTATTCAGATCTGGACCAATTTCGAAATTTGCATATGGGGACTTACTGGAATTGTTCTATGTTGTTTCCGGCCTCATTTAAACTTGCTTTGATGTGTTGCTCTTGTATGCATGATCTCTTGCCATGAGTAGCTTCATGTAGCTTTGCCATGCATCATACTTGGTTGAGCATCATGCCTTGTTCATATGTGGTGTGTTTACTGTGTTGTGTGCTTCTTCTCGATAGTTCCCGTTTCGTTGCGATCGTGAGGAGTCGTTCGTCTACGCTTGGTTCGTCTTCGTGGCTTCATCTTCTTCGTGGACTTGTTCTTCTTCCTTGCGGGATTTCAGGCAAGATGACCATCACCTTGGATCTCATTACTATCATTGATATGCTAGTTGCTTCGTTCTATCGCTATGCTGCGTTACCTACCACTTGCTTTCAAGCCTCCCAAATTGCCATGAACATCTAACCTTTGTAACCCTTCCTAGAAAACCGTTGTTTGGCTATGTTACCGCTTTTGCTTAGCCCCTCTTATAGAGTTGCTAGTTGCACGTGAAGATGAAGATTGCTCCATGTTGGATTATGTTTATGTTTATGTTGGGATATCACAATATCTCTTATATTATTAATGCATCTATATACTTGGTAAAGGGTGGAAGGCCCGGCGTTATGCCTGGTGTTTTGTTCCACTCTTGCCACCCTAGTTTTCGTCATATCGGTATTATGTTCCCGGAGTTTGCGTCCCTAACGCGGTTGGGTGATTTCTGGGACCCCCTTGACAGTTCACTTTGAATAAGACTCCTCCAGCAAGGCCCAACATTGGTTTTACCATTTGCCTCACCTATCCCTTTTTTCCCCTTGGGTTTCCGGAGCACGAGGGTCATCTTTATTTTAGCCGCCCCCCCAGGCCAGTTCTCCTTCGAGTGCTGGTCCAAACCGAGCGATGTCTGGCGCCCCCTGGGCAATCAGGGTCTATGCCAACCCGACGTCTGACTCATCTGGTGTGCCCTGAGAACGAGATATGTGCAGCTCCTATCAGGATTTGTCGGCACATCCGGGCGGCTTTGCTGGTCTTGTTTTACCATTGTCGAAATGTCTTGTAAACGGGATTCCGAGACTGATCGGGTCTTCCCGGGAGAAGGAATATCCTTCGTTGATCGCGAGAGATTATAATGGGCTAAGTTGGGACACCCCTGCAGGGTTTGAACTTTTGAAAGCCGTGCCCGCGGTTATGTGGCAGATGGGAATTTATTGATATCCGGTTGTAGTAAACTTAAAGTAAACTCTTCTAAAATACACCAACCGTGTGCGTAACCGTGAGTGTCTCTTTTCGGGGTTGATCGAGAGGAGAACACGTTTTCTGGGTTATGTCTGACGTAGGTAGGAGTTGAGGATCACTTCTTGATCATTACTAGTTGACGACCGTTTGCTTTGCTCCTCTTCTCGCTCTGGTTTCGTAAGTTAGCCACCATACATGCTTAGTCGCTGCTGCAACCTCACCACTTTACCTCTTTCCTTTCCCATTAAGCTTTGCTAGTCTTGATACCCATGGTAATGGGATTGCTGAGTCCTCGTGGCTCATAGATTACTACACCAACAGTTGCAGGTACAGGTTATGCGATGACCATGACGCGAGAGCGATGTTTATTTGTGTTGGAGTTCTTCTTCTGCTTCTTCTTCGATTGAGGGATAGGTTCCTGGTCGGCAGCCTGGGCTAGCAGGGTGGATGTCGTTTGAGTTTCTGTTTATGTTTCATCCGTAGTCGGATGTTGAACTTGTATATGATGTATTGTTGTATTCATGTGACTTTGTATGTCTTGGTTGTATCCCCACTGTTATGTAATGTTGATGTAATGATATCCACCTTGCAAAAGCGTCTTCAAGATGCGTTTCTATCCTTGGTGGGACCTTCGAGTTCCTTTAGGATAGGGTCGCATCTTGGGCGTGACAGCGAGTGGCCGCAATAACCTATTTTTTAAAACTAGGCCATAATAACCATGGGCTACATATTTACTGTAGTTACCATTTGCCTCC
This sequence comes from Aegilops umbellulata, assembly GCA_032464435.1. Classification (NCBI taxonomy): domain Eukaryota; kingdom Viridiplantae; phylum Streptophyta; class Magnoliopsida; order Poales; family Poaceae; genus Aegilops; species Aegilops umbellulata. The sequence goes on from CP136056.1 coordinate 156,116,602, forward strand.
TACGGGCCGTAGAGACAATGGGCCTTCTATGGGCCGTAGCATCAATGGGCCTTCTACGTGTCGTATGATCGATAGGCCAAACATGGGCCAATAACAGACCGCATTATGGGTCGTAAACGGGCCAGATTTGGAATCGTACGTTCATGGGCCGACATTAAAGGGTCGTCGTTAATCAACCGTATTTGATGACGCTATGAAAACGTCCCAACGGATTAACGGGCCGCAAACAGGACGATTGTAACCGTGGGCTGAATTTGGCCCACAAGCAGAAAAGGCCAATAACGTGACGTAAGTAACCGAATGCTGGAAATGAGCCCAAGAATAAATGGGCCCTGAGAAGGCCGAAAGATAACATGGGTTGGAAACGGCCCAATGTAATAATGGGCCGTTAATGGGTATAAAGGGGTACACTGTCATTGCGGGCCAGATTTACCACGGGCCGTTAATGGGCCAAGAGTTACAAATGGCCTCGTATGGGCCGAAAGACATCATGGGCCATACATGGGACAGAAGTTACAACGGGCTGGAATCATATTGGATGGCCCAGATGAAGATACTGGGCTTAATTCCGATAGGCCATAATGGGCCATGAGTTAGCGGGCCGTAAATGGGCTATATACGAACATGCCGTTAACAGGCTTTCCGTGGGCCGGCCCGTTATCTTTTGACCAAGTCAAACGGGCCGGCTTGTTCACCGGAATGGGCCTCTGTTGGGCCATGCCACATGTTGACGTATCATAGGCGCCTCCTGTCCAATGAATTGATGACATCTGTCCCAACGGTGAGCCAACACGTGTTTCCTGCAGCTAATGAGAATTTTACACGTGGAAAATCCTCATTGGTCCGGGCTGTTAGCAGGTTATCGGATCCAAAACCGGACATGATAGCTTAACGGCGACCCGTAACGGTGGATGCCACGTGTCGGTCACCCTTGACAAAAGCACTTCCATGACCCGCAATTTATCGTCATGGAAGTGGACACTTCCGTGATGATAATTTTGGTAATGTCATGGAACACTTCTACGACAGCACAGGTATGACTATCTTGATTCTGTCATAAATCGTCATGGATGTACATGCATGATAGAAAACGTGATCTACTGTGAGAAACACGTATCATCACGGAAGTTTTTTTGTAGTGTATATACGGTATTACCCTGCCGTTCAAATTTAATTTGCGTATGCCACCTATAATCATTCAGATAAACATTTGCTTTGTGTGCCCATACCGCTCCTGGAGCGGCGGGGCGGTCAATATCTTCCATGCTAAGCGGGTTATTCTCATGATGGGTGCTTATTCACTTGTCCTTGCACGAGAGAGGCCAGTAATTGGGATGCCAGTCATGTTAAACAAAAAACAAAGAAAAATATAATAAAACAAACTCCCCCTAGAAAATTGATTGTTTGGAGGGCACCCATGGATTCGGCTAGCCATGGCTTGTGCTTGTATGGTTGTGGGGGAGTAAATCTTTTCATTTCTGCATGGGAACCGCCAATAATGTGTTTAGTGATACGTCTCCAACGTATCCATATTTTTTTATTGCTCCATGCTATATTATCTACTGTTTTGGGCAATATTGGGCTTTATTATCCACTTTTATATTATTTTTGGGACTAACCTATTAACCGGAGGCCCAACCCAGATTTGCTGTTTTTTTTTCCTATTTCAATGTTTCGAAGAAAAGGAATATCAAACGGAGTCGAAACGGAACGAAATCAACTGGAGAAGTTATTTTTGGAAGGAAAGCTACCAGATGGACTTGGACCCGACGTCAGGAGCTAAGGGAGGTGCTCACGAGGGTAGGGGCGCGCCCACCCCCCTAGGGTGCGCCCCCCTGCCTCGTGGGCCCCCCGAAGCTCAACTGACGTACTTCCTACACCCATATATACTCACGTACCCTAAAACTTCCAGAACAGAGATTAGATCAGGAGTTCCACCGCCGCAAGCCTCTGTAGCCACCAAAAACCTCTCGGGACCTTGTTTCGGCACCTTGCCGGAAGGGGGAACCCTCACCGGTGGCCATCTTCATCATCCTGGCGCTCTCCATGACGAGGAGGGAGTAGTTCACCCTCGGGGCTGAGGGTATGTACCAGTAGCTATGTGTTTGATCTCTCTCTCGTGTTCTTGATTTGGCACGATCTTGATGTATCGCGAGCTTTGCTATTATAGTTGGATCTTATGTTTCTTCTCCCCCTCTACTCTCTTGTAATGGATTGAGTTTTCCCTTTGAAGTAATCTTATTGGATTGAGTCTTTAATGATTTGAGAACACTTGATGTATGTCTTGCCGTGCGTATCTGTGGTGACAATGGGATATCACGTGATTCACTTGATGTATGTATTGGTGATCAACTTGCGGGTTCCGCCCATGAACCTATGCATAGGGTTGGCACACATTTTCGTCGTGATTCTCCGCTAGAAACTTTGGGGCACTCTTTGAGGTTCTATGTGTTGGTTGAATAGATGAATCTGAGATTGTGTGATGCATATCGTATAATCATACCCACGGATACTTGAGGTGACATTGGAGTATCTAGGTGACATTAGGGTTTGGTTGATTTGTATCTTAAGGTGTTATTCTAGTACGAACTCTAGGGCTGTTTGTGACACTTATAGGAATAGCCCAATGGATTGATTGGAAAGAATAACTTTGAGGTGGTTTCGTACCCTACCATAATCTCTTCGTTTGTTCTCCGCTATTAGTGACTTTGGAGTGACTCTTTGTTGCATGTTGAGGGATAGTTATATGATCCAACTATGTTATTATTGTTGGGAGAACTTGCACTAGTGAAAGTATGAACCCTAGGCCTTGTTTCCTATCATTGCAATACCGTTTACGCTCACTTTTATCGCTTGTTACCTTGCTGTTTTTATATTTTCAGTTTACAAAAACCTATATCTACCATCCATATTGCACTTGTATCACCATCTCTTCGCCGAACTAGTGCACCTATACAACTTACCATTGTATTGGGTGCGTTGGGGACACAAGAGACTCTTTGTTGTTTGGTTGCAGGGTTGTTTGAGAGAGACCATCTTCATCCTACACCTCCCACGGATTGATAAACCTTAGGTCATCCACTTGAGGGAAAATTGCTACTGTCCTACAAGCCTCTGCACTTGGAGGCCCAACAACGTCTACAAGAAGAAGGTTGTGTAGTAGACATCATTTAGCATGGAAGATGTTGAAATCCATTGTTGTGACATTGACAGGAAACGCACACCGCTCAAAATTGTATTCATCCCTATTTTAAGCTCTGAGCTCTTGAACTGCTACAAATGTCTGCTTCTCTCTACAAAGGGTCTTCCTATTTACTTTAATGTTATTTACTTTTATTGTTAAGTCATCAGCTTCTCATTCGAAGCACCAACATAGTGAGCATTACTGTCATTCTTGGTTTAACATGCATTGAGTCTAGTTAATGTTGGAAATGAGCATGACTGGGTCTCTTCTACCCTGAATTACAATGTGTAATCGTTGCTTGAACTTCAGAGGTGCTCTGCATTTATGCTTTACGGTCTTAGAAAGGGCTAGTGATATATTTTGTTAGCATATTATATCATGATTATTTTGACAAATTGTTGGCAATTGAGATATGTTATTATTGCTATCTACTCCCTCTGTCCCATAATATAAGAACTTTTTTGACACTAGTGTAGTGTCAAAAACATTCTTATATTATGGGACGGAGGGAGTAGTTTATTATGCCCTTAATATGAGTAAATGTAGGTTCTGGGTGTGATCATTCACATGGTTAGTTTATGATCTTTGCTGAAAACTTGATTACTACCTCCGTCCGAAAATACTTGTTGGAGAAATGGATGTATCTAGACGTATTTTAGTTCTACATACATCCATTGTTATCCATTGCTTCGACAAGTATTTCGGGACGAAGGGAGTACTATTTAAGCTTATATATGGATACAAAAACAGAAGAGTTTGTAAAAGTTTTCCTTATTAGTTTCAGTTTATCAATTGAATTGCTGGAGGACAAGCAATCAGTTAAGCTTGGGGGAGTTGATACATCTCCATCGTATCTACTTTTCCAAACACTTTTGATATTGTTTTCGACTCTAATTTGCATGATTTGAATGAAACTAACCCGAACTGACGTTGTTTTCAGCAGAACTACCATGGTGTTGTTTTTGTGCAGAAATAAAAGTTCTCATAATCAGATGAAACTTTGCAGAGATTTTTTATTGAATAAATAAAAAAATACGGGTGTGAAGATCCACCAGAGGGGGCCACCAGTTGCTCACAAGGCAACAGGGGGCACCCTGATGCCTTGTGGGGCCCACGAGGCTCTATCTGACCTAATTCCAATCCTATAAATTCCGTCTCCCGAGAAAAAATAAGAGAAGTTTCATCATGTTTTACGATACGGAGCCGCCGCCACCTCCTGTTCTTTGTTGGGAGGGTTGTTTTGGATTCCGTTTGGAGCTCTGGAGAGGGGGATTTGTAGCCGTCATTATAATCAACCATTCTTCATCACCAATTCCATGATGATCATCACTGGGAGTGAGTAATTCATTCGTAGGCTTGTTGGACGGTGATGGAGTTAGATGAGATTTATCATGTAATCGAGTCAATTTGTTAGAGTTTGAGTGGCCCCTTCTACACGGCCAGCAACGTGGGCCGTTGTCGTTGCCTGGGGAGACCGTGGTGGGCCAGCTCGCTGCGATCCTCCCACCTCGGCGAAACCAATCAGGCTCTGAATGGTGGCTCTCCACTCATCCATCTGATCGGCTGCTGGCAGAAATCTCAGCAGCAGCTGGGCCCGCGCCATGGCCTCTGAACCGGTGCTCGGCATGGATGTCGATGAAGATTGTAAAGTTGCCTGACTCCTGATGGTGCCGGTAGTGGTCGTGTCGTGCTCTCGTTGTCATGAGCCAGTCGCCAAGATGGCATGGTGACGAGGTGGAGGCGCTTGTGGACCAGCGGCTCCATTTGGTGCATTGGCTGGGTCAGCTTGCTCCGGGGGTGGTGCATGTCCTGAGGTCGCGCCCGCAGAGTGGGCGGCCGGAGGATTGCGATTCGCCCCAGAGCAAGTGTCACCACTGTGGTTGTGCCCTTCGGCCGGGCGGAGAGGTGCAGACGGAATGATTTCTCCACCCGTACGTTGTAGAGTGTGGCCGCTGGGATGTTGTTGGTGTTGTCCTTCTCCGGTGCCTCTTGCTCCTGTTTTGGCCACAAGGGAGGTGGTGAGATGACGCCAGCGTTGACCACATCCCATGCAGCGTCCACATCCCCAGGCGTCCCCGTAGCCCCCGCAGCATCGGTGGTCGCATGCGGTGGGGCCTTCGAGGAGGACGGCTGGGCGGCAGCACCGGGTTTCTTCTTGGGCGCCATGGACGATGGAGTCGTCGATGAGGAGAATGATGATGAAGATGACTCACTACATACGCTTCTCGGGTTCGCACAAGCGCTTCCTCCTACCTGGCGCGCCAAAGATGTCATGGGAAAGCACGGCCACCTATGGGGCCATGAGCCCCTTGTGGTTTGGCAGGGGGATGAGCACGTTGCACAAAGAGCGGAGAGCGTCGCGCAGCACGACAGAGATCACACGGGCAATTTTACCTAGGTTCGGGCCACCGCGAGGCGTAAAACCCTACTCCTACTTTGGTGGATTGATGGTGGATTGTGGTTGAAACACAGCGCTCTAGCCCGGCAGGGTTGCCTCGGGGCGAGAGCAGCTACGCGCATATGAGTGTACAAGGGTCCGAATCCTTTCTATGGTTTCCATGGTCCTCCTTTTATAGATCAAGGGGTCACCACAGTGGCAAATCAGTCATTGTGTACTGATTAGATAGCAAGCAGTGCTATCATACCTCAGGGCATAGCGCATTAAATGCGCCGCTTAGTGCCACATCATGGCCTGCCCGGCAAAACTTGTCGGGCTGATTGGACACCTTCTCTCCTATTTGCATGTCACGTTGCTGGACGGGTATCGTTTGGAGGTGATTTCCATAGGAAGTGGCTGCCATGTGGCAAGAAACAGCCACTTAGTCACTTGGGGGCTTGACACCGCATCGATCGATGACTTGCGTCGCTGTGAGGTGGTGCGGTGGAGCCTTGGCAGGGTAGTTTGCCTCCGTAGGCCCGGGCAAGCCTACCGGGGCGGTCTTGAGTCTTGCTTCCGGTATAACCTTGACCTCCCAGGATCGCCTGCCCGGCAAGGGAGGTTTTCTCTTAGTGGTGTCTTGCTCCTTTGGCTTGACTTGGTCTTCTTGATCTGCACTCTGATTCTTCAAAGAGCTGATCCCTTGTGCTTGGTCTGGTCTTGGATGTTGTAATCTTGACCTTAGGCCTGTGCACAGTATGGGCAACAGACCCAGGGTTTGTTGCACCAACAAGTAATACATCATATCCCGGGGACTATGCACACAACCAGGAGCAAGAGTATTAACCCATTTCTTAGAATCACACTTTAACGAGAAAGGAAACAACTTAAGTATATAGTACTAGCAAAAAAATTCCTCATGAGCAAATAGAGCGGCTATGTCATTCACTTTAGTAAGATGTGCCACAACAGTTTCATTGTCATAACCATGAAAAGGATCAGATTCAACCAAAGTAATTAACTCAGGGTCGATAGAGAATTCATAGTCCTTATCTGTAACAAAAATGGGAGAAGTAGCAAACTTAGGATCATATTTCATTCTAGCACTTATAGATTTTTCTTTCAACTCACTCAGTAATTTCTTAACATCATCTCTATCATTACAAGCAAGAAATTATGTAGCTATCTCACTATCCATAACATAACCCTCGGGTATCTTAGGCATTCCAATTCTAGAAGAGCTAGGTCTAATAGGTGAATCACAGATTTCATCAGTTTCAGCATTCTCAATTTCTTTAGCTTTAGCAAGTTGTTCATGAACAAATTCACCTAGTGGCACAGTTTCATTAAGAAGAGTACTAGCATCATCAATAGCATCATTCATAGCAGAACTAGCATCATCAATTACTTGCGACATATCAGAATTAATAGTAGGTCGTGGTGTCGCAAGCCTACTCAAAACAGAAGGTGAATCAAATGCAGAGTGTGATGACAGTTCCTTACCTGCCCTCATCTTAGAGGGTACGATCTTGGTTCTAGTGTCTTTCAGATTCTTCATAGTGATCAATAGGTATAAATCCCAAGTGACTCGACACATAGAGTTATGCTCCCCAGCAACGGTGTCAGAAAAGAGTTCTTGATAACCTACAAGTTTAAGGGGCCGCAACGGATTTCGAGGGTATAGTATTTTGACACAAGGGGAGCCAAAGAATAGCTGTAAGTATTAGCAGTTGAGTTGTCAATTCAACAACACCTGGATAACTAAATATCCACAGCAAGGTGACCAGTAGCATAGTAGTATGATAGTTTGATAGCAGTAGTAACAGTAACAATGGCAACGGTAACAGTAGTAGTTTTTGCAGTGATTGTAATAGTAGCAACAGTGAAATAACTTAGCAAATATCAATATATGAAAAGCATAGGCATTGGATCAGTGATGGATATCCGTGTTGGATGACATTCATCATATAACAGTCACAACCTAGAGTGATACTCAATAGCTCCAATTCACCAATGTAATGTAGGCATGTGTTCCGTATATAGTCATATGTGCTTATAATAAGAACTTCCATGACATCTTTTGTCCTATCCTCCCGTGGCAGCGGGGTCCATAAGGAAACTAAGGGATATTAAGGTCTCCTTTTAATAGAGAACTAGAACAAAGCATTAACACATGGTGAATACATGAACTCCTCGGATTACAGTCATCCCCGGTGAGTATCCCAACTATTTTCACTTTGGGGTCTACGGATTAGAACAATAACAAGTGCATATAACTAGCAAATAGGATCAGGAACTCAAATATATTCATGAAAACAGAGAGGGTTAAGATCTGAAATCATGGAACTCGGGCTCTACTGATAAGCGTTAATCATAGCAAAGTCATAGCAACATCAATCTCAGAACTTAGTGGATACTAGGGATCAAGCCTTAAAAAATTGACTCGATTACATGATAAATCTCATCCAACTACATCACCATCCAGCAAGCCTACGAAGGAATTACTCACTCCCGATGGTGAGCATTAATGCGGCTTGAACTACGTTGGTATTTCCCCAAAGAGGAAGGGATGATGCAGCATAGCTACGGTAGGTATTTCCCTCAGTGATGAGTCCAAGGTTATCGAACCAATAGGAGAACCACGCAACACTATGTAAACGGTACCTGCACACAAAGAACAAATACATGCAACCCGACGTGTTAGATGGGTTGTCAATCCCTCCCAAATAAAAAGATAGATAGATTTGTAGTAGATTAGATAAATAGATCTCGCGGAAATGCGAAATAAAATAAATAATAAAAAATTGCAGCAAGGTATTTTTGGGTTTTTGGATTAATAGATCTGAAAATAAAGGCGAGAAAAATAGCATACGTCGGGTAAACAAATTACTGTTGGGCAATTGATAGAACTTCAAATATTTATGACGATATCGAGGCAATGATCATTATATAGGCATCACGTCCAAGGTTAGTAGACCGACTCCTACGTACATCTACTACTATTACACCACACATCAACCGCTATCCAGCATGCATCTAGTGTATTAAGTTCATGGAAAAACAAAGTAATGCAATAAGAACATTGACATGATGTAGACAAGATCTATTCATGTAGGAATAGACCCCATCTTGTTATCCTTAATAGAACGATACATACGTGTCATGTCCCCGTCTGTCACTGGGATTGAGCACCGTAAGATCGAACCCATCACAAAGCACCTCTTCCCATGGCAAGAAAAATTGATCTAGTCGGCCTAACTAAACCAAAAAAATCGAAGAAGAAATACGAGGCTATAAGCAATGATGCATATAAGAGATCAAAACTCAAATAACTTTCATGGATAAAATAGATCTGATCATAAACTCAAAGTTCGTCGGATCCCAACAAACACACCGCAAAAAGAGTTACATCAAATAGATCTCGAGGACACCATTGTATTGAGAATGGAAAGACAGAGAGGAAGCCATCTAGCTACTAACTACGGACCCATAGGTCTACAATGAACTACTCACGCATCATCTAAGAGGCACCAATGAGGATGATGAACCCCTCCGTGATGGTGTCTAGGTTGGATCTGTTGTTTCTGGAACTTGCGGCGGCTGGAATTGTGTTTTGTCGACTACCCTAGGGTTTTTTGGATTTTCGGGGTATTTATAGAGCAAAGAGGCGGTGCGGGAGGCGGACGAGGTGGGCACAACCCACCAGGGCGCGCCTGGGCCCCTAGGCGCGCCCAGGTGGTTGTGCTCTCCTCGGAACCCCCCTCTGGTACTTCCTTGGTCCATCTTGTGTCTTCTAGACCAGAACAATTCTCCACAAAGTTTTGCTGCGTTTGGACTCGGTTTGGTATTGATTTTCTGCGAAGTAAAAAACAAGCAAAAAACAACAACTAGCACCGGGCACTATGTCAATAGGTTAGTCCCTGATATAAAGTTGCTATAAAATGATTGTAAAACATCCAAGAATGATAATATAACAGCATGGAACAATCAAAAAATATAGATACGTTGGAGACGTGTCAGCATCCCCAAGCTTAATTCTTGCTCGTTCTCGAGTAGGTAAATGATAAGTACAGAAATTTTTATGTGGAATGTTGCCTAACATATTCATCACATATTCTTTTCTTTTGTAGCATGGACATTTGGAATTTTATACGATTCAAAGCAATAGTCTAGTTTTGACATGAAGATTTCAATACTCAAGCATATCAACAAGCAACCATGTCTTTCAAGATATCAACATTAAAGCAAGTTATCCCTAGCCCATTATGCTCAATCATTGATCCATTAATGAAACACACTCGCATATTAGCTACACCCAATGCTTAAGTACGATCATAGTGCCCCTTACTTGGTGCTTTATAAGATAAGATGGAGACTCAAATAAAAATAAAAATTGCATAAAGTAAATAGAAAGGCCCTTCGCAGAGGGAAGTAGGGATTTGTAGAGGTGACAGAGCTCAAAGCAGAAAAAGATAGAGATAAAACATTTGGGTGGCATGCCTTTCCTGTCAACGAAAACGATCGAGTAGTTCCCAATACTTTCCATGCTAGATATATCATAGGCGGTTGCCAAACAAAAAATAGAGTTTATTCCTTTTTACACCATACTTTCACATTCCACGGCTAATCGAATCCACGGTACCGTCCATACCAACACTTTCCAACGAATTTATTATTTGACAACATAAAGTAAATTCATTTTTCATTTCGATACTAGGCATCCCTAATACCTTTGTCGTACTCTCGTGCAATGACAAGTGAATAAACACTCATCTTGAGAATAACACATCTAGCATGGAAAAATATCAGCCACCCCCTACCGTTTCATGAGCGGTACGAGCACACAAAAAGGAAATTTATTTTTAAGATTAGAGATGGCACATACAAATTTGCTTGAACGGCACGGAAATACCGCATATAGGTAGGTACAGTGGACTCATATGGCAAAAACTGGGTTTAAGGATTTTGGATGCACAAGTAGTAATCCCACTTAGTACAAGTGAAGGCTAGCAAAAGATTGAGAAGCATCCAACCAAGAAACGAAAAATCTAATAAGCGAGCATTAAGCATAACTAACACCGAATAATGCACCACAAGTAGGATGTAATTTCATTGCATAACTATTGACTTTCGCGCTTGCGTAGGGAATCACAAACCTTAACTTCAATATTCTTACTAAAGCATAATTACTCATCAACATAACTCACATATTATATCATCATACCGCAAAAATGTTAAAAATAATCAAGTTTATTTTGTCCAATGATCTTCATGAAAGTTTTTATTATATCCCTCTTGATTATCTATCACTTTGGGACTAATTTCATATGTTGCTTTTGATAGCTCAAACAAATCTAAGTGAAGAACATGAGCATAAAAAATTTCTTCTCTCACAATAATTGAAGTGAAGCATGAGAGAATTTCTTTAAAAAATTACTAACTCTCAAATAAATCAAGTTAAGCATGAGAGCATTTCTTCAAAAATACTAAAGCATGCCATGCTCGAAAACATATAAGTGAAGCACTAGAGAAATTCTAACAAATCATAGCATAATTTTGGCTCTCTCAAATATATATATCAAGTGTATATCAGGATGTACCGTTCCATCTACTGCATAAGGATTAGCTAGCAGTTTCTCTAACATACCCAAAGGAATCTCATAATAAGTATTTTCAGTAGGTTCAGTAGGTTGAGGGGCTACTCTTATTGCTTTTGGTCGAGGTGAAGATACCCCGAACAAACTCCTCGAAGGATTATTTTCCGTAGTGACAGTGACAGTAAATTTCAGCATGTAATAAAAATGTTTCCTTACCAATTTCCACTTACCAAAGGCAATTCACTCCCCGGCAACAGCGCCACAAAAGAATCTTGATGACCCACAAGTATAGGGGATCAATCATAGTCCTTTCTACAAGTAAGAGTGTTGAACCCAACAAGGAGAACAAGGAAATGATAAGCGGGTTTTAGCAAGGTATTCTCTGCAAGTATTGAAAGTAGCGGTAACAAATAGTTTTGTAGTAGAATAATTTGTTGCAATTAACGAGTAGCAATAGCAATAAAGGTGTATCAAGGTGGCCCAATCCTTTTTATAGCAAAGGAGAAGCCAGAACATTCTCTTATAGTAAGCAAAGCGTTCTCGATGACACATGGAAATTGTCATCTACTGACGTTCATCGTGTTAAGTTGATTCGCGTTCGCTACTTTGATAATTTCATATGTGGGTGGACCGGTGCTAGGGTGTTGTTCTTACTTGAACAATTAACCCTCTTATGATTACCCCCTCTCGCAAGCATCCGCAACCATGAAAGAAGAATTAAGATAAATCTAACCATAGCATGAAACATATGGATCCAAATCAGCCCCTTACGGAATAACACATAAACTAGGGTTAAACTTCTGTCACTCTCGCAACCCATCATCTAATTATTACTCCCCAATGTCTTCCCTTAGGACCAAGTATGGTGAAGCTTCATGTACTCAATGTTCACATGTCACGACTGAAGGAAGAACAATATACATATCATCAAAATATCAAATGAATACTAACTTCACATGATTACTTATAACAAGACATCTCACATGTCCTCAACAACAAAATTAGATACTCACAAATCATATTCATGTTCAAGATCAGAGGTGTATTGAATATGCTTGAGGATCTGAACATTTAATCTTCCACCAAATAAACCAACTAGCATCAAGTGTTTGGTTCATTGCTACACTTGTGGCTTGCCACACTTTTGTAGCTACATGGTTCACATGTCATAGACTCAACTTCTTGCCAAATCTTGCCACACTTGTGGTGGCCATTTTGTTAGCCACATTTTTTGTGGCAGACACACTTTGCCTAAGCTTAGTTGTGGCAAAGTTAGTCATGAATGAAGTTCAACCATGGAGTCTTCTAGATTCTACATGTGGCAGAATCTGGTGGAATGTAGATTATATCCAACGGCCAGTAGTGCTCGGATTTGCCATCTTTGTACCGCCGGATTGGCTTCATCCAACGACCAACTTTCAAAGTTATGGTTTGGTTTGCAGCCTAAGGTTGCCACGCCTAAGCTTAGGTGTGCCACAAGTGTGTTTGGTTGCGTTATCGTCTCAGCATAGTTGTTCCCTCTTCATGCATGCTCAACTCAACACCCCTCTTCATGTATGCTCTCTTCATGCATGCTTCTAGTGTATTTATGCTAATGTAGTGTGGACTCATGCACCCTCCATACACTCTACCAAACACCCAAAAATGGTTCGAGTAGGGAACTCTTGGGATCATGCACCCTTCATACACCCTACCAAACACACCAGGCATGTGTTTGGTTCATTGCTACACTTGTGGCTTGCCACACTTTTCTAGCTACATGGTCCACATGTCATAGACTCAACTTCTTGCCAAATCTTGCCACACTTGTGGTGGCCATTTTGTTAGCCACATTTTTTGTGGCAGACACACTTTGCCTAAGCTTAGTTGTGGCAAAGTTAGTCATGAATGAAGTTCAACCATGGAGTCTTCTAGTCTACATGTGGCAGAATCTGGTGGAATGTAGATGATGTCCAACGGCCAGTAGTGCTCGGATTTGCCATCTTTGTACCGTCGGATTGGCTTCGTCCAATGACCAACTTTCAAAGTTATTCACACATTATATAGGGGGTATATATATGTGTGTGTCGGCCCGTTGCAATGGATCCAAAGTATATCTGTTTAGTGGAGTGCACTCTAAACACATTACCTATTTATTTTTCTCTAACCTTTCGTAGCCATGCAACCAAGCCACATAAGCTTCATGGGTGCCCCCACATCATATTATTCATACTACGTTGACAGAAAAAAAGATAAATCGCCCAAAACAAGATCTTTCCATTTTTTTTTCCTACGATGATGTGTCGTGCACGTACCTACTAGTTGTATAGTGGTAGTACTAGTTGTATAGTACAAACTTGGTACTAGTAGGATAAGAGTAGTACGGAATGCTCCTACTCTATCAACGAGCCCCATCTGACACCAAATTTCTTGGCTTCCGAGCTACAGCTAGATCTTCCGCTCGTTTTTGTTTTCCAACCCGGCGGCGGGCGGGGTGCGGTTTGCCAATAGTTGGTTTGCTCAACGGCGGTCCCACATGAAAGTGAAAATGCTAGGCAACACGCCTTCCCTAAGCTATGTGTCGTGCCGGACGGGCCGTGGAGTACTCCCGATTCCCGGGCGTGTGGGGGGGGGAGTGCGACCCAAACGCGACATGCCTTTTCCTTTTACTAGCAATGTGCCCGTGCGTTGCGATGGATCCAAAGTAGTAGAATAGTAGTACTTGTTCACAAGCTTGAAAGAAATCACTCTTGTTTTGATATACTCCTAATATATTACTCCCTCCGTTTCTAAATACTTGACTTTTTAGAGATTTCAAATGGACTATCACATACTGATTATATAGACATATTTTGAAGTGTAGATTCACTCATTTTTCTCCGTATGTAGTCACTTATTGAAATCTCTAGAAAGACAAATATTTAGGAATTGAGGGAGTACTTTTCACTCAAAATATATTTCTCGGGCTGTTTTGATGAGGTGAGGGAGGGATGTGGTTGCTTTCAAGTTAATAAGGTTTTTTTGCAAATTGGAGCAGAGAAGTGGGCTATTGTTGCAAAAATGCCACAACTTACCTCACAGCCATTAGATGCAGATCTAATGGTCAGAAACGATGGATGGCAGACACACCACCATCACCAACTAAGTCTTTTATATGAGTATATATTTCTCAGGCTGTTTTGATGAGGTGAGGGAGGGATGTGGTTGCTTTCAAGATAATAAGGGGTTTTCTGCAAATTGGAGCAGAGAACTGGGCTATTGTTGCAAAAATGCCACAACTTACCTCACAGCCATTAGATGTAGATCTAATGGTCAGAAACGACGGATGGCAGACACACCACCATCACCAACTGAGTCTTTTATAGGAGTAGGAGTAGAGAAACATGTATAAATTGTAACATTTTGGTTTTGCTCCTTGCCACAATCGATAGATAGAAATAACGTTTGGAAACGCTAGGGCGGGGCTATTTCCGCCAGATAAGCAGGGTACGTAGTAGCTAGGTTGGCGCATCGTCGGTTTGGTCACACGTGGTCCGACATGTTCTAGTGTTTCTAGCAAGATGCCCGCGCATTGCACGAAGTTGATGGAAAAGGTAAGCGCAACTTATAAATTGACGGATGGAGTACTAGTTACAGTGATGCATATAATTAAGCAAAGGGATCGCACATGTCGGTATTGACTGGAACGAGAATGCAACACCACAATAAGAATTAAGGCCACAATGATGATGTGATCGCAGTGGTGGTTACAGAAGGCTAGAAGAAAGATGCATCCATCAACATACAACCTCCTCCTCCTCAACTTAGTGCGTCGGGCCACCGACCGGCGGCTAAGGAGCGGCGGCTTTTGTGGCGAGGTCGAGGTGCTTCTCAGCAAAGGCATCCAAGGCTTCTAGCCGGTTAAGGAAGGCCAACGTCATAGCGTCCTCGCTAGCCTTGTAGATACCTATGTCCATGATTTGCTCATACACGTGGATGTGTAGGTCGACGAATTCTTGCAGGGCGACGCGCCTCGTGGAGAGCGCGACCTCCAGGTGGACATTCTTCGTGGCGTCGGCGTGCAGTCGCAGGGCCACCAGTGCTTGAAACAGGTTCCGGCCATGGAGGCCGATTAGGGTGGCAGGCAATGAGGAGCCCGGGCGCGCGGGCTGGAGGAGTACGGCGATGTCGTCTGCGAGCTTCTTGAGGACGGTGAACTTGTTGGTGGTGGCAACGATCATCTGGTCCAACTGAGAGTCGTAGTTGGCGTCGACGGCGGCCATCCACCAGCCGGTCTCCAACACCGTCTGGAGACGATCCTCGGTGCCATGCTGCAGGCCGATGTCGTGGACCATCTGCCACATCCGCTGGCCACTCGCGCGCATCGCCCCCATGGGTCTGGAGTGAGCTCTTTTGCGCTTAGTGTAGGTGCTTAGGCAAATGCTTAGGTGCGTACAATGTGGAGATGCATTGGAATGGAGGGGCGCCTTTATATGAGGGCAAACTACGTTGCATTCACATCGTGTAGCCTCTTTTCCCGGTCCTCCTCCCACTACTTCCCTCATGCATTAATTGAAGGAGGATGCATTGGCCGTTCAACATTTCAGGAACAGCTACTCCCTCGCTCGTCTACATTAAAGCCGTATAGGGAACAGCGCCGCCCACTGTCAAATCGAATACTGTGTCGCCCGCTGCACGCCTGGCTGAACATGCCTCCTCGCCTCCATCAAACCCCCTTCGTTAAACCCGCATGGAAACCGAGAAACCTACTCCGGCCACACGTCCATTCATGAGCGGGCCGAAATTAAACGCAACACCAGCCGAGCTCCTCCCGTCCGCCCTCAGTTTAAACGAGGCCAGACGCCGGCCAAGCTCCTACCGTCCGTCCTCTATTTACACGAGGCCAAACAAACAGCGGGCAAGAATCGCACCCCTTCGCCGCTCCCCCATCTCCTCCTTCACCATTTTCTCCACTTTTCCAATGGCTTCCGAGGAGCCGTTCTCCGGCATATTACCTGGCTGGGTGGCCCGCCGAGCCCTCCGGATACGGGCGAGGCCGCTCGGTGCTTCATGAACCTCGCTTGGTCCAACGGAGCCAGTTGCCGCCCCAAGCAGGCGCGTGGTTCAGCAACTCGCCGCTCCAGTTCAGCTCGATGAGGAGTGGCGAGTTGCTATACGCCGGCACGGCGGCGAGCACACCGGTACGGGCGTAGGCGCTGCCGCGTCGTACCGCGCCTCCCGTGTCTGTGGGCACGCCTCCCGTGCCTGCGGCAGCGCCATGCAGGCAGAGACAGAAGCCGGGTGCATGGACAGTGACGAGTCGGTAGCCAGCTTCTCCGTGTCCGCCGCCATCATCGAGGAGAAGTAGAACACGGGAGGCCGCCGCCACTTGGGTCCCATGAAGGCCACCGCCGAGGCGACGACCGCGCATTCAGGTGGTTTCTTTGCTTCTTTTGTCTCTTCTGAGGACCTTCGTCGACCCCGCAAAGTGTCTGTCGGACATGAGGAAGACAAAGGGATCCGCGGGCGGCCATTTAGATTATGTACTCCCTCTCCAGCTGGCGGGAAATTTTTGTTCTAAGAATGGATAAATTGTATGTATCAATAACTAAAATAAGTCTAGATACATCCATTTCTAGGAAAGTATTTCTGGACGGAGGGAGTTTTAATTATACCAAGATAGTCGGATTGGCACCACTTAGTTCATGTAAATGTAATGAAATCCATCATGTTTATATGAAGATCCGACTTTTTTATACGAAATCCTTCATGCTTATATGAAATCAGTCCGTGTTTGCACGAATTTCATCTGGTTGGTTAGAGTTGTGAAAATGTATGCCGCGAGTGTTTGATGTCGTCCTCCGTAGAAGGAAACGGGAGGAAATTTGCCGGCTGCCGTTGGAGATGCTCTTATGCTGGAAATAATAGAGTGACATCCAATCCATTTGAGATAATTGCGTGTACGATTGTCCCTCTATAAAAAGTACAGTAGCGAAAGAAGTATATATTAAATGAGTAATATATAATATAAAAATCTAAAGTTAAAGACAGAATCCGAACTCATGTCATCGCGTTGCGAGCATCCGGCGCTAACCAGTCCAGCACATTTTTGTTGTAGACCATGCTACTGATATATCTCCATGTCTACTCTTATACTCCATCCATTCCTAAATATTTGTCTTTTTCAGATTTCAAATGGACTACCACGTACAGATGTGTATGTAGACATATTTTAGAGTGTACATTCACTCATTTTGCTCCATATGTAGCCACTTGTTGAAATCTCTAAAAAGACAAATATTTTAGGAACGGAGGGAGTAGAAAACAGAGTTGGTGATGATGGTGTGTGTGCCATCCTGCAATATAGGCCGTCGGATTTATATCTAACGGATGGGAAGAAAACTATGGCAATTTTGCAAAAATATACCCACACCCCTCTCCATGTTCGCAAATACGGCCTTCCCTCATTCATCCTTTTCTCTCACAAGATAAACTACTCATACAAATGCATCTTGATGTTCCGTGCAACGCACGGGCATCTAGCTAGTTTCTTTTAGAATAGTTACTGCGATAATTGGGTTGAAGTGATATATTTTATGTCTGCCTCGAATGATTTTGGATTCACTAGTAGTAACAAAGAAAAGGTTGCCTTGTTAATTAACAGAAAACAGGGTGAAAACTATCACATGCGGCCGGTAAAAACGAGGCACACTGGGTTCAGCGTCATCGTCACTACAGCTATGCACGCTCGAGAAGTTTACATATCAAGGGGGCTACTGAGCGAGGCACGGAGACACAATGTTCGAGAGAGAAACTAATTGACAGATTACGATCAGATTGAGTTGTCACCCTTCTGTTGTCATTGTTGGGCTGGGGGAGGGAGAGAAAGACGTATCGAGAGTGTGTGTGGTAGGCAATGAGGCACAACTAGCAAGTGTGTGTGTGTGTGTGTGTTTGAAAGAGGAGTAGATAGATTACTATCAAGATCAAGGTGCCGCCCTACTCCTTCGGTGTGTGTGCATGTGTGTGTGTGTGTTTGAGAGAGAAGCCAGTCGATAGATTAGTATCAAGATCGAGGTGTCACCCTACTCCTTCGGTGTTGGGAAGTGTGTGTGTGTGGTTGTGTGGGTGTGGGTGTGGGTGTCGGGGGGCGGGGGGGGGGGGGCAGTGACACTTACATATCCCTACTCTTATAAAAAAACAGAGTTGGTGATGATGGTGTTCCTGCCATCCTACAATATAGGCCATCCGATTTATACCCGACGGATAGGAAGGAAACTGTTGCAATTTTGCAAAAAGATACCCACACCCCTCTCCGCATTTGCAAATAAGGCATTCCCTCGTTCATCCTTTTCTCCCACAAGATAAACTACTCATACAAATGCATCTTGATGTTCGATGCAACACATGGGCATCTTGCTAGTAGGGAGAAGGAGTTTGTGTGACACATATCTAGCTATATTGAGGGATATGTAGATAGCATTTGTGTGAGGCATACTTAAAGCATCACGAAGATAAACAAAATTGTGTGCATGCAAGTGCCGGAAAAAATGAAGCGAGAAACAATGTGTGGGAGAGAGAGAGAGAGTGAAATCTCGAAACAAAAGGTGCTCTATTGGAATCCCATTGTATGTATTCATATGGTTCCGGAACTCGAGTTAACCTTAGGCATATGTGTGACAGACATTATTATACTTTGAGACATTAGTGGTTGTGGGTGGACGGAATTAAAGGGGTGGGCGTGTTCGACAGAGAGAGCGTGTGTGTTTCTGTGTGAGAGACTTGTAGGACGGGGTAGAAAGACGAATTCTAACCTTGACGGAGGGAGAGAAATACACGAAGTGCGCGTGTGTGATTCCGATGACCACAGGGAAATGAGATATGTATGCGTGTGAGAGAGATTGCACAATTCATTCACGTATCACTATCTAGCTATCGTCGACGTGCATCGCTTGAACATAAATCAATATCTACTTCGTATCGTGGCCAAAGGTACAATATCGATTCAACGCTATAAAGATTGGACACTCACATATCACATTTTTTCTATTTAAATAAACCTTTTCAGTTGTGCATGCCAAAGTTACAGTGATGTTTCTTCAAACAACCAATGTAGCTATCATGTACATGCACCACTGTTACTCTTGCATTCAAAATCATTAGTCTTGGATGATTTAAGGTTCTATTATGAAGTAATATATGTAATATTCATATATGAATTCAACGGGTACGCAATTTATGAAATGGAGGCTATGTAATCATATGAGGTAACACTTTTAAGTAGCGGGCTACAATATTCATTTCTTTCTGTGCGCATCTACACTAACACGTCAATGCATTATGTTTAAAGTAAATAACCAATTGCACTAAATTATCTATTTACATGAGAAATACATAGGCTGAGCGGTTGATCCTTTTTTGTGAACGCGCCACTACACCCGTACGATTGGCTGCGCCCGTGTCAACGTCCAAGTTACCGGCGCATCATCTCGAGTTATTGTCTTTTTTTCTGGGGTGGACACACCAGTTATTAACTGCTGACGCGTGCCCCGTGTACATAATCTCGCATGACCTTCCCGCTAGCACGGTCCAAAATTAGTTGAAACTGGATACGAATGATCCCGCGGGCGGCAAAATCTCCCGCCTCCTTCTAAAATTCTGCCACCTTAGTCTTTAGCATGCGAAATTCCCTTTTTGTCCTTGGTGCACGGAGACCAACATTTACAATACCGCCCTGATCTACATAATAGGTCGGGGCTGCTTTGGTAACTTCCGGTTCCCCCCACTACACGGCACCCCCATTTCCTCTCCCCCTCCCGCAAAAATGACTAACTTCACAGCACCAGAGCATCTCACATCACGCCGTCCGTACTTCATCGGCCTTTCTCCCCTCCCCTCTCGAAACCCTAGACTGCTCATCCACCGGCGTACCAGAGCCCATTCACTGCCAGCGGCGTCCACCTCGCCGGATCTGCTTCTGCGGATGCATCTACCCCTCTGACCTCACCTAGAAACAAGTAGACTGCTCATCCACCACTGTACCACAGCCCATTCAGTGTCGGCCTTGTCCACGGCGCCGGATCTGCTTCGCCGGTACTCTCGTTAACCGCAGCGCATCTCATCAGCTCATTCGTACTCCCCACAGGAGACGCTTCGTCCACACCCCCCCTCCCCCGAGCCGCCCCACCGACACCCCCGTCAACGGCCTCTCATCCTCTTCACCGACACCTTCCTCAACCCTACGGGAGCCGCTTCGCCGACAACATCGTCAGCCCCACCAGAGTAGCTTCGCCTATACCATTTTCAACCCTACCAGGGCCGCTTTGCCAACTCACAAGTCCACGGCCTCAGATCCACTTCCTCGCACCCTCACCCAACTACCGGAGCACCTTCACCTACACCCTCGTCCACGGCCACAGATTCGCTTCGCCCACACCGTAGTCCACACTACTGGAGCCGCTCCACAAACACCCTACTCGACGGTTCTAGATCTCCTTACTGGACCCCGACAGCCAGCGCAGTGTCATCACCCTTGACGTTTCTAACCTGATTCCCACCGTCTGGCAAGATGCCAAGCACCCGCCACGTCCTAGGTACTTGTCACCTTTAAACCCATCCAGCATCACCTGCCCGATGTACTTCAAATATACTAACAGGTCGTTGTTACCTGTTATGCAGCTGGAAAAGACTACAAGGACGTTGTTTCTTCTGGATCTAACAGCTTGGCCAACCAAGATCCTGGACCGAGCCATTGCTATGATCTTGTAAGCGTGTCTCTCTCTCTTGTATTGTTCTGTGCCTGCCAGCGTGCTTTGCTAGGATTTTCGACCAGTAATCCCTTTGTGCAGACAATGATTTCTACTATTGGCTGCTAAATTAGATATGTAGATGTCATACATGATACTACCTCGTACCTCCGTTCCTAAATATAAGTCTTTCTAGATATTCCACTATAGGCTACATACGGAGCAAAATGAGTGAATCTACACTCGAAAATGCATCTATATACATCTGTATGTGGTCCATACTGGAATCTCTACATAGACATATATTTAGGAACAGAGGCAGTACATTACACAAAATCATAGGTGGCATGTAGGAATTCCAGTACACTACATTAGGCTCCCTTAGAGTGCCTGCTAGTCCAGCACACAGAATCATGGCTAGTTTATGCTACGCACACAATCATTAATTGGTGGTTTAAATAAGCGCAAGGGATATGCAATGTATTATCATGTAGAGATGTCTGAAATTAGCCATTCCAACTTGCAGACTGGGTTACACAATGAAAAAGTACAAGATGTATGTGCCAATTTCATGGAACATCGCAAAAAAAGGAGAGCCAGCGGTGAGCCTATACAGTGTGCTATGGTACGTCACTCCTCCATTGCAATCATCGTGACATGTTATTTGTATGTCAGTTCTATTGGCCAAGTTTCTTAGGGACAGTTATTATGAGTTATCCTAAGAAAATAAGCACCTGTGAATATAAGCTCCATGTAATAAGCCAACCAGTTCTTTTCATTGCGTTTTCAGCTTATCTTTGGTATGATAAGTGAAAAGTCTAGATTGCATTATATATTTTTTCATTTTGCTGCCCATATGAAAATTAATTTGACTTGCAAACATCACAAATTGAACCCAGTGCAGTAATTAATATGATAGGAAAACAGACCATCACTATTTGCTCAAAATGCAAATACAAAGATACCATCTACTTGGCACAATCTACTTTGTTCAATGTTTTCCATAAAGATCCCATTGCCTAATTTAAACGAAAAACGCATGACCCACATTTAAATGAAGAACAATTATTTATTGAAATTCGATGGTCCAAGTGGCTGGTTATTATCATATAGTAGCATCACCTGAAAGCATCATATAGCAGCAGCAGCTCATAGCAACTCATCATACAGCAGCAGCAGCAGTGTACAATTCATCATATACCAGCAGCAGCTCATAGCAATTCATCATATAGCAGCAGCAGAAGCAGCTCATAGCAATTCATCATATAGCAGCAGCAGGAGCAGCTCATAGCAATTCATCATATAGTAGCAGCAGGAGCAGCTCATAGCAATTCATCATATAGCATCAGCAGGAGCAGCTCATAGCAATTCATCATACAACAGCAGCAGGAGAAGCTTATAGCAACTCATCATATAGCAGCAGCAGCTCATAGCACTTCATCATATAGCAGCAGCAGCAGCTCATAGCAATTCATCATATAGCAGCAGCAGCTCATAGCAATTCATCATATAGCAGCAGCGGGAGCAGCTCATAGCACTGCATCATATAGCAGCAGCAGAAGCAGCTCATAGCAATTCATCGTATAGTGGTTCAGAATGAAAATTTGGCAAAAAATCAAAGGAGATCCTCACCTTGTTGGATGAGATCATCCTTCAACAGCACCTCAAGACCACGGCCTGGGAGGTGGGGAGGGGGAATAAGGTGCCTTCTGCCGTAGTGTGGCATCAGCCGTAGTTGTGCAGCGCCTGCTGGAGTAGTGCGTTGGATGAACCACAGTGGAGTAGCTGCTGGAGACCATGAGAATGAGGGGCGGCACCAGAGGGAGGAGCAGCCACGGAGATTTGCCCCTACCCGCCGGCCATGTAGCCTAGCTGGACAGAGCATCGTCGAGGACCAGGCCAGATGGGACCAGTGGCGATGGCTTGCTGGAGGAACCCTAGTGCTGCAGGCAGGGGATCGAGGTAGAGAGAAAGGGGAGAGGAGATGCAAGCGGGCATGGCAATGAACGCTTGCGTGTTTGTTTTTACTTGAGGGTGAGGTGTGACGCGGGCGTCACCAGTTGCATTTTGAGTGTAATATAGGCATATAATAGAGTCATTTCACTATTCCCCTTCCCTTCAATTTTTAGTGAGGTTCTACCCGAAACACCCCCCTCCAAAGCGAAATTAGTTAAGCCCAAGCCCATAACTCAAAAATGACTTCTTTACATCTTTTACAGCTTATTTTAACAATAAGCCCTGAAAAGGTGGAATAGAACTGGCCCTTAACCTGCAATTCAATTGTGCGTGCAATGATGAATCACTCATGCCTGCTATAGTGTACATTTAGGCATCATCATACATGGCATAACCTAATACATGTGCATTCCATTGTAGAATCTGAAATATGCAATGTTTATGTTAGTTCATATGTTGCACATGATGTTTAAATGCCCCTTAAATCTGGTTAGTCAAGTGATGGTCTTTAAGCCTCCTTCTTTGCTTCTTTTCTTGTTGTGTATGATTTGCTCACACATCTGTTCAATTGCTTGTTTACATCAGCCAGCCATACTAGGACTGTTTGCTTTGATTACTTGTTGTTCTTGACCTAACACTCTAACAGAGCTTGTCAACAATTTAAACACTAAGGGTTGCTGTAGTGGGGCCTTTTCTAACTCATAGGTGACGTAAAGGTTTGGCTGTACACTAAAGTAGGCTCTTCAAGAGTACCTGGAGATCCAGTTCGAAGGTATGCCTAGTTTTTACATAGTGCAGACATAGTAAATGCTCATTTCATTGTGTGCAAGTGCAAGAGATGCGGCATGTTTCATTATGTGGTGTTGTTTTGTTATAATCTCATCCTTTTGTGTTCACAGACTGGAAAGTATGCATATTTATCTTCCAAGGAGATGAGTAATTAGTTTGTGTCACCTTGTAGAGGGGGTGCAATGAAGATAAGATTGAGGATTTCCAAATACAAGATGTTAGGAAGGAGCCTTGCAAGAGAAGTAGGAGCTGCACTGAGCCTCTTCAACCTGTTAAGGTAAGTCACTGTATCCAACTCAACAGTTCAATTCCTTGTTTGTTTCAGGCATAGTTAATTTGCTCTTTTCAATTGCTTTATTTGTCCTCAGTTAATGAGATGCCCAAAGAATGATGCCTGATGTTGGGTACTTGTATAACTATTAGTTGACATAATTAAAGGCCTTACCATTTAATTACTCTGTCGAAGTGTGCCTGAAGCTTTGAAGTCTATTAACCAACTATTATTGAATGAGGCTCACAATCTAGTTTATACTAGGCTAATGATTGCATAGTTTTGCGTGTTGTAGTATGTTTGTATGAAATCCTCTGTTGTTCATTATGCTCCCTAAGACTTTAACTGAGCTACAGAATGGCCAACTGCTTGCTTACTTCTACGCAACGTGTTGTCTAAATTTGTAACTTGTCTGTGTTTTGGATTGGGCCCCAACATCATGCTCCTCTAGTGAGCTAAGAGAGATTTTTGTATGCAGGCTGCACAGACTACCTTTTTTATAATTTTTAAAATATTGCCTGCTTATGCTTCATGATGTGTAACATTATTGTTAGTCCTGTTTTCCATGTACAAAATAGTCTGTCTTCCTGGCTTCACTGTTGTAATTATATTTTTGCCCTAGTCATGTGTACTTACAGAAACATTTCAGGATGAAGTAACATCAACACAAAGATATGCGAGTAGCGCGACATGGGCGTTACTGAATGATTATGGATTGGAATTGGAATGTGTTGATGTTCTCGAGCATCAACTAGAGGTGGCAAGATAACGTGTACATGATTCTGAACGTACAATCAACAAGTTGAGACTGGACATGCAGGTATTAGATGCAGGAGTCAAAAAAAATGAAACAAGACACTAAGGTAACAACGAAGGAATTGGAGATTTTGCGTACTAAAATTTGTGCTATGTAAATCCGACCAATCCTATTTTCTGAAGAGATTATAGTTCAAATGGTAAGTTATGTTGATGCGCGTCCATGATGTATAAGTTGTATTTGCCTAGTGTAGGTAATTTGTTGTTTGTGTATGCTTTATTATCATTGGTGCCGAACCATAATGCCCAGTGGGTATAATCGGCTGTAATTTATTTATTGTATAGTGTAGGATTATTCTACGTTTCTATGCCTTAGTCTATTTATTGTATAGTGTATGTTTTTCAGAGGTGACTAGCACAAATGCCCGTGCGTTGCAACGGGTTAAAAACTTACCGTGATCCTGGTGAACAACCCATTATATTGGACATGCATTCGAACCTGCTAATTGCGCTCATGAAATTTGCTAAGTGCATAAAATGCAAAACAACAGTATAACTTTATAAAATCTAGCTTACAAATTCTGTCCAATATGTGTGTGATTTCTTGATCATTTGTTTTTTAATCACACTGACTTATAAATAATTAGTTAAGGTTTGAGAAGAACTTTCTGCATTTATCATATCAAATACTCGTCATAGTAGAAATAATCGAACCATTATGAATTATGAATAAGCACATATATAATTCAAAGAACATGGGAGATATCATGCACAAAGCAAAATTAATGAGTAGAGGAAGCACCGAGACGGAGCTAGATGCGGCTACCATGTTTGTGCTGCTGGAACTCACCACATGTAGTACTCCAACATCATCTGTTCACCGCCCCTCCATATTTTTGTCTCTTCAGGCAGCCGGTGCTCTTGGTAGAAAGAAAAAGTCCCGTGAAGACGGTCACCATGGGGCTGCTCATGTGACAGGCCAGCACCTCTACACGTCGCCATTGAATCAGGACATGCATGTCCTCCTGCTTCAGGAAGAATGCCTGCCATGGCCCGGAGGCAACCATCACACTGTCGTTGATGTTGTACAGACAGATAGAGTCCCAGGACCAGAGCATGTTGGAACAGTGTTGAAGGCTGTGTCGTGCAAGTCCACGGGTCCACATCACTCCCTGTCGGTAGCGATTTGTGTTTGATGAAGAACACAATATAGCGCAAAAGCTAACAAAACAAAGGGACAAATTCACATTCTATCAAGAGAGTCGTTATTATTAACAGGACCATAAGGAAGATTCAAACATCAAAGTCACGTCTTTACAAAAAAAACTCGCCGTGCCTGAACTTCTACCTCCACTTGCCAAAGCTGATGATCTAGAGCCCTTGTCGCCGAGTTAGTTGTAATTATTTCTAAAATACATCAGAGAACATGTCAACTACACAGCTTTCAGCACATCAGGGAGCCGACAACGACGCCTACCGCTGCGGCGATTAGTGGGCCAACCCAGGAGGGCGTCACGCTCGGCCAGGAGGGCCAAGTGTATGGGGCTCCAACGCCGCTCCATCCAGGCGCTGGTTCTGGTCAGGAGGACCAGCAAACTCTTCTGAGGCCCTCTGCTCTCTCTGGCCAGGCGGGCCAGGGAAAGGAGGCGGGGGGCGGCTCTTCCATTGGTGCTAAGCACGGCCAGGAGGGCCATGTGCTTGAGCGCCTTGTGGTGACGTCTACTCCATCGCCGGCTCTAGTGCATGCTAACGGCAGCATGTTCGACGCGGCAATCCGAGGGAACCAGGGGCTCATCCTGCCGGGTGCTGCTTCTAATGATGCTGCCGTTGGCGAAAAAAATCTGCAGGACATGTTGTTGTTCAAGCCAGGCGTACTGGAGGCACTCTCAGGGGCAGTTGCGGCAAGGCTGGCTGACCAGAATACGGCCAATGATATGGGAGTATTTACTTTTGCTACTGATAAAATTAACATGCAGGGTCAGAAAAAGAAGAAAGAGAGAAAGGATAGAAAGAAGGGAGGAAAGGAGAAGTCAGAGAGTGATAGAACTCAAATCATAGGGAAAAAGAGGAGTAACCCTTTTGATGCCCCACAAACGGGTAGTGATTTAAATTTTTCTTTTGAGAGAGAGATGGATAGCTATGAACGTCTGTTGTATGGTGAGACGAGTGTTTCATCAAAGAGAGTTTGTATGGGTAGAGTTGAAACTAGGAGGGATGTGGATGGGATCATTACGCATGTAGTGAAGGAAAAAGAGGAGGAGGAGGTTTACACACAGCAAAGGAAGGAGTCAATGGGAGAGGACGATGTTGTGGGCACTGATTTGGCGGCCTCCGCTCTGGAGGACCGCCGGGAGAAATGAGAGCAATTAGTTGGAACTGTCGTGGAATGTTGTCTTCCACGGCAGTTCGAGAGCTCCGGGAGCTCCAAGGTAGTAATTGTGCGGAGTTGATTTTTCTTTCCGAGTCGCATTTGAATAAAAGTAAAGCTGACGAGCTACGTTGTATCTTAGGTTTTAGTTCCATGTTTTTAGACGAGAGTGATGGCAAGTCTGGTGGTCTTGTACTTTTTTATCAAAAAGAGAATAAAGTCGAGTTGAACTATTTGTCTTCCCATTTTATTGATGTTGTATTTATGAATGATAATTCTGTAAATTGGCGCTTTACGGGTTTCTATGGTTATCCGGCATGGGATGAAAAATATTTATCTTGGGCGGATCTTCGCCAACTGCATTCCCTTGCTGATTATCCTTGGGTAGTCATTGGAGATTTTAATGAAATTATCTACTCTAGCGAAAAAGAAGGTGGCAATGCTAGACCAAATGAAATGATGCAGGAATTCCGTAAGTGTTTGAGTGATTGTAATCTGGAGGATATGGGATCTATTGGTGATCCATTCACTTGGAGAAGGGGGGACATCCGTGAAAGGCTTGATCGAGCTGTATGTAATATAGAATGGGCAAACAAATTTCCGCGTGCGGCGATTATTAATGGGGAGCATGTACACTCAGACCATCGTCCGTTAATTCTTGACACAGATTATTTTGATAGTAACTTGTTTAATCATCGGAATGGTCGTGTGAGACAATTTGAAGCAAAATGGCTGAAAGAAGATATTGTTGAGGAGATTGTGAAGACTGCTTGGGAAAAAGCAAAGTTGGCAGGTATTGGTCCCTCTCTCGCAGCACGGACTAGAGCGGTGCATGATGATTTACATTCTTGGGACCGAATTACTTTGAAAGGACCAAAGAGAAGAATAAATAAGTTAAAAAAAGAACTAGAGAGGCTGAAACGTGGTCCTATTAGTGGTGAGTCCCGCTCAAGGCAAAAGGAAATTCTAGTACTCGTTGAAAATCTTTTGGACCAAGAGGAAATTTTTTGGTTACAGAGAGGTCGAGCAAACTGGCTATTACATGGGGACCGTAATACTTCTTTTTTTTCATAATGCTGCAACGGCCAGGAAAAAAAGGAACAATATTAGAAGACTTCTGGATGATACTGGGGTTTGGAAACAAGGAAATGATTTGAAGGAACATATTATGGGTTATTTCTCCAATCTTTTTACATCAGAGGTTTCATACCCAAATCAGGAAGTTTTGTCTCTTGTCCGGAGTAGAGTGACTACTGAGATGAATAGCGCTCTGCTCGCCCCTTATACTGCTGATGATGTTCGTAAGGCTCTTTTTGATATTGGCGATTTAAAGGCTCCGGGGCCAGATGGTCTTCATGCTATTTTTTATAAAAGATTTTGGCCCATGCTAGGGGATGATTTGGTGGATGAGGTCTTGAAAGCAGTGAATACTTGTACAATTCCACCGGGTTGGAATGATACCGCGATTGTGTTGATTCCCAAGGTTAACTCACCTGAGAAGGTAACCCAGTTTAGACCAATCAGTCTTTGCAATGTGGTATACAAAATTATCTCCAAAATGTTGTCGGCGCGTTTGAAGGTTTTACTACCTGATATTATCAGCCCAACCCAAAGTGCTTTTGTGCCTGGTAGGTTGATTACAGACAATGTTTTAGTGGCTTATGAGAGCTTTCATACTATTAAAAATAAGAGGGTGGGAAAAGAGGGCTTATGCGCTATCAAGCTTGATATGCACAAATGATGCGGAGCATCCTATGGACATCACCATGTCAAGAGTCCGTTCAGCGAGTGACACGTGTGACATCTACTTCACATACACAAAGGTGAATCATCTCCTTTACACGTGCTCACTTGACCCCTTCGAGGATGGTATACTGCTTGACACTCCACTCGTGTGCATGCATAGGTATTGTCGAAACACTACGGACGACGAGGAGGAGTGCAAGCGCCAGGGAACAACTACCCCATCCACAAGAGAAGCATGGAAGAGAAGGAGGAAGAAGACCCAGGATGAGCGGTACTACCGCCCACACCAAGCGGCACTACCGCTTGCAAAGCGGTACTACCGCCCTCCCAAGCGGTACTACCGCTCTGCCTGTGCGCAGCCACGGGCCTTTGGCCTTGTATCCCTCTCCCACTTACCCCTTCGTGGCTAAGACTATAAATAGACCACCTCCACCTCCTTTCTAGGGTTAGCAAAGTAGTAGCTCATTAGAGATAGAGCTTTGCTCATCCATACCGGATCGTCTCTTCGAGAGTGACCGCGGCCCCTCTACGGAGAAGATCCACCTTGGATTCAAGACCTCCATGTGAGCATGTGAGAAGATCCTCCGGGATATCAAGACCTCAACTCCTCCAAGGATTGGGATGAACGCTACCTTGTATCTTTCCCTTTGTTGTTCATGTACCTTGTGGATCTTGTGTGTTTGATTGTCTAGTGGATGTGTGATTGGACTTGTTCTTGAGTGTTTCCCTTTGTGTTTTCTCTCCGTTCTTCCCCGTGTTCGTCGTGTTCTTCGAGGGATCTTGCTCCTTTCGTGAAAGATCGGCCATCTAGGGTTCCACCCTACATCATCTTGGTATCATGAGCCACGTTGATCACGATTTCGGAGCCCCCTCTCTTTGTTTTCTAGCTTGATTTTGTTGATTTCGTCCTAAATTCGAAAATTCCCCACCAAAAATAGCCCCAAATTTTTTTGTGATTTGTTGGTTTGATGATGTTTTGTTGGATTTGATCCATGGATTTGCTTGGTTTCGAGTGGATCTAGCATCTCCCCAAGTTTCCCCACTTTCCATCCACGAAATCTCTCCAATTTTGACCCTGAAATCACCCATTTCCGCCCCAAAATCGCGTCCCGATTCGATCTGCGAAGAATCCCGTCACGAGCGGTACTACCGCCCATCCGAGCGGCACTACCGCTTAGCACCTCCAAGCGGTACTACCGCCCTTCCAAGCGGCACTACCGCCCCTCCCAGAGCCAGATTTTGCGAAAAAACC
Source organism: Aegilops umbellulata (assembly GCA_032464435.1). Classification (NCBI taxonomy): domain Eukaryota; kingdom Viridiplantae; phylum Streptophyta; class Magnoliopsida; order Poales; family Poaceae; genus Aegilops; species Aegilops umbellulata. The sequence continues at coordinate 156,146,602 of CP136056.1, forward strand.
CGACACGAGCGGTACTACCGCCCATCCCAAGCGGTACTACCGCTTACAAGCGGTACTGCCGCCCATCCGAGCGGTACTACCGCCCATGCCAGTTTCAGCATTCCGAGTTTCACCGTTTTGTCCATAACTTTTCACTCCGAACTCCGATTTGAGTGTTCTTTGGCTCGTTTTGAAGCTAGCGACGTGCCCGAGGTCCTCATCTTGGTTTCACCACCTTTTGACTCCATAATTTTTTTGGAACTTTGGCATCTTTGCCTAGGGCTTCCACCACATCCTCCGCATAACCACCACCGACTTCCGCAACCTAACCAATTTTATTCCCCATCACATTTGAGGTTGTTTGAGTTGTGATTTAAGTCTCCTAAGGTGTTTAGGCTACTTAGGGACGGTTTCTTCTTCATCAACCACCACCATAACTTCCGCATAGACTTACCCAACACACACTTCCGCCATCCCAACCTAACCCAATTTTGTTTGTGTTGTGAGTTGTGTCTCCTAAGGTGTTTCGGCTACTTAGGGACGTGCTTCCAACTCCGACACCGTGTATAGTACACCGCTTTACCCTCGACTTCCGCATTGCGTCTCAAAACCCCATCATTGCATTTAGGCAATCCCATTGAGCTTCCGCAACCACCACCACATTCCCGCTACCACCGTTTGACTTTTGTCCTTGAGATTTTGAGTTGTGGTTTTTCCGTTTCCTAAGGTGTTTCGGCTACTTAGGGATGAGTTTCCATCATCTTGGTATCTACATCAAGATCATCGCCACTCATCATCACCAAGGACGGTAACCTCGACGACACCATTGTATATTCCCTTGCAATTGCATTGATAACCCCTAGCCCATTTTGCGTCACTTACCTATCGAGACTAGCCATTTGAGTATTGCCGGCAACGTTACTTGTGCACATTAGTGATCTACACCATACATTGCATACATACCATATCATATTGGTATCACATCATCCATTGTGTCACAAGATTGTTCCCGCATATACACAATTGCTATCTTGGTTTGTGCGTTTCACAAAGTGACCATACATACAAAAAAAAGAGAATAAGCTTTTAAGCAAAAGAGAAGAGCAACGAAGCTTGTAAGCAAGTGCCATAGCATGATACCACATTGCATATAAGATTGTCATATCCGATCATCTTGGATCAAACACCGGGAACCATACATATATAGCATACTTGGGATAGAAGTTTATCCATTTTGCATATCATAGGTTGTGCACAAGTGTCGTATCCGCCTATAGAGCAATCGTGCTAGCGTCTCTCTTGAGTTGTGCAACACGAGCGTTTTCCGTGGACTCCACATTTTGTGCTCATTCCTTGGTTGCACGACCCCATTTATCTATCCGTGTGTGTGTTTCCGTGTGCCATTCTTTGCTATTGGTCTACTTGTTTCACTTGCGAATTTGTGAATCTCTTTCAACATTATTGACTCTTGCTAACATTTTGCATTAAATTTTTGTGCCACTATCCTCACCGAGCTACACCATAAGCTTTAGTTTGTAGGTGTGAGTGAACAAGTCCGGTACCAATTCCACTATTCTTTCATCTCACATTGAGTGAAACGAGATATATCCTCAACTTTGGGAAAAGGTAACTTGGTATTGTTTATCTCATTTCCTACTCACCTCTACTCGAGTCTTGTGATGGATAGGCAAGGCATTTCACCCTCGGTTTACAACAACAACAACGAGTTCGATGCCACGAACAATTCCAACGATGCCAAGATGCAAGCTCAAATGGAGGAGATCAAAGCCCTCATCAAGTCCTACAAGCGATCTTCCTCATCTTCGAGAAGACGCTCAAGAGCACATGCTTCCAAGCTACCATCTCTGGCAAGATCACATCGGCATCGACACCATCACCACCAAGAACGTGAAGGTCAAGAGCTCAACACCAACAACCGCTCAACGACTTCACCATCTCCCTTGGCATCTTCGCCAAGCGACTTCAAGGCATCTTCGCCTTCGGATATACGGCATCTTCGCCAACAAGCACCTCAAGACTACGCTCAAGAGAAGCTCCCCAAGCTCAAGTCCGCGACCTCCACGAGCTACTACGAACTCGACACCGACCATGAGATTCCTTTCTATGGGACTCTAGAACCCGAGGAGTATCTCGAGTGGGAGCGTTTGATGGACGACTACCTCAAGCTACATCAAGTTCCTCCCGAAGATCAAGTGAAGTGCGCCACAAGAAACTTCCACAACTACGCGTCCACATGGTGGTTTCATACACCATCGGAGAGCTACGACATGAGTTGGCCCAAGACGAAGAGAGCTTTGCGGCGAGAGTTTGTGCCTCCAACCTACACGGAACAACTTCTACGCCAATTGGAGAACACCATCCAAGGATCCAAGTCCATCGACGAGTACTTCAAGGATATGAAGATTGCCTTGCGACGAGCCGGCGTGGACGACTCCATGTCAATGAAGTTCCACTTCATGATGGGACTGAACAACAACATCTCCAAGACTATCTTCCTCGAGAACTACAAGTCCCTCGACGACTACTACATTGGTGCTCTCAAGGCGGAACAAGAACTCATGAAGGCCAAGGCTTCTCCACCCCAAGCACACTTCTCGAAGACCAAACTCAAAGACGACGAGCATGAGGCTAGTACCACCAAGATGTCCAAGCCCGATGAGCTCCAAGACGATGCTCCCAAGTTCGACTTCACCGCCATCCCTCTTTGTGGCATTGATGATGCCGAGTCCTCCACGACTCTTTTTCAAGATGGTGCGGCGATAAGTACGACTACGGAGACCTTCAAGGACCACGCTTTGGAGGCGAGCGACTTGGTGACGAGCAAGGATGATGCTTCCATCTTAGGAGGCGAGAGCGATGATGTGCCATCTTCGGCCTTCATCCATGGCGACGACTATGAGATGGTTGAGCATGGGACCTTCCCTTCGACCACGGCGACGTATGATGACTTGAGTGACTTGTACCACCATATTGAGAGTGAGAGTAACTTCACCACTAGCCACATATGTGATGTGTGTCCCCAATTCCCATGTGAGGAGAGCCACAACCCCCACCACTTGAGTGAGATGAGTGACTCCACCATACATGAGATTGAGTGCACCTACATTAAGGGAGTGAGTGAACCACCACATAGAGAGAGTGAGGCCACTTCGATTTCTGACGACTTAACCTCTACCTCTATTGTGTCTTCTCATTTGGTGCTAGGTCCCATATATGATGACGCGCCGATTCGCAACGACTACGTCCTTCCTTTGGACAAGACGATGGCCATGGTGGAATATGATGCACCCCCCACATGGTTCCATCAAGATGAAGATGACCACCATTTGGTCTTTCCCACCTCACCTACACCACTCGAGTGGAATGAACAAGGTAACATAGGTGAAGGTGATGCTCTAGTCCCACTAGTGGACATTCTTGACATTGATTGCTTGCATGATGTTGATCAACCTATTTCCATGCTTCATGCTAGTGCGACTTCCTCATGTCTTGACTTGCCAATTTATGATGAATATGATGATGAGCATGTTGATTTGCCTAGTTGTGATGCTATGCTTCATAGGATATCATGTGAAAATTCTTTAGGTCACATCATGTTTGACAATCCGCTTGACTTGTCATATGCTATGCATGAGATCAATCATATGTCATATTTGCAATCTCTTCATAGTGACTATGCATATGCCATTAAACTAAACCCAATTTGCACTTATGGCATAGATGACAAGCCCATGGTTATCGGCATTTGTTTTTCTTGTGATGATATTGATATGCTCCCTTTTCATCATTTATCTCATATGCCATGCCATGACTATCTAGCTTCGGATATGCATTGTTTTGGATGTTGTCCATTTTCTCCATATGATGTTTCCAATATTGCTTATGAGGAGACCCCCATAGTTTCCTCATACATTTTAGGAGATTTTGCTTCATCCTATCCATTGCATGATCCCAATACTTGTGTGCACAATATGCTTCCCATGAATAAATATGCTATTGATGTGCCATATACTTCTATGATAAATTTGCATCCCCATCGTGTCATACATAACAACTATTCTTTCATGATGGATGACATGTTCTTATACCATGCATCAAATTTCTTTGAGCGATGCTTATCTTGTGCTAACACCCACTTGCACATGCACATCATGATGGATGATGTGTACATTTACCACACACACAATTTCTTTCGTTTGTGTCTCTTTTGTGTAGGTACCCATGAATACTTGTCAACCTCGCAATCCCACGAGTTGACAAAACGAGCTCTAGAGAGCAACGACGATTTGGGATCCCGTGGACTATCCTTACCACCATTCCCTTTGCGCAAGGACTACGCACATTTCTTCTACATGACCCTCACATGGTTATGGGTTGTTGTCCATTATATATCCTTTTCCCATCTTGCCATGTTCACTTTGCATGATATGCCCATTCCTATGCCTTTGCCATGCATTTGTGACCCATGCTTTGCATTACACATGATGATTGATTCTAGTACTTGTATGTGTATTTGCAAGCGTGGTGGAGATATTGTTTGTTATTGCCATGATTGCTTTGTGCCCCATGCCTATGATGATACTATGATCTTCATTTGTGTTCGTGCTTGCGATATGTCATGTACATTGCCTTTGCCTATTCTTTGCTCACATGACATGATTGCCATGATTTCCTCTAGTGTGTTGCATCTTCGCTCCACTAGCTTGCACGATTTGCTTACTATGATTGCTTGCCTTGTTGCATCACCAATGATTCATACTTGCTCATTTCATGCGGTTGATGACAACTATTTCCATGCTTTGCACATGATTGTTATTGCTTCTTGTCATTTATCTCCATGTGTTGCCTCTCTCATGCTAGATGATTTGCCATGTATTGAGTGCAACAATGCCCTTAGTCTTGATAATGAGTTTGCCCCCATAGCATTCTCACATATAATTGGAGATTTTGACATATTCCTTGTGAAGCATGCTTGTCTTACCTCTTTGCACCATATACCTCGTGCCATGAATATAGCCATTGTTGCATCATATTATTCATGCACTTGTGCTTCTAATGGTTATGTGCAAAAGAAGAAAACCATCATGATGGATGATGTGTTTATCTACCATGCACATACGTTCTTTGCTTTGTTGTGTGCATGTGTAGGATACTTGGAGTTTGTGTCGACTTCCACGTCACGTGAGTTGACCATTCGAGCTCTTGAGAGCGAACCACCTTCTACCACAACGATTCTACATCACACTTGCTTGTGCTTCGGCATTGTGAAGGATGCACAAGGACACGCCTTCAAGGTGACATCTTTCTTGAGCATGGATATTGCGGATCATACTACTTGTGTTGCTTGCACGACGAGACTTATTGTTCATCTTGGATCACTTGATTGCACACTTGTTAGAGATCTTGCTTCGACTTGTCATTTTAACCATTCCATGCATCATGATATATATGCCTTGTGTGTTACATCCAATTCTTGGATTATTTTCTCCTCTTATATGTTTGGTTGCAACAATGTCATAACTTCACATATGCCATGTCCCATTGCTTGTCACATGATTGACTTGATTGCCTCACACATGATGAACAATTGCTCTTTCTATTGTGTTGAGTGCCACACTATGTTCACTACACCCTATGCACATTATGCTTGGATTGTCTTGCACTTGACCTATGTGTTTAGACACTTCATTTTATTTGGTGTTGTGAATGATTCATATGCCTACCATAGACCTTTCATTGAGAAAATTGTGAATGCTTGCTATGACTTTGAGGTAGATGCTAAATCTCTTGTTACACATATTTGCATCCCTACCTCACATTTACATGCTTGTCCCCATGATATCTTTGCTTGTGCTCAATTTATGTGCTTACATACCATGTCACAATCCTTTGTCAAACCATATGCTTTGCATGATGACGACACTTGTTTGGTGACTCACCTCTTGAATGCTTGGGTTTGCCCTAACGCTAACCACATTTGTTTTTCCAAGTGTTTGTTGTCCTTACTTCTTTTGAAGAATTCACTACACGGTGCGACATTGGAGAGTGCACATTTCGAACTTCAAGATGACAAGTACTTGGTGAACGTCCACTTCTACACGACGAAGCCATCTCTTTCCCATGGTGATTTGGTTTTCGATCCGAGGTCGGATCTTTCCCAAGGGAGGGGAGATGATGCGGAGCATCCTATGGACATCACCATGTCAAGAGTCCGTTCGGCGAGTGACACGTGTGACATCTACTTCACATACACAAAGGTGAATCATCTCCTTTACACGTGCTCACTTGACCCCTTCGAGGATGGTATACTGCTTGACACTCCACTCGTGTGCATGCATAGGTATTGTCGAAACACTACGGACGACGAGGAGGAGTGCAAGCGCCAGGGAACAACTACACCATCCACAAGAGAAGCATGGAAGAGAAGGAGGAAGAAGACCCAGGATGAGCGGTACTACCGCCCACACCAAGCGGCACTACCGCTTGCAAAGCGGTACTACCGCCCTCCCAAGCGGTACTACCGCTCTGCCTGTGCGCAGCCACGGGCCTTTGGCCTTGTATCCCTCTCCCACTTACCCCTTCGTGGCTAAGACTATAAATAGACCACCTCCACCTCCTTTCTAGGGTTAGCAAAGTAGTAGCTCATTAGAGATAGAGCTTTGCTCATCCATACCGGATCGTCTCTTTGAGAGTGACCGCGGCCCCTCTACGGAGAAGATCCACCTTGGATTCAAGACCTCCATGTGAGCATGTGAGAAGATCCTCCGGGATATCAAGACCTCAACTCCTCCAAGGATTGGGATGAACGCTACCTTGTATCTTTCCCTTTGTTGTTCATGTACCTTGTGGATCTTGTGTGTTTGATTGTCTAGTGGATGTGTGATTGGACTTGTTCTTGAGTGTTTCCCTTTGTGTTTTCTCTCCGTTCTTCCCCGTGTTCGTCGTGTTCTTCGAGGGATCTTGCTCCTTTCGTGAAAGATCGGCCATCTAGGGTTCCACCCTACATCAACAAAGCTTACGATCGAGTCGAATGGCCTTTTTTGAAGGGAATTATGTTGAAACTCGGTTTCCAGGAGAGATGGGTAAATCTTATTATGAAATGTGTCTCTACTGTTGAGTATAGGGTACGGATTAATGATGAAGAAACTAAAAGCTTCAAGCCTACTAGGGGCTTAAGACAAGGTGATCCATTATCTCCCTACCTTTTCTTATTATGTACGGAGGGCCTTACTGCTCTCTTGGCGCATGCGGAGGAGATTGGGGATATTTCAGGAGTCAAGGTTTGTAGAGAGGCCCCTACTATCACAAATCTTCTTTTTGCGGATGACTCATTAATCCTCATGAAAGCTAATCAAAAAAATGCGGAGACACTTAAATCAATTTTGGACTTATATTGTGCCGCGTCTGGACAAATGGTGAGCGTTGAAAAATCTAGCATATTTTTTAGCCCAAATACGAGTGGGGACATTAGAGAACAAATTTGCTCAATTTTAAATATCATGATCGAAACTCTCAATGATAAGTATCTGGGCCTGCCTGCGCATGTGGGGTTAGATAAGACTGATTGTTTCCAATATCTGATTGATCGCATTGTTATGAGAATTAGCGGATGGAAAGAAAAACTCTTATCCACTGGAGGCAAGGAAGTTCTTCTCAAGTCTATTGTTTAAGCTATCCCAACTTATGCTATGTTGGTCTTTAAAATTCCTAAAAAAATTTGTAAAGGAATAACTGACGAGATGTCGCATTTTTGGTGGGGTGATGACGACAACCAGAGAAGGATGCATTGGATGGCGTGGTGGAAAATGTGTATCCCCAAAAGCCAAGGTGGAATGGGCTTTCGTGACATTCATTGTTTTAATTTGGCGATGTTGGCTAAACAAGCTTGGCGTCTCCTTGAGAATCCAGATTCCTTGTGTGCCACCATTTTGCGAGCTAAGTATTTTCCTGAGGGAGATTTATTGAACGCAAAGTTAAAAAAAGGATCATCCTTCACATGGCAAAGTATTATGGCGGGGGTTAATACCTTAAAACATGGCTATATTTGGCGTGTTGGAAATGGTCAGAAAATTGACATTTGGGAAGATGCTTGGATCCCTAACTGTGCTAACAGGAAAGTCATGACTCCAAAGGGACAACATTTGTTATCAAAAGTGTCTGATCTCATTGACCCCTCTTCGAACAGGTGGGATGAGGATCTCATTAGACAGACCTTGTGGCCTGTTGATTTACAGCGGGTCCTTGCTATCCCTCTGCCTCAGTTTGATATGTTAGATTTTGTTGCCTGGAGTCATACTAAGAGTGGGATTTTTTCTGTTCGATCTGCATATTTTGTTGAGTGGGATTATCAACATGGAAGGAAACTTCGTCGTACTAATGGAATGGGTCGAACAAACTTTAATCCAATTTGGTGTAAGATTTGGAAGTTATCTTGTCCGACGAAGGTGAAATTTTTTATTTGGCGGACGCTGCATGGTACTCTTCCATGTCGTGTTACACTTGCTAATAGACACATGAAAGTTTCACCTTTATGCCCTTGTTGTGCTTCTGGTTTAGAAGACACAAAGCATATGTTGTTTCAGTGCCAGAAGGCAAAAGAGGTCTGGAGAAGGCTTGGATTAGACGAGATCATTGCTCAAGCTTGTGAAGTTGATCGTGCTGGAGAGGCGGTCCTCGAGTTTTTATTGCTCATGCCTGACCAAGATTTATCTATTATGGGGTTCCAGAATACTCGGGAGATGATTGCCATTACGTCTTGGTATCTATGGTGGGAAAGACGTAAATTAGTGCACAAGGAGATAATTCAAGATGCAAAACAGATGTCAATGGGGATACAAGCTCTTACGACTAATTATGTTGTTGCTTCCAGTCCAAGGGCTTCTATGAAAAGAGGGGGTTGGATTCGTCCCCCGGTGGGTTTTGTGAAACTTAATGTTGACGCTTCTTTTGATCATGATCTTCTTAATGGTACGGCGGGGGCTGTCCTGAGGAACGACAAAGGGAAGTTTATTGCAGGGGGTACTTGGAAAATTGATCATTGCATCGACGCTCTAACAGCGGAAGCTTGGGCTCTCAGATTCGGTCTTTCACTAGCGCAACGTGCGGGGTGCAATCGCCTAGTTATTAATTCTGATAATTTGGAGGTTATTGAAACAATGAATAATGGCGGACGGTCAGCAGGAGCGGCGGCGGCAATCTTTGATGATTGCTATTTTTTGGCGTGTGATTTTCCTACCTCTAGGTTTGAACATTGTAATAGGGAAGCCAATAAGGTTGCGCACGAGCTTGCTAGGTTGGCTAGATTTTCTTCTACTATTGATTGGTTTGAGGAGCCTATGTTTGAGATTGTACCATTCCTCACAAACGATGTATCTGTTATTTCCGTTGAATAAAGTCCATTTGTTTTTTCAAAAAAAAAAGGGAGAGATAGTATAGAGTAGGATAGTTATTTGAATATGCTATATCATTCAAACGGGGGCCAACTCGCCCAAACGTTGTAGTGACCATGGCCCTCCACAGGCCGTACGTTCCATGGGCCATCTACGGGACGGGCGATCCCTGGCCTTCTGTGGCCGTCGGATTCGTGGGCCTTCTATGGGCTGTCGGATCCATGGGCCTTCTATCGGTTGTCGGTTCCATGGGCCTTCCATGGGCCAATGGATCCATGGGCCTTCTATGGGCCGTCGGATCAATGGGCCTTCTATGGGCCGTCAGGTCAATGGGCCTTTTACGGGCCGTCTCATCTATGGGCCTTGTACAGGCCGTATAAGGGGCCGTAAACGGGCTAGATTGGAAATCGTATGTTTTATGGGCTGACCATAACGGGCCGTTAATCGGCCGTATTTGATGATGCTATTAAAATGGCCCAACAGATTAACGGGCCACAAACGGGCCGACTGTATCCACGGGCTGAATTTGGCCCACAAGCAAAAAAGGCCTTTAACGGGCTGTAAGTAAACGAATGCTGGAAATGGGCCCAAGAATAAATGGGCCCTGAGAAGGCCGAAAGATAACATGGGCTGGAAACGGCCCAACGGTATAATGGGTCGTTAATGGGTATAAAGTGATACACTGTTCATTACGGGCCAGTTTTACCACGGGCCGTTAATGGGCCGAGGGTTACTAAGGGCCTCATATGGGCTGAAAGACGTCATGGGCCATACATGGGCCGGAAGTTAAAATGGGCTGGAATTATATTGGACGGCCCAGATGACGCTACTTGGCCTAATTCGGATAGGCCGTAAACGGGTCCTGGGTTAGCGGGTTGTAAATGGGCTATATGCGAACAGGCCGTTAATAGGCTTGCCGTGGGCCGAGCCGCCACCTTTTGACCAAGTCAAACGGGCCGGCCTTTTCACAGGAGTGGGCCTCTGTTGGGCCGTGCCATGTGTCGATGTATCATAGGCGCTTTGGGTCCAATGAGTGGATGACGTCTGTCCCAGCGGCGAGCCGACACGTGTTCCCTCCAGCCAATGATGGTTTTACACGTGGAAAATCCCCATTGGTCGGGGCTGTTAACGGGTTATCGGATCCAAAACCGGACCCGATAGCTTAACGGCGTTCCATTATGGTGGATGCCACGTGTCGGTCACCCTTGACGAAAGCACTTCCGTGACGCGTGATTTATCGTCATGGAAGTGGACACTTCCGTGATGATAATTTTGGTAATGTCATGGAACATTTCTACGACATCGCAGGTATGACTATCTTGATTCTGTCATAAATTTGTCATGGATGTACATGCATGACAGAAAACGTGACCTACTGTGACAAACACGTATCATCACGGAAGTGTATTTTTTTGTAGTGAGGGTAGTTACGCTATGTTCTCTTTGGTCGAATACACCTATGTTTGAACAGGAAGCCCCCAAGTGACATAATTGTGGCATTGCACCGATCAAGAGGGATATTCATAGCTATCATTCAAATATGATCAGGAAGCCCCCAAGTGATCATAATAAGATGAGCCCATAAGGCAGGATACCCATGTTTGAACCGCGCCTCATGGCAGCAAGTCCTTTTGGCAACCTTTAATTTTTCTGAGAACTCGAACTTGCGAGAGACGTATTCTTTTTGAACCAGAATTGTAAGCCGGATATTGAGAGCTTCAAAACTTTATGGGAGAGAGATGTCTCTTGAGTCGGATTTTAAACCAGAATCTTCATTTTGAGCCGGAAATTTTCTGACGGCCTTTAAATTTTCACCAATATGGTGGTAGCCTCTGGGCCGGGTTATCTTCCCCTTCAACGTCCTAGGGTTCTTGAATTTTCTAAAACTGGCAAGACTTGCTGAGTCAGATCATTGTAGCCCCCGAGTCTCAAGATGACTCGAGAAGTTGGCTTGAGATTCTTCATACTCGACCATAGCATAAGATGTGTATTATTGGCATTGATAACGCGAAGTGAATCCACAGAAGGTTGAGGTGAATGCAGCGGGTTATAAATGATCCCGTATGATCTGTGTCAGCAACTCGGCCCATGGTTCATCCCAACTGGTTGTTCTGAAGTTAATCGAATTGTAGTGGCGGCGACTTATGCGCCTGCTCATTGAGCCATCCAGTGCAGACGGTGGCTGACAATATATGATAATTGGCCTTCAAATTGTTGGAAGAAAAACCGGGCTACCCGAGCAGTGACTTGCTTGCATTCAAGAAACAGCTCATGTAGACGGCACAGTCAGTGACAGACAGACCAGACCACATGGCGGTGATTTGCACACGTCCATTGGACAGCTTGCATGAGCGGGTGTGGCCCTGATGTACTGATATAGATTGGTCAGCAAGAGTGGCAACTTAGGTGCTTCTATTGAACAACGCGGCAAGGACAATCATCCGTGATATAATGCCATCTTGAGATAATTGTCCTGCATATAAAAAAGATACAGACCAAAATAATTGTTCTTTGATGAAATCGGTATAAAAATGTATATAAAAGATAACACCTGATATTTTTTGTCAGATGAACGCAAACGCTGGCGCTAGATATTGTTGGATTTAATCCTCGCGGACCAGCAGATGATAACTCATTGCTCTGTTCCCACAGTAGTACCATGCAGTACTAATTGATTTTGCTTTCATGCATGTGTAGGGAAGTCAAACATGTATCCAGTTTGACCCTCCTCTGAGTCCTCTCCCTTTGGCGTGAGCTTTCTGTAATAGACCGCCCGCAGCGCTTTCTTTTGTCATTGAGGTACACCAATTTGACCGCGACTACGGCTTAGGGCAGCAGCAACATGCGGCAGAAGCCGGCCACTGAGGGCACTGGCGGACGACGAGGCAAGGTCATAGCAGACTCAACCTGCTTCTACAGAGGCGAGCTGGCGAAGGTCGCGGCGGCGACTTGCTGACCTTAGCGGCAACTTGGTACACCAGCGAGGGCGGCTCAGAGGCCGCGACAGTTGTGGCGGTTCACAGGCGCGGGGTGGCTCTCTGTACAGCGACTCGAGGTGTTGAGGGCCACGGCGACTCGGCGGCGGCGGCTCTCCCGCTGCAGAAACACTTGGCGGCTTAAGTAATGCAGGCCAACAGACAACTCTAATGCAGCAGCTGGACCGGCGACTTGGCGGAGCGGCTCACAGTAGCAGCGATCAGCCCGGAACAGAGAACGGGCGAGGGCGACTCGCCAGGCAGTGCGCCGGCGGCTACCACGGCGGCTCATAGGGCCGCGGAGATCGAGCTAGCGGATCAGCGTGCAAAGAAGCGCGATGAGGTAGTGGAGGCGAAGGCGCGCAGGTCAAAAGGCCGAGATGGAGGCGGTTCATCGCAGCAGCGACTAGAATCGGAGCCTCAAGGCGCTCGGCGGGTCAACTGACGTGCGGCAGGCGGAGCCGGCGATCAGCGCGACGGCGCAGGAAACGGTCAGGGCCGCAGGCGTAGAGCGGCAGTGAGCTAGGCGCGGCGCAGTTGATGCTTAAGGGAGCAAGGCCGCATCGGTTTACAACAGTGATGGCGACCTGGCGCTGGCTCAAACACAGCCGGCAGCGGCGACTTGGAAACAGGCCAAGGCGGAGGCTCAATGGCGTTTCACTGGTAGCGGCCGAAGTGAGTCGGTAAGGCGGCTCGTGGTAGAGGCGCGTCGACGGAGGCATGACGGCGGGTCAAAAGCGAGGTGCTCGGGGGGCGACTCATGCGCGACCCGGAGATGGTCGTCAGGTGGCGACTCGGAGGCAGAGACGGCCGTCGACGTGGAGTCGGGACGTCTTGAGAGGCCGTGGGTATGATCCCGACAATGGAGGCGGCAACTCGAGCAGAGCGAGGCAGGCCCTGACGGCGGCGACTCCGATCAGGAGGTTCGTGGCGAGGCAACTGCTCGCAGAGGCGACTTTAGGCAACGGAGTCTGGCTCATAGCCGTATTTTGCAGGCGCTGACTTGGGTCGTAGGTGAGGCGGCTTTAGCGGCTCAGAGGTGGGGGCGCGGGTCACAAAAAACCGGAGCGGTGCGACGCGGGAGATGGTGCAGGGCCGGACCTGGTCATGGTTGCTGCAGTTCGAGGGCAGCGCGAAGTGAGGCACCTATTCCAAGGCCAAGGTGAGACCCATGGCCGCAAGGCGGCTCGGTGCAGCGGAATCAGGGCCCGACGATGGTACAGACGACCCGGAGCAGCGCGACGCGGGTGCTCAGGAGCAGAAGGGTGCTGGGCGGCCGGTCAAAGTGGCGATGGCGACTTGGGCGTGAGTCGCTGTCTTTGAAGATGAGTCGTTTTGAAGATGAGTCCTCAATTTCTCTTGTGATGATATGCTCCCGGCTTTACTTTCGATTGACCAATAGTAGTAGCAGTCAAACTCGTAAATACTACTAGCAGTAGCTATGTCTGATTTTCTCGAGAAGAGCAAACGACAACTCGGCAGAACGGCTGATGTCCAGATGCATTGGAACTCTTTTCAATCACGCGTCACGCACTGCGGTTTGCTTTGCGAGGTCTCCAGATTAACTCAGATCCGGATGGCTGTTTCTGAAGTAGCGATGGCAACTCGCTGATTACCCTGTTTTAGATCGATTCAGATGGGTACTAATTTAACGAGCCTACTTCGGTCGACGAAACCTGCTAGTTTTGACAGATCATGTGAAGTGGCGGCTTATCTCAGCGAAACTGGTCTCTTGCCGGCCTCAGCGGCTCTGCGGCGCGGCAGCGCTTAGCCGAAATCGTCTTCTGCCGGCTTTTGGCAAGTTGTAGGACGCAGCTATGCATAGATGCAACCCTAAATATCCTCGATATCAATCTTGTAAATACTGCTGCTGAAAACTTCTTCAATCTTGACTAATGTACTTGCAATTGATATAGATCTTTCAAAAGTTGGTTCTTCTTCCACTGGAAAATTGCGAGCTTCTCAATCCCTGTGAGAGATCCCTCCAAGACCTCAACACCATCATGCGCGAGCCCTACGGTGGGCGCCAACTGTCGTGGAATTGTCACGGTAGATGTCCTAGCGTGAGGACTTAGTCGTGAGGCCAATGCATCTATGTGGTAGCTTGAGAGGGGTTGATCGGAATCGAGAGATGCAACACAAGACAAGGGTTTAGACAGCTTCGGGGCCCGGGAAACATCATCCGGTAACAACCCTACATGCTATTTGTGGCTAGGTCTCATTATCATCACGAGGGAGTCGCTGTAAGCCGGCTCTCCTAGTTGTGTCTAGCCTTAACGACTATTTTTTTACTTGTCCTTCTTGGGGTGCCCTACCCCTCCTTATATAAGTTGAAGGGGCGGGTTACATGTAGAGTCCATCTTGTACTAAGACTTAAACTATTCTGACTTCTCATCACGGGCTTCTCTCCATGGGCTTCTTAACGTTTTGGGCTAATTAACCCCAGGCGACTCTGTCACAATCTGACTTAAACATCTGTCGGCTTAAACATCTGGCTTAACATCTGTCGGCTTAAACATCTGGCTTAAACATCTGCCGGCTTAACATCTGCTGACTTAACATCTGTCGGCTTAACATCTATCGGCATACCATCTGACTTAACATATGTCGGCTTACGATCTGACTTACCATCTGTCGGCTTACGATCTGACTTACCATCTGGCTTAACATCTGTCCCCCGGCTTACAGTCTGACTTAACATCTACCGGCTTATAATCTGCCGGGTCACCAATGAAACACCAAGTCCCAGCCGGGTCATATCTCCGGCCGGGTCATACTGCGGGGTATATCTCCAACAATGATCATGAAACTTCAGATCAAGTTACTACCGAACCTTGTAGGTCAAACAGAATATGTTCCGCACCAGAGTGGTAGGGTAATCCTATTTTGGGAGTCATGTTACTAGACCATGACGAACCTATGAACTATGAGGAAGCGATGATGAGCCCAGATTCCGCGAAATGGTTTGAGGCCATGAAATCTGAGATGGGATCCATGTATGAGAACAAAGTATGGACTTTGATTGACTTGCCCGATGATCGATGAGCCATTAAGAATAAATGGATCTTCAAGAGGAAGACGGATGCTGATAGTAGTGTTACTATCTACAAAGCTCGAATTGTCACAAAAGGTTTTTGACAGGTTCAAGGTGTTGTCTACGATGAGATTTTCTCACTTGTATCGATGCTTAGAGTTTGTCCGAATCATGTTAGCAATTGTCGCATTCTATGAAATTTGGCAAATGGATGTCAAAACTGCATTCCTTAATGAATATCTCAAAGAAGAGTTGTATATGATGCAACCAGAAGGTTTTGTCTATCCTAAAGGTGCTAACAAAGTGTGCAAGCTCCAGCGATCCATTTATGGACTGGTGCAAGCCTCTCGGAGTTGAAATATACGCTTTGATAGTGTGATCAAAGCATATGGTTTTATACAGACTTGTAATGAAGCCTGTATTTACAACAAAGTGAGTGGGAGCACTACAACCTTTCTGATAAGTATATGTGAATGACATATTGTTGATCAGAAATAATGTAGAATTTTCTGGAAAGCATAAAGGAGTGTTTGAAAGGAGTTTTTCAAAGAAAGACCTCGGTGAAGCTGCTTACGTACTGAGCATCATGATCTACAGAGATAGATCAAGACGCTTGATAAGATTTTTTCAATGAGTACATACCTTGACAAGATTTTTGAAGTAGTTCAAAATGGAACAGTTAAAGAAGGAGTTCTTGCCTGTATTGCAAGGTGTAAAGTTGAGTAAGACTCAAAGCACGACCACGGTAGAAAATAGAAAGAGAATGAACGTCATTCCCTATGCCTCAGCCATAGGTTCTATAAAATATGCCATATTGTGTACCAGATTTATTGTATACCCTACACTGAGTTAGGCAAGGGAGTACAATAGTGATCTAGGAGTAGATCACTAGACAGCGGTCAAAATTATCCTTAGTGAAATAAGGATATGTTTCTCGATTATGGAGGTGACAAAAGGTTCGTCGTAAAGGGTTACGTCGATGCAAAATTTGACACTGATCCAGATGACTCTAAGTCTCAATTTGGATACATATTGAAAGTGGGAGCAATTAGCTAGAGTAGCTTCGTCCACAGCATTGTTGACATAGAAATTTTCGAAATACATACAGATCTAAATATGGCAGACCCGTTGACTAAACTTCTCTCACAAGCAAAACATGATCACACCTTAGTACTCTTTTGGTGTTAATCACATGGCGATGTGAACTAAGATTACAGACTCTAGTAAACCCTTTGAGTGTTGGTCACATGGCGATGTGAACTATGGGTGTTAATCACATGGTGATGTGAACTATTGGTGTTAAATCACATGGCGATGTGAACTAGATTATTGACTCTAGTGCAAGTGGGAGACTGAAGGAAATGTGACCTAGAGGCAATAATAAAGTTATTATTTATTTCCTTATTTCATGATAAATGTTTATTATTCATGCTAGAATTGTATTAACCGAAAACTTAGTACATGTGTGAATACATAGACAAAACAAAGTGTCCCTGGTATGCCTCTACTTGACTAGCTCGTTTATCAAAGATGGTTATGTTTCCTAACCATAGACATGTGTTGTCATTTGATGAACGGGATCACATCATTAGGAGAATGATGTGATGGACAAGACCCATTCGTTAGCTTAGCATTATGATCGTTAAGTTTCATTGCTACTGCTTTCTTCATGACTTATACATGTTCCTCAGACTATGAGATTATGCAACTCCCGAATAGCGGAGGAACACCTTGTGTGCTATCAAACATCACAACGTAACTGGGTGATTATAAAGATGCTCTACAGGTGTCTCCGATGGTGTTTGTTGAGTTGGCATAGATCGGGATTAGGATTTGTCACCCCGTGTATCGGAGAGGTATCTCTGGGCCCTCTCGGTAATGCACATCACTATAAGCCTTGCAAGCATTGTGACTAATGAGTTAGTTGTGAGATGATGCATTACGGAACGAGTAAAGAGACTTTACGGTAACGAGATTGAACTAGGTATGAGGATACCGGCGATCGAATCTCGGGCAAGTAACATACCAATGACAAAGGGAACAACGTATGTTGTTATGCGGTTTGACCGATAAAGATCTTCATAGAATATGTAGGAGCCAATATGAGCATCCAGGTTCCACTATCGGTTATTGACCGGAGATTTGTCTCGGTCATGTCTACATACTTCTCAAACCCGTAGGGTCCGCACGCTTAACGTTCGATGACGATTTGTATTATGAGTTATGTGATTTGATGACCGAAGTTTGTTCGGAGTCCCGTATGAGATCGGGGACATGACGCGGAGTCTCGAAATGGTCGAGAGGTAAAGATCGATATATTGGAAGGCTATATTCGTACATCAGAAAGTTTCGAGTGATTCGGGTATTTTTCGGAGTACCGAAGAGTTACGGGAATTCGCCGGGAGAAGTATTGGGCCTTATTGGGCCATATGGGAATAGAGGAGGCACGCCAAAGGGAAAGAGGCGCCCCCCCATGGGTCCAAATTGGACTAGGGGAAAGGGGCGGCGCCCCCCTTGCCCTTTCCTACTCCCTCTCTCTTTCCCTCTTTCTTCTCTCCTACTCTGGAAAGGAAAAGGGGAATCCTACTAGGACTTGGGAGTCCTAGTAGGACTCCCCACACTTGGCGCGCCCCCTCTAGGGTCGGCCTCCTCCTCCTCCCTCCTATATATACGAAGGCAGGGGACACCCCAAAGGCATAACAGACAATCTCTTAGCCGTGTGCGGTGCCCCCCTCCACAGTTACACACATCGGTCATATCCTCGTAGTGCTTAGGCGAAGCCCTGCAACGGTAACTTCATCATCACAGCCACCACACCGTCATGCTGGCGGAACTCTCCCTCGGCCTCAACTGGATCAAGAGTTTGAGGGACGTCACCGAGTTGAACGTGTGCTGAACGCGGAGGTGCCGTACGTTCGATGCTTGGATCGGTTTGATCGCGAAGACATTTGACTACATCAACCGCGTTACTAAACGCTTCCGCTTTCGGTCTACGAGGGAATGTGGACACACTCTCCCCGCTCGTTGCTATGCTTCTCCTAGATAGATCTTGCGTGATCGTAGGAAATTTTTGAAATTACTGCGTTCCCCAACACTATATACGATATTACCGTGCCGTCCTAAGTAAATTTGTATGTGTCACCTCTAAAAACTTCTTAAAATTATCCGTTTTGTGTTCCTGGGTCATTCATGGAACAATAGGAGGTGGTCGGTATCTTCCATGCTAAGCGGGTTATTCTCAGATCGAGTGTTTATTCACTCGCCATTGCACGAGAAAATGGCGGTAATAGGGATGCCCAGTCCCAAACTGCAAACATGAAAAAGAGTTCATCTCTGAAATAATTAAACAAAAACTCCCAATGGAGTCAAAACCTTTACTTTTATCGCTTGGGAACCGCCACTAGCGTGCTTAGCATGGAAGATGTTGATAACTGATGGTCATGAAGTAAATGAGAAGGGTGCATGCCTCAAAATATCATTTATCTTTGTTTTAAATTGAGCTCTGGCACCTCTGCAAATCAATGCTTCCCTCTGCGAAGGGACTATCTATTTACTTTTATGTTGTGTCATCACCTTCTAAAACAAGCGCCAGAAACTCAGAAGAGCACAGTTGTCATGATTTATGCATTGTGTGTAGCTAATGTTGGGTGCATCATGACTGGATCTTTTCTGCCATGAATTACAATGCTTAGTCGCTGCTTGAACTTTGGTGGTGCTCTGCATTTATGTTTTGCGGTCTCGGAAAGGGCTAGTGAGATACCACTATTGTCATATTATATCATGGTTGTTTTGACAACATGTTGTTGTTTGAGATATCTTATTATTGCTCGCTAGCTGATTATGTCATTGATATGAGTCATTATAATCTTTCAGAGTTATTGTCGACATGGTTAGTTATCATGATGGCTGAAAACCTGGGTGCTGTTTAAGCTTATTTATGCAAACAAGAGCAAAAGAGTTCGTAAAAGTTTTTCTTTTTCACTTTCAATTTATCAATTGAATTGCTTGAGGACAAGCAAAGGTTTAAGCTTGGGGGAGTTGATACGTCTCCAACGTATCTACTTTTCCTAATGTTTTTCCTCTTGTTTTGGACTCTAATTTGCATGATTTGAATAAAACTAACCCCGGACTGACGCTGTTTTCAGCAGAACTACCATGGTGTTGTTTTTGTGTAGAAATAAAAGTTCTTGGAATGGAACGAAATTTTGCGAGGATTTTTTATATCAATAATAAGAATTTCTTGAGACCTGCCGGAGAGGGGCACCTGGGTGGGCACAACCCACCAGGGCGCGCCCCCTCTTCTGGCGCGCCCAGGTGGGTTGTCCCCACCTGGTGGCCCCGCAGACCCTGAAACCGACGCTATAAAATCCTATTTTTCCAGAAAAAATCAGGGAGACAGAATGATCCACGAGACGGAGCCGCCGCCAAGCCCTGTTCTTCCTCGGGAGGGCAGATCTGGAGTCCGTTTGGGGCTCCGGAGAGGGGGATCTTTGTTCTTCGTCATCACCAACCCTTCTCCATCGCCAATTCCATGATGCTCCCCACCGGGAATGAGTAATTCCTTCATAGGCTCGCTGGTCGGTGAGGAGTTGGATGAGATTCATCATGTAATCGAGTTAGTTTTGTTAGCTTGATCCCTAGTATCCACTATGTTCTTAGATTGATGTTCCTATGACTTTGCCATAATGCTTGTCACTTTGGGCCCGGGTGCCATGAACTCAGATCTGAACCGTTTATGTTATTATCATTATATCCATGTGTTAGATCCGATCTTGCAAGTTATAGTCACCTACTACGTGTTAT
Organism: Aegilops umbellulata; assembly: GCA_032464435.1. Taxonomy (NCBI): domain Eukaryota; kingdom Viridiplantae; phylum Streptophyta; class Magnoliopsida; order Poales; family Poaceae; genus Aegilops; species Aegilops umbellulata. The sequence continues at coordinate 156,166,803 of CP136056.1, forward strand.
GATCCGGCAACCCCGGAGTGACAACAACCAGGCCCACTCCCGGTGATGACCGTAGTTTGAGGAGTTCATGTATTCACTATGTGTTAATGTTTTGTTCTAGTTCTCTATTAAAAGGAGGCCTTAATATCCCTGAGTTTCCAATATGGACCCCGCTGCCACGGGAGGGTAGGACAAAAGATGGCATGCAAGTTCTTTTAATAAAGCATGTATGACTATTTACGGAATACATGCCCGCATTATATCGAAGAACTGGAGCTAGTGCCGTATCGCCCTAGGTTATAACTGTCACATGATGAATATCATCCAAAAAGTCAACGATTCAATGCCTACGAATTTATTTTATATTGTTTTTCTAAGTTACTACTGCTATCATCACTGTTGCAGTTGCTACAAAATTACTGCTGTCACTATTACCGTTATTGTTACTGTTGTCACTGCTATCAAAACTATCAAACTATTTTGCTACTGATCACTTTGCTATAGATAATTAATCTCCAGGTGTTGTTGAATTGACAACTCATATGCTAATACCTTCAAATATTCTTTGGCTCCCCTTGTGTCGAATCTATAATTTGGGTTGAATACTCTACCCTCTAAAATTGTTGCGATCCCCTATACTTGTGGGTTATCAGCGCCGCACACGGCTAACAATTGATGTTGTGTGTTCTACGTGCTCCCTCCCCACATATATATAGGTGGGAGGGGAGGGGAGCAGCAAGGGTGCGCCCCAAGTAGGAGGAATCCTACTTGGGGTCCTCCCCAATTCGGCCTCCACCCCCCCCCCCTTCCATATTTGCCGGAGGGGGAAAAGGGAAGAGGAAGGAGAGAAGGAAAGGGAGGGCGAACCCCCTCTTTCCCTTCTCCCACTCGACCTCCTTCCTTGGGGGGCGCCACCCCATGTGGGCTGGTGTGATCCCCTTCTATGGCCCATATCTTTCCCCCGGGGGTTCCGGTAACCCCCCCCCCCCCCCCGGCACTCCGATAAGTACCCGATACTATCTGGAACACTTCCGATGTCCGAATACTATGATCCTATATATCAATCTTTACCTCTCGACCATTTCGAGACTCCTCGCCATGTCCGTGATATCATCCGGGACTCCGAACAACATTCGGTCACCAAATCACATAACTCATATAATACTAAATCATCATCGAACGTTAAGCATGCGGACCCTACGGGTTCGAAAACTATGTAGACAAGACTGAGACACCTCTCCAGTCAATAACCAATAGCGGAACCTGGATGCTCATATTGGATCCTACATATTCTACGAAGATCATTATCGGTCGAACCGTTATGACAACATACGTTATTCCCTTTGTCATGGGTATGTTACTTGCCCGAGAATCGATCGTCGGTATCTTCATACCTAGTTCAATCTCGTTACCGGAAAGTCTCTTTACTCGTTCTGTAATACATCATCCTGCAACTAACTCATTAGTCACTTTGATTGCAAGGCTTCTTATGATGTGCATTATCGAGAGGGCCCAACGATACCTCTCTGATACTCAGATAGACAAATCCTAATCTCGATCTATGCCAACCCAACAAACACCTTCGGAGATACCTGTAGAGCATCTTTATAATCACCCAGTTATGTTGTGACGTTTGATAGCACATAAGGCATTCCTCCTCTGGAGTTGCATAATCTCATAGTCGAAGGAATATGTATTTGACATGAAGAAAACACTAGCAATAAAATTGAATGATCAATATGGTTATTGGACCTGGAGTTGGTCAAGGTACTGCTGCAGGACAAGCTGTAGAAGGTATTGCGAGACAGCCAAAAGCAGAAGGTAAAATACGAGGTACTTTATTGCTTAGTCTAGCTTTTATGGAAGCTTTAACAATTTATGGACTAGTTGTGGCACTAGCGCTTTTATTTGCGAACCCTTTTTTTTAATCTTAAAAAAATTCTTTCGTACGGATGGGTCTTGTCCATCACATCATTCTCCTAATGATGTGATCCCGTTATCAAATGACAACTTATGTCCATGGTTAGGAAACCTTAACCATCTTTGATCAGTGAGCTAGTCAAGTAGAGGCTCACTAGGGACATAGTGTTTGTCTATGTATTCACACATGTATGTGGGTTTTCGATCAATACAATTCTAGCATGAATAATAAAAATTTATCATGAATGAGGAAATATAAAATAACAACTTTATTACTGCCTCTAGGGCATATTTTCTTCAGAATACCCCTCTCCGGAGCCCCGAACGGACTCCAGATCAGCCCTCCCGATGAAGAACAGGAGGTGGCGGCGGCTCCGTATCTTAAAACGCGATGAATCCTTCTCTCTAGTTTTTTTCTCCCCGAATAGTGTTATATAGGGTTGGAGTTCAGATCGGAGGAGGTCCATGGGGGCCACAAGCCCTCTAGGCGCGCCCCCTAGGCTTGTGGCCTCTGGGTGGACCCCCTCTGGATAATTCTTTCACCAATATTTTTATATATTTCAGAAATATTTATCGTAAATTTTCAGGTCATTCCGAGAACTTTTATTTTTGCACGAAAAACAACACCATGGCAATTTTGCTGAAAACAGCGTCAGTCTGGGTTAGTTCCATTCAAATCATGCAAATTAGAGTCTAAAACAAGGGCAAAAGAGTTTGGAAAAGTAGATACGATGGTTACGTATCAGACGCCGCCATGCAATTGGCTACTTTAAATGAATGTTCGTGGTGTTTTCTCGAGGCCACCATCAGTGCCTTCTACAAGGTCTTTTCTCAGCGTGCTTCGTGCTTGCCTCAACTCCAAAGCCAGCAGGTTGGTGCGCGGATGGCTCAGGCGACTAACCACTACAAGGAGGCCACCCACGATGTGGAGGCCTCGTCCTCTTCCAAGTTTAAGGAGCCCATCATCATCGATATCTCCAACAACGAGGAGTAGCTTGTTTTTTTAGCTTACTAAGGACCTAGGTTCAACTAGCTACGTCGGTTAAGCATGTTCGGTTTACCTATTGCATGTGCTGCTCCTACCTTTCCTTTAGAAATTCTAGTGAATTGTCCAATGTAATGTTGCTATGCAATCTGATCTTCTAGTATGTTATATATATTGTGCAATGTGGTGCTCGGTTAACTGTTTGGTTTACTTGTTGTGACGTTCAGTTAGCTGTTTGGTTCAATTCTGTAATGTGATGTTCAATTGTTGTGGGTACATTTTTGTATTGCTATGCATGTGAGAAAGAAATTGAATTTGGATGTACTAATTAAATACATGAGAAACATATACAGTTGCTATATTTCCAAGTTGTTAAGCATGCTTGGTTGGTTAACTGGTTTTTCCATGTGGCTTGAATTAATCTGCTGGATCTGCAGTGTGTTTATCTTTCATTAATCTATTTTACTGATAGTATGCCAACTCTCACTTAACCTGATCAATATATACCTTATATATGTTGCAGGGTAACAATGAGAGACACTCATGTTTATGATCGAGGTCTGCACATGCATGGTCCTTTAGCTAATAGCACATCACTGTGCAATTGCAGGAAACATTCTAATATTTAGGTTTTTAATAATTTGGTCTTGCACATGTACGTCCTGCTATCATGGGTTTAGACCCATTGTTCGACCCATTTTACATATGAGGAAATGAGATGTCCATGAATATCAGTCAAGTCAAGAAACTCAGAAAGATTGTCAGGATAAAGAAAATAGCGACAAAAAACAACAAGATCTTTGTCTGCATAATGAATAAGACTCCAGTCAACTATAGGATGGTACTAACTCTTTCACCCTTTTTTTCTTTGCGCCATTTCAAAATTTAGAAAAGATATTTACGCATATATCTGTTTTTAGTCCTTTCCAAAGAAGTTCAGTGATGATTACCTCTCAAACCACATGTATGGTCAAGAGGCGAGGAAGGTATTCATACAAAACCCATGGTATAATATCAAAGTCTTCCTTAAGAGAACAAAGGATGGGCGGGCAATCATCCACGGGCACTGGCCTAAAGTAGTAAGGACCTTCAACATCGTTGAAGGCTCAATATTCACCTTCAGCTTCAGCTGTTTTCCAGATGAAATTCATCTGTCTATTTACCATGTATGATGCTACCTTTTAAAGGTTTTAGATGTTGCATGTGAAACTTGGTGTTGTTCTATAATGGGTTAGTTATATGCCTATATGGTGTAACTGAGTGCTGAAACTATATGATTGTGTACTCTGATGTATTTTAATTATGTAATCATGGTTGCCATAATACGAATATGAAATATATTGTGTGATTGATATGAAATGAAAATTTGATTACTAAATGAACTAAAAACAGTAGGCTAATTAGCCTGCTTATTGGGTTTTTCTATTACAACTGGTTTCTCAATCAATTTTGTGGACGATGACATCAAAGAACCCACACAGTTCCTAGAAAGTACGGATGTCAGATCAATGCACAATCACACACGACTTTCGCCCGACAATCGTTTGCGTTAGGCCACCTTGCACAAATGTTTCCACATTAAAAGTGTGTGTGATGGACAGCCCAATGTCATACATTTTCTTCTTGGCACTATGTGATGTAGTTGAATAACGCAAATGATTAAATCATAAATATCGTCTGGGATGGAGACCCCTATCATAGACGAGGTTGTGCAGAAAATTGTGCGTGATGTACAATATGAACGGAAACGTATGTTGGGATTCACTGTGTGGGATGCCAAGCACATCGTCTCACACGATTTGTGTCGCGTAATTGTTTGTGATGTCTCACCTGATCACACACGAGCTCTTTTAGCACCGCATGTGTGACCGGAGGACCTATCGCCGACGATTTATCTAGGTCGTGTGGGATGGACTAGTGAATTGTTTGCATAGGGGGTAAAAATTGTTTGCATAGGAGGCGTCTGCACTAGTGAATCTCGGAGCTAAATCCAACACATCTCAGGTATGGGATCTCGAGCTGGTGATCTTGGCTTGATGGTAACGGGAAGGAGACACGGTATTTACCCAGGGTTGGGAGCTTGAAGAGGTAAAACCTTATGTCCTGCTTGTATTGTATTGATTGTGAATGGGGTACAAAGTACATGATGATCTACCTCGTGATTGTATGATGAATCTAACCTGCCTCTATAGACTAAAACCCTCGACTTATATAGGGACCGAGGGGTACCTATGGTTACACATGGTCGGTTGCATCTAGAGATAAACATGTTGAATATTTGAATATGTCTTGAAGTATACGCTAAGTCTTCAGAGGATTCCATCTTGAGTACGCCGAGGGCCATAGCTTGCGCGGCCCATTCTTCGGTTGCCGGTGGTCCTCGGCCCGGCCCATGAATGATAGGCTGACGTGGTGAGTAACCCCTAATTCAGGACACTGTCACATGGCGGCGGCAGTAAGAATGGTCGGCGCAGGTTGGCTAAACCCTAGCATGAGGAGGAATGTTGCGTTGCAGCCTGCATGTCCTTGGCGACAAGGGCCTCATTGTCCTCAATGGCGGCCTTTTGTTGCGCGGTGGCGACATCGAAGGAGGCCTAGGCGGCGGCGTCAAAGAAGGCATGGGCTTTCCTCTTCGTGGCACTGGCTCTACGACCAGCCCTCTTTGTCGTTTCTCAGGCGAGTTGCTATGGCTTGAACACCTTCTTGGGTTTCTTCTTCTTTGGGGGCGTAGAGCAGGCGACGGTGGAGGCTGGGATGGCCGCGTCGATGTCCTTTGGGGCGGTGGCCATGGCGGGAGCAGGAGGGGGAGGTTTTTTTTGGGACAGAAGGGGAAATGGGGACGTTGTGCCCTCAACGAGCGGGCCAGGGGAAGGACAAAGGCGTGCGTCCAGCGCGTCCGCGCCCTGTTCGCTTCGACGCAAACGTGGCCCAATTTGGGCCAAAAAATGGGTCGCAGACGGACAGAAAAAATACGCCCGTCCATTTGTGCCGGCGTGTTGGGTCGCATCTTCTATCTATTTCGGCCCAAACAGACATAGACAGACCAAATGCGGTCACGCGTTAGAGTGGCATAACTCAAAGTAGCGTCACACAGGCACATCAGATGGATGCCAAGTGTTGCGGTGTTGATCTGTTATCAGTTTCTCACTCGCTTGTTGTATTGTGGCTTCCCACTAGTCATGTTTTTCTCACAAATTGGGTGCAGTTGTCCTGTAGATTAAGGAAGGACATTAAGAGTAGATTTTCCATACAATGCCTATTTATGGGATGTAGTGACTGCTCTATTTAATCAACCTAATTACCACGCAAGGGCTATCAATCACAGCACGAAAGAAGGAAGGAAGGCAAGGAAATCACGAAATACATTATTTGGACTCTCATTCTCTCGAGTTTTTGCAAACACATAGGCATTCTTGACCAGGGCGCTAGGCCTATGAAATAGCAGAACTGGGGGCCCGGGGTGGCCGCCCTGCTCCCCCCACCACCCCCTCCCGGGTCGGGCCTGAGCTTTGCCTACCCGGACTCATGTCGTCATCGGGCTTGGACGTAACCAGATAGTAGACACCGCTAATATTCGTTCCTGCCTCGATATATGTCCCACATTTATTTTAAAACTTTAGTTTGAACATTAATTTATTTGGAACAACTCAAAGTCTAAGTGGTCAATAAGATGATGAACTAACAAGTAGTAATACCAAGTGCCTCACAAAGATGATGTAGGAGACCCAAGCCCTATTCTTGTCCAAATAACTACAAACCTTACACCACCACACGGTCACATTGCTCTCCATCTTTAGAGAGCGAAGAAGATGAGGATGATAATGACGAAGATGAAGTTGAAAATCCACAAACCCCATCCTCCATCATGCCCAAGGTCGCGGACGCGTGGAAGTTGATCGGGGCTGCCGGGTCCACCGCAACGTGTCCACGAGCCGTGCATGGTGTTCTTCGACACCATACGCCACTAGTCGCAGGCATCTGTTTCGAGTCGGTGTATTGTCAGAAAATGGCCGAGCAAAGCTGCAACTACTAGGAAAGCAAATGACGGTGAGCGAGAAGAAAAGAAACACCATAGCGAAGAGGGAAACAATTCAAAACCTCAACTGACGCGAAGAACCAACACTGCCAAGCCACCGACAATGACAAACAGAGCCTAAACACAAAACTGACAAATCTGACCTAGCAGCAAAAGCCACGGGGCGTCGGCCGCTGGCTCCGGCAACAAAGCACGGACGGCACGGAGAAAGCTCGAAGAAGCCCGTGCAAAGCGAAATGAGAGGAGGGCCAATGTGTTTCGCACACGACCTGCGGTGTAAAAGAACGGATTTATAGCAAAACGCAACCGACCTAGGGAAAACCAAAGTGCCACAAAACACCACGACTCGGCACACCTTTAATCGCACAGGCCGAACACCATCCCCGAGCGGCTAAATTTCGTGTTGACCCTTCTGCGAAACTTAATCAAAATCTGACCCTAGTCTTAAAAAATTTCAAGATCTGACCCTTTTTCCTACCGCCATTGATTTTGGCGATAAGGTTTAACTACCTACCGCCATGGTCTCTGGCGATAGGATTTGACTGCGCCGTAACATTTATTTAACATGGAAAATACCCTACCGCCAGAATTCTTGGCGGTAACCCATTATACCCTACCGTCAGGGTCTTTGGCGGTAGGGTCGTAAAACAAAAGCCCGCGCTGTTCTGATAAACTAGGTTGCACTGCTCCCCTCAAACAGAAAGTTGGCTGCACGTGGGCTGCTGGGTGCTACTCTGTGCTACCGTGTGCATGCATGAGATGGATGAGCTGCATGCAGTGCTTTGAATGCATCGGGCGCTGTGTGCGTGCATGGATGGATGGATGTGCTTGCTGCATGCATGGATGGATGCGCTGCATGGTGTGCACTGAATGCATAGGCCCTGTGTGCATGCATGGATGGATCGATGTGATGCATGCATGAGATAGAGAGATGGCAGCCCGATTCACACGTAGGAAAAACTTACCGTCAAATTCTTTGGCGGTAGGATTGCGTAGCCTACCGTCAAGGGTTCTGGCGGTAGGGTATTTTTCATATTAAACGGAGGTGATGGCGCAGTCAAGTTCTCCCGCCAATGATCCTGGCGGTAGGCAATTATACCCTACCGCCATCAACCCTGGCGATAGGAAAAGGGTCAGATCCCAAAGTTTTTTAAGACTAGGGTCAGATCTTGATTAAGTTTCATAAAAGGGTCAAAACACGAAATTTAGCCTCCCCGAGCATCCCCTCACGAGCCAGCATAGTTGGCAGACCCAGCATCTCGGGTTCGTTTCTCACAACCCAAGATGTCTCGCGTGAACAACGTTGCGCCCGCTCTTACCTGGATCAGGCTAACGAAATAACCCAGCACAGAGTGACTGACAGTGCGCCCACATGTGCCCGTGTGGTGCCGAACGAAACAGTTCGTCGCCACCGCGAGCAAAACAACCAACCCCCACGCTCCCTTGTCGCTCCCCGCAGCGGCCCGAAGAAACCCTACCGCCGCCGCCGCCCCACCCCACCCCTTCCCTCGCTGCCGCTGGAGGGCACCGCCGGGCAAAGCCCGTGCAGTGTCGGCGACGGCGGGGCTTGTCCTGTCTCGCGAAGACCAAGAGCAGCACGGGGGCAGCTCATCTTCTGAGATGCGGGGCGCGTCAGCCTTCTGCTGGTCGTCGCCGGCGCGCGCGGTAGTGGGAGCGAAGGTTCGCGGCGCGGGCGTGCACGGCCCGGGCGAGGAGCTGGAGTGCAAGGAGCGGGCGTGCGCGGCCCAGACGGGGCGCGGGCATGCGCGACCTCGGCGCGAGGGGCGCTGCTGGATGGCGAGGCGCACAGGGTGCGGGAGAGCGTGGTGGGTGCTCGAGGTGGCGTGCGGCTGCCGGGCGCATGGTGCGGATCTGTGGTGCGCGGGGCGTGGGAGGCGCGCCGGTGGCGCCCCAGCGCGGATCCGCCGGGTGGCGGCCGGTTGTCCTCGGTGGCCAGTGATTCTCCGCTCGGCGACCATGGAGATGCCGGATCTGTCGGAGGCGTGGGTTCCGCAAGCAGCAGGGCTCGATCTAGGTTTCTGCTGGTAATGCGGGCGAGGTTGTGGGAGATGAATGGCACCTCGCCTGGTGTTGCATCCTCCTGTTTGGTGGTTCGGTGAGCTTGACGCGGCTTCGGGTGGGAGGACGAGATGGTGGTGGCTGGAGGGAGAGGAATGGCCTCGTTGCGGTTGTTGCATCCTTCGTCGAGAGAGGAATGGCCTAGAGACGTTGCATCCTCGGGGAGAAGAATGGCGTCGTGCTGGTTGCATCCTTCCGATGGGAGACGAATGGCGCCGCTAGGGGTTGCATCCTCCGTCCAGTGGGGGATGCGGATGCAGGGTTGGAAGCACGCCAAGCTCGCCGGGGAGGTGCGGTTGGCCGTGGAGGCAGGGATAGTGGTTCGATGTGTAGGCTGATCGGATACTTGGTTCGGGCTATGCATGTGAGACTGCCAGCGAAAGTCGTACTCGAGTTCCGGTCGGGGTCGTCGATGGCGGCACTTTCGAGTGTCGCTCCCTCGTTGGAGGCATCGATGTAGCTGCTTTCATCTTGCCTTTTCCGAGGTGTTCCGCGGGAAACCCTTGATCTAGTTTAGATCGAACGATGGCGGCGCCATTCGGCGTCGTGTTCTCTCTTGGGGGCATCGTCTTGAAGATGGATCCGGTCAGAGGGGCCCGAATGTCGTGAGGGTGTATGTGTTATTGGCCGAAAGTCTGTTTGTATGGTTTTTGGGTCCGGTTTCCCTCATAAACTGGACCAACCTTCTTTCTCCTGATCAATGAATTTGGTAGATCAACTACCAACATTTGAAAAAAAAAACAGCCAACCCCGACACGAATGATTCTGACAGTTGGGCCCCATGCAAGCGCTGGCGCTCCGGGCGCGCCGCAAGACCCGATTGTTGGGAGCAAACCGACCCGGGTGAGGGTGCCCTGCGTGCAAGCCACCGCACACGAGCGCGGCGCATGCCTAGCTGGTACATGAACTAGCCTGACAGGGTCTGAAGACGCTGACAAGCAGACCTGGCTGGCCCGTCGCTCCCGGCGCAGCGCGCGAAAGGGCGCACGTAGGCGCGTTGAAAGGCACTTTATGATGGTGGCCCCAGGTCGCGTCTGCGGTCATCCATCATGAACACCAGAGGCACGCCGCCCAGGTGCTCGACGTCCAGGTAAATCAGATGTTGTGAAGAACTCTAGGGAGGCGCAAAGGATACGTATAGTCGGGCCCCACGCATGAACCAACCCTGGGGCCAAAGACGCCGACAGGCAGGTACGGCCTCCCCTTTTCGCCCGAGCGGGCGCGTGAGAGTATGCACTCAAGCACGGACGAAACCACCCCCTGATGATGGCCTATGATCAGGCTGGTCATAGTGGGGAGTAACTTAGACTAGTATCATGCATAGTAACATAATAGTAGGAATATACATGGCTTTATTTATTAACTTGTAGACTCATCTTGTCTCGGGAAACGCTATGTTACAGTAACATATCATGTTATCACTTCTCATTAACTACCTGTCACATAAGCAAAAATTTATTGAAGTGCGATATGTTACTACCTAAGTTACTCCCACTATGACTAGCCTCACGCCCGCGGTCCACCCGTCACGGAACCTGAGGCGCGCTGCCTAGATAGATCGAACGACGCGAAGTTCCATGATGGCACGCCACCGCCAAAAGAAAGGCGCGAAGGGCACTCTCGCCCACGAAGCCCCAGGGAGGTAGTACTCAATAGGAGTAATTATCTGGCTTTGGTTTGGCTATCTGTAGAGCAATTGTACGCACGGGATTGGGCAAGCAGTGCTAGCTAGACTTTTGGGCTGGGTGCCGACGATTTTGCGTGCGCTCGTGACTTACCCCTTCGCCTCTCCTTCAAGCGAACAGGCGGCTAGGGTTTCCATCTATGTCAGGCGGTGCCATCGATCTGCCTCGTCTCATATGACCTTAGGGTCATGGGGCTACGTTGCATTTCGGCCCTTACCGGTGAGACGGCTCCGTTTTAATATGTATCTTTGAGTTTTGCTAGGGTTTGTCATGTTTGGAAAGACGAGATGGATGCATTTCCCTCAAGACGGAATAAGGTTCTGCACTATTAGCCCTCGTCTGAGTGATGTGTCTAGTATCATCGGAGGGCGTATGGACGTGTCTCCTGCGGATCTCGCGGGATTGGGTCAGTGGTTGTCTTTGGTGGATTCGCTCAGATTCGGTCTTCATTCGACTACATCAGTGTGTCTTCATGTTGGATTCTTCATATCCACGCTTCTCTTCATCGGCGGTAATTGTTGTTTTGGTGTGCTGATCTTATGGGGTCTTAATACGGGTCTTAACACGACGACTTTCCGGTTGTCTATTACGACAAGTTTTGCCCGGCAACGGTGAGGGAGAGGTGATGACGGCGGCACCTTCGGCTCATTTCAGTGCTTATAGTCATCACTGGGTGGTTCACGGATCTAGATGCAATTTTACAGATCCAGATACAATTTTATTATTTCTAGTGTTTATTGTACTGTCATGATTGTTGATGAAATAAATCAAAAGTTACCCTGCAAAAAAAATCAAAAGTTCGCCAGGAAAAAATGGGTTAGAATAAATCAAAAGTTTGCCTGGAAAAAATGGGTTTGGTGCCTGCGGGGCATGCTCCGGACCTGGGACGCCGTCAACAATTGCTTCGAACACGCGACGGCAATGGACAGCCGATAAAAGGATGGTCATGGTCCACTAGAGAGAGGAGCTAGCACAGCGTCGAGAGAGAAATAGCCTAGGCGAACCATTACGACCACTTGGCAGTGGCATTTTGGTTGTCAATTCACAGTATTCCACTTCAATCTTGGTGAATCTAGCGCTCAAGAACTATAATCTCTAGGGCATATCCTTAGACAACTTGTGGCAAGCAAAATGGTTTTGCTATGAACCAGTCTGGCAAAAAGTGTCTACTAACAGTACTCTTAACTCTAATGGCGTTAAAAAATGAGCCGAATGTTTAATTGCAGAGATGTCAGCAAGCAAACAAGCCATAAACATCATTTAAGAAATAACCTTATAATTCATAATCGAAGTCCTTGGTAAAGTCCTATGGAAAAGCAAAATAACTTTAGCAGCTCGAAATAACAAATGGTTTGAAGATTCAGCACTGTGCCCAATGTTAAGATTGTTTCTCTGCTGTCGTGACAAACAACCAACCGATGAAAAGAAAATTTGACGTCTGTGTGCCCTACTTGATGTACTGGGAGACCCACTTAAACCCATCGCCATAGCCCATCTTGCGGACAACGCTGCACATGAAGACCTCAAGAGGCCGGACATTGGAGTCAACAAGATTCACCTTGCCCTTCCCAGTTGTGAAGTTGCTAAGGCCTAGGTGATACCGCAGCTCTTCTTCAGATGCTGCATATGGAATGTCAATCTTATTGCCAAGGATGAGAAATGGGACATTTGCCAAGGAATCATCAGAAAGGAGAGCATCAAGCTCCTTTTTCGATTCAGTAAACCGCTCCTTGTCATATGCATCTACCAAGTATACTACAGCATCAACCTGTTGGGACAAAAACAAAGTTAGCGGGAATATTCAGTGTCTTCACTCAGCGCATGAATAATGACAGGGCCATTTGGTAAAAAGAATATGCATATCCAACCATGCATGAGTATCCAAATAAGTTGGCATAGAGCAGCAGATGGAAACAGCAAATTTACCATAAATGTCCACACCGAATAATGCGTTGCTACAATTGTAAGCGGAATGACATAGGGTGAGAAACACTAAAAGGATAGGCCAATAAATAATTCAGTTCACTATCCAATAATAAGAGCAGCTGACCCTCATATTAAAGGAACTTGGGAGCTTAAACCACACATACAGCAAATTGTGATAGCCAAATAATCAATATACCACTATGACAGCTAACAAATTGTTGCATTGTAGAAAACTACCAACTCCACGCAGGTTTATATGTTGTATGATGACTTAATACTGCCTGGTGAAAATCCTAGGATGCACTACCGGGGGCATGGTCGAAATGCAGGAGTACCACATGAACTTTGCAGAAAACTGCAACTATAATTCGTAGATGATTTCTGTAGAATTCTCACTTCTCGAATGGGGCACAACAAATTGATTACGGAAAGCATAGATAATTCTGTTACATACCACCAAGTGCACATAGGATTTTAGCAAGGCAGTCTTTAAACTAAGTAGCAGAAGTGGCAGAGAAGGCAAATGCAAATGCAAATGGAACACACAAAGAGAAGAATATTGCACATAGAACACGAGAATAGCTCAACAGTAATAAAATCTCAACATACGAAAATTCGTTTCTGAATCCAGGCTCAGATGCTCTCAAAATCAAGGCCTTCAAGTCTTATCAAGATTGGCGATGTGTGTTTTATTATTGGCTGTATCTCTTCCGTATGGTCACTGCAAATAAAATTGGCCCAGCATTTATATCTGGTAGGTAAACATCCGGTGCATTCTACCAAGAGAAGCACCACCTAACGTCCTGAGTCGTGTCGTGCAATAACGCACTATTGATAGCCCAAACAGCCACCAACCCATCGATCCCATTCTCACGTAGCATTTCTGATCCAGGCTATTCCACCAATCTCGCTTCATTCCCCACATCCACGTCGCCTTCCATGTCAGCCTCTGGATCCTCACCTCTAAGGCTGCACCGGCCTTCTCTCCTCTTCTCCGAACAGATCCGGACCAACCTCGCTGAGAGAAGTGAGATCCATGGTGGACGGTGCTCAGGTGGTGACTACAGAACGTAGGAGGAAGCCCCTCGGCGACCATGAGGCCCAACACGCTGGTCCCAAGATGACCTCAGTGTTCCCCCTTCCCCTGTGTCATGGATCTGGAGGTCATCGTGTCACCATCACCGGCCACCACCGATGCTGCGGCGACTCTTACTCTCCTTGGCAGTAAAGGTGTGATGGAACCAGATAGACCTCGCTGTTGGTGTGGGCCTTGACGTGATCCTTCTTCACGACGTGGACAACAACGAGGGAACAAGGATTCTACCAGTGCATCCGATATGACATAAGCATTTGTACACATTTGTTACTTGATTCTCTTCAGATTCATAATTTGTTCAGTGTAGTCGCATTGTGCTTTTCATCGTGTTCAACCACTAGTGTGCTTTTTTGACTTCCAAGATGTTTATGCCACTAGAGTCAACACCCACCAACATGGCTAAGATGGATCAACATGTTTCTGCTCCATGTACCAGAATCAATTCATCTAAACTCTAAACAGCCGCCCGGGCTAGGCGATAGGTCCACCGTATGCACCTGTTCACACAGGTATACACGACTATTCCATGAAACATTCCTGTGACCTCAGATATCATTTCCCGAATCCCAAGAGCAGATGTAACAGACAGGATACCATGTGCATCTGAGCCTCGGCACCAAAACGCTCCTCTCTCTAGCATACATACATGAAATCTATTGGGTTTTTTCTTAGCACAGATATGTGCACCAACCCTTTCGAGTTCAAACTTGTTACATGCAGAACTACTTAGAAAGGTTGGCAATTGTCATTTCGGCAATTCAGTGTTCCTTGAGTACTATTACAAAGGCCAACATTAAAGTAACAACAGTCGCTCTTTTCAACAATTAAACGCAGAGGATAGAAATGACGAGAAGGAATCATCTCTCAGATAGATCTGACTATTCAGCAAAGGCAGCCTAATACAGATATACTAGAAGAGATTGACGCTAACCTTTGCGTAGTAGTCCTTCCAGACCCGTCGAGCGATCTGGTGGCCGCCGAGGTCGAAGGCTTTGAACTTGATCTTGCCGATGCTGAGCTCCTCGGACGTGGGGTGCTGCGTCGGCTGGTGCTGCACCAGCCGCTGCGTCCATTGAAACACACAGAAGCACGGGTCAGATCTACCAGATCGGATCAGATCCAGGGAGTGAGATCCCGTGTACGTACCTCGTCCTTGAGCATGTGGAGGAGAGTGGTCTTGCCGGCGTTGTCGAGGCCGAGGAAGAGGATCTTGGCCTCCTTCTGCCACAGGCCGAGGGAGGCCAGCACCCCGTAGAACCAGTCCCACAGGAACATCCTATCTGCTGGCCTTCTCCTACTCGCACACCCCTTCCACTGGGCTGGGTTTTCTGGGGCCTATCCTGGCGATGGCGGCGACAGAGATCGCCGGATGGATCTGGGGCTGGTGGGAGAACAAACCGGGGACGAACCGAGGGAGGCGAGGATGGATCTGAATCTCTTTCTCTTGCTGCCTGCCTATTCTTTGCTTGGCTGGGGTTGATTAAGACATTAACTGCTCGGCCTCGGCGTGAGAATTCAAGGGGCGAGGCGAGGTATGGTGGGCACCACGCGTACTGCACGTGGGGCCGGCTTTCTCCTAATCTTTACCTAATAATAAAGAGAATTGGGTTTCTGTTCGTACGTCATTCAAATTGCCCTCAAAGTTCGCAGAAAATTACCCACTATGCCATCCGTAAGTAAAACGATTCGTTTTATTTCAACATCGCCGCCAGGTTTACTTCTTAAAGTATAATACGCTAATGTTACAGAAGAATTTAAATAGCGCAATGGCTAAGGCAACGGTCTGCAGGCGACCCAGGTTCGATCCCTGCTTCCCTCCCCTTTTTTCTGTGTACGTGCCTCCTCCTCTCGCACGCCCTAACGGGCCGACCCATGTGCGTATGGTGGCGCCCCTGTTTTGCTTTTTACTTTTTCATTTTTATTTTTCGCTTTTCTTCTTTAAGTTAATTCGGAATTTTCAAGAACTTATGAGCTTTAAAAATATACTAATAATCATAAATTGTTTATGAATTCAAAAAATATTTGAAAATCATGTAATTTTTCGCATATTATAAAAATATTCACAAATCAAAAAATAGATGTTCATGAAATAAAAAAATGTTCATAATTTTTTAAAAATAATCCAGTATTTAAAACATATTCTGAAAAATAGAAAAACATGTACATGAATTGTAGAAAATGTTCCAAAAAATTGAAACATGTCTATAAATAATTAACAAAACGAACCGTCGCCTGCATAGAAATTCTATTAGGGGATCTGTGGAGGTCGTTTTATGATTTTACTTAGTCCCTTTGCGTCTGCTTTAAAAATGGTCTTCGTGTTTCATACAACGTTGAGACCAAAAAATAGACATAGCTTCCTATTGCTTAGTTCTCGTAAGCTATGCAAAAATGATAAATGTCTATTTTGCCTTCATACATAGCTATGTTTATTCTGGAACCACAGTACTGGTATGGTAAACACCCCTACGCTAGGTCAAGATGAGGCACATCATTCATCACTTAGCTCAAGCAGCGTCTATCAATGCAGTTTGCTCAGCCATTTTTTCGTTGTGGCGCCTTAGGAAATCAAATCGTGATCAAACCATCACATGTTTAGTTTTCTAAATGAATTTTTAGAAGTCCCTTATTTCATCATGACATCACTTAGACATAGTTTGTGAAATGATATTTTAAAAGTCCTTATCTCATCCTGACATTTAATTTAGACTTTTTTTATATCTAGCACACCTACATAATCTCCCGTTGCAACGGGTATATTTGCTATAATAAAGCAAATTGGGTTTATTCTCGTCCGTCATGGCATTTTTCAAAAAAGTCCCTCTATTTCAGATAATTCAACCCGCAGTCCTGTTTTAAGTCACACCCGAACCGTTATTTTACATTTTTTGGAAACCTCCCTTTATTTTAGGTAATTCATCCTCGGAACATATTTAAGTCAAACAAATGCTTTTCTAAATCATTCATATCTTTTAAACCGTAACTCCGATTTGAATATATTATATATGAAGTTTGATTAGAAAAATACGTAGAATATGAATATGAGATTATTTTTACCTGTTAAGTATTTTTAATATTATTTTGGAAGATAGTTAAGTCAAACAAATGAGTTTCTAAATTATACTCCCTCCGTAAAGAAATATAAAAGCATTTAGAATACTACTTTAGTAATCTAAATGCTCTTATATTTTTTTATAGAGGGAGTACGTATCTTTTAAACCGTAACTCCAATTTTAACAAGTTATATATGAAATTTGATTAGAAAAATCTATGGAATATGAATATGATGTTAATTCTACCTGAAATATTTTTAAAATGTTGTTTTAGAAGCAAACTTGTAATTTATAGGGCACGTTCCTTTTTCTTTTGTACCGGCGGCGATCCGAATTGCAAATAAACACCCCCCTATAACCATATAGGAAAAAAAACATCAATAACTACACATGCATATCTCTGAAAAACGTCGCAGGAGAAAATAACAGATTTCTCATCACGAGAGTGAGAGATTGAGAGGGAGAGAGAGAGGAAGAGAGAGACGCCTTAGAATTAACCATATTCAAACACGTTTTAATTTGTTTGTGTGAACACCGAGGCCATCGCCGGCGAGGGTGAGAAGGAGGATAACCGGCAGCACAAATATGATGCCTCGCTAAAATAAAGGGGATGGACGTATTGTAGTCTTCAGTGATGGTCGTGTGTTATGTTTTCTCTCCCGTTGCAACGCACGGGCTCTTTTGCTAGTTCCTTCTAATCGATTTCTCTGCGAATGCGTCCTCCCATTTTCGCTATCTTTTTTCTTTTGAGGGAAAAAATATCCCTATCTATTCTTTGATTCTTCAATTCTTTGAGGATCTCTAGATTTTTATTCCTAAATAGATACAAGCCACTATTTTTCTTTAACGTGCAATGATGGGTTAGTTCTTTCAGGGTTTATGGTCGGGTGTGAAAATAAGCTGGCGCCTCCTCGGGTCTTTCCCAAAGCTAGGGCTTCTTTTCCTATCCCTATCCTCCGCGTCAACCTGTACCGGACCCAGAGTCAAAACTAAAAAGAGAATGAAGTCTCGAAAACTCTTAATTAATAAATATCCGTGCGCCCATTTTGCTTATCCTTCTCATTCTACAAGTCTAATCTAAAATTTTACTATTTATAAAAAACCTACTAGTTAAGGTTAACTAATAAAATAAACTAGATAAGGGACACCTTATTTCCACATCTGAATATAAGTCCAAAAGAACTGGCTCGTGTCACATAAATAAATTATGCGTGCAACTCATAAATTAGAGAGAATTTCTTGTTTAACACTACCCTAAAATATGATGCCCTATTTGACACTGCAAAAATATTTCTTCCCTATCTAACTTCAACTTTAAATTTTGTTCCCAATATAACATTTTTATTCATTTTCTGAGGTAACAGTGTTAAATGGCACATGAAATGACATTTTTGCCCTCAAACATCTATTTGATCTTTTTTTTGCGGGGTATCTATCTGATCATTAGTTGGGGGTGCGCCCTCTCCTTTCTCTTGTATCTCTCTGGGTCCGCCCTCTCCTTTCCCTTGTATATCTTCTGATGTTTGTGCGTGAGTTCTTCTTGGATGCTACGTGCGTGTATGATGGGTGCGTGAGTTTCCCTTGCGATGCCTGCGTATGAGTAGGTCAGACGCATCGCAGCAGTCCGGATATTCTCGATCGTTGATGCCTTTCCTTGCCCCCACGACCAAGTTGATCTGCTCCTTGCCAACACGCCTGGAAATAAAAATATTTCTTTAACCAAGTATTCAGGTATGTATGTGTGCTTGCCTGTACGGGCATGGATATTCGAGTATGTGTACGTGTGTCTTCGGCCGCCGCAGGTACTCAGGTATGTACAGACGGTAAGTATCGGATGGGCATGATCATGTCATCACCATGTACTTGCTCACAATGCATCCATGGATGGGTACGTGAAGGAGAACCCACATGCATGAATGAGTCACTAACTAATGTGCCAGTACACGTGTGTGTGCTTGACGTTGTTGTTTTCTTTCTTCTTTTTCTACAACGTCAAATATAAGTATTTTGACATAGCTCCATACAAAACCACTTCAAACAAAAAAACACATAGGCATGGGAAAGAGGAGTAAAAATATCATATATTAGTTACAGGGGTTATATTGTCATTTCATGTGCAAGTTAACACTATTAGCTCACAAAATGGATGGAAGTGTTATTGTAACGCCCTCGATGCGGCTATATCTCCCACATGTCGAAGCACGACTTAGAGGCATAACCGCATTGAAAGCAATGTCGCAAGTGAGGTAATCTTCACACAACCCATGTAATACATAAGGGAAAGAGATACATAGTTGGCTTACAATCGCCACTTCACACAATACATGAGTAAAGCATTACATCATACAGATACAATCAAGGTCCGTCTACGGAACCAAAATAAAAGAAGACTACCCCAAATGCTACACAGATCCCCGATCGTCCCGACTGGGCTCCACTACTGATCAACTGAAAAGAAACAACACAATGAACAAGATCTTCATCGAGCTCCTCCTTGAGCTCGGGTGCGTCACCTGCACGGTTTCATCGGCACCTGCAAACTGGTTTTGGAAGTATCTGTGAGTCACGGGGACTCAGCAATCTCACACCCGCGAGATCAAGACTATTTAAGCTTAAAGGTAGGACAGGGTAGTGAGGTGGAGCTGCAGCAAGCGACTAGCATATATGGTGGCTAACATACGCAAAAGAGAGCGAGAAGAGAAGGCAAAAGCACGGTCGATGAACTATGATCAAGAAGTGATCCTAGAACAACCTACGCCACGCATAACTCCAACACCGTGTTCACTTTCCGGACTCCGCCGAGAAGAGACCATCACGGTTACACACGCGGTTGGTGTATTTTAATTAAGATCAACTTCGGGTTTTCTACAACCGGACATTAACAAATTTCCATCTGCCCATAACCGCGGGCACGGCTTTCGAAAGTTCAAACCCTGCAGGGGTGTCCCAACTTAGCCCATTATAAGCTCTCACGATCAACGAAGGATATTCCTTCTCCCTGGGAAGACCCGATCAGTCTTGGAATCCCGGCTACAAGACATTTCGACAGTAATAAAACAAGTCCAGCAAAGCCGTCCGATGCGCCGACATCCTGATAGGAGCTACACATATCTCGTTCTCAGGGCAACACCGGATGAGACAGGCTACGAGTAAAACCAGGCTTCGAGTTTCCCCGAGGTGGCCCCGCGGGCGTCTCGGTTCGGACCAACACTTAGACAAGCAATGGCCCGGGGGGGCTAAAATAAAGATGACCCTCGGGCTGGCCGACCCAAGGGAAAGGGATAGGTGGTAGACAAATAGTAAAACCAATGTTGGGCCTTGCTGGAGGAGTCTTATTCAAAGTGAACTGTCAAGGGGGTCCCATAAATCACGCGACCGCGTTAGGGACGCAAAATCCGGGAACATAATACCGATATGATGGAAACTAGGGCGGCAAGAGTGGAACAAAACACCAGGCATAAGGCCGAGCCTTCCACCCTTTACCAAGTATATAGATGCATTAATTAAATAAGATATATTGTGATATCCCAACAAGTAAACATGTTCCAAACAAGGAACAACATCTCCATGTTCCAACAAGGAACAAACTTCATCTTCACCTGCAACTAACAACGCTATAAGAGGTGCTGAGCAAAGCGGTAACATAGCCAAACAACGGTTTGCTAGGACAAGGTGGGTTAGAGGCTTGGTTTAACAATATGGGAGGCATGATAAGCAAGTGGTAGGTATCGCAGCATAGGCATAGCAAAAGAGCGAGCAACTAGCAAGCAAAGATAGAAGTGATTTCGAGGGTATGGTCATCTTGCCTGAAATACCGCAGGGAAGAAGAACGAGTCCATGAAGAAGACAAACGGACGAAGTCGAACAAATCGTCACAACTCCGGAACGAAACCGAAGCTAACGAGAGAAGTAACCCAGAAAGAAACAAACAACATAGTAAACAACCATCACATAAACATGGCATGATGCACAATCAAGTATGATGCATGTCCGGTATAAATAAGCATGGCATGGCAAAGTGCAACAAGCAATACTACAAGTTAAGTGGAGCTCAATATGCAACGGGTTGCATATTGGAGAAACACCACATCAATTATTTAGTTCTCTCTCGGTTATGTACCCAACAATATTAAATGTTGTTAAGCATGTCAAGAGGTGAAACATAAAGGGATTATCTATCTAAACAATTTAAACGGGGCCGGATATAGCAAACCACAAATCCGGTAAATCCCCAAATGCATTAGTAAATTAACGCAAACAACAATTTAAACCATCTTAATGTTGTTAACATGATGCGGATGACATGATCAAGTTTTAAGCCATATTCATGAGAATGTCGATAAAAGCATATTAAGGAGCATTTTTGTCATCGTGGCGGAAACAAAAGGGGTGCCACGGCGACGATAATGAAACGGTGCCACGGCAACGTTCCGGTTCCGGTAACTCGATTGAGATACCGATGCAAAGGAGAAGTGTGCGGTTGCGTGCAGAAGATGGTGGGGCGCTCCCGGATACCGGGTGTCCCACGAGTTGGCGACAAGGAAACGAGTGACAAATTGGACATGGTGCAAACACGAGCAGCTCAAACATCGCAAGCATTCGTTCACGGACGTCGTCTCAGGGTTATACCTTCGGAGCGTGCAAAGGAGACGGTTCTCGTTCGTAGAGGGAAGTAGAGGAAGTAGTCGTTCTCGGGCGTCGAGGGAAGTAGTGGTTCACGCGACGGTAGTCGAAGTAGTCGTTCTCACACGCTCTAGGGTCGACGGTAGAGGTACTCGTGATCTTGGCGGCGGTAGACGTTCACGTTCGTTTCAGAGAGGTACTTGATGACTCCAACATCTTTGGGGCGACGGTAGAAGTACACGGTCCACGAGACGTCGATCGTTCGGGGTCCGATTTGCGGGTCTTGCCGACATGAAGGGGTACTTGGCGTTTTGTAGAGGTACTCTCGATCTTGGCGACGGTAGGCGAACTTGGTGGTCCTCATCGTCATGAAACTTGGCATCCTCTCGGCCTTGGCAGCGAAGAAACGAAACACCATGGTCGTGGTACTTGGCGCGTCCGGTCTTGGCATCCCAACTAGGATCACAGATGTATGGGGTGCAAGTTATGCCAAGGTGGAATTTGGCAGCGAGCATGGAGGCTTCGGGGCTGCGTCTTGGCGAACCAACGACGGTATGGCCTCGAGGTTGCACAGTCAAGTCGAGCAGCGGCACGACACAACATCAGGCAGAGCCATGGCAGCACGGTGCATCCCAAACGGCGAGCTCGGGGTTGCTCGAGGCCGTGCGACAAGGCGACAAGGACGAGGCACATCAGGGCAGCATTGCGGAAGGTGCATAGGCGAGGATGAAGCAGATAGGTGTCCGGGGTGCCCTGACGCAACGGAGGCGGGGCAGAGGAGGGCAGCGGCGACGCGCTTGCTGGATGGAGCAGGGGCGGCGAAGCGGAGCAGAGCAGCAGCGCTCGTGCTCAGCGGCGGGGCAGCGAATTCGCGATGTAGACGGAAGCAAAGGGCGACGCGAGGCAGGGGGCGCCGGAGTTGGCCTCCAGTGGTGGCGCGGGAGGCCTGACATGGCGTCCTGGCGAGGCAACGACGCGGAGGAGGGCCGACGAGGGGGCACGATGGAGCTCAACGGGCGTGCTCCGACGGAGATGCTTGAGCGGGGGCGGACGCGGAGGAGAGGAAAGAGCGGTCGTCGACCTGCTGGGCTCCGGTGGCGCGGTTCGACGAGGACGAGGTGGAGGTCGGGTGCTGGCGCGCGGAGGAAGATGGGGATCGAGCGCGAGGAGAGGGAGAGGGGGCCGGGCACTGGCGGTGCTGGAGGGAAGGAGATGGGGATCGGGAGGGGGTTCGATCGGGCTAGGTTTAGGTTAAGTGGGGCGGCTGGGCCTTAGAGGCCGGCCCGGTAGAGAAGAAGTGGCCAGAGGCCATCTGGGCAGCTGGGCTAGGCTCTCTGTCTCTCTCTCACTAATTTTCTTAAAAGAAATAGAGAGAAAGGAAAAAGAAGGGAGGGTTAGGGAAAAGAGTTTGAGCAGGAGGACAATTTTCCTGGACTCCTAAGAATAAGCATGACCACAGAAAAATAGAAGTGGCAAGATTGCAGGAATAAATTCAAACTCATTTGAATTTAATTCAAATGGGTTTGAACTAGGACTAGGTTTGATGTAGCCAAAAAAGGTTGAGAATTTAGGTGGAGCTCCGGAAAAATGACGAAAGGATATATGGCAAGGTTAGAGGCCAAGAATTGAAATAATAAGAGGCATTGGGATTTTGCAAGTGTGTTATGGTGATTCCAAAGAATGGATTATTTTATAATAGCTCCACTAATATCGGGAGGATATATTATAAAGAGAACTCACCATGTGAATTCCCTCAATTTAATTGGACCGAAGATCCATACGATTTATTTAGTTGAGGTTTTTTTAAAAATTAAATGACATGCTGGCATGATGACATGATGCAATGCAAAAATAAAAGGGGAGGCACAAATGAAACACACGGCGAAACCCGGAATATATGGAAGTCTTCTGAAGCATTGGTCTCGGGGCGTTACATTTATATTGGGAACAAAGTTTAGAGTCCGGGTTAGATAGGGAAGACATATTTTATCAGTGTTAAATAGGGAAGATGATTTTAAAGTAGTGTTATATAAGGAATTCTTTCCATATATTATAATTTCTTTTCACTACTGTATGCATGCATCGGTAGCACATCATTTCCAAATAGTTACAACCTACTACTCATCCTCATTTCTAAGGCTGCTTCCAATGGACCGGTGCTTAGATGGGGTGCTAAGCATATTAAATAGCTTAGCAACCAAACTCCCCAATGCATAGGTGCTTAGCTTCTTGTAGCTAAGCTCTCTTCATTTAATAAGTCCAAGGATCTTTTGTAGTATATAAACTTTGTGGCATATTTGTGCTACGTATTAAGCAAATAATATCCCTTGAGGAAAACACATGGAAATATAGTTGACTTGAGTCCATACAGAAAGTGCCAATAAGTTATGAAAATACATGAAATTACACCTACAATTAAACGTGCTTAAAATAAATGATGATAATAATCTATTTTGGCCCAAACTTTTTCCAAATATGCTCTACCAAATCAGTTTTAAGTGCTCTGTGAGTCCCACGATCTCGGATTCTTGCATCCCTTTGTAGCACCTGGGCGAATACCGGTATGTCACCGTGTGTGAATACTGATGGTACAACCATGGATGTACCTGCCTCCTTGTTCAAATCAAGAATATTAGTCGCCGCTTCTTCTTCATCCTCGACTACCATATTGTGAAGAATGATGCAAGCTATCATGACCTTCTGGATATCATCCCGGTCATACAAACGTGTAGGACGACGCAAGATAGAGAATCTACCCTGCAAAACACCAAAAGCACGTTCCACATCCTTCCTTGCTCCTTCCTGATGTGCAGCAAACAACTTGTGCTTCTCTGTTTGTGGCATCGATATTGTCATCACAAAAGCTGCCCATTCTGGGTATATCCCATCTACAAGGTAATAACCATGGTGATATTCCTTGTCATTTACAAAAAAGTTCACTCGAGGAGCCTGGCCTTTCAGCTGCTTGATAAACAATGGTGATTGATTTAGCACATTGATGTCATTGTTTGACCCAGCAATACCCAAGTAGGCATGCCATATATGGAGATCTCGCGAAGCAACTGCCTCCAAAATAAGACTAGGCCACCCTTTATCACCACGAGTAAATTGGCCCTTCCATGCAGTAGGACATTTTTCCCAACGCCAATGCATACAATCCAGGCTTCCTAACATGCCAAGAAACCCACGACCTTCGCCAATGCAAAGTAAGCGCTCCGTATCTTCAGTGTTGGGGCTTCGTAAATACTCTGTAGCATAGGTATCAATCACTCCTTGCACAAAGTTCTTCAGGCAATCAACTGTGGTAGTCTGGCCAATCTTGAGATATTCATCAAGACTATCTGCAGGTGTGCCATAAGCCAATTGGCGTATTGCCGCCGTGCACTTTTGCAGTGGAGAGAGCCCTTCACGGTTAAGCGCATCTGTCCTTGTGGTGAAGTATGGAGACCACTCACCTAGCGCATTGACAATGCAAAGAAAGAGAGGTCGTCTCATCCTGAATCTTCTTCGAAAATTTTTGGCGCATAGAGGATTGTCGCAGAAGTAATCTCGTACAAGTTGTTGATGTGCTTCTTCACGCGGTCTATTAACGTATATCCTCGGACCACTCCTGCTAAGTGATCTTGCTTGAAGAGCGTCAAGTGTTCCCTTCAACTCCACAACAATCTCCTCGGCGAAGGAGTCTAGCAGGTCCTCCTCGGCTAGGAATTCATCAAGTGTGTATAACTCTGTTGGATATGTAGTGTTTCTGCCATCACAATCATGTTGTTGATCTGTATCATCAGGATCATCTGGTGGATGGTTATACATAGGCCTGAAACATGTAACAAACAAGACAACAAGTGTACACATCAGAATAAGATCGAACCAAAAAAGAAACAGATGGGTGACACTGTTTAGATTCCTGAACCAGAGAACAATGACATGAAAGTTAAGTGACGAACTTCTCGTGATAAAAACAGAATTGCATTTGATTTCTTATTCTGTCTGAACCAATTTCTCATAGAACTTCAAATTGTCCGTGTACAACATCTGAACTTCAGATCAATAGATCCTTATGCATTTCCATCAGATCAATAAAACTCAGTTTGGTTCTGTCAAAATGTTGTTGCGTGATAATTCGTATGAGTAGATAGCAATACATTGAAATTACTTGTTGGTTCTAAACTGAACTGAACTTAGTTTGATCCTATATAAAAATATTGCTACAGATGTATCTAGATGTAGTATAATCAACTGCGTTCCTTCCAACTACAAGTAACTCCAAACTAAACTGAACTGAACCATTGTGTATTATGAGCTGAACTAGTACGTTCTGAAATCAATTAGAACGTCTGAACTAAACAAAAATTATGAATTGAAATCAAGTAGGTCTTCTTGGCCAATTATCAGCCAAATTTTGGCCACATCCCAAGTCTGATGCAGAGAAAAATCCGATCTAAGCAAGAATGGGAGGGACAAAGCATGAGGCGCACTAGGATACAGAACAAAAGAGTATTTTGACTTTGTGAAAGGACGATACCATCGAGCAGACTGTGGCTGGCCGGCGGAGCTACCAGCGACGGCGAACTGAACCGAGGGCGTTGGTGCTGTCCCAGATATCTTCTCCCGCGACTGGCTGGAGGAGCTACCGATGGCGGCGAGCTGAGCCGAGGGCGTCCCTGATACTTTCTGCCGGCGGCGGTCCATCGAGGCAACGCCTGAGAGGCGTGGCAGCGTCGTGGGGCGAGGAAGAGGTGGCTATGTCGGGGCAGCGGTGCAGGGCGAGCGGGTTGAGGAGGCCAAAGGGGAATACGGGGAAGGGAGAAGAGGCGAGGCGGTTCATCGGCGTGCACGGCGCATAGGATCGAATTAACTGCGTTCCGCCTAGGTACGAGCGCTTGGAATCGTTTCTTCGTGAGGGTACCGATTCGCTCTCTCTCCTCATTAATTAATATGCCACGTTTGATTTTTGCCTATGTGGCAGGCTTAGCACCTTTCCAAGGTGGAGCATTGGGAGGGGCCTAAGTAAGTTATGAGTACCTATTTTTTCTAACCATGTTAGATAAACAAGTCATGCATGCAAATCATAAATTATATTTTTTTTGCATTATTCTATGCATGCATCGCTAGCACATCATTGTTCCTAAAAAATAGTTATAACCAATTACCTTTCTCTAGCCATGCAACCATGTGACATAAGCAAGTCATAAATTATATTTTTTGCAATATTCTATGCATGCATCGCTGGCACATCAGTGTTCCTAAATAGCTATAACCCCCTAGCTTTTTTCTAGCTATGCAACCATGTCACATAAGCAAGTCATGCCTGCAAGTCATAATTTTTTTGCACTATTCTATGCATGCATCGCTAGCACGTCGGAAATTCATGCATACTAAATCACTAAGCTCCCTAGGGGTGGGAACCCTGAGAATCGATTGAGGAGTCAAAATTTGGTCATCTATTTTGACTTGGTCATGCCCTAGGGGTGGGTCCTCCTGTGGCTGAGGGTGTGGGCTGGGTTGTCGGTGGGGAACATCTTATCACGCAGCTCGCGCCCCGTCGTCCTCTCCTCATGACCTCGCCCTGGATCTCTCTGCCGAACAGCCATCGATGTGCAGCTCGCCCGCATCTTTCCTTCCTTGATTTGGCAGAGGCGGAGCCATGGACGTCGACAACGTGGGCTGATGGGCACCGCACTTCTCCCA
The DNA here is from genome assembly GCA_032464435.1 of Aegilops umbellulata. Taxonomy (NCBI): domain Eukaryota; kingdom Viridiplantae; phylum Streptophyta; class Magnoliopsida; order Poales; family Poaceae; genus Aegilops; species Aegilops umbellulata. The sequence goes on from CP136056.1 coordinate 156,193,873, forward strand.
CAGATGCCCCACCATCTCCTTCCGTCGGCGCTGCACCGCGACCTCCTCGCTAGCTATTCTACTCTCCGGGCTCCAGCGCAACACCCCTACCCAGCCCCAACCTCCTTCGCCTCGCCATCCACCTCCCCCACCTCGATCCAGGCCGATGGTGGAACCAGGCAAGTGGATTTTGTTCTTTCTTGACACTTTCAAGCCAATAATACCTATAGTCATGAACACTACAAGGTGCATATTGGGAACTGGATAAAATATTTCCTTCTCGATGGACGCTTAGTGCATGGAGCAAAGACTAATGGATAGATTTCCATTTTTTTCACCTTCGCCATGGATAATTAGTGCTTTGTTCAATCCCGGTTTTCAGATAACTCATGGTCTATTAAACTACGGATGGTTCTATCCACAATGGATGCTCATCAATTGGCTTAGCTATTGGTAATCCTAATAAAGAGCCTAAACGCCAATATAGAGATGAACACAAGAACATGCGGGATTTTTTGTACTGCTGCCAACGTCCGCTACTTCTACAGTCTTTTCACATTTAGAGGTGTGACCTCTCTTGTGGCCAAGTTCATATGGCTTTCGTGAAGGAAATATGCCCTAGAGGCAATAATAAAGTTATTATTTATTTCCTTATTTCATGATAAATGTTTATTATTCATGCTAGAATTGTATTAACCGGAAACATAATACATGTGTGGATACATAGACAAACAGAGTGTCACTAGTATGCCTCTACTTGACTAGCTCGTTAATCAAAGATGGTTATGTTTCCTAACCATGGACAAAGAGTTGTTATTTGATTAACGTGATCACATCATTAGGTGAATGATCTGATTGACATGACCCATTCCATTAGCTTAGCACTCGATTGTTTAGTATGTTGCTACTGCTTTCTTCATGACTTATACATGTTCCTATGACTATGAGATTATGCAACTCCCGTTTGCCGGAGGAACACTTTGTGTGCTACCAAACGTCACAACGTAACTGGGTGATTATAAAGGAGCTCTACAGGTGTCTCCAAAGGTACATGTTGGGTTGGCGTATTTTGAGATTAGGATTTGTCACTCCGATTGTCTGAGAGGTATCTCTGGGCCCTCTCGGTAATGCACATCACTTAAGCCTTGCAAGCATTGCAACTAATGAGTTAGTTGCGGGATGATGTATTATGGAACGAGTAAAGAGACTTGCCGGTAACAAGATTGAACTAGGTATTGGATACCGATGATCGAATCTCGGGCAAGTAACATACCGATGACAAAGGGAACAACGTATGTTGTTATGCGGTCTGACCGATAAAGATCTTCGTAGAATATGTAGGAACCAATATGGGCATCCAGGTCCCGCTATTGGTTATTGACCGGAGACGTGTCTCGGTCATGTCTACATTGTTCTCGAACCGTAGGGTCCACACGCTTAAGATTTCGATGACAATTATATTATGAGTTTATGAGTTTTGACGTACCGAAGGAGTTCGGAGTCCCGGATGAGATCGGGGACATGACGAGCAGTCTCGAAATGGTCGAGACGTAAAGATCGATATATTGGATGACTATATTCGGACATCGGAAAGGTTCTGAGTGATTTGGGTATTTTCGGAGGTACCGGGGAGTTACGGGAATACGAGGAAGAAGCAATGGGCCTTGATGGGCCTTAGTGGGAAGGACCAGGAGGTGGCGCGCGCCCCTCCGAAGCCCAGTCCGAATTGGACAAGGGGTTTGGGGCGCGGCCCCTCTCTCCCTTCCTTCCCCTGTTCCCCCCTTTCCCCCTTTCTCCTAGTTGGACTAGGAAAGAAGGACACCTACTCCAACTAGGAGTAGGAATCCTACTCCCTAGCGCCCCTCCTAGGGCCGGCCTCCTCCCCCTTGCTCCTTTATATACGGGGGCAGGGGGCACCCCATGACACACAAGTTGATCTTCGTGATCGTTCCTTAGCCGTGTGCGGTGTCCCCCTCCATCATATTCCACCTCGGTCATATTGTAGCGGTGCTTAGGCGAAGCCCTGCGACAGTTGAACATCAAGATCGTCACCACACCGTCGTGCTGACGGAACTCCTCCCCGAAGCTTTGCTGGATCGGAGTCCGGGGAGCGTCATCGAGCTGAACGTGTGCCAAGAACTCGGAGGTGCCGGAGTAACGGTGCTTGGATCGGTTGGACCGGGAAGACGTACGACTACTTCCTCTACGTTGCGTCAACGCTTCCGCTTTGGTCTACGAGGGTACGTAGACAACACTCTCCCCTCTCGTTGCTATGCATCACCATGATCTTGCGTGTGCGTAGGATTTTTTTTGAAATTACTACGTTCCCCAACATTTCGATCATTCCTCTAGAGCACCGAGTGTTCCTATTAAATGAATTTCAAGACAGACTTAACACAAAGGAGAATATCACCAAAAATGTTGGGTTACTGACCCATGGTGCCAAAATTTCCCCGCAATCGAGTCCATTGAATATATTCTGTTTTGTCGTAAAGCAATGGAACATGTCTAGAGGTGCCTAAATCTACAATCCATGGCCAGGCAATCTTCAGACATGCTTCTGTTTGCCAACAATGTGCATCAGTGTATACAACACAGTCTATGACCAATTGTTTTCATAACCCTGTATAGTTACTCTCCAGCAATGCAGAAATGAAGTGTTTAACAACAAAGAATTGCCACCACATTCGATTTCACAATGCATCAACGAGGATCTGAAGCTCTGGGCGAACATGGAAATGAAGGAATCACACAAGATTTCTCTCCTATCTTGGGCACATATATTTTCTAGCACGTAAACTGTTTACGCTCATATACTCTCTTTTACTGTTTTTTCCCTTCATTTTGTTTTTGTTTCTGCAGGCTTTTGCTTGTTGATTCTCGTGTGCGCCCAGACCATGGTTGGACTTACGCCTAGACCATGTTGGCCTTTACGGCCTTATTTTAATACAAGGTAGTGATCGCTACCTTTCACTTAAAAAACTTTTGTTCTTGTGTGTTTGCTTATTGTTGCGTCTGTGCTGAGGGGATCCTCATGCGATTCATAAGCACTAAATACAAATATCTTAAGCACTTCTTCCCAATTCTAATTCATGTATTTTGTGAGGTTCAGTTTTCCCTCGCCTTAATTTTTCTTCCTTCTAGCACATAGTTGAAAATTTTGGGTATATTTTGTAAGCGAAACATCTTCCTAGATGTGCAATAAGTGCTCATGAATCAAGTTAGCCTTTTCTGCACCATATCTGTCATGGTACTGATTTCATTGTTACCTTAACTATTAAAATACCAAAAAGTATCACTTTGGAATAATGGTAATTTCTCATGGAGACTGAACAATAATTCTCCAATACTTTTAGTTGTGTACGGGGCCATGTGCAGGCATCAATCAGATAATTGAGGATTTACCAAGCTATATTGCTGACATGAGTGGAGAAATGGATAGAGATGTTTGGTCATTTGTTGTGCTTTATTGCAATTTCGACAGGGGGGAGCTATGATCTTGGAGATAGAGATCACAATTTCGTTCTAGTGCTTTTGCTGGCAGCCACTCTAGAGTGAGTGAGGACCTGACTATGCACTGATTCATGTAATGCTCTATTCTTGACATGTACCTAAGTTCTCACTTCATATTTTCATGCTTTGTTTCAGTATGATGTGTTGGGAATATGAGCAAATTACTACGAGATTTAATCCGAATAAACAGAAGATAAATCATGACTACAGTAGCAGAGATTGAACTAATCATGCAAACTAGCATAGCAGATGAACAAATCACATCTAGGGCACATACTAGAAACATGAATTCTACCACGATCTCAAACAGGAAGGATAGAATCACATATGGTGCAGCGGGAGCAGCACCGCCAGCGTTGACGTTGTCGCCCATGTCTTCGAGGATGAGGTTGCCGAGGTCGGGGAAGAAGTCGTCGCTGCCAGCAGTCGCGCGAGTGCGCTCCCCAAAAATCTGATCGCCCCTCTCCCGTACAGGATCACGAGAGGCGGGGTTCCGGAGGCCTGCTGTCCCTTCTCCCGGTGCACGCCGAAAGGAGGGATGGAGAAGAGTTGCTTGGCGACGCAATGATCTGGAACGATGGTGAGATACCATACAAAGCGGCGGCAGCTAGGGTAGACGTCTGCCTTACTATATAGTGCGGGCCGGGTAGGTCCTGGGAGTAAACCCCACGTCCGAGTCGTCACGATCCAAAAGAATCGGAAACGGTTCAGTAATTAACGTGTCTGTTAATTATTAATTAATGACTCATTAATTTTTCTCAAGCAGCAAAAATATAGACAACATGCATAGCTTTGTCCTCGGCTCGGCTCAATCCCATAACCCGCGGCGCGTTGTGACGAGGCGAGCGAGGAGGAGGAGCGCACGTATAGGTCTCCTCTTCTCATACTCATACAAGTGGTAGAAGAGCTCACCTTATAAAGAGGTGCAACTCTCTCTCAACTTATGAGGTGGGACTAAACTTTAGCCTCACTCACTCCACTCACATGTGTGCATGAATGGGCCAAGAGAATTTCAGAATTTTAGTTGGGCTTTGGGCCAAAAGCCAACTAGCAAATTCCAACATGATGCAGGGTGTGCTCTTGTGAGAATTTGCGATTTAGTTGCATGTGTTTAGTCAAACAATATGGAGCTTGAACCTACATATGTTGAGCTCTAGCTTGTTTGGAATGAAAGATTTGGATGAGGTAGCATTGATATCTATATCTTGTTTTTGCACATAATGAGTTACAGTTTTGATCAGTCGCCCTTCTCTGCAATTTTCTATGTGATTCCCACCTTTTCATGTATATATGAGTAATGAGAATCAATCAACGATGAGGAGTATGTGTACTAATTTTAGGATGAAATAGATTCAAATGGGAGCACTGTTCGTCTCACTCTCCTATATATGTGTTGTACCATAATTGTGAGAAACGGAATTAGTTAATACATGATAGTCATTTTGGGGGGGGGGATTTTAGTACCAGGATTTTGAAAAATTATCTGCATCGTCCTGCTTATAGGGACTTTGACCATGCCAAACAATTATTATGAAAGGTCGTTGCTCTTTACTGATAAAACAATCAAACTTTTCAAGGCAAATATGGCTGGGAGCGATGGTGACAATTTTGTACCACAAATTAAGAAACCTTCCAGACAAAAGAAGAAGATGACACCCAAGAAGGTTGGTCCTTGATCAAGCCTTTTCTTATCGCCTGTGTCATATTTTATTTTTTGCTTTGACAGGTCAATTTAACAATTTCGTAGGCAAGTGCACCAGTGAAAGATGAAGATGACCAAGTGGTTGATCTGAAAGACCGCTTGGCTGCTTATAATCATGAGGACTCCTCTCGAGAACACAGTGGTAATGGCCGTTGGCATTGTGTTGCGTGTGTGAACACAAAACATCCATCTCTTATAGGTTTATGTTGATGGCGTAACCATTTGTGCAGCCAGGTGTCGTGGTAGAACACGACCATCTCTTTGTGATTCGGTAGGGGGAAGATCGCATTGCACAAAGAGCAGAGGCTGTGGGACGACACGACTGTGATGATGCTGGTGGTTTTTACCTAGGATTCGGACTGCTGAGAAGCGTAAAACCCTACTCCTGCTTTGGTGGATTGATAGAGGGACCGTGAAGAACGTGCGACGCTCAAGCCCGGCAAGGTCGCCTTGGGGAGAGCAGCTACGCGCGAATGAGTACACGAGGGTCCGAATCCTTTCTAAGGTTGCCACGGTCCTCCTTTTATAGGCTAAGGGGTTACCACAATGGCAAAACGGTTATGATCCCGTGATTAGATATCTAATAGTGCTATCACACCTAACTCTGGCAGTTAGGACAAAGCACATTAAATGCACTGCTAGGTGTCACGTTGTGGATGCGACCCGGTAGGCCTTCTGTGCCGCTTAGTCACCTTCCATCTGTCTGCTTGACACACCTTTGGACGGGTGTCATGTAGAGGTGATCTTCTTCCTAACTGACTGCCACGTGCAAATGACAACCACTTAGCTATCCGGGGGCTCGACACCGCACCGATGGATTACTTGCGTTGCGATGCAGTGGAGCGACAGAGTCTTGGCGGGGATGTAGGCTGCCAGCGGCCCCGACAACCCTTGCCGGGGGAGTCTTGGGACTTGTCTTTGGGGTGGCCTCGACCTGACCAGGCTCGCCTGCCGGGTAAGGGAGGTTTTTCTTAGTGATATCTTGTTCTCTTGGCTTGTCTTGGTCTTCTTGATCCGCCCCTTGATTCCTCAAAGGGCTATCCTTCTCGCTTGGTTTTGTCTTGAATGCTTGGTGGAGTTTGCATCTCTGCCACTAAGCCTGTGTACATTCCGGGCAACATACGTGAAGGTTTGTTGCACCGACAAGAGCCCCAGGGCTTCGTCCAAATGTGATGCCGAGCATCGTTGGGGTAGGCCCCCATCAGGTTCACAGGCAGGGCATTTACGATGATATTTTCCTCTTTTCTTGATATCTTCTTTGCCTCTTCATAAATCGGCGCTTGAGTCAGTTTCTGGTTTTTCCGTGCATCGTGCGAGAGGTCGTGGGGGAGATTTATGTGCCATGATTCGTGGGTGGCCCACGTCCCACATTCACGGGGCGTAAGTGCCAATTCACTAATTCCCTCGACCCTGCTGTTTCAGCCACGTATGCCGCATGCATTGTGCAGGGTTGGTGGCAGACACAGAGGGCATGAGAATGAGTGCCAAGGAAGAAAGCCAGGCACCATGGATAGGTGCAGGAGGTCGGCCTTGATTTCGTGCGCCGTTAGTGACGCAGAGGAGTTGTATTGGTGGATTGGGGCGGATTGCCGCCTAGGTGAGGAGCCATCCCCCGGTCTCGTTTGCCTATAAAAGGGAACGTGGGCGTGGTACTGGCTCACACCTATCTTCTTCCTCCTTCCTTCTGATATTGTCTCTCCATCATGGTGAGGGGTTTTGGGAATCGTTGCATGAAGAAACAAAAAAATCTATGCACACGCAATATCTATCCATGGAGATGCATAGCAACGAGGGGGAGAGTGTGTCTACGTACCCTCGTAGACCATAAGCGGAAGCGTTTAACAACGCGGTTGATGTAGTTGAACTTCTTCGCGCTCCAACTGATCAAGTACTGAACGTACGACACCTCTGCGCTCTGCACACGTCCAGCTCGGTGACATCCTCCGCCTTCTTGATCCAGCAAGACGTCTAGGTAGTAGATGAGTTCCGGCAGTGCGACAGCGTGGTGACGGTGATGGTGAAGTGCTCTGCGCAGGGCTTTGCCTAAGCACTACGAAAAATATGACCGGGGGTGCAAACGGTGGAGGGGGGCACCGCACACAGCTAGTCAATTGTCTGTTGTGTGCTATGCGCCCCCTCCCACATATATATAGGTGGGAGGGAGGGAGGAGAAGCCAATGGAGGCGCCCAAGTAGGAGGAATCCTACTTTGGGTCCCTCCCAAGTCACACCCCCTTTCCTTATTTGGAGTGCGGGGAAAGGCAGGGGAGGGTGGTGCCCCCATTTCCTTTCTCCCATGAGAGGGAAAGGCGGGAGGGGCTAGCCCTCCCCCTTTTCCTTCCCTAGGGCTGGCCTAATAAGGGAGGGGGCGCACCAGCCCCCTTGTGGGCTGGTGTGTCCCCTCCTTTGGTCCATAAGGCCCATAACTTGTCGGGATGGGGGGGGTGCCCGGAACCCCTTCCGGACCCGATTCCTTCCCAGTACGTCCCGAAACACTTCCGGTGTCCAAATACCATCGTCCTATATATGAATCTTTACCTCTCGACCATTTCGGGACTCCTCGTCATGTCTGTGATCTCATCCGGGACTCCAAACAAGATTCGGTCACCAAAACATATAACTCATATAACACTATATCGTCAACGAACGTTAAGCGTGCGGACCCTATGGGTTTGAGAACTATGTAGACATGACCGAGACACCTCTCCGGTCAATAACCAATAGTGGAACCTGGATGCCCATATTGGCTCCCACATATTCTACAGAGATCTTTATGGGTCGAACCATTATGACAACATACCTAATTCCCTTTGTCCATCAGTATGTTACTTGCCCGAAATTCGATCGTCGGTATCTTCATACCTAGTTCAATCTTGTTACTGGCAAGTCTCTTTACTCATTCCGTAATACATCACCTTGTGACTAACTCCTTGTGTATTACCGAGAGGACCCAGAGATACCTCTTCGATACTCGGAGTGACAAATCCTAATCTCGATCTATGCCAACTCAACAAACACCTTCGGAGATACCTGTAGAGCATCTTTATGATCACCCAGTTATGTTGTGACGTTTGATAGCACACAAGGTATTTCTCCGGTATCTGGGAGTTGCATAATCTCATAGTCGAAGGAATATGTATTTGACATGAAGAAAGCAATAGCAATAAACTGAATGGTCACTATGCTAAGCTAACGGATGTGTCTTGTCCATCACATCATTCTCCTAATGATGTGATCCCGTTGAGCTAGTCTAGTAGAGGCTTACTAGGGACACGGTATTTGTTTATGTATTCACACATGTATTTAAGTTTCCGATCAATACAATTCTAGCATGAATAATAAACCTTTATCATGAATAAGGAAATATAAAATAACAACTTTATTATTGCCTCTAGGGTATATTTCCTTCAGTCTCCCACATGCACTAGAGCCAGTAATCTAGTTCACATCGCCATGTGATTAACACCCATAGTTCACATCGCCATGTGACAAACACCCAAAGAGTTTACTAGAGTCAATAATCTAGTTCACATCGCCATGTGATTAACACTCAAAGAGTACTAAGGTGTGATCATGTCTTGCTCGTGTGAGAAGTTTAGTCAACGGGTCTGTCACATTCAGATCCGTATGTATTTTGGAAATTTCTATGTCTACAATGCTCTGCATGGAGCTATTCTAGCTAATTGCTCCCACTTTCAATATGTATCCAGATTGAGACTTAGAGTCATCTAAATCGGTGTCAAAGCTTGCATCGATGTAACTCTTTACGATGAACTCTTTATCACCTCCATAACCGAGAAATGTTTCCTTAATCCTCTTAGGTAACTAATGGTAATTTTGACTGCCGTCCAGTGATCTACTCCTGGATCACTATTGTAACCCCTTGCCAAACTCATGGCAAGGTACACAATAGGTCTAGTACACAACATGGCATACTTTATAGAACCTATGGCTGAGGCATAGGGAATGACTTTCATTCTCTCTCTATCTTCTACCATGGTCGGGTTTTGAGTCTTACTCAACTTCACACCTTGTTACAAAGGCAAGAACCTTTTCTTTGACGGACCCATTTTGAACTTCTTCAGAACTTTATCAAGGTACGTGCTTTTGAAAGTCTATTAAGCGTCTCAATCTATCCCTATAGATCTTGATGCCCAATATATAAGCAGCTTCACCGAGGTCTTTCATTGGAAAATTCTTATTTAAGTATCCTTTTATGCTATCTAGAAATTCTATATCATTTCCAATCAATAATATGTCATCCACATATAATATCAGAAATTCTACAGAGCTCCCGCTCACTTTCTTGTAAATACATCTTCATCATAAGTCCTAGGTTCGCCATGGTCTAGTAACATGACTTCCAAGACAGGATTACCGTACCATTCTGGTGTGGAACATGCTCTGTCCGACCTACGAGGTCCAGTAGTAACTTGATCTAAAGTTTCATGATCATCATCATTGACTTCCTCTCTAGTTGGTGTAGGCATCATGGGAATGGATTTCTCTGATGCGCTACTTTCCAAATTAAGAGAAGGTACAATTACCTCATCAAGTTCTACTTTCCTCCCACTCACTTCTTTCGAGAGAAACTCCTTCTCTAGAAATGTTTCATTCTTGGCAACAAATATCTTGCCTTCGGATCTGTGGTAGAAGGTGTACCCAATTGTTTCCTTAGGGTATCCTATGAAGACGCACTTCTCCGATTTGAGTTCGAGCTTATCAGGCTGAAGCCTTTTGACATAAGTGTTACAACCCCAAATTTTAAGAAACAACATATTTGGTTTCTTGCCAAACCATAGTTCATACGATGTCGTCTCAACGGATTAAGATGGTGCCCTATTTAACGTGAATGCGGCTCTAATGCATAACCCCCAAACGATAGTTGGTAAATCAGTAAGAGACATTATAGATCGCACCATATCTAATAGAATGCAGTTACAACATTCAGAACACCATTACGCTGTGGTGTTCCACGTGGCGTGAGTTGTGAAACAATTCCACATTGTTTTAAATGAAGGCCAAACTCGTAACACAAATATTCGCCTCCGTGATCAGATCTTAGAAACTTCTTTTTCTTGTTACGGTGATTGTCGACTTCACTCTGAAATTCGAACTTTTCAAATGTTTCAGACTTGTGTTTCATCAAGTAGATATACCCATACCTACTCAAATCATCTGTGGAGGTCAAAAAATAATGATACCCGCCGCATGCTTCAACACTCATCGGACCGCATACATCGGTATGTATTATTTCCAATAAGTCATTAGCTTGCTCCATTGTTTCGGAGAACAAAGTTTTAGTCATCTTACCCATGAGGCATGGTTCGGAAGTATCAAATGATTTATAATCAAGTGATTCCAAAAGTCCATCTGCATGGAGTTTCTTCATGTGCTTTACACCAATATGACCTAAATGGCAGTGCCACAAATATGTTGCACTATCATTATCAACCTCGCATCTTTTGGCATCAATATTATGAATATGTGTATCACTACGATCAAGATTCAATAAACCATTCACATTGGGTGTATGACCATAGAAGGTTTTATTCATGTAAACAGAACAACATTTATTCTCTGACTTAAATGAATAAAGGTATTGCAATAAACATGATCTAATCATATTGATGCACAACACAAACACCAAATAACATTTATTTAGGTTCAACACTAATCCCGAAGGTAGAGGGAGTGTGCGATGGTGATGGTATCAACCTTGGAATCATTTCCAACACACATCGCCACCTTGCTTTTAACTAGTCTCTACAACTCCTGTTTCGAGTTACTAATCTTAGCAACTGAACCGGTATAAAATACCAAGGGGTTACTTCGAACACTAGTAAGATACACATCAATAACATGTATATCAAATATACCTTTGTTCACTTTGCCATCCTTCTTATCCGCCAAGTATTTGGGGCAGTTCCACTTCCAGTGACCATTTCCTTTTGTAGTAGAAGCACTCAATTTTAGGCTTGGGTCCAGTTTTGGGCTTCTTCACGGGAGTAGCAACTTGCTTGCCATTCTTCTTGAAGTTTCCTTTCTTTCCCTTTCCCTTTTTCTTGAAACTAGTGGTCTTGTTAACCATCAACACTTGATGCTCTTTCTTGATTTCTACCTTTGTTGATTTCAGCATCGCGAAGAGTTTGGGAATCATGTTTGTCATCCCTTGCATATTATAGTTCATCATGAGGTTCTAGTAGCTTGGTGATAGTGACTAGAGAACTCTGTCAATCACTATCTTATCTGGAAGATTAACTCCCACTTGATTCAAGCGATTGTAGTACCCAGACATTCTGAGTACATGCTCACTGGCTGAGCTATTCTCCTCCATCTTGTAGGCAAAGTACTTGTCAGAGGTCTCATACATCTTGACACGGGCATGAATCTGAAATACCAATTTTCAACTCTTGGAACATCTCACATGCTCCGAGGCATTCAAAAGTTTTTGAAGTCTCCGTTCTAAGCCGTAAAGCATGGCACACTGAACTATCAAGTAGCCATCATATCGATCTTGCAAAACGTTCATAACGGTTGCATCTGCTCCTGCAACAGGTTTGTCACCTAGCAGTGCATCAAGGACATAATTCTTCCGTGCAGCAATGAGGATAATCCTCAGATCACGGACCCAGCCCGCATCATTTCAACTTAGTTTTCTCTAGGAACATATAAAAAATATATAGGAGCTATAATACGAGCTATTGATCTACAACATAGATATGCAAAACTATCAAGACTAAGTTCATGATAAATTAAGTTCAATGAATCAAATTACTAAAGAACTCCCACTTAAATAGACATCCCTCAAGTCATCTAAGTGATACGTGATCCAAATCAACTAACCAATGTCCGATCATCACGTGAGATGGGGTAGTCATCAATGGTGAACATCTCTATGTTGATCATATCTACTATATGACTCACATTCGACCTTTCGGTATCCAGTGTTCTGAGGCCATGTCTGTACATGCTAGGCTTGTCAAGTTTAACCAAAATATTCTGCATGTGTAAAACTGTCTTTCACCCGTTGTATGTGAACGTAGAGTCTATCACACCCAATCATCACGTGGTGTCTCGAAACGACGAACTATAGCAACGGTGCATACTCAGGGAGAACACTTTTACCTTGAAATTTAGTGAAGGGATTATCTTATAATGCTACCTCCATTCTAAGCAAAATAAGATGCATAAGAATAAACATCACATGCAATCAAAATATGTGACATGATATGGCCATCATCTTGTGCTTTTGATCTCCATCTCCAAAGCATTGTCATGTTCTCCATCGTCACTGGCTTGACACCTTGATCTCCATCTTAGCATCGTGATCGTCTCGCCAAATATTGCTTCTACAACTATTGCTAACGCATAGCGATAAAGTAAAGCAATTACATGGCATTTGCATTTCATACAATAAAGAAACAACCCTGAGGCTCCCGCCGGTTGTCGATATTACAAAACATAATCATCTCATACATCAACATATATCACATCATATCTTGACCATATCACATCACAACATGCCCTGCAAAAACAAGTTAGACGCCCTCTACTTTATTGTCGCAAGTTTTATGTGGCTGCTACTGGCTTCTAGCAAGAACCGGTCTTACCTATGCATAAAACCACAACGGTGATTCATCAAGTTTGTTGCTTTAACCTTCTTCAAGGACCAGTCATAGTCAAATTCGATTCAACTAAAGTAGGAGAAACAGACACCCGCCAGCCACCTTTATGCAAAACTAGTTGCATGCCAGTCAGTGGAACCGGTCTCATGTGCGTGGACATGTAAGGTTGGTCCGGGCCACTTCATCCCACAATACTGCCAAATCAAAATAAGACGTTGGTGGTAAGCAGTATGGCTATCACCGCCCACAACTCTTTGTGTTCTACTCCTGCATATCATCTGCGCATAGACCTGGCTCAGATGCCACTATTGGGAATCATTGCATGAAAAAACAAAAATACAAATCCTATGCACATGCAATGATCTATCCATGGATATGCAGAGCAACAAGGGGGAGAGTGTGTCTACGTACCCTCCTAGACAGTAAGCAGAAGCATTTAACAATGCGGTTGATGTAGTTGAACTTCTTCGCGCTCCAACCGATCAAGTACCGAACTTACGACACATCCGCGTTCTGCACACGTTCAGCTCGGTGACATCCTCCGCCTTTTTGATCCAGCAAGCCGACGAGGTAGTAGATGAGTTCCGGCAGCATGACGGCATGGTGACGGTGATGGTGAACTAATCTCCGCAGGGCTTTGCCTAAGCACTACGAAAATATGATGGGGGGTGCAAACGGTGGAGGGGGGCACCGCACACGGCTAGGTAATTGTCTGTTGTGTGCTAGGCGCCCCCTCCCAGATATATATAGGTGGGAGGGAGGGAGGAGCAGCCAAAGGAGGTGCCCAAGTAGGAGGAATCCTACTTCGGATACCTCCCAAGCCGCACCCCCTTTCCTTATTTGGAGTGCGGGGAAAGGCAGGGGAGGGTGGCGCCCCCCCTTTCCTTTCTCCTATGAGAGGGAAAGGTAGGAGGGGATAGCCCTCCCCCTTTTCCTTCCCTAGGGCTGGCCAAACAAGGGAGGGGGCGCACCAGCCCCCTTCTGGGCTGGTGTGTCCCCTCCTTTGGCCCATAAGGCCCATAACTTGTCGGGGGGTGCCCGGAACCCCTTCCGGTGACCCAATTTCTTCCTAGTACGTCCCGAAACACTTCCGGTGTCCAAATACCGTCCTATATATGAATCTTTACCGCTCAACCATTTCGAGACTCCTCATCATGTTCGTGATCTCATCCGGGACTTCGAACAACATTCGGTCACCAAAACATATAACACTATATCGTCAACGAACGTTAAGCGTGCGGATCCTATGGGTTCGAGAACTATGTAGACATGACCGAGGCACCTCTCCGGTCAATAACCAATAGCGGAACTTGGATGCCCATATTGGCTCCTACATATTCTATGAAGATCTTTATCAGTCGAACCATTATGACAACATACGTAATTCCCTTTGTCCATCAGTATGTTACTTGCCCGAGATTCGATCGCCGGTATCTTCATACCTAGTTCAATCTCGTTACCGGCATGTCTCTTTACTCGTTCCGTAATACATCACCTTGTGACTAACTCCTTAGTCATCTGCTTGCAAGCTTATGATGTGTATTACCGATAGGGCCTAGAGATACCTCTCCGATACTCGGAGTGACAAATCCTAATCTCCATCTATGCCAACTCAACAAACACCTTTGGAGATACCTGTAGAGCATCTTTTGATAGAGGCAAAGGTGTCCCGATGTTTCGATGAGATGGTCGCTATCGTTTCTGTGGGAGTCGACCTTGACGATCCGACTACGAACGTGCGAGACGTCGCGCCTTAGCAATCGCTAAACCAACTTCCGAGGGTTATTGACCACGCCGGAGCACGATCAACCTGACCACGAGGGCCTGTTTCCTGCGAGCAAACGAATAACAAGCAAGAAACTAAGATTGCAATCTGGATATTGCGAATAAAAGGGAAAGTTTTATTAACGAAGGTGGGGTTCTGTGACGCCTTGGTCTGGTCGTTGAACACAAACGAAGTACGCGAAGTTGCAGCTATGGCGAACTTTTGATCTAAACAAAACCCAAAGTCTAAACGACGCCCTAAGGGCTGTATATATGGAGGAAGAGGAGGGAATTTCGTGGCCCCTGATGGTGGGGTCCGAAACCAACCCTAACTCTTGTTTCCCCACACATACGGACTCTAAAAATAGCCTATACTTAAGTATTTCGAAATTACATGGGCCTGGCCCAAAAATAAGGTGACGCAGCACCTAGAATAGCCTATGGACGAATATTATGAAGTGGCAATCTTGTATATTTCGTCCAAGGCTTCATTCACTCCTTATGGTGGCTTCAAAGTCCTGAAATCATCACTTGTAACTCCGTTCTTGATCCCCTTGCGCATGCCATCAACTCCATGCGTGTTCTTGCTCCAATGTTCATCCTTCTCCAAGCTAGGCCCTTCACTTGTAAGCAAAACAAATGTATCCAATTTAGGCAGTATCATATTCTCATGAACATTAGAATCATTACCAAGAAACGAAAGTACCTGGTAATTTAATTGGCGTGCGCGAGCTCTAGTAATTGGTCCAGTATGTATAGCAGCAGGGGCTGTGGATGTAACAATGGTATTGATGTCCTCATCATCCTCCCCTTCTTGAAATGAAGTCGTCCTCGACGGAAGCTCATCTTCCTCACCCAAATAAGGCTTCAAATCTGCAATGTTAAAAGTGGGACTAACCCCAAAATCTGCAGGCAGCTCAAGTTTATATGCATTATCATTTATTTTCTCTAACACCTTAAATGGACCATCAGCACGTGGCATTAGCTTTGATTTGCGCAAATTAGGAAACCTATCCTTACGCAAATGTAACCAAACAAGATCACCAGGTGCAAAGACAACATGTTTTCTACCCTTATCTCCAGCAAGTTTATATTTAGCATTCATACGCTCAATGTTTTCCTTAGTTAACTCATGCATTTTTAAAATCAATTCAGCACGTTCTTTAGCATCAAAATTAACCTTCTCCGAAGATGGAAGAGGCAACAAATCAATAGGTGCACGAGGTAGGAAACCATACACAATTTCAAAAGGGCACATCTTAGTAGTAGAATGCAATGAACGATTATAAGCAAATTCAATATGAGGCAAGCATTCTTCCCACATTTTCTTATTATTCTTCAAAACAGCCCTAAGCATAGTAGACAATGTTCTATTGACTACTTCAGTTTGTCCATCAGTTTGGGGGTGACAAGTAGTACTAAAAAGCAGTTTAGTCCCCAACTTAGCCCATAAACATCTCCAAAAGTGGCTAAGAAATTTAGTATCACGATCTGAAACAATAGTATTTGGCACACCATGCAATCGAATAATTTCACGAAAGAACAAATCAGCAACATTAACAGCATCATCGCTTTTATGACATGGTATAAAGTGTGCCATTTTCGAGAATCTATCCACGACAACAAATATGCTATCCCTCCCCTTCTTTGTTCGAGGTAAACCTAAAACAAAGTCCATAGATATATCCTCCCAAGGAACACTAGGTACAGGCAAAGGCATATATAAACCATGAGGATTGAGTCGTGACTTAGCTTTTTGACATGTAGTGCAGCGAGCAACAAAACGCTCAACATCCCGTCTCATCTTTGGCCAAAAGAAATGTGTAGCAAGTATATCCTCTGTCTTCTTCACGCCAAAGTGTCCCATTAGTCCTCCTCCATGCGCCTCCTGCAACAACAAAAGACGAACGGAGCTAGCTGGAATGCATAGCTTGTTAGCACGAAACACAAATCCATCGTTAACGACGAACTTGTTCCATGTTCTTCCTTCTTTACAATTCTGCAACACATCTTTAAATTCAGCATCATGCACATATTGATCTTTGATGGTCTCCAAACCAAATATTTTAAAGTCAAGTTGTGAAAGCATAGTATAACGACGAGACAATGCATCAGCAATAACATTTTCTTTACCCTTCTTGTGTTTAATGACATAAGGGAAAGTCTCAATGAATTCAACCCATTTAGCATGTCTACGGTTCAGTTTAGCTTGACTTTTAATGTGTTTCAAAGATTCATGATCAGAATGTATAACAAATTCTTTGGGCCATAAATAATGTTGCCATGTTTCTAAAGTCCGAACAAGAGCATATAATTCTTTATCATAAGTAGAATAGTTCAGACTAGGCCCACTCAATTTTTCAGAAAAGTATGCAACAGGTTTGCCATCTTGTAAGAACACACCTCCTAATCCAATTCCACTAGCATCACATTCAAGCTCAAAAGTCTTATTAAAATCAGGAAGTTGAAGTAAAGGAGCATGTGTCAACTTATCTTTCAATACTGTGAAGGCTTCTTCCTGTGCGGTACCCCAAACAAAAGGCACATCCTTCTTTGTAAGCTCGTTGAGAGGTGCAGCAATGGTGCTGAAATCTCTCACAAAACGCCTATAGAAACCAGCAAGGCCAAGAAAACTCCTCACTTGTGTGACCGTTTTGGGCTGCGGCCAACTCTCAATAGCTTCAATCTTGGCTTTATCAACTTCAATTCCCTGTGGAGTAACAACATAGCCAAGAAAAGATACTCGGTCGGTGCAAAAGGTGCACTTCCCAAGGTTACCGAACCAACGTGCATCACGTAGAGCATTAAAAACAGCACGTAAATGTTCCAAATGTTCTTCCAAAGATTTGCTATAAATCAGTATATCATCAAAATAGACTACCACAAATCGTCCAATGAAAGCACGTAAAACTTCGTTCATTAGTCGCATGAAAGTACTAGGTGCATTAGTTAACCCAAAAGGCATGACTAACCACTCATATAAACCAAACTTAGTTTTAAAAGCTGTTTTCCATTCATCTCCCAATTTCATACGAATTTGATGGTATCCACTACGCAAATCAACTTTGGAGAATATTGTAGAGCCACTCAATTCATCAAGCATATCATCTAGCCTAGGAATAGGATGACGATAACGAATAGTAATATTATTAATGCCTCTACAATCAACACACATACGCGAGGTACCATCCTTTTTCGGCACTAGAATAATAGGAACAGCACAAGGACTAAGAGATTCGCGCATATAACCTTTGTCGAGTAGCTCTTGTACTTGACGCATAATCTCCTTCGTCTCCTCTGGATTGGTACGGTATGGTGCGCGGTTGGGTAATGATGCACTAGGAATTAAGTCAATCTGATGCTCAATCCCTCGAATAGGTGGTAATCCCGGTGGCACGTCTTGTGGAAAGACGTCAGCGAACTCCTGCAAAATGTTAGTAACAGCACGAGGCAAAGAGGAAGGCACGTCCTCAAATGAAAATAATACCTCTTTGCACACAAAAGCATAGCAAACAGAGTTGCTAACATCTAGATCATCAATATCAGATTTGGTGGCAAATAAACATGCACTTTTCAATTTAATTTCAGAAGCAACACTAGATGGTTTATTATTAGGCTTCATTTGTTGCTGAAATTCTTTTGCCACAATCTGATTTTCACTCTTATTTTGCTCCTGTTTTGCTTTATTAGCTCGATTAATATCATCTTTCAAAATGGAATCAGGAGTCATAGGAAGCAAAGTAATATTTTTGTCCTTATGAACGAGAGTATACTGATTGTTTCTACCATGGTGTACAGAATTTTTATCAAATTGCCATGGTCTACCAAGTAATAAGGAACATGCTTGCATGGGTACCACATCACAATCAACATAATCAGCATATGTAGAGATACTAAAATGCACACGAACAGTACGTGTTACCTTAACCTTACCGCTGTTGTTGAACCATTGGATGTAGTAAGGATGTGGATGTGGTCTTGTGGTGAGGGATAGCTTCTCCACCATCTCCATGCTAGCCAAGTTGTTGCAGCTCCCTCCATCTATGATGACGCGAACAGAACGTTCCTTCACAACTCCCTTTGTATGGAACAAATTATGCCTCTGAGTTTGCTCAGCTTGCGTGACCTGCACACTCAAAACACGTTGAGCAACCAAACATTCATACCTGTCAGCATCTTCAGCAGCCATGTATTGCGTCTCATGATCAGAATCATCGCCACCGTGTTCTTCATGTGTAAGAAGAGCCAAAGTCTCCTCATCATAGTCACTAGCGGACTCATACCCACCATCCTCAGTAGCAATCATCACACGCTGAGATGTGCATTCGCGCGCAAAATGTCCTCTTCCCTTACAACGACGACAAATAATATCACTTGTGTGCCCTGTAGACGCCATGGAAGAAGCAGAGCTCTGTGCAGGCCCGGCAGGTGTGCTCTTGGCAGATAGTGGTGGTTGTGCCTGCTTTCTTGTATCACGGTTGGAGGTGGCAGCTGACGGAGGTGCCGGTGTAGCAGAACGTGTGGAAGTAGATGATGCACGTGGTGTCCATGATGAAGGTCGACCTGCAGAAAAGTTAGTCCGCGCCAATGCCTGTCGATCCTGCACTTCACGTTCAGCTTTACAAGCAAGATGGAATAAGCGAGTGATATTATTATAATCCTTATAGTCTAGAATGGTCTGAATCTCTCTATTTAATCCACCCAGAAAACGTGCAAGCATAGCTTCATTCGCCTCAACAATACCACATCTAATCAAGCCAGTTTGTAATTCCTGATAATATTCTTCTACAGAATTTTTTCCTTGTCTTAAGCGTTGCAATTTTTGAAGTAATTCACGTTGATAATATGGTGGAACCCAACGAGTACGCATAGCAGTTTTCAAAGCAGCCCAAGTAGCTGGAACAGGATATAATCTACAATATTCAGACCACCAAACACATGCAAAGCTAGTGAAAGCACAAATAGCAGCAGGAACACGTCTCTCCTCAGGATATTGTAAACATGTAAATCGTTGTTCAGTTTCTAACTCCCAAGTAAGATATATATCAGGAACATATCTACCCTCAAATGGTGGAATATTCAATTTCAGTTTAGGGAGATGGTCATGATCTCGTACCTGAGGGGGAGCCCTAACATTACCATTATTTGCATGTGGACGACCTGGTGGTTGTGGTGCTGGTGGTTGCACGTAGTTCTGATTGTCATCAACCTCATCCTCATAATCTCCCACATAATCATCCTCCTCCGCATCAGCAGCAGGAGCCACAGAAGTATCAACAGCAGCACCAGCAGTTTGGCCAGGCTGAAGAGGGACACGGATCGCTCGGCGAAGGGCTGCTTCCCGACCTGGAGGTATTCGTTGTTGTTGCTGTTGTTGCAGAGGTGCGGCAGGTGCAGCCGGTGGTGGAAGACGCGCAAGCAGTTCATTAAATCTGTTATCGAGCTTTGTTTCGAACGTCTTCTCCATGCCATCTATCTTCTCCATGGCCTCTTCAAATCTGTTTAGCACATCTTGCACCTGTCCACTCATCATTTGCTGAAACTTATCATGAAGCTCCTTGTTCGTCAAGTTCTCCCAGTCAGTCTCGTCGGCTTGTGATCCTGGCATGGTTAGCAGCAATAGACACACACAAGAATATGATCCTACAGAGTACTAACAAGAGGTGGTGGTGGTGTCACAAATCCGTCAAGCAAATCTCAAATTCTTACCAGTTCTTACCCAGCAGCAGGCGGTGATCGGCAGCCGTTGTAGTCAAAACTCTCAAAAGCTTGGATAGAGCGATTGCCAGGGAGAGTCAAACGCACGAAGTAGATGTATGTGGAGCTGGGAAGGCTTATAGTATGGTAGCAAAAAGGGTCAGCAATAATCAATTCAGAGATGCAAAGTTGAATAAACGCCCAACGACGGTACTGTGCTGGTCCTAGGCTAGACCGTGCTAGAGACGCGAGCCTAGAACACCAACAAAATCACGGCGCTGCACGTAAACACAAGGAAAAGCACACTCTGTATTTTTTTTTCGCCCTGTTTTTTTTTTGGCACTCCTTTTTTTTTTGCTTCTTCTTTTCTTTTTTTTTTTTGCGAAAAATCACAATAATGGCGAGTGTCTCAAAACTCTTCCCAGGTCAAACTGACAGGATAGACACGAATTTTTTTTTTGCGATTTTTTTTTCGACTGCCCGGACCCAAAAACTGGAAACGGCTCAAAAAAAACATTCAATAACGGCGACTGTCTCAAAAGGCTAAGAAACACCTAAAAATAGGATAGCCAGAAAATTTTTTGTCAAGTGCGTTTTTGGAAAATTTTGGGCCTAAACGGAGGGTGGTTTCCAGACTCTTTTTTTTTTTTTTTTGGAAACCAACCTCTTCTACGTACGGCAAAAGATTGATGGAATCCTAAACCTACTCAACCAAGGAAACACGAATCTGGCAACAGATGGATCTCGAAAGCAAACCTAATATGAGATGGACTCGAAGCGACGGTGATATATGGATACGGATCGGTGGTGGTATATGGACTCAGAGCGGTGGTGGTATATGGACTCGGAGCGGTGGCGGATAAGCGGTGGTGGTATATGGCAGGGACAATGATGATGGTGCGGCGGCGGCGTGACTAATATGACCAGAACTCGAAACTCTAAAAGACTAGACGCTAAGACCAGCAACTTGACACGACGATGCAACCGCAAATTCAACAAAGCAAATACAGAAAAGATTATGCAAAGGCTCAGATTGGTTCGGATATGATGAACTAACCCTAATTTTTTTTTGGCTTTTTCATGGACTATAGGTATGAAGAACAGACTCGATCTAAACTATGAAAAACTGTAAAATCTCACCGAGCAACCTGAAAATCTGATACCACTTGATAGAGGCAAAGGTGTCCCGATGTTTCGATGAGATGGTCGCTATCGTTTCTGTGGGAGTCGACCTTGACGATCCGACTACGAACGTGCGAGACGTCGTGCCTTAGCAATCGCTAAACCAACTTCCGAGGGTTATTGACCACGCCGGAGCACGATCAACCTGACCACGAGGGCCTGTTTCCTGCGAGCAAACGAAGAACAAGCAAGAAACTAAGATTGCAATCTGGATATTGCGAATAAAAGAGGAAAGTTTTATTAACGAAGGTGGGGTTCTGTGACGCCTTGGTCTGGTCGTTGAACACAAACGAAGTACGCGAAGTTGCAGCTATGGCGAACTTTTGATCTAAACAAAACCCAAAGTCTAAACGACGCCCTAAGGGCTGTATATATGGAGGAAGAGGAGGGAATTTCGTGGCCCCTGATGGTGGGGTCCGAAACCAACCCTAACTCTTGTTTCCCCACACATACGGACTCTAAAAATAGCCTATACTTAAGTATTTCGAAATTACATGGGCCTGGCCCAAAAATAAGGTGACGCAGCACCTAGAATAGCCTATGGACGAATATTATGAAGTGGCAATCTTGTATATTTTGTCCAAGGCTTCATTCACTCCTTATGGTGGCTTCAAAGTCCTGAAATCATCACTTGTAACTCCGTTCTTGATCCCCTTGCGCATGCCATCAACTCCATGCGTGTTCTTGCTCCAATGTTCATCCTTCTCCAAGCTAGGCCCTTCACTTGTAAGCAAAACAAATGTATCCAATTTAGGCAGTATCATATTCTCATGAACATTAGAATCATTACCAAGAAACGAAAGTACCTGGTAATTTAATTGGCGTGCGCGAGCTCTAGTAATTGGTCCAGTATGTATAGCAGCAGGGGCTGTGGATGTAACAATGGTATTGATGTCCTCATCATCTTTATGATCACCCAGTTATGTTGTGATGTTTGATAGCACACAAGGTATTCCTCCGGTATCCAGGAGTTGCATAATCTCATAGTCGAAGGAATATGTATTTGACATGAAGAAAGCAATAGCAATAAACTGAACGATCATTATGCTAAGCTAACGGATGGGTCTTTTCCATCACATCATTCTCCTAATGATGTTATCCCATTATCAAATGACAACACATGTCTATGGCTAGGGAACCTTAACCATCTTTGATCAACGAGCTAGTCTAGTAGAGGCTTACTAGGGACACAGTATTTGTTTTATTCACACATGTATTTAAGTTTCCGATCAATAAAATTCTAGCATGAATAATAAAAACTTTATCATGAATAAGGAAGTATAAAATAAAAACTTTATTAGTGCCTCTAGGGCATTTTTTCTTCCAGGGGGAGAGGGCGTAGTGGGACCCTAGTGGTTGCGACGAGGGCTTCTGCTCGGCAGCGCCTCCCTCCTCCTATTGGGGACGCGGGGGCGGAGCCCGCCTTGAGAGGAGGCGAGAGAGGACGCGGACATGGTGGTCGTGGCACTCGGGGTTGAGGAGGGCGAGGCAGTCTTCTGATCGCACCTCCCCCGGCCGCTCAGGACCCGAATGAAGGCCACATCAGGAACCACCCGCTGGAGTTTATCGTCAAGCTGCATAGGCCCCCGCGCAATCGTCTTCGGCTCCCTACCCCATTTGCATGGGTGATGGAGGTCAAGCAGCCGGCGGGGCTGAGGCTGCACATGAGGGGCTGCTGAAGTGACATCATGCGGGCAGGCGTGGAGTTCCCTGCCCCTCATGTCATGCTTCTCCGGCGTGGCTGGAAGACCTTCGCCTGTGCCCATAGCTTGGCGGCCGGGCACGTTCTCCATTTCAAGTTAATGGATGCTGCCCTGCTCTCCGTCACGGTCTTCGGGCGTTCGGGTGCTTGCTTAGGGTGCTGCGCGAAGAGCTCGACTGATGATGAATGCTCCTCCTCGAGCGATAGCGACGAGGAGGACAGTGACGGTGATGACGACGTCGACGATGGGGAGGACGACGGCTCCGACCCCGGCTGAACGCCAGCCACACCGTCATCGTTAGCGGGAGGCCAGCGGCACCACCATCTGCACCTGCATCTCCTCCCCGGCAATGCGATTAGCTAGGGTGTTGGGTGTGGATGGTGTCTCCGGCTCCTCCAGCAACCTTCCAGCTGGACCCCGGCAGGCTTCCCTGTGGACTCCGGCTTCGTTCGCCCATGGCATGTCCTGCTGGCCCTGGTGGCGGTGGCCAGGGCATCGCGTATCCTCTCTCTCCACCCATCACCTTCGTCCGCGCCCTCCTGATCTTGTCAGACTGCGTCCAGCAGGCCCTGACGGGGTCAGGCTGGGCTTCTGCCCAGGCACTCCTTTTGCCCTCTTCACCTCCCATTGTAGTTAGGAGGATAGGGGTGTGATGCCCGGATAATTAAGCTACATCGAACCTCTGCTAATGATGCCACGTCACATCGGTTACTGTTGATAAACTCGCGTTGATACAAAACCGATTCAAATTAAAATTCAAAATAAAGTCAAATTATTATTTCTTCAAACGGTAAAAAAATGTTCGGTGGGATGCAAATGTTAACTAACAATTTCTCATCAAAGAATTAACATTTTTCAAAATATAAAATTGCCCCTGGATATTAAAACAGTGGACCAACAACACCTTTTTTCCCATTTAAATATAAACTCAAACTTAAATAAATTATTTTGAACCCAAACTTTTTGTGACAGTCCAAGATATTGCAAATTATTTTTGTGACAAGTCTCATATTTAACAAAAATTCATTTAGTATTAAAATGTAATGCAAAACATATTACAATAAAGAAAACAATAAGGAAACTACAAAATAAAAGAAAACAAAATAAAAGGGGCCCATGTAGCCTCGGAGAAGGCCAGCCCACCTCCCCACTCATCTCCTTCCTACTACAGGGAGGTAGGGGGGTCGTGGCAGTCATCCCGTGGCCATGGCCGCGCCTGGCCACGCGCCGGCCATCCACCGGCCCCCTTGGTGGATAAGACCCCTTCTGAAGCGCCTCGACCCCGTGGATGAAACCCTAGTTTCCTTTTCCCCTTTCCCTCACGCTGCTTCTCCTTCCCCAACATGGCCGCCCCTGCCGTCACCATTGCTTTGGCAACCCGTATAGCCACCAGCCTCCCTGCGTCAAGCCGGCATGTCCACGGGATACGTCGCCTTCGTATTGTTCATCATCACCACTGGATCGAGGGCAAGGAGCCGCGTCGGTGTCGCCTCACGTCGTCGTCTTCGTCTACGGTCGCCGCGCGCCCCCACCGTCGATCTGCACCACCTCGGCCTCTCCGCATCATGGAGACCTCCATGAGACCTGCTGTGAGACCGCCTTCTTTTCCCGATCCTTTCTTGTGCCGATTCCCGTCGTAGGTCGCCTCACCACCACGCCCGAGCTCTCAGGGAGCTCGTGGTCGGCGCGCCGCTGTTTGCACTCCCGCACAAGTCCTGGCTGCCCTCTGGATGCCTCCCCTTCCCCTCACGTGTGCATGCTGCTGCGTGCTACTGCATCATCGCCACTCGCTGATGCCCGTGACCACCGCGCCCACTACCGGCCCGCGCTCGCCCACTGTCTGGCTTCGCCCCCGGCCGGCGCCCGACCGCAACAGTGCGCGCTCGCCCTTGCGCGTACTGCATCACCCCACGCGCCGGGCAGCGCCCGCCTGCTTCCCCGTGCGCGCCCGCCGTGCTTAGGCCGCTCGGCCGCCTCCCGCTGCTGCTTTCTGCTGCGCCGCTGCCTCTGCTTCTGCTATCGCCGCTGCCTCTGCTTCTGCTATCGCCGCTGCCGCCAACCGCGCCCTGCGCCCGTCTCCGCCTAGTGCTCCTCGACCATGCCCACCTGCCGGCCCGCTCTTCCGCCCCTAGCTACTGCTCCGACTGGCCGCGGCTAGCCATGGCCGCGCACAGCCGCGAGGCCATCGGTCCAGGCCCCTGGTGGCCGCCGTTGACTCATCAGTGGCCCCCTAGTTAATTAGGGGGTAAGTGGGGGCCTAATCCTCATTGTTTTGGCTAACCCACTCACTAACACATTGGCCCGAACACTGTAGCATTTAGTTTAGATTAAGGTTAATCAATTAATTAACTGAGTCACTGACAGCTCGGGCCCGCTTCCAAATTAAACTTTATTAGGTTAAATTAAATATTGTTAGACCATCAGTGTATGACATGGGGGTCCCGGCAGGCCCATTGACTAGTCAACTGGTCCATGTTGACTGCGGACTGGGCAGTCAACTGGACCCACTAGTCAGCCTCATAGGTGAACTTCTGGGTACACTCTCTGTGTACCCGTAGCATTTTACCCATTATATCTCGAATTTATATAATTCCAGAATTTGGGGAAATATTTTAAAACTTTTAAAATTAATATAAAATAATCCGTAACTCTGATGAAAATAATTTATACATGAAAGTTGCTCATAAAAACGAGACGAATCCGAATATGCATCCCGTTCGTCCGCCACGCGCCCCTACCATATCAAACATGCAACTTTTATCCTCTAGTTCACCTGTCCGAAAACGTGAAACACCGGGAATACTTTCCCGAATGTTTTCCCCTTTGCCAGTATCACCTACTGCCATGTTAGGGCACACCTAATACTGCTCGTTGTCATGTCATGCACCGTCATGCATATGTTTGCATTATATTTATTTTTTCTTCCCCCTCTTCTCTCGCTAGACCTCGAGACCGACGCCGCTGCTACCCAGTACGACTACGGTGTTGACGACCCTTCCTTCTTGACAGAGCAGTCAGGCAAGCCCCCCCGCCTTGATCAACCAGATATCACCTATTCTTCTCTCTACTGCTTGCATTAGAGTAGTGTAACATGTTACTGCTTTGGGTTAATCCTATTCTGCTACATAGCCTGTCTTTGCTACTACTGTTGTTACCTTTACCTACAACCCTAAATGCTTAGTATAGGATGCTAGTATTCCATCAGTGGCCCTACATTCTTGTCCGTCTGCTATGCTATATTATCGGTTCGTGGTCACTTCGGGAGGTGATCACGGGTATATACATACTACACTATTATACATGATACATGGTGGTGACTAAAGTCGGGTCGGCTCGTAGAGTACCCGCAAGTGATTCTGATGTGGGGGCTGAAAGGACAGGTGGTTCCATCCCGGTAGTGATGAGCCTGGGTTCCTGACGGCCCCCTACTATTACTTTGTGGCGGAGCGACAGTGCAGGTTGAGACCACCTAGGTAAGAGGTGGGCCTGGCCCCTGGTCGGCGTCGGTGATTACTTCTAAATAACACGCTTAACGAGATCTTGGTATTTGATCTGAGTCTGGCCACTGGCCTATATGCACTAACCAACTATGGGGGAACAATTGTGGGCACTCGACATCGTGGTATCAGCCGAAGCCTTCTTGACGTCAGCGACTGAGCGGCACACGCCGGTTTGGACCGCGTAACGCGATTTCCTTTGTAATGGAGGTTGCTAGGTCTGCTCACCGGCCGTGTACGCAACATGCAGGTGTGCAATGGCCGATGGGCCCAGACCCCTGCGCGCATAGGATTTAGACCAGCGTGCTAACCTCTCTGTTTTGCCTAGGTAGGGCTGCGACGTGTTGATCTTCCGAGGCTAGGCATGACCCAGGAAAGTGTGTCCAGCCAAAGGGGATCGAGCGTGTTGGGTAATGTAGTGCACCCCTGTAGGGAGGTTTATCTATTTGAATAGCCGTGTCCCTTGGTAAAAGGACGACACGAAGTTGTACCTTGACCTTATGATAAGTAGAACCGGATACTTAATAAAACACACCCTTCCAAGTGGCAGATACAACCCGATGATCGCTCTCTAACAGGGCGACGAGGAGAGGATCGCCGGGTAGGATTATGCTATACGATGATACTTGGTGAACTTACCATCTACTCTCTTCTTTATGCTTCAAGATGGAGGCTGCCAGACGCGTAGTCTTTGATAGGACTAGCTATCCCCCTCTTATTCTGGCATTATGCAGTTCAGTCAACAGACACTACCCATCTCATTGACACCAATGCATATGTAGTGTAGATCCTTGCTTGCGAGTACTTTGGATGAGTACTCACGGTTGCTTTGCTCCCTCTTTCCCCCCCTTTCCTTATCTTCCCAGACGTCACAACCAGATGTTGGAGCCCAGGAGCCAGACGCCACCGACAACGACTCCTACTACACTAAGGGTGCCTACTACTACATGCAGGCTGCCACCGACGGCCAGGAGTAGTTTAGGAGGATCCTAGGCAGGAGGCTTGCGCCTCTTTCGATCTGTATCCCAGTTTGTGCTAGCCATCTTATGGCACCTTGTTTAACTTTATGTCTGTACTCAGATATTGTTGCTTCCGCTGACTCGTCTATGATCGAGCACTTGTATTCGAGCCCTCGAGGCCCCTGGCTTGTATTATGATGGTTGTATGACTTAATTACTTTTAGAGTTGTGTTGTGATATCTTCCCGTGAGTCCTTGATCTTGATCATACATGTTTGCCTGCATGATTAGTGTATGATTGAATTGGGGGCGTCACAAGTTGGTATCAGAGCTGACTACCTATAGGAATCCCCCTTCAAAACTCCTTGGCTGAAGTTGAGTCTGATCATTGAAAAAGTTTTTACTAACATGGCGGTGCGGCTTAGAGGCCCACGTCGCCATTGGGTGGTATTATGATCTTCTATTCCTCGTCTATACTCTGGGACTCTGATCTCTCTTCTATTCGGGTTAAATTATTTTACAAATTCCAACTCTAGGTTCTCGTACCCACTTCCTGCCAGAGAGCCCCTTCATTCCTGATGATCGACTTCTTCACCAGAAGATTCTGATGATACTCTTTGATGTTCTCCCGAGACTTTCTGCCATCGCTTTTGCAATTCCCTTCCATCGATAAACCCCTATGGATAACCACATACACTTCCCATTCATACAATATTTCCCAGTTGATCTTTTTATTACAAATACCCCCGAAAATCTCTTTGTTGTTCCGAGAATCTTTTGAGCTTACTACCTTGCAATTATTTGCCACCTGAATACCCCTGCGGACAATTTCTCGCTCTTATCGAGTATCCGCTCATCCCCAGTTGATTCATGTACTTCACAAAAGTTTCGAAATACCATTCGATCTTTCGAAAATCCTCAATAGCTTGAAATTCTTGCTTGCTTGCATTAGGATTAATCCCATAAGTCTGATAATCTTATTGTCATACTTTGTCATTACCATTTTTACTCCGTTGATTCAATGTGTTGCGAATGCACGCAATCCTCAGTCAGGTCCTAGAATTCATCCTTCTGGCTCAGACGTCATTTTAAACATGAGCTAGATCTCGACCAATCAAATTGCCATCAATTGTACCCCTAAGGCTATTCAACTTACCCATCCCTAATCAAAGCATTGCTTCTGATCTCGTGTCTTGCAATTCATAATTCCTCTGCAATTGAGCTTTGAATTAGTCAGTTGTTTCTATCATCTGATCTCTTTGCATTCTTTCTTCTTTTGGTTGAGTACCGATGCTCACATCAGATCCCTTATGGACCACCAGATCCTTTGTTGGATTTTATCCGACAACGTCCGTCATATTCAATAACGTTGTGAGCCTTTCCTCGGATACATAATGCCTTTGGTAAATTGTATCCTCTGCTTTCTCAACCATGATCTGCCTTCGAGCTTGAGTTAATTACTCCAGAAGATTGTGGTATATGATTCTAAGATGCCCTGATGGGTTGAACCTATATCTTTTCTAATCTGTATAAACCCGGAAACTTCTGCGGGTCATACTCTACTGGTGTTATGCCAGATAAAATTTCAACACTGCAACTTCGTCGAAAACGAGAAGTGAATGAAAGTTTATGCATTGGAAAAGTGGGAATCGACCTTGAACTTTGTGTTCATGCCCATGGACATGATGTAGATCTTATCATGAAAGCTTCTCTTAAATTAATTATTCCCTGGGTATAAGTTCATCTTATATCTGGGATCTGGCCTGTGCAATCGTGGTTCCGACCATGTTCTCTTTTAAATACCATTTCTCGTGCAAGTTTAAGCACTTGTCCTCTGCAGAGCAATACCCCATTCCAACCTCTACTTTGGTCTGTCGTTGAGTATTACCCCCTGGTATCTTGAGATTATCACGGAACTGCATTACTTCTTATGAGTTCTCCATCAAGTACTACATTCTCATTGATTCCAATTTTCCTGGGTCTGAGTTGTTAAGTCACTCAAGGACACCAATAAGTGAATCGATTCCACACTCCGATCCAATAACTCTTATGTAATTTTGTTGCTTACGAGTTTAATACTCCATCATGTCATTCCTAGCCCGATTGGCTACATTATTACCGTGCTAATTTTAACTGTGCTGTTGGAAATATGCCCTAGAGACAATAATAAATAGGTTATTATTATATTTCCTTGTTCAAGATAATCGTTTATTATCCATGCTAGAATTGTATTGATAGGAAACTCAGATACATGTGTGGATACATAGACAACTCCATGTCCCTAGTAAGCCTCTAGTTGACTAGCTCGTTGATCAATAGATGGTTACGGTTTCCTGACCATGGACATTGGATGTCGTTGATAACGGGATCACATCATTAGGAGAATGGTGTGATGGACAAGACCCAATCCTAAGCATAGCACAGATCGTGTAGTTCGTATGCTAAAGCTTTTCTAATGTCAAGTATCATTTCCTTAGACCATGAGATTGTGCAACTCCCGGATACCATAGGAATACTTTGGGTGTGCCAAACGTCACAACGTAACTGGGTGCCTATAAAGGTACACTACAGGTATCTCCGAAAGTGTCTGTTGGGTTGGCACGAATCGAGACTGGGATTTGTCACTCCATGTGACGGAGAGGTATCTCTGGGCCCACTCGGTAGGATATCATCATAATGTGCACAATGTGATCAAGGAGTTGATTACGGGATGATGTGTTACGGAACGAGTAAAGAGACTTGCCGGTAACGATATTGAACAAGGTATCGGGATACCGATGATCGAATCTCGGGCAAGTACAATACCGCTAGACAAAGGGAATTGTATACGGGATTGATCGAATCCTCGACATCGTGGTTCATCCGATGAGATCATCGTGGAACATGTGGGAACCAACATGGGTATCCAGATCCCGCTGTTGGTTATTGACTTGAGAACGTCTCGGTCATGTCTGCATGGTTCCCGAACCCGTAGGGTCTACACACTTAAGGTTCGATGACGCTAGGGTTATAAAGGAAGTTTGTATGTGGTTACCGAATGTTGTTCGGAGTCCCGGATGAGATCCTGGACGTCACGAGGAGTTCCGGAATGGTCCAGAGGTAAAAATTTATATATAGGAAGTATGATTTTGGCCACCGGAAGTGTTCTGGGCATCATCGGTAGTGTACCGGGACCACCGGAGGTGTCCGGGGGTCCACCAAGTGGGGCCAACGGCCCCGGAGGGCTGCATGGGCCAAGTGTGGAAGGGGACCAGCCCCAGGTGGGCTGGTGCGCCCCTCCACCAAGGCCCAAGGCGCCTCCTAGAGGGGAAGGGGGGCAAACCCTAGGGCAGATGGGCCCTAAGGCCCACCCCTGGTGCGCCTCCCCCTCTACTCCACCTGGCCGCCACCCAGATGGGATCTGGGGGCTGCCGCCATCCCTGGGGAGGGAACCTTAGGTGGGGGCGCAGCCCCTCCCCTCCCCCTATATATACTTGAGGTTTGGGCTGCCCAATACACATGAGTTCGGACCTCTCGATGGCGCAGCCCTGCATCTCTCCCTTCTCCTCTCCCGCGGTGCTTGGCGAAGCCCTGCAGGATTGCCACGCTCCTCCACCACCACCACACCGTTGTGCTGCTGCTGGACGGAGTCTTCCTCATCCTCTCCCTCTCTCCTTGCTGGATCAAGGCATGGGAGACGTCACCGGGCTGTACGTGTGTTGAACGCGGAGGTGCCGTCCGTTCGGCACTTGGTCATCGGTGATTTGGATCACGACGAGTACGACTCCATCAACCCCGTTCACTTGAACGCTTCTGCTTAGCGATCTACAAGGGTATGTAGATGCACTGTCCTTCCCCTCGTTGCTGGTTTCTCCATAGATAGATCTTGGTGACACGTAGGAAAATTTTGAATTTCTGCTACGTTCCCCAACATGTGCTACCCGACCCTTCTTCTCGGAGCACAATTTTGATGAGGAGCTGAATTTACGTCGATCTTCCTCGTCATATCGTTCCACCTCGAACAACAGGCTTGATTCAGAGTTGGTGTCATATCCGTGGATCCTATAATCTTTCGGTTCAACAGTCCCTTTGCTTGATGTAGTCTCTGTTCGATTACATCTTCATGAAACCTCTCGACAAATGTGTTGTGATCATCATCAACATTCCGAGCATTTCCAGGATATCAATCAAATCCATGATGAGAGATATCATCCTTTCCCCCTCGATTATTATGTTAACATCGACAACATTCCTGCATTTCCGCAACACAAAACTGGTTCGTGATTTGTGTTGTACCTTGAGTTCCTTGCTATCACACTTATGTTATGTTCTACCTTGGAGTATTACCATCTTTTATGTCAAGAATGTTGTGAGAATTGCTCCACCTCTTAAGAATTCTTGGTATAGTGATACTTCTCACCATCACCATTCTTTCTTGGTCCCCATGCTGATTCTAACCGGGGTACCAACAGGTGAACGATGCTGCTTAGATTTTGTACTTCTAGCAACCTTATTGCTTTGAAGTTAATGCTTTGATAGTTCCTTCTTAAACTATTGGTTATTAAATCACCATTCTAACATTGGTCATGCTATCTAAGCCCATATTTCGGGTGCACCTTTCAACCAATGTTAAATTGTGTATGTTTTCCTCGAACATACTCATTATACCATTTGATCCGACAAATGTTATCTCCTTGTTCACATAATTGTGGAAATCCATCTTTTGGAAATATCGATGAATTGTCGCTGAGTTCATCAGCCACCTCCTCATTCTCTCTTTGGTTTAAGGATGAACTCATGATTCAGAACTTGCTTCGATAGTTCATTTCCCGAGAATCACATAATGTCATCTCATCAATTTGTGTTGCACCTTTCTTCTCAGGTATCCAGAGTCTGAGGTATCCTGACACCAATCAGATCCGAATCTCGGTCAGATATGATGGTTTGAACATATTTCCAAGAGTTATAACATTGATCTTTATATGACCCGTTAAGGTGATGTCCTGCCTAGAACACCTGGCCGGAGGACCTATTGTTATAATATCCTTTTTACCAAGGTTAGTGATACATCTCCATCGTATCCACTTTTCCAAACACTTTTGCCCTTGTTTTGGACTCTAACTTGCATGATTTGAATGGAACTAACCCGGACTAACGCTGTTTTCAGGAGAATTGCCATGGTGTTATTTTTGTGCAGAAATAAAAGTTCTCGGAATGACCTGAAACTTCACGGAGAATATTTTTGGAATTAATAAAAAATACTGGCGAAAGAATCAAGGCCAGGGGGCCCACACCCTGTCCACGAGGGTGGGGGGCGCGCCCCCTGCCTTGTGGGCCCCCTGGTGCTCCACCGACCTCTACTCCAACTCTATATATTCACGTTCGGGGAGAAAAAAATCAATGAGAAGGATTCATCGCGTTTTACGATACGGAGCTGCCGCCAAGCCCTAATCTCTCTCGAGAGGGCTGATCCGGAGTCTGTTCGTGGCTCCGGAGAGGGGATCCGTCGCCATCATCATCATCAACCTTCCTCCATCACCAATTTCATGATGCTCACCGCCGTGCGTGAGTAATTCCATCGTAGGCTTGCTGGACGGTGATGGGTTGGATGAGATTTACCATGTAATCGAGTTTTGTTAGGGTTTGATCCCTAGTATCCACTATGTTCCGATATTGATGTTGCTATGACTTTGCTATGCTTATTGCTTGTCACTAGGGCCCGAGTGCCATGATTTCAGATCTGAACCTATTATGTTTTCATGAATATATGTGAGGTCTAGATCCTATATTGCAAGTCTATAGTCACCTATTATTTGTTATGATCCATTAACCCCTAAGTGACAATAATCGGGATACTTACCTGTGATGACCGTAGTTTGAGGAGTTCATGTATTCACTAAGTGTTAATGCTTTGGTCCGGTTCTCTATTAAAAGGAGGCCTTAATATCCCTTGGTTTCCAATAGGACCCTACTGCCACGGGAGGGTAGGACAAAAGATGTCATGCAAGTTCTTTTCCATAAGCACGTATGACTATATTTGGAATACATGCCTACATTACATTGATGAACTGGAGCTAGTTCTGTGTCACCCTATGTTATAACTATTGCATGAGGAATCACATCCGACATAA
This sequence comes from Aegilops umbellulata, assembly GCA_032464435.1. Lineage (NCBI taxonomy): Eukaryota > Viridiplantae > Streptophyta > Magnoliopsida > Poales > Poaceae > Aegilops > Aegilops umbellulata. Next base: position 156,227,605 of record CP136056.1, read on the forward strand.
TTCTCCATCATCGATCCAATGCCTACGAGCTTTTCACATATTGCTCTTTGCTTAGTTACTTTACCGTTGCCACTGTTGCAATTACTACAAAACTACTACTGTTACTTCTATCACCGTTACCGTTACTTCCATACTACTTTGCTACGAAATACTTTGCTGCAGATATTAAGTTATCCAGATGTGGTTGAATTGAAAACTCAACTGCTAATACTTGAGAATATTCTTTGGCTCCCCTTGTGTCGAATCAATAAATTTGGGTTGAATACTCTACCCTCGAAAACTATTGCGATCCCCTATACTTGTTGGTTATCAAGAATATTTTCTGGCGCTGTTGCCGGGGAGCATAGCTCTATTCTTTGAGTCACTTGGGATTTATATCTGCTGGTCACTATGAGGAACTTGAAAGACGAAAGAATTAAGATTTTTCCCTCAACTACGAGGGGAGGTAAGGAACAACCATCTAGCTCTGCACTTGATCCACCTTCTGTTTTGAGTAAGATTGCGACACCTAAACCTGCTTCCGCTATTAATTCTGATATGTCGCGTGTTATTGATGATGCCACTTCTACTATGCATGATACTTATGATCAAACTACTTCTATGCTTGATACTACTGTGCCAATAGGTGAATTTCTTGATGAACAACTTGCTAGGGCTAGAGAGAATGAAATTATTGAAACAGATAATATTGATGAAAGTGATGATGAAGATTCTCCCCCTAGATATGAATTTCCTGTTGCGCCTGAGGGTTATGTTATGGATGAAGAAATTGCTAGAGATTTTCTTGCTTGCAATGATAGATATGATCTTAAGAAATTATTAGCTAAGCTGAAAGAAAAGTCTTTGAATGCTAGAATGAAATATGACCCTGCTTTTGCTACTTCACCTATCTGTATTACTGATAAGGATTATGATTTCTCTGTCGATCCTGAGATAATTACTTTGGTTGAGTCTAATCCTTTCTATGGCTATGAATCTGAAACTGTTGCGGCACATCTTACTAAATTAAATGATATAGCTACCCTATTCACTAATGATGAGAAAACTCGCTACTATTATATCCTTAAGTTATTTCCGTTCTCACTAAAGGGTGATGCTAAAACATGGTTTAATTCTCTTGATCCTGGTTGTGTGTGTAATCCCCGGGACATGATTTATTACTTCTCTGCCAAATATTTCCCCGCTCATAAGAAACAAGCTACCTTAAGGGAAATATATAATTTCGTGCAAATCGAAGAAGAGAGTCTCCCACAAGCTTGGGGGAGGCTTCTCCAATTACTTAATGCTTTGCCTAATCATCCTCTCAAGAAAAATGAAATACTTGATATCTTTTATAATGGACTAACCGATGCTTCCAGAGACCACCTGGATACTTGTGCTGGTTGTGTTTACAGGGAAAGAACTGTTGATTAAGCTGAATTGCTATTGAATAATATGTTGACTAATGAAAATAATTGGACACTTCCTGAACCAACTCCTAAGCCAACTCTGAAGAAAAGGGGTATTCTATTTCTCAGTCCTGAAGATATGCAAGAGGCAAAGAAATCTATGAAAGAAAAAGGTATTAAAGCTGAAGATGTTAAGAATTTACCACCTATTGAAGAAATACATGGTCTTGATAACCCGACGCAGGTAGTAAAGGTAAATTCTCTCTATAGATATGATAAAGCTGAAATCCTGTCTACTAAGTTTGCTAGCCGATGCTTAGATGAGTTTGATAATTTTATTGTTAAACAAGAAAACTTCAATGCTTATGTTGGTAGACAATTGAAACGAAATGCTTATATGATTGAACTCTTGAGTGATTATATGTCTAGAGTTAAAGGTGAACTTAAACTCATTAGGAAACATGCTTCTATGGTTACCACTCAAGTAGAACAAGTTCTTAAAGCTCAAATTGATTTGCTCAGTGAATTAAATAATAAGAAAAATGATAATGCTATTAGAGTTGTGACTAGAGGGGGTAAAATGACTCAGGAACCTTTGTATCCTGAAGGCCACTTGTCGTGGTTTTGTCACGGCAGATGTCCTAGAGCATGGACTTAGTCGTGGAGCCATCGCAACGGGTTAGCTTAAAGGGGTTAAAGCGGACAGGGGACACAGAGAGTTATACTGGTTCGGCCCCTTGCGGTGAAGGTAAAAGCCTATGATCCAGTTGTTATGGGATTGCTAGGGTTTCGATGACCAGGGAGAGAATATGCTTTGCCTGGGTCTCGAGTTGTTGTCCGTTGTCCCTAAACCGCCGCCGGGTCATCCCCTTATATACACGAGTTGACGCCCATCGGTTTACAGGATCCCGAGGCCGGCTCATAAACGTGTCCGGCCCGGTCTCTGCTCTTCCTATCTTATAACACAAGTTACATATCATTGTTGGTTTATGTCTACATGCCTTAACCCGCCTTTGGGCCCTGGGCCTTCATAAAGCGCCATTGTCTTCGTCTTCTTGGGCTTCAAATATAACAATTCATTATGGGGATAACCCGGCCTCTTCTGGCCGGTTTACACCCAGTAGTAATATCCCCAACATTAGGCCCCATGTTAATTTGAACTAGTTCATGTTAATCTTCAACAGTTGAGAAAAATTCCCCCTTCATCGTCTTCACAGAAATCTTGTAAACCGCCATGACATCATCTTCCAGGATCGTGATAAACCGCCATGATGTCACCTGCTATTAAAGATTGCATATAGCTCACCTTCATTAATGAGCCTCCGACAATCGAGGCGACAACTTCGTCATATATCCAAGTTTTAGGCTCCTCGATTTTCGCCCCTGTTACTTATCTCTTTGCCTTTGTAAATAGGACCAGGGGGTCCTTTCCATTCCCCCCGTGCCTCTTCGCATCGTCCTCTTCCTCGCGTCGCCCAAACTTTTGAGCTCCACCGTCGCCGTCGACCTTCGCTTCCGCCCCAACGTTGGTCGCTGCATCAACCTGTCCGAACCAGAAAACCACGACGCCTTTCCTGCAGCACTAGTAAGTCTTCTCTTCTTCCACCTTAGATCCACCATTAGGGTTTCGGTGTTCATCAGAGTTCATTAAAGCTCCAACATTGTTCTTCCTTCTTCTTCTTAACAGCATAAATGGCTAGTTTAGATCAAATATTCCTTGTGCGGCCGTAGCCACAGACCCTTTTTCCTTATTATAGCATCCCCTTCGTATAGGAAAACTCATCTGAATCTGACAAACTGTTGAAACACCTGTATCTTAGGTCTAAATATATTTTGGTTTTCTGATACGCCGCAGATCTAAATTTATCATTCCAGTCTGTGAAATCTATTTTTCCTCACTTAGCGATTTTAGATCTGTACCTTTCATACCAATATAGGCAGTTTAGCTTTTTGAAGAATAATAATCCGGTAGGTGTTATTAGTCCGCTCTTAAACCACCGATTCATTTACCTCGCACCTCCTCCATCGTAAGACTCCAGTTTAGCAATATCAGTCTCCGGTTTAGTAACATCATATTCTGGTTTAACAATATGCATATACCTCTGCTTTTGCTTAACTTGCATCACTTTATGATTGCCCGTCATCCATCTTAAATCGACATTTATCTTTTTTTCCAGCTTTTCATTGCAATGGCCAAACAGTTTTATGCTTGTAACTGGGTCCCTTCCCGGGTTACGGAATCGCAACTAGAGGGATGTGTCGCAACTGACACTTTAGCGAAGAAAGAAGCAATCCAATGGAGGGTCCCCGGTCCAGAAAAACCCCCCTGAGCCCAAGGATGGGGAAGTAGTCATCTTTGTCGTTCACCCGAGCCGAGGGTTTAGCCTTCCCGGATCAAAGTTCTTCCGAGATGTACTCGCTAGCTTCCAACTCCACCCTCAAGACATTGGCCCAAACTCCGTGTCCAATGTTTGCCATTTCCAAGCGTTTTGCAAGGCTTATCTTCAAGAGGAGCCCACAGTTGAACTGTTTAGGGATTTCTTCTATCTAAACTGTCGCACGGAGTTCGCAGACGGACCCAACACCGAGCTTGGTGGAATGGCGATTGAAAAGAGGAAGGATGTCATCTTCCCTCATGCCAAGCTTCATAGTCACCCCAAGGACTGGAATCAGACTTGGGTTTATTGCAAAGACACATCTCCAACTGATGAAAAACCTCTGCCAGGTTATCGCTCTCACCGTCTTAGCAATATACATCCCTTTCCTCAGAGATTGACTGCAAAGGAAAGGTCCACCTATGCTCCTCAACTGTCAAAGCTAAGAGATTTTATGGCAAACGGGTTAACAGGTGTTGATTTTGCTCGCTGTTGGATAAACTGGAGCATTCTGCCCTGAAGCCGGCGCCCCGGTTTGATGTGTGAATACACAAGGAGTCTGACCGACCCTCAATGACATGTTAATATTCAGCTCACAAAGGATGAAGTTACTGAGGCTGTGAAGATACTGAATGAACCAGAGGCTGTCTGTAGCCAGACCGGATTAAGTCCTTTCTGCACCTCCAACAAACCGCCAGCTGTAAGAATCATATGACTTTTTTTGTTTTCAGCTTAATCCCTTGAAATATCCTCTCAAATTTTTGTTCATCTTTGCCAGGGTGATGATCCGTTCCGAAAGAAAAAACCACAAGATAAACCGGCAAAACCACAAGACAAACCGGCAAAGCCACTTTGCCCGAAGACCAAGGTTGTTAAAAAACCTGCCAAGAAAAGGACCATGCGTCTCCCGAGCCAAATGCTGATGCCGATGTAGCTAGTCCAGACTCAGAGGTAGAACTTGACTCTCTTGGTTCATTTTTCATACACCTCATTGACAATGACTATTATCAGGACGACGCTGAAGGCAGTCAAGCTGATGACGTAGAGGTAATCATTCTTTCCTCTGATTCAGATCCTCTGCCAACATAAAAAATCCGTCGAGCAAACCGGAAAGTGAATTTTTCTCACCCCCTTGCTTACTTGGACCCAAACTTTCATTTGAAGACGCAGCAACACGAAGCTCGCCGCACAACCCGGCAAAGTGGCCAGGTAGTTACCTCCACCGGTTTACCGAACACTCCGGTTCGGAAACGCCAATCAGAGGTCTCTTATACCCTTGACACTTCTTGCCCCAAGGCGGGTGCTACCTCTTGAGCAATGCGTTGGATTTCCCCGAAGAGGAGAGGATGATGCAGCAAAGTAGCGTAAGTATTTCCCTTAGTTTTTGAGAACCAAGGTATCAATCTAGTAGGAGGCTACGCTCGAGTCCCTCATACCTACACAAAAACAATAGCTCAACACAACCAACGCGATTAGGGGTTGTCAATCCCTTCACGGTCACTTACGGGAGTGAGATCTGATAGAGATGATAGATAATATTTTTGGTATTTTTGGTATAGAGATGCAAAGTGAAAAGTAAAAGGCAAAGTAAAAAGCAAAGCAAGATTAAAGTGATGGAGATTGATATGATGAGAATAGACCCGGGGGCCATAGGTTTCACTAGTGGCTTCTCTCAAGAGCATAAGTATTCTACGGTGGGTGAACAAATTACTGTTGAGTAATTGACAAAATTGAGCATAATTATGAGAATATCTAGGTATGATCATGCATATAGGCATCACGTCCGCGACAAGTAGACCGACTCCTGCCTGCATCTACTACTATTACTCCACTCATCGACCACTATCCAGCATGCATCTAGAGTGTTAAGTTAAAAACAGAGTAACGCCTTAAGCAAGATGACATGATGTAGAGGGATAGCTTCATGCAATATGATAAAAACCCCATCTTGTTATCCTTGATGGCAACAATACAATGCGTGCCTTGCTGCCCCTTCTGTCACTAGGAAAGGACACCACAAGATTGAACCCAAAGCTATGCACTTCTCCCATGGCAAGAAAAACCAATCTAGTAGGCCAAACCAAACTGATAATTCGAAGAGACTTGCAAAGATAACAAATCATACATAAAAGAATTCAGAGAAGATTCAAATATTATTCATAGATAGACTTGATCATAAACCCACAATTCATCGATCTCAACAAACACACCGCAAAAAGAAGATTACATCGAATAGATCTCCATGAGAGAGGGGGAGAACATTGTATTGAGATCCAAAAAGAGAGAAGAAGCCATCTAGCTAATAACTATGGACCTGAAGGTCTGAGGTAAACTACTCACACTTCATCGGAGGGGCTAGGATGATGTAGAAGCCCTCCGTGATGACGGCCCTCTCCGGCGGAGCTCCGGAACAGGCCCCAAGATGGGATCTCGTGGATATAGAAAGTTGCGGTGGTGGAATTAGGTTTTTGGCTCCGTATCTGATCGTTTGGGGGTACATAGGTATATATAGGAGGAAGAAGTACGTCGGTGGAGCTCCGAGGGGCCCACGAGGCAGGGGGCACGCCCTAGGGGGGTGGGCGCGCCCCCCACCCTTGTGACCGCCTCGTGGCTTTCTTGACGGAGGGTCCAAGTCTCCTGGGTCTTATCTGGTGAGAAAATAACGTTCCCGAAGGTTTCATTCCGTTTGGACTCCGTTTGATATTCTGTTTCTCCGAAACTCTGAAATAGGCAAAAAACAACAATTCTGGCTTGGCCTCCGGTTAATAGGTTAGTCCTAGAAATAATATAAAAGTGGAAAATAAAGCCCTATATAGTCCAAAACAGTAGATAATATAGCATGGAGCAATCAAAAATTATAGATACGTTGGAGACGTATTAGGCATCCCCAAGCTTAATTCCTGCTCGTCCTCGAGTAGGTAAATGATAAAAATAGGATTTTTGATGCGGAGTGCTACTTGGCATAATTTCAATGCAAATCTTCTTAATTGTGGTATGAATATTCAGATCCAAAAGATTCAAGACAAAAGTTCATGTTGACATAAAAATAATAATACTTCAAGCATACTAATAAAGCAATTATGTCTTCTCAAAATAACATGGCCAAAGAAAGTTATGCCTACAAAATCATATAGTCAGGCTATGCTCTAACTTCACCACACAAAGTATTTAAATCATGCACAACCCCGATGACAAGCCAAGCAATTGTTTCATACTTTAACATTTTCAAAGCTTTTTCAATCTTCACGCAATACATGAGCATGAGCCATGGATATAGCACTATATTGTGACGCCCGGATAATCAAACTACAGTAATCCTATGTTAATGGCGCCAGGTCACCGCGATTACTATCGTTAAACTCGCGTTGATTCAAATCCGGTCCAAATTTCAAATTCAAATTAAAGTCCAAAATTCAAATTTCTCAAACCTGCAAAATAAAATGTTCAAAGTGTGGAAAATCTTCCGTATCCAATTATGGTGCTGACCCAAATTTTTTGTAAAAGTATTTAAATGCTCTTTTGTGACTAAAGCAGTGGCTAAAGCGATAATTCAAATGCCTTCTAAATTATAAAAATTACCAAGCAATTGTATTAAATACCAAACCATTTTATGGCAATGCTAGATGATGCAAACTAGTTAGGTGGCACCATTCCATATTTTACAAAAGTGTTTTGAGGCCTAACAATTTGCAAAACAGTATGGGTTGATAAATTTAAAAGAAAAATAAAAACTAAAAAGAAAAGTGAAGGAAAAGGCTTGGCTGCACTGTGCACTAGGCCGAGCCGCGCAACACTCCAGCCCAGCCCAACTTACCCCCTCCATCGTCTTCCCTGTTCACGGAGTGCGCTGGACGCCGTCCGTGCGTCCATGCCGCGGACCTGCCGCGTGGCGGCCATCCAAACCACCCCGCCACCCTACAAGGTCGTCGTCGACCCCTTTGTCGAACCCTAACCCCACTCACCCTCTCGCCTCTCCCCTCTTCCTCTTCCCTCGCCCGACGCCGCCGTCGACATGCGTCGCTCGATCCCGTGGCCACTTGCCTCCCCACGACGCCCGCACATGTTCAGGAGGAGCTCCATCATCGTCCACATCGCCTGCGCCTGCTAGCTTGGACCGAGACATTGCTGCGCCATCGCCCGCGTCGATTCCCTCGACAGAAGCCGCCTCTGCCCCGCCATGGCTCCACTCCACCGCGACCACCCGGCCTCCCCGAGCTCGTCTTCCCCTCAATGTGAGCCCCGCCTACCTCCCCACCTTTTCCCGAGGTCGGATTCGAGCTCGAGCACTCGCAGCCGCGTGTGTAGCTCCACTGCCACCGGACGTGGTATCCGCCGTCGATTCTCACTGTGCCCAGCCCCACATCCGTCGTGCCCTGTTCCCCTACTCCCAGCGCGCGCCCGCCCGCATCTGGGCACGCCCGCTGCTGCCCTCCGTCGTCCGCTCGGCTCACGCCCACGCGCCTCGTGGCTCCCGTGCTCGCCGCTCCCCTGCTGCCTAGCGCCCGCGCCCGCCGGAGTTGCCTCCCCCGATGCGCCCTCCTTCCCTGCACCCGCGCACGCTGCTCGGGGCCACGCCCCGCGCCCTGCCTCTGTCCCCGCTGGTCGCAACCACGCTCGCCGGTGCCCGCTCGCGCGCGCTTCGCTTCCCCTCGCCGCGCTCCGCCCCTGGCCTCCTCTCCGCTGCTGTTGCTCGCTAGGGTGGCCGCCGGCGCTGCTGCGTCCCGCCAGCGCCCTGCCGCGCCCCGCACCCGGGCGGGCTCGGCCTTCGCCTGGCTGCGCCCGTTAGCCGCGCCCGATTCAGTGGCCATATGGGCCACTGCCAAGGGGACCCACAACCCCCTTTTTATTAAAAAAGGAATTTAAAATATTAATAGTAATCAAAATAACTAATTAGTTAATTAATAATTAACTTAATTAACCTTGTTATTTAATCTTAATTATCTATTTAGTTAAAATGTGACAATGACATGTGGGTCCCACACGCACTATTCACACCATTGACCAGTCAACAGTTGACTTGGTCAACTGGGTCCCCTGGCCCCATAGGTCATAGGCTGTGGCTAGCCTCTGCTGTTTACACATAGCTTTTTACTACTTAAATTGAATTAAAATAATTTAGAAATTGTTCAAAATTTCGAAAATTAATATAAAATAATCCGTAACTCGGATGAAAATACTTTGTACATGAAAGTTGCTCAGAACGACGAGACGAACCCGGATACGCAGCCCGTTCATCCGCCACACATACCTAACATATCAAACTCGTAACTTTCCCCCTCCGGCTCCTCTGCTCGAAAACACGAAACACCGGGAAAACTTTCCCGGATGTTTCCCCCCTTCACCGGTATCATCCCATACCGCGTTAGGGCACCTCTAACGCCGTTACTTGTCATGTCATGCATCACTATGCATCTGCTTGCTTAAATATTTATTGTTTCTCCCCCTCTTCTCTCGATAGACACCGAGACCGACGCTGCTGCTGCCCCGTTCGACTACGGAGTTGACGACCCCTCTCTCTTGCCAGAGCAACCAGGCAAGCCACCGCCTTGATCACTAGATATCGCCTACTCTCCTCTATACTGCTTGCATTAGAGTAGTGTAGCATGTTACTGCTTTCGTCATTCCTATCCTGATGCATAGCCTGTCCTTGTTACTACTGTTGTTACCTTTACCTGCAATCCTACCTGCTTAGTTTAGGATGCTAGTTTACCATTAGTGGCCCTACATTCTTGTCTGTCTGCTGTGCTATACTATCGGGCCGTGATCACTTGGGAGGTGATCACGGGTATATACTATACTTTATACATGATACATGTGGTGAACAAAGACGGGTCGGCTCGTAGGAGTACCCGCGAGTGGTTCTTTGAGGCGAAGCAACATGGCAGGTTACGACCACCTAGGAGAGAGGTGGGCCTGGCCCTGTCGGCATTCGGGGATACTTAACACGCTTAACGAGATCTGGGTATTTGATCTGAGTCTGGCTACTGGCCTATACGCACTAACCAACTACACGGGAAAGATATGGGCACTCGACGTCGTGGCATCAGCCGAAGCCTTCGTGACGTCAGTGACTGAGTGGCGCACGCCGGATTGGAACGTAAGCCTGCTCTTGTATTAAGGGGGCTAGTTCTGCTTCCGGCCGCGTTCGCAACGTGCAGGTGTGCTATGGGCGATGGGCCCAGACCCCTGTGCGCTTAGGATTAGACCGGCGTGCTGACCGCTCTGTTGTGCCTAGGTGGGGCTGCGACGTGTTGATCTCCCGAGGCCGGGCATGACCCAGGAAAGTGTGTCCGGCCAAATGGGATCAAGCGTGTTGGGTTATGTGGTGCATCCCTGCAGGGAAGTTTATCTATTCGAATAGCCGTGTCCCTCGGTAAAAGGACGACCCGGAGTTGTACCTTGACCTTATGACAACTAGAACCGGATACTTAATAAAACACACCCTTCCAAGTGCCAAATACAACCCGGTGGTCGCTCTCTAACAGGGCATCGAGGAGGGGATCGCCGGGTAGGATTATGCTATACGATGCTACTTGGAGGACTTCAGTCTACTCTCTTCTACCTGCTGCAAGACGGAGGCTGCCAGAAGCGTAGTCTTCGACAGGATTAGATATCCCCCTCTTATTCTAGCATTCTGCAGTTCAGTCCACTGATATGGCCCTTTACACATATATCCATGCATATGTAGTGTAGCTCCTTGCTTGCGAGTACTTCGGATGAGTACTCACGGTTGCCTTGTTTCCCCTTTTCCCCCATACCTCTATCCGATTGCTGCGACCAGACGATGGAGCCCAGGATCCAGACGCCACCGTCGATGACGACTACTACCCCGGGGGTGCCTACTACTACGTGCCTGCTGACGACGACCAGGAGTAGTTAGGAGGATCCCAGGCAGGAGGCCTGCGCCTCGTTCGATCTGTATCCCTGTTTGTGCTAGCCATCTTATGGCAAACTTGTTTAAATTATGTCTGTACTCAGATATTGTTGCTTCCGCTGACTCGTCTATGATCGAGCACTTGTATTCGAGCCCTCGAGGCCCCTGGCTTGTATTATGATGCTTGTATGACTTATTTTATTTGTAGAGTTGTGTTGTGATATCTTCCCGTGAGTCCCTGATCTTGATCGTACACATTTGCGTGCATGATTAGTGTACGATTGAATCGGGGGCGTCACAAGTTGGTATCAGAGCCGACTGCCTGTAGGAATCCCCCTTTCCAACTCCTTGGCCGAAGTCGAGTCTAGTCATTGAAAAACTTTTACTAACATGGCTGTGTGGCTTACGGGCCCACGTCGCCATTGGGTGGTATTAGGATCTTTTACTCCTTGTCTATACTCTGGGACTCTGATCTCTCTTCTATTCGGGTTAATTGAATTTTGCTAAATCTAACATTAGGATCTCGTTATCACTTTCACCCGGAGAGCCCCTTATTACTGCTGATCGTCTGCTGCACGTGAAGACCCTGAAGATACTCTTTGCTGTTAACCCGAGAACTGGTGTTCATCGCGTTTGCAATTCCCCTTCCACCGTCAACCCTTATGGATAACTACTTGTAGTTATTATTCTTACATTCATCCCCAGTTGGTCTTGTTATTACAAGATACCCCGAAATACTCGTCGATGTTTCGATAATCCTTTGAGCTTACTACCTTGCTGTTCTTTGTCACCTGAATACCCCTACGGATAATTCTTGTACTTATTGAGTATCTGCTCATCCCCCAGTTGTTCATGTGTTTCACAATGGTCTTTGAAATAATATTTGATCTTCCAAAAATCCTTAGTAACTTATTGCTCTGCAAATACTTGTCTGCTTGCATTATGGATGCTCATATGGCTGGCAATATTCATTAGTCTCCTTTGACACCATCATTTTGATCCTATTGATTCAACATGAATGCGAATGCATGCAGTCATCGGTTGATCCTTTTAAATTATCTTTCCGACTTAGATGTCACTTTGAACATGAGCTGGTTATCGACCCATCGAATTGCCGTCGAATTTACCCCTGTGTCTATTCAACTTATCCATTCTTAATCAGACCGTTGGCTTCTGATCCCTTGATTTGGAAATGATAATTGCTTTGCATTTGATCTTTGAATTAGTCAGTAGCTTCTAAAATCCAATGCCCTTGCATTGTTTCTTCCTCTTATTGTGAGCCGATGTTCACATCAGCTTCGTTATGGACCAACAAAACCTTTGTTGGATTTTATCCAACAAGCATCCTTCATATTCAATAAACTTATGAGCCTTCCCTCAGTTACATAATGCCTTTGGTAAATTGTATCCTCTACTTTCTCAACCATGCTCAGCTTTCGAGCTGGTGGTATTTACCATTAAAGCTTGTGGTATGTATTTCCATGATACCCTGATGGGTTGAACCTATGCCTTCCTTAATATGTGTGAACTCGAAAGTTTTCACGAGTCATACTCTTCTGGTATTTTTCCAGATAAAATTTCAACAATACAACTTCATCGAACGCGAGAAGTGAACGAAAGGTTATGCATTGGAGAAGTGGGAGTCGACCTTGAACTTTGTGTTCATGCCCATGGACACGATGTAGATCCTATCATGGAAGCTTCTTGTAACTATTTCCGTGATATAATACCCTTTGGTATCGGTGAATTGATCCTTTGCAATCATGGTTCCGACCATGTTCTCCTTTAAATACCATTTCCTGTGCAAGTTTAAGCACTTGTCTTCTATAGAGCAATACCCCAGTCCAACCTCTACTTTGATCTGTCGTTGAGTATTACCCCCTGGTATCTCGAGATTATCTTGGAACTGCATAATTTCTTATGAGTTATTCATCAAGTACTACATACTCACTGATTACAATTGTTCATGGGCTCTGAGTTATTAAACACTCAAAGACACCGATAACTGAACCGACTCTGCACTACAGTTCAACGACACTTGATAATCTTCTTTAAGTACGAGTTTGTACCCGATCACGCCATTCCTAGACTGTATGGCTATATCATTGTCGTGGTGATTTTAACTGTGCTACCTGGTCCTTATTCTCGGAGCACCACTTCGATGATGAGCTAAGCTTACGTCGATCTTCCTTGTCATATCATTTCACCTTGAAAAGTAGGCTTGATTTCGAGTTTGTGTCGTACCTGTGCTTCCATTGACCTCTTGCTTTGTCATTCCTTTGACTTGATGTCATCGCTGATCGATTACATCCTCATGAAATCTCTCGACAAAATTTGTCGTGATCATCATCAACATTTGACTCTTTTCAGGATATCGATCGAATTCATGATGGTAGGTACCATCCCCGTCCCTTGGTAATTTGAGTTGCCACCGACAACATCCTTAATCCCTTTCATCACCAACTTGTTCATGTTATGGATGCAATTTGTTTTCCAGCTTGTATTTTGTTCTACCTTGAAGTAGTACTGTCTTTTATGTCGAGGATGTTGTGAGGATTGCTCCACCTCTCAAGAATTCTTGGTATAGTGATACTTCTCCCCATCATCATTCTTTCTTGGTGCTCGAGTTGATTCCAAACGGGGTACCAACAAGTGAATGGTGCTGTTTGGATTCTGCCCTTCTAGCAATCTTATTAATTTGAAGTTAATGGTCGGCCATTCATTGTTTGAGTATTGATTATTGAATCACCATTCTGACATTGGTCGTGCAATCCAACCCATATTTTGGGCGCACCTTCAACCAATGTTTAGTTGTGTATGTTTTCCTCAAGCATACTTCATTATATCATTTGATCTGACAAATGTTATCTCCTTGTTTCACATAATTGTGGAAATCCATCTTTTTGGAAATCTCGATGATATGTCGCTGAGTCCATCAGCCACCTCCTCATCCACTCCTTGGTTTAATGCCGAACTCTGGTTTCGGGACCTGCTTCCATAGTCCATTTCCCGATAATCTTGCAACTCCATCTCGTCAAATTGTGTTTGCCCCCTTTCCTTGTCGGGCATCATGAGTCCAAGGTATCCTGCACCAATCAGATCTGGATCTCGGTCAGATATGATGATTGGTACATATTTCCAAGAGTTATAACATTGGTCTTTATATGACCCGGTAAGATGGTGTCATGCCTAGCACACCTGGCCAGAGGACCTATTGTTATAGTTCCCTTTTTAGCAAGGTTAGCCATTCTTCCATTAGGAAATTGTAAGGCTTATTCTATAAGTTGATCCTGATAGATGCTTGTGTATCCAAAGTTCGACCTTTGCTTGAGGGCCATGTCAATGCTATCTCAAAGCATATGTCGTTGGTACTTCGATCTTCAAAATGCTAAATTTTCTTTATCAATTATCCAAACATCGTTGTATGGGTAATGTCATGAAATTTCTCTCCCCTTACCTAAATGGTATTCTACTTTCTATCCTGTCATGAATATGATACTCTGCTTGTCCTTGGGAAGGATATACCCCTGAAATATGTGTTTAAACACATTTTTCCCCTTTCCATTGTTTTGCATAACCTGATGATCACATTTTACTTTCCATTGGTTTGTTTGACCTTTTCTTGTGATATATATAATCTAAGCAGTAATAATTCACTGCTTATGTAAACACCTTGGTGTACAACTCTGTCAGTAAGACCCTATTAATATTGTTGATGACATTCCGGTAACCCCCGATGGACGAGAACTTTGCCTATTGGTCCGCCTCATTCAACGAGCAGGAAAATGGTTCTCTTCGTCCCTCGCCCTTGGTACCAATGTTGTTGCCAACATAACTGACAGGCTATCCTCTGACATGCCTTGCTACCATGACCGTGCGATATGTTAGCGTCCTTCCTACTTTTGAACCACATGGTGGGCCCATAACCCACAGTTCCACAGGATCAATACCTGACTCTCCTATATAACCTTGATTCCGTAATATTCTTTGCACCTGGCTTCGTATGTAATTCACGAGCTAACTTCCTCACCATGATTCTTTCTGGTATCAGAGGCAACATTATTATTCATTGCTCTGAACCCCTTCATCACCTGTTTTATGCATCAGCTGGATGCCTACCTACTTGAAACTTGTTGCACCTTCTTATAGCACTCTCGTTACGTTTCCTGGTGCTTCTAAAATCTTCTTCCTTGAGATAACTACCAGATGCTGATCCTTTCATACATCCATCCTTATAGCCCCCCCTTATTCCACGCCTTAAATCTCGGGACGAGATTTCTTGTAGAGGAGGAGAATTGTGACGCCCGGATAATCAAACTACAGTAATCCTATGTTAATGGCGCCAGGTCACCGCGATTACTGTTGTTAAACTCGCGTTGATTCAAATCCGGTCCAAATATCAAATTCAAATTAAAGTCCAAAATTCAAATTTCTCAAACCTGCAAAATAAAATGTTCAAAGTGTGGAAAATCTTCCATATCCAATTATGGTGCTGACCCAACATTTTTGTAAAAGTATTTAAATGCTCTTTTGTGACTAAAGCAGTGGCTAAAGCGATAATTTAAATGCCTTCTAAATTATAAAAATTACCAAGCAATTGTATTAAATACCAAACCATTTTACGGCAATGCTAGATGATGCAAACTAGTTAGGTGGCACCATTCCATATTTTACAAAAGTGTTTTGAGGCCTAACAATTTGCAAAACAGTATGGGTTGATAAATTTAAAAGAAAAAGAAAAACTAAAAATAAAAATGAAGGAAAAGGCTTGGTTGCACTGTGCACTAGGCCCAGCCCAGCCCAACTTACCCCCTCCATCGTCTTCCCTGTTCACGGAGTGCGCTGGACACCGTCCGTGCGTCCATGCCGCGGATCTGCCGCGTGGCGGCCATCCAAACCACCCCGCCACCCTACAAGGTCGTCGTCGACCCCTTTGTCGAACCCTAACCCCACTCACCCTCTCGCCTCTCCCCTCTTCCTCTTCCCTCGCCCGACGCCGCCATCGACATGCATCGCTCGATCCCGTGGCCACTTGCCTCCCCACGACGCCCGCACATGTTCAGAAGGAGCTCCATCATCGTCCACATCGCCTGCGCCTGCTAGCTTGGACCGAGACATTGCTGCGCCATCGCCCGCGTCGATTCCCCTCGACGGAAGCCGCCTCTGCCCCGCCATGGCTCCACTCCACTGCGACCTCCCGGCCTCCCCGAGCTCGTCTTCCCCTCAATGTGAGCCCCACCTACCTCCCCGCCTTTTCCCGAGCTCGGATTCGAGCTCGAGCACTCGCAGCCGCGTCTGTAGCTCCACCGCCACCGGACGTGGTCCCCGCCGTCGATTCTTACTGTGCCCAGCCCCACATCCGCCGTGCCCTGTTCCCCTACTCCCCGCGTGCGCTCGCCCGCATCTGGGCACGCCCGCTGCTGCCCTGTGTCGTCCGCTCGGCTCGCGCCCACGCGCCTCATGGCTCCCCTGCTCGCCGCTCCCCTGCTTCCTAGCGCCCGCGCCCGCCGGAGTTGCCTCCCCCGCGTGCGCCCTCCTTCCCTGCACCCGCGCACGCTGATCGGGGCCACGCCCCGCGCCCCGCCTCTGTTCCCGCTGGCCGCAACCACGCTCGCCGGTGCCTGCTCGCGCGCGCTCCGCCCCTGGCCTCCTCTCCGCTGCTTTTGCTCACTACGGTGGCCGCCGGCGCTGCTGCGTCCCGCCAGCGCCCTGCCGCGCCCCGCACCCGGGCGGGCTCGACCTTCGCCTGGCTGCGCGCGTTAGCTGCGCCCGATTCAGTGGCCATATGGGCACTGCCAAGGGGACCCACAGCCCCCCTTTTTATTAAAATAAAAAAAGGAATTTAAAATAATAATAGTAATCAAAATAACTAATTAGTTAATTAATAATTAACTTAATTAATCTTGTTATTTAATCTTAATTATCTGTTTAGCTAAAATGTGACAATGACATGTGGGTCCCACACGCACTATTCACACCATTGACCAGTCAACAGTTGACTTGGTCAACTGGGTCCCCTGGCCCCATAGGTCATAGGCTGTGGCTAGCCTCTGCTGTGTACACATAGCTTTTTACTACTTAAATTGAATTAAAATATTTTAGAAATTGTTTAAAACTTCGAAAATTAATATAAAATAATCCGTAACTCGGATGAAAATACTTTGTACATGAAAGTTGCTCAGAACGACGAGACGAACCCGGATACGCAGCCTGTTCGTCCGCCACACATTCCTAACATATCAAACTCGCAAATTTTCCCCCTCCGACTCCTCTGCTCGAAAACACGAAACACCGGGAAAACTTTCCCGGATGTTTCCCCCCTTCACCGGTATCATACCATACCACGTTAGGGCACCTCTAACGCCGTTACTTTTCATGTCATGCATCACTATGCATCTTCTTGCTTAAATATTTATTGTTTCTCCCCCCTCTTCTCTCGATAGACACCGAGACCGACGCTGCTGCTGCCCCGTTCGACTACGGAGTTGACGACCCCTCTCTCTTGTCAGAGCAACCAGGCAAGCCCCCCCTTGATCACCAGATATCGCCTACTCTCCTCTATACTGCTTGCATTAGAGTAGTGTAGCATGTTACTGCTTTCGTTATTCCTATCCTTATGCATAGCCTGTCCTTGTTACTACTGTTGTTACCTTTACCTGCAATCCTACCTGCTTAGTTTAGGATGCTAGTTTACCATCAGTGGCCCTACATTCTTGTCCGTCTGCTGTGCTATACTATCGGGCCGTGATCACTTGGGAGGTGATCACGGGTATATACTATACTTTATACATGATACATGTTGTGAACAAAGACGGGTCGACTCATAGGAGTACCCGCGAGTGGTTCTTTGAGGCGGAGCAACAGGGCAGGTTACGACCACCTAGGAGAGAGGTTGGCCTGGCCCTGTCGGCGTTCGCGGATACTTAACATGCTTAACGAGATCTGGGTATTTGATCTGAGTCTGGCTACTGGCCTATACGCACTAACCAACTACGCGGGAAAGATATGGGCACTCGACGTCGTGGCATCAGCCGAAGCCTTCATGACGTCAGCTACTGAGTGGCGCGCGCCGGATTGGAACGTAAGCCTGCTCTTGTATTAAGGGGGCTAGTTCTGCTTCCGGCCGCGTTCGCAACGTGCAGGTGTGCTATGGGCGATGGGCCCAGACCCCTGTGCGCTTAGGATTAGACCGGCGTGCTGACCGCTCTGTTGTGCCTAGGTGGGGCTGCGACGTGTTGATCTCCCGAGGCCGGGCATGACCCAGGAAAGTGTGTCCGGCCAAATGGGATCAAGCGTGTTGGGTTATGTGGTGCATCCCTGCAGGGAAGTTTATCTATTCGAATAGCCGTGTCCCTCGATAGAAGGACGACCCGGAGTTGTACCTTGACCTTATGACAACTAGAACCGGATACTTAATAAAACACACCCTTCCAAGTGCCAAATACAACCTGGTGGTCGCTCTCTAACAGGGCATCGAGGAGGGGATCGCCGGGTAGGATTATGCTATACGATGCTACTTGGAGGACTTCAGTCTACTCTCTTCTACCTGCTGCAAGACGGAGGCTGCCAGAAGCGTAGTCTTCGACAGGATTAGATATCCCCCTCTTATTCTGGCATTCTGCAGTTCAGTCCACTGATATGGCCCTTCACACATATATCCATGCATATGTAGTGTAGCTCCTTGCTTGCGAGTACTTTGGATGAGTACTCACGGTTGCCTTGTTTCCCCCTTTCCCCCATACCTCTATCCGATTGCTGCGACCAGACGATGGAGCGTAGGATCCAGACGCCACCGTCGATGACGACTACTACCACGGGGGTGCCTACTACTACGTGCTGCCTGCTGACGACGACCAGGAGTAGTTAGGAGGATCCCAGGCAGGAGACCTGCGCCTCGTTCGATCTGTATCCCTGTTTGTGCTAGCCATCTTATGGCAAACTTGTTTAAATTATGTCTGTACTCAGATATTGTTGCTTCCGCTGACTCGTCTATGATCGAGCACTTGTATTCGAGCCCTCGAGGCCCCTGGCTTGTATTATGATGCTTGTATGACTTATTTTATTTGTAGAGTTGTGTTGTGATATCTTCCCGTGAGTCCCTGATCTTGATCGTACACATTTGCGTGCATGATTAGTGTACGATTGAATCGGGGGCGTCACATATATGTGGAATAGAATGGTGGTTGTGGAGAAGTCAAAAAAGAGGGGAATATAGTCTCACATCAACTAGGGTATCAAAGGGCTATGGAGATGCCCATCAATAGATATCAATGTGAGTGAGTAGGGATTACCATGCAACGGATTCACTAGAGCTATAAGTATATGAAAGCTCAACAAAAGAAACTAAGTGGGTGTGCATCCAACTCGCTTGCTCACGAAGACCTAGGGCATTTGAGGAAGCCGATCTTTGGAATATACAAGCCAAGTTCTATAATGAAAAATTCCCACTAGTATATGAAAGTGACAAAATGAGAGACTCTCTATCATGAAGATCATGGTGCTACTTTGAAGCATAAGTGTGGTAAAAGGATAGTAACATTGTCCCTTCTCTCTTTTTCTCTCATTTTTTATTTGGGCCTTTCCCTTTTTATTTTTTATGGCCTCTTTTTTTTCGTCCGGAGTCTCATCCCGACTTGTGGGCGAATCATAGTCTCCATCATCCTTTCCTCACTTGGGACAATGCTCTAAAAATGATGATCATCACACTTTTATTATTCTTACAACTCAACAATTACAACTCAATACTTAGAACAAAATATGACTCTATGTGAATGCCTCCGATGGTGTACCGGGATATGCAATGAATCAAGAGTGACATGTATGAAAGAATTATGAATGGTGGCTTTGCCACAAATACGATGTCCTCTACATGATCATGCTAGCAATATGACAATGATGGAGCGTGTCATAATAAACGGAACGGTGGAAAGTTGCATGGCAATATATCTCGGAATGGCTATGGAAATGCCATGATAGGTAGGTATGGTGGCTGTTTTGAGGAAGATTATATGGTGGGTGTATGATACCGGCGAAAGGTGCGCGGTATTAGAGAGGCTAGCAATGGTGGAAGGAAGGAAAGTGCGTATAATCCATGGACTCAACATTAGTCATAAAGAACTCATATATTTATTGCAAAAATCTAGAAGTTATCAAAGCAAAGTATTACGCGCATGCTCCTAGGGGGATAGATTGGTAGGAAAAGATCATCGCTCGTCCCCAACCGCCACTCATAAGGAAGACAATCAATAAATAAATCTTGCTCCGACTTCATCACATAATGGTTCACCATACGTGCATGCTATGGGAATCACAAACTTTAACGCAAGTATTCTTCAAATTCACAACTACTCAACTAGCATGACTCTAATATCACCATCCTCATATCTCAAAACAATTATCAAGTATCAATCTTTTCTTAGTATTCAACGCACTCAAAAGAAAGTTTTACAAATCTTGAACACCGAGCATATTATTATTTTAAGCAAATTACCATGCTATTTAAGACTCTCAAAATAATCTAAGTGAAGCATGAGAGATCAATAGTTTCTATAAAACAAATCCACCACCGTGCTCTAAAAGGTATAAGTGAAGCACATAGAGCAAAATTATAAAGCTCAAAAGATATAAGTGAAGCATATAGAGCAAAACTATCAAGCTCAAAAGATATAAGTGAAGCACATAGAGTATTCTATCAAATTCCAATTCATGTATGGCTCTCTCAAAAGGTGTGTACAGAAAGGATGATTGTGGCACACTAACAAACAAAGACACAAATAATACAAGATGCTCCAAGCAAAACACATATCATGTGGTGAATAAAAATATATCTCCAAGTAAAATTACCGATGGAAGTAGACGAAAGAGGGGATGCCTTCCGGGGCATCCCCAAGCTTTGACTTTTTGGTGTCCTTGCACTACAAGAAATATGTCAACTTGTGACCTTCTGTCAGTGACCCTGGAAGAATTGGTCATAGATCTATGACCATTTCAGACCAATTGGTCAAAAGCTGTTCGGGGGGCTCCAAACCCTAAACCATTGCGACCATTTTGGTCAGAAAGGTCGTAATTTCCTTACACGAAGTGGTCATAAAGCAAACAACGCTAGTCTGCTACCTTATTTCTAGTTGTTAACGACCAATATAGTTGGTCATAGCCTTGTAAATTGTGGTGGGTTGCTATGACTAGGCGCCACCTCATCAGTTTTGCCTATGTGTCATGTCCATGTGGCAGTTTTTGCCCTAGGTTGTGAAGCAACCTATATTTCTGTCATTTCCAAAATTCCCAAAAAAATCTCATAAATTCTTTGGGTCATATCTTCGTCAAATATGTAAAAACCTTCCTTTCCTAGTTCAAAAATAATTCAAAAATATTCATTTTCCTATTCTGTTCAAAGTAACAGTTTGTGAAGGAAGTACCACTTTCGCATGTCCAAATAGTATCCATTTTCTACAATGCTTTCCTATGCCCGAATAACCAATCTCCACCAAATGCCAGCTCAATCCATTCATTATTTTGAGCCGAGCTTCAACATTCGTATTTATGTCCAGTGTGGTGGTTTGCAAAGCAAGTACCACCTAGGCTCCTCCTTTTGAGCTGAAAATTTGTGAAGACGGTCTTCTTAGTAACTGATCATCCTCAGCCAAAACTCACGCCCATTAGCCATGTACATTTCCCGTACCGCTAATCAAACACTTGGCTGCTAATTCATGTTTGAGCATCGATCGGTGTCCTCGTGAGAATCTTATGTTGTAATTTTATTCCTAGCACCTACCGGGGGAGTGCCCAACCCACAAGACATGCCTAGGCCTCCCAGAACACATGGCGACGCCACAGTCACGCGGTGACCACGCGGCGGGCATGCGAGTTTACGCGCTCTAGAGTTGGGCCCTCGGCCACCGCCCAAACCTCGACGTATCGCCACCAAACCATGTATTTATGATTAAATAGGTACTCCCTTAGGCAACATTGTTTGGAATTCCAAGATGCACTCTTATGCGCAATATGAGATCGTTTGAACAAACTATGCCATGAATGTGGCCATAAGATTGATCATCTGACTTGAAAGGCATTGATCTCCACACATGATAGCTTGTTTCTGAGAACACTTTTTTAAAATAATTGCCGTATTTCAAGTTTATTATTTTTCCTGGTAACTTGGCCACATATAATGAAACAAATGCGAAGGTTTTGCAATTTTTTTTTTTGAATTTTTATGCCCGTTTCAAAATGCGATCAAAATGGCGGGAATGACCGTTCCTAGCTAGTGGTTGAATCTTGGAATTTTTTTGGTGTTTCTCTGATTAAATAGATACTTATGTACCTAGAAATGATTTTTGGAAAAAATAAAGAGCAAACTATGAGGCAGCCACAGTTCAAATTTGACCCGTTTCCAGCTGAATCGGCGGAAATTTATATTTTTCACCAGAGGTGGATACAAACTTTTGAAACCCAACCATTTGGTCAATTGCACATTAAATATGGCCTAGTATTTTAGAAAATTGATTTGGTCCAATTTTGCAATAAATATATTGTAGGTCCTTCACAAAATAAACTCATTTCGGGCACCCGAAAAATGGAAAACGAATTTTCCGTGCAAAGAAAATGAAAACTCCCTTAGGCAACATTGTTTGCCATTCCAATATGCACCCTTGTGCACAATATGAGATCATTTGAACAAACTATACCATTCCAAAATGCACCTGATGCAAAAATATAAGAAAAACAAAAAGAAAAACCACAATTATATAAGCTTTGTTCTCATTTGTTGAAACATGTGTGCCATAGATCAATGACATGGCACGCATCCATCCATCCATCCTCTCCCCCCGATTCAGATCCCACCCGCAGCCCACCTAAAAGAAAAAAGAGAAAAAAAAGAAAACCCCACCCGCAGCCCAACTACCCCAAACCCTAACTCCCATCGATCCCCTCCCTCTCATCCTCTCCCCCCCGATTCAGATCGCCGCCGCCGCCGCACGTCCTGCCCCTCCCCTCCCCCTCCCCGCCTCCCAACCCCCTCATCGCCTCCTCCTCCTTCCTCTCCAACCTCGCCTCTCGCTTCGCCGCCCTGCGCGCCGCGCTCGCCGCGGCGCGCCCGCCGAGGCCCCATAGCGCCGCCCAGTCTCTCGCGCTCGGGCTCGACGAGGTCGCGCGTGCGCTCACCGGCACGTCCGTCTTCACCATCTGCAACTCCAGCAACTAGTTCGTGCTCGTCTCCGCTCCCTCGGCCTCCTCTACTTCCGCTCCAAGGACGCCGATGCCCTCCTCTTCGTCGAAGGTCGCCGGAACCACGACGGCCGGCGCGCCCGTGCGTGAGGAGACAACAGTGACGGGGGAGTCCAAGTTCGGCCTCACCTTCGACTGGGAGATGGAGAAGCTGGGGGTGCCGGGCGCCATCGTCGTCAACAACTACCACAGCCCCGAGTTCCTGCTCAAGAGCGTCACCCTCCACGACGTCCCGGCCGCGGCAACCTCTGCTTCGTCGCCAACTCCTGGATCTACCCCGCCGGCAGCTACACCTACAGCCGCGTCTTCTTTGCCAACGATGTGAGCGAGCCTTGCCTTTCCTCTCCTTTCATTTTCATTTCACCCGGCGTCGTCATTCATGGTCATCAAGTCTTCTTTGAGATAAGATAAGATTAGTAGGTGCAAAATTTATTCCGTGTTGGTAGAGAAAAGATATGGCTAGGTGCAGAGGATTGAATGAAACCGGCACCGTGGCACCCTGGTAGGTGAAGAAAACTGCTGCACTTGAACAAGTGTGCGACCTGCTGCTGGCAGGTTATTTTTTTGAGATAAGACACGTACGTGGGTTCACAACGCATGCATGGCTCCACCACCATGGCACGACCTCGGTCGCTACATGGCTGCCTCATAACTAGAAGAAACTTTTAAAAGATGTTGCATGATACAGTAGTAGCACTCAATCCGGTTTACTCTACCGAAACAGTATAACAATTTAATCTGGAATCCCACCTAGCAGTATTCTAGATGCCTTCCAGTCAACTCATCATATCATATGAGCCCAAAAACACCGACCAGATCACACTTGTACTAATTTTCTCAGTATTTAAGCAAATCAGGAAGAACAGATCTTATTGGCTATAAGCGTGCTTTCTAGTACTTATTAGCTGTGTTGCAACTTGCGAGCAAGTTGTGGGGTTTCTGTACATACTTTGTGGTGCTATGTGTCATGCGATTCTTGGTTCTAATAAGTATTGGCCAGTTCATGTTCACGTTATAATCCTATAAGATTGGGCTTTAGTTGCAAATGCATCTCTGTGGCAATGGATTCTGTCTAAGGCTTTTGCTCTTTGGTGTCACCCTGCCAGTGCATCACTTAGCATAGTCTGTATGTTAAGATGCTCAAAGCGAAGGGCGCGATAAGTTTTTCCTTTGCATATGATTGGTTACTGATGATGATACTGCTTCTGGAATAAATAGGTGGGATCCTCAAGGTCCATTCAAACCATTGCATTTGATGAATCCGACAAGACTATCTTTTATTCACTCCATACTCTATAGACATTTCAGCTACACTTAACGTATCTTGCATATGATTGCTTTTTCTTTGCAGGTTCGTGAAGAGAGCTGATCTGGTTTTGTGAAGGAAGGGTGAGAAAGATTATGTGGGGATCAGATTGTCCATGGTGACCTAGGAGGAGCAGCACCATCTCAGGTTCGTCACTTGCTCCTCCACTTCTCTTATCTTCTTCTTCTCCATCTCCCCATCTAATTAGTGTGTTCCTTTGCAGGTTGCTCCGATCTAGTTGTGTGAAGCAACATGCAAGGTCTGCTACTGCTGTTGTGCTCCCTTGAATGATCTGGTGAAGGACAATTTGGTCCATAGGTCGTCCCCCCATGCTATCTCTCTCTGCTGCATAGTTAGGTTCAGTTTTTTTGTTCTCTTTCTAGTTTGAGCGTAAGCAGATTCCAATAGGTCCCTATGTATGTAGCTCATGAGTTAGAACATCTAATCTAATTACGGACTGCAGACTTGCTATGTCATGTGCAAACTTGCTTGCATTCAGTTCAGAAAATTTCTGAATTCTCTGGTGTTTGCTTTCACTCAATGATTGTGGTACTGGTAGTCAAATTAGATGCCTCCTTTGCTGTAATTCACTCATTTCCCTGTCATGGTTTATCTTGAATTTTGGTAGTGTGACACACACATTAGCAAATCTAAATAACTTTGACATATTTGCTGTATTATCTTGCACTGGATTGACACCTTTCATTACCTTGTACAAATATATCTCAATTCCGCTAACACTGATCCTTGTGTATGGTCTTAAACCCTTTTGGTTGCATGATACTTCTATATCTGTAGCCTTTAATGAATTCAATGTATGATTGTGATGAGAATTATATGATACCTACCTGTTTTTATCCTTGATCAGTATCATTTATGGTCTCTGTTCTTATTACTTGCTGTGTACGTTTAGTGCCTACACATCGTTGTGTTTTGCGGGTCTAGTCCTTCACTGTTATAGTTTGAAACCACTTCATAACTCATAATTTGTTTGTCATGATTCATTGCTTATGAAAATTATTACAAATATGTTGAAAATTGCATAGAAGAATTTTGTGCCATCTCTGCAACTGTGCTAGATGTGATGTTCCTGAAACTTATTATGGTATCTGTACTGTCCTTATGTTGCAACACTACAGTTATTATTTCTCATCCTTACGCAGACAAGAAAGCTAACTTTGCCCTAGCCTTCTCATCCAAGAATAGAAATAAATAAAGGTCGACACATCTTTAAAATGACATGTCAAACTTAGTTTTTGAGGCTATGTTGCATTTGTAGTTCTTGCTCTGTTAAATTTGAGGCTATGTTGCATTTGTAGTTCTTGCTTTGTTAAATCTAAGATTGATGAAAATGGTATATAGAAAGCAAAAAAATTATAGCCACATAATGATGTTGTATGGTACCCCCAGCAAGTAATATGCTTGAATCAATGTGACTTTTCCTGATTATAATTATCTTATAGTATCGTGATGTTGGCAGGTATATGCGAGTCCAGCTGTGCGGTGGCGTACCTGTGCAAGCACGAATGGAGCGAAGACTTACTGTTGGTGTTGCCCGTCAAGTTCTCCAGCCCGGGGTGAACCGAGGCTATCTCAAGTGCTTCGTTGGTTGGGTTGCTTCTTTGCTGCTGGTCTCATGAATGGGGTACATTTCTGAAAATGAACTAGCTTGCTATCAGTGTTTATACGATTGGTGATTGGATGTGTGGGCACTCCTGCTTGAGTGCCTATTTTCTTCTTAAGTTGTCATTTTACCAAACATTTGTTGATTGTCGAAATGTTATATTTAGTTCCTAATTAATGATTTTCATCAATAAATTGTTGGTCACACGAGTCAAGCTTGTGCTCATATTTAGCTAGTTTTGGATGTATGTTGATCCAAATGTCCAGAAAAATAGAAGCTAACCATGTCAAAAGTTAGAGCACTCTTGATTGCTATATTAGGACAGCGCTGACCATGTGTTGTTTTTCTTGAAGGAAGTTATTTTTCTTGAAGGAAGGGCAAGGAGGAGGCAACACGTTGGAAGCTGGAGGACCCAGGGATGGATAATATGTGTTGGTCTCGCCATCTACCTGGCCCTTTTGTTGATAAATCCATTGCGCAATGGTAAGCTTCCTGTGGCTCCGCTTTGAACTAGTGAGACATGTTGTATCTGCATGAATTTGGTCCATCATAATAGTATGGAATGCCTTTACAACAATATATGTGATCCTTGACTAGTTAGTTTCTAGAATGCTAGTCCGTATGGAATCTTTTTTATATTTTTTTTTGATGCGAGTCAGCACCAATCCTTGACAGGGTGACCGTGGAAGGGATGGAAGTTCATATTGCTGTTTGTAATGAAGGTCACAGCCTAATCTTGACTATGGTCATCTAGTGAGTATGGCATATGGTTCATATGACAGGAGCATGTGCCTAGTTTGTGATCGCTTTTGATAGGAGCTGATGAGGACATCAATACCATTGTTACACCCACAGCCCCTACTGTTACATATGATGGACCAATTACTAGAGCTTGCGCACGCCAATTAAATTACCAGGTACTTTCGTTTCTTGGTAATGATTCTAATGTTCATGAGAATATGATGCTGCCTAAATTGGATACTTTTGTCTTGCTTACAAATGAAGGGCCTAGCTTCGAGAAGGATGAACATTGGAGCAAGAACAAGCATGGAGTTGATGGCATGCGCAAGGGGAACAAGAACGGAGTCACAAGTGATGATTTCAGGACTCTGAAGCCACCATAAGGAGTGAATGAAGCCTTGGACGAAATATACAAGATGCCACTTCATAAATTTCGTCCAGAGGCTATTCTAGGTGCTGCGTCACCTTATTATTGGGCCAGGCCCATGTAATTTCGAAATACTTAAGTATAGGCTGTTTTTAGAGTCCGTATGTGTGGGGAAACAAGAGTTAGGGTTGGTTTCGGACCCCTTACTCAAGGGCCATGAAATTCCCCCCTCTTCCTCCATATATACAGCCCTTAGGGCATCGTTTAGACTTTGGGTTTTGTTTAGATCAAAAGTTCGCCATAGGTGCAACTTCGCGTACTTCGTTTGTGTTCAACGACCAGACCAAGGCGTCACAGAACCCCACCTTCATTAATAAAGCTTTCCTCTTTTATTCGCAATATCCAGATTGCAATCTTAGTTTCTTGCTTGTTCTTCGTTTGCTCGCAGGAAACATGCCCTCGTGGTCAGGTTGATCGTGCTCCGGCGTGGTCAATAACCCTCGGAAGTTGGTTTAGCGATTGCTAAGGCGCGACGTCTCGCACGTTCGTAGTCGGATCGTCAAGGTCGACACCCACAGAAATGATAACCACCATCTCATCGAAACATCGGGACACCTTTGCCTCTATCAAGTGCTATCGGATTTCCAGGTTGCTCGGTGAGATTTTACAGTTTTTCGTAGATTAGATCGAGTCTGTTCTTCATACCTACAGTCCACGAAAAAGCCACAAAAAAAATTAGGGTTAGTTTATCATATCCGAACCAATCTGAGCCTTTGCATAATCTTTTTAGGGTTTTTGCTTTGTTGAATTTGCGGTTGCATCATCGTGTCAAGTTGCTGGTCTTAGAGTCTAGTCTTTTAGAGTTTCGAGTTCTGGTCATAAGTTGTCATGCCGCCGCCGCACCATCATCAACGCCTTGCCATCTACCACCACTGCTTATCCGCCACCGTTCTGAATCCGTGTCCAAATACCACCACCGATCCGTGTCCATATACCACCACCGCTACCATATACCACCGCCGCTGCCATATCCTACCACCATATATCCACCACCAATCCGAGTTCTTTTCATATTAGGTTTGTTTTCGAGATCCATCTCAATTCCGATTCGTGTTTCCGTGCCTGCGTAGGTCTCGGAAAAAAAAATTCGGCCAAAATTTCGGCGACCGAAAATATTTTTTCCTATCCTATTTTTAGGCTGTTCTCAGTCTTTTGAGACACTCGCCATCATAGTGATTTTTGGTCGCACTTTTTCGTCGTCGCTGCCCTGATTTCCGAAAAAAAAATTGTCAAAAAAATTTCGTACCCATCTTGTCAGTTTGACCTCGGAAGAGTTTTGAGACACTCGCCATTATAGTGATTTTTCGCAAAAAAAAGCGCAAAAAAAAAGAAAAAAAGAGGCTCGCAAAAAAAAACAGGGTGAATTTTTTTCCAGAGTGTGCTTTTCCCTTGTTTCCGTGCAGCGCCGTGATTTTGTTAGTGTTCTAGGCTCGCGTCTCTAGCACGGTCTAGCCTAGGACCAGCACAGTACCGTCGTTGAGCGTTTATTCAACTTTGCATCCCTGAATTGATTATTGCTGACCCTTTTTGGCTACCATACTATAAGCCTTCCCAGCTCCACATACATCTACATCGTGCGTTTGACTCTCCCTGGTAATCGCTCTATCCAAGCTTTGAGAGTTTTGACTACATCGGTTGCCGATCACCGCCTGTTGCTGGGTAAGAACTGGTAAGAATTTGAGATTTGCTTAAAGGATTTGTGACACCCACCACCACCACCACTTGTTAGTAGTCTATAGGACCATATTCTGTGTGTTTCTATTGCTGCTAACCATGCCAGGATCACAACCCGACGAGATTGACTGGGAGAATTTAACAAACAAGGAGCTTCATGATAAGTTTCAGAAAATGATGAATGAACAGGTGCAAGATGTGCTGAACAATTTTGAAGAGGCCATGGAGAAGATCACTGGCCTGGAGAAGACGTTCGAAACAAAGCTCGATAACAGATTTAATGAACTGCTTGCGCGTCTTCCACCACCGGCTGCACCTGCCGCACCTCTGAAACAACAGCAACAACAACGAATACCTCCAGGTCGGGAATCAGCCCTCCGCCGAGCGATCCATGTCCCTCTTCAGCCTGGCCAAACTGCTGGTGCTGCTGTTGATACTTCTGTGGCTCCTGCTGCTGATGCGGAGGAGGATGATTATGTGGGAGATTACGAGGATGAGGTTGATCAACATCAGAACTACGTGCAACCACCAGCACCACAACCACCAGGTCGTCCACATGCAAATAATGGTAATGTTAGGGCTCCCCCTCAGGTACGAGATCATGACCATCTCCCTAAACTGAAATTGAATATCCCACCATTTGAGGGTAGATATGTTCCTGATATATATCTTACTTGGGAGTTAGAAACTGAACAACGATTTACATGTTTACAATATCCTGAGGAGAGACGTGTTCCTGCTGCTGTTTGTGCTTTCACTAGCTTTGCATGTGTTTGGTGGTCTGAATATTGTAGATTATATCCTGTTCCAGCTACTTGGGCTGCTTTGAAAACTGCTATGCGTACTCGTTGGGTTCCGCCATATTATCAACGTGAATTACTTCAAAAATTGCAGCGCTTAAGACAAGGAAAAAATTCTTTAGAAGAATATTATCAGGAATTACAAACTGGATTGATTCGATGTGGTATTGTTGAGGAGAATGAAGCTATGCTTGCACGTTTTCTGGGTGGATTAAATAGAGAGATTCAGACCATTCTAGACTATAAGGATTATAATAATATCACTCGTTTATTCCATCTTGCTTGTAAAGCTGAACGTGAAGTGCAGGATCGACAGGCATTGGCGCGAACTAACTTTTCTACAGGTCGACCTTCATCATGGACACCACGTGCATCATCTACTTCCACACGTTCTGCTACACCGGCACCTCCGTCGGCTGCCACCTCCAACCGTGATACAAGAAAGCAGGCACAACCACCACTATCTGCCAAGAGCACACCTGCCGGGCCTGCACAGAGCTCTGCTTCTTCCATGGCATCTACAGGGCACACAAGTGATATTATTTGTCGTCGTTGTAAGGGAAGAGGACATTTTGCGCGCGAATGCACATCTCAGCGTGTGATGATTGCTACTGAGGATGGTGGGTATGAGTCCGCTAGTGACTATGATGAGGAGACTTTGGCTCTTCTTACACATGAAGAACACGGTGGAGATGATTCTGATCATGAGACACAATACATGGCTCCTGAAGATGCTGACAGGTATGAATGTTTGGTTGCTCAACGTGTTTTGAGTGTGCAGGTCACGCAAGCTGAGCAAAATCAGAGGCATAATTTGTTCCATACAAAGGGAGTTGTGAAGGAACGTTCTGTTCGTGTCATCATAGATGGAGGGAGCTGCAACAACTTGGCTAGCATGGAGATGGTGGAGAAGCTATCCCTCACCACAAGACCACATCCACATCCTTACTACATCCAATGGTACAACAACAGCGGCAAGGTTAAGGTAACACGTACTGTTCGTGTGCATTTTAGTATCTCTACATATGCTGATTATGTTGATTGTGATGTGGAACCTATGCAAGCATGTTCCTTATTACTTGGTAGACCATGGCAATTTGATAAAAATTATGTACACCATGGTAGAAACAATCAGTATACTCTCGTTCATAAGGACAAAAATATTACTTTGCTTCCTATGACTCCTGATTCCATTTTGAAAGATGATATTAATCGAGCTAATAAAGCAAAACAGGAGCAAAATAAGAGTGAAAATCAGATAGTGGCAAAAGAATTTGAGCAACAAATGAAGCCTAATAATAAACCATCTAGTGTTGCTTCTGAAATTAAATTGAAAAGTGCATGTTTATTTGCCACCAAATCTGATATTGATGATCTAGATGTTAGCAAATCTGTTTGCTATGCTTTTGTGTGCAAAGAGGTATTATTTTCATTCGAGGACGTGCCTTCCTCTTTGCCTCCTGCTGTTACTAACATTTTGCAGGAGTTCGCTGACGTCTTTCCACAAGACGTGCCACCGGGATTACCACCTATTCGAGGGATTGAGCATCAAATTGACTTAATTCCCGGTGCATCGCTACCCAACCATGCACCATACCGTACCAATCCAGAGGAGACGAAGGAGATTATGCGTCAAGTACAGGAGCTGCTCGACAAAGGTTATATACGTGAATCTCTTAGTCCTTGTGCTGTTCCTATTATACTAGTGCCTAAAAAGGATGGTACATCGCGTATGTGTGTTGATTGTAGAGGCATTAATAATATTACTATTCGTTATCGTCATCCTATTCCTAGGCTAGATGATATGCTTGATGAATTGAGTGGCTCTACAATATTCTCCAAAGTTGATTTGCGTAGTGGATACCATCAAATTCATATGAAATTGGGAGATGAATGGAAAACAGCATTTAAAACTAAGTTTGGTTTATATGAGTGGTTAGTCATGCCTTTTGGGTTAACTAATGCACCTAGTACTTTCATGAGATTAATGAACGAAGTTTTACGTGCTTTCATTGGACGATTTGTGGTAGTCTATTTTGATGATATACTGATTTATAGCAAATCTTTGGAAGAACATTTGGAACATTTACGTGCTGTTTTTAATGCTCTACGTGATGCACGTTTGTTTGGTAACCTTGGGAAGGGCACCTTTTGCACCGACCGAGTGTCTTTTCTTGGCTATGTTGTTACTCCACAGGGAATTGAAGTTGATAAAGCCAAGATTGAAGCTATTGAGAGTTGGCCGCAGCCCAAAACGGTCACACAAGTGAGGAGTTTTCTTGGACTCGCTGGTTTCTATAGGCGTTTTGGGAGAGATTTTAGCACCATTGCTACACCTCTCAATGAGCTTACAAAGAAGGACGTGCCTTTTGTTTGGGGTACCGCACAGGAAGAAGCCTTCTCGGTATTGAAAGATAAGTTGACAAATGCTCCTTTACTTCAACTTCCTGACTTTAATAAGACTTTTGAGCTTGAATGTGATGCTAGTGGAATTGGATTAGGAGGTGTGTTATTACAAGATGGCAAACCTGTTGCATACTTTTCTGAAAAATTGAGTGGGCCTAGTCTGAACTATTCTACTTATGATAAAGAATTATATGCTCTTGTTCGGACTTTAGAAACATGGCAACATTATTTATGGCCCAAAGAATTTGTTATACATTCTGATCATGAATCTTTGAAACACATTAAAAGTCAAGCTAAACTGAACCATAGACATGCTAAATGGGTTGAATTCATTGAGACTTTCCCTTATGTCATTAAACACAAGAAGGGTAAAGAAAATGTTATTGCTGATGCATTGTCTCGTCGTTATACTATGCTTTCACAACTTGATTTTAAAATATTTGGTTTGGAGACCATCAAAGATCAATATGTGCATGATGCTGAATTTAAAGATGTATTGCAGAATTGTAAAGAAGATAGATCATGGAACAAGTTCGTTGTTAATGATGGTTTTGTGTTCCGTGCTAACAAGTTATGCATTCCAGCTAGTTCTGTTCGTCTTTTGTTGTTGCAGGAGGCGCATGGAGGAGGATTAATGGGACACTTCGGCGTGAAGAAGACAGAGGACGTACTTGCTACATTTCTTTTGGCCAAAGATGAGACGGGATGTTGAGCGTTTTGTTGCTCGCTGCACTACATGTCAAAAAGCTAAGTCACGACTCAATCCTCATGGTTTATATATGCCTTTGCCTGTACCTAGTGTTCCTTGGGAGGATATATCTATGGACTTTGTTTTAGGTTTGCCTCGAACAAAGAAGGGGAGGGGTAGCATATTTGTTGTCATGGATAGATTCTCGAAAATGGCACACTTTATACCATGTCATAAAAGCGATGATGCTGTTAATGTTGCTGATTTGTTCTTTCGTGAAATTATTCGCTTGCATGGTGTGCCAAATACTATTGTTTCAGATCGTGATACTAAATTTCTTAGCCACTTTTGGAGATGTTTATGGGCTAAGTTGGGGACTAAACTGCTTTTTAGTACTACTTGTCACCCCCAAACTGATGGACAAACTGAAGTAGTCAATAGAACATTGTCTACTATGCTTAGGGCTGTTTTGAAGAATAATAAGAAAATGTGGGAAGAATGCTTGCCTCATATTGAATTTGCTTATAATCGTTCATTGCATTCTACTACTAAGATGTGCCCTTTTGAAAATGTGTATGGTTTCCTACCTCGTGCACCTATTGATTTGTTGCCTCTTCCATCTTCGGAGAAGGTTAATTTTGATGCTAAAGAACGTGCTGAATTGATTTTAAAAATGCATGAGTTAACTAAGGAAAACATTGAGCGTATGAATGCTAAATATAAACTTGCTGGAGATAAGGGTAGAAAACATGTTGTCTTTGCACCTGGTGATCTTGTTTGGTTACATTTGCGTAAGGATAGGTTTCCTAATTTGCGCAAATCAAAGCTAATGCCACGTGCTGATGGTCCATTTAAGGTGTTAGAGAAAATAAATGATAATGCATATAAACTTGAGCTGCCTGCAGATTTTGGGGTTAGTCCCACTTTTAACAATGCAGATTTGAAGCCTTATTTGGGTGAGGAAGATGGGCTTCCGTCGAGGACGACTTCATTTCAAGAAGGGGAGGATGATGAGGACATCAATACCATTGTTACACCCACAGCCCCTACTGTTACATATGATGGACCAATTACTAGAGCTTGCGCACGCCAATTAAATTACCAGGTACTTTCGTTTCTTGGTAATGATTCTAATGTTCATGAGAATATGATGCTGCCTAAATTGGATACTTTTGTTTTGCTTACAAATGAAGGGCCTAGCTTGGAGAAGGATGAACATTGGAGCAAGAACAAGCATGGAGTTGATGGCATGCGCAAGGGGAACAAGAACGGAGTCACAAGTGATGATTTCAGGACTCTGAAGCCACCATAAGGAGTGAATGAAGCCTTGGACGAAATATACAAGATGCCACTTCATAAATTTCGTCCAGAGGCTATTCTAGGTGCTGCGTCACCTTATTATTGGGCCAGGCCCATGTAATTTCGAAATACTTAAGTATAGGCTGTTTTTAGAGTCCGTATGTGTGGGGAAACAAGAGTTAGGGTTGGTTTCGGACCCCTTCCTCAAGGGCCACGAAATTCCCCCCTCTTCCTCCATATATACAGCCCTTAGGGCGTCGTTTAGACTTTGGGTTTTGTTTAGATCAAAAGTTCACCATAGCTGCAACTTCGCGTACTTCGTTTGTGTTCAACGACCAGACCAAGGCGTCACAGAACCCCACCTTCATTAATAAAGCTTTCCTCTTTTATTCGCAATATCCAGATTGCAATCTTAGTTTCTTGCTTGTTCTTCGTTTGCTCGCAGGAAACAGGCCCTCGTGGTCAGGTTGATCGTGCTCCGGCGTGGTCAATAACCCTCAGAAGTTGGTTTAGCGATTGCTAAGGCGCGACGTCTCGCACGTTCGTAGTCGGATCGTCAAGGTCGACTCCCACAGAAACGATAACCACCATCTCATCGAAACATCGGGACACCTTTGCCTCTATCAGGAGCTCCATTCTGAAGAAGATTGAAGACAATTGTGGAGTTGTAAATTACTGTAGCCAGCTATCACACTTGTAGAGCTTGTAATATTGTGATTCCAATTGTTTTACGTGTTATTGGTAGAGAAAGAGCTCCGTATTGATTCTAGCTGTTGTTATTTGAAGTATTACATGTGTTTTCTGTCTGTTTGAATTTAAATATTTGATACTTATTCACCGGCATATTGAAATCTGAAGAACATGACCTTGACATGAGGGACGCACAAAACAGAACCTGACATTTTGGACCCACTTACCAGAATCTGAAAAAACAAGAAAACAAAGGCCATGGCCCAAAAATAAAAAGGCTGAATTGATGGTCTTGGCCCATGCAGCTCATGAAAATTGACAAAAAAAATAAATGGGCTGAATTAATGGGCTCGGCCCGTATAAACATCGAACTGGACCGGGCTGATTCTTGTGCCACATCAGCTTGCCACGCTGGATGCCTACGTGGCCTGGGGAGGTTGCTAGTGACCAAAACGCCACAGTAGGAATATTTTGGTCGTAAACGTCCACGACCTTCTCACAGAGAAGGTCGCTATAGTCAGTTTATGACCGCCAGCTTTTGACCTTCTGTTTTTGGTCAAAAAAAGGTCACAAATGAAAAACAATGACCTTTCAGTGACCAATAGTCAGGGTCACAAGTTGACATATTTCTTGTAGTGTTGGATTATCTTGGGGGTGCCATGGGCATCCCCAAGCTTAGTCTCTTGCCACTCCTTGTTCCATAATGCATCAAAATATTTCACCCAAAACTTGAAAACTTCACAACACAAAACTCAATAGAAATCTCGTGGGCTCCGTTAGCGAAAGAAAACAAAAGACCACTTCAAGGTACTGTAATGAACTCATTATTTATTTATATTGGTGTTAAACCTACTGTATTCCAACTTCTCTATGGATTATAAACTATTTTACTAGCCATAGATTCATCAAAATAAGCAAACAACACATGAAAAACAGAATCTGTCAAAAACAGAACAGTTTGTAGTAATCTGTAACTAACGCAAACTTCTGAAACTCCAAAAAATCTACCAAAATAGGACGACCTAGACAATTTGTTTATTGATGAGAAGCAATTGTAATCAGTATTTTATCACGTTCTGGTGATTTGTAACCATTGTTTTTGTGAACAGAAAGATTCTGGAAATTACAGCAAGATCAAATAACTATCATCCAAGAAGATCGTATAGGTCTAACTTGGAACAAACACTAATTAAAACATAAAACCACATCTAAGCAGAAGGTAGATGGATTATGTATTCCTAAATAGATGCAAAAACAGAAAAACTAAAAATAAAATTGTGTTGCCTCCCAACAAGCGCTATCGTTTAACGCCCCTAGCTAGGCATAAAAGCGAGGATAGATCTAGGTTTTGCCATCTTTGGTACTAGGAAAGAAAAGAGCAAATTTCCTTTCTATGACATTTATCTTCCTATTTTGGGAAAGCACATTGCCATTAATGGAGGAAGTAAGATTAAGCACGTTACGGAAATTTGCATCTAAACCAGATTTCATCTCTTTAATAATTTCGTTTTGGTAGAAGCATAAGTGGGTGGTAGATTCAACCTTGTCATTCATGGGGTGCCCAAATATAGTTTTCATCCTTTCATAGGTATCTATAGCATCCCCTTCAAGAAAACCTTCTTCAAAAATAGAATCTAGCACTTGCTTGAAAGAAGCGGGTAATCCAACATAGAAACTTTTTAAGTAAACCTCAATTTGATATTGTGGTACATAGCTAGCCCTAATCCTCAAT
This sequence comes from Aegilops umbellulata, assembly GCA_032464435.1. Classification (NCBI taxonomy): domain Eukaryota; kingdom Viridiplantae; phylum Streptophyta; class Magnoliopsida; order Poales; family Poaceae; genus Aegilops; species Aegilops umbellulata. Next base: position 156,263,854 of record CP136056.1, read on the forward strand.
AACCTATCCCAAGCATCTTTTAAAGACTCATCAAGTAAACAACAAAAAATTCCAGAGTCATCTTCATCGAAATTATTTAAACTCTCAGTGGTGACCCCGGTGGGTCTTTCCATAGCATAATTATTTATGAGCTTAGAGAGGAGAGAGGGGTCATCCAAGGTACTAGGACCCTGGAAAGGACCCTTCATTCTTTTTGATTCGGCCATGGCAACTGGAAGATGAGGAGAAGGCAAATGGAAAAGAGAGGGTGAATAAAACAGCAAGGGTGAAGTGGGGGAGAGGAAAACGAGAGGCAAATGGCAACTAATGTAATGCGGGAGATAGGGGTTGTGATGGGTACTTGGTATGTTGACTTTTGCGTAGACTCCCCGGCAACGACGCCAGAAATGGCTCGTTGTCGGGAGTCCAATTCTTGACTTGCTCTTGCGTAAGCCTCCCCGGCAACGGCGCCAGAAATTCTTCTTGCTACCTCTTGAGCACTGCGTTGGATTTCCCCGAAGAGGAGAGGATGATGCAGCAAAGTAGCGTAAGTATTTCCCTCAGTTTTTGAGAACCAAGGTATCAATCCAGTAGGAGGCTACGCTCGAGTCCCTCGTACCTACACAAAAACAATAGCTCAATGCAACCAACACGAATAGGGGTTGTCAATCCCTTCGCGGTCACTTACGGGAGTGAGATCTGATAGAGATGATAGATAACATTTTTGGTATTTTGGTATAGAGATGCAAAGTGAAAAGTAAAAGGCAAAGTAAAAAGCAAAGCAAGATTAAAGTGATGGAGATTGATATGATGAGAATAGACCCGGGGGCCATAGGTTTCACTAGTGGCTTCTCTCAAGAGCATAAGTATTCTACGGTGGGTGAACAAATTACTGTTGAGCAATTGACAGAATTGAGCATAATTATGAGAATATCTAGGTATGATCATGTATATAGGCATCACGTCCGAGACAAGTAGACCGACTCCTGCCTGCATCTACTACTATTACTCCACTCATCGACCACTATCCAGCATGCATCTAGAGTGTTAAGTTAAAAACAGAGTAACGCCTTAAGCAAGATGACATGATGTAGAGGGATAGTTTCATGTAATATGATAAAAAACCCATCTTGTTATCCTCGATGGCAACAATACAATACGTGCCTTGCTGCCCCTTCTGTCACTGGGAAAGGACACCACAAGATTGAACCCAAAGCTAAGCACTTCTCCCATGGCAAGAAAAACCAATCTAGTAGGCCAAACCAAACTGATAATTCGAAGAGACTTGCAAAGATAACCAATCATACATAAAAGAATTCAGAGAAGATTCAAATATTATTCATAGATAGAATTGATCATAAACCCACAATTCATCGGTCTCAACAAACACACCGCAAAAAGAAGATTACATCGGATAGATCTCCACGAGAGAGGGGGAGAACATTGTATTGAGATCCAAAAAGAGAGAAGAAGCCATCTAGCTAATACCTATGGACCCGAAGGTCTGAGGTAAACTACTCACACTTCATCAGAGGGGCTAGGATGATGTAGAAGCCCTCCGTGATGACGGCCCTCTCCGGCGGAGCTCCGGAACAGGCCCCAAGATGGGATCTCGTGGATATAGAAAGTTGCGGTGGTGGAATTAGGTTTTTGGCTCCGTATCTGATCGTTTGGGGGTACGTACGTATATATAGGAGGAAGAAGTACGTTGGTGGAGCTCCGAGGGGCCCACGAGGCAGGGGGCGCGCCCTAGGGGGGTGGGCGCGCCCCCACCCTCGTCACCGCCTCGTGGCTTTCTTGACGGAGGGTCCAAGTCTCCTGGGTCTTATCTGATGAGAAAATCACGTCCCCGAAGGTTTCATTCCGTTTGGACTCTGTTTGATATTCTGTTTCTCCGAAACTCTGAAACAGGCAAAAAAAAACAATTCTGGGCCGGGCCTCCGGTTAATAGGTTAGTCCCAAAAATAATATAAAAGTGGAAAATAAAGCCCAATATAGTCCAAAATAGTAGATAATATAGCATGGAGCAATCAAAAATCATAGATACGTTGGAGACGTATCAGCGGGTTGTTTCCGACAACCTCTTAATCCGCCTGATTCGAATTATTAGGGAACACCTCACTCATATTCTGGCGTGTCAACAACTACACAACTTCTTGCCCTCAAGAGAGTTCCTGGGTGAGTTATGCTTTAAACTGACTCTTAATACCTTATATTCACCTGATGTATTGACCTTTTATATTTGTTCTTTTCAGTGCCAAGCCTCGACCCAACAAGAAGGATTGGCCAAACAAACCGGCTAATGATAATGTGGATATTTAACCGGAGAGAACTCCAGATCTGGAGGGAACCAACGCTGATGTTATTCATGACGATCCTCCACCTCAAGATTACGACTTCATTGTTGGACAAGTAGAAGTGGACACCAGAGGCCACACAGAGAAACCGACAAGCCCGGCCCGAACTGATGATAAACCGGCAAGTCCAGTAAAAACTGCTGATAAACCGTCGACTCCAGTGAAGGCTGCTGGTGATAAAGAAGATGACATCATGATTACTGGCGTTGGCCACACCACTCCTGGTAATCCGGTCGCTTTATCTAAACATAGCACCAAGGACGAGCTTTCTGCTATCGGCAAAGGCAAATGGAACGCCGACTTGTCAAGCTATGCCCATCTCAATGCTCAAGACATTCACTCTGGCTTCTTGAACCGTCTGTACACCAGCCGCGACTATGAAGCCGGTTTGGTAAATTTGATGAAAGAACGATATGAGGTAACTAATGCTCAACTTTGCATATCTGTTTCTCTTTTAAATTCGAAATATCAACTCCAGTAGCCCCCAAGTGACGGTTTATGATATCAATCCAAACTGGGACTTAATAATAACTTAACTTTATATGCTTAGCCTCCAGGGACCGGGTTATCTCTTTAAAATGAACCGGTTTTTTTGAATTCCAATACTGTATCTTTCACTAGTGTAGCCCCCAAGGGCCGGTTTAACCTTATAAAGATGAACCAGGACTTTTAAAAGAATTTCCATATCAGTATTTTGAGCAAACATACATTAGCCCCCAAGTGCCAAGAGTAATACTTGTATTGTGCTTGGGACTTGTAGAAATTTCCGAGAACAAGAAACTATGCATTAGCTCCCAAGTATCAGGTGCATAACTTGTTATGTGCTTGGTACTTCAAATATATACCATCAACTCATAATATGTCTGTTTCTTATAGGCTGAGCTGAGCAAAAAGGAATCTCAAACCGCCGATCTACAAGAAAATATGAAGTCCCAGCAAGCCAAAACTTCCAAGGAAAAAGATGAGCTGACTAGCACTTTAGCCGCTATGGAAAAGCTAAAGGAGAGTTTCAACAAGGAGCGGGCGGATTGGAACACAGAAAAATCCGCTTTGCAGAAATGAGCCGAGGACACAGAAGCAGCTCTTAAACCGGTGGTAGATGAGCTGAACGGTGTAAAGCGGCAAGTACATGCTATGACTGCTGATGTGTTCGGTAAGCCTCCTATCTTTAACTTCTCATCATATCATCTCATTCATTGCCGATTTACTGATGTTTGGAACGATACAGGAACTCGCATTAGCCATCTGGGCTCTGATGTACAGAAGAAGCTGAAGGCTGCCTATACTCTTATAGAGCAGTTATATACCGGCGCGTAACGGATTATCTATACCGCTTCTCACAACAAACTGCCCCAACTTTAATCAAGGAGACCTTAGAAAGGCTGTCAATGCTGCCTGCCCGGGTAGAAGAGTTAAAGAGATCTGCTGCAAGAGCTGGTGCTCTGACCGTGCTAACCCGGGCAAAAGCATGGGTGCCCGATCTTGATCTGGAAGATGTCAGCAAAGGCTATCTGATCTTGAAAGAAGACGAATCATAATTTGGAAATGAGGACCTCCGAGCCATAAACCGGGAAGTACGTCCGCTGGCTTGCCAATGAGCTGAAGAAGCCAATCTTTCATATTATCAGGCAAGTTATGACGTTAACAACAAACGGGTTGCCGCACTAACTCATGAGGTTCAAAATCTCATCCTGCCAATTTGTAAGCACACTTATGCCCCTGACATTGAACCGTCCACCCTTATAAGCGACGAAGCTGTGTTCCAAGCCCTAACTGGGATCGACTGGGCAACTATTGACTTCCAGCCGCTGGGTAGAGACGAAGAGGATGAACTGGTGCAAGATGATCCGCAGCCGTCAGGTCAACTGGAGACGAATCATGATCCGGAGGCCAGTTTAGTCTTCCATGTGCTGCAATGCTTATTGAGAAACAATTATCCTTGTGGGCACTGAAACACCTTGTAATAGGCTAGTTAAAACACTTGGTCTGCTATGCCATCGTGCATATTTATTTGTGCCTGATACTTGTTAATCCTCCATGCTTAAGACATATGATGTTCATAATCCATAGCGATCTATTTCTGCACACAAAAAGTTGATAGTGTCCTAGCGGTTTACCACCGGACGAGTCATGATGCCTAGATATATAGCCAGGGTTTATAACCAAGGCTGTAAAAAGATAATCAAATATGAAAATAATTGATACCTGTGACCTTGAATTATAACGTTGGCTGACCAACTTTGGTAGTGAAGGTGATAACCCCAATCTTGAGTAATGATAACTCCTTTCATACTGCGCCGGTTTATGATAAAACCATGCCAGGTTGTGATGAACACCAGTTTATTCCATACTGGCGACTTAGAGTCGAAACCAGACCGGATTAAGAAACTCCGGGTTATAAGTGATTATGTTCTGACAACTTGTAGTTGATAGCCGAGCCGGGTTGATGAACACTGTTTTATGAAAAAACATCATAAGTCTTATCAAAAGAGAGAAAAACTTGGCAAAAAGCAAATGAAAACTTGTAGTCGAGGCTTTTCACGGGCTGTCAGGCCCCAAATTCGAGGATTTTCATGGGCTGCCAGGCCACTGAGTTAAACCATTTCACAAAACCTTTTAAGATGGTCCTCAATCGTTAACCAATCGTCATTTTAACTTTGACAAGTTTAGGGTCTCATATAGATTGAGTTGTCATAGTTCGACGGGTCATACCAGGTTTACCTGGACGGAGTGACTTACTTAAAAAAGGCAGGCTAACCCGGGGTTTTAGGTGTATACACCAGGCTTCCAAGCCGTGGCTTGATAGCCTATTACAAGTGTAGATTATTTGTTCATTTTCGATAGCAAAGAATCCCCAAGCAATATTTTGAGCTGTGCTCAATGGGTGCCTATGTTTGAGTTGTTCTTTTGCAACACTCTCTTTGGCCCCGGAATAATTTGGCTTTGAGCCGATCAAGAGGTGTGACTGGTTCGAATACGACCAAGCCCCCAAGTGATTTGTATATAAAGCTTTATAATCTGAATCAAGGTGTAAACCGGACGCCGCTTTATGAACAGAAGCCCCCATGTAACCACACATGATATACGAAAACAACAGATACCCTGCTTTAGCTGAGGCTCCGGTTTATTATATTGATCATAATATATACATTGTCATAACTATGTACATGAGCAGAGCCTGTGGCTCAAGTATAGTAAGGACGAAGATGAGCGATATTCCACGGACGGTGGGTCTCCTCCTCCGATTTATGTGAGTCTTTGTGCTCTCGAACATCTATAAGGTAGTATGACCCGTTATGCAGAATCTTGCTGACCACAAAGGGTCCTTCCCAAGGCGGGGATAACTTGTGCATATCCATCTGATCCTGGATGAGTCGGAGCACCAGATCGCCTTCTTGAAAGGTTCTGGTTCTAACCCGACGCCTGTGATAACGCCGCAGATCTTGCCGATAAATCGCCGAACGGGTTGCTGCAATGTCTCGCTCCTCATCTAACAGGTGAAGTGCTTCTTGTCGTGCCTTCTCATTGTCAGCTTCGACGTACGCCGCCACACGAGCCGAATCATGGCGGATGTCACTAGGGAGAACCGCCTCCGCTCCATAAACCATGAAAAAAGGTGTGTAACCCGTGGATCTGTTGGGCGTGGTATTGATGCTCCATAACACAGAAGGTAACTCCTCCACCCAACAACCCGGCGTCCGTTGCAAAGGAACCATAAGCCGAGGCTTGATGCCTCTCAAGATCTCTTGATTGGCTCTCTCCGCTTGACCATTAGACTGGGGGTGAGCCACTGATGATACATCAAGTCGGATGTGCTCACGTTGACAGAACTCCTTCATAGAACCTTTGGACATATTGGTACCATTATCAGTTATAATGCTGTGTGGAAAGCCAAACCGGAAAATCACCTTTTTGATGAATTGAACCGCCGTAGCTGCATCACACTTACTGGCTGGTTCTGCCTCCACCCACTTAGTGAATTTATCAACTGCCACCAACAGGTGGGTCTTCTTATCCTTGGATCTCTTAAAGGTCCCAACCATATCCAGCCCCTAAGTCACAAACGGCCAAGTGATTGGAATCATCCTCAACTCTTAAGCCGGTACATGAGCGCGTCGTGAGAATTTTTGACACCCATCACACCTTTCGACCAAGTCCTCGGCATCAGCATGAGCCGTCAGCCAATAGAAACTGTGATGAAACGCCTTGGCTACCAGAGATTTTGAACCGGCGTGATGACCACAATCTCCTTCGTGCATCTCACGCAAAATTTCACGGCCTTCTTCAGGAGATACACAACGCTAAAACGCCCCTGTCACATTGCAGTGATGTAACTCTCCATTGATAATAGTCATAGACTTGGACCGCTGGATTATTTGCCTGGCGGATGTTTCATCCTCTGGTAACTCGCCCCGGTTCATATACGCCAAATATGGAACTGTCCAATCCGGGGTAACATGAATAGCCGCTACCAGCTGAGCCTCCGGATCAGGAATAGCCAAATCCTCCTCTGTCGGAAGCTTGATGGACGGATTATGTAGCACATCCAAGAAGACATTGGGCGGGACAGGTTTACGCTGGGAACCCAAACGGCTTAAGGCGTCCACCGCTTCGTTCTTTCGCCGGTCCACATGATCGACTTGATAACCTTTGAAGTGACCCGCAACAAGATCCACCTCTCGATGATATGCCACCATGAGTGGGTCCTTGGAATCCCAAGTACCAGACACTTGTTGAGCCACCAGGTCCGAATCACCGAAGCACTTAACCCAGCTTAAATTCATCTCCTTAGCCATCCAAAGACCGTGGAGTAAGGCCTCATATTCTGCTGCATTGTTAGTACAAGGGAACATTAAACAAAGAACATAACAAAACTTATCACCTCGTGGGGAAGTTAATACGACTCCAGCCCCCGAGCCCTCCAATTGCCTAGACACATCAAAATGAATAGTCCAATAAGTATGATCCGGCTTCTCTTCTGGTGCCTGTAGCTCTGTCTAGTCATTAATGAAATCCACAAGTGTAGGACATCATTGATGCACTTCGGTTTAGCCAAAGAAGTTATAGCCTTGATCTTCTTCGGATTAGCTTCAATGCCTCTGTTAGATACCAGAAAGCCCAAGAGCTTGCCTGCCGGTACACCAAAGACACACTTGGCCGGATTAAGCATCATTTTATAAATCTGGAGGTTGTCAAAGGTCTCCTTCAAGTCATCAATCAATGTCTTCTCCTTTCTGGATTTTACCACAATATCATCCACATAGGCATGAACATTGCGGCCGATCTGATCATGAAGACAATTTTGCATACAACACTGATAAGTCGCCTAGGCACTTTTGAGCCCAAAAGGCATAGATACATAGCAGAAGGCTCCAAAGGGAGTTATGAAAGCTGTCTTCTCCTGGTCCTTAATTGCCATTTTGATCTGATGGTAACCAGAATAAGCATCTAGAAAACTCAAACGCTCGCAACCCACCGTAACATCAATGATTTGATCAATACGAGGGAGGGCAAAAGGATCTGCTGGACAAGCCTTCTTCAAATCTGTGTAACCCACACACATACGCCAAGTGCCGTTCTTCTTAAGCACCAGCACCGTTTTAGCCAACCATTTAGGATGAAATACTTCAACAATAAACCCAGCCGCCAAAAGCCTGGCCACCTCTTCACTAATTGCCTTGCGTCTTCCTTCATTGAACCGGCGAAGAAACTGCTTGACCGGTTTATACTTGGGATCAACATTAAGAGTGTGCTCAGCAAGTTCTCTCGGTACACCTGGCATGTCAAAAGGCTTCCACGCAAAGATGTCCCGATTCTCACGGATGAACTCGATGAGCGCGCTTTCCTATTTCGGATCCAAGTTAGCGCTGATGCTGAACTTCTTGGATGAATCGCTTGGAACAAAATCAAACAGCTTAGTCTCATCAACCGATTCGAACTTCAAGGCTGGATCATGCTTTGTAGTTGGCTTTTTCGAAGAAGTCATGTCCGCCGGATCAACATTGTCCTTGTAGAACTTCAACTCCTCTGTTGCACAAACCGATTCAGCATATGCTGCATCACCTTCTTCACATTCCAAGGCGATCTTACGGCTTCCATGAACCATGATAGTGCCCTTATGACCCGGCATCTTAGTTGCAGATAGACATAACAGGGTCTTGCCATGAACTTAGCATAAGCCGGCCGCCCAAACAAGGCACGATATGGGCTTTTAATTTTCACCACTTCAAAAGTCAGTGTCTCTGATATTGAGTCATGCTCATCTCCAAAAGCCACCTCCAGAGCTATCTTACCAACAGGATATGCCGATTTACCAGGCACTACACCGTGAAAGACTGTATTGATGGTTTAAGATTTTTATCTGTTAACCCCATGCGACGGAAGGTTTCATAATAAAGGATATTGACACTACTCCCCCCGTCCATGAGTACCTTAGTGAACTTATAACCTCCAACCCGAGGCGCCACCACCAATGCCAGATGTCCCGGATTATCAACCCGGGGTGGATGATCCTCTCTACTCCACACGATCGGCTGCTCAGACCAACGCAAGTAACGGGGTACCACCGGTTCAACGGAATTCACTGCCCTTTTATGAAGATTCTGATAGCGCTTGCATATACTAGTGGTGAAGACATGATACTGCCCACTATCAACTGCTTTGGGTTGCTCTGGTAACCTGACTGCTGCTGTTGCTGCTGATTGCCCTGATGATTATAACTACCTTGGTTGCCCTGATTGCCTTGATTACCATGTCCACTCTGATATTTGTGAAAACCTGAACCGGAACTGCCTCCACCATAACCCAGCCCATGAGATCCAGGGCCTAAACTGCCGCCCGGTCCGTGATCATACCAAAAAAAGTCGGGAATTTTTGAACTCCTGCATGATATAACAATCTTTCCAGAGGTCCGTGGACGGTTGGTCCTTCGTCCCATGCTTTGGGCAAGGTTGGTTTAACAGATAAGACAGGCGCTCCGGATTAGGACTTGGTCCTCCACCACGCTGGGGCGGCTTACCCTTACACTGCTGGCCCTTGTCCTGCGTGTTGGTATTAGCCACAAAATCCGAGCTGTTATCCGCTTTATGCTTACCACTGTTTCCATGACCCGCCGGGTTATGCTGCTGCTCCTTGGTGTTTTCGCTCTTCTTTCCCTTCCCTGTCTTGTCATCGTCAGACTCAGGGTCCTTGGTACTATCAGAGTCCGCATATTTCACCAGGGCTGCCATAAGTGTTCCCATATCATTACAATGACGTTTGAGCCGTCCCAACTTCAACTTCAGAGGTGCGAACCGACAATTGCCTTCCAATGTTAACACCGCTGTATCAGTGTTGATATGGTTCGATGAATGCAAAACCTCCGAAACCTGGCACACCCAATGGGTTGTTGATTCTCCTTCCTCCTGGACACAGGCAACTAAGTCTACAATTGACATGGGCTGCTTGCATGTATCCATGAAATTTTGGATAAACCGGGCCCTTAATTCGGCCCATGACCCAATAGAGTTAGCCGACAAGTTCTTCAACCAAGTGTGGGCTGTCCCCTCCAGCATCATGGTGAAGTATTTGGCACACGCTGCCTCATCCACATCCAGCATCTCCATTGCCATCTCATAGCTTTCAACCCATGACTCGGGGGATGAATCGGCGGTGTAACTCGGCACCTTATGTGGGCCCTTGAAATCCTTGGGCAGACGCATGTTGCGCAGCGCTGGGACGAGACACGGTACTCCCAAAGAGCTGGAAGTAACCCCTGGTTCCACTGACGTGGTTGGACAAACTGGAGTAAGTTGGCGGGCTTCATGCTGCGCCGCTAACTCGGCCTCTCGACGTGCCCTTGCCCTATCCACTACATCTTGGGCATCACCACCGCTGCCCGCCGGGTTATGGCCACGGGGCAGAATACGGTTTCGCGCGCTGCTTGACACGGCCGGTTCATCGACATGCCTGATGTAACTCCGGCTTGGGCGAGGAGTAGAATGGATCCTTTCGTGACTATATGAATAAGCCTGCTGTTGAGTCAAAGCTGTCTGAAGGAGCTCCCTATCCCATCGCGTCTCGACCGCTACTGGGGACTCGCCTTTGATTGGGAGAGCCGCCAGTCGTGAAGCGGCAGCGGCAAGGTTATCCATCGGGTTAGAGTAGTGACCCTACGTTCCCAATTGTTCGGCTAGGGAGTAAAGGGAGCACCTCTGTGATTGTCACGATCGGGTCATCCGAGCTCGGACCTCAGACTGGGTGAAGCCGAAAGCTAGCGCTCTTATTATTTTCAATCATGGTCGGCACACAACGGAACTCATGAGAACAAAAAATCTATTGCACAAGTCTCATAGTAACAATGAGCAACCAAAGAAAGATGTCGGGGGAAATCTGCCTCCACGAACACCTATGGGGACCGAGCCCCTTTCTGGTTCGATGGGGGGCGGAGGTCGCGCGAAGAGCGGATCGAGGCGATGCACACAAGGGGTTTACCCAGCTTCGGGCCGCACGGATGCGTAAAACCCTACCGCTGCTTTGTGGTTTGTATTGTGTTCTTGTTCGGGAGCGCTGAGTGCTACAGTACACTCAGGCAACTAATCAAACCGAGCGTGAGTGGCCTCCTCCCTCCTCCCCCTTCACGTTGCGCATGGGGCCTCCTTTTATATGCGCAAGGGGTTACCCACAGGTGGCAACGTAGGCGGGGGTTAAACTGGAAAACGCTGTGTTGGGTACAGTTGTTTGCACAGTGCTATCATACCTAACTCTGACAACAGGGGACAAGGGCATTAAATGCCCATCTGGGTCGCCCAAATAGTGCAGAAAAGGGACCGGCAGGGGCGCCACCGTTTGCCACGACGGCTACCCTGTCAGCGTTGCTTCGCCACCGCACGCCCCTGGCTGCGCAGCCTCTCGCCACGTACGCCTGGAATGGCCCCAAAGCGACGCGTGGGTGGATGAGCTGGAACGCAGGCGCGGGGTGGTGACTTGCCGCGGCAAGCGCCTTGCCGCGGTTGATGCCTTGTCGCGCCCGGGAGCTTGTTGCTCACCGGTCCTCGCCGGGACGCGTGGCGCGTTGCAGCAAGTCTCTTGTCGTGCCTTGGTCGGCCTTCCCGGCAAGCTCCTCTTGCCGGGGCCTTGTGCTTCAAGCGGCCGTCCCGGCAAACTCCTCTTGCCGGGGCCTTGCTCTCTTCGGTTGGCCTTCCCGGCAAGCTCCTCCTGCCGGGGCCTTGGCTTGAATACTTTGTTCTTGGATGGCCCAAAAAGGGACCATAGAGAGTTTTGGCGATCGCTTGGCAAGCCTTGCCGCGGGGTGCTACGACTGCCCGTGCACAAGTTCGGGGTACTAAGGTACCCCTATTTTAGTACACCGACAGGAGCCCCCGGGCCTGGGCCATACACGGTGCCGAGCGCTGTTGGGCCAGGCCCAAAACAGTGCACGGGCACACGCGGCCTGGGTCACGCTGCATCTTCTTCTGCATCCACCACGTCCTCCCCGAACGGCACGCGTCGAACGCGGCATCGTGGGGAGAGGCGTGCGTGACGTGGGCGGCGTGCGTGGGGCTGAGCCCCGTAGGCATGCGTCACATCGCAATAAAGGGGGACGGTTCGCGCCATCTCCATAAGTGGAGGGAGGCGTGGAGGCGTGGCTCATTTGCTGGATGGGGCCGAGGCACGGTTTCCGAGGCGTCCGCTCCCCGCGATCACGGGGCGAGGGGAGGTCGCCTCATCCGTCGCCTCGGTCCTGCACGCCAGCCACGCGGCTTCAATGCACCTGGGGTCGCGGACGGTGGAGGCAGGAAACCGGGCCGTCGCGGGTCGAGGCAGCAGGCCGGTCCCAGTCGCCTGCTCTTCCTGCGTCTTGGTTGGCTGAGCAGGGCGGCCGAGCCCCCACCCCGCTCCTTTTTAAAGAGCAAGAGGGGGGGGGGGGACGACGAAAACCCACACTCCTTCATCTTTGCTTCTCTTCAGCTTCTGATCCCCTTTCTCCATTCGCTATGGAGAAAGGGAACGCCGGTCCTTCATCGGTGGCGGCGAGGGTCGCCGCTAGGCAACGCGCCCCTCCTCCCCTTGCACCCGCGGTGGCAGAGCCAACCGTAAGGGGAAGGGGGAGGGGGCGAGGTCGTGTACGAGGTCGTGGACGAGGCCGAGGCGCTCGGGGACGAGGCGGACGGGGCGACGCGCCGGCCTCGCCTCCGCCAGCGGCCCCTCTTCTCACGACAGTCCACATCGGGGACGACCCCTGCGAGTTCTTCGTCAGGCTGCGCCGGGCGCCTCGTCGCCGCCTCCGCCTCCCGGCCCCCTTCGCAAGCGTGATGGAGGTGGAACAACCCGAGACGCTAAGACTGCGCATGAGGGGCTGCGGGATCAGCGGCACGCGGGTCCACGTTGAGTCCCCAGCCCCCGGCGTGATGTATCTTGGTCGAGGGTGGAAGACGTTCGCCCGTATCCACAGCTTGATGGAGGGGTTCACCTTCCACTTTAAGTTGATGGAGGGCGATCTCCTCTCCGTCAAGGTCTTCGGGTGCTTCGGGATCCGGGCCCGGTGCTGCGTGGATAGCTCCTCCGACAGCGAAGGCTCCTCCTCGAGCGAGAGTGACGAGGAAGGGAGCGACAGCGACGACGAGGGTAGCGGTCGTCGGGATGACGGGTCCGACTAGGCGTCGGTCGCGGCTCCGCGTGGCACCGGCGACCCCATCATCCGTGTCGCCGGCTCCTTGAGCTTCCCGGGGTCGTCTCCTTGGCGGCTGGCGTAGGGAGGCTGCAGAAGAGGAAGAGGGCGGGCGGCAAGGCCGTCAACTCGGAGTACGAGGGCACGGCGCCCTCGACAGCGTGCTGACGTCCTGCCGCCTCGTCGAGCCTTGCTTCCGGCGCCGCCGTCATCGTCCAGCTTTCAGACGGCCCCCGGGGTGTTCTCTCGGTGTCTTCTGCCACCCGTAGCTCGTCTAGGCGCCCCTTTTGCCCTTTTCGCCTCCATGTCCTACCTCCTGAGGAGAGGGATTACGGGCACCTTATCTTTTTAACTTGTAAGCCTTCGGGCTTTAGTTGCATTTAAAGCTTGTAATCCCATCTCTCATGTTTTTCATTCTCTCTGAAATGTACCTGAGCGGAATGTTTTTAATGAAAAGGGGATGTTTGCCGGGCCATTTGTCTCGCGGGTAAAACCCACGCCAAGGAGCGAATCCTTTATATCTTTAAGATAGACACTTCTTTGCCCGGCAACAGGCCCTGCCGTCTTCCCGCGCCACTCGACCTTCCTCACGCCTTTGGCGGAGGTAGGGATGAGGCGGGTTCGGGCTCCTCATTCCGTTCCTTTGCCGTCGCGGCTACTACCAAAACTGGCCCCAGGAACGCGCTCCGGGGCCCAGAGTTAAGGGAGCACGGCAGATTTTTAGGAAGAAACAAGGTTTTCGCATTCCTCAGTCCATAAGAGAATGCATGACAAGGGATGAAAAACTTATCTGGGATTGCAGCCCCCGGCAACTTTGGCTTGCCGCGGGCGAATCTTTGTACTTGCAGCCCCCGGCAATACTGGTTTGCCGGGGACCAGATGCTGGTCCGCCCTTCTTTTCTTCTTCATCCTTAAGCGGTCTGGCCAGGATATGCAAAACCCTGCGAACCAAAGGAAACGAAAGAACAGGAAAAAAGGACGCAGACCCGACCTCTAAGCTAGGGGTTAGCAGTTGTTAGGCACTATCAACCCTAACCAAGGACGGGACTCGACTCAGCATGCATGCTAAAACTTAGGGCGCCAGCGCTTCATTTACTGCTGCTCAAGGTCTGCGCTTGGCCTTGTACAAAGGATTACATGCAACAGTGGCAAGACTTGTACAAAAGGGTGGTTGTCGGACGGGGTCCGACAACCGCGCCTTACGGGTAAAACTTACGAAGATGCTCAATATTCCAGGAGTTGCTCACCGGAGTGCCATCTTCGGTCTCAAGGCGGACAACGCCGGGCCTCGTGACTCGTCTCACCCAGTAAGGGCCTTCCCACTTTGGCGTCAAATTGTTATGATTCTTGGCGGACGGAGCGCGCCGAAGAACAAGGTCGCCTTCCTCGAAGCTTCTGGCTTTAACTTTGCGACTATGGTAGTGACGCAAAGCTTGCTGGTAGCGAGAGGCTCGCACAGCAGCCTGAAGATGATCTTCCTCAAGGAGCAGCGCGTCATCTTCACGCAGCCGCTCTTGCTCAAGCTCATCATAAGCGAGCACTCGAGGTGACCCGTATACGAGTTCCGTGGGGGTAACTGCTTCTGCTCCATAGACTAGAGCAAATGGTGTCTGGCCAGTGGCTCGATTTGGCGTTGTTCTGATCGACCAAAGAGCCACTGGCAGCTCCTCGATCCAGTTTCTTCCGCACTTGTGCAGCCTGTCGAAAGTTCTGGTCTTGAGCCCGCGCAGCACTTCGGCATTGGACCTCTCCGCTTGACCGTTGCTCCTGGGATGAGCAACAGAAGCGAAGCAGACCTTGGCGCCGAGATCTTGGACGTATTGCATGAAGGCGCGGCTCGTGAATTGTGTGCCGTTGTCGGTGATGATCCTGTTGGGGATCCCGAAGTGGCAAACAATCGACCTGAAGAACTTGACTGCTGACTGTGCTGTCACCTTCCTCACCGGTTCCACTTCCGGCCACTTTGTGAACTTGTCGATTGCGACGTACAAGTACTCAAAGCCCCCGACAGCTCGGGGGAAGGAGCCGAGGATGTCGAGCCCCCAGACCGAAAATGGCCAGGATAAAGGGATCGTCTGGAGAGCTTGAGCTGGCTAGTGTATCTGCTTGGAGTGGAACTGGCACGCTTCACACTTGGTTACTTGTGTAGTTGCATCCTGGAGGGCTGTCGGCCAGAAGAAACCTTGCCAGAACGCTTTGCCGGCAAGTGCTCTGGCGCCAATGTGGTGACCACATATGCCTCCATGTATCTCTGCCAACAGCTTTTGTCCGTCTTCCCGAGAAATACACTTCAATTTCACACCGTTGCGCCCTCTTCTGTACAGCGTGTTGTCGACGAACTGGTACATACTCGAGCGCCGGGCTACTCTTTCCGCTTCTTCTTGTTCTTTGGGAAGTTCTCCGTTCTTGAGGAAATGGACAGTCTGCTGCGCCCATGCCGGAGCCTATGGCTCGACAACAAGGACTGAAGGCACATCTTCTGCTGCGGGAACGTCCGCTTCTACGGCGAGGATTTGGGGCTCAGCCGGAGCTTGACGTTCCCCGGCAAGCTTGCCGGGGCAAAACTCGTCGGGAGCGCCTGCTTCTACGGAACAAACCCTGGGGTTTGCCGGAGCAGACGGCTCCTCAGCGCTCTTGGCGTCGATCTTGGGGACCATCTTGGCGACGGCTCCGGGGAGCTCTGCCGGAAGATAGTCGCCGGAGACCAACTTCCTCTTCTTGCTCTGTCCGGTTGATGGTGTCATGGATGGCTGAGTCAGCTTGAGCACAAAGGTTCCTGGTTCCACAGGTAACTTAAGTGCTGCGCACTTTGACAGGCCATCAGCAATGTCGTTCTCAGCTGTTGGAACGTGTTCCATTTGCAGGCCGTCAAAGCGCTCTTCTAGCTTCCTCACTTCATCAACGTACGCTTCCATCAACGGACTCTGGTAATCTTTGTTCACTTGGCGGACGACAAGCTACGAGTCACCCCTGACAATGAGCTTCTTGATCCCAAGTTCCACCGCGATCCTGAGACCGGCGAGCAAACCTTCATACTCTGCAGTATTGTTGGTTGCTTGCTCCTTGGGGAAGTGCATCTGGACTATGTACTTGAGATGCTCTCCGGTGGGCGCGATAAGCAACGCGCCAGCACCGGCGCCTTGCAGCAAGAAAGCACCATCAAAATACATCAGCCACTCTTTGCTTGCTTCTTTGACGGGGATGCTCGTCTCTGGGATCTCTTCGTCTCGTGTTGGTGTCCACTCTGCTATGAACTCCACCAATGCTCTGCTTTGGATAGTTGAAGTGCTCTCGAATTTGAGACCGAAGCTTGACAGTTCCAGTGCCCACTCGACAATCCTGCCAGTTGCTTCTGGATTCTGCAGTATCCTCTTCAGCGGAAAGCGGGTGACAACTGTAATCTCATGTGCTTGGAAGTAATGGCGCAGCTTTCTCGAGGCCATGAGAAGGCCGAAAAGCAATTTCTGCACACCAGAGTACCTTGACCTAACCCCCTGCAGAAGGGAGCTGACAAAGTAAACTGGGCGCTGCACCATTCTCTTCTTCTGCAGCTCCACTCGCTCCTGCGCAGATTCAACCTCGTCGGGGCCAGAGCTTGTCGGGGAAGCCTCTTGCTTGTCGCTGGACGCGCTTGCCGCGGTTGCTAGCTCATCATCTGCCTTCCTCTCCGCTACTAACGCAACACTAACCACTTGATTGGTTCCCTCCAGGTATAGCAGCAACTTCTTTTGTGATTTAGGCGCGACAAGTATTGGAGCGGAGGACAGGTATTTCTTCAAGTCCTGCAGCGCAGCCTCCGCTTCCGGAGTCCATTTTACTGGACCCGCCTTTTTCAAAACTTTGAAAAACGGCAGGGCACGTTCTGCAGACTTGGAAATAAACCTGCTGAGAGCCGCGACGCAGCCGGCAAGCCTTCGTACATCCTTGACGCGTGTTGGCGCTTCAATCTGCTCGATGGCCTTGATTTTGTCTGGATTGGCTTCGATTCCTCGCTGAGACACGAAGAGCTCGAGAAGCTTGCCGGAAGGGACTCCAAACACGCACTTCTCGGGGTTGAGCTTGAGGCTGATCCTGCGCAGGTTCGTAAAGGTCTCTTCTAAATCTTGAATCAGGGTTGCCCTGTTCCTGCTTTTGACCACTATGTCATCCATGTAGGCTTCCACATTTCTGTGGATTTGCGGCTCAAAAGCGGTATGGACAACCCTCGCAAACGTCGAACCGGCATTCTTCAAACCGAAAGGCATCCGTACGAAACAGTACGTGCCACATGGAGTGATGAATGCGGTCTTTTCCTCATCTTCTTCAGCCATGAAGATCTGATGGTACCCTGAGTATGCGTCAAGAAATGAAAGCAGGTCACATCCGGCCGTGGAGTCAACAATCTGGTCAATGCGCGGCAAGGGAAAGGATTCTTTGGGACAAGCTTTGTTAACATCAGTAAAGTCGATGCAAAGCCTCCATTTCCCATTTTCTTTGCGCACGACAACAGGATTGGCCAACCACGTCGGATGGAGCACACCTCTGACAAGGCCTGCCGCTTCCAACTTCTTGATCTCTTCTGCGATGAACTCTTGGCGCTCCACCGCTTGCTTCCTGACTCTCTGCTTGACGGGCCGCGCATGAGGACAGACGGCGAGGTGGTGCTCAATCACTTTCCTGGGAACGCCGGGGATGTCAGATGGTTGCCAGGCAAACACATCGACATTCGCCCGCAGGAAAGCAACGAGTGCGCTTTCCTATTTGGGGTCGAGAGTGGCACTGATGGTGAAGGTACCACCAGTGCCGTCCTCCTTGGCGGACACCTTCTTGGTCGTTGGTGAGGCTGCCATTGACTTCTTACTCTTGCCGGTGGAGCTCGATGGCGCGTCCTCGACGGTAGCGCAGCACTCCGAAGAGGTGCGCTTGCCGGAGTGGGCACCAGAGCACTTGCCGGGCTTGGTCTTCTTCTTCCCTCTGGGAGCTTCAGCGGTAAGTGGCTTGTGTTCCGTCGCGGCTGCTGCTTCCCGGTAGATCTTGTAGGCACAGATAAGGGCATCCTTCTTGTTGCCGGGGACAGAGATGACACTTATCGGGCCTGGCATCTTGAGCATGTTATATGCGTAGTGAGAGGCCGCCATGAACTTGGCGAGCGCCGGACGACCGAGAATTCCATTGTAGGGCAATGGAAAATCGGCAACGTCAAAAGTGATCCTCTCTGTCCTAAAGTTCAGCTCGCTGCCAAATGTCACTGGCAACGTTATCTTCCCCTTCGGCTTGCTCCTTCCCGGGTTGATTCCTTGGAACGTGCCGGTCTCTTCGAGCTCGCTGTCGGGGACTTGGAGTTTCTGGAGCACAGCGGAGGAGATCAGGTTCAAGCCGGCCCCGCCGTCGACTAGCATCTTAGTGACCTTGAGGTTGCGGACTGTTGGTGAGACCAACATCGGCAAGCACCCGATCGCAGTTGTGCGGTCAGGGTGGTCCTCAATATCGAAGATGATAGGCGCGCTGGACCATTTCAGGGGCTTGCGCGACTCGACGGGTGGTTCCGCTGCATTGACTTCCCGCGCCCACAGCTTGAGCTGGCGGTGAGAAGTATGCAGAGAAGCACCGCCGTCTATGCACAAAACCTCTGTGGCTTTCTGAAACTCCTGCTCACTGGTCTCGACATCATCCATGTCTTCGTCTTCGTCTTCGTCTTCGTTCTTGTCGCGGCCGCAGGGAGGTCTGTCTGCTTGCCGCTGCTTGTCCTTATCGCGGCGTCCTCCCTGGCCGGGGTGCTTCGTGCCTGATCCTCCACCACCTCCCCGGGCTCTCTCCTTGTCGCGCTGCTCGTACTCGGCCTTTTGCAGCTCGACGAGCCGCTCGACCTGCTTGCAGCTCTGGAGGTCATGGCCCTTGGTGCGGTGGATCTTGCAGTACTGTTTGTTGGTGCCGTCCCGCTTGTCGGCAACCGCCACAGCCTGGCAGTTGGCGCATCCGGCAACCTCCTTGCCAGAGCCACCAGCCTGGGCCTTCTTGGCGGCGCCTTCATTGCCGGACTGCTCAACAACCAGTACTTCTTGGCTCTTCTTCTTCCTGTTGCTCCGCCGCCGGTTCTTCCTTGCCGGGGCGGTATCCTCACTGTCAGATTCTCCTGCTCCAGTGTTCTCTCCGGGTAGTTTCCTTCCTTCCTCAGCACGTGCACACTTGTCGGCCAGGGCATATAGCTCACTGACGTCTTTGATCTTGCACATCGCCATCTCCTCCCGCATCCAGCGGTTACGCACGTTTTGATGGAACGCGCTGATGACCGCGGCAGGGTGGACGTCTGGGATGTTGTAGTGTACGCGGCTGAATCTCTGGATGAACTTGCGCAAGGATTCCCCTTCCTTCTGGACGAGCAGATGAAGGTCGCTCGCTTGGCCATGGGGTTTGTGGCCGCCTGTAAAGGCGCCAACAAACTGATGGCACAAGTCTGTCCAGGAGGTTATGGAGTTATCCAGCAAGTGCATGAGCCAGGATCTGACGTTGGATTTGAGTACCAGCGGGAAGTAGTTGGCAAGGATCTTGTCGTCTCGCCCTCCAGCGGCCTGCACCGCAATGGTGTAGATGCTGAGGAACTCCGACGGATGCGACTTGCCGTCGTACTTCTCTGGTACGTCTGGCTTGAAATTCTTCGTGCTGGGCCACTGGACTTGCCGCAGCTCACGGGTGAACGCAGGGCAGTCTACCGCGTACGGCAGGTCGCCTGGTCCCCCCGGCGCATGCATGTCGACAGAGGGCCCAGCGCGCTGGTCTGATTGACGCCGCACTTCTCTCCGACGCTCGATGCGCGTACGAGCGTCCTCTTGCTCTCTTTCATGAAGAACTTGGCGTTGATCGCGACGAGTCCGCGGATTTGACGACGCGGTGGAGTCGTTGTCGTGATGGCTCTGGCGAGTCGGCGATCTTGGCCTTTGGGGCGGGGAATGCACGATGGTCGCACCCCCACCGGTCTTGGCGCCATCGGTTCTCGCCTGGCCGACCTGCCGCGGCTGCGACGCACTGTGCTGCCGCGGAGTGTCACCGTTAGCGAAGCCGATGAGACTCTGTATCGTGGCCCTCCAGTCGTCGAGCTTGTCCGCCGTTGGAGGGTAGTCTAGGAGCAGTTGAGCTCGTGCTAGAGCTTCTGCTAGAGTGGCGGGCAGCGGTGGCGAGCGGCGCGTGGAGCGGGATGTGCTCGAACTTCTAACTATGTTAGAAGGAGCAACACCCAGACCAGGCACTCACGCCACGCTCGTGCCAGCACGTTGGTGTGTATGCTGGCCTTGAGCACCCTGGGATCCGCCAGCTCGATCTGGGTCCAGCGAGCATATGGTACCGTGAGTGCCAAGACGCTGCTGGTCCCGTGCCTCCTGAGAGGGGCGCGGTGCATGTTCGGACGCCGTGGCACCATGAGCTGGTTCGGCGACGCCCGTTCCGCCGCCGGTGCCGTCCCCACCACCCGTTAGCCACAGGGGCGGTGGGTTCGACGCGGACGGACCAGCCACCTCCGGAGCCTTCTTCTTCGGTGGCATGTCGATGAAGATGATGGAGATCTAGCCTGTGCAGACGCCGGATCAGGTTCACACAACCTCGACGCCCCCTACCTGGCGCGCCAAAGATGTCGGGGGAAATCTGCCTCCACGAACACCTATGGGGACTGAGCCCCTTTCTGGTTCGGCGGGGGGCGGAGGTTGCGCGAAGAGCGGATCGAGGCGATGCACACAAGGGGTTTACCCAACTTCGGGCCGCACGGATGCGTAAAACCCTACTGTTGCTTTGTGGTTTGTATTGTGTTCTTGTTCAGGAGCGCTGAGTGCTACAGTACACTTAGGCAACTAATCAGACCGAGCGTGAGTGGCCTCCTCCCTCCTCCCCCTTCACGTTGCGCATGGGGCCTCCTTTTATATGCGCAAGGGGTTACCCACAGGTGGCAACGTAGGCGGGGGTAAAACTGGAAAACGCTGTGTTGGGTACAGCTGTTTGCACAGTGCTATCATACCTAACTCTGACGGCAGGGGACAAGGGCATTAAATGCCCGTCTGGGTCGCCCAAACAGTGCAGAAAAGGGACCGTCAGGGGCGCCACCGTTTGCCACGACGGCTACCCTGTCAGCGTTGCTTCGCCACCGCATGCCCCTGGCTGCGCAGCCTCTCGCCACGTACGCCTGGAATGGCCCCAGAGCGACGTGTGGGTGGATGAGCTGGAACGCAGGCGCGGGGCGGTGACTTGCCGCAGCAAGCGCCTTGCCGCGGTTGATGCCTTGTCGCGCCCGGGAGCTTGTTGCTCACCGATCCTCGCCGGGACGCGTGGCGCGTCGCAGCAAGTCTCTTGTCGTGCCTTGGTCGGCCTTCCCGGCAAGCTCCTCTTGCCGGGGCCTTGTGCTTCGAGTGGCCGTCCCGGCAAACTCCTCTTCCTGGGGCCTTGCTCTCTTCGGGTGGCCTTCCCGGCAAGCTCCTCCTGCCGGGGCCTTGGCTTGAATACTTTGTTCTTGGATGGCCCAAAAAGGGACCATAGAGAGTTTTGGCGATCGCCTGGCAAGCCTTGCCGCGGGGTGCTACGACTGCCCGTGCACAAGTTCGGGGTACTAAGGTACCCCTATTTTAGTACACTGACAAAAGGTATCGGTGGAGGTACTATTTTCTTCGAAGATGCTTCTTACCCTTCGTCGGTGGTGGTGTTGGGACGTGCTGTGACGGGACGTAGTTCTGACGAGGCGGATCTGTTGGACGCGGCTGAACCGGCGCTCCCGTTCCGGGCCCCTCCTTCCAGTTTACCACTGGCGGATTACTGGTCCCTGCTCCTAGTTTATTGTCCACCAAGAAACATGGTATCATGATCGAGATCATCAGTCTAAATCCAATTTACTCCGAACCATGTAGACTTACTCAGCATATATATTCCACTAGGATCACCCATTTAATCCAAATCTCTTTTCCAACGAGGAATCATACATGTTTCCCCTAAGTCATCATCATAATGTCAACTATCTCCTATCAATATCCCCTGGTTAAGACAAATCCCTATACCTTCAATAATTCCAGCTTGCGATCATAATTTTCCTACCAAATCCAATTTACTCAGGGGAAAAGAAAGTTATGCCACTTTATTAACACGATCCTACCAGGTTCATCTACCAATATGAAAGCCTTATAATCCACCAAAGAGTCTCAGATAATTCCTCAAGGTCACTGATATAAACTCATCAAGTCATTTGTCCCCTGTTCCTACATCCTCAAATTGGTCTTCCCTATGGCATCGTCAGTTATGGTGCTATATTGGGATCGTAATGCGTCAGTTATGGTGCTATATTAAGCACTTGGTCAAGGATTCGAGCTGGGGTATCTCGTGATGTCTTGAAGGGTATAGAGATGGGTTTCCAGTCTTGAGGGGTAAACATAACTCTACGGGGTTGCACTTGGTCGAGGAGGTTGTAGCAAAAGTCCTTAGTGCTAGTTGGTTCCAAAGTAGAACCCTTGGTGTATCTTGCCTTGCTGGCCTTCAGTTGAGGAGGGAGATGAGGGGGAAAAGTAGCATAGAGGAGGGGGATGCCAAAAGGGGTTTCTATAGTGCCTGTGCAACAAACAGGTGCAAAAAGGGCAAAACAAAAGAAAACAAGGAAGGTGATATAGTCGCGTACTTGTTGCCTAGGGAAAAAAGGGCGACCAATACCAAAACTCAAACAAATAAAAACAAGCAACACACAATCGTGGTTCTATTCGAACCATCATACGGACTTGACTACACATAGGGGGTACACGACTCATCCTACCCTAGGGGTTCTCGGATTCAGTAGTCGTGCTTTGCTCCATGCCTTGTGCTGTCTTCTGGGTTTCCCTCAGGTGTTGCTACGTCTCTTGTAGTTGTTCGATGAAACAATACGGGTTGAGCCTGAAGATTCTTCAACAACTTCTCGCCTGTTGAAGTGGTGGGGTGAAGGTGGATTCTCGTAGCAGGCATTGACTCGGTCTTCTGTTGTCTCCTTAATCATGACGATCCCTTTTTGTCTTCTAAGGAGTCGATGGTACCAAGTAGGTAATCCTTTATGCAATGACATTAACAAAGCATAGTAGAGGTCCAACATGTCAGTTATGTTGATGACAACATCGACACCAAGAGCGGGGAATGAAGAGAACCGTTTTCCTACTCACCATAGTGAGGCGGACCTAATGGCGAGGTTCTCATCCACCGGCGGTTGCCGATACAACAACGGTAAGGACATGGTTGCTCTATTAGCGATGTATATCATTTTATTGCATACCCTATGCCCTGATCATCGTAGGCCAAGGTTGCATCATCCTGGGGCAGTGTCGAGGGTGTCACCATCTTCGAGGTCTTGATGTCCTCATTCCTTGAGAAGGTATCTTCTATTGGTACTGTCTTCTCGTGGTGTTGCCAAACTTGTGTTCAGAAGGTGTGGGTGAATGTCTGGCAAGATGTCTTCCTTCTAGGTTACCCACGAGAGTTACAGGGAATCCAGTGGCCAGGGGCTTAAAGGTACTAGCGACCATTTGCAAAAGTTTTGAAGGGGAAGAGATCAATAAGGAAAGTATACCTTAGTTTTTCAGAAAAAAATTCAGAGGGGAAGATAAGTATAGATAATTTTGAAAACTAGTAATATATTTGGAAATAGTTTCACCCTAACTAACGACAGTGCTAACTAAGGCTTCCTATAGTCAACCTGGCTCTGATACTAGCTCTTTGGGACCCCGACTCATAAGTCGAGATCACCGAATGATGTGTATAGTGATCCCAGAGATCAATGCTCACTGAACACACAGAAGCTGAATAACAAGAGTCTTACATCCATACATACCGTTTTACACAAGTAGGATCATTATGGTCAAGTCTTGAGTGTACCATCGCAGTGGAAATCTTTAATAACAACTTTGATGAGGACATCAATACCATTGTTACATCCACAGCCCCTGCTGCTATACATACTGGACCAATTACTAGAGCTCGCGCACGCCAATTAAATTACCAGGTACTTTCGTTTCTTGGTAATGATTCTAATGTTCATGAGAATATGATACTGCCTAAATTGGATACATTTGTTTTGCTTACAAGTGAAGGGCCTAGCTTGGAGAAGGATGAACATTGGAGCAAGAACACGCATGGAGTTGATGGCATGCGCAAGGGGATCAAGAACGGAGTTACAAGTGATGATTTCAGGACTTTGAAGCCACCATAAGGAGTGAATGAAGCCTTGGACGAAATCTACAAGATGCCACTTCATAATATTCGTCCATAGGCTATTCTAGGTGCTGCGTCACCTTATTTTTGGGCCAGGCCCATGTAATTTCGAAATACTTAAGTATAGACTATTTTTAGAGTCCGTATGTGTGGGGAAACAAGAGTTAGGGTTGGTTTCGGACCCCACCATCAGGGGCCACGAAATTCCCTCCTCTTCCTCCATATATACAGCCCTTAGGGCGTCGTTTAGACTTTGGGATTTGTTTAGTTAAAAGTTAGCCATTGCAACTTCGTGTACTTCGTTTGTGTCCAACGACCAGACCAAGACCGCTTCCGGATCCCCATCTTTATCAATACTTCATCTATATTCGCAATATTCAGATTGCTTTATCATATTCTTGCTTGTTCTTCGATTGCTTGCAGGAATAGACCTTCGTGGTCAGGTTGATCGTGCTCCAGCGTGGTCAATAACCTCTAGGAGTTGGTTTAGCGATTGCTAAGGCGCAACGTGGTGCACGTTTGTAGTCGGATTGCCAAAGTCATCTCCACCAAATCGATAGTTCTCATCTCATCGAAGATCGGGACACCCTCGCCTCTATCAAGTGGTATCAGGTTTTCAGGTTGCTCGGTGAGATTTTACAGTTTTTCGTAGTTTAGATCGAGTCTGTCTTCATACCTATAGTCCACGAAAAAGCCAAAAAAAAAAAGAGTCTGGAAACCACCCTCCGTTTAGGCCCAAAATTTTCCAAAAACGCACTTGACAAAAAATTTTCTGGCTATCCTATTTTTAGGTGTTTCTTAGCCTTTTGAGACAGTCGCCGTTATTGAAAGTTTTTTTGAGCCGTTTCCAGTTTTTGGGTCCGGGCAGTCGAAAAAAAAAATCGCAAAAAAAAAATTCGTGTCTATCCTGTCAGTTTGACCTGGGAAGAGTTTTGAGACACTCGCCATTATTGTGATTTTTCACAAAAAAAAAAGAAGAAGCAAAAAAAAAAAGAGTGCCAAAAAAAAAAAACAGGGCGAAAAAAAAATCCAGAGTGTGCTTTTCCCTGTGTTTACGTGCAGCGCCGTGATTTTGTTGGTGTTCTAGGCTCGCGTCTCTAGCACGGTCTAGCCTAGGACCAGCACAGTACCGTCGTTGAGCGTTTATTCTACTTTGCATCTCTGAATTGATTATTGCTGACCCTTTTTGCTACCATACTATAAGCCTTCCCAGCTCCACATACATCTACTTCGTGCGTTTGACTCTCCCTGGCAATCGCTCTATCCAAGCTTTTGAGAGTTTTGACTACAACGGCTGCCGATCATCGCCTGCTGCTGGGTAAGAACTGGTAAGAATTTGAGATTTGCTTGACGGATTTGTGACACCACCACCACATCTTGTTAGTACTCTGTAGGATCATATTCTTGTGTGTTTCTATTGCTGCTAACCATGCCAGGATCACAAGCCGACGAGACTGACTGGGAGAACTTGACGAACAAGGAGCTTCATGATAAGTTTCAGCAAATGATGAGTGGACAGGTGCAAGATGTGCTAAACAGATTTGAAGAGGCCATGGAGAAGATAGATGGCATGGAGAAGACGTTCGAAACAAAGCTCGATAACAGATTTAATGAACTGCTTGCGCGTCTTCCACCACCGGCTGCACCTGCCGCACCTCTGCAACAACAGCAACAACAACGAATACCTCCAGGTCGGGAAGCAGCCCTTCGCCGAGCGATCCGTGTCCCTCTTCAGCCTGGCCAAACTGCTGGTGCTGCTGTTGATACTTCTGTGGCTCCTGCTGCTGATGCGGAGGAGGATGATTATGTGGGAGATTATGAGGATGAGGTTGATGACAATCAGAACTACGTGCAACCACCAGCACCACAACCACCAGGTCGTCCACATGCAAATAATGGTAATGTTAGGGCTCCCCCTCAGGTACGAGATCATGACCATCTCCCTAAACTGAAATTGAATATTCCACCATTTGAGGGTAGATATGTTCCTGATATATATCTTACTTGGGAGTTAGAAACTGAACAACGATTTACATGTTTACAATATCCTGAGGAGAGACGTGTTCCTGCTGCTGTTTGTGCTTTCACTAGCTTTGCATGTGTTTGGTGGTCTGAATATTGTAGATTATATCCTGTTCCAGCTACTTGGGCTGCTTTGAAAACTGCTATGCGTACTCGTTGGGTTCCACCATATTATCAACGTGAATTACTTCAAAAATTGCAGCGCTTAAGACAAGGAAAAAATTCTGTAGAAGAATATTATCAGGAATTACAAACTGGCTTGATTAGATGTGGTATTGTTGAGGCGAATGAAGCTATGCTTGCACGTTTTCTGGGTGGATTAGAGAGATTCAGACCATTCTAGACTATAAGGATTATAATAATATCACTCGTTTATTCCATCTTGCTTGTAAAGCTGAACGTGAAGTGCAGGATCGACAGGCATTGGCGCGGACTAACTTTTCTGCAGGTCGACCTTCATCATGGACATCACGTGCATCATCTACTTCCACACGTTCTGCTACACCGGCACCTCCGTCAGCTGCCACCTTCAACCGTGATACAAGAAAGCAGGCACAACCACCACTATCTGCCAAGAGCACACCTGCCGGGCCTGCACAGAGCTCTGCTTCTTCCATGGCGTCTACAGGGCACACAAGTGATATTATTTGTCGTCGTTGTAAGGGAAGAGGACATTTTGCGCGCGAATGCACATCTCAGCGTGTGATGATTGCTACTGAGGATGGTGGGTATGAGTCCGCTAGTGACTATGATGAGGAGACTTTGGCTCTTCTTACACATGAAGAACACGGTGGCGATGATTCTGATCATGAGACGCAATACATGGCTGCTGAAGATGCTGACAGGTATGAATGTTTAGTTGCTCAACGTGTTTTGAGTGTGCAGGTCACGCAAGCTGAGCAAAATCAGAGGCATAATTTGTTCCATACAAAGGGAGTTGTGAAGGAACGTTCTGTTCGCGTCATCATAGATGGAGGGAGCTGCAACAACTTGGCTAGCATGGAGATGGTGGAGAAGCTATCCCTCACCACAAGACCACATCCACATCCTTACTACATCCAATGGTTCAACAACAGCGGTAAGGTTAAGGTAACACGTACTGTTCATGTGCATTTTAGTATCTCTACATATGCTGATTATGTTGATTGTGATGTGGTACCCATGCAAGCATGTTCCTTATTACTTGGTAGACCATGGCAATTTGATAAAAATTCTGTACACCATGGTAGAAACAATCAGTATACTCTCGTTCATAAGGACAAAAATATTACTTTGCTTCCTATGACTCCTGATTCCATTTTGAAAGATGATATTAATCGAGCTAATAAAGCAAAACAGGAGCAAAATAAAAGTGAAAATCAGATTGTGGCAAAAGAATTTCAGCAACAAATGAAGCCTAATAATAAACCATCTAGTGTTGCTTCTGAAATTAAATTGAAAAGTGCATGTTTATTTGCCACCAAATCTGATATTGATGATCTAGATGTTCGCAAATCTGTTTGCTATGCTTTTGTGTGCAAAGAGGTATTATTTTCATTTGAGGACATGCATTCCTCTTTGTCTCCTGCTGTTACTAACATTTTGCAGGAGTTCGCAGACGTCTTTCCACAAGACGTGCCACCGGGATTACCACCTATTCGAGGGATTGAGCATCAGATTGACTTAATTCCCGGTGCATCATTACCCAACCGCGCACCATACCGTACCAATCCAGAGGAGACGAAGGAGATTATGCGTCAAGTACAAGAGCTACTCGACAAAGGTTATATACGCGAATCCCTTAGTCCTTGTGCTGTTCCTATTATTCTAGTGCCGAAAAAGGATGGTACCTCGCGTATGTGTGTTGATTGTAGAGGCATTAATAATATCACTATTCGTTATCGTCATCCTATTCCTAGGCTAGATGATATGCTTGATGAATTGAGTGGCTCTACAATATTCTCCAAAGTTGATTTGCGTAGTGGATACCATCAAATTCGTATGAAATTGGGAGATGAATGGAAAACAGCTTTTAAAACTAAGTTTGGTTTATATGAGTGGTTAGTCATGCCTTTTGGGTTAACTAATGCACCTAGTACTTTCATGCGACTAATGAACGAAGTTTTACGTGCTTTCATTGGACGATTTGTGGTAGTCTATTTTGATGATATACTGATTTATAGCAAATCTTTGGAAGAACATTTGGAACATTTACGTGCTGTTTTTAATGCTCTACGTGATGCACGTTTGTTCGGTAACCTTGGGAAGTGCACCTTTTGCACCGACCGAGTATCTTTTCTTGGCTATGTTGTTACTCCACAGGGAATTGAAGTTGATAAAGCCAAGATTGAAGCTATTGAGAGTTGGCCGCAGCCCAAAACGGTCACACAAGTGAGGAGTTTTCTTGGCCTTGCTGGTTTCTATAGGCGTTTTGTGAGAGATTTCAGCACCATTGCTGCACCTCTCAACGAGCTTACAAAGAAGGATGTGCCTTTTGTTTGGGGTACCGCACAGGAAGAAGCCTTCACAGTATTGAAAGATAAGTTGACACATGCTCCTTTACTTCAACTCCCTGATTTTAATAAGACTTTTGAGCTTGAATGTGATGCTAGTGGAATTGGATTAGGAGGTGTGTTATTACAAGATGGCAAACCTGTTGCATACTTTTCTGAAAAATTGAGTGGGCCTGGTCTGAACTATTCTACTTATGATAAAGAATTATATGCTCTTGTTCGGACTTTAGAAACATGGCAACATTATTTATGGCCCAAAGAATTTGTTATACATTCTGATCATGAATCTTTGAAACACATTAAAAGTCAAGCTAAACTGAACCGTAGACATGCTAAATGGGTTGAATTCATTGAGACTTTCCCTTATGTCATTAAACACAAGAAGGGTAAAGAAAATGTTATTGCTGATGCATTGTCTCGTCGTTATACTATGCTTTCACAACTTGACTTTAAAATATTTGGTTTGGAGACCATCAAAGATCAATATGTGCATGATGCTGAATTTAAAGATGTGTTGCAGAATTGTAAAGAAGGAAGAACATGGAACAAGTTCGTCGTTAACGATGGATTTGTGTTTCGTGCTAACAAGCTATGCATTCCAGCTAGCTCCGTTCGTCTTTTGTTGTTGCAGGAGGCGCATGGAGGAGGACTAATGGGACACTTTGGCGTGAAGAAGACAGAGGATATACTTGCTACACATTTCTTTTGGCCAAAGATGAGACGGGATGTTGAGCGTTTTGTTGCTCGCTGCACTACATGTCAAAAAGCTAAGTCACGACTCAGTCCTCATGGTTTATATATGCCTTTGCCTGTACCTAGTGTTCCTTGGGAGGATATATCTATGGACTTTGTTTTAGGTTTACCTCGAACAAAGAAGGGGAGGGATAGCATATTTGTTGTCGTGGATAGATTCTCGAAAATGGCACACTTTATACCATGTCATAAAAGCGATGATGCTGTTAATGTTGCTGATTTGTTCTTTCGTGAAATTATTCGCTTGCATGGTGTGCCAAATACTATTGTTTCAGATCGTGATACTAAATTTCTTAGCCACTTTTGGAGATGTTTATGGGCTAAGTTGGGGACTAAACTGCTTTTTAGTACTACTTGTCACCCCCAAACTGATGGACAAACTGAAGTAGTCAATAGAACATTGTCTACTATGCTTAGGGCTGTTTTGAAGAATAATAAGAAAATGTGGGAAGAATGCTTGCCTCATATTGAATTTGCTTATAATCGTTCATTGCACTCTACTACTAAGATGTGCCCTTTTGAAATTGTGTATGGTTTCCTACCTCGTGCACCTATTGATTTGTTGCCTATTCCATCTTCGGAGAAGGTTAATTTTGATGCTAAAGAACGTGCTGAATTGATTTTAAAAATGCATGAGTTAACTAAGGAAAACATTGAGCGTATGAATGCTAAATATAAACTTGCTGGAGATAAGGGTAGAAAACATGTTGTCTTTGCAACTGGTGATCTTGTTTGGTTACATTTGCGTAAGGATAGGTTTCCTAATTTGCGCAAATCAAAGCTAATGCCACGTGCTGATGGTCCATTTAAGGTGTTAGAGAAAATAAATGATAATGCATATAAACTTGAGCTGCCTGCAGATTTTGGGGTTAGTCCCACTTTTAACATTGCAGATTTGAAGCCTTATTTGGGTAAGGAAGATGAGCTTCCGTCGAGGACGACTTCATTTCAAGAAGGGGAGGATGATGAGGACATCAATACCATTGTTACATCCACAGCCCCTGCTGCTATACATACTGGACCAATTACTAGAGCTCGCGCACGCCAATTAAATTACCAGGTACTTTCGTTTCTTGGTAATGATTCTAATGTTCATGAGAATATGATACTGCCTAAATTGGATACATTTGTTTTGCTTACAAGTGAAGGGCCTAGCTTGGAGAAGGATGAACATTGGAGCAAGAACACGCATGGAGTTGATGGCATGCGCAAGGGGATCAAGAACGGAGTTACAAGTGATGATTTCAGGACTTTGAAGCCACCATAAGGAGTGAATGAAGCCTTGGATGAAATCTACAAGATGCCACTTCATAATATTCGTCCATAGGCTATTCTAGGTGCTGCGTCACCTTATTTTTGGGCCAGGCCCATGTAATTTCGAAATACTTAAGTATAGGCTATTTTTAGAGTCCGTATGTGTGGGGAAACAAGAGTTAGGGTTGGTTTCGGACCCCACCATCAGGGGCCACGAAATTCCCTCCTCTTCCTCCATATATACAGCCCTTAGGGCGTCGTTTAGACTTTGGGATTTGTTTAGTTAAAAGTTAGCCATTGCAACTTCGTGTACTTCGTTTGTGTCCAACGACCAGACCAAGACCGCTTCCGGATCCCCATCTTTATCAATACTTCATCTATATTCGCAATATTCAGATTGCTTTATCATATTCTTGCTTGTTCTTCGATTGCTTGCAGGAATAGACCTTCGTGGTCAGGTTGATCGTGCTCCAGCGTGGTCAATAACCTCTAGGAGTTGGTTTAGCGATTGCTAAGGCGCAACGTGGTGCACGTTTGTAGTCGGATTGCCAAAGTCATCTCCACCAAATCGATAGTTCTCATCTCATCGAAAGATCGGGACACCCTCGCCTCTATCAAACTTGGACCCATACCATCTGCCTTAACCCTACAGGCATTCTGACTGGGAAGCGTCCTAGCTCGCATGTTCGTCACCAAGGTACTCTTCATTATATCCTCTTCTTTCATGCCTGGCCAATAAAATAACCAGTGGCAAGCCAATGAGTACTTTGAATGTACTCGCAAGCAACTCATGTTTTGGTTCAAGATACAACAATGCATGATATAGGTAAATTTTTGCAGAAAGCTAGTTTTGAGTGCAATGACATGTTCAACAACTTGTATGACATGCATCAGGAGAATTCAACTAACCATGAGGACAGGTTACAGATATCAACATAAATAGAGTGGGCATCAACCCAACTCAATCATGTCAAGTCCTTTGACTTGACCTAAGTAGTTCTTCCCACAGACATTGGTTTGTAAACAAGTGGACGTAGCCCAAGAGCGGTTACCCAACTGTCCCTGACCGTGGACATGGCTATTCGAATAGTTTTACACTCTGCAGAGGTTGCACACTTGACCCACAAGATCCGGGGAACTTCCGTGTCATCCACGACCCGCGGTACCTCAAGTACCCGGGGTAAGCACCCGATCACTATCTTTCCCACGACGACACGAACATAGAGTCCACTCGATTGGTAGTAACCCCCGTGCCCAATATTTCACATCTTAAAATTGTGGAGCCTCGCTCCCATATTCCTCACATACCACTGGCACGGGGTACAAACGGTGTGTCCGGTGCCCCATAAAAATGTTCTTGGCCGCCCTACCTGGCATGACCCCGCCCCGAGAGAGCGCAACAACAACTCTCCCTTCACTAGTAATGCGGGCTCCAAGCTAGTATCGGCCTAGGTAATCAATAATGCCCTTTCCCATATAAGGGTAGAGTGGTTGCGCATGTAAGGTTGGAATAACAGTCGCAACTTAAACCAATCCGTTTTGAAAACAACACACACACTTGCCTCGGTACACCACTTCGTCATCAAGTGGTTACCCAACTCATTATCTCCCTCGGGCATAAGTGGCACCCATTGGGGTTTTCGAAAAAGTTTTTGAAAACAATCTTGCTTCCATCACCATGCATATACCCAACCCATTTGCATAGTAGCTACTTAGCATCCTAACTACACCCACTCGCATAACCCTCATAGAAAGGTAGGGTCATGCATCATGCAAGTATCAACAAGAAAAGCAGTGGAGGCAAACCACCTCAAGTGGTCACCACATTATCATGACTTCGATGCAAGTAATAAAAGTGCCATATGACATGCATAAAAAGGGTTTCTTAGACATGGTCAAAGGGCTGCTTGCCTGTTTTAACAAAGTCTTCGAGGAAATATCTCTGGTCCAACTCCAAGCATTTCGTCTACTTCGTCAACTATCGTCGAAAGCAACCATAATAAGCAAATCAACAAGGCAGAAAATAAAAGTGCTCTAAAAATATTGATTTGACTTTTCTAGGACATCTCTGGTTATATGAAAATTAACCAGAGTGGTTTCATTGGAATTGGGTCAGTGGATATTTCTAAACATTTTGATATGATGGAATCAAGGGGTTTATGGATTTACAAGAGGTGTACAGAAATATTGTTTTGAAAAATGAGCAAAGATACCCATTTAACAAGGCATGATTTTAGAAGCATCTAGGAGTTGGTTTCACTAGATTTGGAGTTCAAATGATTTTCCTATGAATTTGAAAAGTTAACAAATATGAAGAAATGGCTCATTATTTTGTGTGGCACATAAAGTATTAATAAAAATGTTCATAAACTAAGATATGAACCTAGAAGCATTGAATCATGGCATTTAGATCAAATTTGAGCCCTTTGTGATTTTCTAAAGTTTATGACAGAAATGGAAAAGTAGGATTTCATAAACAATTGTGAAGGAAATGTTTCCGGAAATATGTGCAAATTGCACCCTGTGATAGAGAATGAATTTATGAACTAGTAGAAATTTGAATCATCAAATTTGGGCATGAAATGAATGAACTATGGATTTTAGAAAATCACTGGAAAAGAATAAAAAGAAAAAATAAGGCATTACCCTTATCCTGTGCACCGACGAGAGATAGCCATCGGTCGGCCTAGCTGCTCGGCTGCGCGGGCGACATGGGCAACGTCGAAGGCATACCGAGGTAATACGCCTTCCCGCAAGGGAGGCAACCCCGAGCTGGACCCGTGTCCACTTGCCAGCGTGGCCCGATGGGTGGAGCCACCGATGAGCGGGGCTCGCCCGCAGGTCATCGTCTTCGTCTTCCTCCCGCGCGCTCGCCTGGCCCCGGAAGCAGAGAGCCCCCACGGCGACTATCAGCGCTACAGAGCACCTCCGACGATGCTCTGGCTATGGATGAGCTCGGCGTCGAGCGCCGCATCCACTGGTGTATGCTACGACTGCCGGGGATGGTCAAGACGACGGTGGATTGGATGTCGGCGGACGGTGGCTTCGGGCGAGGTTGGCCACGGCGCTACGGTGCGCCCTCGGATGAGGGGAAAAGCGTGGGAGCTCCGCCTTGCTCAGGTGACGGCAGCCATGGCAGCCATGAGAAGTGGGGAGCGGCTCTGGAGGTAAAGTGAGAGGTCCGGGAGAGAGCTAGGAGGGCGGTGAGTCGTATTGTGAGCTCAAAGTGGGGTCAGGAAGGCCAGATGAGGAGGGGGCAAAGATGTGCCGCGGACCGCGCCCATGGTCTCGAGCAGGGCAACACCAGGGCCATATTGGCGCCCCTGGTCGTGTCTGGGGCACTCGTGGGCGTGGACCAGGTCGAGGGAGGAGGAAAGGGGAAGCGGGGCATGCTCCAGGAGGGTCCCGAGCTCGTGCGCCCATTGGCCAAGCCGGGCGGCGTCGGGCACGGGCAGCATCCGGTGAGAGAGAGGGGGAGAGGAGGGGGCCTGCATGGCTGTCGTGTTGCGAATGTCGAGGACCTCGACTGGCGCGAGGGGGAGGCCCGAGGCGGTCGGGGGATGCGGTGTCAACGGTCGGGAGCACGGTAGCATGCTCCAAAGCGCATCTTTGGTCGGCGTCCGCGGCTTTTCGCGCGCACCAGTGCGTCCACTTGTGTCTGGCAGCTGCAGGGGAGAGTAAACAATGGGAAAGTGGCACTGGATGCCCTGGGGAGCCACTGGAGGAAAGGTGAGGTTGAGAGAGAGAGAGAGAGAGAGAGAGAGAGAGAGAGAGAGGGAAAACTGCTGTCTAGGGAAGAAAAATGGGTCTCTGCCCCCCTTAATCATTTCTCCTTGGGAAGAAAAGCATGCAGGAGGTAGAGGAGGAGCAGGTGAGGCCGTGGGAAGAAGTTCAGCTCATGGAGATTAGTGGAAATGGCCAAAACATGCCTTTTAAGTTTCTGCTAGAAGGTGTTTGATGTAGGTTTGGGCAAGCAAATGGACTTCCCTTGTCATGAGGCTTGAGAGGGTCAAATGTCCTGAGAAAATAAGAGGTTCCACCTAGATTGAGTTCATTTGGGCAAAGTTGCCAATGCAACTTTTGTAAACCCTAGAAATCAAAAGAAATGGACTTTCCAAGATTTAGTCATGCAAATCTATTCTCCTTGATGCACCACTTAGTGCAGTGTCATAATTTGAGGTTCTAAACATGTCCAAAAAAGTTGAGATCAAAAGGAGAAAGTTGCCAATGTAAAGTTGTTCAAATTTGGTTCTGGACAGAGAGGGTTTTGGGGCACTTTGATCAAGACAACATTCTCTCCAACTTGTGCCATTTGGTCTAGATGCATTATTGCACAATTTGAGCATGTTCACCAAGTTTGAGAGCATTTGGACACGTTTGAAAGTGCAAAGTTGTCCAAACTTGAAAAAGGACAGAAGTGGTTTTGAGAGGGTTTCATGGGGTTATACTATTCTCCATGACATTATACTTGGCAAGATCGTCCAAAATGTCATATGTGACATGCTCGAATTTTTTTGGAATTTTTGGGGAATATTTCCTTTGTAAATATTTCAAAAGCTTGAAATATCCAGAAAGGGTTTTTGAGGGATTTGACCAATATTTTGAACATGACCATGTGTTGAAACTCTTATATATGGACAATATATGTCCATGGAGTTTCCCTAGGTTTTCGCCAAATATTTTTAAAGCACTTAAATAATTTTAACCTATTATATATGGAAGAAGAGGTCCGGAAGCGCGAGGAGGCGTTGGCCCTGGAAGCCGTGGAGCGCAGCCTCGAGCTCGAGCGGCTGGAGATGAGGGAACACCAAGTTGCCGAGGCAGAGGATGCCGTTGGGGCTCGTGAGGCCAGGATCCAGGAGGAGGTCGACCACCGGGTGGCCGAGGTTCATGCAGATCTTGAAGGTCAGTATGACCTGAAGCTGAAGCTTGCAGGAACTGAGGCGGCGGGAAGGTCCGCCGCTCTTAGGCCTAGGTTGGACGAGGCGGAGAGGCGTGGGGAGGCCACGGCTGCCGCCCTGGTCACGGCGCAGGCGGACTTGGCATCCGCCCGCGCCGAGCTACTTTCGCTTCAGAAGCGGGTTGATGACGCCGAGGCCGTCGTGCGGTAGAACAGGGAGGAAGTGCTTCAACGGCGGACGCTGGAGCGCGTGTCAGGACCCCGATCCTAAGTCACACCGATCTAGCATGTAACACACCATATCACTTTGCGGCCTCACGCACGGTATTCCCACGGGTGCCACCTTACCTGGCCCGGGACCGTTTGCGCCTTTAGGCTCACGTATATGATAGTGTCGCTAGCATCCATATGACAGAGAACCCGGGCCGACATGGCTAGTCGTGAACCCAAAGCGGCACTAACCCATGGGGACATGCATACATGAATCAACTTCGAGCATGTCGGTCAACAGCGAGTGAATCCGGGCTGTAGCACTGGGCTAACAGGACTCCGGTAACCCGGGATGTAGCAGGCTAGGCAGGACTCCGGATGTCACCGCGTGACATTTTCCCGAAGGGACAGACACAGGAACGAAGTGAAACACATGCTGGCCAGTCAAGTGTCCTGAGCAGTAGTGCTGGGCTAGAAGGACTCCGGTGAACCGGGCTGTAGCGGACTACTATGGCTCAAGGAAAGTACTAGACTACATTTCCCCATAAGAAAGGCTGCCAAGGATAAACAACTAGATTGTCGGATCCCACACATACCAAGCATTTCAGTCATACACACAATATGCTCGATATGTGTAAATACAACATGGCATCACAACATAACTCTACGACTCAAGTATTTATTCATTAGGCTCCGAGGAGCGAGAAATTACAATCACGGGTCTCATGACCAAACATTCAGAGCATACAAGTCAAAGCACATGCGGAAGCTTAACATGTTTGAGTACAGACATCTACAAATGAAAAAGGCTGAGAAGCCTGACTATCTACCAGATCCTGCCGAGGGCACAAGATCGTAGCTGAGGTATCAAGCTAAACGTCGAAGTCCATACGGAACTACTAGCGAGACTGACGTCTCTCTGCAAAAATATAAAATAGGCAAATGTGAGTACAAATGTACCCAGCAAGACTTACATCAGAACTAGCTACAGATGCATCAGTATCAATAAAGGGCATGGTGGAGTTTGACTGCAGCAAGCCAGCTTTGACTCAGTGGCTAACCTGAACTATGAGTGCAAGTAACTCTTTTGAGGTGGCGCACACGAGTCCACATATTCACCATATCAATACACCACTATGGATCCACTTCCGTCTCCCTACGAGAAGGCCATCCATAGCACTCACGCTTATCTTGCGCATTTTAGAGTATCCACTTTCACTTGTCTATGGACTATTATAGGCAACCCAGAAGTCCATTACCGCGGACACGGCTATTCGAATAGATGATATTAACCCTGCAGGGGTGTACTTCTTCATAGACGCTCTTGCCACTTACCACCATGTACACATCGTGTATCTCGGCAACCTTCAAGCGGAAGCCTGGCGAGGGAGTCGGCCACGACCTAACTAACCACACAAGTCTCTAGTCCAGGTTTATCGCCTATTCGGGTTCCATCCTCGAGGAGATCCGGCCGGTGTTTCGCTCACAGCCCCAAACGATGTGTGCAGGGTTCCGGAGACACCAAACGGCGCCCGGTACACCGTGCCATGTGCCTACCGCAACACAGCCCACCCCTCAGGTCAGTGTTGCATACGGCCCCCCAGCATACTACAAACACCAAAAACTACTTGCAACTCCTGGACAGAGGACAAGGGCAGTTAATAAGTCGAGAGGGTCCATTGGTTTCGGGCCCAATGCATGGTAGTAACTGTTTCATGGATCACAAACACAGAACTCAGTTCCTGAGGACGGCTTCAATGAGACAACCCACCATGTACTCCTACATGGCCTCTCACCGTTACCTTTACCAAATCGTGTTCACACATTTAGCTCACACACAGTAGGACAAGTTCACACACCTCCGATTCATTCCCAATGAATCAGACCTGACTCAACTCTAAGCAGTAGAAGGCATGACAAACAAGCATGAATGAGTAGGCACATCAGGGCTCAAACAACTCCTACTCATGCTAGTGGGTTTCATCAATTTATTGTGGCAATGACAGGTCATGCAAAGGATAAAGGGGTTCAGCTACCACAACAAGTAACAGATGAATCGTTGTTGTCCTAATGCAGTAAAAGAGAGCAGGAGCGAGAGAGTGGTATTGTATTGGAATGAACAAGGGGGTTTGCTTGCCTGGCACTTCTAAAGATATTGTAGCTCTTCATCGGTGTCATCGATCTCATCATCGAAACCACGTCTATCGAGAGGGGACAAATACCGGCAACAAAGAAGGAAAACACAATCAATGCAATGCACAATATGATGCATGATCATGACATGTCAATATGAATGTGTTTTGACTAATGCATACTAGGACAGGTTGATTTGAATCCATTTGAATCAAAGATTCAAATGTAAGCTCATGTATATAGTCATAATGGTGCATTATCTTGTTTCATTTAAACAGCAAGTTTATTGTGTTCTAACATGCATGAAACCAGTACATATGGATAGATTGGATTTTTCTGATCATTTTTCATATATAACTTATTTGATTTGGAGTTACGATTGAATTTCTATGATTTTTAGAAGTTAGCACTATTTTCTGATATTACCTGAAAAAGAATAAATCCAGAAAAACCTATTACTGCGTCAGCATTGCGTCATGCTGACCTCAGCAGGTCAACTGGGCGCCTCCAGGTCAAACCTGACCGGTAGGGCCCAGTAATCAGTGACATATAGTCAGCTACAGAGGTTGACATGTGGGACCCGGTCAAAGCTGGCGTGGCCAAGTCAAAGTTGACAAGCGGGGCCAACTGAAATTAGTGCTAATCTAACAAAGAGTTAAACTAATTATTTTAGGCACTGGGCCCACATGTAAGTGGGTCAGATAGTTAATTAGTGGGTGATTAGTGCTAACTAGGTGGCCACGTCGACACTCGCCGGAGTCTCGCCGGTGGTGACCTCGAACCATGGCGGGGTTCGCTCGGAACTCGCCAGAGGCGACGGATCGACACGCCAGGGGCACCAGAGGATAGCGCGTGCCCGTGCGCACCTAGGGGGACCAACGGGAGGTGTGGGGGTGGCCGGAATTCGCCGGAGTGGAACCCGCGGCGGCTGCCGGAGTTCGGGGCTGGTGCGGGTTAGCGCTGTGGTGTGCTAACGAGCGAGGCGATGGGCTAGCGGAGCGCTACGCGATGCGGGGAGCGGGTTAGGCACGCCGGGGTGACCTAATGGTCACCAGAGCTACGCCGACAATGAGCTCAGGCGGGGGCGTGCTACGACCAGCTATGAAACGACGACTATGGCGAGCGGCAAGCCATGGGGTTAGGGGCAAAACGTGCAGGAGCTCACGGTGGTTCGGTTGAGGTAGACGACGAGCTCGGGAAGGCGGAGACGGCGGCGAATCGGCGCGTGTGGCTTTCGGCGACCGAGGAGGAAGAAGACGTGGCAGCCGGCGATGCAGGCCGTCCCAGCGCTCGGGGCCAGCGTGGGGCGGAGCGGCGGACGATGGCGGAGGCCGTGGAAAGCGCGGGGAGGCGAGGGGAGCACGGTGGGCGTGGCAAACGGCGCCGGCGACGACGAGCTTCGCTCGGGTGTGCTCGGGAGAGGAAGCAGAGAAGGGGGAAAGGGTCCTGGGAGAGAGGGGAGAGGTGCAGGGGGTCGAGGGCGTCTCCGTGGCATCATCTAGGCGCACCGGGGAGGAGCCAGGTAGGCAGGGAGGGAGGAGGTGGCCGGCGCGGGGCGGGCACGCGCCTCCGTCCTCCTGGCAGGGGAGGAAGACGACAGGGAGGCCGAGGTGGTGGGCTGGGCTGGCCAGCTGCAGTGTTGGGCCAGTTGGTGGCGCCAGGTAAGGCCGAGGTAACTTTCTCTCTCTGTTATTTAGTTTCTGTTTTCTATTTTTCTGTAGTTGTTTTGACTTAATTAAAATTCTAAGTCATTTTCAAAAACCCTGAAAATAATTGTGGGCTCTGTCTGGAATATTTTCAACATCCCTCACTTAAGTTCAGAATTATTTGGACATTTAAAATATTATATCGCATTTAATTGTCCAAATTCAAATACGTATGAATTAACTCCAAAATCCAGAAATGTCCTAGAAATATGTGCATCATTTTTGGCAGAGGTTCCAGACCAATTCAAAAATGATGGACATTTATGATGGGCATTTTGGGTTCATTGAAATATTTTTTTATTTTGATCCTAATTGAAGTTATTATCTGCTAGGGCTTGAACAATCCCCAATTCAAATTTCAAACAAATATAGACATGATACATGGATGCTTATGCAACTAGTTGCAATCAGGTTCTAGGGCTGTGACAACTCACCCCCACTAAATGAGAATCTCGTCCCGAGATTCAAGACATGAGGTAAGAAGATAGAGGGGACACTAGCTAACACGATATTGTCGATCCAATTGCCCTTCCCGAAGATGTTGGTTCATTGCTCCAATTGATCTTGACGACCTTGCTTTCGAGATCTTCATCCAACACGATGGCGACAGAAAGAAACTCTATAGAAAACGATCTCCTCAAAGATCGAGCACTCAAGATCAACTCGTGGAATGAGATGTTGAAACATCTCGAGTTGAGACACAAAACACATCGAGAGGGATGGAAGAACAAACAACGAGGTTTGATTTGGTGGGCAACAATTCCACGCTTAGAGAGATGGTGGATGGTGTCAAGGTGGCGAGGAAATAATTGCCATGATTCAATAACGGGGCACCTTGGGGGAGGTGACTCGTAGAGTTATTACCTTAAATGGAAAAAAGAATTACTTTTGATACAAGTATCATTGAAATTCTTTATACCAGCCTAAGGTAATCACAAACGATCGTGTGAACGAATTCGAAAGAATGGCATACCCATACCAGAATGGATGATGTGGACTACCTTGTTGAAGACAACACAAGGGATGATTTTGCTTGCGTGTGCTCTCAAGAACTTGAGCATTTCCATATTCATCAAGGTTCTACCAACATCCGTGCCGAGGATCCTGGCAACACATCTTACTACCATGATGAATAGTGATGGTCAATGCAGATACAAAGGAGGACAACACTTTCTCAGATTTCACCTTAACGATGCCAAGGAAACGAAAACTGGATGTTCGACCGCGAGACATTTAGCACCCGCTTCTAATGTTCTCCTTGATGTGCTAGCGTAACGCATTTATAGATATGGTTTGGTATCTAGAACATCAAGTAAAAGGTCGGACTTTGGGAGCACAAGAATCCATAAGGAATAACTACTGGAGTAAATCCTATGAAATCCTTATGGCGAGGTGGCCAACTTTCTCAATCAAGATACTACAATAATAGGTCTTCCGGTTGGGTGTGTTGGCCACGACATCCACTTTACCGGTTACAGAGACCAATATTATAGTTCTTGGGAAATGTTCCAACGATTATATCTACCTGAGATTCAGATCTGGTTGGTGTCAGGATATTCCAGACTCATCATGTCTGGAAGGAAAGTTTGCAACACAAATCCACGAGATGATGTTGCGAGATTCTCGGGAGATGAACTATGGTAGTAAGCTCCGAAACATGAGCTGGTTCTGCTATGCACATGTGAACACGTTGTCCTAGACAAGCATGACCACATAGTAGTCTTATAATAAAACACTACCGTGTTCAGGTGGGGAACCATCATAGAGGATATCGAAGTCCCTGCATAACTCATATGATTAGCTCTTAAGAAGGAACTTCTTCTCCTTAACAAATCAATCAGTGGCTTGGTGTGCTAGGAACACATACAGAATGGAGGCGGCCAACCTATCAAACCATACAGTACTTCGCACATATGCGTGACTGACTTGGGATGGTTCTGAAGGAAGCAATACAAGCTTTCGCGAATTCACGGCGGCAACTTTCATCAAATGCACGTGAACTAAAGGAAGTCACTACTTTCATCCAAACATATGCTTCATGAACGGAACACGAAGGCATTGCTTATAAAATTTTCAACACTAGGTTGATGTTCAGCATGAATCATGGGGGAGACAAAATGCTGCTGATGGGCTCAACAACAACTCATCAGAATTTCCATATCACTGGACTTCCACCATCATGTGAACACGGTGATAGCATTGGTCAGACCAAAAGATATAATGGTGTATGCTCGAGGGATCAACCACGCGTAAGACAACATTACGAACATCGTTGGTTCTGATTTGACTTGACGATAGCCCATACTCAAGTCTAAGTTTTAACAAGGCAATAGATCGAACAACTAATCACGAGGACCAATCGATGGAGATATCATCTTTCTTCAACACGCACACACAATAAAAAGATATCCCTTAACATGAACTAAGTCAGACAAGCTTTTATCTTCCAACTCTCCAAGTCGTTGTTTAGCTTAACCAACTAGCTCAGGGATATCCAACATAGATTCTTGAAGAATGGCTGGTGTAGAGGAAAACCAACATGATCATGAACTCAACATAGCGGTCAGGTGACAACCTGGTAATACTTCCAAGAGGATATTCGGAAAATCACGAACCACCTGTCGGATTTCGGGTTCCGGCAGACCCTTAAGGTCCGAACTCTGGGGTGCGCGCGGATATTATGCCCTCTACCTCTCCGTCTCGCAAAGATCTAACTATTGAAAGAACAACACAGGAGACACAGGGTTTATACTAGTTCGGGCCACCATTGTGGTGTAATACCCTACTCTAGTTTGTGGTGGGTGGATTGCCTCTTGGGCTGATGATGATGAACAGTACAAGGAAGGACAACCTCGCGAGGGTCTGTTCTTGGCTAGGGGGATGAACTGCTAGGAGGAGTTCAGCCGCCCTCCTCTCTCTCTCTCTCTCTCTCTCTCTCTCTCTCTCTCTCTCTGCTGCCTGAGTCTTTCTAACTGGTTTCTCGATGATCTCTCGATGACCACTACCCTGGGGGTGGCTAGTCCTATTTATATGCAAAGGCCCTGGGCCTCTTCCCAAATATTGAGCGGGAAGGGTGCCAACAATTGGCCAATTCGAAGGGGAACATCTGGTACACTTATCCTGACTAAAGTTGGTCCTTGCCTGCCAAACGCCCTATGGTGACGCCGTTCTGGGCTCCACGATGACCTCCTTCCCACCGTTGGACTGGTCTTGGTCTCGTTGCACCGAAAGGGATGCCTTTGCTTGATCCTCTCGCCTGCGCTTGCCCCCTTTGCACCAAAGAGGAAAGGGAGACACTGCGCGGACTGGCGCCCGCCTGGCACCCTTGGTCGTTATGGCTTGCGTCATGGGCACCTCGCGAGGTACCCCGCCTTGATCTCTCCGCCTCCTCGTGAGCTAGCCTGATGAGGCCGTGCCTGAGGAAGCGCCGTGTCGTCCGCCCCGTGAGGCTTGGCCCCTCGCGAGGGTCTTGGGTCTTGTGTTGATGAAGATGGGCCGTGCTGGGCCCCCTTTCGAGCCACACCGCAGGCCGCAGGCAGGCAAGTCTGGGGACCCCCGTTCCCAGAACGCCGACAGTAGCCCCCGGGCCCAAGGTGCGCATGGACTTGGCCGTGCCGAGAAGCGAAAGGGCAAGGACGAAGCGCCGCGGGCCCTAACAGCCTGCGGCCTTGGGCGCCGCGTGGCGGTTGATTGGATGTGGGCGTCTCCACTTCCCCATGATGCCTCGATGATCGCGCGGATTGGACAAGTCCCTGCATGCAAATCGTGTCATGATTACCTGGGATCGTGGAGGCCGACGGTTGGCCTTCGCCGGCTATAAGTACGGCACCGCGCGTGCCCTCCCAGTTCATCTCTCCTTGCTTTCCCCTTCTCCTCCATGGCTCCATCGAGGCGGCTCTCGGCTGCGGAAAAGGGGAAGGACCACCAGGTTGAGCCTGCCTCTCCTCCGCCCAAGCGCGGTCGAGGACGCCCTCGGAAGCATCCCGTGGCCGCCCCGGCAGCGTTCAGTGGTCATGGAGACGGCTCCCAGCGTGGTGGCGGGCGAGCCGCTGTGGCCGGGGGACGCGCCTAGGTTGTGCGCTCCCCCAGGCCGCGCTTTCGCACTGTGCAGGTGCTGCCGGAGTTCGTCATTTGGGCGGCGGAGCCGACTAGCGCCCGGCTCCATCTCCCTCGCTTCCTCCTTGGTGAGCTCCCTGCTGGTGCCCCGGGCGGCCTCTGGCTTTAGGCGGACGGCTGTTGCAGCCGGGCCTCATGGGCTGCACTGGAGGTCTCCGCCACCGGGAGCTTGGCCTTGACTCGTGGTTGGCAGGCGTTCGCCCGTGCTCGCGGCTTGGAGCATAGGTGCACCCTGCACTTCAGGTTTGACGGCGATGCCACCCTCTATGTGAGGGTGTTTGGGGAAGATGGTTGCCGCGCGGGGTGTTGCCCCGAGGACGACGACCGCGGCCGGGGGCCCCGTCCCGACGACGATGGAGGAGGCAACGCCCGCGCGGATGGCGGCG
Source organism: Aegilops umbellulata (assembly GCA_032464435.1). Classification (NCBI taxonomy): domain Eukaryota; kingdom Viridiplantae; phylum Streptophyta; class Magnoliopsida; order Poales; family Poaceae; genus Aegilops; species Aegilops umbellulata. Next base: position 156,307,985 of record CP136056.1, read on the forward strand.
CCCGAGGTTCCCCAAGCTTCATCAACTCTTCTTCAGGTGACTCCTCCAGTGGTGGCCGCAGTCAGCCCCCACGTCGTCGAGCTTGCTTGGGAGGCGGCGACTCGTCCGCCCATCGCCGCGCCCCGGTAAAGCGCGAGAGGGAGTCCGCCTGAGCCCCGGAGGCATCCCGAGTCGCCTCCGCTGGCCGGAGCGAGGCGAGCCGCGCCGGGCTTGTCCTTTCTTTTCCTTTTGTTTCCTGCGTAAACGAGAACAGCTGCTGTCGGCGTTCCGGGAACGGGGGTCCCCAGACTTGCCTGCCTGTGGCCTGCGGCGTGGCTCGAGTGGGGGCCCAACGTGGCCCATCTTCATCAACACAAGGCTCAAGACCCTCGCGAGGGGCCAAGCCTCACGAGGCGGACGACACGGCCCTTTCTCAAGCACGGCCTCCTTAGGCTGGCTCGCGAGGAGGCGGAGAGATCAAGGCGGGTACCTCATGAGGTGCCCATGACGCAAGCCATGACGATCAAGGATGCCAGGCGGGCGCCAGCCCGCGCAGCGTCTCCCTTTCCTCTTTGGTGCAAAGGGGGCAAGCGTAGGCGAGAGGATCAAGCAAAGGCACCCATTTCGGTGCAACGAGACCAAGACCAGCTCCGCGACAAGGAGGAAGTCACTATGGAGCCCAGGACGGCGTCACCACAGGGCCTTTGGCAGGCGAAGACCAACTTTAGTCAGGATAAGTGTACCAGATGTTCCCCTTCAAATTGGCCAATTGTTGGCGCCCTTCCCGCTCAATATTTGGGAAGAGGCCCAGGGCCTTTGCCTATAAATAGGGCAAGCCACCCCTTGGGTAGAGGGGGGGATCTAGAATCCGATCTGATCGAGTACCAAGGAACCAGTAGAAGCAAGTAGAGAGAGAGAGAAGGGCGATCGAACTCCCCCTAGCAGTTCATCCCCTAGCCAAGAACAGGCCCTCGCGAGGCCGTTCCCCCTTGTACTGTTCTTCCTCATCAGCCCAAGAGGCAATCCACCCACCACACTGGAGTAGGGTATTACACCACAATGGTGGCCCGAACCAGTATAAACCCTGTGTCTCTTGTGTTGTTCTTGCAGTAGTTTAGATCCTTACGAGACGGAGAGGTAGAGGGCTCGATCTCCGCGCGCACCCCAGAGTTCAAACCTTAAGGGTCTGCCGGAACCCCAGAATCCCACATTTGGCGCGCCAGGTAGGGGTGCGCCGGAGGCCGTCTTCCACCGCTCCACTCTCCTCCGACCGTCGCATCCATGTCTGACGCTCGTCGGGCCCGCACCGAGCGCAGGGCCGCCATCGCTTCCCGCGCCGTCCAGACGGCCCCCGTCGGTGGGCGTCCTCGTCGTTTCCCGTCGCCCGCCGTCAATGCTGCCACCGGCCCGGCGGGGAACGAGCAGCAAGCATCCTCTCAGCACCCGTCCGTGCGGCGGGATGGCCGCACCGCCACTCCGTCGCTCACCCCGGCCGGTTCTTCGTCGCACGCACTTCGCGCGCCCTTGAAGGCTCGGGCTGCGCTCCTCGCGGCGATCGAGCTCCTGCCCTACCGCCCCGTCGACGACGTCTACGAGGAGTGGCTCGACCGCGTCGCCGAGCTCGTCCGCGCCGCAGGGGGCTCTCCCGCGCCTTCCGCACCACTGCGCCGCACTCCGCCCCGCGTGGGCAATGAAGCCCCGGGGGCGTTCCAGCCGCCACCTTTCCAAGAAGATGCCATGGCCCCAAGGCGCGCAGCTCCTGGGCGGAACCCGCTCCGTCATGCGCCGGCCCAGCAGGAACGGAGCTGCCAAGAGGTCCCGTGACCGCAAGAGGCCGCCCGGGCGCTCCCAGCCCCGGCTCGCCGAGACCCTGCTCCCGCTCCGGCACGTCAAGACCCCGCGCTGCTCCCAGCTGCAGCGCAAGGGGACCAACAAGGCCAAGATCTCCCTCAACCAAAACCTCCCGCGGCCACCGCTGGCTGCCGCGCGTACACCCCCGAGCTGCGTAGCGTCGCGTGGCCCGGCAAGTTCAAGCCAGACCTGCCTCCTCGCTACGACGGCACAACTGATCCCACGGAGTTCCTCCAGCTCTACGAGCTGGGAATCGAAGCAACCAACGGGGACGAAAAGGTCATGGCGAACTGGTTCCCCATGGCGCTGAAGGAAGGTGATCGCACTTGGCTCCTGAACCTGGCCCCAGGCACGATCTCCTCCTGGAACCAGATGCGTACCCGCTTCATCGCCAACTTCCAAGGTACCCGCGACCGGCCTCCCGCCGTGAGCGACATGCGCCGCATCAAGCAGCAACCTGGGGAGACCCTGCAGAAGTACATCCAACGCTTCAACAGTGCGTGCCTCAAGATCCCCAGTGTGTCTGAAGAAGCCATCATTTCGGCCTTCTCCGACGGCGTGCGCGACGTCAAGATGAAGGAGGAGTTGGCGATGCACGAAGACCTCTGCACCTCCCTGGAGCTGTTCAACCTGGCGACGAAGTGCGCCAGAGATGAGGAGGGACGCCTCTACCTCCTCGAGCTGCCTGCCGCAGACCCAGAAGAGAAGAAGCCCAAGGCCAAGGACATGAAACGCAAGGGGGCTGCTGTGCTCGCGGCAGAACCGGACACCAAGCGGGGCAAGGATCTGCCTGAATCCTCCAGGGGCAGCCGGTACTGCGTGTACCACGACCTTCACACCCACAACACCAATGAATGCCAAGAACTCTGCGCTGTGCGAGAAGGAAGAGTCGGCCGACGCCCTGGCCGTGCTGACCGGGGCTACGGCCGAGGAGGAGGAAGGAACCCGGGACGCTGGGAAGACCATGGCCCACGTCCAGGCTGGCTTGACTAACCTCGCGAGGACCGCTGGCGTGAGCAACCTCGCGAGGACCACTGGCGTGACCCGCCTCGCGAGGGGGACTAGAGGGATCAGCCTCGTGAGGATCGCCCTCATGGCATCCCGGGCCTGCCGCCGTTGCCGCCTCAGCCAAGAAGGAATGAAGACCGCCAGTAAGACGAGGGGGCTGGGGGCTTCTAGGAGCCTCGCGCCATCGCCTGCATCCTGGGCGGAGCTCAAGCCCCAACCTCCCAACGTATCTTCAAGCAGTTTGCTCGCGAAGTGAATGCAGTTCTCCCCAAGCTCAAAGCAACGCGTCCCCTCAGGTGGTCGGCCTGCACCATCACGTTCAGCTCAGCAGACCAGCTCAAGTGCGTGGCCACAGCCAGAGTCCTCCCAATGCTTTGTTCCCCAGTCATCAGCAATGTTCTGGTCACCAGGACCCTCATCGACGGAGGGGCAGGGCTCAATGTCTTGTCCGTGGAAACGTTCAACAGCCTCCAAGTGCCCTATGACCAGCTCCAGCCAACCAGGCCCTTCTCCAGAGTCACCGACGGTTCCACAATCCCGATCGGGCAGGTCCGCCTCCCAGTCACCTTCGGCACCTACGACAACTACCGCACTGAGCTCATCGACTTTGACGTCGCCCACATCCGCCTGCCGTACAACGCCATCCTCGGGTACCCGGCGCTGGCCAAGTTCATGGCCGTGACTCACCATGGCTACAACGTCCTCAAGATGCCAGGAAGCGGCGGCGTCATCACGGTGCCATGCCAAGAGAAGGATGCAGTGTGTGCCCTGGAGCGAGCCTTTCAGGCCGCGTCACTAGAAGACCCAGATCGCGGAAGCAGGAGGCTTCCTGAGACCACCCCCAAGAAGAAGTAGACAACGTCAGGCTCAGCCCCTCAGGAGGCAGGCCCTTCAAGGCCCGCGTTTGCCCAGGGGGACCCTCCTTCAATCGCATAGGAAAGCGCACCCGACACCCTCCTCAGGCAGGGCTCAGGGGCTCTCACCTAGAGGGCCACCGACCTCGCTAAGGTCACGAGGGAGGCGCTGGGGCACCATGTGGAGGCGTGTTTCGAAGCACGCTTCCCTCGAAGGGAAGCCAGGGAAAGAAGGACATACCAGCAGGAGTTTGTTAGCAAGGCCATTCAAGAACTATAGGAGTCAAGGATCATGAGAGGTTGCCGTCGCCCACCAGCTGTGGCTCCCCATCCAGGCGTGGATGGTGGGCTGCGCGTCTGCGTCGACGTACCAGGGCTCAATCAGATCGCCACGACGGAGCTCCTATGGCCCTCACAAGTGGGGCGCTGCGGAGGACCACCCCACAGCTATGTTCGCATGCCTTATGGCCTGCCGAGCGTGGCTGCGGCATACCAGCGCATCATGAGGAGCATCTTGGAGGCGTAAGAAGACAGGCGTTCCGCAGCCCTGGCAGAGATGGAGGCTGTTCACGAGGAGCCACCAGTGCCTCCGGAGCCTCCCGAGGCCCCTGGGCCTGGGGGCTCGTGAGGATCGGCTTCCGCAGCCCACCGAGTCTGCTGCACCAACGCCACTGCACCGATGACATCTTCAGGTGACATCTTTCAAGTTTCATTCTCAGCTGGGAGCGCCCTCCCAGGGTTGCGTCATTCCCATGCCGCGTGGGTCCGTCCCTGTGGCATGTATCCCTTTTTATCTTCTCAGTCGCTAGCTTGCTTTGCTGGGGGCGCCCCTCGGGCTGCATCATCCCCAGGCCGCTCGGGTTAGACCCAGCGGCGTGTATCCCTTCCGCGTTTATTTCCAATTATGCATCATGCTTGATTACTCGATGCCGTCCGCGGCACCTCTTCTTCTTCATGTCGACCACTTGCACGTTAAAGGGGGGGGTGCCTGAGCATCGCGACTCAGGGCTCTTACTGGCTCTCCAGCCCTCACCCTCTGGCCTTGTCCACGGCATCGCGACCTGGCATACCAGCGACGGCTGAGACAAGCTCGAGGGCCGGGACCCGAGGACGTAGAGTGCCGGCATCTAACCAGATTTTGCAGGAACACATCTCAAGACACGGCCCAGCGCCAGGCGCAACCCGCCTAGAGGTAGGGCCTCGTGAGTCCCGCGCTGGCTCACGGGTGCCCAGATACACCTCACCCGCTCCAACCAGCGAGCTCCTGAGCGACTAACAGTCAACTAATCGCTGCTGTGGCAACCCTGTCTTCTTTTTCTGTGATGAATCTGCAGGGCCCATAGGGGGAACCGCGCTAGCCAAGGCCCTCACGGCATTCCCTTCGCCCTTGCCCGCGTGACCCGCTTGCATGTTAAAGGGGGGTGCCTGAGCATCGTGATTCAGGGCTCTTACTCGCTCTCCAGCCCTCACCCTCTGGCCTTGTCCACGGCATCGCGACCTGGCATACCAGCGACGGCTGAGACCAGCTCGAGGGCCGGGACCCGAGGACATAGAGCAGAAAGGGGAGCAGAGGCGAGGGGGAAGGGGCACGCGAGGACCTCGGCCAGTGACTCCGCTCAAGCTACCCCGCAGATCCGACGGCGCGCTGGGGATGATCCGCGGCCCCTAAAGATAAGTCACCATCCAAAGCGTTGGCTACCGTGGCACTACCCCCGCACCTAAAGCGACTCCGTACTAGCGACGTTCCTTCTCTTTCTCACCAAGCGACGCCTGCTTGGGCGCCAAAGGGGACCTCCTGAGCATCGCGACTCAGGGGCTCTTACCGGACCCCGGGTCGCTCACCTCCTGGCCTTGACCACGGCATCGCGACCTGGCATACCAGCGACGACTGACGCCGCCTTGGGACTGGGACCTGTCGACGCAGAGCACAAAGCCCTCGCGAGGTACGAAAGGGAGAACCAAACTATGACGGAATTTGCGATTCGCACAAATCCATAGCAAGGGTTACATATTGACAACAAGGATCACAGCCACCTTACAAGCCCCTATGGGGCACAATGTGATTCCTCGCAGGGAACGAATCCTAAAAGGTGCTAACTACACGCGCCCCTGCAAAAGATGCCATCATCAACAGTGGGCCGGCAGGCACCGGCGCCAACCCCATCCAGATCAGGACCGGCGGCGACCAAGCGAGCCTTCCCTGCTTCGGGAGCGGCGTCGGCTCGCGGGCTCGCAGCTGTCGTCGCTCGTCTCCGGCGTGGCGAAGACCTCACTGGGATTGCTGGATCCTCCGGCGCTCCCGTCGCTTGCGGAGCTGTCCAGGGGGCGATTGGCGGGCCCAGCCGTCGCCGTGGCGAGGTCCTGGCCGCCTCCCCCGGGGCAGCACTCCAGCCGGCGACCGTTCGCGTCGAAGACCTTGAAGAACATCACTGAAGTGCCGTCGTACTCCAGGTGGATCGTGAGGGCGCCCTTTGTTCTGCAGCACCGTGCGATTTCGCCCCAGCCGTGACTCATGAAGACCTCGCCCTGGGCGGTGATCGCAACCTCTGCCCCGGTCGTAGGAGTGCTGTAGTCGGCGTGCTGCAGCCACAGCTCCAGGAGTCTCCCCTGCTGGAAGACGGAGGCGAAGAAGGGAGGAAGGCGAATCCAAGTCCGCGGAGGCATGGCGGCGTGGAGCACGAGCTCGCGGGAGGAGCCCTCGGTGTGGACTCCAGGAGGAACAACCAACACCTTCGTGACCCTCCGGCGCCGGCGACGGCGCTAGCCGAGGGGATCGGCATCTCCTCTTCCAGAGCCCTCGGCGTGGGCATACAAGGGAAGCGGGAATCCCGGTGGAGGCGCTCGTACCAAGGCCTCAGCACCACCAGGCAGTTCTCCTCATCTCGGCCGCGCAAGGAAGGCCGTTTCTTCGGCGGAAGTGGGTCAGGTACCTCTTGAGGAGCCTTTCCCTTCTCCGCCGCAGAGAACCGGCGAATCGGAGCCATCACACCAAGACGGAGTGAGAACTGAGGCGGAGGAGGAAGCAAGGAGAGACGGACTAGAAGGGCACACGCGGTGCCGTACTTATAGCCGGCGGAGGCCAACCGTCGGCCTCCATGATCATACGTAATCATGACACGATTTGCATGTAGGGACTTGTCCAATCCGCGCGATCGTCGAGGCATCGTGGGGAAGCGGAGATGCCCACGTCCAGTCAACCGCCATGCGGCGCCCGAGGCCGCAGGCTGTTAGGGCCTGCAGCGCTTCGCCCTTGCCCTTTCGCCTCTCGGCACGGCCAAGTCCGTGCGCGCCTTGGGCCCGGGGGCTACTGTCGGCGTTCTGGGAACGGGGGTCCCCAGACTTTCCTGCCTGCGGCCTGCGGCGTGGCTCGAGTGGGGGCCCAACGTGGCCCATCTTCATCAAGACAAGGCTCAAGACCCTCGCGAGGGGCCAAGCCTCGCAAGGCGGACGACACGGCGCTTCCGCAAGCACGACCTCCTTAGGCTGGCTCGCGAGGAGGCGGAGAGATCAAGGCGGGTACCTCATGAGGTGCCCATGATGCAAGCCATGACGATCAAGGATGCCAGGTGGGCGCCAGCCCGCGCAGCGTCTCCCTTTCCTCTTTGGTGCAAAGGGGGCAAGCGCAGGCGAGAGGATCAAGCAAAGGCACCCATTTCAGTGCAACGAGACCAAGACCAGCTCCGCGACAAGGAGGAAGTCACTTTGGAGCCCAGGACGTCGTCACCACAGGACCTTTGTGATAGAGGCAAAGGTGTCCCGTCTTTCGATGAGATGGTGGCTATCGTTTAGGATGAAGTCGACTTTGACGATCCGACTACGAACGTGTGATGACATCGCGCCTTAGCAATCGCTAAACCAACTCCGAGAGGTTATTGACCACGCCGGAGCACGATCAACCTGACCACGAGGGTCTGTTTCCTGCAGGCAAACGAAGAACAAGCAAGAAACTAAGATTGCTATCTGGATATTGCGAATAAAAGAGGAAAGCTTTATTAATGAAGGTGGGGTTCTGTGACGCCTTGGTCTGGTCGTTGAACACAAACGAAGTACGCAAAGTTGTTGCTATGGCGAACTTTTGATCTAAACAAAACCCAAAGTCTAAACGACGCCCTAAGGGCTGTATATATGGAGGAAGAGGAGGGAATTTCGTGGCCCCTGATGGTGGGGTCCGAAACCAACCCTAACTCTTGTTTCCCCACACATACGGACTCTAAAAATAGCCTATAATTAAGTATTTCGAAATTACATGGGCCTGGCCCAAAAATAAGGTGACGGAGCACCTAGAATAGCCTATGGACGAATATTATGAAGTGGCATCTTGTATATTTCGTCCAAGGATTCATGCACTCCTTATGGTGGCTTCAAAGTCCTGAAATCATCACTTGCAACTCCGTTCTTGATCCCCTTGCGCATGCCATCAACTCCATGCGTGTTCTTGCTCCAATGTTCATCCTTCTCCAAGCTAGGCCCTTCATTTGTAAGCAAAACAAATGTATCCACTTTAGGCAGTATCATATTCTCATGAACATTAGAATCGTTACCAAGAAATGAAAGTACCTGGTAATTTAATTGGCGTGCGCGAGCTCTAGTAATTGCTCCAGTATGTATAGCAGCAGGGGCTGTGGATGTAACAATGGTATTGATGTCCTCATCATCCTCCCCTTCTTGAAATGAAGTCGTCCTCGACGGAAGCTCATCTTCCTCACCCAAATAAGGCTTCAAATCTGCAATGTTAAAAGTGGGACTAACCCCAAAATCTGCAGGCAGCTCAAGTTTATATGCATTATCATTTATTTTCTCTAACACCTTAAATGGACCATCATCACGTGGCATTAGCTTTGATTTGCGCAAATTAGGAAACCTATCCTTACACAAATGTAACCAAACAAGATCACCAGGTGCAAAGACAACATGTTTTCTACCCTTATCTCCAGCAAGTTTATATTTAGCATTCATACGCTCAATGTTTTCCTTAGTTAACTCATGCATTTTTAAAATCAATTCAACACGTTCTTTAGCATCAAAATTAACCTTCTCCGAAGATGGAAGAGGCAACAAATCAATAGGTGCACGAGGTAGGAAACCATACACAATTTCAAAAGGGCACATCTTAGTAGTAGAATGTAATGAACGATTATAAGCAAATTCAATATGAGGCAAGCATTCTTCCCACATTTTCTTATTATTCTTCAAAACAGCCCTAAGCATAGTAGACAATGTTCTATTGACTACTTCAGTTTATCCATCGGTTTGGGGGTGACAAGTAGTACTAAAAAGCAGTTTAGTCCCCAACTTAGCCCATAAACATCTCCAAAAGTGGCTAAGAAATTTAGTATCACGATCTGAAACAATAGTATTCGGCACACCATGCAAGCGAATAATTTCACGAAAGAACAAATCAGCAACATTAACAGCATCATCGCTTTTATGACATGGTATAAAGTGTGCCATTTTCGAGAATCTATCCACGACAACAAATATGCTATCCCTCCCCTTCTTTGTTCGAGGCAAACCTAAAACAAAGTCCATAGATATATCCTCCCAAGGAACACTAGGGACAGGCAAAGGCATATATAAACCATGAGGATTGAGTCGTGACTTAGCTTTTTGACATGTAGTGCAGCGAGCAACAAAACGCTCAACATCCCGTCTCATCTTTGGCCAAAAGAAATGTGTAGCAAGTACGTCCTCTGTCTTCTTCACGCCAAAGTGTCCCATTAATCCTCCTCCATGCGCCTCCTGCAACAACAAAAGACGAACAGAGCTAGCAGGAATGCATAGCTTATTAGCACGGAACACAAAACCATCATTAACAACGAACTTGTTCCATGATCTACTTTCTTTACAATTCTGCAATACATCTTTAAATTCAACATCATGCACATATTGATCTTTGATGGTCTCCAAACCAAATATTTTAAAATCAAGTTGTGAAAGCATAGTATAACGACGAGACAATGCATCAGCAATAACATTTTCTTTACCCTTCTTGTGTTTAATGACATAAGGGAAAGTCTCAATGAATTCAACCCATTTGGCATGTCTACGGTTCAGTTTAGCTTGACTTTTAATGTGTTTCAAAGATTCATGATCAGAATGTATAACAAATTCTTTGGGCCATAAATAATGTTGCCATGTTTCTAAAGTCCGAACAAGAGCATATAATTCTTTATCATAAGTAGAATAGTTCAGACTAGGCCCACTCAATTTTTCAGAAAAGTATGCAACAGGTTTGCCATCTTGTAATAACACACCTCCTAATCCAATTCCACTAGCATCACATTCAAGCTCAAAAGTCTTATTAAAGTCAGGAAGTTGAAGTAAAGGAGCATGTGTCAACTTATCTTTCAATACCGTGAAGGCTTCTTCCTATGCGGTACCCCAAACAAAAGGCACATCCTTCTTTGTAAGCTCATTGAGAGGTGCAGCAATGGTGCTGAAATCTCTCACAAAACGCCTATAGAAACCAGCGAGGCCAAGAAAACTCCTCACTTGTGTGAGCGTTTTGGGCTGCGGCCAACTCTCAATAGCTTCAATCTTGGCTTTATCAACTTCAATTACCTGTGGAGTAACAACATAGCCAAGAAAAGATACTCGGTCGGTGCAAAAGGTGCACTTCCCAAAGTTACCAAAGAAACGTGCATCACGTAGAGCATTAAAAACAGCACGTAAATGTTCCAAATGTTCTTCCAAAGATTTGCTATAAATCAGTATATCATCAAAATAGACTACCACAAATCGTCCAATGAAAGCACGTAAAACTTCGTTCATTAGCCTCATGAAAGTACTAGGTGCATTAGTTAACCCAAAAGGCATGACTAACACCTCATATAAACCAAACTTAGTTTTAAAAGCTGTTTTCCATTCATCTCCCAATTTCATACGAATTTGATGGTATCCACTACGCAAATCAACTTTGGAGAATATTGTAGAGCCACTCAATTCATCAAGCATATCATCTAGCCTAGGAATAGGATGACGATAACGAATAGTAATATTATTAATGCCTCTACAATCAACACACATACGCGAGGTATCATCCTTTTTCGGCACTAGAATAATAGGAACAGCACAAGGACTAAGGGATTCGCGTATATAACCTTTGTCGAGCAGCTCTTGTACTTGACGCATAATCTCCTTCGTCTCCTCTCGATTGGTACGGTATGGTGCGCGGTTGGGTAATGATGCACCGGGAATTAAGTCAATTTGATGCTCAATCCCTCGAATAGGTGGTAATCCCGGTGGCACGTCTTGTGGAAAGACGTCAGCGAACTCCTGCAAAATGTTAGTAACAGCAGGAGGCAAAGAGGAAGGCACGTCGTCGAATGAAAATAATACCTCTTTGCACACAAAAGCATAGCAAACAGATTTGCTAACATCTAGATCATCAATATCAGATTTGGTGGCAAATAAACATGCACTTTTCAATTTAATTTCAGAAGCAACACTAGATGGTTTATTATTAGGCTTCATTTGTTGCTGAAATTCTTTTGCCACAATCTGATTTTCACTCTTATTTTGCTCCTGTTTTGCTTTATTAGCTCGATTAATATCATCTTTCAAAATGGAATCAGGAGTCATAGGAAGCAAAGTAATATTTTTGTCCTTATGAACGAGAGTATACTGATTGTTTCTACCATGGTGTACATAATTTTTATCAAATTGCCATGGTCTACCAAGTAATAAGGAACATGCTTGCATAGGTACCACATCACAATCAACATAATCAGCATATGTAGAGATACTAAAATGCACACGAACAGTACGTGTTACCTTAACCTTACCGCTGTTGTTGAACCATTGGATGTAGTAAGGATGTGGATGTGGTCTTGTGGTGAGGGATAGCTTCTCCACCATCTCCATGCTAGCCAAGTTGTTGCAGCTCCCTCCATCTATGATGACGCGAACAAAACGTTCCTTCACAACTCCCTTTGTATGGAACAAATTATGCCTCTGATTTTGCTCAGCTTGCGTGACCTGCACACTCAAAACACGTTGAGCAACCAAACATTCATACCTGTCAGCATCTTCAGGAGCCATGTATTGCGTCTCATGATCAGAATCATCTCCACCGTGTTCTTCATGTGTAAGAAGAGCCAAAGACTCCTCATCATAGTCACTAGCGGACTCATACCCACCATCCTCAGTAGCAATCATCACACGCTGAGATGTGCATTCGCGCGCAAAATGTCCTCTTCCCTTACAACGACGACAAATAATATCACTTGTGTGCCCTGTAGACGCCATGGAAGAAGCAGAGCTCTGTGTAGGCCCGGCAGGTGTGCTCTTGGCAGATAGTGGTGGTTGTGCCTGCTTTCTTGTATCACGGTTGGAGGTGGCAGCTGACGGAGGTGCCGGTGTAGCATAACGTGTGGAAGTAGATGATGCATGTGGTGTCCATGATGAAGGTCGACCTGCAGAAAAGTTAGTTCGCGCCAATGCCTGTCGATCCTGCACTTCACGTTCAGCTTTACAAGCAAGATGGAATAAACGAGTGATATTATTATAATCCTTATAGTCTAGAATGGTCTGAATCTCTCTATTTAATCCACCCAGAAAACGTGCAAGCATAGCTTCATTCTCCTCAACAATACCACATCGAATCAATCCAGTTTGTAATTCCTGATAATATTCTTCTACAGAATTTTTTCCTTGTCTTAAGTGCTGCAATTTTTGAAGTAATTCACGTTGATAATATGGCGGAACCCAACGAGTACGCATAGCAGTTTTCAAAGCAGCCCAAGTAGCTGGAACAGGATATAATCTACAATATTCAGACCACCAAACACATGCAAAGCTAGTGAAAGCACAAACAGCAGCAGGAACACGTCTCTCCTCAGGATATTGTAAACATGTAAATCGTTGTTCAGTTTCTAACTCCCAAGTAAGATATATATCAGGAACATATCTACCCTCAAATGGTGGGATATTCAATTTCAGTTTAGGGAGATGGTCATGATCTCGTACCTGAGGGGGAGCCCTAACATTACCATTATTTGCATGTGGACGACCTGGTGGTTGTGGTGCTGGTGGTTGCACGTAGTTCTGATGTTGATCAAACTCATCCTCGTAATCTCCCACATAATCATCCTCCTCCGCATCAGCAGCAGGAGCCATAGAAGTATCAACAGCAGCACCAACAGGTTGGCCAAGCGCAAGAGGAACACGGGTCGCTCGGCGGAGGGTTGTTTCGCGATGTGGAGGTAGTCGTTGTTGTTGTTGTAGAGGTGCGTTAGGTGCAGCCGGTGGTGGTGGTGGTAGACGCGCGAGCAATTCATTAAACTTGTTATCGAGCTTTGTTTCGAACGCCTTCTCAATGCCATCTATCTTCTCCATGGCCTCTTCAAATCTATTTAGCACATCTTCCACCTGTCCACTCATCATTTGTTGAAACTTATCATGTAACGCTTTGTTTGTCATGTTCTCCCAGTCAGTCTCGTCGGCTTGTGATCCTGCCATGGTTAGCAGCAATAGAAACACACAAGAATATGATTCTACAGACTACTAGGAAGTGGTGGTGGTGGTGTGGTGGACAGTCACAAATCCGTCAAGCAAATCTCAAATTCTTACCAGTTCTTACCAAGCAGCAGGCGGTGATCGGCAACCGTTGTAGTCAAAACTCTCAAAGCTTGGATAGAGCGATTACCAGGGAGAGTCAAACGCACGACGTAGATGTATGTGGAGCTAGGAAGGCTTATAATATGGTAGCAAAAAGGGTCAGCAATAATCAATTCACAGATGCAAAGTTGAATAAACGCTCAACGACGGTACTGTGCTGGTCCTAGGCTAGACCGTACTAGAGACGCGAGCCTAGAACACTAACGAAATCACGACACTGCACGTAAATAAGGGAGAAGCACACTCTGATTTTTTTTTCTTTTTCACTTTTTTTTGCACTTTTTTTTCCTCTTTTTTTTTTGCTCCGCAACAAATATTTTCGAAAAAGTCTACAAATGTCCTAAAAACTGCCTAGCCAGAATTTTCCAGACTTAGTTTTTTTTTAAACTGGAACTATTTTTCTTCTGTGGGTAGCCTGAAAGTTGGGGAGTCCTTCTCTGTCACGACTCGGAGTATCGCGTGATCTGGAAATCGAGAACAAAGCAACAATTATTGGACTCGGACTAGGACTCGTGGCGGAGATGAATCTGGTGGAAACTCGGACTGGTGGCGGATATTTGCAGGGCGATGGAACACAGACTGGTGGTGAATCTGTGATGGAGGTGGACTCAGATTAGCGTGATGGCGGTGGATATGTGGTATATGGTAGCGGCGATGACGATGGTGGTATATGGCAGCGGTGGTGACGATGGTGGTATATGGCAGCGGTGATGATGATGATGCGGTGGTGATATATGGCAGCGGCGACGTGACAACCTGTGAACAGAACTCGAAATTCTAAAGGACTAGACGCTAAGACCAGCAACTTGACACGACGATGCAACCGCAAATTCAACAAAGCAAATACAGAAAAGATTATGCAAAGGCTCAGATTGGTTCAGATAGGATGAACTAACCCTAATTTTTTTTTGGTTTTTTTTCGTGGACTATAGGTATGAAGAACAGACTCGATCTAAACTACGAAAAACTGTAAAATCTCACCGAGCAACCTGGAAATCTGATACCACTTGATAGAGGCAAAGGTGTCCCGTCTTTCGATGAGATGGTGGCTATCGTTTAGGATGAAGTCGACTTTGACGATCCGACTACGAACGTGCGATGACGTTATTGACCATGCCGGAGCACGATCAACCTGACCACGAGGGTCTGTTTCCTGCAGGCAAACGAACAACAAGCAAGAAACTAAGATTGCAATCTGGATATGGCGAATAAAAGAGGAAAGCTTTATTAATGAAGGTGGGGTTCTGTGACGCCTTGGTCTGGTCGTTGAACACAAACGAAGTACGCGAAGTTGCTGCTATGGCGAACTTTTGATCTAAACAAAACCCAAAATCTAAACGACGCCCTAAGGGTTGTATATATGGAGGAAGAGGAGGGAATTTCGTGGCCCCTGATGGTGGGGTCCGAAACCAACCCTAACTCTTGTTTCCCCACACATACGGACTCTAAAAATAGCCTATACTTAAGTATTTCGAAATTACATGGGCCTGGCCCAAAAATAAGGTGACGCAGCACCTAGAATAGCCTATGGACGAATATTATGAAGTGGCATCTTGTATATTTCGTCCAAGGATTCATGCACTCCTTATGGTGGCTTCAAAGTCCTGAAATCATCACTTGTAACTCCGTTCTTGATCCCCTTGCGCATGCTATCAACTCCATGCGTGTTCTTGCTCCAATGTTCATCCTTCTCCAAGCTAGGCCCTTCATTTGTAAGCAAAACAAATGTATCCACTTTAGGCAGCATCATATTCTCATGAACATTAGAATCATTACCAAGAAACGGAACTACCTGGTAATTTAATTGGCGTGCGCGAGCTCTAGTAATTGGTCCAGTATGTATAGCAGCAGGGGCTGTGGATGTAACAATGGTATTGATGTCCTCATCACTTTGGCAGGCGAAGACCAACTTTAGTCATGATAAGTGTACCAGATGTTCCCCTTCAAATTGGCCAATTGTTGGCGCCCTTCCCGCTCAATATTTGGGAAGAGGCCCAGGGCCTTTGCCTATAAATAGGGCAAGCCACCCCCAGGGTAGAGGGGGCGATCTAGAATCCGATCTGATCGAGTACCAAGGAACCAGTAGAAGCAAGTAGAGAGAGAGAGAGAGAAGGGCGATCGAACTCCCCCTAGCAGTTCATCCCCTAGCCGAGAACAGGCCCTCGCGAGGCCGTACCCCCTTGTACTGTTCTTCCTCATCAGCCCAAGAGGCAATCCACCCACCACACTGGAGTAGGGTATTACACCACAATGGTGGCCCGAACCAGTATAAACCCTGTGTCTCTTGTGTTGTTCTTGCAGTAGTTTAGATCCTTACGAGACGGAGAGGTAGAGGGCTCGATCTCCGCGCGCACCCCAGAGTTCGAACCTTAAGGGTCTGCCGGAACCCCAGAATCCGACAGCTGCATGGAGCCCCGCGGGGGCGTGTTGGGGGTTACTGCTGTTAACAATTACCTTGATTTAGCTTCTGCGCTTTTCAGCTGTGTGGCTGCACGTAAATAGTTCCCGGCCCAAGCCGTGGGGGGCGACCGACCCAGGCCCTGTGTGTGTGTCGCGGTGCCTGAGGGACACAGACTGGAGGGGTGCTCCCGCAATGGACCCGGCTCGTGAAACCTTAGAACGATTAGAACAGGAACCCTCGCGAGGGCGTTTGGCTGCCCTCCCTCGCGAGGCCTTTTGCAAGAGGAATCAAAACGGGGGAGTGAAAATCGACGAAATATAAACCAACGACGGCAATAATTTCAATAAGACTTCAACAGCAAACAAAGCGAGCCAACTGCGGAAAGCAAATGAAAAAGCCGCGTGCGGCACCTAATCTAGTCTTCGACGTCTTCTCACCAGCGCGGAGCTAAGTGCTGCCACTGGGCGTGGGAGGGAGCCCCAGGGCCTGAGGCCGGCGCTCCTGAGACTGCGGGGCGTGTACAACCCCACTCATTATTACATGAGAGTGTCACGGGCGGCGAGCTTCACAGGCGTTGGCCTTCTTCACAGGCTCCGGGCCTTTCTTCTTAGGGGTGATGAGCTTCACAGGCACTTGCCTTCTTCACAGGCTCCTGGCCTTTCTTCTTAGGGGTGATGAGCTTCACATGCACTTGCCTTCTTCACAGGCTCCGGGCCTTTTCCGAAACACGGCAGCTTCACAGGCGTTTGCCTTCTTCACAGGCTCTGGGCCTTTTCGAAAAAGGGATAGTCTTCACAGGCGTTTTCCTTCTTCACAGGCTCTGGGCCTTTTCCAAAAAGGGATAGTCTTCACAGGCGTTTGCCTTCTTCACAGGCTCTGGGCCTTTTCCAAAAAGGGATAGTCTTCACAGGCGTTTGCCTTCTTCACAAGCTCTGGGCCTTTTCCAAAAAGGGATACTCTTCACAGGCGTTTGCCTTCTTCACAAGCTCTGGACCTTTTAGGGGTAGAACCTCCGGAGGTGCGGGATGTTCCATGCGTTCTGGATCAGCTCCCCCTCCAGAGTCTCCAAGCGTACGGAGCCTGGCATGGAAACATGAGCAACCTTGAACGGGCCCTCCCACATGGGAGAGAGCTTGTGTAGCCCCTCCCTGGAGAGGACCCGCCTGAGCACGAGGTCTTCTACCTCAAGAGTCCTGGGGCGGATGTTGCGGCAGTGATATCGTCGTAGCGCTTGTTGGTACCTCGCCGCTTGCAACGCGGCTTCTCGGCGGCGTTCCTCCCCCAGCACGAGGTCCATCCTCCGCATGGCGTCCTGCTGCGCCTCATCGAACGCTAGGACCCGCGCGGAGCGATGTCTGACCTCGTGAGGGAGGACTGCTTCGGCTCCATAGACCAGGAAGAATGGGGTCTCCCCGGTCGGCTTGGTCGCGGTTGTGCGGATGGACCACAACACGGACTGGAGCTCATCGTACCAACCTCTGCCGCAGGCCTCCAGCTTCTTCTTGAATGTCCTGGTCTTGAGGCCCCTCAGGACCTCCACGTTGGCTCGTTCGGCCTGGCAGTTGCTTTGCGGGTGCGCCACCGAAGCGTAGCATATCTGCGTTCCAAGGTTAGCACAGTATGTTTTGAAGAGGTTACTGGTGAACTTCGAACTTGACCACGGAACCTGCGGGGATGGTGCGGACAGCCTCCACTTCTGCCCACTTGGTGAATTTGTCAATGGCGACGCAGAGGTAGCGGTAGCCCCCTGGCGCCCGAGGGAACGGGCCCAGAATGTCCAGCCCCCAGAATGCGAATGGCCACGAAAGGGGTATAGTCTGCAGGCCTCCCGCCGGCTGATGGATCTGTTTGGCGTGAAATTGGCAGGCTTCACAAGCCTTCACCAGTTTGACAGTGTCGTTGAGTGCGGTGGGCCAATAGAACCCACTGCGGAATGCCTTGCCAATGAGGGTCCGTGATGACGAGTGATGCCCACAGTCCCCGCCGTGTATGTCCTCCAGCAGTTCCTTTCCTTGCTCCCTGGAAATGCAGCGCAGGGATACGTTGTTCGGCCGCTTCCAGTAGAGCTCTCCGTCCCTGATGAAGTATGCTGTGGCTTGCCGCGCCACACGCTCCGCTTCTTCCTCCTTCTCCGGCAGGGCCCCTTGTGTTAAATAACTCCGGAGTTCCGTGATCTAGCACTCCTCCTAAGGTTCCATAGTCAGGAGTAGGCGTGCCCTTGAGGCAGGGCTGCAGGCCGGGGCTCCTGAGGCAGGTGGCTGGGGGACTTCCTCCCGAGGCTGAGCAGTGTTTGATAATGACGGCTGGGCTGAGGGCTTGAAGAGCCGCTCTTCAAAGATGCCAGGCTCCTGAGGTAACCGCCTGGACGCCCGTCTAGCGATGTCATCGGCTTCCTGATTGGTGCCACGGGGCACATGCTTCAATTCCAACCCCCAGAATTGCTTTTCCATCCTGCGGACCTCCGCTAGATAGGCCTCCATGTGCTCATCCTTCGGCTCATACACCTTGTTGGATAAGTTGACAAGAAGCTGCGAATCGCCCTTGACGGTGAGGCGCTTCACCCCCAGAGCTGTTGCGGCCTTCAACCCCGCTATCAGACCCTCATATTCCGCTATGTTGTTGGAGACCTTTTCGCCTTGCTGGAAACAGAGCTATACGGCATAGTAGAGCTTGTCCTGAGTGGGCGATATCAGCACCGCACCAGCCCCAGCGCCGTCCCTAGAGAACGCCCCATCAAAGTACATGACCCAACCTTCCGGCGCCTCACTCCCTGGGGAGAGGGACCGATCCTCGTTGTCCTTGAGGCCTGGTGCCTCCGTCCATTCTGCCATGAAATCCGCTAACGCTGCTCCTTTGATGACCCTGGTCGTGCTGAACTCGAGCTGGAACGCCTGCAGTTCTATGTTCCACTCGACGACCCTTCTGGCTGAGTTAGGGCTCCTGAGCACCCTCTCCAAGGGGTATGACGAGACGACCTTGATGGGATGACCTTGGAAGTAGTGACGCAGCTTGCGCGAGGCCACCAGTAGTGCGAGGAGGAGCTTATGAGGCATGGGGTACCGTGCCCTCGCGTCCCGTAACACCATGCTGACAAAGTAGACCGGGTGCTCAACAAGGCTGAGAGCATCAGTGTTCGCGTCGCCCTCCCGAGGCAAGGGCGCTTCGCGAGGTGACGTGGCCTCGGGAGGTTGACCGTCCAGGCGAGTGGCCTCTCCTACTTCCGGTGCACTCTTCGGTGGCTGATCTTCCTCAACCGCGGTTACGTCTCCTGTGGGCCTTCCTTGTTCCTGCTTTGCCTTGTCTCGACCTGCTGATGTGGCTTTGATTTGGTGCTCCTCCCTAACCGCCACTAGGGCTGCGCTGGCAGAGTAGGGAGTGGCGGCCAGGTAGAGCAGCAGGGGCTCTCGAGGGCGCGGAGCCACCATGACTGGCGGACTGGTTAGGTACCTCTTGAGATCTTGAAACGCCTTATCTGCCTCTTCAGTCCATTCAAAAGGCCCCTTCTTCTTCATTAGCTGGAAGAAAGGCAGTTGAGGGAGTCCTGGATTAGGGGGTGTTCGGATAGCCGAACTATATCTTCAGCCGGACTCCAGGACTATGAAGATACAAGATTGAAGACTTCGTCCCGTGTCCGGAAGGTTCTTTCCTTGGCGTGGAAGGCAAGCTAGGCGTGCGGGTATTCAAGATCTCGTACCAATGTAACCGACTTTGTGTAACCCTAACCCTATCCAGTGCCTATATAAACCGGAGGGTTGTAGTCCGTAGGACGAACACATAATAACCATCATCATACCCATAGGCTAGCTTCTAGGGTTTAGCCTCCTTGATCTCGTGGTAGATCTACTCTTGTACTAACCATATCATCAATATTAATCTAGAAGGAGTAGGGTTTTACCTCCATCGAGAGGGCCCGAACCTGGGTAAAATAAAGTGTCCCTAGTCTCCTGTTACCATCCGACCTTGACGCACAGATCGGGACCCCCTACCCGAGATCCGCCGGTTTTGACACCGACATTGGTGCTTTCATTGAGAGTTCCTCTATGTCGTCGCCTTTAGGCCCGATGGCTCCTTTGATCATCAACAACGATGAGGTCCAGGGTGAGAATTTTCTCCCCGGACAGATCTTCATCTTCGGCGGCTTTGCTCTGCGGGCCAACTCGCTTGGCCATCTGGAGCAGATCGAAAGCCACGCCCCTGGCCATTAAGCCAGGTGGGGAAGCTTAAACTACACGGCAGATACCCTCGGAGACCTGATCTTTGACGGATTCAAGCCACAGCCAAGCGCGCCGCACTATCTCGAGGGGCATGATATAGCTCTGCCTCCGAACAGTGTCCTGGAGGCCGCATACGCTCCGGCCCCGATCCTCGATCCGGAGCCCGCTGCGTTCTTTGAGGATGAACGGTTGGACGTCACCTCGGGGGCCGCGATCTTAAAAGCCATTGAGCCAAACGCAAGCCCCGCACTCCGCATGGCACATGCTCCAAGGAGCCGGACTCTTCTCCGAACTCCGAACCTCCCGCGCCCCTGCCAATCGAATCAAATTGGGCGCCGGTAATGGAGTTCACCGCCGCAGACATCTTTCAGTATTCGCCTTTCGGTGAAATTCTGAAATCTCTCAAGTCTCTCTCTTTTTCAGGAGAGCCCAGGCCGAACTGTGGCCTGCGAGGTTGGGATTCGGACGACGAAGAAATTGAAAGCCCACCCACCACCCACTTAATAGCCACTGTCGACGATTTAACTGACATGCTCGACTTCGGCTCCGAAGACTTCGACGGTATGGACGACGAAGACGGAGACGAACGGGAACCAGCGCCCATAGGGCACTGGACCTCCACCCCACTTAATGACGTATTCATGGTGGATACACCTGAAAAACTCACAATGAGGAAGAAGGGGGCGAAAAGAAGGGTAAACCCTCCGAAAAGCACTCAAAGCGGCGACGTAAACGCCGAGCGAAGCCCCGCCTCGATCAAGACCCAGCCATAGAGCAGGACGAGCCGGCAGATGACAAACGCATCCCAGAACAGCCGTCTGAACAGGGTAACATGGGTAGAGAGGACGAACAGTCCTCCCCCGGTCATAACAGAACTCCGGACGATATCACGCCGGATAAAATCATGGAGCAGAAGAATCTCCAAGAAAGGCTCGTCGCCACAGCACAAAGCCTGAAGAAGCAGAAGCAAAAGCTAAAGACGGCGGAAGATGCACTCAAAACAAGATGGAGCAAAGTAATCAAGACCGCAGACAAATACGGCGGCAGCCGCCGCACCAAAAGCTATCCGAAGAGAAAGCTACTGCCCGAATTCGACCAGGAGGCCCTAGAGCCCCCAAACTCGAAAAACAAAAAGGCTACACGGTTGAATAAACGACCTCTCGGCCACTACAATACGGCAAACGGCGCCGCACTCAATGCGGCATGCGACACAATCAATGACTCGCATCATGGCCCAACCAGGTCCATTTACGGGCCAAGAAAGCAAGCTCTCGCAAGCAATGAAAAAAATCCACCATCAGAATCCGGCACACCCAAATATAGGGGTGCCGCACACCCTCTATGTTTCAACGATGAGGTCCTGGAATATGAATTCCCAGAGGGATTTAAACCCGTTAACATAGAGGCGTACGATGGAACAACAGACCCGGGAGTCTGGATCGAGGATTATATCCTCCACATACATATGGCTAGAGGAGATGATCTCCACGCCATAAAATATTTACCCCTTAAGCTTAAAGGGCCAACCCGGCACTGGCTTAAAAGCCTTCCCGAAAACACAATTGGAAGTTGGGAAGAGCTCGAGGACGCTTTCCGAGCAAATTTTCAAGGGACCTACGTCCGTCCCCCGGACGCAGACGACCTCAGTCACATAACTCAACAATCCGGAGAATCAGCTCGGCAGTTCTGGAACAGATTCCTCACTAAAAAGAATCAAATAGTGGATTGTCCGGACGCCGAAGCCCTAGCGGCTTTCAGGCACAATGTCCGAGACGAATGGCTAGCCAGACACCTCGGCCAGGAAAAGCCAAGAACAATGGCCGCACTCACAAGCCTCATGACCCGCTTTTGCGCAGGAGAGGACAGCTGGTTGGCACGATGCAGCCCCAGCGACCCAAGTACATCAGAAATCAGGGATGGAAACGGGAAACCACGGCGATACAAGGACCTTCGCCGAATCAAAAGAAAAAGTCCGAAGAGCACGACAGTCAATGCCGGATTCAAAGGCTCACGGCAAAATCAGACAAAATCACCCCCCTCGGGATAATAGGGAAGATCCGTCCAGTCTAAAGAGAATCATGGACAGGATATGTCAGATACACAGTACTCCTGGAAAGCCTGCTAATCATACCCACAGAGACTGTTGGGTTTTCAAACAATCCGGAAGGCTTAACGCCAAACACAAGGGGCTCGACACACCAAGTGAGGAAGAGTACGAACACCAAAAGCAGAACACCAGGAAGCAAAAGAACTTCCCGCAAGAAGTCAAAACAGTGAACTCAGTTCACATAACAAGGCATGAGGCACCCATAAAGGTCCGCACATTCAAGCCTATCCCTCAGGAGTCTGGCCACTGGTCACTAAAGCCAATCATTTTTTATCAGCTAGATTATTCTCGCAATATCGAACACGCAGGCCGGACTGCCCTGATGCTTAATCCAGTAATAGACGGATTCCAGTTTACCAACGTCCTTATGGACGGTGGCAGTGGACTAAATCTGATATATCAGGATACAATTCACCGCATGGGCATAAACCCAGCACGAATCCGTCACAGTAAAACCTCCTTTCAAGGAGTAGCACCAGGCCCGGACACCCACTGTATGGGTTTTCTCCGGCTTGTGGTCATATTTGGCTCTGCCAATAACTTTCGTCGCGAAAAGCTTATCTTCCACATAGTCCCGTTTTCTAGTCGCTATCAAGCACTAATGGGACGCGGAGCTTTCGCTCGCTTTAACGCAATACCGCATTATGCATCCCTCACGCTAAAGATGCCCGGTCCTCGAGGCATCATCTCTTTAAAGGGAGCATACTAAACTACATCTCCTCCAAACGGAGGATTGTGCGGCCGCTTAAACGGCCGCCCAACAAAATGGCCTCGCCAGCCAAAAGACTTTTTCGATGTAAGTCACAAAAGGCCGCGGACCCGGACTCAATGAGTTCGGCACAAGCCCATTTTCGTTATAGGCTTGGTACGCCTCACCAGGGGCTGTACGCAGAGACAATAAAACTCGACCGTATCTATTTCTCACTTCATATTTTATTTATTATTCTTTTTGATCCGCACGACCCATTTTTCAATTTAGTTCTTCCCTTTTACAGATGAACGTCGTACGGCGCCCGTCCAGGACACGGCACAGCGGAGACACAGGCGCAGACGTGCAGTAGGGACCCGCCCCAAAGGATTCTTCTTAGATTAAGACCCTGCGTAAACCTTCTTTACTGTCTCTTGCTGCTATACATCCCCTGGTTTACCTCACTATAACCATGGAGGAGACTGGCGTTTTGGCATGTGGCCACGCCAGAATTCTTGCTCATACCTGGACACAAGGGGCTTTTTTCTTTTTCAAGGGTGTCGTTTCACACGCACCCACAAAGACCGAACACCTTAGGGAGTGTTCGGCGTCGCGAGTTTTGGCACTATATGCATCAGCTCCGAGTCATGATTTTGGTCACATGTTGGGTTGCCCGGCTCCTGAGTTCGGCCACCTTACGTTCCGTTCTGTCGGCTAAGGTTGCACCAGGAGAACTACTGCGATTGTGCCCCGGTTCGGCCGGGTGAGCACCTCAGTAGAGAAAGACGAAAACCGACTGTCATGATGTAGCGCGAGACTGGTCGCCACTCGATGACTTATAGGAATTTATCGAATTCCTCCGTTTTGACGAAGGGCCGCTTCCCGGTCAGGCACATATGCGTCCCGTATTCAGGTAAACACAGTCGCCATTAAAGGGCTACCTAAAGAGTCCCACTGTCAAGCTCCTATGGCTAAGTGAAAGTGTTAAAGCATTATAGTCCGGTTGCCTAGCCCGCGGCGCTATCACCTCCTTTGTAGGACCAAGACGTTGGGTTAAGTGTGAAAATGCGTTCTCCGCGCGCACCCCCGCACTATGTGCGTGGGGGCTGAAGCCAACGACTGCAATCTTTCAGAATTTATATATTAAAACGGCCGCACAGGAGGTGTTATTAATACTTGAAGGCACAAGTCTAAATTATGCCATTACAATTTATAAAAATATTGATCTACGATTACATATGCTGTCATAAAACAACATCTTTCGAACACTGCGTCTCTATTATACGAGCGCCCGCGAGGACTTCCTCAAAATAGTGCTCGGAAGGAATTCGGCTTTTATCCGAATCACGGGACGCAACAACGGTGGGCTCCATATCTGCCCAGTATGTCTTGACACGGGCAAGAGCCAGCCGCGCGCCCTCTGTGCAAGCGGACCTCTTTAGAGCTTCAATCCGAGGCACCACGTCAAGAAATTGCTGCACCAAACTGAAATAGCTTCTCAGCTTCGATCTCCCCGGACACAGGCGGTCCATGGCATACTTCATGGCGAGTCCGGACAACCTATTCAGCTCGGCCCATTGGGCCAGGCGATCATCCACTGATAGTGGACGCTCTGGATTAGTGAACTGCGACCAGAAGAGCTTTTCCACTTCATGATCTTTCTTATCTTGAAAGTACCTGGTCGCATCAGCGGCACTAGCCGACAAATCCAGATAGGTGTCCTCCACGCTCCACGCTCGGTCCAACGGGGCAAACTTCGGATCACAGAATTTTCTCCGCAGCAGGAAGGGCTTTCCATCCGCAATTAGTCCGGCTTGACGCAGCTCTTCCCTTGACGCTCTCATACCAGAGCGGGCGTCCTTGGCGTCGGCGACGGCCTTCTCTAAATCCGTCTGCCGGGCTCGACCTTCCTCTTCAAGAAGTTTGCAACGGTCAGTAGCACTTTTCAACTTCACGGCTATATCAGCCATCTCCTCCTTGCTTCGGCAATGGGAAGCATGTTCGGCTTTTAGCTCTTCACGGGCTCTTCCGGCAGCCGCATCGCTTTTTCTGGCTTGTTCCTTTGCTTTGGCAAGCTCGGCCCTAAGTCCTTCTACGGCCGCCGCACCATTTGCATCAAGCATACACAAGGTAAGATATTGACATAAAGCTCCTCTTACTAACAATCGCCAAATAAACTCAATACCTTGAGCATCATCAAGCCGCTTGTTAACAAGCACGATGTCGGCTTCTGCCTCATCGAGTTGCTGTTTCATTTCGGCAAAATCTCGAGTCCGGCTCGACTCCGGACAACCTGCCACCTACATATAAAGGTGCCACCTAAAGGACCTGGGATTAAGATCCTCTGCGCGCCGCTAATCTTTGCGGCACACAGAGTCTCAGGGGCTACTATCTATACAGGGCACATGTTATTATGCGCAATTAACACTAATGTTCGTTATTCAAAACGTACCTCAAGGCCCGCCAGTAAACTCTTGACGGCCTCGTTCAGTCCGCTTTCCGCGGATGAAATCTTTTCAATCACCGTGTGCATCAACACACGATGCTCCTCTGAAACAGAGGCTCGGCCCAGCAGAACCTTCAGCTCCTCCGACCGAACACCAGATGGTGCCGGACTCGTCCCATGGCCTTCTCCGGAGGCCTGACACGGAGAACCCCGGGGGGCCGCATGATCACCTTCTGCCTCTGGCAGATTCGGAGAAATCCTCTGCGACGACACTTCGGCGTCGCCCGCCTTGCTAGGCGATGAAGGAGGAGGCGTTCCACTCTCCATCATCTCCGGAAGAAGATCCCCCGATGACAAGCTCTGCCGAGAAGGGTCGAGGTCCGAACTACAAGGTAAGGTTTCGGTTAAAACTTCTCAGATATAAATTAAGGATTTCTCTTAAAAGAATGACTCTCTTTCTACTTACGGCTCGTTGGAGGGCTGCTCCTTTTGAGGATTTAGTTCGGCCGAGGGGCTCCCCGGCGTCGGGTCCTCTGACGCGGATTCTTTCCCCCGCTTTGGAGCTACGGCTCCCGGGTCGTCAGAGGCGGCCCTTTTCTTCCCCTTTGGAGAGGAGTTGTCGATTCCCCCCTTTGGGATGGCCCCTCTCGAAGAGGCCACGGTTTCCTTGTCCTCCCCTTCATTTTCCTCCAGAGGCGCCACCTCCAACATCCTGACTAGCACATGATCTAGCCTGGTCTCGGGAAGGGGAGCCGAACACCGGACCAGCTTCGCCTTCGCTATCCACTCCTGCGTAAAAAGGAGAAGTACTGTTAAAAAATAAGTCAATTGTACGGATAGAAGGTCCGGGCGCAAGGTCACCTACTTCTGCATCCGGGCGGTTGCGGCTTAAACTAGCATCCTCGGTCAAATCCGAACTCACTCCTTGTGGTCCGAAGAACAGTCTATACATCTCCGTAGGCGTCACGCCCATGAAATTTCGGAGAGCTCGCGGCCCCTCTGGGTTGAACTCCCACAAGCGGAGGGGGCGACATTGGCCGGGCAGTGTCCGGCGAATCAGCATAACTTGTGTCACCTTGACCAGGTTGAGGTCTCCTTTTAGGAGATCCTTTATGCGGCCCTGCAACAGAGGAACGTCTTTGGGCAAGCCCCGATCTAACCCTGTGTTGATCCACGATGTTAAACATGGTGGGGGGCCCGAGCGAAAGGCGGGAGGCGCTACCCAAGTTTCCTTTTTATAACAGCACCTCCGCACTCTACGTGATGCCCCTCGATTATCTTCGGTTCTACCTTGAAGGTCTTGAGCCATAATCCGAAGTGAGTAGTGATATGGAGAAACGCTTCACACACAACAATGAAGGAGGAGATATGGAGGATGGACTCCGGAGCTAGGTCATGGAATTTCAGCCCATAATAAAACATCAGCCCCCTTACGAAAGGATCCGTTGGGAAGCCCAATCCCCGAAGGAAGTGGGAGATGAATACTACGCTCTCACCAGGCTGAGGGCTTGGGATCGCTTGTCCTTGAGCAGGCAACCTGTGCGGGATCTCGCTAGTCAGGAACCTAGCCTCCCTCAACCTTGATACGTCCTCCTCCGTAACGGAGGAGGGCATCCATTGGCCTTGAAGGCCGGAGCCGGACATTGTCGATGGTCCGGTGCGCCTAGAATCTAAAAGCCTGGGGTGTTGGAACTCGAGGCTATGGGCGAGCTTGTTTTGAGAACACAAGAGGGGAGCAAGGTCTCGGTCTCTTTATAAGAGGCAGAATATCAAGAGCCCTCCCCGTAACCGTCTTGGACTAGCCTTTAATCAAGGCAGGACGTGCTTAACGGGCACGGTTGGGTTACCCACGTCCGTATTAATGAGAATCCCGTTAAAGGGGGCACACGATCTCTGCTTCGACAAGACGTGCCAAGGAAACCACCTCATTGAGCGTGTTGCGGTGGAACAACAAAAAATAATCCATACAGAAGGCTTGGTCGCAGTGTTATGACGCACTGCGGAATACGTCAGCAGATTTGATTTGTGTTTGTATTATTCTCTATACGGCAATACGTGGAAACTTGTTTTGCAGAGCCGGACACTATTTTTTGCTGTTTATTATCTTCTTGAAGAATTTGGAGGAGGAACCCGCCTTCCAATGCCGAAGACAATTTGCGCGCCGGACTCGTCGTCATTGAAGCCTGGTTCAGGGGCTACTGAGGGAGTCCTGGATTAAGGGGTGTTCGGATAGCCGAACTATATCTTCAGCCGGACTCCAGGACTATGAAGATACAAGATTGAAGACTTCGTCCCGTGTCCGGAAGGTTCTTTCCTTGGCGTGGAAGGCAAGCTAGGCGTGCGGATATTCAAGATCTCCTACCAATGTAACCGACTCTGTGTAACCCTAACCCTATCCGGTGCCTATATAAACCGGAGGGTTGTAGTCCGTAGGACGAACACATCATAACCATCATCATACCCATAGGCTAGCTTCTAGGGTTTAGCCTCCTTGATCTCGTGGTAGATCTACTCTTGTATCACCCATATCATCAATATTAATCTAGCAGGAGTAGGGTTTTACCTCCATCGAGAGGGCCCGAACCTGGGTAAAATAAAGTGTCCCTAGTCTCCTGTTACCATCCGACCTTGACGCACAGATCGGGACCCCCTACCCGAGATCCGCCGGTTTTGAAACCGACAACAGTGCTCGCTCCCCCAGTTTGGAGATGAAGCGCCCTAGCGCGGTCACGCGTCCGGTGAGCTTCTGCATTTCTCTGAGGGTTTTCGGCGGGCTCATGTCCTCGACCGCCTTGACCTTCTCCGGGTTAGCCTCGATGCTCCGATGGGACACGAGAAAGCCCAAGAGCTTGCCTGAGGGGACCCCGAACACACACTTCTCTGGGTTGAGCCGCAGGTTCACCGCGTCGAGGCTCGCGAAGGTCTCCTCCAGGTATTGTATTAGGGTCTTGGCCTCCCGAGATTTCACCACAATGTCGTCAACGTAAGCTTCGACATTCTTCCCGAGCTGCGGGCCCAAGGTGATGTGCATCGGCCGCTGAAAGGTCGCCCCTACGTTACGCAGCCCAAATGGCATGCATGTATAGCAGTACACCCCGCATGCGGTTAAGAAGGCGGTCTTCTCGACGTCTTCTACCGCCATCTTGATCTGGTGATACCCAGAGAAGGCGTCCAGGAAGCAGAGCAGGTCGCACTCCGCGGTGGAATCGACGATCTGGTCGATGCGGGGGAGCGGGAACGGATCTTGCGGGCATGCCTTGTTGAGGTTGGTGAAGTCGACACATATGCGTTCCTTTCCCCCCTTCTTTGGCACAACGACAGGATTGTCCAACCAATCCGGGTATCGGACCTCGCGAATGACCCCAGCGGCCTCTAACTTGCGGGTTTCTTCGACGATGAAGGCCTGCTTCTTCTGCGGACTGCCGCCTGGCTTTCTGCTTCACGGGGCGCATGTTTGGGCACACATTGAGGTGATGCTCGATGACGCTCCGGGGGATCCCTGCCAACTGATCAGGCTCCCAAGCGAATACCTTCTTATTTGCGCGCAGGAACCTGATCAGGGCCTCCTCCTGCTCAGGCTCGAGGTTGGCGCCTATGGTGAAAGTGGCACTGGAGGACCCGTCCTCGTCGATAGGTATCTGCTTGGTTTCTGCCTTGTCCTGGGTGAACAACTGTTCTTCTTGGCTGGCGCAGCCCCCTTGGGCTCGGGGGTCCCTGCGTCGGCGGGCTGTGCCGATGCCGCCGTCTTGAAGGCGAGCTTGAGTACCCGCAGGGCGCCCCCGGTGTCCCCGTGCACGGTGAGGACACCGCTGCTCCCGGGCATCTTCATGAGGTTATACGCCGGGTGCGTGGCGGCCATGAACTCGGCCAGCGCTGGGTAGCCGAGGATGGCGTTGTAAGGAAGGACGATGGGGGCGATGTCGAAGTCGACCATCTCCGTGCGGAAGTTGTTGTAGGTGCCGAAGATTACTGGGAGCCGGATCTGTCCCAAGGAGCTGGATGACCCGCCCCCAATGCCCAAGAAAGACCGACTGGGTTGCAGCCGCTCCAGGGTATGCAGAGGAGATTGAAGGTCTCAATCGAAAGCACACCGAGGCCCGCGCCGCCGTCGACGAGGGTTCTGGTGACGTCCACCTGGCAGATGGTGGGGGTGCACAACATGGGGAGCGCGCCCGAGCCGGCCAAGTTGGCGGGGTGGTCCTCCAAGCTGAAGGTCAGACCGACCTCGCGCGCCACCTGGTCCGAGGGATCCCCCTGCCGTGCGGAAACGGCGTTGACCCGGCGGACAAATGGCTTGACGTGGTGACTTGTGGGCGGCGCCCGCGAGCCGCCCAGGAGGGCCGCGACGACCGGAGGTGTTGATGTAGCGGTGCGGTCACCTTGTCGCATAGGCAGATGCTGGGATGGCGCTTGCTGCTCGTTCCCCGCCGGGCCGGTGGCGGCGTTGACGGCGGGCGACGGGGAACGACAAGGACGCCCACCGACGGGAGCCGTCTGGGCGACGCGGGAAGCGATGGCGGCCCGGCGCTCGGCACGGGCCCGACGAGCGTCAGACATGAACGCGACGGTCGGAGGAGAGCGGAGCGGTGGAAGATAAATTCCGGCGCACCCCTACCTGGCGCGCCAAATGTCGGATTTCGGGTTCCGGCAGACCCTTAAGGTTTGAACTCTGGGGTGCGCGCGGAGATTATGCCCTCTACCTCTCCGTCTCGCAAAGATCTAACTACTGAAAGAACAACACAAGAGACACAGGGTTTATACTAGTTCGGGCCACCATTGTGGTGTAATACCATACTCTAGTTTGTGGTGGGTGGATTGCCTCTTGGGATGATGATGATGAACAGTACAAGGAAGGACAGCCTCGCGAGGGTCTGTTCTTGGCTAGGGGGATGAACTGCTAGGAGGAGTTCAGCCGCCCTCCTCTCTCTCTCTCTGCTGCCTGAGTCTTTCTAACTGGTTTCTCGATGATCTCTCGATGCCACTACCCTGGGGGTGGCTAGTCCTATTTATAGGAAAAGGCCCTAGGCCTCTTCCCAAATATTGAGCGGGAAGGGCGCCAACAATTGGTCAATTCGAAGGGGAACATCTGGTACACTTATCCTGACTAAAGTTGGTCCTCACCTGCCAAAGGCCCTGTGGTGACGCCGTTCTGGGCTCCACAATGACCTCCTTCCCACCGTTGGACTGGTCTTGGTCTCGTTGCACCGAAATGGATGCCTTTGCTTGATCCTCTCGCCTGCGCTTTCCCCCTTTGCACCAAAGAGGAAAGGGAGACACTGCGCGGACTGGCGCCCGCCTGGCACCCTTGGTCGTCATGGCTTGCGTCATGGGCACCTCGCGAGGTACCCCGCCTTGATCTCTCCACCTCCTCGTGAGCCAGCCTGATGAGGTTGTGCCTGAGGAAGCGCCGTGTCGTCCGCCCCGCGAGGCTTGGCCCCTCGCGAGGGTCTTGGGTCTTGTGTTGATGAAGATGGGCCATGCTGGGCCCCCTTTCGAGCCACGCCGCAGGCCACAGGCAGGCAAGTCTGGGGACCCCCGTTCCCAGAACGCCGACACCACCAATATGTTACTAAGCTCGAGATCAACCTTGCTTTTCAGGGCAAGATGATATGATCAAAAGAGTGAGAGATTGACACAATCCTAACTCATTGATCGAAGAGTGCACCAGAAATAAGGACTAGGTAGCACGTTCCATCTTAGGATGATGATTTAATAACCAACACGCTAAGCGTGAGAATATTGTCCATTTACTACCAAGCAACTAGTTGCTAGGAGTATTGATTTCACACATCATGGTTCACTTGTCGGCACTCCGGTTGTGACAACACGGGACCGAGGAATGAAAAATGATGGCAAGAAGTATCACTACATCAATAATTCATGAGAGATGCTGCAATTCTCATGGCAATCCTGACATAAAGGGGGCAACACTCCAAGGTAGAACAGAACAAAAGCTGGATTGGCATTTTGATCTGCGGAATACAACTGCTTTGACCCAATCCTAGAAATGGATGAGGTACTAGAGTTTGTTTCTCCTAGTCTTTCCGGAATAGAATGGTTTGATGGACCACAAGAATGATAGGCACCGATGAACGAATGCACACATACTCTTGAGTATCAAATGATAGACGGGGAACAGAGTACAACTAAAGAGAACAACTCAAGGAACATATAACTTTCTGAGTTGTGGAATCATGGGTTAGTATGTTAAACAAGTTCAACAAATTTCTTTCGGATAACCCATGCAGAATGATAGAACTGGCGGAGTCACAATATGAATGGAGTACTCCTCAAGAGCACCCTGGTTGTGATCTTTTGGTTCAACGAACATCTGCCTTAATGGTTGATGGTATTTGGAAGAAGGAAATACCACGGACCTCGAGGACTATCGCAAAGGTTACTAATATCCTAAAGGTACGAGCAACACTATCGACACGAGGTAAGTAGAGTGAATCTTGGGTCAAGAACCCAAGAGTAGAATACCTACTACTAAATGGCATCACGGGATGCTTTCGAGAATGGTGGCCAGAATCATCACACCGGGAACACAAGGCATTACTAGATTACTAGGTGACTCCCTGAGACACCTGGGGTCATAATAATAGCTCCAACATATATGTAGAGGTAATAGAGTACCTCAACTCACCGATTAGTGTGCTTATTCTGACACAAAAGACATCGGGAACGAAAAGAGAGGATTTGCAAATGCATCAGACTATTTAGAAACTTGGGATGACTCGGACAACATAACGGCTGTAACTGCTCAAAAAGATTTGAGACATCCTGCAAAACAGTGGCATGACCACTTAGCATCACAATATCAAGGTTCTGAGGCCAGCTATGAACACACAGAAGTAGTAGAAACTGAACTGAGACTTGAATCCAACAATCCTATAAGTCTATGGATTAGTAACACGTCATCCTGATAGATAGATGAGAAGGCCTAGTTCTTAATCCCCGTAGAAGAGAAGAGGTTGACTCAGATCAGAAGGCATAAGGTAAAGGAGCAAAAGAGCCTTACGTTGCCTTCCACAATCAATTCCCTTATATAACTAAAGCATTTCTAAACTCAACTTCGACCAGTTTGGCTTGGTAATCCTACAAGCAGTCAGGCTATGATACCAACGCTGTCAGGACCCCGATCCTAAGTCACACCGATCTAGCATGTAACACATCATATCACTTTGCGGCCTCACGCACGGTATTCCCACGGGTGCCTACCTGGACCGGGACCGTTTGCGCCTTTTGGCTCACGTATATGATAGTGTCGCTAGCATCCATATGACAGAGAACCCGGGCCGACATGGCTAGTCGTGAACCCAAAGTGGCACTAACCCATGGGGACAGGCATACATGAATCAACTTCGAGCATGTCGGTCAACAACGAGTGAATCCGGGCTGTAGCACTGGGCTAACAGGATTCCAGTAACCCGGGCTGTAGCAGGCTAGGCAGGACTCCGGATGTCACCGTGTGACATTTCCCCGAAGGGACAGACACAGGAACGAAGTGAAACATGTGCCGGCCAGTTAAGTGTCCTGAGCAGTAGTGCTGGGCTAGCAGGACTCTGGTGAACCGGGCTGTAGCGGACTACTATGGCTCAAGGAAAGTACTAGACTACATTTCCCCATAAGAGAGGCTGCCAAGGATAAACAACTAGATTGTCGGATCCCACACATACCAAGCATTTCAGTCATACACACAATATGTTCGATATGTGTAAATACAACATGGCATCACAACATAACTCTACGACTCAAGTATTTATTCATTAGGCTCCGAGGAGCAAGAAATTACAATCACGGGTCTCATGACCCAACATTCAGAGCATACAAGTCAAAGCACATGCGAAAGCTTAACATGTCTGAGTACAGACATCTACAAATGAAAAAGGCTGAGAAGCCTGACTATCCACCAGATCCTGCCGAGGGCATAAGATCGTAGCTGAGGTATCAAGCTAAACGTCGAAGTCCATACGGAACTACTAGCGAGACTGGCGTCTCTCTGCAAAAACATAAAATAGGCAAACGTGAGTACAAATATACCCAGCAAGACTTACATCAGAACTAGCTACAGATGCATCATTATCAATAAAGGGGGTGGTGGAGTTTGACTGCAGCAAGCCAGCTTTGACTCAGTGGCTAACCTGAACTATGAGTGCAAGTAACTCTTTTTAGGTGGCGCACACGAGTCCACATATTCACCATATCAATACACCACTATGGATCCACTTCCGTCTCCCTACGAGAAGGCCATCCATAGCACTCACGCTTATCTTGCGCATTTTAGAGTATCCACTTTCACTTGTCTATGAACTATTATAGGCAACCCAGAAGTCCATTACCGCGGACACGGCTATTTGAATAGATGATATTAACCATGCAGGGGTGTACTTCTTCACACACGCTCTCGCCACTTACCACCATGTACACATCGTGTATCTCGGCAACCTTCAAGTGGAAGCCTGGCGAGGGAGTCGGCCACGACCTGACTAACCACACAAGTCTCTAGTCCAGGTTTATCGCCTATTTGGGTTCCATCCGCGAGGAGATCCGGCCGGAGTTTCGCTCACAACCCCAAACGATGTGTGCAGGGTTCCCGAGACACCAAACGGGCGCCCGGTACACCGTGCCATGTGCCTACCGCAACACAGCCCACCCCTCAGGTCAGCGCTGCATACGGCCCCCCAGCATACTACAAACACCAGAAACTACTTGCAACTCCTGGACAGAGGACAAGGGCAGTTAATAAGTCGAGAGGGTCCATTGGTTTCGGGCCCAATGCATGGTAGTAACTGTTTCATGGATCACAAACACAGAAGTCAGTTCCTGAGGACGGCTTCAATGAGACAACCCACCATGTACTCCTACATGGCCTCTCACCACTACCTTTACCAAATCGTGTTCACACATTTAGCTCACACACAGTAGGACAAGTTCAGACACCTCCGATTCATTCCCGATGAATCAGACCTGACTCAACTCTAAGCAGTAGCAGGCATGACAAACAAGCATGAATGAGTAGGCACATCAGGGCTCAAACAACTCCTACTCATGCTAGTGGGTTTCATCTATTTACTGTGGCAATGACAGGTCATGCAAAGGATAAAGGGGTTTAGCTACCGCAGCAAGTAACAGATGAATCGTTGTTGTCCTAATGCTGTAAAAGAGAGCAGGAGCGAGAGAGTGGGATTGTATCGGAATGAACAAGGGGGTTTGCTTGCCTGGCACTTCTGAAGATATTATAGCTCTTCATCGGTGTCATCGATCTCATCGTCGAAACCACGTCTATCGAGAGGGGACAAATACCGGCAACAAAGAAGGAAAACACAATCAATGCAAGTCACAATATGATGCATGATCATGACATGTCAATATGAATGTGTTTTGACTAATGCATACTAGGACAGGTTGATTTGAATCCATTTGAATCAAAGATTCAAATGTAAGCTCATGTATATAGTCATAATGGTGCATTATCTTGTTTCATTTAAACAGCAAGGTTATTGTGTTATAACATGCATGAAACGAGTACAGATGGATAGATTGGATTTTTTTGATCATTTTTCATATATATAACTTATTTGATTTGGAGTTACAGTTGAATTTCTATGATTTTTAGAAGTTAGCACTATTTTCTGAAATTACCTGAAAAAGAATAAATCTAGAAAAACCTATTACTGCGTCAGCATTGCGTCATGCTGACCTCAGCAGGTCAACTGGGCGCCTCCAGGTCAAACCTGACCGGTAGGGCCCAGTAATCAGTGACATATAGTCAGCTACAGAGGCTGACATGTGGGACCCGGTCAAAGCTGACGTGGCCAAGTCAAAGTTGACAAGCGGGGCCCACTGAAATTAGTGCTAATCTAACAAAGAGTTAAACTAATTATTTTAGGCACTGGGCCCACATGTAAGTGGGTCAAAAAGTTAATTAGTGGGTGATTAGTGCTAACTAGGTGGCCACGTCGACACTCGCCGGAGTCTCGCCGGTGGTGACCTCGAACCGTTGCGGGGTTCGCTCGGAACTTGCCAGAGGCGACGGATCGACGCGCCAGGGGCACCAGAGGATAGTCCGTGCCCGTGCGCATCTAGGGGGACCAATGGGAGGTGTGGGGGTGGCTGGAGTTCGCCGGAGTGGAACCCGCGGCGGCAGCCAGAGTTCGATTCTGGTGCGGGTTAGCGCTGCGGTGTGCTAACGAGTGAGGAGATGGGCTAGCGGAGCGCTACGCGATGCGGGGAGCAGGTTAGGCGCGCCGGGGTGACCTAATGGTCACCGGAGCTACGCTGACAACGAGCTCAGGCGGCGGTGTGCTACGGCCAGCTATGAAACGACGACTACGGCAAGCGGCAAGCCACGGGGTTACGGGCAAAACGTGCAGGAGCTCACGTTGGTTCGGTTGAGGTAGACGACGAGCTCGGGGAGGCGGAGACGGCAGCGAATCGGCGCGTGTGGCTTCCGGCGACCGAGGAGGAAGAAGACGAGGCAGCCGGCGATGCAGGCCATCCCAGCGCTCGGGGCCAGGGTGGGGTGGAGCGGTGGACGATGCCGGAGGCCGTGGAAAGCGCGGGGAGGCGAGGGGAGCACGGTGGCCGTGGCAAACGGCGCCGGCGACGACGGGCTTCGCTCGGGTGTGCTCGGGAGAGGAAGCAGAGAAGGGGGAAAGGGTCCTGGGAGAGAGGGGAGAGGTGCAGGGGGTCGAGGGCGTCTCCGTGGCGTCGTCTAGGCGCACTGGGAAGGAGTCAGGCAGGCAGGGAGGGAGGAGGTGGCCGGCACGGGGCGGGCACGCGCCTCCGTCCTCCTGGCAGGGGAGGAAGATGACAGGGAGGAGGCGGTGGTGGGCTAGGCCAGCCAGCTGCAGTGCTGGGCCGGTTGGTGGCGCCAGGTAAGGCCGAGGTAACTTTCTCTCTCTCTCTCTCTCTCTGTTATTTAGTTTCTGTTTTCTATTTTTATGTAGTTGTTTTGACTTAATTAAAATTCTAAGTCATTTTCAAAAACCCTGAAAATAATTGTGGGCTCCGCCTGGAATATTTCCAACAGCCCTCACTTAAGTTCAGAATTATTTGGACATTAAAAATATTATATCGCATTTAATTGTCCAAATTCAAATACGTATGAATTAACTCCAAAATCCAGAAATGTCCTAGAAATATGTGCATCATTTTTGGCAGAGGTTCCAGACCAATTCAAAAATGATGGACATTTATGAAGGGCATTTTGGGTTCATTGAAATATTTTTTTATTTTGATCCTAGTTGAAGTTATTATCTGCTAGGGCTTGAACAATCCCCAATTCAAATTTCAAACAAATATAGACATGATACATGGATGCTTATGCAACTAGTTGCAATCAGGTTCTAGGGCTGTGACAGCGCGAGCACGCCCCCATGCTTCAGGACCTCTGGAACAGGGCTAACACTGCCCCGGGCTTCATCTGCGATGAGAAAGCTCCACCCTGTTGGGTAACGTAGTAATTTCAAAAAATTTCCTACGCACACGCAAGATCATGGTGATGCATAGCAACGAGAGGGGAGAGTGTTGTCTATGTACCCTCGTAGACCGAAGCGGAAGCGTTGACACAACGTAGAGGAAGTAGTCGTACGTTCTCCTCGCGATCCAACCGATCACAGCACCGTTACTCCGGCACCTCCGAGTTCTTGGCACACGTTCAGCTCGATGACGATCCCCGGGCTCCGATCCAGCAAAGCGTCGAGGAAGAGTTTCGTCAGCACGACAGCGTGGTGACGATCTTGATGTGTTACCGGCGCAGGGCTTCGCCTAAGCACTGCAACGATATGATCGAGGTGGAATTTGGTGGAAGGGGGCACCGCACACGGCTAAGGAAAGATCTCAATGATCAATTGTGTGTTTCTGGGGTGCCCCCTGCCCCCGTATATAAAGGAGCCAAGGGGGAGGGGCTGGCCGGCCAAGCCTGGCGCGCCAGAGAGTCCTACTCCCTCTGGGAGTAGGATTCCCCCCCCCCCCCAATCCTAGTTGGACTAGGATTCTCCAAGGGGGAGAGAGAGAGAGAGGGGGCGCCCACCTCTCCTAGTCCTAATAGGACTAGGGGAAGGGGGGAGGCGCGCAGCCCATGAGGGCAGCCCTCTCACCTCTCCTCCAAGGCCCATGTTGGCCCATTATGCCCCTGGGGGGTTCCGGTAACCCTCCCGGTATTCCGGTAAAATCCTGATTTCACCTGGAATGCATCCGATGTCCAAACATAGGCTTCCAAAATATAATTCTTTATGTCTCGACCATTTCGAGACTCCTCGTCACGTCCGTGATCACATCCGGGACTCCGAACTCCTTTGGTACATCAAAATGCATAAACTCATAATAACTGTCATCGTAACGTTAAGCGTGCGGACCCTACGGTTCGAGAACAATGTAGACATGACCGAGACACGTCT
Source organism: Aegilops umbellulata (assembly GCA_032464435.1). NCBI lineage: Eukaryota > Viridiplantae > Streptophyta > Magnoliopsida > Poales > Poaceae > Aegilops > Aegilops umbellulata. Next base: position 156,345,555 of record CP136056.1, read on the forward strand.
CCGGTCAATAACCAATAGCGGGACCTGGATGCCCATATTGGCTCCTACATATTCTACGAAGATCTTTATCGGTCAGACCGCATAACAACATACGTTGTTCCCTTTGTCATCGGTATGTTACTTGCCCGAGATTCGATCGTCGGTATCCAATACCTAGTTCAATCTCGTTACCGGCAAGTCTCTTTACTCGTTCTGTAATACATCATCTCGCAACTAACTCATTGGTTGCAATGCTTGCAAGGCTTTATGTGATGTGCATTACCGAGAAGGCCCTGAGATACCTCTCCGACAATCGGAGTGACAAATCCTAATCTCGAAATACGCCAACCCAATATGTACCTTCGGAGACACCTGTAGAGCACCTTTATAATCACCCAGTTACGTTGTGACGTTTGGTAGCACACAAAGTGTTCCTACGGTAAATGGGAGTTGCATAATCTCATAGTTAAAGGAACATGTATAAGTCATGGATAACAGCAATAGCAACATACTAAACGATCGGGTGCTATGCTAATGGAATGGGTCATGTCAATCAGATCATTCAACTAATGATGTGATCTCGTTAATCAAATAACAACTCTTTGTTCATGGCTAGGAAACATAACCATCTTTGATTAATGAGCTAGTCAAGTAGAGGCATACTAGTGACACTCTGTTTGTCTATGTATTCACACATGTATTATGTTTCCAGTTAATACAATTCTAGCATGAATAATAAACATTTATCATGATATAAGGAAATAAATAATAACTTTATTATTGCCTCTAGGGCATATTTTCTTCACACCCCCTCACTCGAATGACTACGCCAGCCACCTGATCTTCTTCACCAGCATGGTGACGAGCCTAGAAGCCTGGTCTGATAGGGCTCGCCAGCTCGTGGAAGAGAGAAGTCGGGGCCTGCTCGGGCGCGCGTTCTCCCGCGTCTTCAGCCATCTCCGGAACACCTTCCCCGACTTCGACTTCGACGCCGCCATTGCCCCCGTGCCTCAGGCCGTCCAGAGCGACCTGGCACGGTGGGCGGAGGACAACGTGGATGCGCTGGTCAGAGCCTTTGCCTCCGATGACGACGCGGTGGTGGTCGTCGCGGATGAAGGCAACATGGTCGACGATGGCGACGGAGGCGTCGCCGAAGGCGATGATGGTGACGGTGAAGACGACGACGATGCGAGTGACGCGTCTGAGGGCGATGTAGCGAGTGACATATCTGGCTGATCCCATGTTCTTTCACTGTTTTATCCTATACTAAAAAACTTGGCATGGCGCCTAAAGATTGTGAGACCATTTTGAGAGGGGGAGCCCCTCGTGCAAGCAGACCGACGCCTTTATTCTTTTGTGTCGAGCTGAATGTGTACCTCTATGAATTCATGTGCCTGGCAGCGGGTTTGCCGCATCGGCTTGTCTTGGTCGTGGTGCGCCTCGAATGGGATCGTGAGGTCTTGAGCTCCTGAGGAATTCCTGAAGGGCTCGCAGACCCACCCGAGTGGGCCTCGCGAGGATCAGATGCCAATAATGGTGTCGGCGCGTGTGCTACGCGTGCTGCGCCCAGCCTCGCTCGCGAGGGGCCCATGAGGGGGAGGCGACGATTGTGTGCTTCATGACAAAGCAAGAGCCGGACGGCAATAAATCGCTCAAATGAGAAAAGGTACCCCCCGCGTGCATCAAAGAAAACTCAACTTCAGCTTAAATCCAAAACCAGAAAGCAAGGCTAGAGAAGAAGAGATCTGAAGCAAATGGTCGCGTCTGGCGCCTAGTCTAGTCTTCTGGTCTTCGAGTCTTCTCACCAACGCGGAGCTAAGTGCTGCCACTAGGCGTGGGAGGGAGCCCCAGGGCGTGAGGATGGCACCCGTGAGACTCCGGGGCATGTACAGCCCCACTCATTATTGCGTGAGAGTGTCACGGGCGGCGAGCTTCACAGGCACTGGGCCTTCTTCATAGGAACCAGCCTTGCTTCATATCGCCAGACGAGGGCCCCGCCTTGCGCCACCCTCGACCGCCTTGGAGCCGACCGACAACCTGGACGACACAAAGGGGGGAAAGGGGACGCCATCGGTGCCCTCGGCGACCACGAGTCCTCTGCCGGGGGAAGGCTCCCCAACACCTCCCCGGCAGAGGGCCTACCTCCGGGCGTTGCCTGGCTTCTCGCGACATGGGGAGGGGCCTTGCTCCTGGCCCCCTCCTGCGGCCCCCAGCTTGCTTTGTAACATCCCAAATTTTCAATTTGGAATGTTATACATTAGATCATCATTGCATACCATATTTTATTTGCTTTAGGTTTCGATCCTAGAAATTCTACGCAACTAAAGGACCCACGGAGAGAGTTGGGGATTTCGTTATTTTCATATTTGAGTTTTCTCAAATTTTGAGAATAGGATCATTTGATTTTAATTATTTTATCGTCAATTATTTCTATTACAAAAATATGAGAGAGGGAATAAAATGACTTTCCCAAGATAAAGAAATATTGGGGATTTAATAATAAAATCAAATAAGATTTTATTTCAGAGTTTTTCGCTATTTTATTTGAATTCAGGGAAAAAAATATGCGTTCTTCAAAATTGCATTTAGGCCCCAAATAAATGTTCACTTTGTCCGGCTTGATTTTAGAAGTCGGGGAAAATTTATTTCAGGATTTTTGGAGTCCGTTTAGTATTTCATTTTATATTTCTTCTGCGTGTAATTATTTTTAAAAAAAAGAGGGCAACCGAACTACGGGCCATGTTCGACCGGGACTCCGGCCCGCCAAGGCTTTATAAGCCGGGGCAGCCCAGCCCGGAGCCAAACCCTAGCCACCGCCTGCCTCGTGCCCCACGCCGGCCGCCGCCGCCGCCCGCGTCGCCCCGCGCCGCTGCCGCCGACGCCGCCGCCTCGCTGGACGCCGCCGCCGCTGACCCGCCGCCCGAGGATCGCCTCGCCTCGAAATCCGCACCGTCATTCTTTTTCGAAAAACCGTTCGGTTTTCCGTCGGTTTTTCTGCCTTTTTTTAGTTTTCGTTTTTATTTAGATCAGTTTTTCGGTTTAGGTTAAATAGCGAGCATTCGCTCGTTCATTCGTTTTAACGAACGTATTCGTAGATTGGATCTGGATAACGAACGTTCGTTCATTAATCCATTCGTCGTTTTTCTTTTTCTCGGATTTTCCGTGGTTATTTTCTGATCGCGATTTCTCATCCGATTTTCGTTTTAGTATAACTTTTCGCTCGTTTATCAGAATCAGGCGATTCAAGCGCTTTGAGTTTCATCTCGAAACCCTCTATCCGTTTTACCAACTTAAACAAGTTTTTGCTTCTGTAAAATTTGACTTAGATCCAGATTAGTAGAACAAAGTTGTTTTCTTTCGTCGTTTGACTTTCGTTGTTTCGTTCGATTTGATTCTTTTTGCAAAGCGGAGTTCTTAAGTTGAACTTTCTGGTTAGATCTCTTATTTGAGTTTTACCTATGCATTAGATTGAGTACTTATTGTATGCTTGTTTGTTTGTCTGCGATAGAATACCCGGAGTGCACCGCCTGTTACTTCGAATCTCTAGGTTTTGCGAATCATCAACAAGGCAAGTAACACTTTGATCATACCTTTTCTACTACCCAGTTTTATTGCATTAGATCAATCCTCAAACATTGCATGATTAGGATCTAATTAAATTATGGGATGGGAAGTAGATGAGGTAGTACCTATTACCTGTTTTATTATCAACCTTTGGGAGTTACTTCTACGTTTGCTTATTATGCCATGCTATGCTAGTAGACGTGGATTGGGTGAGTGATATCCATGACAGATGTGAGTTTGTTAAATTAATGGTTTATCTAAGGTGGCAACTTAAACACACATCTGGGTGGATTGAGGTACATGGGTATTCCAGGATTGCCTGTTGTTTTACTTTATGGACCGCCACCCAGGCTCAAAGGGATCATGAGACTATTCAAACTAGAAACTTCCGTGTGCAGCCACAAGCCATTATGGGCTCTGGCATAGTTGATTAAGTCGTGCGAACTCTTACAGGGTAGACTAGCAGATGTAGGGGAAAGGAGGTGTACCGGTCTATCCATCGTAAGGTGCTAGCGCTTCTGAAAGACTATGTCTCGGTCATCCGTTTCTCAAACACCATAGCCATATTTCAACATTGCTCTATAGTGTGAATTTGCCAGTACATTCAATGTACTGACCCTTTGTGGCTGCAACGTCTCATGTTGCAGGATTATCTTACGACGAGTAAGTGATACGTTAGGGTTATGATTTCTACACTCAACTTTGTCGTTGGTGTTGATGGGAATCCACAACCTTGTTACTTCCGCTATATTTGGATTGAGGTAATAGTATTTACGTTACTTTATACATGTGATTTACCTCTGTTATAAATCCTTCGAGTACTGTGTGTGTCAGCATACCGATCCAGGGATGACACTTAAGCACAGAGACTTGATCCATTCGGGTCGGGTCGCTACAAGATGGTATCGGAGCACATGTTGACTGTAGGATGTGACCCTAGAAACTGGCAAGCCCATAAGAAGGATTTTTTGTAAAACTTTCTTTTTCAAAAAGATCTTTTACCTCTCTTCTCTTCTGAGCTTATTCAAATATTCCCTTTTAGTGAGACCATACCCCTTTTCCCTTTTGACCACTCAAAGATTCGACTGATGAGACCACTCCAAGAAGTACAAGATATCGGACAACTAAGACCATTCGGAATGAAGAGGATTTTACCATACATTATGATAATGGAAACTACAATGGTTGAAGACTCCGAAGACTAGAAGAATTGGAAGGCTCTGAAAGAATTCCCAGATTTGAATGACCTAGGAAGGCTACCCTTATGGAACTTGGCAGACTATGGAAGTTGTCAATACCCGAGATCAAGGTGTGTTGGAGAAAGACCGAAACACGGAGAGTTAATTAAAAACTCAGAGTTTTGTCAAGAAAACCCTAAGACAGGAGATATCAACTACGGACTGATAGCTCATGGAAATGACAAGAGCAGAAACACGGTTATCCGTGATGTCATCGCCCGCTTATGCTATTGTCACTGTGCTGAGTTAAGCATGCATATGCATGGAAGGATTGGATGGTAGAAGGTTGATGGAGCATCTATCAACAAGATGAAGTTTTAACCTTAGCTGGTGTATTGCCAGGATCTGGAGTGTTACATCAAGAAGTTAAGATGGGCCTACAAGAAACAGTATTTGATAAGGAAGCTTTTCGTGAAGAACTCAGGACCCAGAAGCTGAAAGTAGCCAAGCTAGAGGAGCAAAACCTTGAGACATCAAAGATTCGTCAGGAACTGAAGGACAGTAGGACCATGGTTCATACCAAGGATGTTGAAACCCAGAAGTTTGGAATGCAACTCCAGAAATATTAAAGGACGTCACGAGAAATTTCACGTCAACAGAGATGATCTAGCAAAAGAACTTGAGAAGGACAAGCATGATCGGAAGAAGCCATTGGAGGCATGAGCAATACTTGAAGAGTTTGATGACTTTGAAGATTTATTAACCTTTAGAAGACCCAACCCCTGTTATGTACCTACGTTTGATGCGACGTTTGTGAGCTGTCATTTGTTTGATGTTTTTCCTGACAGCCACAAATAAAATCTGTCTTTTCAAAACCTTTTTTGTACTGTGTGCATATCTCTCAATCTCTCTTATCTCACCCCAAAACTCATGGATGAATGGAGATGAGCTTGTATTTTTTGGACCGATGAGTCAATTGGAGACAGACCGATGGATTTATGATGAGGACATCAATACCATTGTTACACCCACAGGCCCTACTGTTACATATGATGGACCAATTACTAGAGCTCGCGCACGCCAATTAAATTACCAGGTACTTTCGTTTCTTGGTAATGATTCTAATGTTCATGAGAATATGATGCTGCCTAAATTGGATACATTTGTTTTGCTTACAAATGAAGGGCCTAGCTTGGAGAAGGATGAACATTGGAGCAAGTACAAGCGTGGAGTTGATGGCATGCGCAAGGGGGACAAGAACGGAGTCACAAGTGATGATTTCAGGACTCTGAAGCCACCATAAGGAGTGAATGAAGCCTTGGACGAAATATACAAGATGCCACTTCATAAATTTCGTCCATAGGCTATTCTAGGTGCTGCGTCACCTTATTATTGGGCCAGGCCCATGTAATTTCGAAATACTTAAGTATAGGCTGTTTTTAGAGTCCGTATGTGTGGGGAAACAAGAGTTAGGGTTGGTTTCGGACCCCTTCCTCAAGGGCCACGAAATTCCCCCCTCTTCCTCCATATATACAGCCCTTAGGGCGTCGTTTAGACTTTGGGTTTTGCTTATGATGAGGACATGACTACCTTGGATACGACCAAAAATATTGCATACATGCATATTTGTCAGGTGATTTCTAGTGCAAACTATTCAATAATCTATTTTTGTTATCCAGAACAAAAATACTTCACACACTTTTGTGTTTTGTCTAATTGCAGGTGTATGGGACATTTGTACAACACACATATGAAGATAAGGGAGAAAGAGATGTTTACTTGCTGTTCAAAAAGTTCTTTCACGTCACTTTTGGTCCAAGAGAAGATAGAGTCCAAGTCTCTCACGTTCTGGATTCAGATTCGGACTGCACAGACATACCTGACTCAAAACGGCAATAACTTTTTCATACGGACTCCGAATTGGGTGATTCTTTATTTTTTGGAAACTAGATTTCGTCCTCTTTCCACTCCAATTGGAATCACATTTAAATTCGTCCGGAGCATTGAGATATGGACGAAACAATCTGACGCTGCAGCAGAATCCGAATCAAACAACAAGTCCAAAGGTGTTGCACCACCTCCACTTGGGCCCATGAGCCTTGTACGACCTAGGGTTAGTTCTAGGCTGCCTTGGGACGTCCTCCCACCTCCTTGGCCGCCACCCCTTGCTCCTATATAAGTAGATCCATCTAGTAGCTTTTTCCTTGGGATTTGTTTAGTTAAAAGTTAGCCATTGCAACTTCGTGTACTTCGTTTGTGTCCAACGACCAGACCAAGACCGCTTACGGATCCCCACCATTATCAATACTTCATCTATATTTGCAATATTCAGATTGCTTTATCATATTCTTGCTTGTCCTTCGATTGCTTGCAGGAATAGACCTTCGTGGTCAGGTTGATTGTGCTCCGGCGTGGTCGATAACCTCTCGGAGTTGGTTTAGCGATTGCTAAGGCGCGACGTCGTGCACGTTTGTAGTCGGATCGTCAAAGTCGGCTCCATCAAATCGATAGTTATCATCTTATCGAAAGATCGGGACACCCCGCCTCTATCAAGTGGTATCAGTTTTCAGGTTGCTCGGTGAGAATTTCCAGTTTTCCCTAGATTAGATCTATTTTTCTTACCTATTGTCCAAGAAAAAGCCACAAAAAAAGTTAGATCTATTCATCCTTTTGTCCAAGCCAGTCTGAGCCTTTGCAATTTTCTTTTCATTGTTTGCATTATTGAATTATCGGTTGCATCGTCGTGTCGAGTTGCTGGTCTTAGTGTCTAGTCCTTTAGAGTTTCGAGTTCTGTTCACAGTTTGTCACGCCACAACCGCACCATCTTCATTGTCGTTGCCATATACCACCACCGCGTCATTATTGTATCCGCTGTCCACCACCGCCATCCATCAATTTCCACCACGTACTCCCCATCATTCATTGTCATAATCATACTTGAGCTCGTTCGCGTCATCTCTAGATCCAATCTGCATCTTATCTAGCTTGTTTGTGAAAAAAAAAAGAGAAAGAAAAAAAAAGAAAAAAAAAAGTGAGAGAAAAAAAAGAAAAAAAAGGAAAAAAAGAGAAAAAAAAGTGAAAAAAATTCCGTGAAAAAAAGGAGAAAAAAAGATATTCAGAGTGTGCTCCGCCTTTGTTACGCGTCGCGCCGTGATTTTTTTAGTGTTCTAGGCTCGCGTCTCTAGCACGGTCTAGCCTAGGACCAGCACAGTACCGTCGTTGAGCGTTTATTCAACATTGCATCTTTGAATTGATTATTGCTAATCTTTTGCTACCATATATAGCCAACCCAGCTCCACATATTTTTACACCGTGTATACATACATTCATCTGGCAATCGCTTTACCCAACTTTTGGAGTTACTTGACACCGCTGGTTGCCGATCGCCGCCTGCTGCATGGTAAGAACTTGTAAGACATTGATATGTGCTTTACTGTGAGCGTTTTACCACCACATCCTAGTAGTTATAGGAACATTATTTTTGTTTCTTGTTTCTACTAATCATGCCAGGATCTAGACTCAATTCATGGGCTTTGTCGATCGCGGGAGACGTGCCACCACCTTTGCAAATACAACAACCGTCACGAGAGGTGCACAAACATCCAAATGCACATGATCAGGTTAATGTATCTATACCACCATTTAATGGCCGTTTTAGACCTGCTTTATATATTGAATGGGAGTTCAACATAAAAAATATATTTGCTTCCCATAATTTTGATGAACATAAAAAGATTAAGGTTGCAGTTGGTTCTTTCACTGGTTATGCTTTGGTTTGGTGGACTGAATATTGTCGGTTACACCCTGATTATATACCTACTACTTGGGATGATTTGAAACTTGCCATGCGACATACTTTCGTCCCCGCTTACTATACTCGTGACATGATTAAGAAGTTGCAACATTTAAAACAAGGTAGTGACACTGTAACAAAATATTATGATGATTTACAAACTACCTTGTTGCATTCCTCTTTAGAAGAAAGTGAAGGTGATTTTATGGATAGATTTTGGGGAGGATTAAACCGTGATATTCAAGAGATATTAATTCATGAAGAGTGTTATCCTATGGACCATTTGTTTCGCCTTGCTTGCAAAGCTGAACAGGAAATAAAACGACGTATTGCTCACGAGGAGAACAAGCGCACGGTGCATATTCCAAGAGTTGATATGATTGTTCCTTCAACTACTACGCATACTATGCCATCCACATCCGTTGTTGTGAGGACTACATCACCTCCACCATGTGACACATCGCCCCCGAGAGTGGCTACACCATCTGAGTTGATCATAAGAGGTAATGAGAAAGGTACTGATCTTCCATCTCTACATGAGAATGATGAATGCCTTGTCAATTTGAATGCACCATCTGATGAGCTACCCACTACTTTGATCACACTACCTATTTTAGAGGACTATGTTGACAATTTGACTTTGCCATGTGATCAAACAACTGAAATACCAACAATTTTGAGTGCACCCATTGAATTAACTGTTGATGCAAAAGAACCAATGTTTAATCATTTTGATATGACCTCTAATCTTGGTGATGATTCTGTGTCCAATGACTTATTGCATGTTTGCTTATTTAAGCATGTTGTAGCATGTAAATTTGACGCAAGTAAGGTTTATTCACCAATGTTGGGATGGTTTAATGATGTACATTGTCAACCTTTTAAAATGAATAAGAGCTTCGATTATATGTGCAAACTGAGTTGCAATATTTTCATGTCTTCTACTTCTTGTGATAATATTTTGGCTTTAGATTTTATGAATTATGAAGGTTACTCATGTATACATGTGCCATATGTGCAAAAACTAAGGAAAGTAAAAATGGATGACATATACATATACAACATGTACACATTGTCTTTTTTGTTAGCCACATTTCAGATTAAGCAACGCCGAGGACGGCTTTGTTTTCAAGAAGGGGAGGATGATGAGGACATGACTACCTTGGATACGACCAAAAATATTGCATACATGCATATTTGTCAGGTGATTTCTAGTGCAAACTATTCAATAATCTATTTTTGTTATCCAGAACAAAAATACTTCACACACTTTTGTGTTTTGTCTAATTGCAGGTGTATGGGACATTTGTACAACACACATATGAAGATAAGGGAGAAAGAGATGTTTACTTGCTGTTCAAAAAGTTCTTTCACGTCACTTTTGGTCCAAGAGAAGATAGAGTCCAAGTCTCTCACGTTCTGGATTCAGATTCGGACTGCACAGACATACCTGACTCAAAACGGCAATAACTTTTTCATACGGACTCCGAATTGGGTGATTCTTTATTTTTTGGAAACTAGATTTCGTCCTCTTTCCACTCCAATTGAGATCACCTTTAAATTCGTCCGGAGCATTGAGATATGGACGAAACAATCTGACGCTGCAGCAGAATCCGAATCAAACAACAAGTCCAAAGGTGTTGCACCACCTCCACTTGGGCCCATGAGCCTTGTACGACCTAGGGTTAGTTCTAGGCTGCCTTGGGACGTCCTCCCACCTCCTTGGCCGCCACCCCTTGCTCCTATATAAGTAGATCCATCTAGTAGCTTTTTCCTTGGGATTTGTTTAGTTAAAAGTTAGCCATTGCAACTTCGTGTACTTCGTTTGTGTCCAACGACCAGACCAAGACCGCTTACGGATCCCCACCATTATCAATACTTCATCTATATTCGCAATATTCAGATTGCTTTATCATATTCTTGCTTGTCCTTCGATTGCTTGCAGGAATAGACCTTCGTGGTCAGGTTGATTGTGCTCCGGCGTGGTCGATAACCTCTCGGAGTTGGTTTAGCGATTGCTAAGGCGCGACGTCGTGCACGTTTGTAGTCGGATCGTCAAAGTCGTCTCCACCAAATCGATAGTTATCATATCATCGAAAGATCGGGACACCCCCGCCTCTATCAGGTTAGATCAAAAGTTCGCCATAGCTGCAACTTCGCGTACTTCGTTTGTGTTCAACGACCAGACCAAGGCGTCACAGAACCCTACCTTCATTAATAAAGCTTTCCTCTTATATTCACAATATCCAGATTGCAATCTTAGTTTTCTTGCTTGTTCTTCGTTTGCTCGCAGGAAACAGGCCCTCGTGGTTAGGTTGATCGTGCTCCGGCGTGGTCAATAACCCTCGGAAGTTGGTTTAGCGATCGCTAAGGCGCGACGTCTCGCATGATCGTAGTCGGATCGTCAAGGTCGACTCCCACAGAAACGATAGCCACCATCTCATCGAAACATCGGGACACCTTTGCCTCTATCAAGTGGTATCAGATTTCCAGGTTGCTCGGTGAGATTTTACAGTTTTTCGTAGATTAGATCGAGTCTGTTCTTCATACCTACAGTCCACGAAAAAGCCACAAAAAAATTAGGGTTAGTTCATCATATCCGAACCAATTTGAGCCTTTGCATAATCTTTTTAGGGTTTTTGCTTTGTTGAATTTGCGGTTGCATCGTCGTGTCAAGTTGCTGGTCTTAGAGTCTAGTCTTTTAGAGTTTCGAGTTCTGGTCATAAGTTGTCACGCCGCCGCTGCACCATCATCATCGCCTTGCCATCTACCACCACCGCTTATCCGCCACCGTTCTGAATCCGTATCCATATACCACCACCAATCCGTGTCCAAATACCACCACCGATCTGTGTCCATATACCACCACCGCTACCATATACCACCCCCGCTGCCATATCCTACCACCATATATCCACCACCAATCCGAGTTCTTTTCATATTAGGTTTATTTTCGAGATCCATCTCAATTCCGATTCGTGTTTCCTTGCCTGCGTAGGTCTCGGGAAGGAAAAAAAAAGAGTCTGGAGACCCCCGGGCAGTTTTTAGGCCAAAATTTCGACGACCGAAAATATTTTTTTCCTATGCTATTTTTAGGCTGTTCTGAGTCTTTTGAGACACTCGCCATCATAGTGATTTTTGGTCGCACTTTTTCGTCGTCGCTGCCCTGATTTCCGGAAAAAAAAATTGTCAAAAAAATTTCGTACCCATCTTGTCAGTTTGACCTCGGAAGAGTTTTGAGACACTCGCCATTATAGTGATTTTTCGCAAAAAAAAGCGCAAAAAAAAGAGGAGCACAAAAAAAAAACAGGGCAAAAAAAAATTCCCGAGTGTGCTTTTCCCTTGTTTCCGTGCAGCGCCGTGATTTTGTTAGTGTTCTAGGCTCGCGTCTCTAGCACGGTCTAGCCTAGGACCAGCACAGTACCGTCGTTGAGCGTTTATTCAACTTTGCATCCCTGAATTGATTATTGCTGACCCTTTTTGCTACCATACTATAAGCCTTCCCAGCTCCACATACATCTACATCGTGCGTTTGACTCTCCCTGGTAATCGCTCTATCCAAGCTTTGAGAGTTTTGACTACATCGGTTGCCGATCACCGCCTGCTGCTGGGTAAGAACTGGTAATAATTTGAGATTTGCTTAAAGGATTTGTGACACCCACCACCACCACCACTTGTTAGTAGTCTATAGGATCATATTCTGTGTGTTTCTATTGCTGCTAACCATGCCAGGATCACAACCCGACGAGATTGACTGGGAGAATTTAACAAACAAGGAGCTTCATGATAAGTTTCAGAAAATGATGAATGAACAGGTGCAAGATGTGCTGAACAATTTTGAAGAGGCCATGGAGAAGATCACTGGCCTGGAGAAGATGTTCCAAACAAAGCTTGATAACAGATTTAATGAACTGCTTGCGCGTCTTCCACCACCGGCTGCACCTGCTGCACCTCTGCAACAACAGCAACAACAACGAATACCTCCAGGTCGGGAATCAGCCCTCCGCCGAGCGATCCGTGTCCCTCTTCAGCCTGGCCAAACTGCTGGTGCTGCTGTTGATACTTCTGTGGCTCCTGCTGCTGATGCGGAGGAGGATGATTATGTGGGAGATTACGAGGATGAGGTTGATCAACATCAGAACTACGTGCAACCACCAGCACCACAACCACCAGGTCGTCCACATGCAAATAATGGTAATGTTAGGGCTCCCCCTCAGGTACGAGATCATGACCATCTCCCTAAACTGAAATTGAATATCCCACCATTTGAGGGTAGATATGTTCCTGATGTATATCTTACTTGGGAGTTAGAAACTGAACAACGATTTACATGTTTACAATATCCTGAGGAGAGACGTGTTCCTGCTGCTGTTTGTGCTTTCACTAGCTTTGCATGTGTTTGGTGGTCTGAATATTGTAGATTATATCCCGTTCCAGCTACTTGGGCTACTTTGAAAACTGCTATGCGTACTCGTTGGGTTCCGCCATATTATCAACGTGAATTACTTCAAAAATTGCAGCGCTTAAGACAAGGAAAAAATTCTGTAGAAGAATATTATCAGGAATTACAAACTGGATTGATTCGATGTGGTATTGTTGAGGAGAATGAAGCTATGCTTGCACGTTTTCTGGGTGGATTAAATAGAGAGATTCAAACCATTCTAGACTATAAGGATTATAATAATATCACTCGTTTATTCCATCTTGCTTGTAAAGCTGAACGTGAAGTGCAGGATCGACAGGCATTGGCGCGAACTAACTTTTCTGTAGGTCGACCTTCATCATGGACACCACGTGCATCATCTACTTCCACACGTTCTGCTACACCGGCACCTCCGTCGGCTGCCACCTCCAACCGTGATACAAGAAAGCAGGCACAACCACCACTATCTGCCAAGAGCACACCTGCCGGGCCTGCACAGAGCTCTGCTTCTTCCATGGCGTCTACAAGGCACACAAGTGATATTATTTGTCGTCGTTGTAAGGGAAGAGGACATTTTGCGCGCGAATGCACATCTCAGCGTGTGATGATTGCTACTGAGGATGGTGGGTATGAGTCCGCTAGTGACTATGATGAGGAGACTTTGGCTCTTCTTACACATGAAGAACACGGTGGAGATGATTCTGATCATGAGACGCAATACATGGCTCCTGAAGATGCTGACAGGTATGAATGTTTGGTTGCTCAACGTGTTTTGAGTGTGCAGGTCACGCAAGCTGAGCAAAATCAGAGGCATAATTTGTTCCATACAAAGGGAGTTGTGAAGGAACGTTTTGTTCGTGTCATCATAGATGGAGGGAGCTGCAACAACTTGGCTAGCATGGAGATGGTGGAGAAGCTATCCCTCACCACAAGACCACATCCACATCCTTACTACATCCAATGGTTCAACAACAGCGGCAAGGTTAAGGTAACACGTACTGTTCGTGTGCATTTTAGTATCTCTACATATGCTGATTATGTTGATTGTGATGTGGTACCTATGCAAGCATGTTCCTTATTACTTGGTAGACCATGGCAATTTGATAAAAATTCTGTACACCATGGTAGAAACAATCAGTATACTCTCGTTCATAAGGACAAAAATATTACTTTGCTTCCTATGACTCCTGATTCCATTTTGAAAGATGATATTAATCGAGCTAATAAAGCAAAACAGGAGCAAAATAAGAGTGAAAATCAGATTGTGGCAAAAGAATTTGAGCAACAAATGAAGCCTAATAATAAACCATCTAGTGTTGCTTCTGAAATTAAATTGAAAAGTGCATGTTTATTTGCCACCAAATCTGATATTGATGATCTAGATGTTAACAAATCTGTTTGCTATGCTTTTGTGTGCAAAGAGGTATTATTTTCATTCGAGGACGTGCCTTCCTCTTTGCCTCCTGCTGTTACTAACATTTTGCAGGAGTTCGCTGACGTCTTTCCACAAGACGTGCCACCGGGATTACCACCTATTCGAGGGATTGAGCATCAAATTGACTTAATTCCCGGTGCATCGCTACCCAACCGTGCACCATACCGTACCAATCCAGAGGAGACGAAGGAGATTATGCGTCAAGTACAGGAGCTGCTCGACAAAGGTTATATACGTGAATCTCTTAGTCCTTGTGCTGTTCCTATTATACTAGTGCCTAAAAAGGATGGTACATCGCGTATGTGTGTTGATTGTAGAGGCATTAATAATATTACTATTCGTTATCGTCATCCTATTCCTAGGCTAGATGATATGCTTGATGAATTGAGTGGCTCTACAATATTCTCCAAAGTTGATTTGCGTAGTGGATACCATCAAATTCGTATGAAATTGGGAGATGAATGGAAAACAGCATTTAAAACTAAGTTTGGTTTATATGAGTGGTTAGTCATGCCTTTTGGGTTAACTAATGCACCTAGTACTTTCATGAGATTAATGAACGAAGTTTTACGTGCTTTCATTGGACGATTTGTGGTAGTCTATTTTGATGATATACTGATTTATAGCAAATCTTTGGAAGAACATTTGGAACATTTACGTGTTGTTTTTAATGCTCTACGTGATGCACATTTGTTTGGTAACCTTGGGAAGTGCACCTTTTGCACCGACCGAGTGTCTTTTCTTGGCTATGTTGTTACTCCACAGGGAATTGAAGTTGATAAAGCCAAGATTGAAGCTATTGAGAGTTGGCCGCAGCCCAAAATGGTCACACAAGTGAGGAGTTTTCTTGGACTCGCTGGTTTCTATAGGCGTTTTGTGAGAGATTTTAGCACCATTGCTGCACCTCTCAATGAGCTTACAAAGAAGGATGTGCCTTTTGTTTGGGGTACCGCACAGGAAGAAGCCTTCACGGTATTGAAAGATAAGTTGACAAATGCTCCTTTACTTCAACTTCCTGACTTTAATAAGACTTTTGAGCTTGAATGTGATGCTAGTGGAATTGGATTAGGAGGTGTGTTATTACAAGATGGCAAACCTGTTGCATACTTTTCTGAAAAATTGAGTGGGCCTAGTCTGAACTATTCTACTTATGATAAAGAATTATATGCTCTTGTTCGGACTTTAGAAACATGGCAACATTATTTATGGCCCAAAGAATTTGTTATACATTCTGATCATGAATCTTTGAAACACATTAAAAGTCAAGCTAAACTGAACCATAGACATGCTAAATGGGTTGAATTCATTGAGACTTTCCCTTATGTCATTAATCACAAGAAGGGTAAAGAAAATGTTATTGCAGATGCATTGTCTCATCGTTATACTATGCTTTCACAACTTGATTGTAAAATATTTGGTTTGGAGACCATCAAAGATCAATATGTGCATGATGCTGAATTTAAAGATGTATTGCAGAATTGTAAAGAAGGTAGATCATGGAACAAGTTCGTTGTTAATGATGGTTTTATGTTCCGTGCTAACAAGTTATGCATTCCAGCTAGTTCTGTTCGTCTTTTGTTGTTGCAGGAGGCGCATGGAGGAGGATTAATGGGACACTTTGGCGTGAAGAAGACAGAGGACGTACTTGCTACACATTTCTTTTGGCCAAAGATGAGACGGGATGTTGAGCGTTTTGTTGCTCGCTGCACTACATGTCAAAAAGCTAAGTCACGACTCAATCCTCATGGTTTATATATGCCTTTGCCTGTACCTAGTGTTCCTTGGGAGGATATATCTATGGACTTTGTTTTAGGTTTGCCTCGAACAAAGAAGGGGAGGGATAGCATATTTGTTGTCGTGGATAGATTCTCGAAAATGGCACACTTTATACCATGTCATAAAAGCGATGATGCTGTTAATGTTGCTGATTTGTTCTTTCGTGAAATTATTCGCTTGCATGGTGTGCCAAACACTATTGTTTCAGATCGTGATACTAAATTTCTTAGCCACTTTTGGAGATGTTTATGGGCTAAGTTGGGGACTAAACTGCTTTTTAGTACTACTTGTCACCCCCAAACTGATGGACAAACTGAAGTAGTCAATAGAACATTGTCTACTATGCTTAGGGCTTTTTTGAAGAATAATAAGAAAATGTGGGAAGAATGCTTGCCTCATATTGAATTTGCTTATAATCGTTCATTGCATTCTACTACTAAGATGTGCCCTTTTGAAATTGTGTATGGTTTCCTACCTCGTGCACCTATTGATTTGTTGCCTCTTCCATCTTCGGAGAAGGTTAATTTTGATGCTAAAGAACGTGCTGAATTGATTTTAAAAATGCATGAGTTAACTAAGGAAAACATTGAGCGTATGAATGCTAAATATAAACTTGCTGGAGATAAGGGTAGAAAACATGTTGTCTTTGCACCTGGTGATCTTGTTTGGTTACATTTGCGTAAGGATAGGTTTCCTAATTTGCGCAAATCAAAGCTAATGCCACGTGCTGATGGTCCATTTAAGGTGTTAGAGAAAATAAATGATAATGCATATAAACTTGAGCTGCCTGCAGATTTTGGGGTTAGTCCCACTTTTAACATTGCAGATTTGAAGCCTTATTTGGGTGAGGAAGATGGGCTTCCGTCGAGGACGACTTCATTTCAAGAAGGGGAGGATGATGAGGACATCAATACCATTGTTACACCCACAGGCCCTACTGTTACATATGATGGACCAATTACTAGAGCTCGCGCACGCCAATTAAATTACCAGGTACTTCCGTTTCTTGGTAATGATTCTAATGTTCATGAGAATATGATGCTGCCTAAATTGGATACATTTGTTTTGCTTACAAATGAAGGGCCTAGCTTGGAGAAGGATGAACATTGGAGCAAGTACAAGCGTGGAGTTGATGGCATGCGCAAGGGGAACAATAACGAAGTCACAAGTGATGATTTCAGGACTCTGAAGCCACCATAAGGAGTGAATGAAGCCTTGGACGAAATATACAAGATGCCACTTCATAAATTTCATCCAGAGGCTATTCTAGGTGTTGCGTCACCTTATTATTGGGCCAGGCCCATGTAATTTCGAAATACTTAAGTATAGGCTGTTTTCAGAGTCCGTATGTGTGGGGAAACAAGAGTTAGGGTTGGTTTCGGACCCCTTCCTCAAGGGCCACGAAATTCCCCCCTCTTCCTCCATATATACAGCCCTTAGGGCGTCGTTTAGACTTTGGGTTTTGTTTAGATCAAAAGTTTGCCATAGCTGCAACTTCGCGTACTTCGTTTGTGTTCAACAACCAGACCAAGGCGTCACAGAACCCTAACTTCATTAATAAAGCTTTCCTCTTATATTCGCAATATCCAGATTGCAATCTTAGTTTTCTTGCTTGTTCTTCGTTTGCTCGCAGGAAACAGGCCCTCGTGGTCAGGTTGATCGTGCTCCGGCATGGTCAATAACCCTCGGAAGTTGGTTTAGCGATTGCTAAGGCGCGACGTCTCGCACGATCATAGTCGGATCGTCAAGGTCGACTCCCACAGAAACGATTGCCACCATCTCATCGAAACATCGGGACACCTTTGCCTCTATCAATTTAGAACATGGTGGATCATATGGAGAACAACCCTATAGTCGGAAAGGATATGGCCCAGCATGCTCTTCAGTGCTTTGAAAGAGGTGCTGCTACTTGGTGGAGGATGTACCAAACCATCAATAGATGGCAAGGAGTAACCACTTGGAAAGAATTTAAGATGACTCTGCTAAAGTCTCGGCTTGTGTCCCAGAAGATGAGGCCTTATGGAAAGGATATGAAGAAACCTTGTGCATATAAGCTTTGTGGAGAAATAGGACACAACCATAAAGAAAACAAGGATGAATACCCTCATAAGCGGAGGATTTCCAAAGGAGTTAGCCGAGGATCTCAGGGAACTTCGGTTGGAGATTGTTCCCAAAGGTTTTGTTGCAGCAACGGAAGTTCGGTCTACATTGTTGGGAAAGATCCGTGAAGCTTAGAAGGATGACAAAGAGATTGCTGAGGTAAAAGAGAGGATGAGCAAAGGAAAGGCCAAAGGTTTTCATAAGGAGGAGCATGACACCTTATGGTTCAAGGACCGTGTATATGTGCCCAATAATTCAAAAGATCAGGAAGTTAATACTTCAGGAGGCTCATGACTCACCATACCGGATTCGCCCTGGAAACACCAAAATGTATTTGGATTTGAAGGAACATTTCTGGTGGACGGGGATGAAGAAGGATATTGCCGAGTATGTAGCCGTATGTGATGTATGTCAGAGAGTGAAGGCAGAGCATCAAAAGCCAGCCGGATGGTTACAGCCTATGCCGATACCCGAATGGAAGTGGGATAAACTTGGCATGGATTTTATCACCGGATTACCTAGGACCAAATTAGGATATGATTCTATATGGGTAGTAGTTGATCGCTTGACCAAAGTGGCTCACTTTATCCCAGTGAGAACAACTTATACAAGTGCAAAGTTGGCCAAGATATATATGACCAGCATCGTATGTCTGCATGGAGTTCCGAGGACCATAGATAGAGGAACCCATTTTACCTCAAAGTTCTGGAAGCAGTTGCACGAAACTTTGTGTACCAGGCTAGAGTTCAGTACCGCTTTTCATCCATAGACCGATGGACAGACCGAGAGAGTCAATCAGATTTTGGAGGATATGTTGAGAGCTTGTGCGCTAGATTACGGATCTAGTTGGGATGAAAATTTGCCATATGCAGAGTTCTCTTACAACAATAGTTACCAAACCAGTTTGAAAATGGCCACTTTCGAAGCCTTGTACGGAAGGAGGTGCAGGACACCGTTGTCATGGGACGAAGTTGGAGACCGCCAGTTGTTTGGACCTGATTTGATTAAGGAGTCTGAACAGAAGGTGAAGTTGATTCACGATAGGTTCAAAGTAGCCCAGTCCAGGCAGAAGAGCTACGCAGATTCTAAACGCAAGGAGACAGTTTACGAAGTTGGAGACATAGTTTATCTTCGAGTATCTCCACTTCGGGGAATTAAGCGCTTTGGAGTTAAGGGAAAGTTAGCGCCATGTTTTGTAGGACCATATCGAGTTTTGGAGCGTATGGGAGAAGTGGCATACAAGTTGGAATTGCCCGAAGGATTGACTGGAGTTCATGATGTGTTCCACAATTCCCAGTTGAAGAAGTGCCACGCGGAAATGGCTGACATTCCTTTCAGAGACACAGTGCCATTGGAAGCAATTCATTTGGATAACAATTTGACCTATGAGGAGAAACCAGTTAAAATTCTCGAGTTTGCCAGCCGAGTCACCCGCAGCAAGGTTATCAAGTTTTGCAAAGTTCAGTGGAGCCACCGCACGGAGGATGAAGCCACCTGGGAACGAGAGGAAGATTTGCTCAAGGACCACCCTCACCTATTTTCTAGCCAACCCGAATCTCGAGGGAGAGATTCATCTTAAGGGGGGTAGGTTTGTGTCAGGACCCCGATCCTAAGCCACATCAATCTAGCATGTAACACATCATATCACTTTGCGGCCTCACGCACGGTATTCCCACGGGTGCCACCTTCCCTGGCCCGGGACCATTTGCGCCTTTTGGCTCACGTATATGATAGTGTTGCTAGCATCCATATGACAGAGAACCCGGGCCGACATGGCTAGTCGTGAACCCAAAGCGGCACTAACCCATGGGGACAGGCATACATGAATCAGCCTCGAGCATGTCGGTCAACAGCGTGTGAATCCGGGCTGTAGCACTGGGCTAACAGGACTCCGATAACCCGGGCTGTAGCAGGCTAGGCAGGACTCCGGATGTCACCGCGTGACATTTCCCTGAAGGGACAGACACAGGAACGAAGTGAAACACATGTCGCCCAGTCAAGTGTCCTGAGCAGTAGTGCTGGGCTAGCAGGACTCCGGTGAACCGGGCTGTAGCGGACTACTATGGCTCAAGGAAGCACTAGACTACATTTCCCCATAAGAGAGGCTGCCAAGGGTACAACTGGATTGTCGGATCCCACACATACCAAGCATTTCAATCATACACACAATATGCCCGATATGTGCAAATACAACATGGAATCAGAACATAACTCTATGACTCAAGTATTTATTCATTATGCTCCGAGGAGCGAGATATTACAAACATGGGTCTCATGACCCAACATTCAGAGCATACAAGCAACAAGCACATGCGGAAGCTTAACATGTCTGAGTACAGACATCTATAAATGAAAAAGGCTGAGAGGCCTGACTATCTACCAGATCCTGCCGAGGGCACAAGATCGTAGCTGAGGTATCAAGCTAAACGTCGAAGTCCAAGCGGAACTACTAGCGAGACTGAAGTCTCTCTGTAAAAAATAAAATAGGCAAACCTGAGTACAAATGTACTCAGCAAGACTTACATCAGAACTATCTACATATGCATCGGTATCAACAAAGGGGGTAGTGGAGTTTAACTGCAGCAAGCTAGCTTTGACTCGGTGGCTATCCTGAACTACGACTGCAAGTAACTCTTTTGCGGTGGCGCACACGAGTCCACATATTCACCACATCAATACACCACTATGGATCCGCTCCCGTCTCCCTATGAGAACGCCATCCATAGCACTCATGCTTATCTTGCGCATTTTAGAGTATCCACTTTCACTTGTCTATGAACTATGCAAGGGGTCCAAGTTTCCATATCCGAGGAATCCGGCTATTTGAATAGATAATGATAACCCTGCAGGGGTGTACTTCTTCACACACGCTCTCGCCACTTATCGCCCTGTACTCATCATGTACCTCGGCAAACTTCAAGCGGAAGCCGGGCGAGGGAGTCGGCCACGACCTAACTAACCACACAAGTCTCTCGTCCAGGTTTATCGCCTATTCAGGTTCCCTCCGCAAGGAGATCCGGCCGGGGTGTTGCTCACGACCCCAAA
Source organism: Aegilops umbellulata (assembly GCA_032464435.1). Classification (NCBI taxonomy): domain Eukaryota; kingdom Viridiplantae; phylum Streptophyta; class Magnoliopsida; order Poales; family Poaceae; genus Aegilops; species Aegilops umbellulata. Next base: position 156,366,848 of record CP136056.1, read on the forward strand.
CGATGTGTACAGGGTTCCAAGCCCACCAAACGGGCGGCGCTCGGCATACCCGGCCACGGTGCCTAGTCTGTCCCAAGCCCACCTGTACCGGTGCCACTTGGTAGACTACTAACACTACCTACAAACATCAGAAACTAGTTGCAACTCCTGGACAGAGATCAAGTTGATTAATAAGTCGAGAGGGGTCGAGTTACCGGAACCCAATGTGTGGTAGTAACTGTTCATGGATCACAAACACAGAACTCAGTTCCTGAGGACGGTTTCAATGAGACAACCCACCATGTACTCCTACATGGCCTCTCACCGCTACCTTTACCAAATCGTGTTCACACACTTAGGTCTCAACAGTAGGACATGTTCACCACATTCCAATTCATTCCCGATGAATCAGACCTGACTCAACTCTAAGCGATAGCAGGCATGACAAACAAGCATGAATGAGTAGGCACATCAGGGCTCAAACAACTCCTACTCATGCTAGTGGGTTTCATCTATTTACTGTGGCAATGACAGGTCATGCAATGGATAAAGGGGTTCAGCTACCGCAGCAAGTAACAGATGAATCGTTGTTGTCCTAATGCAGTAAAAGAGAGCAGGAGCGAGAGAGTGGGATTGTATCGGAATGAACAAGGGGGTTTTGCTTGCCTGGCACTTCTGAAGATATTATAGCTCTTCATCGGTGTCATCGATCTCATCGTCTAAACCACGTCTATCGAGAGGGGACAATTACCGGCAAACAAAGAGGAACACAATCAATGCAATGCAACAAATATGATGCATGATAATGTCATGGCAATATGCTGTGATTGAGCTAATGCAACTAGCAGCCATATTAAAAGAAGTTGGTTTGAACCAAGGGTTCAAATTCAAACCCCATATGTGAAATTCAAATGCCGCTTAATTGATTTGACCTGATCAGCAGGTATAAGTTGGTCTAACATGCATGAAAGTGATACAGGTGGATAGATTGGATTTTTCTGATCATTTTTCATATATAAATTATTTCATTTGGAGTTACGGTTTAATTTCTATGATTTTTAGAAGTTTGGGGGATTTTCTGGAATTTCCTGAATTAAAGTTAATCCAGAAAATGAGTTATGGCGTCAGCATGACATCACCCTGATGTCAGTAGGTCAACTGGGCGCCTCCAGGTCAAACCTGACCTATAGGGCCCACTGGTCAGTGACAGAGGGGCTAATTCCATGTTGACTCGCGCTTTGACTCGCTGCGGGGCCCACTGTCAGTGTCTAGGGGCGGTTTAGCTGGTGGGGATTAGCGCTAATGATCACGCCACATCGGCTCTCACCGGAGTTCCGCCGGCGACGACCAAACCTGATGACGGAGACGTCGCGGGAAGGCGCTACAGGAGACGGTTTCGGACGCGGTTTGCGGCTACAGGTAGCTGGGGGTGCGGCGCACCCAGATGTGGCGGCGGCTGGAGCAGGGGTGGCCGGAGATTGCCGGAACGGAGCTCGCGGCGGCGCCGGAGTTCGGCCCCGAGCGGCGCGGGGTGCTGTCGTGCAAGTCAGGAGCTTCGAGCGGCGGCGTTGGGTTCGTGGGGACCCGCTGAGCTCACGGCAGTGCTCAAGTGCGAGTTGTGGCCGCAGTTACCATGGTGGCGCCATGGATGGCGGCGGTGAGCTTCGGGCTTGACGGATATGACGACTACAACGGCCGTACAGGGAAAAGGAGAGGGGGAATCGGTTCAGGGGCTCACGGGGATCATGTAGGGAAGGTCAGCGAGCTCGGGGAAGCACGGACGGCGGCGAATCGACGATGAGGTTGCCGGCGGCCGGAGGTTGAAGATGATCTTGAGGACAACGCTGTAGGGCTCCCACGGTCGAACTGGTTGGTGTATATGATTCAGGAGAGGATGACGGTTCTTCTGGATGCATCGGCAAGGCGAGGGGGGGCCGGTGGCCGTGATGGCAGTGGACGGTGGCGACGAGCTCCACTTGCTGGCTGCATGCGAGAAACAGAGAAGGGGGCGAGAGCAGAGAGTAACGGGGAGAGGCAGAGAGGGGTCCAGGGCGGCAACGAGGGAAGGATCAGGGCTCCCAGGTGGAAGCAGGAGGTGGCCGAAGCCGCACGCACGCGCGCCACGCCTCTTCTCTGCCTACTGGCTGAAGGAAGAAGACGGGCGTGCCCCTGTGGGCTGGGCCCACAGTGTTGGGCCTGGTGGGCTCAGCCAGGTGAGCGCCAGGTAAGTCTGTTTCTTTCTCTCTCTCTTATTTGTTTTAGTTTTTCTAATTTCTGCTACTGTTTTGCAAATAAAATACTAACCAAAACACTTTGGTTAATTCTGTAATTTTTTGTGAGGAATATTTGAATTATTTTCAATCCACACAACAAATTTCATAATATTTAGAGCAACCAATATTTAATGGTAAATATTAATCTCCAACTCAAATACCATAATGATTTAGTTCAATGACCAAAATGTCCTTGAAAAATATGCATCATCTCTGGTAGAGGCTTTCACCTTTTTCCATAAATCATGGACATTTTAAAAGGATATTTTGAGGTCATTGAAAATATTTTGGTTGAACCCATTTGAATTGCATTTGTGCTAGGGTTTGGATCAATCCCCATTTCAAGTTTAAAAGAAATTTAAACATGATGCAACACATGACTAGCTAACCCAGAGCATACCAGAACTAGGGATGTGACAACTCACCCCCACTAAACAAAAATCTCGTCCCGAGATTCAAGACGTGAGGTAATAAGATAGATGGGACCCAAAGCTAGCTCAATCTTCATGATCCAATTGCCCTTCTCGAATATGTTGATTTGTTGCTTCATATTGATCTTGACATCTTGCTTTCGAGATCTTCATTCAATGCGTTGACGACAGAGATAAACTCTGCAGGAGACGATCTCCTCGAAGATCGAACACTCAAGATCAACTCGAGGAATGAGATGTTGAACCATCTCAAGTTGAGACACAAAACACATTGAGAGGGAAGGAAGAACAACGATAGGGTTTGATTTGGTGGGCAACAATTCCACGCCTGGAAAGATGGTGGATTGTGTCAAGGTGGCGAGGAAATAATTGCCATGATCCCGTAATGGGGCACCTTAGAGAAGGTGACTCATAGATATATTCCCTCAAGTGGCAAAAGAATTACTTTTGATACTGAGATCATTGGAACTCTTTATACTAGCCTAAGGCAATCACAAACGATCATTTGAAGGAGTTCGGAAGAATGACATACCTGGACTAGAACGAAAGATGTGGGCTACCTTGTTGAAGACAACGCAAGGATGATTTTGCTTATCATCGGAAATGTATGGGACCCATGGTAGGACCACTTCTGAAGATGATCCTGAACAACAATTGCTGAGAAGGGCAGTCCAAGGGAGATCGGCACAAGGCGGTGCAAGCTGGGAACAGAATGCAAATGTCGGGAATGTTCCAACCATCATATCTGCCTGAGATTCTGATCCGGTTGGTGTCAGGGTATTCCAGACTCATCGAGTCTAGAAGAAAATGAAAGTTTGCAACACAAATCAACGAGATGGCGTTGCGAGATTCTCAGGAAATGAACTACAATAGCAAGCTCCAAAACATGAGCCGGATCTGCTACTAATATGGGAACACGCTGTCCCAGACAAGCATGACCACGTAGTAGTCTTATAATAAAAACACTGCGGAGTTCAGGTTGGGGACCATCATCGAGGATAATGAAGTCCTTACATAAGTCCGGATTAGCTCTTATGGAGGAATTCCTTCTCCTTGAACAAATCGGTCAGTGGCTTGGTGTACTAGGAGACACATATGGATTGGAGGTAGCGAGCCTGTCAAACCATAGCATACTTCGCACATGCATGCCTGACTTGGGATGGTACCAGAGGAAACAAAAACAATCTTTCTCGAACTCACAGCGGCAACTTGCACCTCATGCACATGAATCAGAGAAAGTCGCTTCTTTCATCCAAACATATACTTCATGAACGAAACACGAATAAATGCTTACACAAGTTTCCAACACTAAGTTGATGTACAACATGAGTCATGGGGGAAGACAGAATGCTGCTAATGGGCTCAACAACAACTCATCCGAATTTCCATATCACTGGACTTCCACCATCATGTGAACACGGTGATAGTATTGGTCAGACCAAAAGATTTAATGATGTATGCTCGAGGGATCAACCACGAGTAAGACAACATTACGAACATCGTTGGTTCTGATTTGACTTAACGATAGCCCATACTCAAGTCAAAGTTTTGACAAGGCAATAGATCCAACAACTGATCACGAGGACCAATCGATGGAGATATCATCTTCCTTCAACACACACACACACACACACAAAAAGATATCCCTTAACATGAACTAAGTCAGACAAGCTTTTATCTTCCAACTCTCCAAGTTGTTGTTTAGCGTAACCAACTAGCTCAGGGGTATCCAACACAGATTCTTGGAGAATGGCTAGTTTAGAGGAAAACCAACTTGATCACAAACTCAACACAGCGGTCAGGTGACAACCTGGTAACACTTCCGAGAAGATATTCAGAACTTCACGAACCACCGATATGTTATTAAGCTCGGGAGCAATCTTGCTTTTGAGGCAAGATGATGTGATCAATTAAGCAAGGATTGGCACAATCCTAACTCTTGATCGAAGAGTGCACCAGAAATAAGGACTAGGTAGCACGATCAATCTTAGGATGATGATTTAATAACCAACAAGTTAAGAATGAGAATATTTTCCAATTACTACAAAGCAACGAGTTGCTCGGAGTAGATTTCACACATCACAATTCACTTGTCGGCATTCCGGTTATAACAACACAGGACCGTGGAATGAATAATGATAGCAAGAAGTATCACTATATCAAGAATTCGTAAGAGAAGGTGTAATTCTCATGAAATTCCTGACATAAAGTGGGTAATACTTCAGGGTAGAACAGACCAAAGGCTGGATTGGCATTTTGATCTGCGGGATACAACTACTTTGACCCAATCCTAGAAATGGATGAGGTACTGGAGTTCGTTTCTCCTAGTCATTCCGGAATAGAATGGCTTGACGGACCACAAGAGTAAAAGGCACCGATCAACACGAATGCACACATACTCTTGACTATCAACTGATAGGCTAAGGTCGGAATACAACTAAAGGGGGGGACAACTCAAGGAACATATAATTTTTTTGAGTTGTGGACGCATGGATTAGTATGTCGAACAAGTTCAACATATTTCTTCCGGATAACCCATGCGGAAAGGTAGAACTGGCAGATTCACAATATAGAACCGAGAACTCATCAACAGTCACTCTGGTTGTGATCTTTTGGTTCAACGATGAGCTTCTGCCATAAGTAGTTCATGGTATTAGGAAGAAGGAAATACCACGGACCTCCAGGACTGTCGCAAGGTTACTAATACCCTAAAGGAACTAGCAACACTATCAACATGAGGTAAGTAGGGTGAATCTTGGGTCAAGAACCCAGGAGTAGAATACCTACTACTAAATGGCATCACGGGATGCTTTCGAGAATGGTGGCCAGAATCATCACATTGGAGCACAAAACATGGCTAGATTACTAGGTGACTCCCTAAAACACCTAGGGTCATAATAATAGCTCCAACATATATGTCGAGGCAACAGAGTACCTCAACTTACCGATTAATGTGCTTATCCTGGCCCAAAGGAACATCAAAACGGAAAGAAAGGATTTGCAAATGCATCAGACTATTTAGAGACCTAGGATGAGTCGGACAGCATAACGGCTGTAATGCTCAGAAAAGGATTTGAGACAATCACAAGGATTTGCATAGTCACTGAACAACATCATATCAAGGTTCTGGTTCAACTAACAACATACTAAAAGTAGTAGCAACTGAACTGAGGCCTGGAACCAACAATACTATAAGTCTCTATCACAATAACTCGTCATCCTGACAGATAGATGAGAAGGCCTAGTTCTTAATCCCTGTAGAAGAGAATAGGTTGACTCAGATCAGAAGGCCATGAGGTATAAGGAGTAAAAAGAGCCTTACGTTCCCTTCCACAATCAATTCCCTTATATAACTAAAGCATTTCTAGACTCGACTTTGACCAGTTTGGCTTGGTAATCCTACAGGCAGTCAGGCTCTGATACCAACGCTGTCAGGACCCCGATCCTAAGCCACATCGATCTAGCATGTAACACATCATATCACTTTGCGGCCTCACGCACGGTATTCCCACGGGTGCCACCTTACCTGGCCCGGGACCGTTTGCGCCTTTTGGCTCACGTATATGATAGTGTTGCTAGCATCCATATGACAGAGAACCCGGGCCGACATGGCTAGTCGTGAACCCAAAGAGGCACTAACCCATGGGGACAGGCATACATGAATCAACCTCGAGCATGTCGGTCAACATCGTGTGAATCCGGGCTGTAGCACTGGGCTAACAGGACTCCGGTAACCCGGGCTGTAGCAGGCTAGGCAGGACTTTGGATGTCACCGCGTGACATTTCCCTGAAGGGACAGACACAGGAACGAAGTGAAACACATGCCGGCCAGTCAAGTGTCCTGAGCAGTAGTGCTGGGCTAGCAGGACTCCGGTGAACCGGGCTGTAGCGGACTACTATGGCTCAAGGAAGCACTAGACTACATTCCCCCATAAGAGAGGCTGCCAAGGGTAAACAACTAGATTGTCGGATCCCACACATACCAAGCATTTCAATCATACACACAATACGCCCGATATGTGCAAATACAACATGGCATCAGAACATAACTCTACAACTCAAGTATTTATTCATTAGGCTCCGAGGAGCGAGATATTACAAACATGGGTCTCATGACCCAACATTTAGAGCATACAAGCAACAAGCACATGCGGAAGCTTAACATGTCTGAGTACAGACATCTATAAATGAAAAAGGCTGAGAGGCCTGACTATCTACCAGATCCTGTCGAGGGCACAAGATCGTAGCTGAGGATTCAAACTAAACGTCGAAGTCCAAGCGGAACTACTAGCGAGACTGAAGTCTCTCTGCAAAGCATAAAATAGGCAAACGTGAGTACAAATGTACTCAACAAGACTTACATCAGAACTATCTACATATGCATCGGTATCAACAAAGGGGGTAGTGGAGTTTAACTGCAGCAAGCTAGCTTTGACTCGGTGGCTATCCTGAACTACGACTGCAAGTAACTCTTTTGAGGTGGCGCACACGAGTCCACATATTCACCATATCAATACACCACTATGGATCCGCTCCCGTCTCCCTATGAGAACGCCATCCATAGCACTCACGCTTATCTTGCGCATTTTAGAGTATCCACTTTCACTTGTCTATGAACTATGCAAGGGGTCCAAGTTTCCATATCCGAGGAATCCGTCTATTCGAATAGATAATGATAACCCTGCAGGGGTGTACTTCTTCACACACGCTCTCGCCACTTATCGCCCTGTACTCGTCATGTACCTCGGCAACCTTCAAGCGGAAGCCGGGCGAGGGAGTCGGCCACGACCTGACTAACCACACAAGTCTCTCGTCCAGGTTTATCGCCTATACGGGTTCCATCCGCAAGGAGATCCGGCCGGGGTGTCGCTCACGGCCCCAAACGATGTGTACAGGGTTCCAAGCCCACCAAACGGGCGGCGCTCGGCATACCCGGCCACGGTGCCTAGTCTGTCCCAAGCCCACCTGTACCGGTGCCACTTGGTAGACTACTAACACTACCTACAAACACCAGAAACTAGTTGCAACTCCTGGACAGAGATCAAGTTGATTAATAAGTCGAGAGGGGTCGTGTTACCGGAACCCAATGTGTGGTAGTAACTGTTCATGGATCACAAACACAGAACTCAGTTCCTGAGGACGGTTTCAATGAGACAACCCACCATGTACTCCTACATGGCCTCTCACCGTTACCTTTACCAAATCGTGTTCACACACTTAGTTCTCAACAGTAGGACATGTTCACCACATTCCTTCATTCCCGATGAATCAGACCTGACTCAACTCTAAGCGATAACAGGCATGACAAACAAGCATGAATGAGTAGGCACATCAGGGCTCAAACAACTCCTACTCATGCTAGTGGGTTTCATCTATTTACTGTGGCAATGACAGGTCATGCAATGGATAAAGGGGTTCAGCTACTGCAGCAAGTAACAGATGAATCGTTGTTGTCCTAATGCAGTAAAAGAGAGCAGGAGAGAGAGAGAGTGGGATTGTATCGGAATGAACAAGGGGGTTTTGCTTGCCTGGCACTTCTGAAGATATTATAGCTCTTCATCGGTGTCATCGATCTAATCGTCCAAACCACGTCTATCGAGAGGGGACAATTACCGGCAAACAAAGACGAACACAATCAATGCAATGCAACAAATATGATGCATGATAATGTCATGGCAATATGCTGTGATTGAGCTAATGCAACTAGCAGCCATATTAAAAGAAGTTGGTTTGAACCAAGGGTTCAAATTCAAACCCCATATGTGAAATTCAAATGCCGCTTAATTGATTTGACCTGATCAGCAGGTATAAGTTGGTCTAACATGCATGAAAGTGATACAGATGGATAGATTGGATTTTTCTGATCATTTTTCATATATAAATTATTTCATTTGGAGTTACGATTTAATTTCTATGATTTTTAGAAGTTTGGGGGATTTTCTGGAATTTCCTGAATTAAAGTTAATCCAGAAAATGAGTTATGGCGTCAGCATGACATCACCCTGATGTCAGTAGGTCAACTGGGCGCCTCCAGGTCAAACCTGACCTATAGGGCCCACTGGTCAGTGACAGAGGGGCTAATTCCGTGTTGACTCGCGCTTTGACTCGCTGCGGGGCCCACTGTCAGTGTCTAGGGGCGGTTTAGCTGGTGGGGATTAGCGCTAATGATCACGCCACGTCGGCTCTCACCGGAGTTCCGCCAACGACGACCAAACCTGATGACGGAGACGTCGCGGGAAGGCGCTACAGGAGACGGTTTCGGACGCGGTTTGCGGCTACAGGTAGCTGGGGGTGCGGCGCATCCAGAGGTGGCGGCGGCTGGAGCAGGGGTGGCCGGAGATTGCCGGAACGGAGCTCACGGCGGCGCCGGAGTTCGGCCCCGAGCGGCGCCGGGTGCTGTGGTGCAAGTCAGGAGCTTCGAGCGGCGGTGTTGGGTTCATGGGGACCCGCTGAGCTCACGGCAGTGCTCAAGTGCGAGTTGTGGCCGCAGTTACCATGGTGGCGCCATGGATGGCGGCGGTGAGCTTCGGGCTTGACGGATATGACGACTACAGCAGCCGTACAGGGAAAAGGAGAGGGGGAATCGGTTCAGGGGCTCACGGGGATCATGTAGGGAAGGTCAGCGAGCTCGGGGAAGCACGGACGGCGGCGAATCGACGATGAGGTTGCCGGCGGCCGGAGGTTGAAGATGATCTTGAGGACAACGCTGTAGGGCTCCCGCGGTCGAACTGGTTGGTGTACACGATTCAGGAGAGGACGACGGTTCTTCTGGATGCATCGGCAAGGCGAGGGGGGCCGGTGGCCGTGATGGCAGTGGACGACGGCGACGAGCTCCGCTTGCTGGCTGCATGCGAGAAACAGAGAAGGCGGCGAGAGCACAGAGTAACGGGGAGAGGCAGAGAGGGGTCCAGGGCGGCGACGAGGGAAGGATCAGGGCTCCCAGGTAGAAGCAGGAGGTGGCCGAAGCCGCACGCACGCGCGCCACGTCTCTTCTCTGCCTACTGGCTGAAGGAAGAAGACGGGCGTGCCCCTGTGGGCTGGGCCCACAGTGTTGGGCCTGGTGGGCTCAGCCAGGTGAGCGCCAGGTAAGTCTGTTTCTTTCTCTCTCTCTGTTATTTGTTTTAGTTTTTCTAATTTCTGCTACTGTTTTGCAAATAAAATACTAACCAAAACACTTTGGTTAATTCTGTAATTTTTTGTGAGGAATATTTGAATTATTTTCAAACCACACAACAAATTTCAGAATATTTGGAGCAACCAATATTTAATGGTAAAATTTAAACTCCAACTCAAATACCATAATGATTTAGTTCAATGACCAAAATGTCCTTGAAAAATATGCATCATCTCTGGTAGAGGCTTTCACCTTTTCCATAAATCATGGACATTTTAAAAGGATATTTTGAGGTCATTGAAAATATTTTGGTTGAACCAATTTGAATTGCATTTGTGCTAGGGTTTGTATCAATCCCCATTTCAAGTTTAAAAGAAATTTAAACATGATGCAACACATGACTAGCTAACCCAGAGCATACCAGAACTAGGGATGTGACAGTTTGTAACATCCCAAATTTTCTATTTGGAATGTTATACATTAGATCATCATTGCATATGATATTTTGTTTGCTTTTGGTTTCGATCCTAGAAATTCTACGCAACTCAAGGACCCACGGAGAGAGTTGGGGATTTCGTTATTTTCATATTTGAGTTTTCTCAATTTTTGAGAATAGGATCATTTGATTTAAATTATTTTATCGTCAATTATTTCTATTACAAAAATATGAGAGAGGGAATAAAATGACTTTCCCAAGATAAATAAATATTGGGGATTTAATAATAAAATCAAATAAGATTTTATTTCGGAGTTTTTTGCTATTTTATTTGAATTTAGGAAAAAATATGCGTTTTTAAAAGTTGCATTGAGGCCCCAAATAAATGTTCACTTTGTCCGACTTTATTTTAGAAGTCGGGGAAAATTTATTTCGGGATTTTTGGAGTCCGTTTAGTATTTCATTTCATTTTTCTTCTGCGTGTAATTATTTAAAAAAAAGAGGGCAACCGACCTACGGGCCGTGTCTGACCGGGACTCCGGCCCGCCAAGGCTTTATAAGCCAGGGCAGCCCAGCCCCGAGCCAAACCCTAGCCGCTGCCTGCCTCGAGCCCCGCGCCGCCCGCCGCCGCCCGCGCCGCCCCGCGCCGCCGCCGCCGCCGACGCCGCCGCCGCCGACCCGCCGCTCGAGGCTCGCCTCGCCTTGAAATCCGCGCCTTCGTTGTTTTTCGAAAAACCGTTCGGTTTTCCGTCGGTTTTTCCGCCGTTTTTTTAGTTTTAGTTTTTTTATTTAGATCTTTTTTTCCGGTTTAGGTTAAATAGCGAGCGTTCGCTCATTCGTTCATTTTAACGAACATATTCGTAGATTAGATCTGGATAACAAACATTCATTCGTTAATCCGTTCGTCGTTTTTCTTTTTCTCGGATTTTCCGCGGTTATTTTTTGATCTCGATTTCTGATCCGATTTTCGTTTTAGTATAACTTTTCGCTTGTTTATCGGAATCAGGCGATTCAAGCGCCTAGAGTTTCATCTTGAAACCCTCTATTCGTTTAACCAACTTAAACAAGTTTTTGCTTCTGTAAAATTTGACTTGGATCCAGATTAGTAGAACAAAGTTGTTTTCTTTCGCCGTTTGACTTTCGTTGTTTCGTTCGATTTGATTCTTTTTGCAAAGCGGAGTTCTTAAGTTGAACTTTCTGGTTAGGTCTCTTATTTGAGTTTTACCTGTGCATTAGATTGAGTACTTATTGTATGCTTGTTTGTTTGTCTGCGATAGAATACCCGGAGTGCGCCTCCTGTTACTTCGAATCTCTAGGTTTCGCGGATCATCAGCACGGCAAGTAACACTTTGATCATACCTTTTCTACTACCCAGTTTAATTGCATTAGATCAAATCCTCAAACATTCCATGATTAGGATCTAATTAAATTGTGGGATGGGAAGTAGATGAGGTAGTACCGATTACCTGTTTTATTATCAACCTTTGGGAATTACTTCTATGTTTGCTTATTATGCCATGCTATGCTAGTAGACGTGGATTGGGTGAGTGATATCCATGACAGATGTGAGTTTGTTAAATTAATGGTTTATCTAAGGTGGCAACTTAAACACACATCTGGGTACCTGGGTATTCCAGGATTGCCTGTTGTTTTTCTTTATGGACCGCCACCCAGGCTCAAAGGGATCATGAGACTATTCAAACTAGAAACTTCGGTGTGCAGCCACAAGCCATTATGGGCTCTGGCATAGTTGATTAAGTCATGCGAACTCTTACAGGGTAGACTAGTAGATGTAGGGGAAAGTAGGTGTACCGGTCTATCCATCGTAAGGTGCTAGCGCTTCTGAAAGACTATGTCTCGGTCATCCGTTTCTCAAACACCATGTAGTGCGAGAAATCCAATGGAGGCGATTGAGTCTTGTGGGGAAAAGTGCGCAAACCTCTGCAAAGTGTACAATCTAATCATGATTAGCCGTGTCCCCGGTTATGGACGTTTTGAGTATCTATTATTTGGATATCATGTGAATCTCATCATGTTACTTTAAATTAATTTTGTTGGGTTTAATGATGATTACTTTAATGGGATTGAGGATGCTGTCAACCATTCTCAATGTTTAACAACCACCATGATAGTTAAATAAATTTTATTCCTTTGCAGTAGGGAAAAATTGGCTTTACGCAAAATTGTAACCATAGAGCTTTCCACCAGCCATATATGCATGTAGTATAGGCTTAATCATTCATTACTCTCTATGTGTTACATTGCCAGCATATTCCATGTGCTGACCCGTTTCGGGCTGCAACGTTTCATGTTGCAGACTTTTCAAACGACGAGTAAGGTGCCTTTTAGGTCATGGTTCTATACTCAGTGATGCCGTTGGAGTTGATGGACTCGTTTATATTCCAAGCCTTCCGCTGTTATCGTTATTAGATGGCCTTAAGCCATATTTATTGTAATAAGTTCTCTGTGAGACATTCGATGTAATAAGTGTGTGATTGTTGTTCTATTATAAATCCTTCAAAGTATTGTGTGGTGTCAGCATTACTGATCCAGGGATGACACCTGAGCACAGAGGTCGGACTGTTTGAGGTCTGGTCGCTACATGCTTCCCCCGGCGGAAGGGATGCTGCCGTGCCGGGGTCACCGACCGATGCTGCGACCTGATTCACTTGCAGCCCATGGTTAGCGTAAGCCTGCTCCTGAGAGATTAGTGGTACCATGTAGTTGTTGTTGCTGGTGCAATCGTCACGGTTCTCCGTCGGTTCCTGGAAGGCTTCAACTTCTAGCGTCCCTTCGTCCCTGTCTTCTCCGAGGAACGAGCCAGGGTCGTCCTCCGGTGCGTACTCCTGGTCCATCATGCACGGCATGTAGGCTTCCAGGGCCGTTACCCCGAGCACCTCGCCGTAGTGCCCCACACTCCATGTTGCCCGGCCCAACGCGGCGTCCTGAGGATGGTAGCGCGTCATCTCACTCGGACCATGTGAGGCGACGCTTGTGCCCATGCTTGTCGCGGGCGGCATGGGGGCGGTGGGGCCCCCGGCGCCGCCGGTCGTGCTGGTGTTGACGAAGCCCCAAGGCACACCCGATGGCGCGTGGTTGCGGTGAGGCCCACCGTGAGACCCCAAGCATGCACCCAAGGGCAAAAGATTTGATTTTTCAACCAATTTATATGCACTGGAGCATGTGCATGTAGTTCAAATTTGAATTATGCACATAAATGCATTGAAAACTCACTTAATGCATAAAAATGTCCAAATGAATCCTGAATAATTCCAATTCTTTTATGATCAGTGTAGACAAAAGGTCTAGCGATTCAAACACTGTCCATGTTTGCTGTGACCCCATTATGTAATTCAAATCAAGACAAAAAATTAAGTAGATCCCACACAGTTTATTATAACCAACCGTGTGAGATGCACCAAAAAATATCTTGGAGCATAGTCGGAGAATAGTACGCATACGACTTACGCGAGAAGGTGCGGCAGCTATAGTCCACAGCCCGCTCTGAATAAGGGACCTTGTCTGATGACACTTTTCGCGCCAGTTTTTTGGCTGAAGCGATTCGAAATTTTGGGCTTCCGTGGAAATATCTACCTCCCCGCCCCTCCCCCTTACCAAAAGCCACATTTCCCTTGTTTCCGCCTTCCTTTCCAAGTTCAAACCTTCACCCCTTGCTTGCAGCGCCGCCGCCTCCTCGCCGACGATCCTCCTTCACGCTGCTTGGCCTCGCCTATCCAGGCAGGTAATCCACACCCGACCCCCATCCTCCTCCTCCTTCCACATCCCACATGCCCCGACCGCCGGACCGTGCGCGACACCTTCCACCCAAATCATCAACCCCTCCACCAAATAAGCGCCGGCCTAAGCCATGGTGCACGCAGTATAGCCAGGACCTCAAGGAGCATTTGGCAGCGGAGAAGCAAGTCACGGCCGCACGCGCGGATGAGGTTGCGATGGCTGCCATTCGTGCCAACCCCTAGACCTTGGAGGAGCACCTCGCCGTCGAGGCCACCATTGACGCCTCGTATGCCGACGCCGCGACACGGTTGGCTACTTTAAACGACAGTTCGCGGCGCTTTCTCAAGGCCACCGTCGGTGCCTTCGACGAAGACTACGAGGTGTTTTCTCAGCGTGCACGTGCTTACCTCATCTCGAGAGCCAGCAGGTTGGTGCCCGGAGCGGCTCAGGCAACTCACCACTACAATGAGGGCACCCACAATGCGGAGGCTTCACCCTCGTCCATGTCCAAGGAGCCAATCATAATCGATATCTCCAACAATGATGAGTAGCAAGTCTTATTAGCTCACCATAAGGACCCATGTTCAGTTCGCTAGCTATTGCCTTTCCTTAACAAATTCTAGTGAATTGTGCTATGAACTTTTACCATGCAATCTTTTGCTATAGTGTATATGTTCTATATGTCGTGCAATGTGGTGTTCAGTTAACTACTTGGTTCAATTCTGCAAATGTGATGTTCAATTCATTAGGGTGCAATATTTCCAAGTTGTTAAGCATGCTTGGTTTGGTTAACTGTCTGATCTTCTATTAGGAGTATGTTATATTGTTCAATTGGTGTTTGGTTAACTGCTTGGTTCATTTGTTGTGGCTTGGTTCACTTGTTGTGGTGTTTAGTTAACTGCTTGGTTCAATTCTGCAATGCAATGTTCAATTGCTGTGGCTGCATTCTCTTATTGTATACCATGTGAGGAATAAATCAAATTTGGCTGCACTTAATACATGAGAAACATATACAAGTGCTATATTTCCTAGTTCTTAATCATGCTTGGTTTGGATAAATGGGTTTTCCATGTTGCTTGAATTAATCTGATGAATTTACAATGTGCTTATTTTTCATCAACATATTTTACTGATAGCATGCGAACCCTTACTTAACCTGATGACTAACTACCTTATATGTGTTGTAGGGAAACAATGGGAAGCACTAAGGTTTACAAGATGGTACTAACTATTATACCTTGCCTTTTATATTCCTTTGCCCCATTTCCAATATAGAGAAGATATTTATGCACATCCTTGTTTTCATGCTTCACTGATGATTATCTCTTAAACCACCTCTGTGGTCAGGAGGCGAGGAAAGTTTTTATACAACACCCACGTTTCAATATGGAAGTGTTCCTGAAGAGGTCAAAGGATGGACCGTTAATCATCCATAGGCACTGGCCTAAAGTTGCAAAGACCTTCAACATGAATGAAGGCTCAATATTCGCCTTCCGCTTCAGCGGTTTTCCAGATGAGATGAATCTCTCTATGTACCGTCTATGATGCCAATTTCAGAAGGTTCTAGATGTTGCATGTGAAACTTGCTGCTGGTGCAGTTGTGTAATGGGGTGGCTGAGTGCTGAAGCTATATCATGTTGTACTATGATGTATTTCAATTATGAAATCCTGCTTCCTTAATATGGAAATGGAATATATTATGTGCTTAATATGAATGTCAATTAGATTAGTAAATGGATTATTAATAATAGGGCAATTAGCCTGCTAATTGGCCAATTAGCTTGCTAATTGGGTTTTCCTATTGCAAATGGTTAAAGAGAAAACACCATGGGCGATGACCTCAGGCAACGCACACAGTTTCTAGGACTAAACCGTGTTGGATCAATGAACAATCACACACGACATTCTCTTGAAAACTGTTTACCTTACGGCACGTTGCGCAAACGTTTTCCTTCGAGTGACTGTGTGGGATATATATACGAACAAAAACGTTTACCGGCGATTGACTGTGTGGGATGTACTTACGACCGGAAATGGTTTTGCATGTATAATTGTATTTTTAGCACTACTGTATGTATTTCTGTATTTGAGTGCTCGCCGGTCGCACACGACCTCATTTTGTCGAGCGTGTGTGCCAGGAGGGCATATCCCTGATGGTTTCTGGGTCGTGTGGGAAGGAACCCCCCTATCGCCCACACTCACTTGGAGATGGTTCCGAATGCCGTCACAGAAAGGGGTTAAAAACCGTTTATTTAGCACCGACGCGCACTAGTGACATATGATCTTATCTACATGATCATGGCAAGTTCATGTTATGCTATGCATGCATGCAAGTTTTCGGGGTCCCCAGCGCTTTGTTTTACTGTCTGTGCTTAGGGTCTGCGCCTGACTTTGTACAAAGGGTTACATGCACATCGGCAAGGCTTCTACAAAAGGGTGGCTGCCGGGCAGGGCCCGACAGCCCCGCCTTATGGCTAGAACGTATGAAGATGCTAAATGTTCCATGAGTTTTGCAATCGAATGCCATCTTCGGTCTCCAGACGGACTACGCTAGGTCTAGTGACTCGTACTACCCGGTAAGGGCCTTCCCACTTCGGCATCAACTTGTTTGCACCCTTGGCGGACTGAACGCGCCTAAGGACAAGATCGCCTTCCTCAAGGCTCCGGGCATGAACCCTGTGGCTGTGATAGCAACGAAAGGCTTGCTGATAGCATGCTGCACGCATAGCATCCCGGAGACGGTTCTCCTCAAGGAACACGACATCATCATGCCAGTTCTGCTCTTGATCTACTTCACCATAGGCTAATACTCAAGGTGACCCGTATATGAGTTCCATGGGGATCACTACTTCTGCCCCATAGACTAGGGAGAAGGGAGTTGGCTGGTAGGTCGATTTGGTGTCGTATGGAGGAACCAAAGAACCATCGGCTGCTCGTCAATCCAGCGTCTGCCGCACTTCTACAACTTGTCAAAAGTTCTTGTCTTGAGTCCTCGCATCACTTCAGCATTCAACCTCTCAGCTTTTCCATTGCTCCTAGATGAGCAATGGAGGCGGATGAAACCTTGCTTTTGAGGCTTTGAATGTATTGCATGAAGGCGCGGCATGCGAATTGGGTGTTGTTGATAGTGATGACTCTGGCGAGTACTCCGAAGCGGCACACCAATCCCTTCAAGAACTTGATAGCTAATTGTGCGGTCACCTTTCTCACAGGCTCCACTTTCTGCCACTTTGTAAACTTGTCGATTGCCACACACAATAATTCAAAGTCCCCTGGTAGCATGGGGGAAGGGGCCCAAGATGTCGAGCCCCTAGATCAAAAATGGCCATGACAAAGGGACCGTTTGGAGAGATTGAGTAGGCTGATGGAAATTCTTGGAGTGGAATTGGCAGGCTTCACATCTCGACTAGCTCAATTGCATCTTGGAGGGCTGTGGGCCAGTACAAACCTTGCCGGAAAGCTTTTCCAACCAAGGCTCTTGATCCAATATGGGAGCTGCACATGCCTTTGTGTATCTCTGCCAAAAGTTCCTTCCCCTCTTCCCGACAAATGCACTTCAATTTCACACCATTGGGCCTCCTTCTATATAGCTTGCTGTCGACAAACTGATACATACCGGCCCTTTGGGATACTCTTTTAACTTCTTCTTGCTCTTCGGGAAGTTCTTTTGGAGGAAATGGACTATGTGTTGTGCCCAAGTTGGAGCCTGAGGCTCGGCAACAAGGATCAATGGCACCTCCTCATTCGTGGTAGCGCATATCTCAACCACGAGAACTGGTAGTTTGGTAGGAGGGTGCTGCTCACCAGGCGAAGTGGAGTTGTTCCCGCCAACCTCTCTGTCGAGGGCTTCTGGAAGCTCTGCCAGGAGAGGCTTGCCAAAGTCCAGTTTTCTCCTATTTATGGCCATTGTTGTCGGGGATACCGAGGGTTGATTCAAGTGGAGAACAAAAGTCCCTGGTTCCACAGGAAGCTTTTGTGCAACGCATTTTGGCAGATGATCGACAACATTGTTTTCCGCACATGCCACGTGCTTTGTTTGCAATCCATCAAAACGCTCCGCCAGCTTTCTCACTTCCTCCACATAAGCCTCCATTAATGGACTCTATTAATCCTTGTTCACTTGTCTCATCACAAGCTGCGAATCTCCACGAATGATCAACGTCTTAATTCCCAACTCTGTTGCGATCCTGAGCCCAACAAGGAGTCCTTCATATTGTTGGTACCTTTCTCCCGGGGGAAATGCATTTGGACCACATACTTGAGGTGCTCTCCACTGGGTGTGACAAGAAGCACGCCAGCTCCTGCACCTTGTAGCGAGAAGGCACCATCAAAGTACATGATCCACTGTAGGGGGGCCTCCACGCCGGGGATAACTGTTTCTGGTGTCTCCTCATCTGGGGTTGGTGGCCATTCCGCGATGAACTCTGCCAATGCTCTACTCTGAATGGTTGACGTGCTCTCATACTTCAGACCAAAGCTTGACAATTCCAAAGCCCATTCCACTATTCTACCATTGGCCTTCGGGTTCCTCAGTATGCCTTGCAAAGGGAAACAGGTGACAACTGTGATCCGTGGGCTTGGAAGTAGTGGCGCAATTTCCTCGAGGCCATGATGAGGCCGAAGATCAACTTTTGCATGCCGGAGTACCTTGATCTAGCCCCCTGCAGTAGGGAGATGACTAAGTACACTGACTACTGCACCACCTTATTATTTGCCGCGGTCTTGGAATTGTCTCTGTTATCCTGCTCTTCTTTCTCTTGATATGCACCGGACCTTGCTGGGATGGGTTCACTTTCTTCTTCGGAGGGGACAGTAGTTGCTGCTGCTTCTTCATCTATTTCCCGCTGCGCCACCAGTGATGCACTAACCACTTGATTGGTTGCTGCTAAGTACAGTAGCAATGGCTCTTGTGGTTTAGGAGCGACCAAGGTAGGAGCAGAGGAAAGATAGGCTTTCAAGCCTCGCAACACTGCTTATGCTTCTGGGGTCCACTTCATTGGCCTTGCCTTCTTCAAAATTTTAAAGAACGACAAGGCAAGCTCGACTTGGAAATGAACCTACTCAGCGCGGCAACACATCCCGTTAGGTGCCTCACGTCTTTGACTGTCTTGGGTGCTTGAATTTCCTTTGATCGCCTTGAGCTTGTCGGGGTTGGCCTCTATCCCTCGGCAGGACACAAAGAAACCAAGTAACTTGCCGGAGGGAACACCAAACACGTACTTCTCAGGGTTCAACTTCAAGTTGATCTTGCGTAGGTTTGCAAAGGTCTCTTCCAAGTCCTGAATAGAGTTGATTTGTCTTTTTTTTTGAAGGTTAACGACAGTGGGAGAGGCTCCCACTGACTTTTGTATTACTCACAATAGAACAGTTACATGGGTGTTACAATGGGTTTTAGCCCCCCCGGCCGTACTGGTTGCACAAACAAAGACTAGTGGCCCAAGCTTACGATGTAATTAGAGAGAAAAGGATGGAATTTCTCTGGACAATTGTGGACTACTAGGCCCAATAGATTTTTGAATCTAGCTAGCCATGCCACGAAGGAGTGTGGGATCCCCCTGAAATGTTGGTTGTTTCTCTCTATCCATAAGCTCCAAGCAGCAAGCAGAAACACATCCATGAATAGGGGTCGACGCCAGCTATCTTTCCCCCCATGCAAGATGGCTAACCTATTGGTTCCTCCTGGCCAGGACAACCCAACTTTACTCCAGCATTGCTGGGCGAAGGGGCACGCGAAGAAGAGATGCTCCACAGTTTCCTCGGGGCGGGTTCTGACAGAACATGCAAGCATAATTACCCCCGGCTACAGCGAAGTGTCGCCACTTCAGCATGTTCCTGGTGTTCAAACGATCGACCAGAAGCAGCCACCCAAACATTTTGAACTTGATCGGGCATTTGGAGTTCCAGAGCCAACAAAACGCCTCATCAACCACTATCTGCCTGAAGCAGTGGTTGTAGTACTTTTTGGAAGAATAACGCCCTAGATCATAGACCCAGGTATCTGCACAGTCACTGTTTAGTCTGATATGCGCGGACCCACGTTGAATCTCTCTGACCTTCTCTCTGGCCTGGCTCGAAAGAGGCAGGCTGAAAATCACGGACGGATCAATGGCGATGAGAACCTTGGCAATGGAGTGATCTTCGTTGATGGCAAAAGATAAGGCTGGTGGGTACGTGTCCATCAGCGTGGAATCATTGTCACCAAACCAGACATCTTTCCAAAACAAAGAGCTCGACCCATCCCCCGGGATGACCTTGGTGATCCCCCGAAAGGACCCACTGAGTTGCATCACATCCCTCCACCAGAAGGAACCCACAATTCAGTGGCATGTGGAACCTTGTTCGTGTAGTATGCCTCCCAGACTAGCTGAACCCAGGGCACATCCTCACGATTGTAGAACTTGAACAAGTGTTTTAGGAGTAGCGCAGCATTTTGTGTCTTGATATCAATGACGCCAAGGCCACAACACCGTTTAGGTCGGCAGACAAGCTCCCAGGCAGCGAGGGAGTTGGTTTTGACCCCATCTTCAGAGTTTTTCGCCCAAAGGCAGTATCGGCGTAGTTTGTCGAGGTGCTCGACCACTTTGGGGTGCAGCTTGATCGTGCACATTGCATAGATCAGCATGGAGGTCACCACCAAATTAACCAGTGTCAACTTGGCCCCTGACGACATCAGTGATAGGGCAGTGGAGGTTTTCCTCTCAACTGATTGCACCAACGGCATGAGATCCAGAACACTCGGCCTCGTTGTTCCCATGGGGAGACCGAGGTAAGTGAACGGCAAGGTGCCAACAGAGCAGCCAAACACCTCTGCTAACTCACTAGCACGTTGGTGGTCGACATTAATGGGTATGAGGGTTGATTTTTGGAAGTTGATCTTGAGCCCCACCGAAGCTGCATAATCTTCCAAGATAAGCTTTATGCGGGCGGCCTGTGCAGGACAGGCTTTCATAACCAAGATTGTGTCGTCAGCGTATTGCACCACCGGGAAGTCACCTGCACGAGGAATAGGAAGCTCCAGCAGACCCTGGGCATAAGCGTCATTAATTGCAGCTTGGAGCAGATCAGCTGCAAGGACAAAGATCAGTGGCGAGAGGGGGTCTCCCTGTCGTACGCCACAATTGCATTAGAATTTCCGACCAGGAACACCATTCAAGAGGACCGCTGAAACTCCCGAACCAAAAATCGTTTCCATCCAACATAACCACTTGTCATCGAAACCCATGTGTTTCATGATTTGCAGCATGGGGGCATGTTCAACCGTGTCAAAGGCCTTGGCAAAGTCAAGCTTAAGCAAGACAATCTCTCTTGCAGATGAGTGGCATTGATGAATATATTTGTACGACCACGCGAGGCAATCCTGGATGGTCCGGCCCTTGATATAACCATACTGGTTCCTGTGGATGATTTTGAGAATAACTTTCTGCAGCCGGTTAGCTAAGATTTTTGTAATGATTTTCAGACAATAGTTTAGTAGGGTAATTGGTCTAAAATCATTAGCCGTTTCTGGAGAGGATATTTTTGGAATGAGGGTGATGTATCCCTCACTAATGCTCGTGATATTGAGCCCACCTGCATGGAAAGCATGACACAGGTCGTAGAAATCAGACTTGACGATTTGCCAGCACTTCTTAAGAAAACAACCATTGAAACCATCCGGGCCGGGAGCTCTGTCACTCGGCATTTCCTTGATAACATCATCTATCTCATCAGTAGAGAAAGGCGCACTCAATTGGTCCAACCCATCAATCTGGCGGATGATCCTAGCGAGGTCAAACTTCATGCTGGTGGGTTTAGAAGAACCTAAATGTTCCTTGTATGTATTGAAGAGCATCCCCTCTTTGCCAACATGGTCATGGATTTCGATCTCACCAACCCTAAGCATGGCAATAGCATTGTGTCTATATCTCTCTGTGGCCAGCGACTGAAAAAGCTTAGTGTTCTCATCAGCAAAGCGAAAGTACCTGATAGTACATCTCTTCCTCCAATATTCATTCTGGTATTTGAGCAGGGCTTGTAAGTGGGTTTTCAATATCTTCCTGAAGTTTGAGTCCTGGATATATAAAGGACGTTTATCCTCAAGAGTGTCCATGATAGCCAGAGTCTCATTACTGTTTTGGATCATAATTTTAAGTTTCGAGACACCCTTGCTCCATCGCTTAAGATCATATCTCAGGGTTTTAAGCTTTTTGCATATGCGAGCTGCGGCATTGGGGGCGTGACATGCCTTAGACCAGGAGTTAGAAACAACCTCCATGAACCCATCATGATTAGTCCAAAAGTTCTCAAACTGAAAGAGCTTGGATCGGGGGATACTTGATTCGATTGTGACCACGCACGAAATGTGGTCGGACACTGGCTTCCGCAGAGGCAGGACCATTGTGTTTGGATATGAGGTGGTCCAACAAGATGACGAGAAGAACCAATCCAACTGTTCCAGCAGAGGATCATCCTGCATATTGCTCCAGGTGTATGCTCGGCCTTTCATAGGCAATTCCATAAGCGATTGTGCACGGATGAGCTCATTAAATAACAACATGTCCGCAGTGTCACCCCCAGGTTTATTTCTGTTATTCGTGGATCGAATGAAATTAAAATCACCCAAAATCAGCCAGTTTTCATCATCCAGAATATTCAGATCAAAGAGCCACTTTGTAAAATCCACTCGACGCTGGCCAGAACAGGGGCCATAAACATTGATCAGATTCCACGAATCGTTCGATTGCGTGGCAATAAAAGAAACCCCCACCGCAAAAGAATCCACATACCAGGGTGTGCCCGTAAACACGGAACTATTCCAAATTATAATGATGCCACCAGAGGCACCCACAGATGGTGCGAAAACAAACTTATCGAAACGCTTAGGGCAGAAAGTTTTAATAAAAGCAAGATCGAAGGATTCATGTTTAGTTTCCTGGATACATAGCACAGAACAACCGCTAGTATCGATCTCATTCCTAATAGCCAAAAGTTTTGCATCAGAATTTATGCCTCTGATGTTCCATGAGAGCACGTTCCACGATTTATTCATCGGAAAGGAACACTTCACTCGTCAGCCGCCGCAGATGAGCGTTGGTCATCCAGCAGCTTCTCGCGGGAGAGGGCTTCCGGGGCAATTCCACAATTGTTTCCCATGTGTTGAAGATCTTCGATCGGTGTTGGGGGGGATAAGCAGCAGTGGGCACCTACACAGGAGCAGCAGCCAAAGAAACAGCAGTGACAAAAGGAGTCTCACGTGGTTTCACCCTTGACTTGGAACGCTTGGTGTCGGGGGCATGGTTCATTTTGAACCCATCATACTTGTTGGATCTAGTGCTCCTTCTGACAGCAGTGGTGTCCAAAGGCACTAGCACATTGCGGTGCTATGGGACATTGAACGTGGAGGAGGATGCAATCACTTGAAGCGCGTTAGGCTGGTCTGATGAAGACACTAACCGAGATTCCACCTCTGTGGAAACAAGCTGCGTGATCGCCTTGAGGCCAGGAGAATGATCATGCAAATCCCAGTCCATAGCGGACAGTCGAGCCCTGGGTTCAGAAGACAACACAGACGATGGAACAACAACAGATTCCCACTGAAAAGTAGTAGCAAAGATCCTGGATAGGACATCAGGTTCAGGTGCCATACAATCAATCCAGGCTGCAGCAGCGGCATTAATATGGTTCTGAATGATCCGGAAAGGGTTGAGGGGCAACATCACAGGAGAAGCATGTTGGAAGGTGATAGCTGGTGTATATATGCGTTTGATCATACTCCCAATCCAAAGCAGAAACTCATGACCAGCAGCAACCTGAAGAAAAACAGAGCTTCCTTCGGCCCTGACGAATGCCATCCTAGCCGCAGGATTGCCATTGACAAATCCATCAGCCAAGGCTTCCACCGCCTGAAACTCAGAGTCAGAAGACCAAATATCTGACAAATTGTCCTGCACATTATGCTCTGGATCCACACCATCCATGAGTGACGGTCCATCATACAGAAAAAATGTCCTGAAACTGAACCCAGTATATGGAGGAGGGATCACAGGCCACACACCCCATCCATTTTCCAGAACTTCCTGAGGAGGTTCAGGAGCATTCCAGGCTGCCTCATTCAGAGCTTCTTGAGCAGCCATCTCATCAATGCGTGCCTGCTGCATGAGGGTGTAGTACGGAAGCTGATACGGATGTGGAGATGCATTCAGGAGCGGGGGAACATCCTCATTACCAACCAAATTTGGGATAGTGTTTCTACCATTCAGAACATACACAGGCACTGACCACGAACGGGCAAGACCTGGCAATAAACCAACCTTGGTAATCACAAGACTGTGCGGCACCTCAGCAACATCTTTGATATGGCATTTGACGAGGATTCTAGCCTTGTTCTGTCCCAGACGGGGCCAGACTAGCAACTTCCCAAAGTTTGAGACAGCCTTATGAACATAATGTTTAGTTTGATAATCCATTGGAAAAGCAAGAAACATGACCCAAACTTCATATTCAAAAGCAGGCATGCGCATATTGATACTCTCATCATGCGGAACTAGGGAGAAGTTGGAATCATCAGTCAAAGCATGCGGTCCTTCCCTAATGGCAGCATCTCTACTTTCCATGTCCGCAAAAACCACACACCCAATCCCCAGCGGGTAAACAAAGTCATCTAGCAGTTCATACTCTAAATCTTCAATAATAATGCGGCAGACCTCGGCTAACCAGAACTCCTTCTGATGATCAGGGACCGGGGGGTGGACAGGAATGATGGCATACCTATCATGGTTTAGAGGCGGATCATCCACCACCATAACATGGCGCTGAACCCTGTGCGCAGGCCCACGATCAATGGTCGATCCCTCAGGAGCGAAGGCAAACGGGCTCACTGGGAAGTTCACCATGGTTGATGGTGTCGGGGACTGCGCCTGCTTGAGAGAGTTCGCCGGAGTAGGGGGTGTGGTTTTCTTGCTCGAGGTCAAAGACGAGAAGAATCGAGGTGGTGGAGGCGTGGGTGTGGAACTCGAGGAGAGCGTCGGCTCACCCGATTGGGGTTTTTGGCAGGCAGAATTGACTACACCCTGACCAGGAAGGCGTATCATCAAGCAATGGGGGTTAGCCACATCCGCGAGGTGCGGGATTGTCTGTTTCTGTTTCCATATCGAACCACCATGTGGATCCCTAAGAACACGGGCCATACCAACCTCCATAGAGTTACCAACCACAGACTCATTCGCAGCAGCCCGAGGCAAGATCCTCTCCGATTGTGTTTGACGTTTGCGTTTCCAGGCCCAACGAGGGAAAAAATTACAAGCCTTGGGCTTATGTGACTTGTGGCCCAGACAAAAACAGAGAGAGCAGCGACGAAGCCCAGGACAGAGCCTAGTCATATGGTCAAACGCAGAACATGTAGTACATGGAAAACCCAAGGGATCCGGGCCCACCTTGCATGGCACATGCTCATGATCATCAGTACGTGAAGCCAAACAAGTGCAGGCACCAGAATCATCCCCGCATCATTAAAAAAAACTCCAGTGCAGGATTCTTCAACATGACCAAGATGATCACAAAGAGAGCAGTGCAAAAGCCTTTTGTAAATGTATTCTTTGGTTGGGACTGACGATACTTGCACCATAAGCTTAACATTATCATTATCATTGTCGTCCTGCCAGCCATCCAAAATAGAAAGTAGAGTATCATCCGGGATTGAATCCCACAAACCCACAAGATATCGTTCACCATGAAAAGATGGTAACCTTCCATGAATATCGTATGAAATAGGTAGGGATATGGAACCAATCCGAAAAGAATCCGGAGAAACCGAAGACGAGAAACTTCCAAAGGAGATCTGATCTGAAAGCTCGCCGGAATGTAAGTCCGTCGGCGGCGGAATGAAACCCAATTTCTGCAGCACTGGTATGGACTCGGGATCCAAAGGCAGCTTGCTCTGGTTAGAAAGCCATTTAGATTTAATCGCCGGACCCGATGAGAAGGCCAAACCAGTCAGCTCAGAATCAGCATGCCATGAGGGGAGCCGGGGACGTGAACCCATCTTACGATGAAGATGAAAGTGACAGATAAAGTCCGGCCAGATACGGTCCCTTAAACCAAAAATGAAATGCCCCACACGATTTGAGGCCACGGAGAACCGAAAATGGCGATCACCCAGACGCATGACATTGAAACCCTCACCAAGACCTCCAATACATGATTGAAGGGCCAATCCCACTGAGTCCACCGAGAGGGGAAAAGACGCCGAGGAGAAGGAGACTTCAAGGAAGAATTCCTTGGAGCCGGGGTTGGGGACGAAGTGGACCATAGATCCAAACCTTGCACGCACCTGTGCCTCGACCTTGAGGCCGGGGGAGGAATCCCAGTGGAGGAGGCCGTCCATTGGGAGTTGATTTGTCTTTGGTCTTGACCACTATGTCATCCATGTAAGCTTCAATATTCCGGTGCACTTGAGACTCAAACCCAATTTGCACCGCCGTTGCAAAGGTGGATCCAACACTCTTCAACTCGAAGGGCATCTGCATGAAGCAGCATGTGCCACATGGGGTTATGAATGCGGTCTTCTTACCGTCCTCCTTGGACATGAATATCTGATGGTATCTAGAGTATGCATCCAAGAAGGAAAGCATGTCACACCCAGAAGTGGAATCTACGATCTAGTTGATGTGCGACAAAGGGAATGGGTCCTTCGGGCATGCTTTATTTAGATCCGTGAAGTCTATGCAAAGCTTCCATTTCCCATTCGCCTTGCGCACCACCACCGGGTTAGCCAACCATGTTGGGTGCAACACTCCTCTGACCAAACCAGCTGCTTCATGTTTGTTGATCTCCTTCACAATGAACTGTTGCTGCTCCAAAGCTTGCTTCCTGACTCTCTGCTTGACGGGCCAGGCATGAGGGCAGACAACTAGGTGGTGCTCGATTACCTCCCTGGGAACACCGGGGATGTCAGATGGTTGCTTGGCAAACAAATCTACATTCACCCGCAGGAAGGCAACAAGCGTGCTTTCCAATTTGTCATCAATGGTGGAGCTGATGGTGAATGTACCACCGGCGCCATCCAGCCCTGCCGGGACATTCTTCACCGCAGGTGAGGTAACATTGGGTTTCTTGCTAGTGGAGCTCTCTGGAAAATCATCGACAGATGCAACACACTCTGACGAGGTGCCTGATGTCTACTACACAACCTTCTTCTTGTAGACTCGTGTTGGGCCTCCAAGCACAGAGTTTTGTCGGATAGTAGCAAATTTCCCTCAAGTGGATGACCTAAGGTTTATCAATCGTGGGTCTCTCTCAAACAACCCTGCAACCAAATAACAAAGAGTCTCTTGTGTCCCCAAAACACCCAATACAATGGTAAATTGTATAGGTGCACTAGTTCAGCGAAAAAATTACCATACAAGTGCAATATGGATGGTAGTTGTAATCTGAAAATATAAAAACAGCAAGGTAGCAAGTGACAAAAGTGAGCGAAAACGGTATTGCAATGGTTCGAAGCAAGGGATAAGGTTCATACTTTCACCAGTGCAAGTTGTTTCAACAATGATAACATAATTAGATCAAATAACAATTGCTCAACATGCAACAAAGAGTCACTCCAAAGTAACTAATAGCGGAGAACAAATGAAGAGATTATTGTAGGGTACGAAACCACCTCAAAGTTATTCTTTCTGATCGATCTATTGGGATATTCCTATAAGTGTCACAAATAGCCCTAGAGTTCGTAATAAAATAACACCTTAAGATACACATCAACCAAAACCCTAATGTCACCTAGATACTCCAATGTGACCACAAGTATCTGCGAGTTTGATTATATGATATGCATCACAAAATCTCAGATTCATCTATTCAAACAAACACAAAGAACTTCAAAAAGTGCCCAAAGTTTCTACCGGAGAGTCAAGACAAAAACGTGTGCCAACCCCTATGCATAAGTTCACAAGGTCACAGAACCCACAAGTTGATCACCAAAACATACATCAAGTGGATCACGTGAATATCCCATTGTCACCACAGATAAGCACATGCAAGACATACATCAAGTGTTCTCAAATCCTTAAAGACTCAATCCAATAAGATAACTTCAAAGGGAAAACTCAATCCATTACAAGAAGGTAGAGGGGGGAGAAACACCATATGATTCAACTATAGTAGCAAAGCTCATGGTACATCAAGATCGTGCCAAATCAAGAACACGAGAGAGAGAGAGAGAGAGAGAGAGAGAGAGAAAGAGAGAGATACAAACACATAGCTACCGGTACATACCCTTAGCCCCGAGGGTGAACTACTCCCTCCTCGTCATGGAGACCACCGGGATGATGAAGATGGCCACCGGTGATGATTTCCCCCTCTGGCAGGGTGCCGGAACAGGGTCCCAATAGGTTTTTGGTGGCTACAGAAGCTTGCGGCGGTGGAACTCCCGATCTAGGTTTCTTTTCAGGGGTTTCTGTATTTATAAGAATTTTGGCGTCGGTTTCAAGTCAGGGGTCCACGAGGAGCCCACAAGGTCGGAGGGCGCGCTCGGGGGGGGGGGGGGGGGTTGGGCGTGCCCTCCATCCTTGTGGAGGCTGACGATGACATGTACCTAGGGTAGGGTAATAGACCTAATCCAAACACCCTTCCTAAGGACACTTCCCTACAGTGAAAGACATTCAAAGGACAACAACTTCTACCGACTGAAATCACCTCAGGATGCAACCCACTCGACCATGGGTTCCACTCGGATAACCCAATTCCATTCAACTAGGATATAATCATTCGACCATATCAGAAACCACTCGAAGTACAGAAGATCCAAGGTCACTCTAGATGACAACGGTCAGGCGTTCACTCCGTATTCTTAATGATCATTTGTATGACTTAATGCTGATGTTAACAGTAACGTCCCACCTTTATGTACATTGAACCCTATGTAACGGGGGATGGTTGGGGTCCTGGCGCATGCTATATAAGCCACCCCCTCCTCTGGGACAAGGGTTCGCACCCCCTATAACTTCACGCACAATCCAATCGACCAAGACTCCGGGCACTGAGACGTAGGGCTGTTAGTTCCTCTGAGAAGGGCCTGAACTCGTAAATCTTGCATGCACAATCTCAACGTAGCTAGGATCTTGCCTCCTCCTATCTACCCCCCATTCTACTTTCAGAGTTAGAACCACAACAGTTGGCGCCCACCTTGGGGCTGGTGTCTTAGCAACTTTTCGGTGAGGATGCAATTTTTTATGATTCCCATCATCATGGTTTCCGGTGGTGGATTGGCTGAGGGCCGCGAGATCCGTCTCGGCGCACTTGTCGTCGTCGCTGACGACTCCGCCTGGATCCAGAAGGCCCCCCTCGACATCGAGGCGCTCCCCATCCGCGGGGCGACACACTTCCGCACATGTGTTCGCGGCGTCCTTCTGCGGCAGCCGTCGACCCAATATCGGTTGGCTCCTACAACATCTTCGCTCCCCGCTGTTCGGCGCTGCAAGCGATCCGGTCGGTCACGGCTTCAGCAGTGGGTGAAGCATGCGGTAATCGGGCCCGACGACTCTCTCTATGGCCTGTTTGATCTGTCGACTCGCTCCCTCCAGACCTTGTCCGAGTGCGATAGCACCTACCCTGCGGCGGAAGTCCTGATGGTCGACACATCGTGCAGCCCGCATGGTTTCCGTCGCAACGGCGGCGGCGATGGCGGCGGTGATCCATCGCGTGTTCATGAAGAATACCACCCTGAAACCCTCTCTTCGCAACAGAGGGAGGAATTGCACCGCCACAATGTGGAGGCGCTCCACACTCCCATCGTCGGAGAAACCTCCGAGGCTCGGGCCTTAGAGGCCGCGCGCCTGGCCACTTTGGCTGAGCGTACTCGACTAGAGAACCTTCAGCATGCACTCGACGAACGCGCTCGGCAACAGATTCCTGAGTCCAGTCGAAGGTGACAATTGTTCCCGCCTCAACCTCAGGTATACCGCACTCTGATTCAAAAGCTCACATCTGCATCTTGTATAGCAGAGTCCGTCCAGCCGTCCTAGTCAGAGGCTGGACGAGGTTTGATGCAGATCCGGGCATTGCTCCGAGCAGCAGGAGAGCAAAACACAGCAATATCTCAGTCGCATAACAGAATCCATAGCAGATCTTGGTGGCTGACACAGTCCATTCGGCTCACAACCCTAGATCTCCTCTATGGCGTGAGGGACGTGGGCATCGCGAAGAGCAGTACTTGGGTCGGAACCACGAGCAGTATGATCATCGGCTCGGCCGTGATGACCGCCGTCGAGTGCCTACGCCCCCTCCGAGGGGCGAATCATATGTGCCCCGGCATAATGATGACAGGCGCCCGTACAACGACGAGCGAAGGTTGCTATTCGATCCTAGAGAGCCGGGATTTGATGCAAGGTCAATTCTGGTGCAAGGCTTGGTCGACAGGAACCGAGCACACAGAGAGGGGCAAGACAGAGATCGCCCGACTGGAAGCAGAGTGCATGTTTTTGGTTGAGGGAGTCCTGGATTAGGGGGTATCCGGACAGCCGGACTATATCCTTTGGCCGGACTGTTAGACTATGAAGATACAAGATTGAAGACTTCGTCTCGTGTTCGGATGGGACTCTCCTTGGCGTGGAAGGCAAGCTTGGCGATACGGATATGTAGATCTCCTCCCATTGTAACCGACTCTGTGTAACCCTAGCCCCCTCCGGTGTCTCTATAAACCGGAGGGTTTAGCCTGTAGGACAACAACAATCATACCATAGGCTAGCTTCTAGGGTTTAGCCTCTACGATCTCGTGGTAGATCAACTCTTGTAATACTCATATCATCAAGATCAATCAAGCAGGAAGTAGGGTATTATCTCCATCGAGAGGGCCCGAACCTGGGTAAACATCGTGTCCCCCGCCTCCTGTTACCATCTGCCTTAGACGTACAGTTCAGGACCCCCTACCCGAGATCCGCCGGTTTTGACACCGACGTTGGTGCTTTCATTGAGAGTTCCACTGTGCCGTCACCATAAAGCTTGATGGATCCTTCGATCATCGGTAACGATGTGGTCCAGGGTGAGGTCTTCCTCCCCGGACAGATCTTTGTATTTGACAGCTTCACACTGCGGGCCAACTCGCTTGGCCATCTGGAGCAGATCGAGAGCTACGCCCCTGCCCATCAGGTCAGGTTTGGGAACTTGAATTATACTGCTGACATCCGCAGAGACTTGATCTTCGACGGATTCGAGCCCATGCCAAGTGTACCACACAATCACGACGAGCCCGATGTAGCTCTGCCGTCGGACAGTGTTCGGGAGATCACACCGGAAAGTATCCTGGCCTTCAATCTGGAGCAAATTGCGCCATCCGAGGATGGGCGGATAGACCCCGCCTTGGAGGCCGCACTCTCAGCGGCGGTAGAGCCGGATACTAACCTTACCTCTCACAAGAGCCGTGACGCCGAACCACTGGATTCATCTCCGGCCTCGGACCCCGAGCCGCCTGCGCCCATGCCTATCGAGTCAGATTGGGCACCGATCATGGAGTTCACCTCCGTGGATATCTTTCAGCACTCGCCCTTCGGCGATGTGCTAAAGTTGTTAAGGTCTCTCTCCTTGTCGGGAGAACCTTGGCCGAACTATGTCTGGCTAGGATGGGATGCGGATGACGAGGAAATTCACTCCCCACCCACCATAACCGACATGCTCGACTTTGACTCCGAAGACATCGATGGTATGGACAACGATGATGAAGACGAACAGGAACCACTTCCCACAGGGCACTGGACCGCCACCTCATCATATGATATATACATGGTGGACACACCCAATGAAGGCAATGGCGACAAGACATCGGAGGATGACCCCTCCAAGAAGCAACCCAAGCGGCAACGCCAGCGGCGCCGCTCTAAGTCCCGCAACAGCAAAAGCAGTGATACCGACACATGAGATAATAGCACTCCGGACAGTGCCGAAGATGACGACAATCCCCTCCAGCAAGATTTAGGGCCGGAGGATGAACAAGCCAACCCTCCCGAGCGAGCTGCAGAGGGAGAAGCGGAGGATGATAATTACATGCCTCTCTCCGAAGACAAAGTGAGCCTCGGCGACAAAGAATTTGTCGTGCCTGAGGATCCCGTCGAGCAGGAGCGCTTTATGCGCCGGCTTACAGCCACAACAAATAGCCTAAAGAAAAAGCAACAACAGCTTCGAGCTGATCAAGATTTGCTAGTAGATAGATGGACTGAAGTCCTTGTGGGTGAGGAATACGAACTCGAACGCCCTTCCAAGGGTTACCCAAAGAGCAGGTTGCTACCCCGACTTGAGGAGGAAGCATTGAAACCTACATCACCAGCGTACGACGCGGCTGACCGGCCACCTCGCGGCCGAGACAGAGAGGCATTCCAGCCTGAAGCTCAGCCCGCACCCCGCCAACACTCAAATACCAAGGCACGAGGCAACACACGAGACATGCGAGATGTATTGGAAGACAGGGCAAAACACGCAAGATCGGTTTACGCATCACGAGGGCGCGCGCCTACGCCGGATACAATAAAAGTAAATCCGGCCGGGCCGAACACAGCAGGCAATACTCATATGAGCTGCGTCGTGATACAGCCCAGCACAGAGGCGCCGCACACCCCCTATGCTTCACTGACGAAGTAATGGATCATGAATTCCCAGAGGGTTTTAAACCCGTAAATATCGAATCATATGATGGTACAATAGATCCCGCAGTATGGATTGAGGATTTCCTCCTCCACATCCACATGGCCCACGGAGATGATCTACATGCCATCAAGTACCTCCCACTAAAACTCAAAGGACCAGCTCGGCATTGGTTGAATAGCTTGCCAGCAGATTTCGTTGGCTGTTGGGAGGATCTGGAAGAGGCATTCCTTGACAACTTCCAGGGCACTTATGTGCGACCACCGGATGCCGATGACTTGAGCCATATAACTCAGCAGCCGGGGGAATCGGCCAGGCAATTCTGGACACGGTTCCTAACCAAGAAAAATCAAATTGTTGACTGTGCGAATGCAGACGCCTTAGCGGCATTTAAGCATAACATCCGCGATGAGTGGTTCGCCCGGCACCTCGGCCAGGAAAAGCCGAAGTCTATGGCAGCCCTCACGACACTCATGACCCGCTTTTGCGCGGGAGAGGATAGCTGGCTGGCTTGCAGCAACAACATATCAAGGAACCTTGGCACTTCGGGTACCAAGGACAGTAATGGCATACCACGTCGTAGCAAACACAAGCGCCGTAACAACAGCGATAACAACGAGGACACGACAGTCAATGCCAGATTCAGTGGCTCTAAATCCGGTCAACGGAAAAAGCCATTCAAAAGAAGTACTCTGGGCCCGTCCAGTTTGGACCACATACTCGATCGCTCGTGTCAGATACACGGCACCCTCGATAAGCCAGCCAATCACACCAACAGGGAATGCTGGGTGTTCAAGCAGGCCAAGAAGTTAAATGCCAAAAACAAGGACAAGGGGCTATACAGTGACGACGAGGAGGAGCCCCGGCCACCGAAAACGGGAGGACAGAAGAGGTTCCCCCCGCAAGTATGGACGGTGAACATGATATACGCAATCCACATCCTCAAGAGGGAACGGAAGCGCGCACTAAGGGACGTCTATGCGATGGAGCCAGTCGCCCCAAAGTTCAACCCATGGTCCTCTTGTCCGATCACCTTCGATCCCAGAGACCACCCCACTAGTATCCATCATGGCGGATCTGCCGCATTGGTCTTAGACCCCATCATCAACGGGTTTCACCTCACTCGAGTCCTCATGGACGGCGGAAGCAGCCTGAACCTGCTTTATCAGGATACATTGCAAAAAATGGGTATAGACCCCTCAAGGATCAAACCCACAAAAACAACCTTTAAAGGTGTCATCCCAGGTGTAGAGGCCCATTGCATGGGCTCAATCACACTGGAAGTGGTCTTAGGATCACCGGAAAACTTCCGAAGCGAAAGTTAATCTTCGATATCGTCCCGTTCCGCAGCGGCTACCACGCACTGCTCGGGCGAACCGCATTTGCAAGATTCAATGCGGTACCACACTATGCATACCTCAAGATCAAGATGCCAGGACCTAGGGGGGTCATAACAGTCAATGGAAACACAGAGCGCTCGCTCCGTACGAAGGAGCACACTGCAGCCCTCGCAGCAGAAGCACAAAGCAGCCTCTTAAGGCAATCCAGCAATTCGGCGATAAACCCCCGGACACCGTCAAGCGAGTCTGGAGTAACCCGCAACAGGATTGCCTGGTACACTGAGAGCTCGCCTAGCAATTCGGCCCCCGCCCTACTCCCAGACAAACGGCGAAATCTGTGCCGCACGTACATAATTATGCATTGAAAATACCATGGGCATAGGCGGAGGAATGGCCATGGCACGTCCCACAGTGCGGCTCAACCGCCCCAGGGGCTGAATACCTTCATCATTCTCTCTCTTTCAGGACCTTACTCTCTGGAAGCCCTATCTGGCAGTGTGATTGCCGGACACATAATACAACAACCAAGGAGGCCGGAAGCTACGTCGTACAATGGAATCCCCAGGTGGTCTCTAATAACGAGAGGAATACCTGCTTTAAATACCAGTCCGCAGCTTGCCCTTGGATAGGACATGTTAAATAATCCTATTTTTTGCTTATTGCACCACTTGTATCAGTACGTTTCACCGTATTCTTTAACTAACAATGCATAGCACTAGTCTATTATCGCATTATCTACTCCTTTTTATATATGTCTATTTAAAACAATTAGCACCCGTACATTCCAGTACGACCAGTATGCCAGGGGCTTTGTATACCCCATAATACGGCGTGAGAAGTCTGAACACTTTCGACAGTTCGGCACCCCGAACTTATAACACTATATGCATCAGCTCCGAATCATGTCTTGGGTCAATAGTTGGGTTTGCCCGGCTCCCATGTTTTGGTACCTTACGTTCCGCTATATCGGCTAAGGTAGCACTGGGAGAACTAGTGCGATTGTGTCTCGGTTCTTCTGGACGAGCACCTCAGTAGAGAAAGCCAAAACTGACTATCATGATGAGGCGAGAGCTGGTCGCTATTCGAGAGGTCTCAGGTCCCTAAAGACTTTTTCCGCTTCGGGCGAGGAGTTGGCTTTGTCCGACTTAGTCGTGTATAGCGCCCCAAATTCGGCCTTCCGAATACTAGGGGCTTCGCCAAAATTTCAAATTGTAGACTTCTATGGCTAAGTGAGAGTGATAAAGCATTATAGTCCGATTGCCTGGTTCATTGCGCTGAGCACCTCCCTCGAAGGACCCAAAAATGGGAAAAGGAGTGCTCAGATTTATCCCGAACACCCCAGCACTAGCTCCATGGGGGCAGAAGCCAACGACTGGCCAACTCTCAGATTTGATAAACGGCCGCACAGAAGGTAATATTTTAAATTCGAAAAGCATTGCATAGCACAAACGAACTAGTTTTCACATTACAGGATCACATGAGTACGTTCATTCAAAAATTACATCCTTGGTACACTCCTCCGCCACAAGACGAGCACCCTTCAGGACACCCTCATAATACATCTCGGGATGGCGATGCTCCTTGCCATGCAGTGGCCCCTCCTTCACCATCTTCTCGGCGTCCATCTTCGCTCAGTGCACCTTCGCACGGGCAAAAGCCCTGCGTGCACCTTCGATACAGACGGACCGCTTGATGACGTCCAACCGAGGGCAGGCATTCACAAGCCACCTCACCAGACCGAAGTAGCTGTTGGGCAGGGGATCGCCAGGCCACATCCGGACTATAAGGCCCTTCATGGCCTGTTTGGCCGCCATGTGGAGCCCGACCAGCTGCTTCAGCTGGTCGCTCAAGGGGATCGGGTGTTCGGTCCCAGTATACTACGACCAGAACAACTTCTCCATCGAGCTCCCCTCCTCGGCCCGGTAGAACTCCGCGGCATCAGACACACTGAAGGGCAGATCTGCGAACGCTCCTGGAGAGCTCCGAACTCGGGTAAGTAAAAAGAAATTTTCTTTCACATGCTTGCTTTGCATAATGAATGCCTTACCCGCCGCTATCTTCTTAACTACCTCAACTTCCTGGAGGGCCTTTTGGGCTTCGGCCTTGGCATGTTTCGCACCGTCGTGCACCTTTGCAAGCTCGGACTCTTGCGTCTTAGAGTCAAGCTCCAAGGCCTCGTGCTTCTTGATGAGAGCGTGTAGCTCTTGCTGCACCTCGCCCACTCGGGCGTCTTGTTTCTCCCGCTCGGTGCGGTCCTGGGCGGGTTTGTTTTCTACCTCGGCCAGCGCCTTCTTCAGGGTCGCCACTTCAGTCGTGGCCCCTGGTACATTCATGATGATCCAATTATTCTGCAACCAATTCTTTTTTCATATAGACAAGGTCTTGCTTACCTTTGTTCTCTTCGAGCTGCCTCTTGATAAGGCCGAGCTCCTCCTTGGACCGCTTGAGGTCCTGCTATAGCGCAACGACCTCCGCAGTACGTGCGGCAGTGGCCAGCAGTGAAGCCTGCATATGTAAATAGACATATTCTAATTAGACTCCTGAGTCATGATTTGATCCTCTATTTGGCCTTTCTTCGTGAACGCCAAACAGAGCATCAAGGGCTACTGTCTATGCGGCAACATTTTCCTATAATTACTTACTTGAAAGCCCATTAGGAGGCTTGTGCACGCTTCAGTCAGTCCGCTTTTGGCAGACTGAACCTTCTCGATCACCGCACTCATGATAGTGCGGTGCTCTTCGTCGATGGAAGCACCTTGAAGCGCTTCCAACAAGTTGTCCGATGCCTCTGGATGGACAGAGGTCACCGGCACGGGCGGCTTGCCCCTCTTAATAGGGGGTCGCCCGCCGGAGT
Organism: Aegilops umbellulata; assembly: GCA_032464435.1. NCBI lineage: Eukaryota > Viridiplantae > Streptophyta > Magnoliopsida > Poales > Poaceae > Aegilops > Aegilops umbellulata. The sequence goes on from CP136056.1 coordinate 156,403,616, forward strand.
CCGGGGAGGTTCCGGCGCAGTGTTCAGCTGGGGTCCGAACCTGGAGCCCGTGGGAGTCTTGCTTCCTTTGCGCCTAGGGTCCGGCAGGTCACCCTGAGGTGTCTCCTGGACTATCTCCCCTCGGCTCGGTGCCTTTTGAGACAACACCTCAGTGTTGTCCATAGGGCGAGGGGTGGAGGCCGTCGGAAGAGAACCGCTACTCATATCCGGCAGGTCCAAAGAACTGCACGACGAAGATACGTCGACGCGGGCTCGGGACGGACTGCATAATCATGTTCGGCGTAAGGTGAAGCAGTACAATAGAAACATATCATGAATTACTATGGTATCCGGATACTTACGACTTCACCAGGGGCTTGTCCCTGGGCAACCACTCGTCGTCGCTGTAGGCAGCGGACGTGGAGCAGTCCGGAAGAGGGGTCCTCTTCTTCTTGGACCCATCGGCCTCCCCAGTTGGGGCGGCCTTCCTTTTATTATCTCCCCCGGCTGGGGGGGGGGAGAACTTTCCTCCTCCTCCTCGTCTTAATGGGAGGAGTGCGTCTCGGAGTTATCGTACGATGAGTCCGATGTCACCTGGCGCCGGAGACCCTTTCGGGTCCCCGTGGCCTCCTTCTTGGTCTTCTTCTCCAACACCTCATAAGGTGCTAGAGTCAGCATCTCCGTCAGGAGAGCGTGTGCTGGATATTCGGGCCGGGGGGCCAGGCAGTCAATCTGCTCCGCTGTCTCCACCCAGTCCTATCAAAGGCATGGGAGCTTAGATCCCGCACATGATTAAACTGGGGGAATAAAATATCCTATAAGGTGTAGCGAACTTACCGGATTCGCAGGACGCTTCACGCTAAGTCCGCGGTCCTCGGTAAGGGAAGGAGGTACCTCGGCGCCCTTGAACAACACCCTCCAGACATCTTTGTGCATCGTGTCAAAGAGCTCGCGCAGCGTCTGGTGCTGGGCCGGGTCGAACTCCCACAAATTGAATGCCCGTCATTGACACGGGAGGATCCGACGGAAGAGCATGACCTGGACCACGTTGACAAGCTTGGGTTTCTTGCTTATCATGTTCCGGATACATTTCTGGAGTCTGGTCAGCTCCACCGGTGGACCCCAGGACATGCCCTTCTCCTTCCAAGAGGTGAGCCGCGTGGGGATTCCGGATCTGAACTCGGGGGCCGCCACCCAGTTGGTGTCATGCGGCTTGGTGATGTAGAACCACCCCGATTGCCACCCCTTTATGGTCTCCACATAGGAGCCCTCGAGCCATGTGACATTGGGCATTTTGCCCACCATTGCGCCTCCGCATTCCGCTTGCTGACCGCCCACCACCTTCGGTTTAACATTGAAGGTTTTCAGCCACAGGCCAAAGTGGGGCCGGACGCGGAGGAAGGCCTCACACACGACGATAAACGCCGAGATGTTGAGGATGAAGTTCGGGGCCAGATCATGGAAGTCCAGCCCGTAGTAGAACATGAGGCCGCGGACGAACGGGTGTAGAGGAAATCCCAGTCCGCGGACAAAGTGGGTAAGGAAAACTACCCTCTCGTAAGGTTCCAGGGTATGGACGATCTGCCCCGTGTTGGGCAGCCGGTGCACGATATCCGCGGCCAAGTATCCGGCTCCCCGCAGCTTCTTGATGCCCTCCTCCGTGACAGAAGATTTCATCCAATTGCCTCCCGCTCCGCACATGCTTGGGGCGGTTTGATGAGAAAGACGCAAACTTGGGTGTCGGAGCTCGAGTGCGCGAGAATGGATGTGCGAGGAGGAAGAAGGCGTGGGTGAAAAAGGTGAACCCATATCCCTTTATAAGGGCAGACGAGACTATGCGCCTCCCCACCTGCCTAGTAAACTCGCTTATTCCCCAAACGCCGTAATTGATGGCGTGGTTGGGTTACCCACATCCGTATTGATGAGAATCCCGTGATAAGGGGACACGATCTCTGATTCGACAAGACATGCCAAGGAAACTGCCTCGCAATATGCGCTGAGGCCGGTTGAGAAAAACGGTTCGATAATGACCGGGCCATGGTGTGATGTCGTACTACGAAATGCGTCAGCAGATTAGATGTGTGGAAATATTATTCTCTCTACGGTGGTATGTGGAAATTGTTTTGCAGAGCCGGACACTATCCTTGTGTTCTAAATCTTCTATGGAGTATTCAGAGGAGGAACCCGCCTTGCAATGCCGAAGACAATCTGCGCGCCGGACTCATCATCATTGAAGCCTGGTTCAGGGGCTACTAAGGGAGTCCTGGATTAGGGAGTATCCGGACAGCCGGACTATATCCTTTGGCCGGACTATTGGACTCTGAAGATACAAGATTGAATACTTCGTCTCGTGTCTGGATGGGACTCTCCTTGGCGTGGAAGGCAAGCTTGGTTATACGGATATGTAGATCTCCTCCCATTGTAACCGACTTTGTGTAACCCTAGCCCCCTCCGGTGTCTATATAAACCGGAGGGTTTAGCCCGTAGGACAACAACAATCATACCATAGGCTAGCTTCTAGGGTTTGGCCTCTATGATCTCATGGTAGATCAACTCTTGTAATACTCATATCATCAAGATCTATCAAGCAGGAAGTAGGGTATTACCTCCATCGAGAGGGCCTGAACCTGGGTAAACATCGTGTCCCCCGCCTCCTGTTACCATCCACCTTAGACACACAGTTCGGGACCCCCTACCTGAGATCCGTCGGTTTTGACACCGACACTGGTCCCGAGTGTTTTAGCAAAGCCATCAGAGCTGCAGAGATCCCTTCCAACTTCAGGTTAGCGACTGGAGTTAGCAAGTTCACTGGTGAGTCAAAGCCTGACACTTGGCTTGAAGATTACCGAGTGGCTGTTCAGATAGGTGGTGGTAATGATGAGGTGGCTATGAAGCACCTCCCCCTGATGCTTGAAGGGTCAGCTAGAGCTTGGTTGAATCAGTTGACTCCAAGCAGTATATTCAGCTCGGAAGAGTTAGCCCGAGTGTTTGTAAGAACGTTCGAGGGCACATGCAAACGACCTGCAGGGTTGGCAGAATTGCAGCATTGCGTACAAAAACCGAATGAAACTTTAAGGGATTACATCCAGAGGTGGACCACTTTGCATCACACAGTGGAGAATGTGTCTCAGCATCAAGCAGTTTGCGCCTTCAAGGAGGGCGTTCGGTATCGGGAGCTTAACCTGAAATTCGGTCAGACAGGAGACATGACCCTGGCCCGAATGATGGAAATAGCCACTCAGTACGCAAACGGTGAAGAAGAAGACCGACTCCATAGCGGCAAGAGCAAACCAGTCTGCCAGGACACTGGAGGAGGTAATTCAATCGGAACCAGAAGCACAAAGTAGAACATGCGGGTCCTGGAGAGGTTGCAGTCGTGACCCAAGGAAAATTTAAGGGAAAGCCTAAAGGGCCTTGGATCCCCAAGAAGGTAAAAGATCAAGCAGGAAATGATGTGTTGGATTTGCCATGCCACATTCTCACCAAGAAGCATGAAGAAGGTAATCTGATTTATCCCAAACATACAACTCGACAGTGTCGGCTCCTTATCCAGCAGTTCCGAGAGAAACAACCCGGTGAGAAAGAGAAGGAGTCTGATAAGGATGAGGACAAGGAAGAGGATGATGATGGTTTCCCCAATGTCAATTCCACTTTGGTGATTTTTGCTGACACCGAAAGCAAAAGTCGACTCAAAGTCATCAACAGGGAAGTAAACATGGTTGCTTTGGCAATGATGATATGTCCATTTTGCATCATGCTTTTATATCGATATTTATTGCATTATGGGTTGTTATTACACGTTATATCACAATACTTATGCCTTTTCTCTCTTATTTTACAAGGTTTACATGAAGACGGAGAATGCCGGCAGCTGGAATTCTGGGCTGGAAAAGGAGCAAATATTAGAGACCTATTATGCACAGCTCCAAAAGTCCTGAAACTTCACGGAGGCAGTTTTTGGAATTAATAAAAAATACTGGCGAAAGAATCCACCAAAGGGGGCCCACACCCTGGCCATGAGGGTGGGGGCGCGCCTTACCCCCTGGGCGCGCCCCCTGTCTCGTGGGCCCCTGGCAGGCCTCCGGTGCCCATCTTCTGCTATATGAAGTCTTTTACCCTTGAAAAAATCACAAGCAAGCTTTCGGGAAGAAACACCGCCGCCACGAGGCAGAACCAATCTAGGGCTCCGGCGGAGCTGTTCTGCCGGGGAAACATTCCTCCGGGAGGGGGAAATCATCGCCATCGTCATCAGCAACGATCATCTCATCGGGAGGGGGTCAATCTCCATCAACGTGTTCACTAGCACCATCTCCTCTAAAACCCTAGTTCATCTCTTGTATCCAATCTTTGTCTCAAAACCTCAGATTGGTACCTGTGGGTTGCTAGTAGTGTTGATTACTCCTTGTAGTTGATGCTAGTTGGTTTATTTGGTGGAAGATCATAAGTTCAGATCCTTTATGCATATTAATACCCCTCTGATTATGAACATGAATATGATTTGTGAGTAGTTATGTTTGTTCCTGAGGACATGGGAGAAGTCTTGCTATAAGTAGTCATGTGAATTTGGTATTCATTCGATATTTTGATGCGATGTATGTTGTGTCTCCTCTAGTGGTGTTATGTGAATGCCGACTACATGACACTTGACCATTCTTTGGACCTAGAGGAAGGCATTGGGAAGTAATAAGTAGATGATGGGTTGCTAGAGTGACAAAAGCTTAAACCCTAGTTTATGAGTTGCTTCGTAAGGGGCTGATTTGGATCCATATGTTTCATGCTATGGTTAGGTTTACCTTAATACTTCTTTTGTAGTTGCAGATGCTTGCTATAGGGGTTAATCATAAGTGGGATGCCTGCCCAAGAAAGGGCAGCACCCAAGCACCGGTCCACCCACATACCAAATTATCAAAGTAACGAACGCGAATCATATGAGCGTGAAGAAAACTAGCTTGATGATAATTCCCATGTGTCCTCGGGAGCGCTTTTCTCTATATAAAAGTTTTTCCAGGCTTGTCCTTTTCTACAAAAAGGATCGGGCCATCTTTCCACACCTTGTTTACTTTCATTACTTGTTACCCGTTACAAATTACCTTATCACAAAACTATCTGTTATCGATAATTTCAGTGCTTGCAGAGAATACCTTACTGAAAACCGCTTGTCATTTCCTTCTGCTCCTCGTTGGGTTCGACACTCTTGCTTATCGAAAGGACTACGATAGACCCCTATACTTGTGGGTCATCAAGACTCTTTTCTGGCGCCGTTGCCGGGGAGTGAAGCACCTTTGGTAGTTGGAATTTGGTAAGGAAAAATTTATATAGTGTGCTGAAATTTACTGTCACTTGTTACTATGGAACATAATCATTTGAGGGGCTTGTTCGGGGTATCTTCACCCCGACCAGTAGAGCAAAGATTTACTCCTCAATCTACTGAACCTACTAAAAATGTTCACTTTGAAATTCCTTCGGGTATGATAGATAAACTGCTAGCTAATCCTTTCACAGGTGATGGAACATTGCATCCCGATTTGCACCTAATCTATGTGGATGAAGTTTGTGGATTATTTAAGCTTGTAGGTATGCCCGAGGATGTTATAAAGAAGAAGGTCTTCCCTTTATCTTTGAAGGGAAAGGCATTGAAATGGTTTAGGCTATGTACTGATATGGGATCATGGAACTACAACCGATTGAAATTGGAATTTCATCAGCAGTTTTATCCTATGAATATTGTTCATCGTGATTGTAATTATATACTCCCTCCTTTCCTAAATATTTGTCTTTCTAGAGATTTCAGCAAGTGACTACATACGAAGCAAAATGAGTGAATCTACACTCTAAAAAATGTCTATATACATCCGTATGTGGTAGTCCATTTGAAATCTCTAAAAGGAAAAAAATAGGAACAAAGGGAGTATATAATTTTTGGCCTCGCAAAGGAGAAAACATCACTCAAGCTTGGGGGAGGCTTAAGTCAATGTTATATTCATGCCCCAATTGTGAGCTCTCAAGAGAAATTATTATTCAAAATTTTTATGCTCGGCTTTCTCTCAACAATCGCTCCATGCTTGATACTTCTTGTACTGGATCTTTTATGATGAAGACTATTGAATTCAAATGGGATTTATTGGAAAGTATTAAACGCAACTGTGAAGATTGGGATCTCGACGAAGGTAAGGAGTCAGGTATAACACCTAAGTTTGATTGTGTTAAATCTTTTATGGATACCGATGTTTTTCGTGAATTTAGCACTAAATATGGACTTGATTCTGAGATAGTAGCTTCTTTCTGTGAATCCCTTGCTACTCATGTTGATCTCCCTAAGGAGAAGTGGTTCAAATATAATCTTCCCATTGAAGTAAAAGTAGTTGCACCTATTAAAGTTGAAGAAAAGACTATCACTTATAATGTTGATCCTATCGTTCCTACTGCTTATATTGAGGAACCACCTTTCCTTGTTAGAATAAAGGATCTTGCTAAAGCTTCAACTGTGGTTCGTAAGAGTAATACTAGAACACCTACAACCCCTGAGCAAATTAAAGTTCAACCTAGTATTGCTATGGTTAAAGATTTCTTGGCTGATAATATTGATGGGCATGTTATTTTCTTATGTGATGAAGCTGCTAGAATTGCTAGACCCGAAACTAAGGGTAAACATAGACCTGTTGTAGGCATGCTTGTTATTTCTGTTAAAATAGGAGATCATTGCTATCATGGCTTATGTGATATGGGTGCTAGTGCAAGTGCAATACCTCATTCCTGATACAAAGAAATTATGCATGATATTGCACCTGCTAAGATAGAGGAAATCGATGTTACAATTAAGCTTCCCAATAGAGACACTATTTCACGAGTTGGGATTGTTAGAGATGTTGAAGTCTTGTGTGGGAAAGTTAAATATCCTGCTGATTTTCTTGTTCTTGGTTCCCCACAAGATAACTTCTGTCCCATTATATTTGGTAGACCCTTCCTGAATACTGTTAATGCTAGGGTAGACTTCAAAAAGGATGTTGTTACTATTGGTTTGGGGGATATGTCTCATGGGTTTAATTTTGCTAAATTTCGTAGACAACTCCATGATAAAGAATTACCTAGTAAAGATGAAATTATTGGTCTTGCTTCTATTGTCGTGCCTCTTAATGATCCTTTAGAACAATATTTGCTCGACCACGAAAATGATATGTTTATGAATGAAAGAAGGGAAATAGATGAAGTATTCTTTAAACAGGGACCTATTTTGAAACACAGCTTGCCTGTTGAAATCCTAGGGGATCCTCCTCCACCCAAGGGTGATCCCGTGTTTGAGCTTAAACCATTACCTGATACTCTCAAATATGCTTATCTTGGTGAGAAAGAGATATATCCTGTTATTATTAGTGCTAACCTTTCGGAGCATGAAGAAAAGAAATTATTGAAAACTCAAAAGAAGCACCGTGCTGCTATTGGATATACACTTGATGATCTTAAAGGCATTAGTCCCACTCTATGCCAACACAAATTAAAATTGGAGAAAGACGCTAAACCAGTTGTTGATCACCAACGACGGTTAAATCCTAAATGAAAGAAGTGGTAAGAAAAGGAATACTAAAGCTTCTGGAAGCAGGTATAATTTATCCCGTTGCTGATAGTCAGTGGGTAAGCCCTGCCCATTGTGTGCCTAAGAAGGGAGGTATTACTGTTGTTCATAATGACAAAGATGAATTGATCCCACAAAGAATTATTATAGGTTATAGAATGGTAATTGATTTCCGCAAATTAAATAAAGCTACTAAAAAGGAGCATTACCCTTTACCTTTTATTGATCAAATGCTAGAAAGGTTATCCAAACATACACATTTTTTGCTTTCTAGATGGTTATTCTGGTTTCTCTCAAATACCTGTGTCAAAAGAGGACCAAGGAAAGACCACTTTTACTTGCCATTTCGGTACCTTTGCTTATAGAGACGTATGCCTTTTGGTTTATGTAATGCACCTACTACCATTCGAAGATGCATGATGGCTATATTGTCTGATTTTTGTGAAAAGATTGTTGAGGTTTACATGGATGATTTCTCTGTATATGGAACTTCTTTTGATGATTGCTTAAGCAACCTTGATCGAGTTTTGTAGAGATGTGAAGAAACTAATCTTGTCTTGAATTGGGAAAGTGCCACTTTATGGTTAATGAAGGTATTGTCTTGGGGCATAAAATTTCCGAAAGAGGTATTGAAGTTGATAAAGCTAAAGTTGATGCTATTGAAAAGATGCTGTGTCCTAAGGACATTAAAGGTATAAGAAGTTTCCTTGGTCATGCTGGTTTTTATAGGAGGTTCATTAAGGACTTCTAAAAAATTTCTAGGCCTCTAACAAATCTCTTACAAAAAGATATTCCTTTTGTCTTTGATGATGATTGTGTAGAAGAATTTGAAATACTTAAGAAAGCATTGATTTCTGCATCCATTGTTCAGCCACGTGATTGGAATTTACCCTTTGAAATTATGTGTGATGCTAGTGATTATGCTATAGGTTCTGTTCTAGGACAAAGAGTTGATAAGAAAGTAAATGTTATCCAATATGCTAGTAAAACTCTAGACAGTGCCCAGAGAAATTATGCTACTACTGAAAAAGAATTTTTAGCAGTTGTATTTGCTTGTGATAAGTTTCGAGCTTATATTGTTGATTTTGAAGTAACTGTTCACACTGATCATGCTGCTATTAAATATCTTATGGAAAAGAACGATGCTAAACCTAGACTTATTAGACGGGTTCTCTTGTTACAAGAATTTGATTTGCAAATTATTGATAGAAAGGGAGCTGAGAACCCCGTTGCGGACAACTTGTCTAGGTTAGAGAATGTTCTTGATGACCCACTACCTATTGATGATAGCTTCCCTGATGAACAATTAGCTATCATAAATGCTTCTCGTACTGCTCCATGGTATGCTGATTATGCTAATTACATTGTTGCTAAATTTATACCACCTAGTTTCACAGACCAGCAAAAGGAAAAGTTTTTCTATGATTTAAGACATTACATCTGGGATGACCCACACCTTTATAAAGAAGGAGTAGATGGTTTTATTAGACGTTGTGTACCTGAGCATGAACAGGAACATATCCTACGCAAGTGTCGCTCCGAGGCTTATGGAGGGCACCACACTGGAGATAGAACTACGCATAAGGTATTGCAATCCGGTTTTTATTGGCATACTCTCTTCAAAGATGCTCATAAGTTTGTCTTGTCTTGTGATGAATGTCAGAGAATTGGTAATATTAGTAGACGTCAAGAAATGCCTATGAACTATTCACTTGTTATTGAACCATTTGATGTTTGGGGCTTTGATTATATGGGACCGTTCCCTTCCTCTAATGGGTATACACATATTTTAGTTGCTGTTGATTACGTTACTAAGTGGGTAGATGCTATTCCAACTAGTAGTGCTGATCATAAAACCTCTATTAAGATGCTTAAGGAAGTTATTTTTCCAAGGTTTGGAGTCCCTAGATATTTAATGACTGATAGTGGTTCACATTTTATTCATGGTGCCTTTCGTAAAATGCTTGCTAAGTATGATTTCAATCACAAAATTGCATCTCCATATCACCCGCAGTCTAGTGGTCAAGTATAACTAAGTAATAGAGAGCTCAAATTAATTTTGCAAAAGATTGTTAATAGATTAAGAAAGAATTGGTCCAAGAAACTCGATGATGCATTATGGGCCTATAGAACTGCATATAAAAATCCTATGGGTATGTCTCCGTATAAAATGGTTTATGGAAAAGCATGTCACTTACCTTTCGAACTAGAACATAAGGCATATTGGGCCATTAAAGAGCTCAATTATGATTTCAAACTTGCCGGTGAGAAGAGGCTATTTGAAATTAGCTCACTTGATGAATGGAGAACCCAGGCCTATGAGAATGCCCAACTGTTTAAAGAAAAACTTAAAAGGTGGCATGACAAAAGGATACAAAAGCGTGAGTTTAATGTAGGTGATTATGTGTTGCTATTCAACTCTCGTTTAAGATTTTTTGCAGGAAAACTTCTCTCTAAATGGGAAGGTCCTTATGTTATCGAGGATGTCTATCGTTCCGGTGCCATAAAAATCAACAACTTCGAAGGCACAAATCCAAAGCTGGTGAACGGTCAAAGAATCAAACATTATATCTCAGGTAATCCTGTAAATTTCGAAACTAATGTTATTGAAACCGTAACCCCAGAGGAATCCATAAGGGACACTTTCCAAAATGTTTCAGACTCCGAAAAGGACTAGGTATGCGGTACGGTAAGTAAACCAACTCCAAAATAGTCCTAATGGCAATTTTTCTCCGCTTTGGAATATTTAAGAAAATAGGAAAATAAGAAGTAGTCCGAAAGGTACACAAGGCATCCACAAGGGTGGAGGGCGCGCCCTACCCCCTTGGGCGCGCCCCCTGCCTCGTGGGCACCTCGTGTGCCCTCCGGACTCCGTTTTCTTGCATGATACTTCTTTTGGTCGGTAAAAATTCATTATATAATTCCCTGAAGGTTTTGACCCTCGTATCACGCAAATATCCTCTATTTTTGTTTCGAGCTGTTTCTGTTGCAGATTTAGAGCAAGATGTCATCTCAGGACTCCGACGGAGAGAGCTATGTCTCACATCTCATTGCTGACCCAAAGACCTATGGGGATCTATCTCCTTGTGGCCGAACTACAGATGATGAGGAGGATGATCATTCGAGGAGGGTCAATGATTCAAGTTCAGAGGACGAGGATGTTCCTCTACCTCAACCTAGGGATATGCACGCGAATTTCAAGAAGTATAGTCTCCCTAAGAGGGCTAAACTGTCTAACAACCGATCTATTCCTTCTCATTTTCGGCAGAAAAGCAAAGGGGATTTATGTGACAAGATTTTGAAGCTGGAATCTGAGGTCGATGATTTGAAGGAGGAAATTGCTCTTCTCAATTACAATATGAAAAAGCTAAAGGCACAGTTATCTTCATCATCACCGTCTTCTTCACCAGCAAAGGAGAACTAAGTATCTGGTATGGGCACTCCCCTTGGCAACTGCCAAGCTTGGGGGAGGTGCCCCGGTATCGTATCACCATCACATTCCTATCTTTACCATTTTTCTTAGTTCGATCCTTTTAGTAATATCTTGATCTAGTAGAATAAAATTTTAGTATGATTTAGTTTTGAGTTTTGCCTTATGATCCTTCTATGTAATCGAGTCCGTGAGCTATATATAATAAAGATTAGTGTTGAGTCAAGGGCTTGATTATCTTGCTATGATCGTGAGGGAAGTAAAGAAAAAGAAAGAATAAAAAGAAATAAAGAGATCATATTGATCGATAGTAATGACTTCACATATAAAGAGTATGATGAATAAAAGTTGTTGAGAGATGACAAACATAGTTTTGGTCATCGTTGCAATTAATAGGAAGTAATAAAGAAAGAGAGGTTTTCACATATAAATATACTATCTTGGACATCTTTTGTGATTGTGAGCACTCATTAAAATATGACATGCTAAAGTGTTGATGTTGGACAAGGAAGACAATGTAATGGGTTATGTTTTCTTATATCCGAAATAAAGTATATTGTCATGGATCATCCAACATGTTGAGCTTGTCTTTCCCCCTCATGCTAGCCAAATTCTTTGCACCAAGTAGAGATACTACTTGTGCTTCCGAATATCCTTAAACCCAGTTTTGCCATGAGAGTCCACCATACCTACCTATGGATTGAGTAAGATCCTTCAAGTAAGTTGTCATGTTGCATGCAATAAAAAATTGCTCTCTAAACATGTATGATTTATTAGTGTGGAGAAAATAAGCTTTATACGATCTTGTGACGTGGAAGCAATAAAAGCGACGGACTGCATAATAAAGGTCCATATCACAAGTGGCAATGTAAAGTGACGTTCTTTCACATTAAGATTTCGTGCATCCAACCATAAAAGCACATGACAACCTCTGCTTCCCTCTGCGAAGGGCCTATCTTTTACTTTTGTCTTATACCTTATGCAAGAGTCATGATGATCTTCACCTTCCCTTTTTACATTTTATCCTTTGGCAAGCACCTTGTGTTGGAAAGATCTTGATATATGTATATATCCAATTGGATGTAAGTTAGTATGAGTTATTATTGTTGACATTACCCTTGAGGTAAAAGGTTGGGAGGCAACACTATAAGCCCCTATCTTTCTCTGTGTCCGATTAAAACTCCATAACCACAAGTATTGCGTGAGTGTTAGCAATTATGAAAGACTAAATGATAGCTGAGTATGTGGACTTGCTGAAAAGCTCTTATATTGACTCTTTCCGATGTTATGATAAATTGCAATTGCTTTAATGACTGAGATTATAGTTTGCTGGTTCTCAATGAAGTTTCCGATTCATACTTGACATTGTGAATAGATTGTTACTTGAGCATAAGAAATCATGTGACAGTATTTGTTGCTGTTATGAGAATGATCATGATGCCCTCATGTCCGTATTTTATTTTATCGACAGCTCTATCTCTAAACATGTGGACATATTTTTCGTTATCGGCTTCCGCTTGAGGACAAGCGAGGTCTAAGCTTGGGGGAGTTGATACGTCCATTTTGCATCATGCTTTTATATCGATATTTGTTGCATTATGGGATGTTATTACACGTTATATCACAATACTTATGCCTTTTCTCTCTTATTTTACAAGGTTTACATGAAGAGGGAGAATGCCGTCAGCTAGAATTCTGGGCTGGAAAAGGAGTAAATATTAGAGACCTATTTTGTATAGCTCCAAAAGTCCTAAAACTTCACGGGGGCAGTGTTTTGAATTAATAAAAAATACTGGCGAAAGAATCCAGCAGAGGGGGCCCACACCCTGGCCACGAGGGTGGGGGGCACGCCCTACCCCCCTGGGCGCGCCCCCTGCCTCGTGGGCCCCCTGGTAGGCCTCCGCTGCCCATATTCTGCTATATGAAGTCTTTTACCCTGGAAAAAATCATAAGCAAGCTTTCGGGAAGAAACACCGCCGCCACGAGGCGGAACCTTGGCGGAACCAATCTAGGGCTCCGGCGGAGCTGTTCTGCTGGGGAAACATCCCTCCGGGAGGGGGAAATCGTCGCCATCGTGATCACCAATGATACTCTCATCGGGCGGGGGTTAATCTCCATCAACATCTTCACCAGCACCATCTCCTCTAAAACCCTAGTTCATCTCTTGTATCCAATCTTTGTCTCAAACCCTTAGATTGGTACCTGTGGGTTGCTAGTAGTGTTGATTACTCCTTGTAGTTGATGCTAGTTGGTTTATTTGGTGGAAGATCATATGTTCAGATCCTTTATGCATATTAATACCCCTCTGATTATGAACATGAATATGATTTGTGAGTAGTTACGTTTGTTCCTGAGGACATGGGAGAAGTCTTGCTATAAGTAGTCATGTGAATTTGGTATTCGTTCGATATTTTGATGAGATGTATGTTGTCTCTGCTCTAGTGGTGTTATGTGAACGTCGACTACATGACACTTCACCATTATTTGGGCCTAGAGGAAGGCATTGGGAAGTAATAAGTAGATGATGGGTTGCTAGAGTGACAGAAGCTTAAACCCTAGTTTATGAGTTGCTTCGTAAGGGGCTGATTTGGATCCATATGTTTCATGCTATGGTTAGGTTTACCTTAATACTTCTTTTGTAGTTGTGAATGCTTGCAATAGGGGTTAATCATAAGTGGGATGCTTGTCCAAGAAAGGGCAGCACCCAAGCACCGGTCCACCCACATACTAAATTATCAAAGTAACGAACGCGAATCATATGAGCGTGATGAAAACTAGCTTGACGATAATTCCCATGTGTCCTCGGGAGCGCTTTTCTCTATATAAGAGTTTGTCCAGGCTTGTCCTTTGCTACAAAAATGATTGGGCCATCTTGCTGCACCTGGTTTACTTTCATTACTTGTTACCCGTTACAAATTATCTTATCACAAAACTATTTGTTACCGATAAATTCAGTGCTCGCAGAGAATACCTTACTGAAAGCCGCTTGTCATTTCCTTCTGTTCCTCGTTGGGTTCGACACTGTTACTTATCGAAAGGACTACGATAGATCCCCTATACTTGTGGGTCATGAAACGATGATGTATTTGAAGTGTTCATAGACTCCCATCACATTCGACTAGTGATAGAGGCAAAGGTGTCCCGATGTTTTGATGAGATGGTGGCTTTCGTTTCTGTGGGAGTCGACCTTGACGATCCGACTACGAACGTGCGAGACGTCGCGCCTTAGCAATCGCTACACCAACTTCCGAGGGTTATTGACCATGCCGGAGCACGATCAACCTGACCACGAGGGCCTGTTTCCTGCGAGCAAACGAAGAACAAGCAAGAAAACTAAGATTGCAATCTGGATATTGCGAATATAAGAGGAAAGCTTTATTAATGAAGGTGGGGTTCTGTGACGCCTTGGTCTGGTCGTTGAACACAAACGAAGTACGCGAAGTTGCAGCTATGGCGAACTTTTGATCTAAACAAAACCCCCAAAGTCTAAACGACGCCCTAAGGGCTGTATATATGGAGGAAGAGGGGGGAATTTCGTGGCCCTTGAGGAAGGGGTCCGAAACCAACCCTAACTCTTGTTTCCCCACACATACGGACTCTTAAAACAGCCTATACTTAAGTATTTCGAAATTACATGGGCCTGGCCCAATAATAAGGTGACGCAGCACCTAGAATAGCCTCTGGACGAAATTTATGAAGTGGCATCTTGTAAATTTCGTCCAAGGCTTCATTCACTCCTTATGGTGGCTTCAGAGTCCTGAAATCATCACTTGTGACTCCGTTCTTGTTCCCCTTGCGCATGGCATCAACTCCATGCTTGTTCTTGCTCCAATGTTCATCCTTCTCCAAGCTAGGCCCTTCATTTGTAAGCAAAACAAATGTATCCAATTTAGGCAGCATCATATTCTCATGAACATTAGAATCATTACCAAGAAACGGAAGTACCTGGTAATTTAATTGGCGTGCGCGAGCTCTAGTAATTGGTCCATCATATGTAACAGTAGGGGCTGTGGGTGTAACAATGGTATTGATGTCCTCATCAACTAGTCCGACCACCCTCCGCGCGTTGCCACCCCCGGGAGGCAAGCATTGGTGGTCGACCCAGTCGTTGGGGGCACCCGATTGACCAAAGTTTTGATGGATGGTGGTAGTGGTTTGAACATTTTGTATGCTGAGACCCTACGAGGGATGGGCATTCCGATGTCCAAGCTCAGCGTGAGCAACATGCGATTCCACAGAGTCATCCCTAGAAAGAAAGCCGATTCACTCGGCCAGATCACTCTTGACGTAGTTTTCGGTGATTGAAAGAATTACCGTAAGGAAAAGTTGACATTTCAAGTTGTGGATTTTCACAGTGCTTATCATGCTATCCTGGGCAGAACTGCATATGCTCGTTTCATGGCTCGACCATGTTACGTGTACCTTAAACTCAAGATGCCTGGCCCTAGGGGCGTGATCACAGTCACTGGTAATCGGCAGCGAGAAGAAGAGTGCCTCCAAAAGGGCTCGAAGATTGCCGATGAACAGATGGCAGTGGTAGAAATGGAAGAATACAAGAAGACTGCAGATCCGAGTGATTTGTTGAGAGCTAAGAAGCCTGCTTCAGACTCTGCATTTTAGTCGTCTGGTGAAACAAAATCAGTTCATATTCACCCGACCGATCCCAATGTTGCTCCAACTCATATCTCAACAACACTCGATAGCAAATAGGAAGAAGCGCTCATCCAGTTCCTCCGTGAGAACTTGGACATCTTCGCTTGGAAACCTTTTGACATGCCAGGTGTACCCAGGTGTAACACCCCAGGGGCGGAGACAGGGGGGCGAGCAGGGGCTAGACCCCCCAATGGCTCGCCCCCCATGTATTTTCAGTGGGCTGTATTAGAGATATTACGGTACTTGCGCTAATGGCCGGAAGTAATTAACTTAATTAGCCCAGTTCTTTGATCAACGCTCTGAAATAAAAAAAATGCCCAGCCCATAAGCCATGCATTGCGGTTGTTTTGCTTAGAGTATGCGCGTCTGTCCACAATGGGATCGAACAGATCGATCGGCGTGCGTGCGTATGGCTGCTAGGGCACTTGCCCGCTAGCCGCTGCCACCTGCTGCGTGCCTCCATGACGCCATCCATGACCACAGAACCAGCACACGGCGAGACGATTCCAGCGAGAGCGAGTACATATACTCGTTTCAACCCGGGCACACTGTGATGCTGGAATGGCTGTCGCTAATTGTTATCGCCGGCTTTATGCGCCCCTTGAAACATGAGTAACTCCTAAGCCAGATCGTTTCTGAGTTATTTATCTATACTAATTGCTATTATCCGATGCACTAGCGCCTAGTTGGTAACAATTGTTAATTTCATTTAGTCAAATGGAAGGCCTAGAATTATATAGATCTAATTCATCATTTGTTTTCGTCTAGCTATACTTCTCTAGTTGAAAGTGAAGAGAAAGTAAGATTAGAGCACATTATTATCATATGTTATCTTTGCTATCTTTGTATTTATATATCTCAGGAAATTTATATCAATGTGTTTATGTTAATATCTCAGGAAATTTATATTCTCAGAAATTTTACATTTTACATAACTGCATTAGTATAAGACGTATGTTGGTATGTGTTCTTACATGACAATTGGTTCTAGCATCTTCGCCCCCCTATGTTTAAATCCTGGCTCCGCCCCTGTAACACCCCGATGTAATGATGCTACAGTAATCCCTGATATCAAGCTAATCATTTTGCTATAACAGTGCTTAGTCACTTTGATCAATCTTCCATTTCTAATTTTAGTTGAATTCAATTTGAATTTATGTGTGAAATTCAAAAATGCTTAGACATGAAATCTAAAATGTTCATCTTGTGGAACATATTCTTCTAGTAATATTGGCAGTGAACCAACATTTTTTTTGCAAAATGTCTAAGTGGCCTAAAATAGCTAAAACAGAAAAGCTTTAAAAAAAGAGAAGAAAAACGGAAATCAAGGAGAAAAGGAAAAGGGCCAGAGCCCCTGGCCTCCCATTGGGCCTTGGCCCACTCCAGCAGGCCGGCCCACACACCTCCCGGTCGCTCTCCCCTCCCCCTGTTTAACCGACCGAGGGCGCGTGCCCGCACGTCGCCGCCAAACCACCTCGCCATCGACGAGGGGGATAAGGATCCCCTCGACACCTCGGGCTCCTCTTCCACTTGCTCTGCCACCCCACTCGCCCGCTCGCTTCCCTCGTCCACTCCGCCTCTCCCTCTTCCCTCCAGATCCACCTCGGCCATGCCTCACTGAGTGCCACTGTCGCCATGGTTGCACCATAGCCGCGGCCACCGGCCACCCTGCACCTCGCCAGCACAACCACGAGATGCGCCGGCGACCTCTACCTCGACTATGCCTCGCCATCGAGCTAGAGGAGCACCGCATGCCATGGATCGAGCCGCCCCCTTCCACCTCGGTTGCCGGCGATCTTCCTCCTCTCCGGCGCGCGCTTCTGCTCCTAAGCCGTCAAGGGCTTTCCGTAGCCATGCGGTGAGCCACCACCTTCCTTGTCCCTCTCTCCGTCTGCCCTTGCGAGGTCCCTAGCCGTCTCTCCTACCGTGGCCGGACGCGACACCGCGCGAGCTCATCGCTGGCGTCCTTCCGGTGTCCTTTTGGTCACGGGATCGCGCCCGCTGGACTCGCCGCTCCATGTAGATCCTCCCTAGCCTTTCCATTCGCTCCGTAACGCACTGCTTCGCCATCTCAGTCGCACACCCGAGCGAAATCGCCACCACGACTCAACACCGGCGGCCCTGCCGACCTCCCCTGCTTGTTCTGCCGCCACCATCCGACGCGGGATGAAGAGCCCATTCGAAAGGTTCTAACCGCGCGCCAAATGGTGCCACCTAGCGCGTTTCCGACGCGTTCCGGTGAAGCGTTGCTGCGGATTTGGTCGCCCGAGCTCCTCTGGCACTGCTGCTGACCTGGCAAGCATGGGGCCCACCCCTGTGAGGCTGACCATTGGCCCTAGCGCCTCAGTTGACCGCGTTGACTACGGTCAACACGGGTACTGTTCACCCCCCTGCCACTGACTTGTGGGCCCTCACGCTTAATTATGATAATTAAGTTTTTAAACTAATCGGCTAATTAGAATGCTCACTCACACATGGGGCCCACACCCATAATTAACCCTGTGTGAATAATTAATCCACTATTAACCCACAGAGGCTGACATGTGGGTCCCTGTGGCCCCACTGGTCAGTTTGACCATTCATCCAATCTGTTGAACTGCTGATGTCATGCTGACACTCTGCTGACGTCATAATTCTTTTTCTGTTAATTTATTTAATTCCAAAAAATGTTTAAACCTTTATAAATTCATAGGAAATAAACCGTAACTCGGGTGAAAAAGTTTTCTATATGAAAGTTGATCAGAAAAATGAGCCGAACCCGAATAAGCTACCCACATACCTGTCAGATGCCTCTAACTGTCTGAACATGGAACATTCCCCCTCCGGTCATCTGTCTGACACAGGTCCAGAACCGGGAATACATTCCCTGTTGAATTCCTCCTTCACCTTTATCGTGTAGCCATACGTTAGGTCACACCCGACACAACATATTGCCACATCATGCTTTGTGATGCTATGTTTGCTTTATATTTACTATTTCTTCCCCCTCTTCTCTCCGATAGACCCCGAGACCGATGCCGCCCCTGTGATCGACTACGTCAATGACGACCCCTCCTTGCCAGAGCAACCAGGCAAGCCCCCCCTTTGATCATCCCGATATCGCCCATTCCATTCTCTCATGCTTGCATTGATTTTGCTACTCTAATTGATTGCTCCTATTCTGATGCATAGCCTGTTTTTGTAACCTGCTTATCCTAAACTGCTTAGTACAGGTTGGTTAGTGATCCATCAGTGACCCCACCTTGTCCTTGTTGCCCTTGCTTCATCATTGAAGACTCGATCAACGGGATCAAAGACCAGGCACCGGCATCGCACATCACTTTCCCCTTAGTTGCTCGACACTACTGGGTTAATATCGAGTGCCGAGGGTGAGACCTCTACAACACTTCTGATGTTAACCCTGTAGTGTAGCTATTCGGTCGTGGTCATCGTGGGTGATTCCGCCATAACCACTTCCAATATGAGTCTGTCATGCAACCCTCAAGTGTGAAGTTCGAGGGTGGTTCCTTTTACATTCACCTTGATGACTACATCGAGTGGAATTCATCGGGGGTGATTCCTCGGGTTTTCCCCTTGATGTTTGGACACACGGTTACTATGGTTACTATGACTTTACCTTGAACCCTGTTACTAAAGACGGGTCGACCCTGAGGGGTACCCGCGCGAGCATATTTGCGAGTGATGTGGAGTCGGGTTGACCTGGAGGGTGCCCGCGAGATAATTATGAGGCGTGGCCGGGCATTCTTAGCCCTTGCCGCAAGTCCTAGAGACGGGGCGACGGGGTCACATCTTACATGAGTCTCTGCATGTTACCGCGCGTTCCTAATCCACTATGATTTGGATATTTGATCCAAGGGGCCTTTGGCCTGATAGCACTAACCATCACGGGGGCATAGTATGGGTGTTCTGTGTCGTATACATCAGCCAAAGCTTAATAGACGCAGCGACTGAGCAGCGCGCGCCAGGTTGGACTGGGTAAGCACCTGCCATGTTGAAGGAGGTAGCTAGGTCTGCTCAGAGGCCGCCCACGCAACATGCAGGATTTCCCGGGGAGATGGCCCATGACCCCTGGGGGCATAGGTTTAGTCCGGCGTGCTGGCCTCTCTATTAAGCCTAGGTCGGGTTGCGGCGTATTGTTTGGCCGAGGCCGGGCATGACCCAGGAAAGTGTGTCCGACCGGAGTTAATCGAGCATGGTGGGTAAGTTGGTGCACCCCTGCAGGGAAGAAAACATCTATCGATAGCCTGTCCTACGGTAACGGACACTTGGAGTTGTATCCCGATCGATACAACTAGAACTGGATACTTGAGATGAGACATGGATATGAGAAATGGATAGTATGGCTCTGGGATTCCTTTTTCGCAGGTAGTCGAGAAAGTATATCTGGTCGAGTTTGATAACACTGCTACTACTTTACTTTATGCTACTCTACTCCCTCCTATTGCTGCAAGATGGTGGTTTCCAAAAGATGCTAGTCTTCGATAGGACTAGGCTCTCCCCTCTATTCTGGCATTTCTGCAGCCCAGTCCACATATACAGCCTTCCTTTGATAATGTTGCATATGTAGTGTAGATCCTTGCTTGCGAGTACTTTGGATGAGTACTCACGTTTGCTTTGCTACCCCTTTTCCCCCTTTCTTCTTCTTTCCGGTTGATGCAACTAGATGTCGGAGCCCAGGAGCCAGATGCCACCATCGATGCCTACTACTACATGGAGACCGCCGCCGCCGAGGGGTAGTTAGGAGGCTCCCAGGCAGGAGGCCTTGCCTTTTCAATCATAGTTACTTTTGTGCTAGCCTTCTTAAGGCAAACTTGTCTAACTTATGTCTGTACTCAGATATTGTTGCTTCCGCTGACTCTTGTGTATTCAAGCTTATGTATTCGAGCCCTCTGGCTTGTAATATAAAGCTTGTATTATTTTGAATTATGTCTAGAGTTGTGTTGTGATGTCTTCCCATGAGTCCTTGATCTTGATCGTACACATTTGCGTGTATGGTTAGTGTACGATTGAATCGAGGGTGTCACACCAGGGGACTAGCTGAGCACCGTTTGTGAGTCGACCCAAAGGCAAAACCTGTCAAAGAGCATCTCCGACGATCCGCCGTGGAGAAAAGAAAGGCAATTGGCGACGAAGTGGCTTGGCTTCTGCCAGCTGAGTTCATCCAAGAGATTTACCACTCCGAGTGGCTCGCCAATGTCGTCATGGTTCCCAAGAACTCCGTATGTGTATCAACTTCAAGCATATCAATCGAGCCTGCCTGAAAGATCACTTCCCTCTTCCCCGCATCGATCAGATAGTCGACTCGACTGTGGGATGTGAGCGGTTGTCCTTTCTGGACGCATATTCCGGGTACCACCAGATCCGATGGACCCGACGAAATAAAAACAGCTTTCATCACCCCGTTCGGGTGCTTTTTGTATGTTACTATGCCCTTTGGTCTCAAGAATGCTGGCGCCACATTCATGCGCATGATACAGAAGTGCCTGCTCACTCAAGTCAGTCGGAATGTGGAAGCATACATGGATGACATCGTGGTTAAGTCGCGTAAAGGTTCCGACCTGCTGATTAACCTCGCTGAAACCTTTGCCAATATGAGGAGATATGATATCAAGCTTAATCCGTCGAAGTGTACATTCGGAGTTCCAGGTGGAAAGTTACTCGGTTTCCTGGTTTCTCAACGTGGGATCGATGCAAACCCAGAGAAAGTCGGTGCAATACTCTGAATGAAACGCCCTGTGCGTGTTCACAATGTTCAGAAGCTTACTGGTTGTTTGGCCGCTTTGAGTTGATTCATCTCTCGTCTCGGTGAAAAGGCATTGCCTCTTTACCGATTGATGAACAAATTTGATAAGTTCAAGTGGACTCCTGAAGCTGATGCAGCGTTTGCAGAGCTCAAAACCCTGCTTTCCACCCAGCCGGTGCTCGCTGCTCCAATCAGCAAAGAGCCTTATTGCTTTATATTGCAGCCACTGGACAAGTTGTCAGTACAGTACTCACGGTTGAGCGGGAAGAAGAAGGTAAAGCCTACAAGGTTCAGCGCTCGGTATACTATATTTCTGAAGTCTTAACTCCATCCAAGCAGAGATATCCACATTATGAGAATCTTGTCTATGGAATTTACTTGACCACGAAGAAGGTTACACATTATTTCTCAGATCATTCAATCACAGTCGTCAACGATGCTCCATTGTGAAATTCTGAACAATAGAGATGCAACTGGTCGAGTGGCAAAGTGGGTGATTGAACTCCTTCCGTTGGATATCATGTTTGAGGCAAAGAAAGCAATCAAGTCCCAAGCAATAGAACATTTCCTCGTCAAGTGGATTGAAAAGCAGCAACCGACTCAGGTTCACTCGGAACATTGGCCTATGTTCTTTGATGGATCCAAGATGCAGAATGGTTCTGGTGCTGGAGTAGTCCTGGTATACCCACGAGGTGACAAACTCAGTTACGTCCTTCTGATTCACTTTGATTCCTCCAACAATGAAGCTGAATACGAGGCACTTCTGTATGGGTTGCGTATGGCCATTTCACTCGGGTCCGTCGCCTAATGGTCTACGACGACTCAGATTTGGTGGTCAACCAAGTGATGAAGGAGTGGGACGTCAGGAGCCCAGCTATGACTAGCTATTGCAATGCAGTGAGAAAGTTAGAAAAGAAGTTTGAGGGGCTAGAGATCCACCACATCCCCTGACTGAAGAACCAAGGAGCTGATGACCTGGCAAAGATTGGTTCCAAGAGGGAGCCCATTCCCAGCAATGTGTTCTTGGAGCATCTTCAGACACCATCGGTTCAAGATGACCCCTTCATAGAAGAGCCCCACGCAGCCTAAGAGTTCTACTGATCTGACTGAAGTTGAAATCCCAGCCATAGTCGACTTAATCATGGAGGTTTTGGTCATCATTCCCGATTGGACGGTACCATATATTGCATATATTCTCAGGAAAGAGCTTCTAGAAGATGAAGATGAGGCATGTCAGATTGTCCTTCGATCCAAAGCCTTCACGATAATAGGTGGACAACTTTACAGAGAGAGTGTTACTGGAGTTGCTCAGCCGTGCATCTCGCCAGAAGAAGGTCGAATGATTCTCGACGACATCCACTCGGGGACCTGTGGTCACCATGCGTCCTCTCGGACCATTGTGGCCAAAGCATACCGAGCGGGATTCTATTGGCCGCGAGCAAATGAAATGGCAAAAGACATAGTCGACAAGTGTGAAGGCTGTCAGTTCTACTCCAACATGTCTCACATGCCTGCATCAGCCTTAAAGACCATTCCACTCGCCTGGCCCTTCGCAGTTTGGGGATTGGATATGGTTGGACATCTGAGGACTGGCAGGAGTGGGTTCACTCATCTGCTTGTTGCAGTCGACAAGTTCACTAAGTGGATTGAAGCCAAACTCATCAAAAACCTCGACTCAAGTACCGCCGTCAGCTTCATCAGAGAGTTAACATTCAGATATGGGGTCTCGCACAGCATCATCACGGACAACGGTTCAAACTTTGATTCAGATGAGTTCAGAGCTTTTTGTGCTTCCCAAGGCACTCAGGTCGACTATGCTTCAGTCGCTCACCTGCAGTCGAATGGACAAGCAGAAAGGGCAAATGGTTTGATCCTCCAAGGTCTGAAGCCCAGGTTGATGCGTGACCTCAAACACGCGACAGGTGCATGGGTGGACGAGTTACCATCAGTACTATGGGGCCTAAGAACAACGCCGAATCGGTCGACTAGTCGGACTCCCTTCTTCATGGTCTATGGAGATGAAGCTGTGTTGCCGTCTGATTTACTTAACAATGCTCCGCGGGTAGAACTTTTCTCATAAGCACAAGCAGAATAAGCTCGGCAAGATGTTGTTGATCTTCTGGAAGAGGAAAGAGCGATGCCCTGATCAGGTCGACCATTTATTAGCAAGACCTCCGTCGTTTCCATGCTAGAAACATGAGAGGTCGAGCATTTTAGGAAGGAGACCTCGTGCTCCGAGTGGATCAGCAACGGCCTCACAAACTTGCTCCCGCTTGGGAAGGCCCCTTCATCATCACCAAAGTGCGCCACAACGAAGCATACCACCTGTACGATGTGGAACACAAGAAAGACGAGCCACACGCTTGGAATGCGGAGCTGCTCCGCCATTTTTATACTTAAGCGTCACATTGTTGAGATGTAATAAGAAGTACCTTTTAGTTGGTTTATCAAAGACATGCTTTTACAGTCTCCTAAATGATTGTTGTTACTTTTACATGTGTTCAAAATCCCCTAGTGGATGGCTTAGCTGCGAATCCAATTCGCCTAAGTTTGAAAAATCCTACCAAGTGAAGAGCAACCCTTTCACTCGGGGGCTTAGCCACGAACCTGATTCGCCTAAGTTTGAAAAATCTTACCGAGTGAAGAGCAACCCTCTCACTCAGGGGCTTAGTCGCGAACCTGATCGCCTAAGTTTGAAAAACCGTACCGAGTGGAGAGCAACCCTCTCACTTTGGGGCTTAGTCGCGAACCTGATTCACCTAAGTTTGAAAAAAATCCCACTGAGTGTACAGAAAGCCTCTCACTCGGGGGCTTAGCTGCAGTTCCATACTCGCCTAAGTTTGAAAAAATCCCACCGAGTGAAGAGCAACCCTCTCAATCGGGGGCTTAGCTGCAGTTCTGTACTCACCTAAGTTTGAAAAAATCCCACCGAGTCAAGAGCAACCCTCTCACTCAGGGGCTTAGCTACAGTTCCATACTCGCCTAAGTTTGAAAAAATCCCACCGAGTGAAGAGCAACCCTCTCACTCGGGGGCTTAGTTGCAGTTCCGTACTCGCATAAGTTTGAAACAATCCCACCGAGTGAAGAGCAACCCTCTCACTTGGGGGCTTAGTTGCAATTCCATACTCGCCTAAGTTTGAAAAAATCCCACCGAGTGAAGAGCAACCCTCTCACTCGGGGGCTTAGCTGCAATTCTGTACTCGCCTAAGTTTGAAAAAATCCCACCAAGTAAAGATAAACCCTCTCACTCTGGGGCTTAGTTGTAGTTCCGTACTCACCTAAGTTTGAAAAAATCCTACTAAGTGAAGAGCAACCCTCTCACTCGGGGGCTTAGTTGCAGTCTTGTACTTGCCTAAGTTAAAACACGCTTCGAGTGAAGAGCGATTATCTCGCTCGGGGACTTGGCCACACGCTCCATCCTGATCCGCAAGGACGATGAGGTACAGGTCATCTGCGACCTTCTCCTCAGAGCTGCATCACAAATACAATGTGCGCTCCATCCTGATTCGCAAGGATGACGAGGTGCAGGTCATTTGCGACCTTCTCCTTAGAGATGCACCACAAATACATTGTGCGATCCATCCCGGTTGGCAAGAACGACGAGGTGCAGGTCATCCACGACCCTCTCCTCAGACCCACATCACAAGTACCAAAGTCTGTTCCGAGTGAAGATACAAGTTCCACTCGGAGATAAAGGCAAACATATTCAAGGAAAAACCAAGTTTAGATAAATCTCACGAAGTTCTGGACCGTAGATTAAAGTACTCGCGCATCAGGCCCGAAGGAGTTTAATGGTTACAAAACCACTCGACATACCGAGGCAAATTTAATCGGATCATAAAAGTTTGTTTACTCCGTAGAAGGAGGGCCGGCAGGCTCAACGAACTCGTCCAGGTCGATTCCATCTGCAATGCGAGTGGGAGCAGCAATAAAAGTCTCCATAAAGGACCGGAAGTCGAGCTTCTTGGTGTTGGCGACCTTAATCGCTGTAAGCTTCTCTTCCTTGGCTTCTTTGCAGTGGAGACAAACCAGAGATAGAGCCACGCCAGCGCCACAATGAGTAGATGACTTCTTCCATTCTTGCACTCGACCAGGGATCTCGTTAAGTCGAGTCATCAGAGACTCAAGATCATTCTGGAATGTCTCCCTTGGCCAGAGTGCAGTATCGATCTGTGACACCGCCACTTTCAGTTGGGCAAGATAGTCCACGATGCTAGAAAGGCGAGACTCAAGTCGGAGCACATTCATGGCAGCTTCATCTTTAACAGGGGAATTGATGGGGTCCAAGCTTGTCTCTATTCGCCCAATTTCTTCCTCGAAGTTTTGACAGAATTCTGCACTCACAAAGAAATAATGAGTCGATGGCTTTATGATGAATCAATGATAGCAAATCAGTTAGACAAAGAAAGATACCTTCAAGCATAAGGAATAACTTGTTGGCAAGTCCTCCCAGATAAACCTCCAGCTCGTTCCTCCTCCGAGTGAGATCGCCAACTTTGTCGGCCAGAGCTCCCATGTCCTTCTTCAGTCGGGTCACCTCCTTGTTAGCTTCGTCGAGAGCAGTCTTCAGCTTGGCATTTTCTTCTCTAACTTCCTGACTGAAGCCAGCTTCTTGTCGGCAAGTGCCGTTTTCTCTTGCGCCGTTTTTTGCGCTGCGGCAAGATCAAGGTCCTTTTGATCCAGAGCCTACTTCATTTTTTTGAAAGAAATAACACTCGGATCAGAAGGAGGAAATAACATTCGATCCAGAAGAGAATCAGTCAACAAGTTTCCCATACCAGCAACATCATCCTTAGCCTTCTGCAAGTTCTCCTTGGCCAACTCCAGATCAAGATTGACCTGGATCTGCTTCTTCTTCAAGTCAGCAAACCGAGCTCCAAGTTCCCAAGATTTGTGCGGTCAGAGGACAGTGAGTCGACAGAAACAAAGTTTGGTTGCTTCTGAGCAATAGATTTAATTCTAAGACTACTGTCGAATCAAACATTCAACAGTAGTCTCGGGGACTCCACCTAGTGGGTGCACTCAGTGTGCCCCCACAGGTCCAAGTTCCACTTGACATGGTCAGCCCAGACCGAGTGGAAGAATGTCAAAAAAATAGAGAAGCAATAGTTATCCTCAGACCACAACCAACTGCCCGCAGTCGACTGCGGTCTCGAGGACTACACCCAGTGGGTGCACTCAGCGTGCCCCCACTGGTCCAGGTTCCACTCGACATGGTCAGCCCAGACCATGTGGAAAGAACAGTTAAGAGATATTTTTATCAAGACCCCCACCAAATCACACATTTGACGGCGGCCTCGGGGACTACACCCAGTGGGTGCACTCTGCGTGCCCCCACTAGTTCAAAGATACAATCGACACTGAACAGTCAACTCAAGTGGAAGAATTACTCAGCGAAAAATTAAAGCACCCAGTGTGTGTACAGATGCAAGGTGCAAACTGACAGGTAGATGCACAATAAAGGTTTTCAGGTAGCATATCCTCACAGAACAAACGTCAAAGATCAGTCAGAAATCAACTAACCTGGACATTGGCCTGGAGTGCTGTAACGGCCACGATGCGGTTATATCTCCCACGTGTCGAGGCATGACTTAGAGGCATAACCGCATGGTGGTTTTGTCACAGGAAGGGTCATCTTCACACAATCCCATGTAATGAACAAGGCAGGGATAAAGAGAGTTGGCTTACAATCACCACTTCACACAATACTTAAATAATTCATACATCATCCAAAATACACACATAGACCGACTACGGTCAAATCCAAATAAAAAGAAGATAAGCCCAAATGCTAGATCCCCGATCGTCCCAACTGGGCTCCACTACCGATCATTAGGAAACGAAACATAGTAATGACCAAGGTCCTCGTCGAACTCCAACTTGAGTTCGGTTGCCTCACCTGCACTGGCATCATCGGCACCTGCAACTGTTTTGGTAGTATCCGTGAGACACGAGGACTCAGCAATCTCAAAACCCGCGAGATCAAGTCTATTCAAGCTTATGGGTATGATGTGGTAATCAGGTGGAGTTGCAGCAAGCACTAAGCAAATATGGTAGTGAACATACGTAGTTAGGAGTAAGATGAGAAGCTACGCAACAGTCGTGAAGCTAGAAGTGATCAAGAAGTGATCCTGAAACTGCTTACGTCCAAACATAACCCCACCGTGTTCACTTCCCGACCCTCACCGGAAAGAGACCATCACGGTTATGCACGCGGTTGGCCCATTTATATTAAGTCAACTATGAAGTTCTCTAGAACCGGATATTAACAAATTCCCATCTGCCACATAACCGCGGGCACGGCTCTCGAAAGTTTATACCCTGCAGGGGTGTCCCAACTTAGCCCATGACAAGCTCACGATCCGCGGAGACAATCCTCCATCGTGGGACACCCCAAGTATCCTCGGAATCCCGGTGCGCAAGCTCTTCGAACAAAGGAAAACTATCCCAAGGAGATCTCCCGATGAGTCGAACCCGTGTCCAGAGCCGCGCGCTCTCTATCTACGGACTCATCCGTCTATGCAAAGTGGACGATAACCGAAGAGCGGCACCGCCGACTGCTAGGTAGGTGGACCAACACTCATCTCGAGCACTGGCCCGGGGATTGATTAAGAATCCTCGGGTTAATTACTCCCTATGCAAATTTTAGTTGTTATTAGGCAAATGGTAAAACCAAAGTTGGATCTCCTCGAGAAAGCTTTACTTTAGGCAAAGAGACAAGGGGGACCCATAACACCACGACCATGTTAGGAACGCAAAATTCAAGGAACATAACACCGGTATGACGGAAACTAAGGCGGCAAGAGTGGAAACAAAACACCGAGCAAAAGGCCAAGCCTTCCATCCTTTGCCAAGTATATAGATGCATTAATTAAAATAAGAGATATTGTGATATCCTAACATAATCATGTTCCAACATGGAGCAATCTTCAACTTCACCTGCAACTAACAACGCTATAAGAGGGGCTGAGCAAAAGCGGTAACATAGCCAAACAACGGTTTGCTAGGAAGGTGGGTTACAGGCTTGACATGGCAATATGGAAGGCATGATAAACAAGTGCAAGGTAGCCTGACATAGCGATAGAACGAACAAATAGCAAACAAAGATAGAAGTGATATCGAGGGTAATGGTCATCTTGCCTGCAAAGTTCTCAGAGTTGTCGAAAAGCTTGCTCCTCGTAAACGTACTCAATAGGTTCCTCGTTCACGAACTCGTCTCCCAGCTCTACCCAAAGCAAGAACACAAGCAACGGAACACCAATCAATCACCGTGCAATGCACAAGCAACATGATGCAAGGCATGACATGGAATGCAAGATATGATGTGCAATGCATATGGGTACTCCAGAAGGGAAAAGAACGATCCTGGCATCAACTTGGAAAGCCAAGCATGCCACTAGAAAGAAGGGGTGAGTTCGATCGTATTCGATATAAGGATCACCGGAAACGGATGCACGATTTGCAAATGACGAGCAAAACAACAATGCAAAACTGCACTTATTAGCAACATAGCACTTAAGATGCATAATGAAACTATGCTACAACACCCAAACATGAAAAACAAATACATGGAAGTGAAGTACATGTGAAGCTCTACAAATCAAGAACACTGAGCTACTGCTATAACTCACTAGAACCGGTCTAAAACAGCATGGCAAAAATGCAAATGACAACAGTTCTAGCAGACTAGTGAAAATGACTAGCATGCCAAAAACAGATTCATGATAGCCTGTATACAAGCTTGATTAACTCACTACAGGGCATATCATGGAATGGAATAAAATCTAGCATTAAGTAGACATGAAAATGAAGCTATCCATGTGTAAAGCAACCTCATAGCATGTTTGAATTAAATCACACAAAAATGACAAAACAGTAACATGATGTAAACTGACAAGGTGATGAACTTGCTCAAATTCAAAAACTAATGCCACCACGGGATTGGTGGGATTTTTCTACCCCAAATACATATATAATATGTCTAGGTTACTGTAGGAAGCCATCACTTATATGCAAAAACAAATACTGCCTAAAAAGGAAATAAACAGAAATGGGAATCTGCCTAATATGGAATGTGCAGAATTGGGCATGGCCAGAAATGGAAAGGTGCTACTTTCCAGAAATGGATACCGGGGGGTTACTGAGAAAAAAGGGAGGGGGGTTGTGGATGACATGCGGGGGCCGGTTGTCAGCGACTCGAGAATAAGATAAGTCGTTGGCAAAAATAGGGGCACCTGGGTCTCGAACCCAGCACCTCTCGCATGGAAACGAGTGCGCTCACCACTGTGCTGGTTGTGTGTTGGTCTCCCAGCTCTACCCAA
This sequence comes from Aegilops umbellulata, assembly GCA_032464435.1. Classification (NCBI taxonomy): domain Eukaryota; kingdom Viridiplantae; phylum Streptophyta; class Magnoliopsida; order Poales; family Poaceae; genus Aegilops; species Aegilops umbellulata. The sequence continues at coordinate 156,433,312 of CP136056.1, forward strand.
AGCAAGAACACAAGCAACGGAACACCAATCAATCACCGTGCAATGCACAAGCAACATGATGCAAGGCATGACATGGAATGCAAGATATGATGTGCAATGCATATGGGTACTCCAGAAGGGAAAAGAATGATCCTGGCATCAACTTGGAAAGCCAAGCATGCCACTAGAAAGAAGGGGTGAGTTCGATTGTATTCGATATAAGGATCACCGGAAACGGATGCACGATTTGCAAATGACGAGCAAAACAACAATGCAAAACTGCACTTATTAGCAACATAGCACTTAAGATGCATAATGAAACTATGCTACAACACCCAAACATGAAAAACAAATACATGGAAGTGAAGTACATGTGAAGCTCTACAAATCAAGAACACTGAGCTACTGCTATAACTCACTAGAACCGGTCTAAAACAGCATGGCAAAAATGCAAATGACAACAGTTCTAGCAGACTAGTGAAAATGACTAGCATGCCAAAAACAGATTCATGATAGCCTGTATACAAGCTTGATTAACTCACTACAGGGCATATCATGGAATGGAATAAAATTTAGCATTAAGTAGACATGAAAATGAAGCTATCCATGTGTAAAGCAACCTCATAGCATGTTTGAATTAAATCACACAAAAATGACAAAACAGTAACATGATGTAAACTGACAAGGTGATGAACTTGCTCAAATTCAGAAACTAAGGCCACCACGGGATTGGTGGGATTTTTCTACCCCAAATACATATATAATATGTCTAGGTTACTATAGGAAATCATCACTTATATGCAAAAACAAATACTGCCTAAAAAGGAAATAAATAGAAATGGGAATCGCCTAATATGGAATGTGCAGAATTGGGCATGGCCAGAAATGGAAAGGTGCTACTTTCCAGAAATGGAGACCGGGGGGTTACTGAGAAAAAAAGGAGGGGGGTTGTGGATGACATGCGGGGGCCGGTTGTCAGTGACTCGAGAATAAGATAAGTCGTTGGCAAAAATAGGGGCACCTGGGTCTCGAACCCAGCACCTCTCGCATGGAAACGAGTGCGCTCACCACTGTGCTGGCTGTGTGTTGGTCATCTAGAGTGGGCTCTGTGATTAGTCAAATAATAACAACGCATGGACCTGCTGAGACGAAAATGGTGGAAACAAAAGGTGCAGCCATGGGGATTCGAACCCTAGACCTCCTACAACTGAGCGTGCAGGAGCAACCAGTGAGTTACGAGCCCGACCTATGAACATGAAGGGGCGCGTCTCCCTTTGAACAGAGAGGAGCCCGGTCCTGGAAATTGCCATGCGTCGACAGCAAGCAAAGGTAGCGACTTCTGCAACTGCAGAGCACCGTCGGGCGTGCGGGATGGGGGCAAGGACGCGCGCGTGCAAGTGGAGCAGCAAGGGAATGTGCGCGTGCGGGACCTCCCGAGGACGAGCTCGTGCTCGCCTTGGTGGCTAAGGCGGTGGCTAGGCGAGGCCTGGGGCTCGTGCGGGGCTGGTGCGCTGCGGGAGCGCTTGCGCGTGCCAGCTGGAGCGCTGAGGCAAGTGTGGCAAGGCGGAGCGGGGAACGCACGGGCAAGCCACGACCACGACAGGAACTACCCAAAACAATTACAACTTCGCCGGAGCACCGAGAGCACGTGAAAGATTGAAGCAAAGCAGCGCCTGCTGTAATCTATTAATAACAGGAAGGATCAGGGAGGAAGTCTGGTATACCTCCTTACCCTAGGACAAGAATATGGTGACAGATACGAGCCTGCGGCGACGCGGACAAGCTCTGAACCTGGCGGGGCTGCTGTCCGGGAAGAAGAGGAAGAAGACAGGTCGAAGAAGTCGATCCAGAGGCCGTAGAGGTGCGTGCGTCCAAGTAGGAGACGTAGGGGAACTTGACGGTCTTCTCCGCGGCGTCTGAGGTGGTGGGAGGCGCGACGAGTGTCTATCCCGAGCTGAAGCTCGAGCTCGACCGGGTCATGGCGAGCAGTGCGAGGGCAAGGCGTGCGGTGCTAACCTAGGCGGCAGGGAGGAAAGGAGAGGAGGGGGCTCGGTCGAGAAGAAACCCTAGGGCACCGGTGACATGATATATAGGGGCTAGGGACACCGGACGGCCGTCAAATCATCGATCTTGTCGACATGCCGCCCTGGATGCGCGCCGTACATAGGAAGACGATTCTCTGTCATTGGGGGGCTTGGTGGGCTGAGATGAATAGGTAAGTGGCCAGGTGGGCTGGGGTTGGAAGAGGCGTTAGCTGGATTGAGGCTGTTGGCTGCTACTGCTTGTGACACCCCAAAATTTTTGACCTTGTTTTATTAATTAAAATTTTGTCAGGAATTGAAACTTTGAATTTCTGAGCTCCATTTTGATCTTTTTAATCATTTTCTTCCCTGTTGTTATGGAGTTTTTTTTTCAAAAAGAGAACCTTTCAAATATGTTTTTGGGCTTGTTTAAACCTCTCAACAAAAAAATTTCTTTTATTAGTAGAACAAATTTACATAATTAATTTGCTTGCTCTTTGTTTTCTTGAAAATGGTTTTTTTTACAAGTTAAATGGCCATATTTGAACTACAACCATTTGATAAATTCATTTAAAATTCCTACCAAAATTTGGAGATGTCAGGTGATGTTTTTAAATCACTTTTATGCAAAAATAACTTTGATTCTTAAATTATTTTGAGCTCTACACCCTATTTCTTTCTCTGGTCCAGAGTGCCAATTTGCACTACAACCCATTTAAATATTTATTTCTAGCCTCCACCAAAATTATGAGATGTTAGTAGCAACATATGATTCCACGTTATGCAAAAACATAGAGTTGTTCTTTGGATAATTTGAGTGAATCAACCTCATCTTCATTCTGGCCCAACTTGCTGGTTTGTACAGCAACCCTATTGTTTCTTGCTCTAGTGATCTTGTCCTTTCTCATGCTTATAGTCAACCCTGCAAAACCCTTAAGTCCAGGAGATTGGATCCTTTGGATGACTCTAAGTGCTTGCAACCTTGCCATTTACTCCCTGTCCAGAAGTGTAGTTTTGCAAAACTTGCACTAGCAAGTTTCCCCTTTTTGCAAACTAACTTCACCACCCTCTCTTACTTCCATAGAGACCCCACTCTGGAAGTTTTGGCCACCCCAAGAGGTGCCTAGGTGCTTGTGGCAATCTGTCGAACACCCTGTAGGTATGACCAGTTTTGACATGAGTTTTAGCTTGCATTGTGATCTTGCTCCCCTTGCCTAGCTACCTTGTCCAATAGACTCCTCACTACTCCTAACCTGGATCTGCTAATTCCCAGTCCCACCCGAGACCTCTAGCGCGCCTTGGCATTTCGTCGAACAGGTCCTGCGCGTGCACTGGGCGCGCCCAGAGCGCGCCAACTGCAGCCGCGCACCGAGCCGCCGCGTCGCACGCCACTGGCTTGAACCGCACGGCAGAACCTCGCCTCGCACTCCCCTCCTCGCCGCGTCACGCCAAAAGGCCCCGAACGCTCCCTGGCGCCCTACAGCGCCGCCGTCAGAGGCCATTTGGCGGCACGCCCGCGGCAGCGCCCGCCGCCCGACCACGCCTGCGCTAGCCAACGCCGCCCAAGCCTCCAGCGCTCGCCACCTGCCTCCTGGAGCAGTGCATGCTCATCCACAACTTCGTCCGCTAGCGCCCGTCGCCGCCACGTCGCCCTGCAAGCACAGAGAGGCGGTTCGCCGCCGTTCTTATCTCCGGCCACCTCGAACCGACCTCCATTGCCTATATAAGGAAGCCCCGAGCTCCTCCGAGCCCTCAGGCAACCCCACACCGTCCCACTAGTGCCCCCATCGCCATCAATCGAGGAGGAAAGGGTCCTCTTCAACCTCTCCGGTCCGCTCGGCCGCCGCTTCACCTCGGTCAGCTCCGACGCACCAAGACCTCCTCTGCCCTCCCAAGCGCCACCGTCCGACTCCACTTAAACCCGCGGAGCTGCCTAGCCCCCCCAGACGCAGCCAGGAACCACCGGGGCCGGAATCCCCAAATCCACCGAAGCTTCCCTCCGCCGCGGAGCTCGCCGCCGACGATTCCCTTCACCTCGGATAACCCTACGACCACCGGGAGGACCGTCTAGGAGTGGCGGATCCATCCCTGCACTCAGATGCCCGCGAAGGACCGCCGTTCGCCGGCGACGAACGCCGGACGTCCCGCCTCTGCTCGGGCAAGGAAGAGGAGGGAGTGGGGACTGGTCAAACCTGACCAGTGGGCCAGGCGAGCCCACTGTCAGTGACACCCCACGCCGTCCACGTGTATAAGTGGAGGCGTAAAAATCTCAAGTACGCCTCCTCTGCACCGAAAGCGTATTCCGTCCGAATCGTTTTCTTTTATATATTTATTTTTAATAACAGATTTGACTAAACTTTGACTGACTATAACTCTTTAAATACAACTCCAAATGAATTGATTCTTTTTCCTACATTTCTTAAATTTTGTCTAGTTTATTTTAAGATTTATTTGAAAAAATTTCAGAACAAATTTTGTGCTGTTTTAATTGTATGTGTTAATTCATACATATCCTTTTAAATAGGATTTTTGAAGGTTTCAAGGTGATTTGGATGCACCCTTCTTTTCCATGACCTAAAGGCAATCATTCTGAACCCTGGTGAAATTTTTTTATGTGTGTTGTTTGACTCGGTGACAACACCACCCTGGCACGTGCATGTGTCATTTTATGTGAGGACGTGATCCTACTCATAAGTGCTTATTAGTGAATTTCATGCATATGGAGTTGACATGTTTTGTGATGGAAATCACCGCCATACACTCTTCATGCATACCGGAAGGAATGCCGGGAAGGCCTCTGTCTTGGGTAGACGCGGTCTTGTCCCTAGTCCTCCGTTGAGACGGTCGTGTCCGGTATGGCATGATGGGGTATGTCGTGTGGTGTTTCTATCTGTGGGTTGAAATACATACATTGTTATGCCAATCATGCAGGATTATTACTACCTCCTGAGTCGACCATAGATCGAGTCTTGTTCCGATAACCCCCATACTTGTTTCGTACTGCCACTGGTCCCTACCGTAAGTAGGGTATGGTTCAGTAAGTTGTTAACCCCTGTCTTGACACACACCGTACAGAGAGGCCATGGTGGAAGATACCGGCTGCATCCGGTAGGCATGCCACCTGGTCCGGGGGCATGGGTGTATCCGGTTGGGACCGAGAGAGGGATACCCCTTAGAGCGCGCGAATAGAAATTTGATCCCATGCTACGTCGAGGTTGTAGCCTCCCCACTTAGAGTTTGCTTGACAGGTGTCGTGGGTGATTCCAGACACCGGTGAGTTGAGCTGGTGTGTGCAAGTCAGGTGTGTTTTCAATTAAAAGACCGTAGACGGAATTAGTCCCGATGGACTAAAGGAATCCGTTACTCGTGGGTAAAGAGTACACCCTCTGCAGAGATTAAACCTATTCGAATAGCCGTGTCCATGGTTAAGGATTACAGTCTGGGATGGGTCGAGTGTCGGTCTTAGTGTCGGTCTTCGGAGGTGAAACTGTTAAACTAGAACGGGATTTACTACTTGTGACTTGTGAAGATTATGATTATTATTATTGTTGACTAACCCGTGATATTATTGTTATCATCGAATATCTCTGGGATGGTTCCACCTCCGGGATAGTCACTATGATTCTTTTTAAAAGCCCTTTCTGTGGTGTCGCTCAGACGCCCGGCTGTGGCATTTCTTTTTAAAGCCCTTTCTGTGGTGTCGCTCAGACGCCCGGCTGTGGCATTTCTTTTTAAAGCCCTTTCTGTGGTGTCGCTCAGACGCCCGGCTGTGGCATTTCTTTTTAAAGCCCTTTCTGTGGTGTCGCTCAGACGCCCGGCTGTGGCATTTCTTTTTAAAGCCCTTTCTGTGGTGTCGTCAGACGCCCGGCTGTGGTATTTCTTTTTAAAGCCCTTTCTGTGGTGTCGCTCAGACGCCCGGCTGTGGCATTTCTTTTGAAAGCCCTTTCTGTGGTGTCGCTCAGACGCCCGGCTGTGGCATTTCTTTTTAAAGCCCTTTCTGTGGTGTCGCTCAGACGCCCGACTGTGGCATTTCTTTTAAAGCCCTTTGTGTGGTGTCGCTCAGACGCCCGACTGTGGCATTTCTTTTAAAGCCCTTTATGTGGTGTCGCCCAGACGTCCGACTGTGGCACATTTTATTATTTCATCTACTTGTTTGATTGCCCATGCATTCCTTAAATATTTACTCGCATACATCATTAACCTTTTTCCATAATGATCAGAGTAACCACAGCATATTTTGACACATGTTTATCTGCGGCTATATTATACCTATGTTCTTAATGTTTGCGAGTACATTCAAAGTACTCACTGGCTTGTCCCTAGCTATTGTCTTGGCCAGATTACTTGCTTGGAGAGGAGCGTTGCGACGACAGTCTCGATGATAGCAGCCCCGCAAAGATAGGAGTTAACCTGGTCAGCTGTTCCCGTGGGAAATGGAGTCCCATAGCCATGGTGATACACAAACCGCTTCCGCCCTCAACCACTAGAAACCATTTGTTGTACTCATAGGCCACAATGGTCTTGTACTACATATTCTGTACTCTTGCTTGGAATTTCTGTATCAAGTTGGATCCTCATCAGCTAACAGTAATCCTGGGGCTGATGAGCTCGACGGCCATTTTCTGGAATTTAATGTCCGGAAAACCGGTCGCGACAGACTTGGTATCAGAGCCAGGCTGACCGTTGGCTAATCCTACCTTAGCCAGGCCACAAAATCTTAGGCAAGCCAACCCACCAGGCCTTAACCAAACCTCAGCCAAGCTTCTCCTGCAAGATAGCCCCCACAGTGACCCGACACCTTTGGCAGTCGGTGCCCGACCTACCAGCCTAGCCGTCGACCACGCACCAGTGAACGGCCCCCTAAATAGTCCTTTCTTGCAAGCGTGCGAAGGAAGACTCCGTGCCCTTTTTCCTATAAAAAGGGCACGCTAGTCTCAACCCAGCACAGCCCAGCCGCTATCCTAAACCAAGCCACAATGCCTGGTCCTATTGTGCACCATGAGACCACAGCGACCAACCTTGGAGGTTTTGTGACCATACTCACAAACCTCACCCGTCATGCCTATGCATTAGAAGAGCCCCCGGAATATGTTGTGTACCAAGGGCCCGTAAGCGGTGAAAGCCGTCAATTCTGGGCCACTGTACACATCTACGGTAGGGGTCTCGCACCCGAACGCCCCTACAGGTTCACCGGAAGAACAACTTCCTTTGAGCCACAAGCCATCCAACTAGCTGCTCGAGAAGCTATAGTTCATCTCCGGCACTTGTCACCCAGAGTTGACTGTCGCTCGTTCCACTACTACCCCAGACGTGAAGGGTATGGAAGACCACCCCAAGTTGCCAACGGAGACCACGAAACAGACCCTGCATTGTTGCACCTAGTGCGCTACGTAAGAGCACTAGAGGAACTATGCGATCAGGTCATTATTGATCTAATCGCAGCTCGTGGAGAGCTAATTCGTCGAGCCCCGGCGAGAGAAGAGGACGAGCCCAACGCCGACAACCCCGTCGTGCTGTTTGGACAGCCGATCGAGCCCCTGAGGTCTACCCCAGCCACCGGGCAAGGCGTTGCAATAACCCCAGAGGTGCTACGTCGCATACTGGGAACACACTCCAACGGAGTTGTGGCCAGCAATCCTCGAGATGGCCATCATCGCTACCCTGAGCCTGCAGCCCCTCAACCTACTCCAGTTGATTCCGACGGCGAGACACATGGAGGAGCCTCGACATCCACAAGGCACGCCCGCATGGATGTAAACGAGGTAGACTAAGTAAACCGAGTTGTATCGAGTCCCAGTGTACCCTCGCTTTGTAACCGTATGGCCTTGCGAATAAACGCTGTTTGGTGTTATGCCTCTGCTTTAGTAGTAACCTTGTCTGATTTGCACCAGTGTGCATAAGAGATTTCCATCCCTGGCATAGTTACCAAAAACCTTCCCGGCAATTCCCACAGTAACGCGTCACCTCGGTGGAATAAGTGTATATGTGGCATTGGCTTCGAATCTCGGATCAGAGCGGGAAATTTCGTTACCCTTCACCATGGTAAAGATGACCCAGCTCCGGTGCTATAAAGAGGCCACCGCATGACCTTGCCAAACACCTTCACCTTGGGCACCAACCTCACAACCATTTCTTAGCCATGCCGAGCCCCAGCATTCACCTGAGAACCCCAGATGCATCCCCGGGTAGTTTTGTCAAGATATTGTGGGATTTTACCTGCAGTACCATGGGCGCTACCCAGCCACCCCAGTACGAGCTGTTCAAATCAAGAATCACCTCTTCCACCTCGAGATATTGGGTAGCAGTGCACATCCCTCCCGTAAACTCAAACCAAGACCCAACAGAGGTCTCCTTCGTGGGGAAATCTATGCCGACCCCGCTTATGGCCATAGAGGCTACTGCATACGAAGCGCTTGCTCGCCTTCGATTCGCGGTGCCCTATGCCAGCGAACGAGGGTATTATTACTTCCCGGGCCGTGCAGCACCTGGTGGAGTAACATCTTTTCCCGGAGGACGAATCGAGAGAGACCCCGTCCTGGCCAACCTTGTCCAGTACGTCATCGCTCAAGAGAGTTTGACCCAACATGTGATGGGTTATCTCCGGAGTCTCGCGGATTTAAATCCTCAGATCGCCATCGGCAGATCACTAAGGCCCGACCAGGAGAGACATGTGCATCGTATGGTCAACCCACTTTCTCCGATAGAAGAAGAATGTGTCTCAGTACCAGAAACGTTCTCGCAGGACCCCATCCAGTTACCGTTTCCATTTTAAACGTTGCTGCTGTGCCTATTGTTGCAACATTTAATTATGTATTGTGACTTATGCGTGGTAACCTGAGCTTGCAAGTTATTTGGTTTCTACTAATATGTATAGTTTTGTTGTGACTTATGCTCTTTTATTGTAACCGTTCTTCCCTCGCAAAAGATCCCCGAGAGTTTTTGTTTTCAAAACAACCCCTAGCAAATCTCGAGGACGAGATTTTTCTTAAGGGGGGTAGTCTTGTGACACCCCAAATTTTTTGACCTTGTTTTATTAATTAAAATTTTGTCAGGAATTAAAACTTTGAATTTCTGAGCTCCATTTTGATCTTTTTAATCATTTTCTTCCCTGTTGTTATGGAGTTTTTTTTTTCAAAAAGAGAACCTTTCAAATATGTTTTTGGGCTTGTTTAAACCTCTCAACAAAAAATTTTCTTTTATTAGTAGAACAAATTTACATAATTAATTTGCTTGCTCTTTGTTTTCTTGAAAATGGTTTTTTTTACAAGTTAAATGGCCATATTTGAACTACAACCATTTGATAAATTCATTTAAAATTCCAACAAAAATTTGGAGATGTCAGGTGATGTTTTTAAATCACTTTTATGCAAAAATAACTTTGATTCTTAAATTATTTTGAGCTCTACAACCTATTTCTTTCTCTGGTCCAGAGTGCCAATTTGCACTACAACCCATTTAAATATTTCTTTCTAGCCTCCACCAAAATTATGAGATGTCAGTAGCAACATATGATTCCACTTTATGCAAAAACATAGAGTTGTTCTTTGGATAATTTGAGTGAATCAACCTCATCTTCATTCTGGCCCAACTTGCTGGTTTGTACAGCAACCCTATTATTTCTTGCTCTAGTGATCTTGTCCTTTCTCATGCTTATAGTCAACCCTGCAAAACCCTTAAGTCCAGGAGATTGGATCCTTTGGATGACTCTAAGTGCTTGCAACCTTGCCATTTACTCCCTGTCCAGAAGTGTAGTTTTGCAAAACTTGCACTAGCAAGTTTCCCCTTTTTGCAAACTAACTTCACCACCCTCTCTTACTTCCATAGAGACCCCACTCTGGAAGTTTTGGCCACCCCAAGAGGTGACTAGGTGCATGTGGCATTCTGTCGAACACCCTGTAGGCATGACCAGTTTTGACACGAGTTTTAGCTTGCATTGTGATCTTGCTCCCCTTGCCTAGCTACCTTGTCCAATAGACTCCTCACTACTCCTAACCTAGATCTACTAATTCCCAGTCCTACCCGAGACCTCTAGCGCCCTGGCATTTCGTCGAACAGGTCCTGCGCGTGCACTGGGCGCGCCCAGAGCGCGCCAACTGCAGCCGCGCACCGAGCCGCCGCGTCGCGCGCCACTGGCTTGAACCGCACAGCAGAACCGCGCCTCGCACTCCCCTCCTCGCCGCGTCACGCCAAAAGGCCCCGACCGCTCCCTGGCCTCCTACAGCGCCGCTGTCAGAGGCCATTTGGCGGCACGCCCGCGGCCGCGCCCGCCGCTCGACCACGCCTGCGCTAGCCAGCGCCGCGCAAGCCTCCAATGCTCGCCACCTGCCTCCTGGAGCAGTGCGTGCTCATCCACAACTTCGTCCGCTAGCGCCCGTCGCCGCCACGTCGCCCTGCAAGCACAGAGAGCCGGTTCGCCGCCGTTCTTATCTCCGGCCACCTCGAACCGACCTCCATTGCCTATATAAGGAAGCCCCGAGCTCCTCCGAGCCCTCAGGCAACCCCACACCGTCCCACTAGTGCCCCCATCACCATCAATCGAGGAGGAAAGGGTCGTCTTCAACCTCTCCGGTCCGCTCGGCCGCCGCTTCGCCCCGGTCAGCTCCGACGCACCAAGACCTCCTCTGCCCTCCCAAGCGCCACCGTCCGACACCACTTAAACCCGCGGAGCTGCCTAGCCCCCCCAGATGCAGCCAGGAACCACCGGGGCCGGAATCCCCAAATCCACCGAAGCTTCCCTCCGCCGCGGAGCTCGCCGCCGGCGATTCCCTTCACCTCGGACAACCTTACGACCACCGGGAGGACCGTCTAGGAGTGGCGGATCCATCCCTGCACTCAGATGCCCGCGAAGGACCGCCGTTCGCCGGCGACGAACGCCGGACGTCCCGCCTCTGCTCGGGCAAGGAAGAGGAGGGAGTGGGGACTGGTCAAACCTGACCAGTGGGCCAGGCGGGCCCACTGTCAGTGACACCCCACACCGTCCAGGTGGATAAGTGGAGGCGTAAGAATCTGAAGTACGCCTCCTCTGCACCGAAAGCGTATTCCGTCCGAATCGTTTTCTTTTATATATTTATTTTTAATAACAGATTTGACTAAACTTTGACTGACTATAACTCTTTAAATACAACTCCAAATGAATTGATTCTTTTTCCTACATTTCTTAAATTTTGTCTAGTTTATTTTAAGATTTATTTGAAAAATTTTCAGAACAACTTTTGTGCTGTTTTAATTGTATGTGTTAATTCATACATATCCTTTTAAATAGGATTTTTGAAGGTTTCAAGGTGATTTGGATGCACCCTTCTTTTCCATGACCTAAAGGCAAGCATTCTGAACCCTGGTGAAATTTTTTTATGTGTGTTGTTTGACTCGGTGACAACACCACCCCGGCACGTGCATGTGTCATTTTATGTGAGGACGTGATCCTACTCATAAGTGCTTATTAGTGAATTTCATGCATATGGAGTTGACATGTTTTGTGATGGAAATCACCGCCATACACTCTTCATGCATACCGGAAGGAATGCCGGGAAGGCCTCTGTCTTGGGTAGACGCGGTCTTGTCCCTAGTCCTCCGTTGAGACGGTCGTGTCCGGTATGGCATGATGGGGTATGTCGTGTGGTGTTTCTATCTGTGGGTTGAAATACATACATTGTTATGCCAATCATGGAGGATTATTACTACCTCCTGAGTCGACCATAGATCAGTCTTGTTCCGGTAACCCCCGTACTTGTTTCGTACTGCCACAGGTCCCTACCGTAAGTAGGGTATGGTTCAGTAAGTTGTTAACCCTTGTCTTGGCACACACACCGTACAGAGAGGCCATGGTGGAAGATACCGGCTGCATCCGGTAGGCATGCCACCTGGTCCGGGGGCATGGGTGTATCCGGTTGGGACCGAGAGGGTGATACCCCTTAGAGCGCGTGAATAGAAATTTGATCCCATGCTACGTCAAGGTTGTAGCCTCAACCACTTAGAGTTTGCTTGACAGGTGTCGTGGGTGATTCCAGACACCGGTGAGTTGAACTGGTGTGTGCAAGTCAGGTGTGTTTTCAATTAAAAGACCGTAGACGGAATTAGTCCCGATGGACTAAAGGAATCCGTTACTCGTGGGTAAAGAGTACACCCTCTGCAGAGATTAAACCTATTCGAATAGCCGTGTCCATGGTTTAGGATTACAGTCTGGGATGGGTCGAGTGTCGGTCTTAGTGTCGGTCTTCGGAGGTGAAACTGTTAAACCAGAACGGGATTTACTACTTGTGACTTGTGAAGATTATGATTATTATTATTGTTGACTAACCAGTGATATTATTGTTATCATCGAATATCTCTGGGATGGTTCCACCTCCGGGATATTCACTATGATTCTTTTTAAAAGCCCTTTCTGTGGTGTCACTCAGACGCCCGGTTGTGGCATTTCTTTTTAAAGCCCTTTCTGTGGTGTCGCTCAGACGCCCGGCTGTTGCATTTCTTTTTAAAGCCCTTTCTGTGGTGTCGCTCAGACGCCCGGCTGTGGCATTTCTTTTTAAAGCCCTTTCTATGGTGTCACTCGGACGCCTGGCTGTGGCATTTCTTTTTAAAGCCCTTTCTGTGGTGTCGCTCAGACGCCCGGCTGTGGTATTTCTTTTTAAAGCCCTTTCTGTGGTGTCGCTCAGACGCCCGGCTGTGGCATTTCTTTTTAAAGCCCTTTCTGTGGTGTTGCTCAGACGCCCGGCTGTGGCATTTCTTTTTAAAGCCCTTTCGGTGGTGTTGCTCAGATGCCCGACTGTGGCATTTCTTTTAAAGCCCTTTATGTGGTGTCGCTCACACACCCGACTGTGGCATTTCTTTTAAAGCCCTTTATGTGGTGTCGCCTAGACGCCCGACTGTGGCACATTTTATTATTTCATATACTTGTTTGATTGCCCATGCATTCCTTAAATATTTACTCGCATACATCATTAACCTTTTTCCATAATGATCAGAGTAACCACAGCATATTTTGACACATGTTTATCTGCGGCTATATTATACCTATGTTCTTAATGTTTGCAAGTACATTCAAAGTACTCACTGGCTTGTCCCTGGCTATTGTCTTGGCCAGATTACTTGCTTGGAGAGGAGCGTTGCGACGACAGTCTCGATGATAGCAGCCTCGCGAAGATAGGAGTTAACCTGGTCAGCTGTTCCCGTGGGAAATGGAGTCCCATAGCCGTGGTGATCCACAAACCGCTTCCGCCCTCAACCACTAGAAACCATTTGTTGTACTCATAGGCCACAATGGTCTTGTACTACATATTCTGTACTCTTGCTTGGAATTTCTGTATCAAGTTGGATCCTCATCAGCTAACAGTAATCCTGGGGCTGATGAGCTCGACGGCCATTTTCTAGAAATTAATGCCCGAAAAACCGGTCGCGACACTGCTGCTCTTTCTTTTCTACATTTCTTCAAGCAGAAACTAAAAGAAAGGCACAGGGGGCTAGGAGAGGAATTTGAGAGATGTGAGAATATCCTCATGCTCCTGGAAATGTTCGCAATTTCAATAAAATGGTTTGGGGATTTTTACAGATAGAAAAATAAATCAAGTTTGAATTTAATTCAAACTTTATGCATTTTTTAACCCAACCAAATCAAGTCTAAACAAGTTGAAATTTGGCAGAGGGGTAAAAGGTACGGAGCAAGATTTATAGGGAAAGGATGAACATTAATGGAGGCTAAAATATTAGCTTGCCAAAATAAGGAAAGGAAGAGGTGGGGAGATGAGGGGGGAATGTGATGATGCCATGACTCATAAAATAACATGCCACAATGCAATATGCTACACATGAAGATGCACATGATGATGATGACAAGTAAAATGACCCCACGCCCAAAGCAACATATGATGATGCCATAATGCAACAAAGGATGGCAAAAAGAAATAAGACAAGTAATGACAAGACAATGCAATGGGAAACAAAACAAACCCAAAATGAAACACACAAAGAGGAAAAAGCACTTGGAATAGATGAAGAATAAGATGGATATATTGCCAAATATGGAAGTTTTACATCTGGGGTGTTACAACTCTCCTCCACTACAAGAGGATCTCATCCCAAGATCTAGGACTGAAAGAAATCCGGATATTCGGAACGGAGGTGATCCTCGCGCTCCCAAGTCGCTTCTCGGTCGGAATGGTGAGACCACTTAACTTTCAGGAATTTGATCAACTTGTTGCGAGTTTTGCGCTCTGTTTTTTCAAGAATGCCAACGGGATGCTCATGATAAGACAAATCTTCTTGGAGGTTAATATCTTCGAAGTTGATAGTGCACTCGGGCATCTTGAAGCAGTTGCGAAGCTGTGACATGTGAAAGACTATTGGATTCTGGGGTTCCGGCAGACCCTTAAGGTTCGAACTCTAGGGTGCGCGCGGAGATTGAGCCCTCTACCTCTCCGTCTCGTAAGGATCTAAACTACTGCAAGAACAACACAAGAGACACAGGGTTTATACTGGTTCGGGCCACCATTGTGGTGTAATACCCTACTCTAGTGTGGTGGGTGGATTGCCTCTTGGGCTGATGAGGAAGAACAGTACAAGGTGGAACGGCCTCGCGAGGGCCTGTTCTTGGCTAGGGGATGAACTGCTAGGGGGAGTTCGATTGCCCTTCTCTCCCTCTCTCTACTTGCTTCTACTGGTTCCTTGGTACTCGATAAGATCGGATTCTAGATCCCCTCTCTCTACCCTGGGGGCGGCTGGCCCTATTTATAGGCAAAGGCCCTGGGCCTCTTCCCAAATATTGAGCGGGAAGGGCGCCAACAATTGGCCAATTCGAAGGGGAACATCTAGTACACTTATCCTGACTAAAGTTGGTCTTCGCCTGCCAAAGGCCTCTGGTGATGATGCCGGCTTGGGCTCCACAGTGACTTCCTCCTTGTCGCGAAGCTGGTCTTGGTCTCGTTGCACCGAAATGGGTGCCTTTGCTTGATCCTCTCGCCTGCGCTTGCCCCCTTTGCACCAAAGAGGAAAGGGAGGACACTGCGCGGGCTGGCGCCCACCTGGTACCCTTGGTCGTCATGGCTTGCGTCATGGGCACCTCGTGAGGTACCCCACCTTGATATCTCCGCCTCCTCGCGAGCCAGCCTAAGGAGGCCGTGCTTGAGGAAGCGCCGTGTCGTCCGCCTCGCGAGGCTTGGCCCCTCGCGAGGGTCTTGAGCCTTGTGTTGATGAAGATGGGCCACGTTGGGCCCCCACTCAAGCCACGTCGTAGGCCGCAGGCAGGCAAGTCTGGGGACACCCGTTCCCAGAACGCCGACAGTAGCCCCCGGGCCTAAGGCACGCACGGACTTGGCCGTGCCGAGAGGCAAAAGGGCAAGGGCGAAGCGCCGCGGGCCCTAACAGCCTGCGGCCTCGGGCGCCGCGTGGCGGTTGATTGGACGTGGGTGCTTTTGCAACTGCGCAGGATACTAAAGGCGTGGCATCTTCTCGGGTTTTGTTCCTCTCCTTCTTCATCCGCTGCTCAGATCCCCTTCCTTGCGGTTCTTCTCCCTTCCTCCAAGCTTCCAGATCTGCTCCACCCGCTCGACCCAGGTAGTCATGGCGCCTCGCTGGACCCCGGCCGAAGCTTGGTTCTCACCTGCTTTGGATTCGCCCAACGTGTCGAAGGCGAGCCTCGCCCTACTGCACCGGATGGCTGCGGCGCAGGGCATTGACGGGGCACAGATGTTGAAGGTCGGCTCCGATGCCCCTGAAGGCCAAGGGAGCACCTTCTATCCTTTCTTCGTGATCTCCATTGCAGCGGGCCTGGTGCCTCCTTTTTCTGAGTTCTTCCTCGCCGTCCTCCGCCATTACAACTTGCAAGCTTTGCATCTCCACCCCAACTCCGTCCTTCTTCTAGCGATCTTCGCCTACTACTGCGAGGCGCATGTGGGGGTGCAGCCTTCAGTGGCCTTGCTGCGCCACTACTTCTACCTCTGGACCTCCAAGGGTTCTCCTTCTGCGTGCACAGGCTTCGTCGCGTTCGGCAGCTCCATGGCCATCTCGAATCCAGGGAAGAGGATCGAGGGCTTCCGGAGCAAGTGGGTATTGGTTGACGCCGGGCGCGTCGACCCTCGGTTGGCCCTTCCCATGGAGCCGGACGTGAGCTCGGAAGACTGGTGTCGGGCGGAGCTCACGGATCCCCGCGGGAAGTCGATGCTGGCGAAGATGGACGCCGATCTGAAGCTGGCCAACCTGGCGACGGCGAAGCTGACCGGGGCGTCGTTGCGGAGGGAGTTCCTGGAGCACCACCTGGCTCCGCTTCGGCAGTACTCTACCCCGATGTGGAGGCCTCACCTGAGCCCCGCAGCCGTGGGCGAAGAGGACGTGACCGCGGTTCTCCAGTCCCTGGTCGGGGGCGAGGCAGCAAGGCCGGAGGGCGCGCCTTCGCCCCTGTTCCTGCGCGACGATTGGGAGCAAGCGGTGGAGTCCATGCCTGTCTTCAACGGGGACGGGCTCGTGCCCGCGGTGGCTCCCGAGGATCTGGTGAATGTGTCTTCCGGCGACTCCAGCGGAGACGGGGGCGAGGAGGGGCAGGCGGCAGGCCCCGACTCCGAGGCGACTGACGGAGAGTCCAGGGCTCCCTCGCTCCAGTGCAAGCCCCGTGCTCTCCGCCTTTCGCTGAGTGATGATGATGATGACGACGACGTGCTGGGCAGCGGGAGCTCGCCCCCGGTCCCGAAGAAGGGCAGGACCGGGTTGATTCCCCTCGGGTCCGCCCTGACTCCAGGACGAACCGCTGATGCGCCTTCTACTTCCGAGGTTGACCCCTCCAGCCAGCTCTCCGGCTTCAAGTTTGGCAGGAGACCACTGGAGCTTTCTGCCGACGACCTGTAAGTGCCTGATCCTTGATTCCTGGTTTCTTGTTTCGCTGACGAGGCTTGACGATTATATCTCCTGAGCAGGCTGGCGCCCGCGGCGAAGAAGCTGAAGGGGGCTCCTGAGGCCCCAGCCGCGACGACACCTCCTCCTGCAGGGGAGGGCGACCGCGACGCACAGGCTCCTCCTGCCCACTCGCCCTTGCGGGGCTTGGCTGATCTGGCTGGGGCCGCAGCCCCCATGGCTCGGTCGACCCCAGAGGTGCCCTTGCCTGGTGCTGCTGCTACGGCTGGGGAGGCGCAGCAGACTCTGCCTCGGGATACTGCAGCCTCGCCGCCGCTACCTGCTCCTCCCGTTCCGCCGGCTGCTGGTTCCGGGACTCCTCCTGCTGCCCCGAAGCGCACTGATGCTTCCCCGCCTTCTTCTTCCATCCTGGAGTGAGCTGTTGCTGGACTGGACCGGCTGCGGCAGGATCTTCTAGGCGCCGACCCTCGCCTGGTGGCCGGGCGCCTGGAGCTGGACTCGGGGTGGATTCGCTCTGACGCCTCGATCCGGGCAGCGCTGGTTCAGGCCTCGACGGCCTGTGACGAGGAGAACGAGGCTACCCTCGAGGCGAAGGCTGCCCGTGACGCGGCCCTGGGAGAGGCGGTTGGCATCCGCGGCCGCTGCAAGGAGCTGGAGGACGATTTGCAAGGCCTGCGTGGTCAGCTCGCAGAGGAGACCCGCCTTCGCCAAGAGCAGGAGAAGGGGATAAAGGCTCGCGAGGCGGCGCTCGAGGACCGGGAGGCGAAGCTCAAGAAGCGCCGCAGCCACCTAGGTGCGTTGAAGAAGGAGCTTTAGACGACGAAGGACGAGCTGGACGCCAAGGCCCGGGTCCTTGCCAAGGATCGCGTGGCTTTCCCGGACATGGAGAAGGATGCCCGCGCTTCACTGAAGACGCTTTACGAGAGTGGCCTGGATTGCCCGCTGGCTGGCGACGGGGACGGCCCCGCCAAACTGCTTCCCTTCTTGGTGAAGGCTCTTGGAGATGTCGCCCTCGGACTCGTCCCCATGGTCGAAGCCGAGGCGCGTGTCCTGTCTTCCGCCGCGCTGACGCGGGTCTTCGCCCATGTCTACCTCCGCGACCCCAGCGCCGACCTTGACAGCCTGCTGGAGCCGGTGAGCGGCGAGGGCGCCGCTGCTGCTATCGAGGCCGTGAAGGGGCGCGCAGAGGCGCTGCTAGGGAAGTTCCGGGCCTTCAGCACCAAGCCGAAGCGAGGCGCTACCGGCTCTACTTCCCAACAAGGTGAAGCCACTCCACGCGACTCCGCTGCCGACAAGTGACTCCGCTATCGTTCCTGTTCTTCTTTCGATTCCTACACATGTACGACGCCTCGAGGAGGCATTTAAATTTGCGTTTGGTACCAAGGCGACATTATGGGTCGTAATATTCACTTTTAAGTTCCTTGAATTTTATGTTCCTCTTCCCTACTTGCTTATGTTCTACGCCGGCAGAGCCCGGCCACGCGCATGCCTCACCCAGCATCAGCCCCGACCGGAAACCAGGACGGGACCAAAGGAATGAGGGGCCACGTGACAAGTTAGGCTCCTGAGTCACGATGCTCAGGAGTCCCCCTTGGCGCACGAACAACAAGTAGGGAAGCGCGATGTAGGTGCGTTTCTGTTCAACTTCTGCAGAGCCCGACCCCGCGCATACCTCACCCAGCATAGCCTTTTGGAACTAAGGAGTGAGGGGCTACGGAGCCAGTTAGGCTCCTGAGTCTTGATGCTCAGGAGTCACCCTTGACGCGCGAACAGCAGGTGACGAGATGAAATGCAGGCGGGGCTACCATTCTACGTCTGCAGAGCCCGACTCCGCGCGTACCTCACCCAGCATAGCCTTTCGGAACTAAGGAGTGAGGGGCTACGGAGCTAGTTAGGCTCCTGAGTCACGATGCTCAGGAGTCCCCCTTGACGCGCAAACGGCCTTCATACCTTGGCTCCGCTCGGGGAGAGACGCACGACGAACCAGGCCCGAGGGGCCTGGCTGGGGCGTACGGCTGGGCGTGACCCAGGCGTAGCCCTCGTGCCCAGCCCCCTCGCGCGGCACTCCCGGGGGGAGGCGTTGCGATGAGGCCGGCCACTGAGCTCGGGGCTCCCTGAGGTTAACACGGCCCGGAGGCCACCCTCAGTTGTTTATCATCAGCGCGGAGCATAGCGCTTTCGTATGTGTACGGGCATAGCCGCTCCTCGGCAGTGTCGTCAGCCAGCGCGGAGTATGGTGCTTCCACTGGTACGTGGGAGGGGGCTCCCCTCCGGGAGGAGCCCCCGGGGCGTGTACAGCCCCGCCCTGACACGTGGCTGGCACGGTAGAGCTAGGTGAGGTGTATCTGGGCACCCGTGAGCCAGCGCGGGACTCACGAGGCCCTACCTCTAGGCGGGTTGCGCCTGGCGCTGGGCCATGTCTTGAGATGTGTTCCTGCAAAATCTGGTTAGATGCCGGCACTCTACGTCCTCGGCTCCTGGCCCTCGAGCTTGTCTCAGCCGTCGCTGGTATGCCAGGTCGTGATGCTGTGGACAAGGCCAGAGGGTGAGGGCTGGAGAGCCAGTAAGAGCCCTGAGTCGCGATGCTCAGGCACCCCCCCCTTTAACGTGCAAGTGGTCGACATGAAGAAGAAGAGGTGCCGTGGACGGCATCGAGTAATCAAGCATGATGCATAATTGGAAATAAACGCGGAAGGGATACATGCCGCTGGGCCTAGCCCGAGTGGCCTGGGGATGATGCAGCCCGAGGGGCGCCCCCAGCAAAGCAAGCTAGCGACTGAAAAGATAAAAAGGGATACATGCCACAGGGACGGACCCACGTGGCCTGGGAATGACGCAACCCTGGGAGGGCGCTCCCAGCTGAGAATGAAACTTGAAAGATGTCACCTGAAGATGTCGTCAGTGCAGTGGCGTTGGTGCAGCAGACTCGATGGGCTGCGGTAGCCGATCCTCATGAGCCCCCAGGCCCAGGGGCCTCGGGAGGCTCCGGAGGCACTGGTGAGCAGCCTCCATCTCCGCCAGGGCTGTGGAACGCCTGTCTTCTTGCTCCTCCAAGATGCTCCTCATGATGCGCTGGTACGCCGCGGCCACGCTCGGCAGGCCATATGGCATGCGAACATAGCTGTGGGGTGGTCCTCCGCAGCGCCCCACTTGTGAGGGCCAGAGGCGCTCCGACGTGGCGATCTGATTGAGCCCTGGTACGTCGACGCAGACGCGCAGCCCACCATCCTCGCCTGGATGGGGAGCCACAGCTGGTGGGCGACGGCAACCTCTCATGGTCCTTGACTCCTGTAGTTCTTGAATGGCCTTGCTAACAAACTCCTGCTGGTGTGACCTTCTTTCCATGGCTTCATTTTGAGGGAAGCGTGCTTCGAAACAGGCTTCCACATGGTGCCCCAGCGCCTTCCTCGTGACCTTGGCGAGGTCGGTGGCCCTCCATGTGAGAGCCCCCGAGCCTTGCCTGAGGAGGGCGCCGGGCACGATTTCCTATGCGATTGAAGGAGGGTCCCCCTGGGCAGACGCGGGCCTTGAAGGGCCTGCCTCCTGAGGGGCTGAGCCTGACGTTGTCTTCTTCTTCTTGGGGGTGGTCTCAGGAAGCCTCCTGCTTCCGCGATCTGGGTCTTCTAGTGACGCGGCCTGAAAGGCTCGCTCTAGGGCACACACTGCATCCTTCTCTTGCCATGGCACCGTGATGACGCCACTGCTTCCTGGCATCTTGAGGACGTTGTAGCCATGGTGAGTCACGGCCATGAATTTGGCCAGCGCCAGGTACCCGAGGATGGCGTTGTACGGCAGGCGGATGTGGGCGACGTCAAAGTCGATGAGCTCGGTGCGGTAGTTGTCGTAGGTGCCGAAGGTGACTGGGAGGCGGACCTGCCCGATCGGGACTGTGGAACCATCGGTGACTCCGGAGAAGGGCTTGGTTGGCTGGAGCTGGTCATAGGGCACTTGGAGGCTGTTGAATGTTTCCACGGACAAGACATTGAGCCCTGCCCCTCCATCGATGAGGGTCCTGGTGACCAGAACGTTACTGATGACTGGGGAACAAAGCATCAGGAGGACCCCGGCTGTGGCCGCGCACTTGAGCTGGTCTGTTGAGCTGAACGTGATGGCGCAGGCTGACCACCTGAGGGGACGCGTTGCTTCGAGCTTGGGGAGAAATGCATTCACTTCGCGAGCAAACTGCTTGAAGATACGTTGAGAGGCTAGGGCTTGAGCTCCGCCCAGGATGCAGGCGATGGCGCGAGGCTCCTGGAAGCCCCCAGCCCCCTCGTCTTGGTGGCGGTCTTCATTCCTTCTTGGCTGAGGCGGCAACGGCGGCAGGCCTGGGTTGCCATGAGGGCGATCCTCACGAGGCTGATCCCTCCAGTCCCCCTCGCGAGGCGGGTCACGCCAGCGGTCCTCGCGAGGTTGGTCACGCCAGCCTTGACGTGGGCCACGATCTTCCCAGCGTCCCGGGTTCCTTCCTCCTCCTCGGCCGTAGCCCCGGTCAGCACGGTCAGGGCGACGGCCGACTCTTCCTTCTCGCACGGCGCGGAGTTCTTGGCATTCATTGGTGTTGTGGTTGTGGAGGTCGTGGTACACAAGTACCGGCTGCCCCTGGAGGATTCGGGCAGATCCTTGCCCCGCTTGGTGTCCGGCTCTGCCGCGAGCACGGCAGCCCCCTTGCGCTTCACATCCTTGGCCTTGGGCTTCTTCTCTTCTGGGTCTGCGGCAGGCAGCTCGAGGAGGGAGAGGCGTCCCTCCTCAGCTCTGGCGCACTTGGTCGCCAGGTTGAACAGCTCCAGGGAGGTGCAGAGGTCTTCATGCATCGCCAACTCCTCCTTCATCTTGACGTTGCGCACGCCATCGGAGAAGGCCGAAATGATGGCTTCCTCGGACACCCTGGGAATCTTGAGGCGCGCACTGTTGAAGCGCTGGATGTACTTCTACAGGGTCTCCCCAGGTTGCTGCTTGATGCGGAGCATGTCGCTCACGGCGGGAGGCCGGTCGCGGGTACCTTGGAAGTTGGCGATGAGGCGAGTACGCATCTGGTCCCAGGAGGAGATCGTGCCTGGGGCCAGGTTCAGGAGCCAAGTGCGAGCACCTTCCTTCAACGCCATGGGGAACCAGTTCGCCATGACCTTCTCGTCCCCGCTGGCAGCTTCGATTCCCAGCTCGTAGAGCTGGAGGAACTCCGTGGGATCAGTTGTGCCGTCGTAGCGAGGAGGCAGGTCAGGCTTGAACTTGCCGGGCCACGCGACGCTACGCAGCTCGAGGGTGTAGGCGCGGCAGCCAGCGGTGGCCGCGGGAGGTTTTGGTTGAGGGAGAGCTTGGCCTTGCGGGTCCCCTTGCGCTGCAGCTGGGAGCAACGCGGGGTCTTGACGTGCCGGAGCCGGGGCTGGGAGTGCCCGGGCGGCCTCTTGCGGTCGCGGGACTTCTTGGCAGCTCCGTTCCAGCTGGGCCGGCGCATGACGGAGCGGGTTCCTCCCAGGAGTTGCGCGCCTTGGGGCCATGTCATCTTCTTGGAAAGGAGGCGGCAGGAATGCTCCCGGGGCTTCATTGCCCATGCGGGGCGGAGTGCGGCGCAGCGGTGCGGAAGGCGCGGGAGAGCCCCCTGCGGCGCGGACGAGCTCAGTGACGCAGTCGAGCCACTCCTCATAGACGTCGTCGACAGGGCAGTAGCGCAGGAGCTCGTTCGCCGCGATGAGCGCAACTCGATCCTCCAAGGGCGCGCGAAGCGCGTGCGGCGAAGAACCGGCCGGGGTGAGCGACGGAGTGGCGGTGCGGCCATCCCGCCGTACGGACGGGTGCTGAGAGAATGTTTGCTGCTCGTTCCCCGCCGGGCCGGTGGCGGCGTTGACGGCGGGCGACGGGGAACGACGAGGACGCCCACCGACGGGGGCTGTCTGGACGGCGCGGGAAGCGATGGCGGCCCGGCGCTCGGCGCGGGCCCGACGAGTGTCAGACATGGATGCGACGGTCGGAGAGAGCGGAGCGGTGGAAGACGGACTCCGGTGCACCCCTACATGGCGCGCCAAATGTCGGATTCACGGGTTCCGGCAGACCCTTAAGGTTCGGACTCTGGGGTGCGCGCGGAGATCGTGCCCTCTACCTCTCCGTCTCGCAAGGATCTAAACTACTGCAAGAACAACACAAGTGACACGGGGTTTATACTGGTTCGGTGCACCATTGTGGTGTAATACCCTACTCCAGTGTGGTGGGTGGATTGCCTCTTGGGCTGATGAGGAAGAACAATACAAGGAAGAACAGCCTCGCGAGGGTCTGTTCTTGGCTAAGGGATGAACTGCTAGGGGGAGTTCGATCCCCTCTCTCTCTCTCTCTAGATGCTATATTCGGTTTCTAGCTCATTCCCCTCTCGCCGCTACCCTGGGGGTGGCTAGTCCTATTTATAGGCAAAGGCCCTGGGCCTCTTCCCAAATATTGAGCGGGAAGGGCGCCAACAATTGGCCAATTTGAAGGGGAACATCTGGTACACTTATCCTGACTAAAGTTGGTCTTCGCCTGCCAAAGGCCCTGTGGTGACGCCGTCCTGGGCTCCATGGTGACCTCCTTCCCACCGTTGGACTGGTCTTGGTCTCGTTGCACCGAAACGGGTGCCTTTGCTTGATCCTCTCGCCTGCGCTTTCCCCCTTTGCACCAAAGAGGAAAGGGAGACGCTGCGCGGGCTAACGCCCTCCTGGCACCCTTGGTCGTCATGGCTTGCGTCATGGGCACCTTGTGAGGCACCCGCCTTGATCTCTCCGCCTCCTCGCGAGCCAGCCTAAGGAGGCCGTGCTTGAGGAAGCGCCATGTCGTCCGCCTTGCGAGGCTTGGCCCCTCGCGAGGGTCTTGAACCTTGTGTTGATGAAGATGGGCCACGCTGGGCCCCCATTTGAGCCACGCCGCAGGCAGGCAAGTCTGGGGACTCCCGTTCCCAGAACGCCGACAAGCGGATATCAATCAGTTTCGAGAATAAATACATGTTAGAACAAAAAGACACTCGGAAGAAAAGAGTCGGACCTTGTCTGGTTCGTTGGTGTTGTCGAGTGGAGGAATCCTCCTAGACCCCCTAGGGTTGTCCTTGTTGCCAGTGATGCCCTGGAACCACTGCACCACCATCTCCTTGTCAACTTCCTTCGGGTGGATCCAAGTGCTGTCATCAATACCCGAGTACATCCACATTGGATGATCTCGGGCTTGGAGTGGCTGGATGCGTCGACTGAGAAACACCTCTACCAAGTCCATTCCAGTCACACCATCACGGACAAGTTGGACTACTCGCTCAACCAACATACTCACCTCCACTTTCTCAGCTGGAGTCACTTTCAAGGGAGTGGGCTTCTCAACTCGCTCCATGAAAAATGGAGGAAGGCCAGTCGACTGACTAGGGGTCGGGTGGTCTTTACAATAAAACCAGGTCGACTGCCACCATCTGAGTGAATCAGGAAGAATCATAGCGGGGAACCCCTCATGTGGATCCCTAGAGTCCCACATATCTGGATCACGTACGTCCTCTCATCACTCAGATTATCCTTTTTTACAGACGAAGAACGATAAGTGAAAATGTGTTTGAAGAGACTCCAGTGCGGTCGACAGCCCAGAAAGTTCCCACACATGGACACGTATGCAGCGAGGTATGTGATAGTGTTGGGAGAAAAGTGATGAAGTAGGGCTCCAAAAAAGTTCAGAAATCCCCAGAAGAAAGGATGGGGGGCAAAGAGAAACCGCGGTTGACGTGAGTCGCAAGAAGAACACACTCACCCTCCTGCGGCCACGGCTCGGTCTCGTCCTCCGCAAGCCGCCAGGAACCATGGGGAATTAATCCCCCTCAACTAGATCCTCCAGATCCTCCTGCTGGATCGTGGATCAAATCCAGTCGCCCTGAATCCAGCCATGCGGTAGGCCAGATCTCGACAACGACCCTCCCCGGCTCGTCTTCTTGCCCTTCGCCATCGCCGTCGCCTTCTTCGCACGCTCCAGGGCCGCTGTCTTGTCCTTTGCCATCGCGGCGGGTGGTGCTCGGGCTGGGCGGCAGCGTCGAGAGTGGAGGCGGATGCAGTGGAGAAGCAGGGGAGGAAGAAAGAAAATGGGACGCACTGTGCAAAAATCACCGGCCCAGACGCCTTATATGGTCCTATTCCCGGAGTGACTGACTTTTGGGCCCAGGCAATCCTGTCAAATCCCGCAACAGTCGCGCGCTCGTTACGTGGTGAAAAGGTGGCGCAAGAATCAAGGTGCCCCTTCCTAATCCGCTTCGCTTACTGCGGTCCTCTCCGTCCCACGCCTTCCCCAAATTTTGAATCCCCTGAGATCCAGGAATGGTAGTGCATTCGATCGCGCCGAAGATTTTATAACGTATAAGCATTCGAAGCTTATCAGCAAAATTCACTCGACAACCTCGGAATGGATCAAGGCGACTGAAAATGAGGTCGAAGTTTCTATGTGGTTCACCAATCCAAGTAAAATGCTTCCGAAGCATGAAAATTGGGTCGGAACCATCCTCAACTCCATCTCCACTCGGACCCTGAACCATTCGGGGGCTAATGACGATGACATGTACCTAGGGTAGGGTAATAGACCTGATCCAAACACCCATCCCAAGGACACTGCCTTACAGTGAAAGACATTCAAACGACAGCAAGTTCTACCGACTGAAATCACCTCATGATGCAACCCACTCGACCATGGGTTCCACTCGGATAACTCAATTCCATTCGACTAGGATATAATCATTCGACCATATCAGAAACCACTCGGAGTACAAAAGATCTAAGATCACTCTGGATGACAATGGTCAGGCGTTCACTCCGTAGTCTTAATGATCATTTATATGACTTTAATGCTGACGTTACCAGTAACGTCCCATCTTTATGTACATTGGACCCTATGTAACGGGGGATGGCTGGTGTCCTGGCGCACTCTATATAAGCGACCCCCCTCCTCTGGGACAAGGGTTCGCACCCCCTGTAGCTTCACACACAATCCAATCGACCAAGCCTCTGGGCACCGAGACGTAGGGTTATTACTTCCTCTAAGAAGGGCCTGAACTCGTAAATCTTGCATGCACAATCTCACCGTAGCTTGGATCTTGCCTCCTCCTATCTACCCCCATTCCACTGTCAGACTTAGAACCACGACAAAGGCCTCGTGGATCTTCTGGCCCAACTCTTTTGCTTCGAGGGCTTCTTCTCGTCCATAAAAAATCACCGTAAATTTTTAGGTCAATTGGACTCTGTTTGATATTCCTTTTCTGTAAATCTCAAAAACAAGGAAAAAACTGACTAGGTTAATAGGTTAGTCCAAAAAATCATATAAAATAGCATACAAATGCATGTAAAACATCCAAGATAGATAATATAATAGCATGGAACAATAAAAATTTATAGATACGTTGGAGACGTATCAGTGCGCTTCCCGGATTCCTTGCCGGTGTCTTTGCTAGCTTTCTTCGCTTTCTTGTTTTCCTTGGTGGGAGCTGCAACTTTCGCGACCTCAGCAGCGACTGCATCTCAGTACATCTTATCTATGCATATGATTGCGTCCTTCTTGTCTGACGGAATGGAAATGACGCCCATCGGCCCTGGCATCTTCAATGTCTTGTAGGCATAGTGGGATGCCGCCATGAATTTTGCCAGGGCTAGACGACCAAGGATCCCATTGTACGGCAGGGGGAGTTCAACCACATCAAACACAACCTACTCGGTCTGGTAGTTCAATTCTCCTCCAAATGTCACCAGCAACATGATCTTTCCCTTAGGACAACTCCTGTCAGGGTTGATCCCTTGGAAAATGCCAATAATCTTGAGCTCTTCATCTGATATTTGAAGCTTGCTAAGCACCTTGGGGGAAATCAGATTCAACCTAGCCCCACCGTCAATTAACATCTTCGTGACCTTGAGTTTGCGGATTTTTGGTGAAACCAACAACGACAAGCACCCCCACTACGGTGGTACGGTCAGGGTGACCCTCTTCATCGAAGATGATGGGCGTGCAAGACCATTTGAGCGGTTTCCGGGAGTCTGCCGCTGGCTCTATGACGTTGACCTCACGCGCCATCTGTTTAAGCTGGCGGTGAGAGGAGTGCAAAGATGCGCCTCTGTCAACACATAGGGCCTCAGTGGCCTTTGGGAACTCTTCCTCGCTGGTTTCCTCCTCATCCCCTTCATCACTTTCGTCATCACCTTCTCTTTTCTTACGGCCTCTTGCAGGTTTCTCCTGATGTTGGGGAGCCTTGCCGCAGCGGCCTTTGTTGCCGCGACCCTTCCCGCCAACACCTTCTTGGTCTCTTCCTTGTCACGCTTCTCGTACTCAGCTCTCTGCTTTTTGACAAGTTGCTCAACTTGGTGACACTCTTGGAGAACATGGCCCTTGGTCCGGTGGATCTTGCAGTATGGCACGTCAGCCTTCCCAGCCGTTTCGGCTGCCGCAGCCTCCCGAAAATCAGTGCACGCGGCAACTTCCTTGCCGGGGGCTTTGGTTTTGGCCTTCTTGCCGGTACCAGGAGTGCCAAAGCCCTCAAAAGCCAACACTGCCTTTTCCTTGCGCTTCTTATTGCGTTTCTTGTCCTTCCTCTTCGGGTCAGTTGCATCATCGTCATCCTCTGAGTCGACTTCGATGCCGTTCTCCTCTCCGGGGAGCCGCCTCCATTCCTCTGTTCTGGCACACTTATCTGCCAAGGTGTACAACACATTCACAGTCTTGGGCAACCGGACGTTCATCTTGGAACGTATCCTTCTGTTGCACATGTTGGACTGGAATGCGGCAATCACAGCTCCCAGGTGGATGTTTGGAATGTATCTATGCACCTGGCTAAACCTCTGCATGTACTTCCGCAGGCTCTCCACTTGCTTTTGTGGAAGGAGCTCCAGATCGTTGGGCCGTCCTGGTTCTTGATGACCGCCTGTGAAGGCACCAACAAACTCTTTGCACAGGTTAGCCCATGATGAGGTTGAATTCCCCGTAAGGTGCATCAACCACGACCTCACATTTGGATTGAGTGCCAAAGGGAAGTAATTGGCAAACACCTTCTCATCTTTTCCCCTGGCGGCTTGAACAACGATAGTGTAGATGCTCAAGAACTCTGCCGGGTTCAACCTTCCATCATACTTCTCTGGAATTTCTGGCTTGAAAACGCGGACAGATGGCCAACGGACTTGCCGCAGCTCGCGAGTGAAGGCAGGGCACCCAACCTCGAAAGGCAAGTATCCGCCTTCACTGGGCGCAGGTTCATCGGCGTCTGGGCCATTGCGCTTGTCCAATTGGCAGTGGGTTTCGCCATGTCGTTCTATGGTGACGCGCGCGTCCTCCCTCCACCGATCTTCCAGGACCTGCCGCTGATCTTGAGGGCCCCAAGGGTTAGATGAAGCCATAGATACCTCATTGGGGTCCTGGTTGCATGGTTCTGGTTGCAGCCTCTGCACTGGCTGTCATGGAGGGGACTGTACTGTTGGGGAACGTAGTAATTTAAAAAAAACCATATGCACACTGTAGTGGAATTGTCATGACACATGTCCTAGTGTGAGGACTTAGTCGTGAGGCCAACACATCTATGCGGTAGCTTGAAGGGGTTGATCGGAATCAAGAAACACAACACACAAGACAAAGATTTAGACAACTTAGGGCCCCAGGAAACATCATCTAGTAATAGCCCTACATGCTGTTTGTGGCTAGGTCTCATTATCATCACGAGGGAGTCATCGTAAACCGGCTCTCCTAGCTATGTCTAGCCTTAGAGATTGTTTCTTCTTGCTTGTCCCCCTTTGGGGAGCCCTGCCCCTCCTTATATATATGTTGAAGGGGCGGTTTACATGACTAGTCCAAGTTGGATTAGGATTACTCTATTACAAGTGGAGTCCTAGTCTTGCTTCCTTTCTAGGAGAATATTCCTTGTGCTTTTCTCATAAACCGGCCCACCATAACATGAGTCGGCCTTCCATAAACCGCCTTCCGGGCCACCGGGTCTTGTCGTTCCTCTAACCCGCTCGCCGGGTCACCCATGAGTCGCCAAGCTCGGGCGGGTCACTTAGTGAGTCGTCCAGTCAGGGCAGGTAATTAGTGAGTCGCCAAGTACGGCCGGGTTATACTTCCGGCCAGGTTACGCCGCGGGGTATATCCCCGACATTAGCTCCCAATTTAATTTGGATTTATCCATGTTAAAATTATCTGCAACATAAACACAAGAAAAAATTTGACGGCTTGTGCTCCGGGTTAAATATTCTTATAAACCGACACTTGATCATCCGTAAATCCTTGTCATTTCTTCCTTCTAAAAAATCTGAGTCAATAGACCAGCTCCATAATCAATTTGCTTGTAGAAGAGATATTTTAAATAAACAATCCATTCGATTAGGCCTTCAATGCTCTGACTGAGAAAAATATTGGTCTTCAAATATTCAACTGATATTCAGCCGGCTTGAAAATTGCCGAGTTATGATTTCCAAATAGACGGGTTATAAAAAACCGATGATTCCGGGTCATGACTGTTTATAGACGATGAGTCATGATTGTTGCCAACGCCGGGTCACACAATTGATCTTCCTGATTTGCTCAAACTGAGAATTTGAAGATGTTCCTCCATTATATTCATATCACCTTATCCCCCAAGTCTTAAGAAGGGAGCGTAGTAACAGCTTAAGACTTGCTTCAATATAAATGCCGCAACTTTGAAGAAATCCATGTTGTTCATCTCAATCACTAGTCAGAACTGAGTATTCCACATATGTAGCCCCCAAGTGCCAGGTTGTCATGCTTGCAGCAACCTGGGACTTGAAATTGCCTTATGCTTATAAAAACTTCAACCAGTGTAGCCCCCAAGGGCCAGGTTATTATGTAATAATGAACAAGGACTTTGTATGTATGATCATGTAGACTTGAACAACAACGTGTAGCCCCTGAGGGTCGGCTCAGTAAGATAATATTGAGCTTGGGACTTTATATATACTTCATTGAAAAGAACATCATATGATATAACCCCACCATGGGGCTTGAACCCACGTCCACAAGGTTAAGAGTCTTGTCCTCTACCAACTGAGCAATAAATCCTTCAATAAATGGATTAAGGCTTGTGTACCTTGAAATTTTGACAAGAGCAATTGGTAGCCCCCAAGGGCCGGCTCATTATGATGTGATGAGTCGGGTCTTCAATAAGGTCGGTAAAAATGACTTTGCATTAGCCCCAAAGTGTCAGGGTGCATGCTTGTAGCGACATGAGACTTGCATATTTGATGTAATCTCAACTTGAATAATGTAGCCCCCAAGGGCCGGGTCATTATGATGTGATGAGTCGGGTCTTCAATAAGGTTGGTAAAAATGACTTTGCATTAGCCCCCAAGTGTCATGGTGCATGCTTGCAGCGACATGATACTTGCATATTTGATGTAATCTCAACTTGAATAATGTAGCCCCCAAGTGCCGGGTCATAAGCCTGCAGCGACTCGGGAGTATTCCTTCCATTGTAGAATAAATTATATCCATTGATAAAATAATAGCCATTGCGCTGAAGCGACTTTGAAAACCTCAATCATAATATTGGTTATTGATAACCATAATAAAAATCCAGCCATGTTGGCTATTAAAGATTTGAATACTATAACCCGGTTTGAAAACCGGTTCCCGTGATATTTGATAACACTGTTTGTTTACCAAGCCAGTGTAGTAAGGGTGATAACCCAAAATTTGAGCATTGGTAATTATCATATATTGCCGGCTTATGAATAACGCCAAGCCGGGTTAATAAACACCGGATATTATCTTATCTCATACTAGCGACTTATAGTCAAAAGCCAGGCCGGGTTAATAAACACCGGATCATCATATACTGGCGACTTATAGTCCAATGCCAGGCCGGGTTAATAAACACCAGTGATTTACAATAAAACTTTATAAGTCTTAACAAATAAACCTTGAAAAGAAAGAATCTGCAAAAAAACATACAAGAAGCAAGGCTTTTCATGGGCCGCCAGGCCCAAAACGAGGCTTTTCATGGGCTGCCAGGCCACTGAGTTAAACCGTTTTACAAACCTTATAAGATGGACCTCACATTAACCAATCATCATTTTAACTTTGACAAGTTCAGGGTCTGTATAAGATTAACTTGTCAAACGTTCGACGGGTCTTTCCAGGATTACCTGGGCAGAGTGACTTACTTAAAAAGGCAGGATAACCCGGGGTTTTAGGTGAATACACCTGGCTTCCAAGCCTGGCTTTTATAGCCTATTACAAGGTTATGAACTCTTTGTTCTTTAGAACAAAAGAGCCCCCAAGCATTATTTTGAGCTGTGCTCAGGGGGAACCTATGTTTGAGTTGTGCTTTTGCAATAGACTCTCTTTGGCCCCTTTAACTTTTCTGAGAACTCGAACTTTGCAAGAGATATTTCTTCTTGAACCGGATGTTAAACCGGATATTGAGAGCCTCAAAGCTTTGTGGGACACATCTTTCCCTTGAACTGGTTTTTAAAGCGGAGTCTTTATTTTTAGCCGGAAATTTTCTAACGGCCTTTAAACTCGAACTTGCGAGAAATTAATTCTTCTTGAACCAAAAATTCTTAAACCGGAGTTGATAGCTTTAGAGCCTTGTGGGAGAACATATTTCCCTTGAACCGGATTTTAAACCAGCATTCTTCATTTTGAACCAGAAATTTTCTGACGACCTTTAAATTTTCATCAATATGGTAGTAGCCTTCGATACCGGGTTATATTTCCCTCCAACGTCCTGGGGTTCTTGAATTCACTGAAAACCGGCAACATTTGCTGAGTCATATTATTGTAGCCCCCGAGTCTCAAGGCGACTCAAGGAGTTGTTTTGTGATTCTCCATATTTGACCGTGATATAAACCAGCATATAGCTGAACAGCAGAACACTGTAATATATTAAAGCTGGAAGTGACGTGGCGAGTTAACAATCTTCACAACACTCATTACATATCCTTGACGTTGATAACGCGATGTGAATCCACGGAAACTTGAGGTCAACCGTGGCGGGTTATAAATGACCCCGCATGATCTGTGTCAGCAATCCAGCCAATGGTTCATCCCAACTAGCTGTTCTGAAGTTAACCAAACTGTAATGGCGGCGACTTCTACGCCTGCTCATTGAGCCATCCAGTGCAGACGGCGGATGATAATATATAATAATTTGCCTCCAATTTGTTGAAGGAAAAAACCGGGCTACCCGAGCAGTGACTGACTTTATACTCAATAAGCAGCTCATGTAGATAGGTGCGGCCCGGTGTGTTGATGTAGACCAAGCCACGAGAGACGGACAACAAAGACGACAACAACTTTAGAGGCAGCACAGATAGCTGAGTCGGCCGCGGTGTTATAAGCCGGCATGAACGGGCGAGTTAGCCACATCATGTTGATGTAAACCGGTCTGCAGAATGGCGGCTCGTGCATATATTCATCAAGCTTGATGGCATGGTCAGATACTAGCGCATTATAATGGTGGCGCGAGCTATACATCCATGACCCGACCATAGCTTTTGAAGTGAACAATTGTCCTGCTTAAACAATACTGCAGACCAAGGCAAAGATAAACTGCACTTTGATAAAAATAATATGTGTCGGCGTTCTGGGAACGGGGGTTCCTAGACTTGCCTGCCTATGGCCCACGATGTGGCCAAGCAGCAGGCCGTATGGCCCATCTTCGTCAACAAGTCACCCGAGACCCTCGCGAGGGACCGAGTCTCACGAGGCGGGCGATGCAAGGCCTCCTCTGAAGTGGCCTAGCTAGGAAGGCTCACGAGGAGCGAAGATATCAAGGCGGGGCAAACCTCACGAGGCTCTCGTGACGTGAGCCATGACGAACGGTGCCAGGCGGGCGCCGGTGCGCTCAACATCCTTATTTCCTCTTTGGTGCTAAGGAGGCAAGCGCAGGCAAAGAGTATCGAGGCATCATGCAAAGGTTGCCGTATTGGTGCAACGAGACCAAGACCAGGAGGACGGCAAGGCGGAGGTCATCATGGAGCCCAAGACGGTGTCACCCCAGAGCTTTTCGCAGGCGAACACCGCTTTTGTCAGGATAGCTTGTACTAGCTGCACACCTTCAAATTTGCCCGCCGTTCTTGGCTCCCTTCCCGCTCGACATTTGGGAAGAGGACCAGGGCCTCTATAAATAGGACTAGCCACCACAGTAGTAGGAGCAGTTCATCGAACCCTCTCACCACAAGTTCATACACACATGAACACCTCAACCTAAGGAGGCTGTTCTTCCCTTGTACTGTTCATCATCAGCCCGAGAGGCAATCCACCACCACCACACTGGAGTAGGGTATTACACCACAACGGTGGCCCGAACCAGTATAAACCCCGTGTCTTTCTGTGTTGTGAGTTCGTCGAGTTCATTCGCAAGATCTTAGCGAGAAAGAGCGTAGATCGATAGGAGGGAAAGACTTCGCGCGCACCCCAGTGTTCGAACCTTAAGGGTTTGCCGGAACCCCACATCCGAAAATATGTGCTAATAAAATATATTTTAGATGGATATCACCTGATACGTTTAGGCCAGAAATAACCCGCCATGAAGTTGATGATCACTAGGCAAAACTGAAATCACTCACGGGCGAGTCGGCCGCGGGAGCAGACAGATGAGCCGGCCGCGACGTTGTATGCTATCGCGGACGGGCGAGTTAACCCCATCGTGTTGATGTAGATTAGGCCATAGAGACGGTGATTTACGCACATCCGTAAACAACAAACAAGCGCGATCCCAACGAGTAATTGTAACCCGGGTCGGGGGCAGCGGCTTGCGCACTCTGTTCCCTGGGCAGTATTGCACAGACAAACGCTGGTACAGAGTGTTACCAGCTCATGCTCTATACCCGCAGTATAAACATAATTGTCCTGTGTACAAAAAATACATCAGGGCAGAGCAGTTGTTTGTCGAAAGAAATCAACATGTACTTAATAAAAAACATATAGGATAAATATCACCTGATTTATTTAGGAGCAGACAGATGATCCGTATGCAACGTCCGTATATAACCTTGTAATGGTACAACCCATCCAGTCACTTTTCAGTATTGTTTGCCTTTTGATCCTTATACCAGGAATATCTGTGTTGATCCCCTCTAGTGCTTTGCCAGAGTTTTGTGGCAACTCCTCCCTCCTCATCATAATCATCTCCATATTTATCCTATGGAACGTCTCGTATATCATGTTCGTGCTGCAGCTGGAATGTACAAGGCCAAGGGCAGTTTGGCATGAGCGGGGTAGTGATAACAAGGGAGGCAGGGCCGACGATGTGGAGACGGGCGGCTCAGAGTGAAGCAGAGGTGGCCGCGGCCGCAGGCGGGGCCACTCCGCGACTCAGAGCAAAGGTATGGTGGCTTAGAGCAGAGGTATGGCCAGGTGTTGGCCGCCGTGGCGGAGATGGATTCGCCAGGGGAAAAACGACCCGGAGGCGACTTGAAGGCAGCTGACGGCGGTTCGTAAGCGGGGTGCGACTCGATGGTAGCAGCGAGCCGGTCCGGTGGATGGGTCGCGGTCACAGACAGTGGAGTCCGGGTCACAGACAGTGGAGTATGGGTCGTAGTCAGCTTTGTTCGGGTCGCAGTAAGCTTTGTCCGGGTCGCAGTTTCTTTTTTCAACTCTGTATCCTACTGTTCATCCTTGTGTATTCTCAATGCACGAACCTTCCACACTTCAGCCTTCACTACAAAAGAAATACACTTCCGTGATGATACGTGTTTGTCACAGTAGGTCGCTTTTTTTCTCATGCATGTACATCCATGACAAATTTATGACAAAATCAAGATAGTCATACCTGTGTTGTCGTAGAAGTGTTCCCTGACATTACCAAAATTATCATCACGGAAGTGTCCACTTCCATGACGATAAATTGCGCGTCACAGAAGTGCTTTCGTCAAGGGTGACCGACACGTGGCATCCACCGTAACGGAACACCGTTAAGCTATCGGGTCGGGTTTTGGATCTGATAACCCGTTAACAGCCCCGACCAATGGGAAATTTCCACGTGTAAAATTCTTATTGGCCGGACGAAACACGTGTCAGCTCGTCAGCGGGTCAGATAGGCGCCTATGATACGTCGACACGTGTCACGGCCCAACAGAGGCCCATTCCTGTGTAAAGGCCGGCCCGTTTGACTTGGTCAAAAGCTGGCAGGCCGGCCCATGGAAAGCCTGTTAATGGCCTGTTCGAATATAGCCCATTTACAGCCCGCTAACCCAAGGCCCGTTACGCCCTATCCGAATTAGGCCCAGTAGCGTCATCTGGGCCATCCAATATGATTCCAGCCCGTTTTCACTTCTGGCCCATGTATGGCCCATGACGTCTTTCGGCCCATATGAGGCCCTATGTAACTCTTGGCCTATTAACGACCCGTGGTGAAACTGGCCCGTAATGAACAGTGTATCACTTTACACCAATTAACGTCCCGTGGTGAAACTGGCCCGTGATGAACAGTGTATCACTTTATACCCATTAACGGCCCGTTATTCTGTTGGGCCGTTTCCAGCCCATGTTATCTTCCGGCCTTCTTCAGAGCCCATTTATTCTTGGGCTCATTTCCAGCAATCGTTTACTTATGGCCCGTTACTGTCATTTTCTGCTTGTGGGCCAAATTCAGCCCGTGGTTACACTCGGCCCGTTTGTGGTCCGCTAATATGCTGGGCCATTTTCATAGCGTCATCAAATACGGCCTATTAACAATGGCCCATTATGGTCGGCCCATGAACGGACAATTCCAACTCTAGCCCGTTTACGGCCAGAATGCGGTCTGTTCGGCCCATGTTTGGCCAATCGATCATACGGCCCGTATAAGGCCCATTGATGATATGGCCCATAGAAGGCCCATTGTTTCTATGACCCGTAGAAGGCCCACTGCTTCTACGGCCCGTAGAAGGCCCACTGTTTATACGGCCCGTAGAAGGCCCACAGTTTCTACGGCTCGTAGGAGACCCAGTGTCACTACAGTAAATATTAGCCCATGGTTATTGTGGCCTAGTTTTAAAAATAGGTTATTGCAGCCACTAGCAAACCGTGGAAAAAGAACTGCACTGACTACAAGCAAACAAATAAACAAAACAAGGAAATAAATAAGCAAGCAACTTATGCTAGGCTATCACGGCTATTACACATATTACATCCACTCGGCATCAAAGTTCGCCACCAGTGACAATATAGGGAACAAAACAGCATATAAACACCGCAACAAAACAAGTCTAGAACTGAAACCACTTCAGAAGAGCTCAAGAAACAATATCCTGGGTACCCATAATGCTGTCAAGATGCTTAGCAAGCTTATTAACTTTCTCTTATTTGGCGCTTAAGTCCTCCAGCGCTTGCTGTTGCACCAGAAAGTATGCATCTGAATTCTGCAGGGACTTCCTCAGTCCTTCGGCTTCCTGTCGCATAACATCTGATTGATGTCTTTCAACTTGAAGTTGAGACTCAAGAAGCCGAACTGATTCAGGCAACGAGTTCGAAGAGCTGGTGCTAGTAGTGGTAGCTAGTAACTCGAACACTACATCAAGACAGGACTTTGGGGTTGTCTCAGTGTCTTCAATATAGTTTTTATCAGCTTTCTTGGAGACCAACAGGGATGTCTCACTATCTTGAACCTTATCTGCATTACTTCCTTTACCATTGCATAACAGGGTACTCTTCTCCAATATTTTATCCGCGTTCTAAAAGAGAAACAAACAAACACATCTCAGGTTTACCAGTTCAGTAGTAAGGTGGACATTATAACAACATGAAACAAACATATATCTATGTAGTATGGTCACTGTATGGTCTATATCATTCTAGTTTATGTTGCCAAATCAAGATAGATACAATTCGAATCATATCTATTTAAGACAAAGCAGCATAGACAGAATATAAGAGTGGGAAACTACACAACAATAACAACACTTGTAATGTGCATGGCATGAGAACAAAACTGTTTATTCAATTGAAACTGAAATCAACATAGAGCAAGTTACAATAGCAAACAGCCAAACACGTTGAAGAAACAGGTTTAAAACATACCTGTTGCGCCATTGGATTTTCAATTGCATCCTTCAAATTTGAAATTAGTTGGTATCAGTAAATACAGTGATGCAAGAGGAAAGCAGTATGAACCATAGCTACGGAACCTGACCTGAGAACAATTCTTCTTCTGCTTTAAGCGTTGACTTCGGGTTTGGAGTGGTGGTCCTCGTGATTTGGGCACTGCAGTTGCCTTACTAACTGCTC
The DNA here is from genome assembly GCA_032464435.1 of Aegilops umbellulata. Classification (NCBI taxonomy): domain Eukaryota; kingdom Viridiplantae; phylum Streptophyta; class Magnoliopsida; order Poales; family Poaceae; genus Aegilops; species Aegilops umbellulata. Next base: position 156,470,322 of record CP136056.1, read on the forward strand.
GTGTTTGGGTACTCTGTGGTGGAGACGGTGCTGTGTCAACGGGTACTGGGTGTCTATCTGCTGGGGTTGGGGTTAGAAGGGGTGTAGCTGGTTCTCTGTCCAACTGGGTAGGGGTACAATCTGCATGAGTGTGGGTTATGTGTGGTGGGGCTGGTTCTTGGGCAAGTACAACTGTGGTTCTATCTTCATCGACGGGTAGCAAGATCTTTTCTGAAGACCGTGTTTTTACTCCCACAGATACTGCCATCACTCCCTCTAATTGAAATGGCTGATAAACAAGAAAAGTAATTGAATGTACAGACATTGTAAGATAGACAGGTGCATGGATAGTAGGGAAGAAAACAGGGCATGAAGTAATTCACATTTATGTTGTCTAAGCAAACAGAATAGCAGGACATAATTTCACATATATGATGGCTAATTAAATAGGATAGCATGACACAATTTCACATGTATGATGGCTAACTAAACAGGATAGAATGACATACTTCAAAATATGATGACTATGTAAACAGGATGACATGATATAACTATACGATGTGTCTATTAAAGTGGTTGGCATGCCATAAATCACAAACATGTCGTCGATGGAAACATGATGGCATGATATAATTCACGGATAGAATGACATAATTTAAATATGATGACTATGTAAACATGAGGAGATGATATAACTATATTATGTCTTTAGAAAATGGGTTGGCATGCCATAATTCAGATACATGATGTCTATGTAAACATCATAGCATGACATAATTCAAATATATGTTTTATATACTAAGGAAGTGAGCAGAGGGCAATCGCATATATGATGTGTCAACTAAAGAGATGGCATTCAATATTGTGTATATGATGTAAAAACTAAGCATTGCAATACAACACATGCATTATATGAGTTATGCAACCCTGCGAAGTTTGAGCATGCACCTCAGGGGGATAATAGGACTGGTCATCTGCCTTTGAATCCTCCTCTGAAGAGCTATTTGTAACTAGCAAGATATCTGCTTCAGCAGGTAGCATTGTCTGCTCTAAAGACCTTGTTTTCACTCCAGATTTCTCCATCACCGATTCAAATGGCTGATGCATAGGAAGAGCAGTTGAATATACAAACATTGTAGACAAAAGCAATGAGAAATACAAAAAAAAGGATGGCATGATATAATTCACATATATAATGTCTTGCAACAAGATGGCATTGCATAATTAACATATATGGTAATTAGACACTAAACAGGTGGCATTCACACAAAGCATGTCTAAACTAAGCAAATGACATAGCAATGCAAGATACCATACGCACGATATGAGCAACATAACCCTGCCAAGTTAGGGCATGCACCTTGGGGGGGGGATATGAATGGTCATCTGTCTCTGAATCCTCCTCTGAGGAGCTATCGGTAACCAGCAAGACACGCGCTTCGTCAGATAGCATTGTCTGCTCTGAAGACCTTGTTTCCACTCCAGATTTTTCCATGACCATGCCAAATGGCTGATGCACAGGAAGAGTAATTGAATGTACTAAAATTGTTGACAAATTTAACATGTAATAAAAAAATGATGGCATGATATAGTTCACATATAAGATGAATGGCTAACTAGGGTGGCATTGCAAAATTCACATATATGATGCCTGGCTAGACAAGATGGCATTGCATGATTCACATATACGATAAAGAAACTAAACAGATGGCATTGACACAAAGCATGTCTAAACTAAGCAGATGAAATCTTTAATGTATACAGTAAGTAATGCAAGGCACCATATGCATGATATTACCAACATCAGCATGCCAAGTTAGAGCGAAGACCTCATGGGGTAAATAGGAGTGGTATTCTCCTTCTGAATCCCCCTCATAACAGTTATCTTCCTCTAGATTATGATCCGAAATGGGTGGAGGGGGGCTGCCTTTGCGCCCACCATGGAACGACGTCTGCATGAAATTTTATTGCCACACAAGGCTCGTCTCTTTTGCTCTAAATGATCAGTTCCATTGTGTACAATAACTGGCATGCATAGGAATAAAACATAGTGAGATTATGTAAGGAGTGCATGCACAAATCCAGAGTGATGGTAGCAAACTGTGATAGACCCAAAACCAATGATAGCAGGCAGGTAATAGCTTTATTTAAAAATACAGATAATGGCTCCTTTAATGTTTGTTTGCACCCAACATGAAACTCATAGTAGACACCGGAGATTAACCAGATAGTAGACAGATAGTACTGATTGCTGCCCCAATATGGACCCCACAACCATTTAAAAACTCAAGTTTCAGCATTAGTTTGGAACTGACTCGGAGTCTAATAGGTGAACATGACGATAATGTAGCATGTCATCAAATTAAGCGACGCATAACGTTAGCAGACACGGAAGAGTGCGACCTCTCTTGTGGACCCGTGTAGTCCTCAATGTCATCTGCTCAGTTGATGATGGTAATGAAGTTGCCGTGGCTGCCGGCTGCGGGGAGAAGATCTGAGGTGGCGAAAGATAGTCTGGAGAGCGGATCCCTGCTGTGGTGAACCCTTCCATCGTTGGAGCAGCTGAGCTAGGGTGGAAAACAGCGCCGCAGCAGCAGGACAAACCACACATGGTTTTCTTTGACACATATTTGTAACAGAAGTAATTGAGTAAGGGCTTGTTTGAATTTGAGGATTCTAACAATGCAGGGATAGGAAATAGACAGGAATGGGATAGGAATGCACGTGCAAAACAGAGAATTTAAAAACACAAGATTTCTGCCAATCTGGGTGTTTGATTCACAACAATTGGAAGATCACAGGATGCAAAAAAGCATGGTGAGATTAAGTCAAACCACAAGAAAATGTACAGTTATAATGCTATTATGCTACTATCTCTTAGTCTTGTGCTGGATGAATAGGAATATGAAAAGGAGGAGAAGTGGAAATTAGAATTCCTACGGTTTTTCTTTCAAGGAGACACTAAAGGAACAAATCCTACAGTTTTCCTTTGCTCCATTCCTTTGCACAAAATTCATGAAAAGTAGTACCATAGGAAACTTTCCAATTCTGATGTTTTTCATTCACTTTTGCTTTCAAGCACTAGTGATTCTAGTAGGCAGGCTTGAGCAAGGAAAATCCTACACTAAAAAAATATTTTTGTGCTACTTCCATTGCTTTGGACCCATGCCACTTCCATACTAGCTCAACTCCGAGGCCCATCGACAAATGCACAGCTGAAACGCGCAGAGATAAATAATGGTGGAGTTCAAGAGAGTCCATCACGGATAGCTTAATTGCCTGGTACCTCACTGCTTGTCATATAGTAGGATAAAATAATCGTCTTTCCCGTTACTACGAGTGCTCAGTGGACAATATATATAACATGTAGAGTAAAAAAGAGATGCAAAAAGTGTACAACCTCTTTGGCGAAGCCATGTCGATCTCAACGTGATTGGGTTGGCCGGTGAGGATGCTCTGGCTGACTTGGCTGTCGGAGAAGGGGAAGAAGATCTTAGGCGTCTGGAGATGGAGCCCGAGGTACTCCTTTGCTGTGATGGAGGGTTTCCTCGTTGGAGCAGCTCCGGTGAGTTGTATGACGCCGAGGCTGAAGCAGGACAAGAGAGACAACGAACAACGTTAACCTGAGTGGAATTCTAATAGCATCTCCAATACATGACGTAAAATACATAACCACAAAGTGCTAGACGTAAAATACATCAGCCGCTCATCTCTAAACTTAACTGTCGAAACTGAACTTAACTGTCGAAACTGAACTTAACTGTCGAAACTGAATTTTGCTGTCGAAACTGAACGCACTAGCAACGTGAGGCTACACGTCGGTCGACTGACTTTTTCATCTCTGGTCAGTCGATTTTGCAGCCGTTGGATATGAAATCAAGGGCCTGCGGTTCATCTTCAACCTCCACCCCCTGAGCCGGCCAAACAGCGCCCCCCGCCGCCCGCGGCCGGTGGCACGCCGCCCCGCCCGCCCCGAAAACACTCCCCACCGCCGGTCTGCCGCCGCCCCGGCCATCCCTCTAGGCCCCCCGTAGAGCTTTTTCTCCGGCGATCCCCACGCCACCGCCCCGCCAATGCCCCGCCACCGCCGGCGACCACCGCCCCCATCCTGAACCCTAAGATAGATAGTGGGGTATCTCTCCGACGAGCCCCCCCCTCCCCGCTGCGGCTGGTTCCTCCTTCACCCCGGCGAGCCCCCCACCACCTGAAAATCGACTGACCCAAAAGTCGATTCAGTCGACTGAAGTGTAGCTAAATCGGAGCAGCATCGCAAGCAAGCGCAAGAGCGAGAGCAGCAGCGCGAGCAAGAGCAATAGCAAGAGCACACCAGACAGGGGACCGAGAGCAAGAGCAGAGCAGCAACGCGAGCGAGAGCTAAAGCCGCAGCAGGTCCTACTGATGTGGACGTTGCCGCCGAGGGAGTGACGCCATGGAGGAAGTGGCCGGCGACGCCGCCGTAGATGGAGCCGCGCCGTGTCGGCTCGGGACCGAGCGCCGGCAGCACCATGAGATCGAATCAAGAAGAAAATGCGGCGATTAGTGTACAACCTCTTTGGTGGCGCCGATTAGGCCGCAGCTTCATCCGAGGAAACGGTGATGATGATGCTCTTTCAGTGGTGCAGGTGAAGACGTAGGTGTGGGAATGGAGGTGGCGCGAAAGACGAGGGGAACGTCGGGGCAGCACCTTGGAGGTGGAGGACGGGGTGGCTGAACCGGGGGACGATGAGATCGACGACGGATCCTCATCAGATACGATGGATGAGGGACGTCGAGGTGTTGCTATGGACGACGTCGTCGGGGAAGAGGGTCCGGCTGGGTGGCGGACGGAGCAGGGTGTGGGGTTTCGTCGCGGGTTTTCGCGGCCTCGGTGTACGAATAGGTGGGCGGATGGGATGGCAGTGGGGAACCATGGCTTAGAGAGGCGCTTGTCCGAAATGTGGGGTAAGTTACAAAACTACCCCCACCGATTTGAGGCGGTTCTTTCGGTTCAGGGGTACCACGGGCATTTCGCGTGTCTGGATTTCACAGGAGGTGGGAGTTTTCGCGCGCGTTGTAATTTCGGAATAGCAAGGTGCGGGTTGACATGGAGGGAGTTTTCGGAGCACAACGAGACAAAGATATATCTTAAATATTTCGGGCTAACAAGGCGCGGGTTGAAGATGCGGGAGTTTCGCAGCATGATAGACGGAGACGCTAGCTTGAATTTTCGGCATAACAAGGCGCGGCTTGAAATTTCGGAAGAACAAGCTTAACGTGTACAAAAAAAGACAATTTGCACCTCAACACGCACAACACACACACAAACACCATTTAGACTAGAGTAAGGTACATGTGCATTGCACGCATGAGATTTGGCAACCAAATTATGAATAAATACCACATTATAGCATGCAAGCATTGAGTCATATATGCATGATGTAGATGTTCGTTTAATTCTTATAGTTCATTTCATTCAAAATCATCTAGTTTTTATATAAGAAAGCTAATCTATTTTAAGATTCATGGAATTGTGCATCGTAAGACATAAAGTAAAAACAAATAATGGCAAATCATGTAGAAAAACATTTGGGCAATTCTGATACGGAAGATTCTAGAACAAATAAGAAGTGCTTGTGTTTTGATGTTTTTGCATTATGCTTAAGTTCCACCATGGAGTCTTCTAGATTATACATGTGGCGAAATCTGGTGGAATCTAGATGATATCCAACAGTCAGTAGTGCTCAAATTTGCCATATTTGGACCATCGGATTCGCCTCTTCCAACGACCATCTTTCAAAGTTAAAGTTACCCGCACACAATATAAAAATATATAAAATATATATAGGGGTATAGATATAGATATGTGATGCAAAAGCCGCCCATCATCTCCAATTAGAATAGTGTGTCCATGCACGGATGTGACGTGGCCAAATGATGTCTGCCATCGGTATCTCAAATTCAAATCAGTGTGACCTTGTTCAATGTGTATACGTTGCAACATGCTCGTTTCCAAACCACACCGCGCAGATCTCCGTTATATTGATGCATGCATGGGTTTCAAACATCAGGATCTCTTATTCAAATATTTGAATTCAACTTTACATTGATTGTGACCTCACCTATTCAGCTATTCTTTTACACCCACATAGTAGTCTTCTCTTTATAATTGTACCACTAACTTTCTCTCGTGCATGCATGCACACACACTACCAGTCGGCATTATCCATCGCACGCATGCAATCTTTTTCTTCAGGTCGGTCTCCCATGAAGGCACACACCAACACACATCCCCCTCTCCATCATATAGGGCATTCTTTATCTCTCACGCGTGCATGCGCAACGATCGATGTTCCTCTATGTATGTGTGTATATAACTAGGTCTTCATCTCTCAGACACGTGCACAATTGCGAAGACAGGGGGCAGTAAGGGCTCTGCCCCCTCCCCCCTAACACCACTATATATCAAGGCTAATATGAATGTGATCATTAGACAATTGCTGCTAAAAATGGTTTAAGTTCATGAATTGACCCTCCTCATAAAGGATTAGCAATGCTTGGCCCCCTAGCTCATTTATTTTTCATGGCTCTGCCACTGCGCGCATCAGCGCACGTGTTCGCCCCCTCTCTCTAAATATCGATCTCCACTTGTGCACTCCTTCATAGTCTCCCTCCACTCGGCCCCTCGCACCATATTCTAGCCTCACCATCGGATTTTGCCACATGTACAATCTAGCAGACTCCATGGTTGAACTTAAGCATAATGCACAAACCTCAAAACAACAGTGGTTCTCTTTTGTTCTAGATTCTTCCGTATCATAACTGCCCAAACTTTTTTTCTAGTTGAATTGCCATTATTAGTTTTTGCTTTATGCATTACAACACACAATTCCATGAACCATACAATATATTAAGGGCTTCTTTGATTCAAAGGATTCTCAAAGGAATTTTGGAGGATTCTAATCATTAGGACTTTTTCCTATCTTGGTTGTTTGATTCGTAGGATTGTAAACCATAGGAATTTTTCCATATGATTCATTTGAACTAGATTTCATAGGAAACATCCCATCCACTCAAACCTCTTTGAAAGAATTCTACGTTTTTTCTATGCACAATCAAACACTCGTACAATCCTGTAGGATTCAAGACGACATTCCACTATAATCCCATGTTTTTCCTATTCCCGCGTTCTTAGCTTTTTTATAAAATTTAATTGATTTTGAATGAGATGAACTATAAGAATTAAACAAAGGGCTACATCAGGCATATATGACTCAGAGCTTACATGCTATAGTGTGGTATTTATTCATAATTTGGTTGCAAAATCTGATGTGTGCAATGCACGTGTACCTTACTAGTATTTCGAGTTTGTGCAAAACACTTAAAACTAGAATAGCAATGGCATGCTACACAGTGTCTCTCTTACAGTTCATGAAGCCACGTGGCACATGTGTAGGCGTTGTCGCGACCTCCTTGCGTGGATTGATCATAGTGACGTGTTGCTGGTTCCAGAAGAATGTACTCGTCCTCCCTGAGCCATACTAGCGGTACATGCACTAAGCGAAGATGTGCACGGACGCCATGCACGCACTCTTTCCTCGCACACACACGCGGGTACACGGGCGGACGCAATTTTGTACCAAGATCCACCCCATGTGATAATTTGACGCGTGTACAGTCGTTCACTTCATTGATGGTCGATTAATACAACGCATGCAAATTGAGTGGACGTGAGGGCGTAAGAAAGACATTATTACTCCACTGTGCGCATGCGAGTAGTTAAATCATGGGTTGCTAGTAGTACTTCCATTGGTCTCCTTCGTATTTTGTGCCAATTTTTGACAGTAACATACTCAATATTTACGCATTTGAGCAGTGTAGTACTTGAAATTTATGTTCCGCTAAACTCATCGGGAGCCGTTTCGGGCCTCGAAACCAAAACCATCAATTAATCTTTACCTTGTTCCCATCACATTCGAAAGCCTGCTCACACCTACTAGTAGTATGTACCAAACCTGAACGTGTTCTCACTATGCAGGTATTAGTACTAGTGCTAGTACTTAGGTTATAAAAAGGGGACTACCTAACCGAAAATCACTCTACCTTTCCTCCTCATAAGTGCTTCTTCTTCGTCCGTCGTTGCCATGGACGGTGAGCGGAGCTCTAGGTCGAGAACTACTCGTAACAAGGGAGTGGCAACCAAGGCTGCGGAAAAAAAAGAGAGGGCTCGCCGCCACACAGAGACCTCAAAAGATCTCTCACGGGTAGGCGATGGCTCCCAGGAGCGCCCTAGCAGCGGAGGCGAACATGCCGAGCCGACGGAGCTGGAGTCGTTCTCCCTCGACGGCATGCCCGATCAGCTCAATAAGCAGAAGGAGTTCATCCAAGGCTTGATGGAGTTGCTGAAGGAGAGCCTCGACGACATGCCCGCTGAGCTCAATCAGCAGGGGGAGTTGATCGCCGGCTTGGTGATGCTGCTGAAGAAGAGCATTGCCTCGGAGAAGAAGGCGACCGGCGAAATCCTGCGACTTTGGGAGGACAATGTGAAGCTCTGCCATGAGATCGACCTGTTGAAGGAGAAGAACACCGGCTGGAATAAGCTGCATGAGAAAAGTAGTTCCTCGATGAAGATGTTGCAGGCCCTCGCCATGGAACAGAAGGAAGAGTTGGCGAAGCTCCGCATCGAGCACCCGACTGCTGTCAAGGTACGTAATATGGCCGTGGAACAGATGATGAAGGCTCGCGTCGAGAAATGCCGCGTCATCGACACAATGATGAAGATGGCGGAGGAGACGCGCAAGGAGATGGAGGTCGTGGAGGCGATGAAGAAGTAGTTACGACTCCGCGGAGAATTAGATCATTTGGGGTGATAATCTTCCTTCTTCTTTTGCTCCTGTGTTTCATCTTTTGCTTCGGGTGTTTCGCCGCACGTGTCACGTTCTCTGCGAGGCATGAATAGAACAATGTTTTTTTGAGGGAATGAATAGAACAATGCTAACAATGAGATGACTAGCAAATTAGATCATTTTTATCGCCATATGGCACTCGGCTGCCGTGTTTCGTGCTCCTCTGTCGCAGTACTACTCCAGTGGAAAACTTGAGTATACCGCACGGTTCTTTGCTCCTCCTCGATCAGGTCGTCGACGCATTTATACGAGCAGTCAAATCACAAGGCCTCGCCTTCCAGCAGTAATGAGCTGTCAAATCACAAAGGCCCTCGCCTCTCGTGAAACTGACCAAGCTAGACTGCCCCGCCCTCTAGCCTTTTAAAAAATGTATACTTTTGTACAACAGTAGTATCGATGGATTGCGCCATGGAGCAAAACTTGAAATTAAAAAAATAGGTGGTACATTACCTGAAGAAGAGCGCTCGTCGCCAAATTATGAATATAGTACTATTAAAAAGGCTAGTCACAATAATGGTGTCCAGCACAACCCACCGCTACTAAGAGTGTGCTTGGATACGTTTTAGTCCCATGACTAAAAGTAGTGGGACTAAAACATGCTAGCCTCACCCATGCTTGGATCCAAATACTAAAAAGGCTAAAATCAAGTTAATGAGCATTTATTATCCTCCATACCCTCCAATCCAGAACTCGCCTGTGTTAAAGGAGAGGAGTTAAATGAGTAGAGAGAGGACTAATCCACATTTTAGTAGGGGTACCCCTGACTAGAAAAAATTAGTCTCAAGACAAGTTTTAGCCCCTCTTTAGTCAGGGGTGCTTGGAACTTTAGCCTCTTAAAGAGACTATTTTTAGTCAGACTAAAATAAGTCCCTTGGATCCAAGCACCCTCTAAGCATCCTGGAATTCTTTGACAAAACTAAGCACCCTGAAATTCTTTGACAACTAAACTGCTAGCTATATGATGTTGGCCATATATATTGTTCGTATATAAAGTGAAGAAACGAGTGGTAGTACTATACCAACTAAAAGATGAAATGTAAGAAATACTAGTATGTACGTACTGAAGAGTTAAAGTAACGAGAAGAAACATAACATAGTTCTGCTGGGGGCTCAGCACAACACACCCCTCAAATTAAATTAAGCACACCTGAAATTAAACTTCGCAGCTGTTCTGGTAGACACTGCATTAGAACCACCATGAGCAACGACACTCCCACCTTACTCGGAGTCCTCGTCCACGTCCTCGACTTCGTCCTTGTCCCTCTTCCTCTTCGCTGATACTTCTTTGCTTGAACCGCACACTTGGCTGTTGCTCTTCATCCAACCCTTGTAGATATTGAAGCAAAGGTAGCCATCCATTGCAGCGTACTGGATGTGGTCTATATCTAGCACATTCCGCTGCCATGCATGACGATGAAATGTGTATGGAGGTTTCACCAGTTTACCGTACGAAGGATGAACCATGGCTCTTGCCAGGGTCAGCATTGAAGGCTGACGAGAGGGCACCAGCCGATTCTTCTGGAGGTTGAAGGGGTTGCCTACAACGAGGCCTATCCGACCCAGGATTTCTTTGTCGTTACCAAAGTCTACAGTAACGAATTTGACTATGTTGCTCCTGAGGAAGTCCTTAAAATCCTGGCACTCAACGACGGCATGGCATATGTGGTAGACCAAGCATAAGTCATGCACGTAAACCTGGATCACGGCGGGCTTCTTCCTCTCTTTGTCCTTTAGATCCTTCTCTCGTCCCACGACTGTGGTGTACTCAACATCTAGCCCAGCGACCCACTCATCATCTGAGTTTTCGAACATGCGTCTGAAGCGAGAAAGGCATCCTTTCATCATCGCGGAAGAACGGGTGTAGATCACGTCGAACTCGTCGCCGGTGATGGTTCTAACCTTGTACTCACAGCCGATCATGGAGATTTGGGACGCCATGGATTTGGGAGGAGGGTTAGGATTAGTGGAACTGCTGTAATGAGAATGGACGAGACGACTAGGAGCGAACCACCGTAGTATTGAAGGACGTGCAAGGACGAGTAGGAGCGAACTGCCAGCGTATGAACGGCAGGGTAGTGGCTTTCCATTCTCCCATGATACGGGCTTCCGAGAGCCCTTGGATCTGAGATCGAACGGTTGAATGGCGTGATTCTAGACCTATGGGTGAATGCCCTATCCTGGAGGGTTATTCTGCAAATTTTCAGCAACTTAGCATGCGACCGTTTGATCTCAGATCCAAGGGCTGCCAGCAACCCGTATCATGGTCGTGCCTACCACGACCGTCGCGTCGCTCGCACGGTCGCGCCCTTGGAGATTTAACACGGTGCATTCGTCTATCTGATGTTGGCATGTCATACATAGTCATCACTTAGTCACTCATACTACAACAAGGTTGTCTATAAGTGTATTTTTTGTTACTCCTCTCTATCTCTTTCTTCGTACTCAAGGAAGAAACGGTGCTAGTAAGCGCGTGTATTTATTGCATTTGCCAAGGAGTGACCTCTTCCAATGAAATGGTGTTGCTAAGTTTGCTTCATTTAATTAGCTATAGACTCAAAATTGTCTTTTCACCTAGGTACACGCGCTTAGCATCGTTTCTTCCTTGGGTCACCAAACTAGTCTCTCTCTTGTTGATTAACTTGCCACATCAGACTTTATGCCTATGTGGCAAGCTTAAGCACCTGTAGGAGCAAGTAAAACTAAGTACAATAGTGCACTTTACATGGCATTTTTGCATATGTGGAGGAAAGAGAGGCAAGGAAAAAGTGCAGAAGTGGGCTCTCATGCAAGAGCCAGCCTCTACTACATGGTGGAGCATTGGGAGAGGCACCTGTATGGAGTTGGTCAGGAATCTGGGAGACTCACACCGGTCGTAGCGCCGCAGTTAAAAAGATAATGGCAAGTTAAATCACGGGGCCCCACCTGTCCAGCAGTAACTCGCTGTCCAATCACACAGCCCTACTCCCTCGTCTTCTCGCGTCTCTGTCGAACTGACTAGGCGGAACTGCCCCGCCGCCTACTGTGCAGGAAAAGCCCCGCCCTCGACTTTTAAATAGTATACAGTATACTAAATTTGTATCCATGGATTGCGCTCGCGCCATGGAGCAAAGCGTCTAGAAAACGGAGGAGAGACGTTGTCTTGCAATAGAGAAGAGGGAGAGGCGAGACGGTGGTTTTGGAATGGAGATGATGGAGAGGAGAGGAGGTGGTTTTGCAATGGAGAAGAGGGAGAGGAGCGTGCGGCAGCGATTTAGGATTGGACGAGAGGGCCGACGCGCTCTGACTGGATCAAAATAAAAATCAATTTACCCTTCAATTAAGAAAGCGACCCCACATTAACTAGTCTCCCTTTTATTCTGGGTCATAATTGACCATGATTTTCGCACATAAAATATATGTTATACGTTGTATACAAGGCCACTATCAAAATTACAATTTGCAACTATACAAGGCCACTAACATTAATCGAGGCAAAATTGATGGCGTTTGCCTCGTAGTAGCACCCGAGGACATTAATATCCCTTGTGTGCATGTGGGAGTGAGAAGGTTAGCTTGCATTCCCAACATTAATCAACCAATGAGGAGTAAGAGGGTTGGCTTGTTGTGCTTGGGAGAGAAAAACCACATTAATTAACATGACAATCAAGGTGACAAGCTAGCTTGCAACATTGACTTAAACATACCATTGATTTTTACCTTGGTACCTGTAATATGAGTTTGTGGCCTTGTATAAAAAAATGGAGGGAGTATAATTTGAAAGTACATTCAGATACGAACCAAACGGTACAATTTTTGGTGACATGCATTCACATTTTGCTTGTCAAATACAGTACATGGTCAAACTTTGACCCAAAATATGCGAAACAACAAAAAAATACTTCCAAGAGCAGCGCCGCTCATTCGCTCTTCTCATCTTAAACCACCGCCGCTCCTCTCCTGTTCCAATCTAAATGCAGCGCCGCTCCCCTCCTCTCCCATTTCAAAACTACCGCCCCTCCTCTCCTGTTCCAGTCCAAAACCAGCGTCGCTCCTCTCCCGTTCTAATCCAAAACCAGCGCTGCTCATCTCCTCTTCCATTCAAAAACCACCGCCGGCGAGTGAAGGTGCTGTGGACAAGTAGATCGATGGAGGAGTACAACCGATACATGAGGATCGCAGACGGCGACCCTGTGAAGCTAGCTAGGATGTTGGAGATACAGTCTTGGTTTGACAACAAGGACCAACTAGGGGCGACGGCGACATCCATGGACAAATATTTGCAACAGAGCGAAAAGGCAGCGATACTCCTGGAGGGAGTCGCGACGGAGTACATAGAGTTGCTCCTCTAGGCCATGGAGCAAACAGATTCACCGAATCCGATCGTGAGGGAGTTGTGGTGGGAGTATCGATCCCAGATGGAGCATCCACCAGAGATTGAAGGATCGAGCATCTACAGGGTGCCGTTTGTGAGGGTGTCCTGCCAGAGCGAGCCGGTGGAGTCTTCGTCGACCGAACCCAACTGCAAGAGGAGAAAAGAAGTTGGCCCGATGAAGCTTCCCCGCCATCGTCTCCCTCGCCGTTCACATCGTCTCACGGGGCGGTTGTCTGCCGCCGAGGAATAGGAGTGGGCTGCCCCCCCAGCCCAATAGTCGAGCAGGTTGTGAATTATCAGGAGGTGCTTAGGGTTGTCAGTATTTGCAGGCTGTGAATTGTGTTTTGTGTTGTGTATTTTGAGAGTACTTTCAGATATGAATGTCTTTTGAATTTCAGATTTGCAGTATTGAGCATATAAAGTATTTTATGAATTCTAGAGATCTATTTTTAGCACTTAAAAAAATGTAGTTTCATAGGAGTATAAAAGTGCAGACAATGTGATTCTCAGAGAAGAAACTGCAAGTTTCAGTTTCAGATAAGAAACTGCAAGTTCAGTTTCAGATAAGAAACTGCAACTTTCAGAGGCAGAGCATTTATATTAACACGGCCTTTTCAAACAGGGTTAACATCATGTTGGAAGTTTTATTCATGGTCTAAAATGGAACTACCGGCCAGTTAACATCATGCTGATCAACATTCATGCATAGCACATCTTCATATGATGCACAGTCAAAATGCCAACACAATGTTGAGTGTGCGAAACACAGAGAAAACGAGGGACGAAGTTTTGGCAAGTGTTGGACATAGTTTTGGAGGTCCATAGGCCTGTTTGTATTTTCTTAGGGACATCAAGTATCGACCGGCCTATGGACCTCCCATCCGAGGTTTTATTTTTGACAGGCCAATTTATGTATTTTGTTGAAGAAAACGCAGAGGTCTGTTCTATTTTTCTATATAAGAATAGGAACGCCAGGTCCAACTTATGTTTCCCTTCTAACTATATTATATATATTTAAATTATTTTGTATGTTGACTGTTTAGTTCACATACTCCCTCCTTTTCGGTTTATAGGGCTTATCTCAAAATTTTAGTTTTTCCATTTTATAAGGCTCAATTTGGTTGTTTTCCATCACATGTTTAGATTCCAAGGTGCATTAAATCATTGCATGCAAGTATTAAGAGAAAATTGACCAATGCATGTACTTTATGCATGCATGCATTGCAATTTATGCATTGATAAACATAATTTTTTGAGGAAAACAAGTGCATTAATTAGGTGCTTTTGCAAACTACAAAAAGTATTCCACCATTCATCATCTACCTTGGTTGGTGAGATTTTTGAATTGAGCCCTATAAACCAAAAAGGAGGGAGTAATTGGCAAATAGATCTCGCCGCCACCCCTCGCCTCCTGACTCCGGGCGCGCCTGCCCCCCTCAGCAAGTCCGCTTGCGCGCCCCATGGAGTCGCCGGCATTATCCATGGGGGAATGGCTAGAAGACAGGCAGATGTAAAAGATGCATCTCCCACATGTCTACAAAGCCTTCCCGCGGATGCTCCAGCCGCTCGACTCCGTCGCGCTGGCGGTGCTGCGGGAGACTCGAGGGAGGAGATGGAGGGAGCGGGTGATGCGGATCCGCGACGACGCTCTCTCCTGGACCGAGTGCACGCACGAATGGAGGGAAGCAGAGGAGGAGGCTGCAAGGGAGGAAGCCGAGGAGGGACCGAATCCGTTCTCTCACTCGCGCAGGTATGCTTGGATGTGGAAGGATCATGTGGATTGGGAGCTGCTGAATCTAGCCCTGCGGATCTACTTCGAAGGAGATTTCTCAGAGAAGCACAAGATGCCCCACCCTAGTGAGCCGCTAATTACGTTCATTCGATGGGCGAAAGGAGAAGTGAATTCAGGAGATCCACACCGTGCTGCGAGATGGGAATGCTTGACTGGACTCCTGCCCACCAGCACGTCATCGGAGCCGGAGCAGGTGGATCCCCTACCTTACCTCTCCCCCAAACCTGCAGAAGATTGAAATTAGGCTTGCAATCTGCTTCAATTGAGTTGTCTGGTGGTTATTTCTGCTTCCTGAGAGACAACATCTGGCTGGAGGATGAGCAGGAACCAGGAACTCCGATGAATTTCCCCTATCACAATGGATCGGACAAGGACAAGTTGATGAGCTTCGTGGAAACCCTAACAAGATCCCTCTAGAAACCGTTGGCGATCACTTGTGGCTGAACAAGGCTCGACCTGCTCTGGGGCTGGACCCGTGGGCTCGTCTCAATATCTCTGATGAAGATGATGGGCACCTGGCGCCGAAAAAGAGAGACATCCACCGTGCTATGCCTTCCAGCCCAGCGTCTCCGCTTGCTTACTGGTCGCCGCAAGCTGACACTGCCCCTCGACTGAAGACCATGAAGGCTTCACTAGACCCTCCTTGTGTCATTTGATTGCTCTATCCGCTCTGTCTTCGGCACCGCTCGGGTTATCTGTGTTATTCAGAGAACTTGTTCATCCACCCCCCTAGTTTGTAGCTTTTCTACCTTTGCTTTCGAACTGCTCTTTGAGCTGCTGTATCAGAATATGTTGTGGTTTCGTTCTCAGCAATGGAACCGGGGAGATGCTCCCTGTTTTTCTAAAAAATTATTTCATATGTTATTATATATTATTTTTATTGTCATCATATATTTAACAGATACTTACATATGTAAGAAAACAATATCCCATAATTTCTTAACAAATAAAATCCTGGATTGTTTTGGCACGAAAATCCTAGTGATTGTGTACAAAAGCTTAGTAAGATTTAAGGACGAATGTAACAATATCACTTATTATTTAAATATATTTATAACAAAATGCTCAGCCCCTTTATTTTTTTTTGATAACATTGCTGGCCCAACCCAACATTATAATTAGAATCAGCCCAGCAAAATCGTGTATTTCGAGAAAGTGCAAATGGCCTATAATTTTTAGGAAATAAAATAAAAGGGCCACATGAACGCTAAATTATTTGTTCACCCAGCCCAGCTAATGGCTGTAATTCAAAAAAAAAGATCAAATTGACTGTAAATTCTACCGCGCAAAAAAAAGACTGTAAATTCTGAAAAAATGGGTTGAAAACATGCCACGTTTTTGGAGGCTGAAATTTGGGCCAATAGGTCGAAGCTAGTGCAAGTCGTTGTCAATTTAGTCAACAAATGATTATGACATGTTAGCCGTTGGATTTAAATCCAACGACAAGCATCCATCTTCAATCTCTCGTCTTCTTCCTCCAGCGCCGCCGGGACCACCTCCCGCCTCCTGCTGCTAGCAGCTCTACTTAGCACGCTTCGCTATTAAGCGCTACTCCACCGTTGGTCAGGCCATCCCTCCACACCTCCTGTTCTTCTCCACCGACTGCCGAACCACACCGCACTAGAACCAGTTAACCCTCGTACACCTCTCCGTCTGCGACTCTACTCCCGCGTGTTCCCATCTCCGGCTCGTTGCTGTCCAGGGCCTCGCCTTCGTCCACCACCTTGGGTGCGCTCGGCGCAACGTGGTCAACGAACGACACCATCGGAAGTAGACAGTGCGTGGAGAGGCTGATAGCTGGGTCCATGGCCGCACACAAGGAAATACCTCCTTATTACGCGTAAAATAATGATTCCTCCACCTGACATCTGGGACCCACCGGAAGGGCCACTGTATTTCGTGAAATAAAGTGCCCCCGGCTGACATGTCGGACCCACCAGCTATCTTCGCACGCAAGGAAGTGCCTCCTTATTACGCACAAAAGTTGAATATTTCCCCTGCCAGCTGGAACCTAGCATAGTGGGAGGCTGACTTGTGGGCTTACCAAGTTGACGGGGATGGAGGGCTTTGTCAACTTAGTCAATATGAACGATTCTAGCTCTCGTTGTTGTACGATGTTCATCCAACGGCCGTAGTGCTTCTTCAACCTCTGGTCTTCTTGCTCCAGCCGCCCAAACCAGCGCCGGTCGTGCCGCGTGCTCCTGCCTCCCGTGGCCGGCTGTGATGCCGCGGAGGCCTCACCGCCCCTACTACTCCCACCGCTGGACAGGCCATCCCTCTACTCACCCACATCCCCTATTAATCTGCGGCGAAAGCAGCCTCACACCGCAGCTGAACCAGTGAACCCTCGTACTCCTCTTCGCGTGGGCATCCACTTCTGTGTCTTCCCCGGCTCCGAGTCGTCCCCTTCCTAGTCCTTGCCGTCGTCCACCGCCCTGGTGCTCTGGCGCGGTGTGGTCAATGACCGACTTCCATTGGAAGAGTACTGTACGTGCAGAGGCTGACAGCTAGGTCCACGACAGCCGCAAGGAAGTGCCTCCTTATTACGCGGAAAATAATTGTTCCTCCACCTGACAGCAGGGACCCACCAGACGGGCCACCAGTATTTTGCGAAAAAATCATTTCCCCCTGACTGCTGGGACCCACCAGACGGGCCATCGTATTTCATGAAAAAACGTTCCCCCCGCTGTCAGCTCGGACCCACCGGACGTGCCTCCTTATTACGCACAAAAAATGAATACTCCCTCGGCTAGCTGGGACCCACCTTGCTGGGAGGCTGACTTGTGGACCTACTAAGTTGACGGGGACGAAGGGCTTTGTCAACTTAGTCAATATGAACGATTCTAGCTCCAGTGACCGTACGATGTCCATCCAACGGCCGTAGTGCTTCTTCAACCTCTGGTCTTCTTGCTCCAGCCGCCCAAAGCAGCGCTGGTCGTGCCGCATGCTCCTGCCTCCCGTGGACGGCTGTGCTGCCGCAGAGGCCTCACCGCCCCCTACTATTCCCATCGCTGGCCAGGCCCTGCGGCGACGGCAGCCTCACACCGCAGCCGAACCAGTGAACCCTCGTAGTCCTCTCCGCGCGGGCTTCCACTGCCGCGCCGTCCCCTTCCTAGGCCTCGCCGCCGTCCACCGCCTTGGTGCTCTTAGCGCGGCGTGGTCAACGTGGTCAAGGAACGACTTCCGTCGGAAGAGTACTGTACGTGGAGAGGCTGACAGCTGGGTCCACGGCCACAGCCTAGTTTTTTTGTGATTTGACAAGTAAGTCGCTTTGTCAGGCCTGTTGGGCTGCAAATCTTTCAAGACGAGGAGGAGAGCTCTCATTCGGCTGGCCGAGAAAATGGCCCATCAGTAATGAGAAATGGGTTGTACATTTTTAAAACACATCAAACCGGCAATTAGTTTCAAATATCTTTTTTTATTTCAAGATTTTAAATTACATTAAGTTTTATGTGTGGAGAATTTGTTGGATTTTATATTGATATACATTTATTTTTAAAATCAGTTTGAATGTGAGTCGAAATTTCGGGATTAAAAACTGTTCGGACCGCACAGAAATATGCAAAATTTCGTATAATTTTTTAACCGTTGCCACAATATGGGCTGCAATGCTAACATAAAGAATATGGGCTCCAATAAAAACCTTAAAAATTAGCAAATGGGCTGTAAATTATTAGAAATAATGGCAGATGGGTTGTATGCTGTTTTCCACAGATTTGAGGCTTTCCTAAAAAAAGGTTGGCGCACAAGCACTGACTGTTGAATGTCCATCCAACGGCCGTTGTGCTTCTTCAATCTCTGCTCTTCCTGCTCCAGCCGCTCAAACAAGCGCCGGCGGGACTGCCTGCTCCCTCCTCCGCGCGGCCGGCTGTGCTGCATCGCAGGCCTCACCGCCCGACCGTACTCCCATCGCTGGCCTAGCCATCCCTCTACTCACCCACACCTGCTGTTATTCTCCGGCGACGGCAGATGAACCAGTAAACCCTCGTACAGTCGTACTCCCCTCCGCGTGGGAAACAACTGCTGAGTCTTCCATGTCTCCGTGTTGTCCCCTTCCTAGGCCTCGCCGTCGTCCACTGCCCTGGTGATCTCGGCGCGGCGTGGTCAACGTGGTCAAGGAACGACTTCCATCGGACATGGACTGTACGTGGAGAGGCTGACAGCTGGGTCCACGGCGGCAGCAAGGAAGTGCCTCCTTATTACGCAGAAAATAATGATTCCTCTACCTGACAGCAGGGACCCATCGGACGGGCCACCGTATTTCGCGAAAAAAAAGTTTCCCCCCTGACTGTTGGGACCCACCAGCTACACCTCGCACGCAAGGAAGTGTGTCCGGGCAAAAAAAAATGATTCGCCCCCTGACTGCCGGGACCCACCAGCTACATCTTCGCACGCAAGGAAGTGCCAGACAGTCGGGACCCACCTGGTCGAAGCGTACGTAGCGTTGTCATTCTGGTCACGAACGTGTACGTACATATATACTGTTCGATGTAGAGGCGCGCACGTGTCATAGTAGAGGCGTGCACGTGTGGTAGTAGAGGCGCGCACGTAGCATGTACATGTACGTGCAGCAGCCAGGGTGCATGAAATAATATACGGCCACGTATGTGTGCATACGGGCGGGGTCTCGATCACCTACTCGCGCATACGTACGGTGAGGGCTCGTTGACATGGCTGGGTCGGAACGGAGAAACAGCGTCATCGTCGTGTTCATGGGGAGGCAACGGAATGCTTCGTGTTCATGGGGAGGCAACAGAATGCGTTGTGTTCATCGGGAGGGCTTGGACAGAACAGGCGATGGAAACGAGGCCTGGCGTACCGCAGAACGGAGGAAACAGCCTTGTGTTCGACCGACCACGGTCGAAACGGGGGTCCTGTTAACCAGGAGGGGTGTGGCGTACCGCACAACGGAGGAAACGGACCTCCTACGGTCAAAACGGGGGTCCTGTTGATCGGGAGGGGTGTGGCGTACCGCAAAACGGAGGAAACAGACCTCCTACGGTCGAAACGGGGGTCCTGTTGATCGGGAGGGGTGTGGCGTACCGCAAAACGGAGGAAACAGACTTGTGTTGGAGCGCTACGGTCGAAATGGGGGTACTATTCATCGGGAGGGGTGTGGCGTACCGCAAAACGGGACTCCACGGGATACTGTCCATCTCCACCGTCGACCCCCTCCAGCCTCCACAAGCTACTGTTCATCCATCGTCGACCTCCTCCAGCCTCCACAGGCTCCTGTTCATCCAGCCTCCACCGCGCACTACTCCAACGGCTACTGTTCAACCACCCCTCCACCGTCTACTGTTCATCCAGCCCTCCACACCACGGGGTCTTGTTCAACCACCCCTCCACGGGCACCCCTCCACCGTCTACTGTTCATCCAGCCCTCTACCACACCACAGGGTCCTGTTCATCCAGAGGCAACGCCACAGCTCACTGTTCATCCAACCCCCCCCCCCCCCCCCGGTAACGCTCACTGTTCATCCCATCGATCGGCTTCAGTTAGCAGCAGTAGCCAAGGAATCGCTCGATCGGGTTCAGTTAACAGCCATCGATCGATCGCTCAGGTTCAGTAACGCGTAGCCTGCAGTGCAATCACTCGGGTTCAGTTAGAGCCCAACGCCTTGCTCGGGTTCAGTTAGAGCCAACGCCTCGCACACACGCGCGTACGTGTATGAGAGAAACGCGCATCGCTCGGCCCCTGACCTCCCACCGTAACCGGGAACTCCCCGAAATTTTCCTCCCCCTCGCTTCTACCACGGTTTTTTCCATCATGGACGGCCCAAAGAATGTCCTGCAGCTGCATCTCGGGCCCGTCCAGGATGAAAAGTCCATTTTCTGTCATGATTTTTTGTCATAGAAGTAGGAGTCCACCACATCTATGATGATACCGGGTTTTGTCACAATTATCGCCATAGAACTGTCATATGTATGACCAATTTTTTTCGTTCGGCCCGAAATGTCACGGATGTGTCTTTTTTTTTGTAGTGCTTGGCACATTATTACTAGTTTCTCGACTTCCACAAGAACATGCAACGAGCAGAAAGTACCTAAAACACCCTATTTCTTGTACAACCCGTACTAGTACAATAATAACTGGTTCAGTAATTTGTCTTCATGTCAGTTGCGGCCGGCTTGCCGTGATGTGAACAATGGCAGTTGATTTTGACCACTGATTTTGACTCACGACGCACCTCCTTGTACACAGATTTGCTTTAATAAGGAAAAATAGTATTCCTTTCCTCCTTGTACATAGTTGCTTTTGACCACTGATTTTGAACAACCATGCATGTAGCCTTTCCATACGTTGATTCCCTTTGGGACTTGAATTGCTCAAGAGAAGTAGTACTCCTTAGATGAGTCTTATTCTAGCATCTACTGCTTCCAATTAGTAGTGGCAACGCCAGATCGGAAAGAAAAAGTAATAGCCAAACTGTTATAAAAAATCCACTGCTTCCGCTGGTTCCTGATTGATGATTGATGTGATGTTTCTACTGCTGTCGCTATTTGCTTTGTAGTCTGGGCAAGTACGCCAATATCTCGGGCGATACTGCTTGTACGTGAGCTCTTCGGCTGTACGCGTGGTTTCCTGTGAGATCCGACCCGACTTGGGTGTCTGGCTCGGGTCTTCTACCTCTAAAAAATCCACCAAACTTTATTGCTAGTCACCAGATCGGATTGAATACAATAGAGGCCTGTTCAAGAATTAGACGTTCAGCACAGGACTTTGATGAAAAAAAAATCTTCGGAGTACGATCTTGAGATTGGAGTTGATGTAGATCTTCCGGCACTATCTCTTCTTCATCCGGAAAATTGCAAGCTTCTCGATGCTTGAGAGAGCTCCCTTCAAGAACTCAACACAACTGTGCGCAGGCCTCACGGTGGGCGCCAACTATCATGGAATTGTCACGGCAGATGTCCTAGTGCGAGGACTTAGTCGTGAGGCCAACGCATCTATGCGGTAGCTTGAAGAGGTTGGTCGGAATCGAGAAATGCAACACGCAAGACAAAGATTTAGACAACTTCGGGCCCCGGGAAACATCATCCGGTAATAGCCCTACATGCTCTTTGTGGCTAGGTCTCATTATCATCACGAGGGAGTCGCCGTAAACCGGCTCTCCTAGTTATGTCTAGCCTTAGAGATTGTTTCTTCTTGCTTATCCATCTTTGGGGAGCCCTGCCCCTCCTTATATATGTTGAAGGGGCGGTTTACATGACTAGTTCTAGTTGGATTAGGATTATTCTATTACAAGTGGAGTCCTAGTCTTGCTTCCTTTGTAGGAGAATATTCCTTCTGCTTTCCTCATAAACTGGCCCACCATAACATGAGCTGGCCTTCCATAAACCGCCTTCTGGGCCATCGAGTCTTGTCGTTCCTCTGACCCGCTCGCCGGGTCACCCATGAGTCGGCAGGCTCAGGCGGCTCACTTAGTGAGTCGTCCAGTCAGGGCAGGTCATTAGTGAGTCGCCAAGTCCGGCCGGGTTATACTTCCCGCCGGGCTACGCCGCGGGGTATATCCCCGACACACATTCAAGATCATGGTGATGCATATCAATGAGAGGGGAGAGTGTTGTCCATGTACCCTCGTAGACCGAAAGCGGAAGTGTTATGACAACACAGTTGATGTAGTTGTACGTCTTCCCGATCAACCGATCCTAGTATCGAAAGTACGACACCTCCGCGATCTGCACACGTTCAGCTCGGTGACGTCCCACGAACTCATCATCCAGTAGAGTGTCGAGGGAGAGCTTTGTCAGCATGGCGGCGTGATGATAGTGATGATGAAGCTACCGGCGCAGGGCTTCGCCTAAGCACTATGACGATATGGCGGAGGTGGATTATGGTGGAGGGGGGCACCGCACACGGCTAAGGGATCAATGATCAACTTGTGTGTTGTAGGGTGCCCCCTTCCCCCATATATAAAGGAGCAAGGGGGAGGCCGGCCGGCCCTTGGAGCGCGCCCAGGAGGGGGAGGAGTCCTCCTCCTAGTAGGAGTGGGAATCCCCCTTTCCTAGTCCAACTAGGAGGAGGAAGGGGGAGGGAAGGAGAGGGAGAGGAGAAGGAAAGGGAGGGGCGCCCCCCTCCCTAGTCCAATTTGGACTCCCTTTAGGGAGGGTGCACGGATGCCCCTTGTGGGTTGCCTCCCCTCTTCCCTATGGCCCATGTAGGCCCAATAGTCCCCCGGGGGTTCTGATAACCCCCCGACATTCCGATAATTATCCGATGACCCCCGGAACTCATCCGGTGTCCGAATATAGTCATCCAATATATCAATCTTTATGTCTCGACCATTTCGAGACTCCTCGTCATGTCTGTGATCACATCCTGGACTCCGAACTATCTTCAGTACATCAAAACACATAAACTCATAATACCGATCGTCACCGAACGTTAAGCGTGCAAACCCTACGGGTTCGAGAACTATGTAGACATCATCGAGACACGTCTCCAGTCAATAACCAATAGCGGAACCTGGATGTTCATATTGTCTCCCACATATTCTACGAAGATCTTTATCGGCCGAAACGCGTAACAACATACGTTGTTCCCTTTGTCATCGGTATGTTACTTGCCCGAGATTCGATCGTCGATATCTCAATACCTAGTTCAATCTCGTTACTGGCAAGTCTCTTTACTTGTTCTGTAATGTATCATCCCGCAACTAACTCATTAGTCACATTGCTTGCAAGGCTTATAGTGATGTGCATTACCGAGAGGGCCTAGGGATACCTCTCCGACAATCGGATTGACAAATCCTAATCTTGATCTATGCCAACTCAACAAGTACCATCGGAGAAACCTGTAGAGCACCTTTATAATCACTCAGTTACGTTCTGATGTTTGGTAGCACACAAAGTGTTCTAATGGTATTCGGGAGTTGCATAATCACATAGTCATAGGAACATGTATAAGTCATGAAAAAGCAATAGCAATGTACTAAATGATCAAGTGCTAAGCTAATGGAATGGGTCAAGTCAATCACATCATTCTCTAATGATGCGATCTCGTTAATCAAATGCCAACTCATGTCTATGGCTAGGAAACATAACCATGTTTGATTCAACGAGCTAGTCAAGTAGAGGCATACTAGTGACACTCTATTTGTCTATGTACTCACACATGTACTAAGTTTCCGGTTAATACAATTCTAGCATGAATAATAAACATTTATCATGATATAATAAAATATAAATAACAACTTCATTAGTGCCTCTAGGGCATATTTCCTTTAGTCTCCCACTTGCACTAGAGTCAATAATCTAGGTTACACAGTAATGATTCTAACACCCATGGAGTCTTGGTGCTGATCATGTTTTGCTTGTGAGAGAGGCTTAGTAAAGGGTCTACAACATTCAGATCCGTATGTATCTTACAAATATCTATGTGTCCCTCCTTGACTTGATCACAGATGGAATTGAAGCGTCTCCTGATGTGCTTGGTTCTCTTGTGAAATCTGGATTCCTTTGACAAGGCAATTGCACCAGTATTGTCACAAAAGATTTTCATTGGACCCGATGCACTAGGTATGTCACCTAGATCGATTATGAACTCCTTCATCCAGACTCCTTCATTTGCTGCTTCCGAAGCAGCTATGTACTTCGCTTCACACGTAGATCCTGCCACGACGCTTTGCTTAGAACTACACCAACTAACAGCTCCACCGTTCAATATAAACATGTATCCGGTTTGTGACATAGAGTCATCCCGATCAGTGTCAAAGATTGCATCGACGTAACCATTTACGTCGAGCTCTTTGTCACCTCGATAAACGAGAAACATATCCTTAGTCCTTTTCAGGTATTTCAGGATATTCTTGACCGCAGTCCAGTGATCCACTGCTAGATTACTTTGGTACCTCCCTCTAAACTGATAGCAAGGCACACATCAGGTCTGGTACACAGCATTGCATACATGATAAAGCCTATGGCTGAAGCATAGGGAACACCTTTCATTTTCTCTCTATCTTCTGCAGTGGTCGGGCATTAAGTCTGACTCAACTTCACACCTTGTAACACAGGCAAGAACCCTTTCTTTGCTTGATCCATTTTGAACTTTTTCAAAACTTTATCAAGGTATGTGCTTTTTGAGAGTCCAATTAAGCGTCTTGATTTATCTCTATAGATCTTGATGCCCAATATAAAAGCAGCTTCACCGAGGTCTTTCATTGAAAAACTCTTGTTCAAGTATCCTTATATGCTATCCAGAAATTCTATATCATTTTCAATCAACAATATGCCATCCACATATAATATTAGAAATGCTACAGAGCTCCCACTCACTTTCCTGGAAATACAGGCTTCTCCAAAAGTCTGTATAAAACGATATGCTTTGATCACACTACCAAAACGTTTATTCCAACTCCGAGATGCTTGCACCAATCCATAAATGGATCGTTGGAGCTTGCACACTTTGTTAGCATCCTTTGGATCAATAAAACCTTCAGTTTGCATCATATACAACTCTTCTTCCAGAAATCCATTCAGGAATGCAGTCTTTACATCCATTTGCGAAATTTCATAATCAACAAATGCAGCAATTGCTAACATGATTCTGACGGACTTAAGCATCGCTACAGGTGAGAAGGTCTCTATCGACGTTCTGGGAACGGGGGTCCCCAGACTTGCCTGCCTGCGGCCTGCGGCGTGGCTTAAAGGGGGACTAGCACGACCCATCTTCATCAACACGAGACTCAAGACCCTCGCGAGGGGCCAAGCCTCGTGGGGCGGACGACACGGAGCTTCCTCAGACGCGGCCTCGCCAGGCTGGCTCACGAGGAGGCGGAGAGATCTAGGCGGGGTACCTCACGAGGTGCCCATGACGCAAGCCATGACGACCGAAGGTGCCAGGCGGGCGCCAGCCCGCGCAATGTATCCCTTTCCTCTTTGGTGCAAAGGGGGCAAGCGCAGGCGAGAGGATCAAGCAAAGGCATCCATTTCGGTGCAACGAGACCAAGACCAGTCCGACGGTGGGAAGGAGGTCATCGTGGAGCCCAGAACGGCGTCACCATAGAGCCTTTGGCAGGCGAGGATCAACTTTAGTCAGGATAAGTGTACCAGATGTTCCCCTTCAAAATGGCCAATTGTTGGCGCCCTTCCCACTCAATATTTGGGAAGAGGCCTAGGGCCTTTGCCTATAAATAGGAATAGCCACCCCCAGGGTAAAGGGGGGGGATCATCAGATCATCAAGCAACAAAGAGAGAGAGAGAGAGAGAGAGAGAGAGAGAGAGAGAGAGAGAGAGAGAGAGAAGGGCGGCCGAACTCCTCCTAGCAGTTCGTCGTCTTTGCTAAGAGCAGACCCTCGCGAGGCTGTTCTTCCTTGTACTGTTCTTCTTCATCAGCCCAAGAGGCAATCCACCCACCACAAACTAGAGTAGGGTACTACACCGCAATGGTGGCCCGAACTAGTATAAACCTTGTGTCACTTGTGCTTTTCTTTCGGTAGTTTAGATCTTTGCGAGACGGAGAGGTAGAGGGCGAAGTCTCCGCGCGCACCCCAGAGTTCGAACCTCAAGGGTCTGCCGGAACCTGAAATCCGACATTTGGCGCGCCAGGTAGGGGTGCGCCGGAATCCACCTTTCTACCACTTCGCGTCTCGTTGCATTGTCATCACCATGTCCGGCGACCAGGCGGGCGACCAAGATCCATGGGCAGCGTGGCCCGCCCGCGCAGAGCCGCTCGCCTCGGGCGTCCCCGCGC
This sequence comes from Aegilops umbellulata, assembly GCA_032464435.1. NCBI lineage: Eukaryota > Viridiplantae > Streptophyta > Magnoliopsida > Poales > Poaceae > Aegilops > Aegilops umbellulata. The sequence continues at coordinate 156,497,021 of CP136056.1, forward strand.
CCCAGGCAGCTCGTGGTCCGCAGGGCGCTGCGGGCCGCGGGCGGCGCGGACAGGCTTCAACAACTCTCACACCACGGCAAGCGCGGTCGGCAGCAAGGGCCTCTAATCACGCCGCAACCACGACACCATACACCCGCCGAGAGCAGGCGAACTCGAGGGCCGCGCTCACGGTGGCCCGAGAGCTGCTGCAGTGTAGGCTGCTGGAAGGCGGCCGCGACGTGCTGCTAGAGCGGGTTGCCGAGCTCCTGGGCTTTGCCGCTTCGGGGGCTCACCCCTTTTGCACCCAGCTCCCGTCTCAAGCCAGGGCAGCACGCGCAGGGGCCCCGCGCGCGCCCGCGGGCCCCAAGTATACTCCAACACCAGTGAAGCCATCGGCACCGGACTGACGGTGGCGCTACCCCCGCCCCCGGCGCGTGAAGGAGAGGGACTCGGCGCAGCCCACGACGCAAGCGGGCAGCCGAGTTACCACCCCACAGAGGGCACATCAAGCAGAGCTACATGGCACACGGAGCACTACGGCGTAGCCTTCGGAGTGGCGGCGCCAGAAGAATACGTGCCCCATATGATGGACCAAGGGCACGCTCACGAGGGCGAACAAGGCTCGCTCCTCAGCCCGAGCTGGGGAGACGAGACACCAGAAGCTGAGCCCTTCCAGGAGCCCCGAGATGGTTCCACCGGCCACACTGGAGGTGGCGATTATCGGGTACCACTAATTCCTCAGGAGCAGGTGTACGCTAACCATGGGTCGCAGGAGGTGCAGGTCGCCACGGCAAGCAACTGCCCCGTTCCCGCAGTCTCCTACCTCTTAGGAGGAGGGCGCAGGGGGCTGCAGGAGAGGGGCAGAGATCCGACGTCAGCACCGCGGCGTTCGGAGCAAGGCGTTCTCAGGAGGTAGGCCCAGCGCTGGGGAGGAGCCTAAGGGCCTGCCCCTGGCGGAGGACCAGTGGTCGTCGGGGGAACCGCTGGCGACCGCTCTACCCCACCGGCGGCGTCCAGGTTTCCGGTCATCGTTGGTGGCACTAGAGTGTGGCGCAAGGTGGGGCCCTCGTTTGGCGATATAAAGCAAGGCCGGTACCTGTGAACAAGGCCCAGTGCCTGTGAAGCTCGCCGCCCCGTGACACTCTCACGTAATAATGAGTGGGGTTGTACACGCCCCGGAGTCTCAGGGGTGCCGGCCTCAGGCCCTGGGGCTCCCTCCCACGCCCAGTGGACAGCACTTAGCTCCGCCCTGGTGAGAAGACGTCCAAGACTAGATTAGGTGCCGGACGCGGCCTTTTGTTTGCTTTCATTGCCTTTTCCCTTGATTGTAACTTTACCCCGTTGGATTTGAGTTGGATTCGAATTTGAGATTTGCGTGTGTTAGGGGAAGGGGTGCTTAGTCTCGTTAGATCCATTTCTGGCGTTCTGGTTACCGCTTCACCACAGCTACCTCCCCTCGCGAGCCCCTCGCGAGTCGGGCCGGGCCTAGCTCGTGCGCAACCCAAACTGCCGCTGTCGCCCCCCTCGGGAGGATTTTTTCGGTGCCTGCGGAGGTTGTCCTTTTAAGGAAAAGGCCCAGAGCCTATGAAGAAGGCAAATGCCTGTGAAGCTATCGCGTTTAGGAAAAGGCCCAGAGCCTGTGAAGAAGGCAAATGCCTGTGAAGCTATCGCGTTTAGGAAAAGGCCCGGAGCCTGTGAAGAAGGCAAATGCCTGTGAAGCTATCGCGTTTAGGAAAAGGCCTGGAGCCTATGAAGAAGGTGACTGCCTGTGAAGCTGTCGCGCTCATAAAAAGGCCCTGAGCCTGTGAAGAAGGCCAATGCCTGTGAAGCTCCCCACCAGCGACACTCTCACACCCTACAGATTCAACTACAAGGCACCCAAGACATCGCGTCCTCCCACGGGCTGCCTCGGGGCCTGCGCGAAACAAAGGTAAACTAGCCCACCATTGGGCGCTGGCGCTCGCGCTATGTAACAGCTGCTAATACGATCAACCAAGGTTTTACATAAGGGGGCTCCCCCTTCCAAAATGCTCTCACAGCCATCAGGTCAAAAACCTGAGTTCTATTCATGCAGGGTAAAAAGACATGAGCAATGCATACTCAGTCATACAAATCCCCCAATGCGTCCTCAGGAGCACCTCCCGAGCCGTCGCTGGCGTCGCTGAACTCGCCGTCGCTGTCTGCATCGCCACCAGCGGCGCCAGGGCCGTTCACCACGCTGCCCTCGTCAGCCGCCACGATCACGTCGTCGTGGTCCGAAGCGAAGGCCCTGACAAGAGCGTCCATGTTGTCCTCCACCCAGTGCGCCAGGTCGTCTCGGACGGCTTGGGGGACTGGGGCGATAGCGGCGTCAAAGTCGAAGTGGGGATCCATGTTCCGGAGATGGCTGAAGACACGGAAGAAGGCGCGCCCGAGCAGGGCGCGGCTTCTCTCCTCCACCAACCTGTCGGCCCTGACTGACCGCGCCTCCAGCTGCGTCACCACGGCGGTGAAGAACTGAAGGTTGCCGGCATAGTTGATTGTGTGTGGCTCTCCAACAGCCGCCTCGCAGATGTTGCCCAAGGCTGTGTCAGCCCTCTCCCGGAGCGTGGCGAGCATGGGGCCGTGCACGTGCTCCAAGACCTGCCGCTGGCGTATCTCGTCAGCGTTCTAGCGCGCAATGGCCTCAGCACCCTCCACCCGTTGGCGGAGACGGAGCACCTCGGCCTGGGAGGCAGCTAACTCCCCTTGCGCTGCCTCAAAGGCGGCCCGGGAAGCATTGGCCCGCCGCGTCGCCTCCTCCCGCTTGGCCCTCAAGGCTGCGGTCCTCCCCTCAGCCTCGACCCGGATCAACTCCAGCTTCCCCTCGAACTCGCGCTCGAGGTCTTGGCACGCCATCGCCACCCGGCGACCAACCTCCTCCAGGACACGGGCTTCCCGTGCAGCGACATCGTCTTCCGCCTGCGTGACCGAGCGCTCCCTCGTCTCCAGCCGCTAGTACTCACGAGCGCGTTCGGCGGCTTCCAACGTCAACGCCTCTTCACGCTTCTAGAGCTCGGTTGGGTCGCCAGAAGCCACCTTCATCAACGCGAGGGCCGCCTCGCACAGCTCCATTTGCTCTTCCAGTGAGTGGCACCAGGCCAGGAACTCACGAGCCCGCTCCTCCGCAGCCTCTCGCCGTCGGTCAGCCCCTCGGGCCTCCTCGGCAGCCTGGGATCAGGCCACCCGAGAGGCCTCTAGCAACGCCTTCGCCTTTGCGTCATCGAGATCACGCTGCTGGCGCGCGAGGGCAATGGCGGCCTCAAGCTCGCGCCTCCCTGCGGCCAGGCGCAGGCCCTCGGCCTCCAGGCGCGCGTCTTCATCAGCAAGTTCCTCCCCAAGCAGGTCCACCGCGCCAGTCGCCCTTTGGAGAAACCCTTGGCGACGAGCACGGCGCTCCCGAGCGTGCTTGAGCACATCTTCCACACCATCATCTGCCCCAAGCAAGCGCCGGGGGCCACGAATCATCGCTCGGGTAGGGGGCTGGGGGCTGGCGCCCTCGCGACGGCCAGGCGCGCCGCGCCAGAAGCCCGGCCTAGAGCCAGACCGTCTCCAGATGAGGGGCGCAGGGGGCGCCTCAACCAGTCGCAGTCCACGACCAAACGAGAAGCCCATGGCAGGCTGGCTATACCTTGAGAGGGCCCGCGAAGGAAAATCGCGGTGAGTAAAGGGCCGCGGTGCGCCTCGGGACGGTCCACCCCATCAGTCGCACTTACCACAAGAGCAGTGCTGCTCGGAGTGCTTGGGGACGATGGAGGAGGCGAAGCCAAAGGAGGCGGCACCTCAGCAACTTCCGCGAGCTTGGCCGGAAGAGGCCTGCGGAGCAAGGGTCAGTAACAGCAACAAGAGAATCAGAAGCTAGGAAAGTAGAAGACTTACTCATCAGTGGCGAAGTACTTCTTGCGCTTCCGCAAGCGACAAGTGAAGTCATCGCCCCGGGCCTCCCTTTTCCTCCGGAGGGCCTCAAAGTCCACACGGAAGCGGCCCAAGAGAAGAGCACAAGGATCAGCCCGCGACGAAGATGGGGCATCGAAGCGGTTTGTGTCAGGGGCGCCTACGTGACGCGTGCTGCCAATCGCCTCGCCAGAAGACGTGGCCGGGGCCTCAGGGGCTTCAGCCCCAGGTGCCGGGAATGGCTGCTCGCCACCCTCAACCTCAGCGGCACGGGTCCCGGGAGCTGCTCCCTCGAGAGCATCACCCAGCGTTGTCGCCTCATCAAGAGCCCCCTCGGCCTCTCGCGCCTCATGCCTCCCTGCTCCGCCACTTGAGGAAGAGTCGCCTTGGCCGACTGGGAGAGCAGTCACCACCACTGGGTTCTCGCGAGTTCCCTGGAGGCCAACAGGGCGCAGTCCCCATTCATCAAAGATAGGCATCTGCTTCACAAAGTCATCCCTGTTCTGGCAGAGGTACAGCAGGGGCCCTCCCCGCTGGATGCTGCCCGGGTTGGGGTCACCAGTCAGGATCAAGAGCACAGTCCTCAGCGCCTCAGGCGTCAGGTCTTCTTCCTGGAGCCTCATGCGATCATCATGCCCACTGAAGGCCCACATTTGGCGGGAGTGGCGCTGGAGAGGGGTAATGCGGCGCGACAGGAACTCCTTCCCCACCTTGGGCGCTGTCACACCGATCGACTTTAAGCACGCCAAGCGGTGCCAGACAAAAGCAAGCCGGGGGCTCTCGAGCGTCTCCTGGCCCCAGCCCGAATTAGGGACAGCAGGCGAGGTTGGCTTCGACAGCAGGGGGCTGGGCACCCCGAAATCAACATATAGCCACCGCTCGCGGAACCCGGCCGAAGGTGAAGGAAGCATGAAGTCGATCCCCGAGGCCGCAGTCTTGGGCGCGGCGACGAAGTTCACGCACGCCGAGCATTGGGTAGGATCGGCGAGGCGCAGAGAGAAGAAGTGGCGCAGCAAGGCGACGGAAGGAGAGATGCCCATCATTGCCTCGCAAACAAAGGCGAAGACCGTGCTTCAAAAAAAAACAAAGGCGAAGACCGAAAGAAGGGTGATGGATTCAGGACCCAGATGCATCATATGAATCTGGTAATGGGAGAGGACGGCCTTGAAGAAATCAGAAAAGGGGGGAACCAGACCCGCCCACAAGGCGTCAGCAAAATAATGGACCTCAGTGATTATCCTGTCAGTAGGGAAGTGAGACGTAGGCCAGGCCGTCGTCCTCCCACACTCGTTGAAGATGGTGGCCAGAGCCGAGCTGAGCTTGCCCAGGCACTCTCGATTGAGTATGATCGACCGGCCGACGGCGGGGGCCACCGATGGCGGCGAGCAAGACAGAGGCATGGTCTTCTTCCCTCTCTCCTTCTTCGTCGGAGCCATGGCAGTGGGGAGGAGAGGGAAGATTCGAGATTGGATTGGGAGTGGAAGCTGGCGTTCGAAGGGAGAAAGACCAGAGGACGCTCGAGCGACAGGAAGGGGAGCGGATGTGTACAACTACAAATCCGCCTAGCAAGGCGCAAAATAAGGGGGCGTGGGGGAACAGTGCCGCCCACGTCCAATCAACCGCCACGCGGCGCCCGAGGCCGCAGGCTTTTAGGGCCCGCGGCGCTTCGCTCTTGCCCTTTCGCTTCTCAGCACGGCCAAGCCCGGGCGCGCCTTGGGCCCGGGGGCTACTGTCGGCGTTCTAGGAATGGGGATCCCCAGACTTGCCTGCCTGCGGCCTGCAGCATGGCTTAAAGGGGGCCCAGCACGGCCCATCTTCATCAACACGAGACTCAAGACCCTCGTGAGGGGCCAAGCCTCGCGGGGCGGACGACACGGAGCTTCCTCAGACGCGGCCTCGCCAGGCTGGCTCACGAGGAGGCGGAGAGATCAAGGCGGGGTACCTCACGAGGTGCCCATGATGCAAGCCATGACGACCGAAGGTGCCAGGTGGGCGCCAGCCCGCGCAGTGTCTCCCTTTCCTCTTTGGTGCAAAGGGGGCAAGCGCAGGCTAGAGGATCAAGCAAAGGCATCCATTTCGGTGCAACGAGACCAAGACCAGTCCAACGGTGGGAAGGAGGTCATCGTGGAGCCCAGAACGGCGTCACCACAGAGCCTTTGGCAGGCGAGGACCAACTTTAGTCAGGATAAGTGTACCAGATGTTCCCCTTCAAAATGCCCAATTGTTGGCGCCCTTCCCGCTCAATATTTGGGAAGAGGCCCAGGGCCTTTGCCTATAAATAGGACTAGCCACCCCCAGGGTAAAGGGGAGGAGATCATCAGATCATCAAGCAACAAAGAGAGAGAGAGAGAGGGAGAGAGAGAGAGAAGGGCGGTCGAAATCCTCCTAGCAGTTCGTCATCTTTGCTAAGAGCAGACCCTCGCGAGGCTATTCTTCCTTGTATTGTTCTTCTTCATCAGCCCAAGAGGCAATCCACCCACCACAAACTAGAGTAGGGTATTACACCGCAATGGTGGCCCGAACTAGTATAAACCTTGTGTCACTTGTGCTGTTCTTTCGGTAGTTTAGATCTTTGCGAGACGGAGAGGTAGAGGGCGAAGTCTCCGCGCGCACCCCAGAGTTCGAACCTCAAGGGTCTGCCGGAACCCGAAATCCGACAGTCTCATCGTAGTCAACTCCTCGAACTTGTCGAAAACCTTTCGCAAGAACTTGAGTTTTGTAGACAGTAACATTACCGTCAGCGTCAGTCTTCTTGAAGATCCATTTAGTCTCGATGGCTTGCCGATCATCGGGCAAGTCAACCAAAGTCCACACTTTGTTCTCATACATGGATCCCATCTCAGATTTCATGGCCTCAAGCCATTTCACAGAATCTGGGCTCATCATCGCTTCCTCATAGTTTGTAGGTTCGTCATGGTCAAATAACACGACTTCCAGAACAGGATTACCGTACCACTCTGGTGCGGATCTTACTCTGGTTGACCTACGAGGTTCGGTAGTGACTTGATCTGAAGTTACATGATCATCATCAGTAGCTTTGTAGGATCGAGATGAAGTGTCTAGTGGAGGGTGAATAGACTCTCAGCAAGAAAATTTGTAGTTTTTAAATTCTTTAAGTTGAAGTGGAGTTTTAGCACAAGTTCAAACATTCACAATACATATCAAGCAAGCATGACAAGAGTATATGAGCAGCAGAAAGTAAATCATGCAAGTTGCAAGAATGTAAAGGGATGGGATTGAAGTGTGCAAACGCAATTGGAGACACGAAGATTTTTTATCCGTGGTTCCGATAGGCGGTGCTATCGTACATCCACGTTGATGGAGACTTCAACCCACGAAGGGTAACGGTTGTGCGAGTCCAGAGAGGGCTCCACCCACGAAAGGTCCACGAAGAAGCAACCTTGTCTATCCCACCATGGCCATCGTCCACGAAGGACTTGCCTCACTACAGTAGATCTTCACGAAGTAGGCGATCTCCTTGCCCGTACAAACTCCTTGGTTCAACTCCACAATCTTGACGAAGGCTCCCAAGTGACACCTAACCAATCTAGGAGACACCACTCTCCAAGAGGTAATAGATGGTGTGTTGATGATGAACTCCTTGCTCTTGTGCTTCAAATGATTGTCTCCCCAACACTCAACTCTCTCTCATAGGATTGGATTTGGTAGAAAGATGATTTGAGTGGAAAGCAACTTAGGAAAGGCTAGATATCAAGATTTATGTGGTTGGAATGGAATATCTTGACCTCAACACAAGTGTAGGTGGTTCTCTCTCAGAAAATGTATGATGGAAGTGTAGGCATGTTCTGATGGCTCTCTCCACGAATTAAGACTGGGTGGAGGGGTATATATAGCCTCCACACAAAATCTAACCATTACACACAAATCACCAAACTTGGTGGGAACGAATTAGAAAACTCGGTCGGACCGATTTGGTTCATAATGTGACCGTTTGGCATTTCGGTGGGACCGATATGTCAACTGGGTGGGACCGATTTCATTAGTGTTAGGGTAAAGCCTTATCTCAGTTGGACCGATTACACAAACTCGGTTGAACCAATTTGGGTAATAAGCACAACAGAGTGTTGGCCAAGCAAACTCGGTAGTACTGATTTCATATTTCGGTGAGACCGAAATTAATGCAATAGGCAACAGAGAGTTTGCAAGCCCATCTCGGTGAGACCGAGATCCCATCGGTGAGACCGAATTGATTAGGGTTTCTGGCAGTGGCTATGTCAAGTGAACTCGGTGGCGCTGGATAGAAAGTTTCGGTGGGGCCGAGTTTGACTCTTGGTTTTGGGACATATCTGAATGTGAGAAAGTGGTTGAGGGCTTTGGAGCATATCACTAAGCACTTGGAGCAAGCAAGCCATTAAGCAACACCTCATCCCCTCTTAAAAGTATTGGCTTTCCTATGGACTGAATGTGATCTTGGATCACTAAAATGAAAAGTGTAGAGTCTTGAGCTTTGAGCTTGAGCCAATCCTTTGTCCTTATCATCTTGAAGGGGTTCCACATCCTCTTGTCCATGCCACTCCACTCTTGAACTTACCTGAAGCATACTAGATGAAAGCATTAGTCCAACAAGAGATATGTTGACATTAATTACCAAAATCACCCAGGGAGCACTTGTGCTTTCAATCTACCCCTTTTTGGTAATTGATGACAACATACATCAAAGCTTTAGATAAAGATATAGAGAATAACAAGCAAAGCTTTGGAAAGACATGTAACATGCATAGGCTCCCCCTACATGTATGCAATCATGTAAAATGGAATATAAGAGCATTTGAGAGCATAAGCATGAAAGAGTAAGCAATGTGTTAAATGTATCTTGGCTGTATGCATCAGAGAAAATGGTGTGAATATGGGAAATGTACCTCCATGCTCATGAGTCCTTCTTGCAAACAGTATGTACATCAGCAAGATATCCTCATGCACATGAGTGTGATGCATATACTTACCTTGTGGTCTTGAGTTGGCTTAGAAAGGGATGAACCTGAGTAAACAAGGTTAGATCACACAGATACATCTACTAGCCAAAGCAAACAAAAGGAACCACAAGAGTACCAAGATTGGGATGACATGTAGAGTGTGAGCACTAGATACTCTATTAGATATAGACATGTCCCCAAAAGTAAAGATATGCAATGAATTCGAAGATATTGTTCCATTAGATGTCTTGCTCCCCCTGAATCTTATATGGGATACTGGGAGAAGATAGGGAACAGAAAATCAGAGCAAAGAAAATACACAAACAACATGAACATGTATTTCCCCTCTAAAGACATGTGACTTATCTCCTCTTGAACACCATGCATCTGGGGTATCTTCTCTCCCCCTGTTTGAAGCATTCTCTCCCCTTTTTGAAGGATTAAGCCTTCATGTGAACTATCTCTCCCCTTTTGACATCAATTTCCAAGAAGGAATCCTCTGGAGTGTGAGTGAAAATAGGTTTGGTCCTTGAGTCACAAAGCAAAGCAGCGTATAAAATGTGATGCTGGTAGAGGACAAGAATCATTGAGTGGAGCTGGAGCAAAAAGGAATGTAGGATCAAGTGGCAAGTTGTTTTGTCTACAGTGAAATCGGTGGCACCGAGTTGTGTGCTTTGGTTGCACCGAAAGGATTCGGTTGGACTGAAAGCAACAGATCGGTGTGACCGATTTCATCACAGAGAAAGCACTTGTCACCTCAGCTCACTAGGCAAATAAGATCTCACAAAGATTTGCAGGGAATTAAATGAAGAATTTGCAGGAATTGGATGCAGGGAATGCAGAACAAAACAGAGAAAAGAAAATCTAGATGAAGTTTTTTTTTGATAAAGGAAGGGGAATAAATATGCAAAGGACAAGATGAAAGTCTCAAAGAAACACTAGAGAACTTCATCTAGAATTGGGCGGTGACAAAGTCACCTATGTTAGAGTATATTGACTAAGGAGTCAAGTGAGGACACTTGATCATAAGTCATACTCATCATTTAAGCTCAAAATTGGGTTACCATTTTTGCTTTAAGCATTTGATGTATTCACATCTTGTGGAGTTGCTTTGACCCATGACTTGGAGTAAAGCTTCTCTAAGATGGAATGACATACCTTGGGTGGTGGTGTTGATCTTGATCATGTAGTTGAACTTGTGTGGGATGCTCAAGGTTGATGTAGCTCATCAAGAGTTGGGAGCACCACTTGTAATTTGAGTTCATCTACCTACATGGGTTAGTCTTGCAAGGAATAGCACTTGTGTATCCAAAATGATAATCATGAAAATTGATACCAAATGAAATTTGATATATAGAATTTGTCAAAGGATATGTTGAAGGGTTTCGTGCTTCCTTGTTATCAACCACCGTATTGTAGCGACTTGGTGATGTAGAGATTTCTCAAGATGTGAGTGAGTTGCAATCTCATGGATTTAGATTCATCCAAGTACCTACAAGTGTTAGATACCATGCAAGGGTGCAAATATATCCAAGACATATGAAAAGCATCATGAAAGAAATATCAAGGATTAGTCATAGGCTCATGCCTTGCATGTATCCAAATGGAGTTCCTACTCCAAGTTTCAAGCATCAATGATGTTGAATTCTCCTCTCAACCGGCAAAAGAGTTTCTCATCAAGCGGTTTGGTGAATATATCGGCCAATTGCTTATCGGTACGAACATGCTTAAGATCAATATCCCCTTTAGCAACCTGATCTCGAATGAAATGATGACGAACTTCAATATGCTTAGTCCGGGAATGTTGCACGGGATTATGAGCAATCTTAATGGCACTTTCTTTGTCACAAAGCAAAGGAACATGTTTCACATATATCCCATAATCTTTAAGAGTTTGGCTCATCCAAAGTAATTGAGCACAACATGAACCGGTGGCAATGTATTCCGCTTCGGCGGTGGATAAGGATACCGAGTTTTGTTTCTTGGAAGACCAAGACACAAGAGATCTACCAAGAAATTGACAACTACCCGAAGTGGACTTTCTATCAACCTTGTCTCCGGCATAGTCCGAGTCGGAATAGCCAACAACATAAAAAGGGGACCTCTTAGGATACCAAATGCCAAAGTATCTCACTATCCTTTCCACAACCTTGAGATGACATTCTTTGGGGCCGCTTGATATCGTGCACACATGCACACGCTTAGCATAATATCAGGACGAGAGGCACATAGATATAACAATGATTCAATCATAGAGCGATAAACCTTTTGATCAACTGGTTTACCATCCTTAGTCAAGTCAAGATGTCCACTAGTAGGCATGGGAGTTTTCATACCTTTGCTTTCTTGCATGCTGAACTTCTTGAATAAGTCCTTGGTGTACTTTGTTTGAGAAACAAAGGTGCCTTCCTTAGTTTGCTTGATTTGCAAACCAAGAAAGAACTTGAGTTCACTCATCATAGACATCTCAAACTTCTTTGACATTAGCTTTCCAAACTTTTCACTAAAATGATGGTTAGTTGAACCAAATATGATATAATCAACATAAATTTGGCATACAAATAATTCACCATTAACCCTTTTAGTGAAAAGAGTAGAATCTATCCTTCCAATCTCAAAGCCTTTTTCAATAAGGAACTTGGTCAAGCATTTATACCACGCTCTAGGAGCTTTCTTAAGACCATAAAGGGCTTTGTGAAGTTTGTAAACATGATCGGGTTTCTTAGGATTTACAAAGCCGGGAGGTTGTTTAACATAAACTTCCTCCTTAATTTCACCATTTAGAAAAGCACTTTTAATGTCCATTTGGTATAAAGTGATATCATGGTGATTAGCATAGGCAAGTAAGATCTGGAATGACTCAAATCTAGCAACGGCGGCATATGTCTCACCGTAGTCCATACCTTTGACTTGAGTGTAGCTTTGGGCGACTAGACGAGCTTTATTGCGGACGACTTAACCATCTTCATCTTGCTTGTTGCGAAACACCCATTTGGTACTGATGATGTTGTGGTTGTTGTCGGGCTTCTCGACCAATGTCCATACTTGATTTCTCTCAAAGTTGTGTAGCTCTTCATGCATGGCATTTATCCAATCCGGATCTTCCAATGCTTCTTCAACCTTCATAGGTTCAATGCTAGAGATTAAGGAATAATGTTCACAAAAGTTGGCCAAACGAGATTTAGAGCGAGTGATTCTCCCGGTTTGAATGTCATTGTAGATTTGCTAGACGAGATGGTCTCTAGCAACTCTTGCTCTAACTCGTGAGAGCTTTTGCTTGGGTCGGGGTGGAACATCTTCTTCATCATCTCCTTCTTCTTCTTGGCCTTCTTCATTGTTGGCATTGTCGTTCTCTTGTCGCGGTGGAGAAGGAGGTTGTTGATGTTCATCTTGGTGTACTTCCTCGTTTTCTTCGTCTTGGTGTGTCCCACTTGTGGATGCTTCCGTATCAAATCTTGGTTCACCTTGTCGTGAGGTAGAAGCTTCCACTTGGACGAACGAGGTACTCTCCATTACCTCTGTTGGACGAATCTTGCCAATAGACAAGTCTTGGATTGCTTCCGAAGGATCTTTATCTCCTACATTAATCGGCAATTGCTTTACTTGCGAGCCGTTAGATTCATCAAACTTCACATCTACCGTCTCTTCAGCCTTTCGGGTGAAACTGTTGTAGACACGGTAAGTGTGAGAGTTTGAGCCATAACCAAGTAGGAAACCCTCATGAGATTTAGGAGCAAATTTAGAACAATGATGCTTATCAAGAATGTAACACTTCGAGCAAAATACTCGAAAGTATCCAACTTGGGGTTTGTTACCGATGAGGAGCTCGTATGCCCTCTTGCCGAGTAGCTTGTGAAGATACAAGCGATTTTTTGCATGACAAGCCGTCTCAACCGCTTCCGCCCAAAAGTGTTTTGGATTCTTGTACTCGTCAAGCATCGTTCTTGCCATCTCAATAAGAGTCCGGTTCTTCCTCTCAACAACTCCATTTTGTTGAGGCATGTACGTAGCCGAGAACTCGTGTGAAATCCCTTCTTCGTTAAGAAAGGTGTCCACATTTGCGTTCTTGAACTCCATTCCGTTGTCGCTCCGAACCTTTTTGATCTTCACTTCAAATTGATTTTGGGCCTTCCTAGCAAAATTTTTGAAGATCTTTTGGACCTGCAATTTATCATCAAGAAAGAACACCCACGTAAATCTTGAAAAATCATCAACTATGACTAGACCAAATGAGTTACCACCGAGACTCTTGTAGGCATTGGGACCAAAGAGATCCATATGAAGTAGCTCGAGCGGTCTTCTTGTGGTCATAATGTTCTTCACGGGGTGGCTTCCTCCAACTTGTTTTCCTGCTTGACTAGCACTACAAAGTCTATCCTTGTCAAATATAACATCTTTTACTCCAAGGATATGATCACCCTTAATAAGCTTATCAAAGTTTCGCATGCCCACATGACCTAACCTTCTATGCCACAACCAGCCTTTTGAGGATTTAGCGATGAAGCAAGTTCTAGGTTGAGCCTTTGTAGTGAAATCAACAATGTAAAGATCACCTCTACGGATACCGGTAAACACCATTTTATTATTATCTCCACGAAACACTTGGCAATCTACTTCAGTAAATAGGACGTTGAAACCAAAGTCAGCAAGTCTAGATACGGAAAGTAAATTGTAGCCAAGCGATTCAACGAGCATAACATTTAGTATGGAGCTGTCATGTGAGATGGCCACCTTACCAAGGCTAACCACCTTACCCTTTGAGTTATCACCGAAAGTGACATACTTTCGAGGGCCGTCGTTTTCAGCAAGCTCACGAAACATATCTTTGTCTCTCGTCATATGATCAGTACATACACTATCAAGGACCCATTCCTTTCCTCCAGCCATGTAGCTGCGAAGATTTGCCATACGCCCAAAGTGTCTCATAGTATCATCAAGATCATAGTCACTATCATCATCCTCATCATAGTATCCATGTTTTATACCGTCTTATGATTGATCAACTCCTAGAGAGGGTAATTCATTAGAACTATGACCGTAACAATGTTCATCTCTATGAATTCTAATGACTTCGAAAATGATATTGCTAATAATTCCAACATCTCCTATGGCACGCATGAGATCACGAAGCTTAAATAGACAATCATGAAACTTAGGATCACTAGTACTCATCTTACTCAAGGCAATAGACTTATGAAGAATTTCGTCTAGATTTTTTAAGGAATAATTTGGGAATTGTTCCTCAAGAAATCTCCATATAGTATAGGCATAGTCAAGAGTAGGTAAGCTAGCAATCAAATTTTTGGGCAATCCTCTAATGATAATATTGATAGTTCTAAGATTGCGAATCATGTCAAGATCCTCATCGGGCGAGGGATTCTAGGGATCACTAGGGGAAATGCAAGGACTAGTAATGTACTTGTTCAAGTGATATTCATTGAAAAGCTCAAGCATCTCATTTTTTCACTCATGAAAGAACTCTCCATCAAGTATAGGCACTCTATGTCTAAGACTCCCCAACGTAGACTCATCCTTCTTCCTCCAAAGGTGTTTAATCCAAGGCAATGGAGACCAATGCTCTGATACAAATTGTAGGATCGAGAAGAAGTGTCTAGAGGGGGGTGAATAGACTCTTAGCAAGAAAAGTTGCAGTTTTTAAATTCTTTAAGTTGAAGTGGAGTTTTAGCAAAATTTCAAACATTCACAATACATATCAAACAAGCATGACAAGAGTATATGAGCAGCGGAAAGTAAATCATGCAAGTTGCAAGAATGTAAAGGGATGGGATTGAAGTGTGCAAACGCAATTGGAGACACAGAGATTTTTTATCCGTGGTTCCGACAGGTGGTGCTATCGTACATCCACGTTGATGGAGACTTCAACCCACGAAGGGTAACGGTTTCCCAAGTCCATGAAGGGTCCACGAACAAGAAACCTTGTCTATCCCACCATGGCCATCGCCCACGAAGGACTTGCCTCACTAGGGTAGATCTTCACGAAGTAGGCGATATCCTTGCCCATACAAACTCCTTGGTTCAACTCCACAATCTTGACGGAGGCTTCCAAGTGACACCTAACCAATCTTGGAGACACCACTCTCCACGAGGTAATATATGGTGTGTTGATGATGAACTCCTTGCTCTTGTGCTTCAAATGATAGTCTCCCCAACACTCAACTCTCTCTCATAGGATTGGATTTGGTGGAAAGATGATTTGAGCGGAAAGCAACTTGGGAAAGGCTAGAGATGAAGATTTATGTGGTCGGAATGGAATATCTTGACCTCAACACAAGTGTAGGTGGTTCTCTCTCAGAAAATGTATGATGGACGTGTAGGCATGTTCTGATGGCTCTCTCCACGAATGAAGAGTGGGTGGAGGGGTATATATAGCCTCCACACAAAATCTAACCGTTACACACAAATCACCAAACTCGGTGGGACCGAATTAGAAAACTCGGTCGGACCGATTTGGTTCATAACGTGACCGTTAGGCATTTTGGTGGGACCGATATGTCAACTCGGTGGGACCGATTTCATTAGGGTTAGGGTAAAACCTTATCTCGGATGGACCGACTTGGGTAATAAGCACAACAGAGAGTTGGCCAAGCAAACTCGGTGGTACCGATTTAATATTTAGGTGAGACTGGAATTAATGCAATAGGCGACAAAGAGTTTGCAAGACCATCTCGGTGAGACCGAGATCCCATCGGTGAGATCGAATTGATTAGGGTTTCTGGCAGTGGCTACGTTAAGTGAACTCGGTGGCGCCGGATAGAAAGTTTCAGTGGGGCCTAGTTTGACTTTTGGTTTTCGGACATATGTGGATGTGAGAAAGTGGTTGAGGGCTTTGGAGCATATCACTAAGCACTTTGAGCAAGCAAGCCATTAAGAAACACCTCATCCCCTCTTAATAGTGTTAGCTTTCCTATGGAGTCAATGTGATCTTGGATCACTAAAATGAAAAGTGTAGAGTTTTAAGGTTTGAGCTTGAGCCAATCCTTTGTCCTTATCATCTTGAAGGGGTTCCACATCCTCTTGTCCATGCCACTCCACTGTTGAACTTATCTGAAGCATAATCGATGAAAGCATTAGTCCAAGAAGAGATATGTTGACATTAATTACCAAAATCACCCAGGTAGCACTTGTGCTTTCAAGCTTCCCCACTAATTGGTGTAAGAGTCACAGGAACAAATTTCTGATGAACTACTTTCCAATAAGGAGGAAGTACAATTACCTCATCAATTTCTACTTTCCTCCCACTCACTTCTTTCGAGAGAAACTCCTTCTCTAGAAAGGATCCATTATTAGCAACGAATGTCTTGCCTTTAGATCTGTGATAGAAGGTGTACCCAACAGTCTCCTTGGGGTATGTTATGAATACACATTTATCCGATTTGGGTTCGAACTTATCAGGTTGAAGCTTGTCGGTGTACTAAAGTAGGGGTACCTTAGTATCCCGAACTTGTGCACGGGCAGTCGTAGCACCCCGCGGCAAGGCTTGCCAGGCGATCGCCAAGACTCTCCGTGGTCCCTTTTTGGGCCATCCAAGAACAAAGTATTTGAGCCAAGGCCCCCGGCAGGAGGAGCCTGCCGGGAAGGCCACCCGAAGAGAGCCAGGCCCTGGCAAGAGGAGCTTGCCGGGACGACCGCTCGAAGCACAAGACCCCGGCAGGAGGAGCTTGCCGAGAAGGCCAACCACGGCACGACAAGGACCTTGCCACGGCGCGTCCCGCGCTCCGGCAAGGCCCGGTGAGCGACAAGCTCCCGGGCGCGACAAGGCATCCACCGCGGCAAGGCGTTTGCCGCGACAAGTTACCACCCCGTGCCTGCGCTCCAGCTCACCCACCAACGTGTCGCTCTGGGGGCATTCCAGGCGCACGTGGCGGGAGGTTGTGCAGCCAGGGGCATGCGGTGGCGAAGCGAAGCTGACAGAGTAGCCATCATGGCAAACTGTGGCGCTCCTGACGGTCCACTTCCCTGCACCGTCTGGGCGACGTGGACGGGCATTTAATGCCCTTGTCCCCCGCCGTCAGAGCTAGGTTCAACAACACTGTACCGCCACTGTGCAGGCAGCTGTACCCACTACAGCATTCTCCCATTTTTGCCCCCACTTGCGCTGCCACCTGTGGGTAACCCCATGAGCATATAAAAGGAGGCCCCATGCGCACGTAGGAGGAGGAGGAGACCCATTTGCCACGCTCGGTCTCACCAGCGGCTCGCGTGTACTGTAGCACCACGCGCTCCCGAGCAAGAACACAATACAATCCACAAAGCAGCAGTAGGGTTTTACGCATCCTTGCGGCCCGAAGCTGGGTAAAATCCCCCGTGTGCCTCGCCTCGATCTGCTCTTCGTGCGACCTCCGCCCCCCGCCGAACCAAGAAAGGGGATAGGTCCCCATAGTTGTTCCAGGAAGCCGATTCCCCCCGACATCTTTGGCGCGCCAGGTAGGGGGCGTCGAAGTTGTGTGAACCTGATCCGGCGTCTGCACCAGCTAGATCTCCATCATCTTCGTCGACATGCCACCGAAGAAGAAGGCTCCGGAGGTGGCCGGTCCGTCCGCGTCGAACCCGCCGCCCTTGGAGCAAACGGGCGGTGGAGACGGCACCGGCGGCGGGACGGGCGTCACCGAGCCAGCTCATGGCGCCACGGCGTCCGAACATGCACCGCGCTGCTCTCTGGAGGCACGGGACCAGCAGCTTCATGGCGCCCACGGTACCATACGCTCGCTGGAACCAAATCGAGCCGGCGGATCCCAGGGCGCTCAGGGCCAGCACTCACACCAACGTGCTGGCGCGAGCGTGGCGCGGCTGCCTGGTCCGGGTGTTGCTCCTTCTAACGTAGTTAGAAGTTCGAGCACATCCCGCTCCACGCGCCGTTCGCCACCACTGCCCACCATTCCAGCAGAAGCTCTGGCGCGAGCTCAACTGCTCCTAGACAACCCTCCAGCGGCGGACAAGCTCGACGACTGGAGGGCCACGATACAGAGCCTCATCGGTTTCGCCAACGGCGACACTCCGCGGCAGCACAGCGCGTCGCAGCCGATGGCGCCAGGACCGGCGGGGGTGCGACCACCGTGCACTCCCCGCCCCAGAGGCCAAGGTCGCCGACTCGCCGGAATCATCACGACAACGACTCCACCTCGTCGTCGAATCCGCGAACTCATCGCGATCAACGCCAAGTTCTTCACGAGCGAGAGCAAGAGGACGCTCGTACTCGGATCGAGCGTCGGAGAGAAGCGCGGCGTCAATCAGACTACCACGCTGGGCCCTCTGTCGACATGCATGCACCAGGGGAACCAGGCGACCTGCCGTACACGGTGGACTGCCCTGCGTTCACCCATGAGCTGTGGCAAGTCCAGTGGCCCAGCACGAAGAATTTCAAGCCAGACGTACCAGAGAAGTACGACGGCAAGTCGCATCCGTCGGAGTTCCTCAGCATCTACACCATTGCAGTGCAGGCTGCTGGAGGGCGAGACGACAAGATCCTTGCCAACTACTTCCCGCTGGTACTCAAATCCAACGTCAGATCCTGGCTCATGCACTTGCCCGATAACTCCATAACCTCCTGGACAGACTTGTGCCATCAGTTTGTTGGCGCCTTTACGGGCGGCCACAAACCCCATGGCCAAGCGAGCGACCTTCATCTGCTCGTCCAGAAGGAAGGGGAACCCCTGCGCAAGTTCATCCAGAGATTCAGCCGTGTACACTACAACATCCCAGACGTCCACCCCGCCGCGGTCATCAGCACGTTCCATCAGAACATGCGTAACCGCAGGATGCGGGAGGAGATGGCGATGTGCAAGATCAAAGACGTTAGTGAGCTATATGCCCTGGCCGACAAGTGTGCCCATGCTGAGGAAGGGAGGAAACTCCCTGGAGAGAACACTGGAGCAGGAGAATCTGACAGTGAGGATACCGCCCCGGCAAGGAAGGGCCGGCGGCGGAGCAACAGGAAGAAGAAGAGCCAAGAAGTACTGGTTGTTGAGCAGTCCGGCGATGAAGGCGCCGCCAAGAAGGCCCAGGCTGGTAGCTCTGGCAAGGAGATTGCCGGATGCGCCCACTGCCAGGCTGTGGCGGTCGTCGACAAGCGGGACGGCACCAACAAGCAGTACTGCAAGATCCACCGCACCAAGGGCCATGACCTCCAGAGCTGCAAGCAGGTCGAGCGGCTCGTCGAGCTGCAAAAGGCCGAGTACGAGCGGCGCGACAAGGAGAGAGCCCGGGGAGGTGGCGGAGGATCAGGCACGAAGCGCCCCGGCCAGGGAGGACGCCGCGACAAGGACAAGCAGCGGCAAGCGGAGCGACCTCCCCGCGGCCGCGAAAAGAACGAAGACGACGACGAAGACGAAGACATGGATGACGTCGAGACCAGTGAGCAGGAGTTTCAGAAAGCCACAGAGGTCTTGTGCGTAGACGGCGGTGCCTCCCTGCATACTTCTCACCGCCAGCTCAAGCAGTGGGCGCGGGAAGTCAATGCAGCGGAGCCACCCGTCGAGTCGTGCAAGCCTCTGAAATGGTCCAGTACGCCTATCATCTTTGATACTGAGGACCACCCTGATCGCACAACGGCGATCGGGTGCTTGCCGATGTTGGTCTCACCAACAGTCCGCAACCTCAAGGTCACTAAGATGCTAGTTGACGGCGGGGCCGGCTTGAACCTGATCTCCTCCGCTGTGCTCCGGAAACTCCAAGTCCCCGACAGCGAGCTCGAAGAGACCGGCACGTTCCAAGGAATCAACCCGGGAACGAGCAAGCCGAAGGGGAAAATAACATTGCTAGTGACATTTGGCAGCGAGCTGAACTTCAGGCAGAGAGGATCACTTTTGACGTTGCCGATTTTCCATTGCCTTACAATGGAATTCTCGGCCGTCCAGCGCTCGCCAAGTTCATGGCGGCCTCTCACTACGCCTACAACATGCTCAAGATGCCAGGCCCGATAAGCGTCATCTCTGTCCCCGGCGACAAGAAGGATGCCCTTATCTGTGCCGACAAGATCTACCGGGAAGCAGCAGCCGTAGCAGATCACAAGCCGCTTGCCGCTGAAGCTCCCGGAGGGAAGAAGAGGACCAAGCCCGGCAAGTGCTCTGGCGCCCACTCCGGAAAGCGCACCTCTTCGGAGTGCTGCGCTACCGTCGAGGACGCGCCATCGAGCTCCACCGGCAAGAGTAAGAAGACAATGGCAGCTCCGCCAACGACCAAGAAGGTGCCCTAAGTTTTAGCATGCATGCTGAGTCAAGTCTCGTCCTTGGTTAGGGTTGATAGTGCCTAACAGCTGCTAACCCCTAGCTTAGAGGTCGAGTCTGCGTCCTTTTTCCGGTTCCTTCGTTTCCTTTGGTTCGCAGGGTTTTGCATATCCTGGCCAGGCCTCTTAAGGACGAAGAAGAGAAGAAGGGCGGACCAGCATCTGGTCCCCGGCAAGCCAGTATTGCCAGGGGCTGCAAGTACGAAGATTCGCCCGCGGCAAGCCAAGGTTGCCGGGGGCTGCAATCCCAGATAAGTTTTTGCATCCCTTGTCATGCATTCTCTTATGAACTGTGGAATACGAAAACCTTGTTTCCTCCTAGAAGCTACCGTGCTCCCTTAACGACCGGCCCCAGAGCGCGTTCCTGGGGCCCGTTTTGGTAGTAGTCGCGGTGACAAAGGGGAGGAACGAGGGGCCCGAACCCGCTTCATCCCTTCCTCCGCCAAAGGTGTGAGAGAGGTCGAGTGGCGCGGGAAGACGACAGGGCCTGTTGCCGGGCAAAGAAGTGTCTATCTTAACGATATAAAGGATTCGTTCCTTGGCGCTGGTTTTACCCACGGGACAAATGGCCCGGCAAACATCCCCTTTTCATTAAAAACATTCCGCTCAGGTACAGTTCAGAGACAATGAAAAACATGAAAAGATGGGATTACAAGTTTTAAACACAGCTAAGGCCCGAGGGCTTACAGATTGAAAAAACATAAGATGCCCGTAATCCCTTTCTTGTCTCTCTCCTCAGGAGGTAGGACAAGGAGGCGAAAAGGGCAAAAGGAGCGCCTAGGCGAGCGGATGGAGGAGTGTGGGTTCCCGTCGACCCCTCTTGCTCTTTATAAAGGAGCAGGGTGGGGGCTCGACCGCCCCGCTCAGCCAATCGAGACGCAGGAAGGCCAGGCGACTGGGGCCGACCTGCTGCCCCGACCCGCGACGGCCTGGTCTCCTGACTCCACCGTCCGCAACCCCGGGTGCATGGAAGCCGCGTGGCTGATGCGCAGGACCGAGGCGACGGATGAGGCGACCTCTCCCCACCCCATGATCGTGGGGAACGGGCGCCTCGGAAACCGTGCCTCGGCCCCGTCCAGCGAACACGCCTCCATGCCTCCCTCCACTTATGGAGCTAGCGCGAACCGTCCCCCTTTATGGCGACGTGACGCATGCCTGCAGGGCTCAGCCCCGCGCACGCCACCCACGTCACGCACGCCTCTCCCCACGATGCCGCGTTTGACGCATGCCTTTCGGGGAGGACGTGGTGGGCGCAGAAGCAGATGCAGCGTGACCTAGGCCGCGCGTGCCCGTGCACTGTTTTGGGCCTGGCCCAACAGCGCTCGGCACCGTGTATGGCCCAGGCCCGGGGGCTCCTGTCGGTGTACTAAAGTAGGGGTACCTTAGTATCCCGAACTTGTGCACGGGCATTCGTAGCACCCCGCGGCAAGGCTTGCCAGGCGATCGCCAAGACTCTCCGTGGTCCCTTTTTGGGCCATCCAAGAAGAAAGTATTTGAGCCAAGGCCCCCGGCAGGAGGAGCCTGCCGGGAAGGCCACCCGAAGAGAGCCAGGCCGCTTGCCGGGACGACCGCTCGAAGCACAAGACCCCGGCAGGAGGAGCTTGCCGGGAAGGCCAACCACGACACGACAAGGACCTTGCCACGGCGCGTCCCGCGCTCCGGCAAGGCCCGGTGAGCGACAAGCTCCCGGGCGCGACAAGGCATCCACCGCGGCAAGGCGTTTGCCGCGACAAGTTACCACCCCGTGCCTGCACTCCAGCTCACCCACCAACGTGTCGCTCTGGGGGCATTCCAGGCGCACGTGGCGGGAGGTTGTGCAGCCAGGGGCATGCGGTGGCGAAGCGAAGCTGACGGAGTAGCCATCGTGGCAAACGGTGGCGCTCCTGACGGTCCACTTCCCTGCATCGTCTGGGCGACGCGGACGGGCATTTAATGCCCTTGTCCCCCGCAATCAGAGTTAGGTTCGATTGCACTGTACCACCACTGTGCAGGCAGCTGTACCCACTATAGCATTCTCCCATTTTTGCCCCCACCTGCGCTGCCACCTGTGGGTAACCCCTTGAGCATATAAAAGGAGGCCCCATGCACACGTAGGAGGAGGAGGAGACCATTTGCCACGCTCGGTCTCACCAGCGTCTCGCGTGTACTGTAGCACCACGCGCTCCCGAGCAAGAACACAATACAATCTACAAAGCAGCAGTAGGGTTTTACGCATCCTTGCGGCCCGAAGCTGGGTAAAATCCCCCGTGTGCCTCGCCTCGATCTGCTCTTCGTGCGACCTCCACCGCCCGCCGAACCAAGAAAGGGGCTCGGTCCCCATAGGTGTTCGAGGAAGCCGATTCCCCCCGACAAAGCTTTTTGACATAAGCATCGCAGCCCCAAATTTTAAGGAACGACAATTTAGATTTCTTGCCAAACAACAGTTCATAAGGTGTCGTCTCAACGGATTTAGATGGTGCCCTATTTAACGTGAATGCAGCCGTCTCTAAAGCATAATCCCAAAACTATAGCGGTAAATCAGTAAGAGACATCATAGATCGCACCATATCTAGTAAAGTACGATTATGATGTTCGGACACACCATTACGCTGTGGTGTTCCGGCTGGCGTGAGTTGCGAAACTATTCCGCATTGTTTCAAATGAAGACCAAACTCGTTACTCAAATATTCTCCTCCACGATCAGATCGTAGAAACTTTATTTTGTTGTTACGATGATTTTCCACTTCACTCTGAAATTCTTTGAACTTTTCGATTGTTTCAGACTTATGTTTCATCAAGTAGATATACACATATCTGCTCAACTCATGTGTGAAGGTGATAAAATAACGATACCCGCCGCGAGCCTCTTCATTCATCGGACCACATACATCAGTATGTATGATTTCCAGCAAATCTATTGCTCGCTCCATTGTTCCGGAGAATGGAGTTTTAGTCATCTTGCCCATGAGGCATGGTTCGCAAGTACCAAGTGATTCATAATCAAGTGATTCCAAAAGTCCATCAGAATGGAGTTTCTTCATGCGCTTTACACCAATATGACCCAAACGGCAGTGCCACATATAAGTTGCACCATCATTATCAACTCTGCATCTTTTGGCTTCAATATTATGAATATGTGTGTCACTACTATCGAGATTCAACAAAAGTAGACCATTCTTCAAGGGTGCATGACCATAAAAGATATTACTCATGTAAATAGAACAGCCATTATTCTCTGATTTAAATGAATAACCGCCTCGCATCAAACAAGATCCAGATATAATGTTTATGCTTAACGGTGGCACCAAATAACAATTATTCAGGTTAAAACTAATCCGAAGATAGATGTAGAGGTAGCGTGCCGACCGCGATCACATCGACTTTGGAACCATTTCCCACGCGCATCGTTACCTCGTCCTTTGACAATCTTCGCTTAATTCGTAGTTCCTGTCTCGAGTTGCAAATATTACAAACAGAACCAATATCAAATACCCAGGTGCTACTGCGAGCATTAGTAAGGTACACATCAATAACATGTATATTACATATACCTTTGTTCACCTTGCCATCCTTCTTATCCACCAAATACTTGGGGCAGTTCCACTTCCTGTGACCAGTCCCTTTGCAGTAGAAGCACTCACTCTTAGGCTTGTGTCCAGACTTGGGCTTCTTCACTTGAGCAGCAACTTGCTTGCCGTTCTTCTTGAAGTTCCCCTTCTCCCCTTTACCCTTTTTGCTGAAACTGGTGGTCTTGTTCACCATCAACACTTGATGCTCCTTCTTGATTTCTACCTCCGCAGCCTTTAGCATTGCGAAGAGCTCAGGAATTGTATTATCCATCCCTTGCATGTTATAGTTCATCACGAAGCTCTTGTAGCTTGGTGGCAGTGATTGAGGAATTCTGTCAATGACACTATCATCAGGAAGATTAACTTCACCTGCAACTAACAACGCTATAAGAGGGGCTGAGCAAAAGCGGTAACATAGCCAAACAACGGCTTGCTAGGAAGGTGGGTTACAGGCTTGACATGACAATATGGGAGGCATGATAAACGAGTGGAAGGTAGCGCGACATAGCAATAGAACGAAGAACTAGCAAGCAAAGATAGAAGTGATATCGAGGGTAATGGTCATCTTGTCTGCAAAGTTCTCGGAGTTGTCGAAAGCTTGCTCCTCGTAAACGTACTCAGCATGTTCCTCATTCACGAACTTGTCTCCCGGCTCTACCCAAAGCAAGAACACAAGAAACGGAACAACAATCAATCATGGTGCAATGCACAAGCAACATGATGCAAGGCATGGCATGGAATGCAAGATATGATGTGCAATGCATATGTGTACTCCGAAAGGGAAAAGAATGATCATGGCATCAACATGGCAAGCCAAGCATGCCACTGGAAAGAAGGGGTGATTTCGGTCAAATTCGATATAAGAATCACCGAAAACAGGTGCACGGTTTGCCAATGACGAGCAAATCAAGAACAATGCAAAACTGCACTTAACAACAATATAGCACTTAAGATGCATAATGAAAATATGCTACAACACCCAAACATGAAAACCAAATACATGGCAGTGAAGTACAGGTGAAGCTTTACAAATCATGAACACTGAGCTACTGCTATCTCTCACTAGAACCGGTCTAAAATAGCATGGAAAAAATGCAGATGACAACAGTTCTAGCAGACAGTGAATGACTAGCATGGCAAAAACAGATTCATGATAGCGTGTTTACAAGCTTGATTAACTCACTACACGGCATATCATGGCATGGAATAAAATCTAGCATGAAGTAGACATGAAAATGAAGCTATCCATGTGCAAAAAAACCTCATAGCATGTTTGAATTAAATCACACAAAAATGAAAAAACGGTAACATGATGTAAACTGACAAGGTGATGGACTTGCTCAAATTCACAAAACTAATGCCACCACTGGATTGGTGGGATTTTTCTACCCCAAAAACATATATAATATGTCTGGGTTACTGTAGTAAAATCATCACAAATATGCAAAACAAATACTGCCTAAAAAGGAAATAAACAGAAATGGGAATCTGCCGAATATGGAATGTGCAGAATTGGGCATGGCCAGAAATAGAAAGGTGCTACTTTCTAGAAATGGAAACCGCGGGGTTACTGCGAAAAAAAAGGAGGGGGGCTGTGGATGACATGCGGGGGCCGGTTGTCAGCGACTCCAGAATAAGATAAGTCGTTGGCAAAAATAGGGGCACCTGGGACTCGAACTCAGCACCTCCCGCACAGAAACGAGTGCGCTGACCACTGCGCTGGCTGTGTGTTGGTCATCAAGAGTGGGCGCTGTGTTAAATCAAATAACAACAACGCTTGGACCTGCTGAGACGAAAATGGTGGAAACAAAAGGTGTAGCCATTTGAACCCGAGACCTCCTACAACTGAGCGTGCGGGAGCAACCAGTGGGTTACGGGCCCGACCCGTGAACATGAAGCTGCACGTCTCCCTTTGAACAGAGAGAAGCCCAATCCTGGAAATCGCGATGAACGCGCAACAGAGTTCCGGCGTCGATGGCAAGCAAAGCGGCGACTTCTGCAGCTGCAGAGCACCGGCGGGCGTGCGGGATGGGGGCAAGGACACACACGTGCAAGCGGAGCAGCAAGGGAATGTGCGTGTCCGGGCCCTCCCGAGGACGAGCTCGTGCTCGCCTCGGTGGCTAAGGCGGTGGCTAGGCGAGGCCTGGGGCTCGCGCGGGGTTGCTGCGCCGCGGGAGCGCGTGCACGTGCTAGATGGAGCGCTGAGGCGAGTGTGGCAAGGCGGAGCGGGGAGCGCACGGGCAAGCCATGGCCACGACAGGACATACCCAAAACAATTACAACTTCGCCGGAGCACCGAGAGCACGGGAAAGATTGAATCAAAGTAGTGCATGTGGTGATCTATTGACGACGGGAAGGATCAGGGAGGAAGTTTGGTATACCTACTTACCCTAGGACAAGAATACAACGACATATACGAGCCTGCGGCGACGCGGACGAGCTCTGAACCTGGCGGGCCGCTGTCCGGGAAGAAGAGGAAGAAGACATGTTGGGGAAGTTGATCCAGAGGCCGTAGAGGTGCGTGCGTCGAAGTAGGAGACGTAGGGGAATTTGACGGTCTTCTCCGCTCCGTCCGAGGTGGTGGGAGGCGCGGCGAACGTCTATTCCGAGCTGAAGCTCGAGCTCGACCGGCATGGCGGGCAGGGCGAGGGCGAGGCATGCTGCGCTAACCTAGGTGGCGGGGAGGAAAGGAGAGGAGGGGGATCGGTACAGGAGAAACCCTAGGGCACCGGTGACATGATATATAGGGGATAGGGATGCCGGACGGCCGTCAAATCA
This sequence comes from Aegilops umbellulata, assembly GCA_032464435.1. Classification (NCBI taxonomy): domain Eukaryota; kingdom Viridiplantae; phylum Streptophyta; class Magnoliopsida; order Poales; family Poaceae; genus Aegilops; species Aegilops umbellulata. The sequence continues at coordinate 156,523,414 of CP136056.1, forward strand.
TCAAGCTCATCGACGTGGCGCCCTGGATGCGCGCCGTACAGAGGAAGGCGACTCTCTGTCGTTGGGGGGCTTGGTGGGCTAACATGAAGAGGTAAGTGGCCAGGTGGGCTGCGGCTGGAAGAGGCCTCAGCTAGGCTGAGGTTGCTGGCTGCTACTGCTGCTCTTTCTTTTCTATATTTCTTCAAGCAGAAACTAAAAGAAAGGCACAGGGGGCTAGGAGAGGAATTTGAGAGATGTGAAAATATCCTCATGCTCCTGGAAATGTGCACCATTTCAGTAAAATGCTTTCGAAATTTTTACAGATAGAAAAATAAATCAAGTTTGAATTTAATTCAAACTTGATGCATTTTTTAACCCAACCAAAACAAGTCTAAACAAGTTGCAATTTGGCAGAGGGGTAAAAGGTATGGAGCAAGATTTATAGGGAAAGGATGAACATTAATGGAGGCTAAAATATTATCTTGCCAAAATAAGGAAAGGAAGAGGTGGGGAGATGAGGGGGGAATGTGATGAAGCCATGACTGGCAAAATAACATGCCACAATGCAATATGCTACACATGAAGATGCACATGATGATGATGACAAGTAAAATGACCCCACGCCCAAAGCAACATATGATGAGGCCATAATGCAACAAAGGATGGCAAAAAGAAATAAGACAAGTAATGACAAGACAATGAAATGGGAAACAAAGCAAACCCAAAATGAAACACACAAAGAGGAAAAACCATTTGGAATAGATGAAGAACAAGATGGATATATTGCCAAATATGGAAGTTTTACATCTGGGGTGTTACAAGTGCTGAGCTGGCCTCATAGGCAGCCTGACTGGCCTCGCGCACCACTTTCATCTGCTCCATCATAAGACCTGCCTGGCGTATGGCTTCCTTGGCAGCGCCCACTTGGTCATGTGGGACATTATAGGCGATGAAAAGTGTAGACGGTGGATCAGCTGCAGCAGCTTGAGAATCTGAGGCATGGGGTTGCACAGATGAAATAGGAGCCTGTGCAGTCGACGCTGAAGGTTGCGCACTCGACAATCGAATCACAAAAGTAACATAGGCTCGGTTGAGGTCTCCGGTCTGCTGGATCGCTGGTTTTGTCATCGACGTCGACTGGGGCGTCTTGCTAGCTAGTGCCCTCCTGCCCGAAGTCCCACCCCTCCTCCCCGTGGGTTTGTGTGGCACATCTTCGTCGTCATTTGGAAGTTCAATAACATTTTGCGGAGCTACAAAAGAATCGACCACAAGAATTCAGTCAACTATCAAAGTGGTTGACAAAGTAAAGACAAGATGACAAGAGGCATACCCGTGATGGACGTGACCGTGTTTTCCATCTCCTCCTCCTCATCTTTATAGATAGAGGTCCTAGAGGTAGCCGCACTGCAAATTCCCAGATTCACTCGGTCAAGCAAGAGAACGAGTCGACAACCGATATAAGACTCCTTGAGCAAAGAGTGAAGACCAAATACTTACGCAGAGGCAACAGGAATGTCAACCTTGATCTTGGGCAAGGCCTTCCGAGGCTTTGATGGCGCAACTTTGGGCTGCTTCGGATCTTTCTTAGTCGGCATAGGAGAAGATGTCCGAGTGCACTTTGAAGTATGTCCAGTCGGTGGAGTCGCTTTGCCACGAACACTTACTGGGTCTTGCCTCTGCTTGGAGCGTCTTTCCGAGCGAGGTGGAGAGTCGACTTCCACACCACTGCTTGAGTCTTCACTCTCCTCGTCTTCTCCTCCGTCAGGATGCTAGTCGCCGCTGTCACCTCTGCTCGCCTCTCCCTCCTGCTCCTGCTCTCCGTTGGGCATCGAATACATCTCAGTGTAGATCTGCAACGCACAGAGTTGAGCGGATATCAATCAGTTTCGAGAACAAATACATGTCAGAACAAAAAGTCACTCGAAAGAAAAGAGTCGGACCTTGTCTGGTACGTTGGTGTTGTCGAGTGGAGGAATCCTCCTAGACCCCCTATGGTTGTCCTTGTTGCGAGTGATGCCCTGCAACCACTACGCCACCATCTCCTTGTCAACTTCCTCCAGGTGGATCCGAGTGCTGTCATCAATACTCGAGTACATCCACATTGGATGCTCTCGGGCTTGGAGTGGTTGGATGCGTCGACCGAGAAACACCTCTTGCAAGTCCATGCCAGTCACACCATCACGGACAAGTTGGACTACTCGCTCAACCAACATACTCACCTCCACTTTCTCAGGTGGAGTCACTTTCAAGGGAAAGGGCTTCTCAACTCGCTCCATGAAAAACGGAGGAAGGGCAGTCGACTGACCAGGGGTCGGTTGGTCCTTACAATAAAACCAGGTCGGCTGCCACCCTCTGACTGAATCAGGAAGAATCATAGCGGGGAAACTGCTTTTACCACTCATCTGGATCCCTAGACCCCCACACATCTGGATCACATACGTCCTCTCATCACTCAGATTAGCCTTTTTTACAGACTGAGAACGACAAGTGAAGATGTGTTTGAAGAGACCCCAGTGCGGTCAGCAGCCCAGAAAGTTCTCACAGATGGACACTGTCGGTGTCAAAACTGGCGGATCTCGGGTAGGGGGTCTCGAACTGTGCGTCAAGGTCGGATGGTAACAGGAGACAAGGGACACTTTATTTTACCCAGGTTCGGGCCCTCTCGATGGAGGTAAAACCCTACTCCTGCTAGATTAATATTGATGATATGGGTAGTACAAGAGTAGATCTACTACGAGATCAAGGAGGCTAAACCCTAGAAGCTAGCCTATGGTATGATTGTGTATGATGATGGTTTTCCTACGGACTACAACCCTCCGGTTTATATAGACACCGGATAGGGTTAGGGTTACACAGAGTCGGTTACAATGGTAGGAGATCTTGAATATCCGCACGCCTAGCTTGCCTTCGACGCCAAGGAAAGATCCTTCCGGACACGGGGCGAAGTCTTCAATCTTGTATCTTCATAGTCCTGGAGTCCGGCTGAAGGTATAGTACGGCTATCCGAACACCCCCTAATCCAGGACTCCCTCAGTAGCCCCCGAACCAGGCTTCAATGACGATGAGTCCGGCGCGCAGATTGTCTTCGGCATTGCAAGGCGGGTTCTCCTTCCAACTTTGTGTACCTGCGGGTATAACGTCTGATTTTTATAATGCATCGCTCCTTGGCTTTCACGCCCAATAATGGCCGCCTTCCACGTGTCAAACGAATGCGAAAACGAGCCGCCTAGCCGTATAAACAAGCCGCCTATCTAACAGGATGAGGATTCAGATCCAAACCACACCTTCCCCTTCTGCGAGAAATCATCAGAGCGTCTCCAGCAAAGATCCATTCCAACATGGCCAGCCGCCGTAGCTCCTCCTCTCGCCCTTCCAGTCCTATCCCTGGAGACTGGGAGAGTTGTTCCATCCCGCATAGCGAATTAGTGTCGCTCCAAGCCAAGGGATTTCTCCCTCAAGCCTATATGGTCTCGGTCCGAGCCAGACTCACCACTTATCAAGGCGGAAAACAAGCGGAGAACTCACCTAGTCCCTCTAAAGGGGAGCGGGTGTGCCTGGTCCCTTATCTAATAAGGGGACTGGGATTTCCAATTCATCCCTTTCTCCGCGGGCTTCTGGAGTTCTATGGCCTCCAGCTGCACCACCTTACGCCCGGCTCCGTGTTACACATCGCGGGCTTCGTTGCTCTTTGCGAGCTATTTTTAGGCGTCGAGGCTCATTTCGCGCTGTGGAAGATATTCTGCTTGGTGCCCCGTTCCCAAGAGGGGTCCATATATCAAGTGGGCGGAGCCGAAGTATGGCGCATCGCCGGGACCGGATACCCGTCCGGAACCCCGAAGAAGGCGTCCGAGGACTGGCCTTCAGAATAGTTTTACATAGACGACGTCCCCCTGTCGGACCCTATCCGGGCCGGTCTCCCTGAGTTCAACAATGCTCCCCTGAAGAAACGCCTGAGTTGGCGCCCTCAGAGCTCTCAGAGAGAGAGAATGATAGAGACGTCCTTTACTTAATGGGCCGGATTAAGCCACTGGCTCATTCCGGACTAACCATGATTAAAGTCATGGCCATATGCATTATGCGGGGGGTGCAGCCGCTCCAATATAGAAGCCACCCCATGTGGGATTTCAACGGGGAAGATGACGCCACCCGTCACGGCCGTAAAGGGCCGGACTCGCCTGCCGCCCTAATGAAGATCTTATCCTCTTTATACAAGGGAGAAGAAGAGGAATTCCTCCGCGTCGACCCGCAGGGCGGATTTTCCATGTATAGTCCTCCGAATTGGGTAAGCGGACAGTCGTCCTTCCCTGTTCATTTTACATTCCCATGATTAAATAGGCAGTCCAATGACTTCAACGCAGGACCTGCGTCAGGAGGTAAAAAACATAAATAGCCGTCCTCCACAGCTAGAGGACCCAGAACGGTCCCTTAATCCGGACTCCGAAGAGGATCCGGACTTAGGGTGGAGTTTATCGACAGAGTGTTTTATCAGCTAAGCAAGGACGATACCTTGGTAGCTATTATAGCTGATTACCCAGGGTTAATCCCGGCCTCCCACGTGACAAATACCGGAGCTTCACCCCCTTAAGAGGGGTTCCGTTTTCACGGGTTTGGTTGTTCTGACAGCAACCGTGCTTTGTAGGGGAGATTCCCGAGGCGGGAAGCCGACCCCGCTGCAGCTAGCCAGCGGGGGGCCGCAGGGCCCCGTGGGGCAAAAAGGAACGTAGTCCGGACTGAGGTGCCAGAGCAAAGGTATGGCGTACCCTCTCTTTTTCCCTGGTGTTTTACTCCTCCAGGGTATATTAACATTCGCGCCATCTTCAGGACGAAGAGACCTCGCCGGACTATATCCGGAGAGGTTGCCAATCGCGCCTCCACCAGCTAGACTCCAACGCCCGGCCCGGAAGCGGAGGCCCGCGCAAGGCACGCACCGGACGCTACTCCATCAGAGGATGTGAACAGGCCGTCTGCCACCCATTCCGAGGTGGAGAGTGCCATGAACCACAGGCGTCGCCGGACAGTCCTTCGCGACGCTTGTTTCTCCCAGGAGGCTTTAGATGACTTCAATTCGGGAGACGCGTACCTCCGTGCCGCTCAAAATGGTTTAGCCAGAGCCACGGAGCAGTATGTAAAAGACATACGGGTAAGAAAATTTTGGTAAATATAGATATGCCAGTAGCCCCCGAGACCTGAAGCAGTGGAAATAACTGATTCGAGAATCATATAACATGCAGTTTCTTACCGAGAAGAACACCGCGCTGTCCCAGGAGCTGGAAAGGTGCAGGGCCCAACTAGAGGCCGCACTAACGGCAGCAGGCGGGTCTAAAGAGACCCCTGCAGGTAAACAATACACCAGAATATTTAGTATTGTGCGGATTTAAGTGCCAATCTGACAAATGGTATTGCAGATGGCGCCGGACTCGATCCGGACAGGCAACAGCTTCTACGCCGGTTAAAGGCTGGTGAAAGCGTGCTAACAAAGGTGAGGCGGGAGAAGAATGATCTCCAGGATGCCAACACCAGGCTAGATGTTGAACTAAAAGATGTTCTTGGCCAGCTGTCAGACTCCAATAAGGAGAATCAGCGACTTCGATGCGGCATTTTTAGTAAGTGCTTAAGCGAACTCTTGAAAAAGGAGTTCGGCGAGGAAGACAAATAACAGAGTTATGTCTGTAGGTATGCAGACAGGTCGTCCTGCAGAGGAGATGCCCGGTTCAACGGGCGATATTCTTCCCGAACTCTCGCAACTGCACGAACGAGTTCGGCAGGCGATGTGTGACGCCCGGGTAATCAAGCTACAGTAACCCTCTGGTAATGATACCACGTCACCTCGATTATTGTTGATAATCTCGCGTTAGTTCAGAACCGATCCAAATTCAAATTTGAATTTAAGTCAGACAATAAAAGTTTTCAGACATTAAAATAAAAATGTTTGGTTTGTACTAAATATTACAAAGGTAATTATGGTGCAACAAACCCATTTTTATAAAAGGCCTAAGTAATTTAAAATGATTAAAAACACAGATGAAAATAAATAAAAGAAAGAAAATACAAAAGAGAAAAAAAGGGAAAAGGACCCCCCGGGCCAGCCGACCCAACAGGCCGCAGGCCCAACTGGCCACCCCCCTACTATCCATAACCCCCCCCCCCACGACACCCGAAACCCTAACCCCTTTCCCACTCGCTTCCACTCTCCCACTCCCGATCCGATCTGGATCGGGATCGATCCCCCGCAACTCGACCCCCGACCCGGCGATCTCCCCGTCGCCGCCCTGGATCGCCGTCGGCTGCCGTCGTCGTGGCCTCCTCGCCCCTACTCTCCGTCGCCAAACCGCCTCCCCAGGGCCATGGTGCCGCCCCATCGTCCTCGTCTCCTCCTCGCCTCGACGCCGTGATGCCGACGTCGTCGCCGGTGCCGCCTCGCCGGACTACCTCATCCCCGAGCCCGCTTGTGCTCAACTACGGGGTCTCTGTGAGCCCCGATCCCCTCCCCCTCCTTTCCTTGAACGAATCCGTCCTCGTAGCTCCCTTCATCGTGGCCGTGTTGCTGCTGCCGCTGGACCTTGCTGGGCCTGCGATTTCGTCCGCCCCCACCGCGGTCTAGCTCTGCTGCCCCGCACTCTCTCTGGCCGTCCTGGCCATGCTCGCCGTGACCCCGGTCGCGCCTACTCGCGCCCAAGGCCGCCCCAGGCCAGGACCTGGCCGCGTCGCCCCCGCTCACCACTGCCCCGGTGACCTTCGCGCCGGCTAGCGCCCGTCTCGCGTCACCATGCCCGCAACCGCTGCTGCCGCTGTTTCCTGCCCTCCGCTAGCACTGCCGTCGCCCGCTTTCGTTGCTTGCTGCCTCGCCGCACACGTACCTCGTCGGTCCCCGCCTCGCGCCACGGTGCCCCGCACCAGGCCGCACCGCACCAGCCTCTGCTGCCGGCCGGTGAGCCCCGCCGTGGCCACGACCCATCCCGCGTCCTGGCGGGCAGCGCCCCGCCCGCGCCCGTCGGGTTCACCCGTCCGCACCTGGGCGTGTGCCCACTCGGGCCGCGCCCTGCGCCCGCTAGCGTCCGGCGCCCACTAAGGCCCCTGGGCCTATGACGTTGGGGCCCCACCCCCCTGTGAAACGAAAATGATATAAAAAAATATAAATAATAATAAATAACTAGATTAATTAAAAAAAGAATTAATAATTAATAATTAATATCAAATAAAATGATAATTAATTAGTTAATTAAAGAATTAGTTAAACTAATCAAACCTGATTAGGTTAACCGAACCACCAATTAAACTAATTGGCACTGTTTAATTAACCTACTAATTAAACAGCCAATGACATGTGGGCCCCACACGTAGTTGACCCAGTCAACTGCACCGTTGACTGCTGACGTCAGCATGATGTCAGGCTGACGTCATCATTTACTATTCTGGTTAATTTTGGATTTAAATAATTAATTAGATTCCAGAAATTAATAAAATCTTTAGAAAATCATATCTTTTAATCCGTAACTCGAATTAAATTATTTTCAACATGAAAGTTGCTCAGAACGACGAGACGAATCCGGATACGCAGCCCGTTCGTCCTCCACACATTCCTAACATATCAAACTCGCAAACTTTTCCCTCCGGCTCCTCTGCCCGAAAACGCGAAACACCTGGGATACTTTCCCGGATGTTTCCCCCTTCACCAGCATCACCTCCTACTGCGTTAGGTCACCTTTAGCACCGCGTATTGCCATGTTAGGCTTTGTGATGCTTTGATTGCTCTGTTATTTATTGTGTTCCCCCTCCGTTACTTCTTTCCGGTAGACGCCGAGACCGACGCCGCTACTAGTGCCCCGATCGACTACGTTGTTGACGACCCCTCTCTCTTGCCAGAGCAACCAGGCAAGCCCCCCCCCCTTGATCACCAGATATAGCCTACTCTCCTCTATACTGCTTGCATTAGAGTAGTGTAGCATGTTACTGCTTTCGTTATTCCTATCCTGATGCATAGCCTGTCTTTGATACTACTGTTGATACCTTTACCTGCAATCCTACCTGCTTAGTTTAGGATGCTAGTGTTCCATCAGTGGCCCTACACTCTTGTCAGTCTGCCATGCTATACTACTGGGCCGTGATCACTTCGGGAAGTGATCGAGGGCATATACTATATACTTTACACTGTTACATTACCTGTGATACTGTTCGGAGATGGGGGCTGAAGGGGCAGGTGGTTCCATCCTGGTAGAGGTGGGCCTGGGTTCCAGACGGCCCCCGACTGTTACTTTGTGGCAGAGCGGCAGGGCAGGTTGAGACCACCTAGGAGAGAGGTGGCCTGGCCCTGGTCGGCGTTCGCGGATACTTAACACGCTTAACGAGATCTGGGTATTTGATCTGAGTCTGGCCATTTGGTCTATACGCACTAACCAACTACGCGGGAAAGATATGGGCACTCGGCGTCGTGGTATCAGCCGAAGCACTTCGTGACGTCAGCGACAGAGTGGCGCGCGCCGGGTTGGACCGCGTAACGTGACTTTCGTTGTACTGGAGGTTGCTAGGTCTGCTCACCGGCCGCGTTCGCAACGTGAAGGTGTGCTATGGGCGATGGGCCCAGACCACTGTGCGCTTAGGTTTAGACCGGCGTGCTGACCTCTCTGTTGGTCCTAGGTGGGGTTGCGACGTGTTGATCTTCCGAGGCCGGGCATGACCCAGGAAAGTGTGTCCGGCCAAATGGGATCAAGCGTGTTGGGTTATGTGGTGCACCCCTGCAGGGAAGATAATTTATTCTAATAGCCGTGTCCCTTGGTAAAAGGACGACCTGGAGTTGTACCTTGACCTTATGACAACTAGAACCGGATACTTAATAAAACACACCCCTTTCAAGTGCCAGATACAACCCGGTGATCGCTCTCTAACAGGGAAACGAGGAGGGGATCACCGGGTAGGATTATGCTATACGATGCTACTATACTTAATAAGACTAGCTATCCCCCTCTTATTCTGGCATTCTGCAGTTCAGTCCACTGATATGGCCCTTTACACATATATCCATGCATATGTAGTGTAGCTCCTTGCTTGCGAGTACTTTGGATGAGTACTCACGGTTGCTTTTCTCCCCCTTTTCCCCCTTTCCCTTCTACCCGGTTGCCGCAACCAGACGATGGAGCCCAGGATCCAGACGCCACCGTCGACGACGACTCCTACTACACTGGAGGTGCCTACTACTACGTGCGGCCCGCTGACGATGACCAGGAGTAGTTAGGAGGATCCCAGGCAGGAGGCCTGCGCCTCGTTCGATCTGTATCCCAGTTTGTGCTAGCCATCTTATGGCATCTTGTTTAGCTTATGTCTGTACTCAGATTATTGTTGCTTCCGCTGACTCGTCTATGATCGAGTACTTGTATTCGAGCCCTCGAGGCCCCTGGCTTGTATTATGATGCTTGTATGACTAATTTATGTTTTAGAGTTGTGTTGTGATATCTTCCCGTGAGTCCCTGATCTTGATCGTACACATTTGCGTGCATGATTAGTGTACAATTGAATCGGGGGCGTCACAAGTTGGTATCAGAGCCGACTGCCTGTAGGAATCCCCCTTTCCAACATCTTGGCCGAAGTCGAGTCTAGACATTGCAAAACTTTTACTGACATGGTTGTGTGCCTTACGGGCCCACGTTGCCATCGGGTGGTACTAGGATCTTTTACTCCTCGACCTTTACTCTGGGATTCTAAACTCTCTTCTATTCGGGTTAAACGATTTTTACTAAATTCTAACTTTAGGTTCTCGAAAATACTTTCTCCCGGAGAGGCCCTTCAGTCCAGATGATCACCGACTGCACCAGAAGATTTCGGAGATTCTCTATTGTTCCGAGAATACTTTGTGCCTACTGCCTTGCTGTTCTTTGTCAATTGAATACCCCTATAGATAATTCTCGCACTTATCGAGTATCCGCTCATCCCCAAGTTGTTTCATGTATGTCACCAATCTTCGATATACCATTCGATCTTCCGAAAATCCTCAGGAGCCTATTGCTCTTGAAATTCTTGCTTGCTTGCATTAAGGTTAATCCCATAAGCCTCGTAATCATATTGGCATCCCTTGTCATTATCATTCTGAGTCTGTTGATTCGAAATGTTGCGAATGCTCGCAATCCTCAATCAAATCCTAGAATTCATTCTATCGGCTCAGACGTCATTTTAAACATGAGCTGAATCTCGACCAATCAAATTGTTGTCGATGTTACCTAATCTTACTCAACTTATCCATGCTTAATCAGAGCGTTTGCTTCTGATCCTTTGATTTGGAAATCATAATTCCTTTTCATGTGAGATTTGTATTAGCCAGTTGCTTCTATAATCCAATGCCTTCACCTTGTTTCTCCCTCTGGTTGTGTGACGATACTCACACCAGCTTCGCTATGGATCATCGGATCCTTTGTTGAAATATCATCCGACAGTGTCCTTCCTATACAAAAACCTCGATAAGTTCTTCCCCTGATACATAATGCCTTCGTTAAATTGTATCCTCTCGTTTTGTCACCCATGCTCTACTATCGAGCTGGTGTTATTTGCTCTTGAAACTGTGGTATATGTTTCTAAGAAGCCCTATGGGTTGAACATATGCCTTCTCTAAACCGTGTGAACCCGAAGGTTTTCACGAGTCATACTCTTATGATGCTTCGCCAGATAAAATTTCAACACTGCAACTTCATCGAACGCGATAAGTGAATGAAAGGTTATGCATTGGAGAAGTGGGAGTCGACCTTGAACTTTGTGTACATGCCCATGGACCCGAGGTGGAACTTATCATGGAAGCTTCTCGTAGTAATAATAATCCCCTTGTTATAACTTCTTCTCTTAACTATGCTTGATCTTTTGCGACCGTGGTTTCGACCATATTGTTCTCCTTTGATCCCATTTCTTGGACAAGTTAAGTGCTTGCCTTCTGCAAATGATTCCACTTGTCCAACCCCTATCCCGCTCTACCCTTGAGTATACCCCCTGGTATCTCGAGGTTATCATGGAACTACATAACTTCTTATGAGTTATTCATCAAGTGCTACCTTCCCACTGATTCCAATTTTTCACGGACTCTGAGTTATTAAACACTCAACGACACCGATAGCTGAACCGAGTCCGCACTATGGTTCAACAACTCTTCAGTAAGCTTCTGTAAGTATGAGTTTGTACCCGATCACGCCATTCCTAGCCTGTTTGGCTATATCATTGTCTTGATAATTTTATACCGTGCTACCTGGTCCTTATTCCGGGAGCACCAGTTTCGACGATGAGCTAGGCTTACGTCGATCTCCCTCGTCATACCATTACTCCTTGACCAACAAACTTGATTTCGAGTTTGTGTTGTATCCATGGTTTCAATAACCTTTTGCTTCATCATTCCCTTGACTTGATGTCATCGCCAATTGATTACATCTTCATAAATTCTCTCGACAAATGTGTCGTGATCATCATCAACCCTATCAGGTCTTCCAAGATATCTATCGAATTCTTGATGAGAAATAGCGTCCTTTCCCTCGATGATTTGGGTTATCATCGACAACCTTATTGCATTCCCTCCAACACATAACTTGTTCCTGTTTTGTGTTGTACCTTGAGTTCCTTGCTATCCAACTTATGTTACATTCTACCGCGGAGTATTACCATTTTTGATGTCAAGAATGTTGTGAGGATTGCTCCACCTCTTAAGGATTCTTGCTATAAAGATACTTCTCACCATCACCATTCTTTCTTGGTCCTCGTGTCTCCAACCGGGGTACCCACAAGTGAACGGTGATGTTTGGATTCTGCCCTCCTAGCAATCCTATTGCTTTGAAGTTAATGGTCGGCCATTCATTCTTTGACTATTGATTATTGAATCACCATTCTGACATTGGTCGTGCAACCCAGCCCATATTTCGGGCGCACCTTCAACCAATGTTTAATTGTGTATGTTTTCCTCGAGCATACATCATTATATTAATTGATCCGACAAAAGTTATCTCTTTGTTCACATAACTGTGGAAATCCACATTTTTGGAAATCTCGAGGATTGTCGCTGACTCCATCAGCTACCCCGTCATCCTCTCTTTGGTTTAAATGATGAACTCTTGTGACGATACTCACTCCCATAGTTCATTTCCCGAGAATCTTACAATGTCATCTCGACAATTTGTGTTGCACCTTTCTTCTAAAGCATTCTGAGTCTGAGTTATCCTGACACCAGTCAGATCTGAATCTCGGTCAGTTATTATGATTGGAACATATTCCCATGAGTTATAACAATGGTCTTTATGTGACCCGGTAAGGTGATGTCATGCCTAGCACACCTGGCCGGAGAACCTATTGTTATAGTTTCCTATTTAGCAAGGTTAACCATTTTTCCATGAGGAAATCGTAAGACTTATTCTATATGTTGTTCCTAATGAATCCTTTGTGTATCCAAGTTCGACCTTTGCTTGAAGACCATGTAAATGCTATCTCGAAGCATGTCGGTGGTATTCTGACTTTCAACAAGAACATTTGAAGCCTAATGCTAAATGTTTCTTGCTCAGTTATCCAAACACTGTTGTACGGGTAATGTTATTAAATTTATCTCCCCTTACCTAAAGGATTTTCTACTTTATATCCTGTTATGGATATCTTGCTCTGCTTGTCGTTGGGAAGGATATACCCTTGAAATATGTGTTTAAGCACATTTTCCTTTCCATTGTTCTGTTTATCCTAGTAATCATATTTTCCTTTCCATTTTTGGTTTAACCTTCCTTGTGATCCATATGATCTAAGCAGTAATAAGTCATTGCTTTTGTAAGCACCTCAGTGTACAACTCTGTCAGTAAGGACCCGTTACTATTGTTGATGACATTCCGGTATCCACCGATGGACAAGAACTTGCCTAACCGCCTCATTCCACGAGCAGGAAGATGGTTCTCTTCGTCCCTCGCCCTTGGTACCGACGTTGTTGCCGACATAACTGACAGGCTATCCTCTGACATGCCTTACTTACAAGATCAAGCAAGAAGTCACCGCCCTTTCCACCTTTATCCCACATGGTGGGCCCATAACCCACAGTTCCACAGGATCGAAACTTGACTCTCCTGTACACCTCCTTTGTTCCCGAAGTTATTCCTCGCGCGTGGCCTCATATGTAATTAGCGAGCCACCTTCTGAGAGATCATCATTCTGGTATCAGACGCCATATTTTTTCTCCATGCTCTGGACCCCGCTTTCACGCCATGTTTCCGGCATCGAACGATTGCCTGCCCGCTCGAAACTTTCCATGATGCCTCCTTACTTTGCTCTCGATATTCTCGAAAGTTTCAATTTGATAGTTACTTCTGCCACCTTCATCGATGTTATCGACCAGATAGTCGACCTTGCAGAGGTCTGTTCTCCCGGTATGCCACCCTTTATTCTTTCGTAAGTACGATGGAGTTCCTGAAGAAAGGACGTCGATTTCATCATGAGGACCTGAAACAGAGGAATGAAGAAATCAATGTAATGGATCGACCTCTTCGAGAAGAGCAACCAAGACCGAAAAGATTCGCTAGATTCATTATCAAAATTTCCCCCCTTACACTACCTCTTAAATCTCGGGACGAGATTTCTTGTAGTGGAGGAGAATTGTGACGCCCGGGTAATCAAGCTACAGTAACCCTCTGGTAATGATACCACGTCACCTCGATTATTGTTGATAATCTCGCGTTAGTTCAGAACCGATCCAAATTCAAATTTGAATTTAAGTCAGACAATAAAAGTTTTCAGACATTAAAATAAAAATGTTTTGTTTGTACTAAATATTACAAAGGTAATTATGGTGCAACAAACCCATTTTTATAAAAGGCCTAAGTAATTTAAAATGATTAAAAACAGAGAAGAAAATAAATAAAAGAAAGAAAATACAAAAGAGAAAAAAAGGGGAAAGGACCCCCCGGGCCAGCCGACCCAACAGGCCGGCCCATTCGGCCGCAGGCCCAACTGGCCACCCCCTACTATCCATAACCCCCCCCCCCACGACACCCGAAACCCTAACCCCTTTCCCACTCGCTTCCACTTGCCCACTCCCGATCCGATCTGGATCGGGATCGATCCCCCGCAGCTCGACCCCCGACCTGGCGATCTCCCCGTCGCCGCCCTGGATCGCCGTCAGCTGCCGTCGTCGTGGCCTCCTCGCCCCTACTCTCCGTCGCCAAACCGCCTCCCCAGCGCCACGGTGCCGCCCCATCGTCCTCGTCTCCTCCTTGCCTCGACGCCGCGATGCCGACGTCGTCGCCGGTGCCGCCTCGCCGGACTACCTCATCCCCGAGCCCGCTTGTGCTCAACTACAGGGCCTCTGTGAGCCCCTCTCCCCTCCCCCTCCTTTCCTTGAACGAATCCGTCCTCGTAGCTCCATTCGTCGTGGCCGTGTTGCTGCTGCCGCCGAACCTTGCTGGGCCGGCGATTTCGTCCGCCCCCACCGCGGTCTAGCTCTCCTGCCCCACACTCTCTCTGGCCGTCCTGGCCACGCTCGCCGTGACCCCGGTCGCGCCCCCTCGCGCCCAAGGCCGTCCCATGCCAGGCCCTGGCCGTGTCGCCCCCGCTCACCACTACCACGACGACCTTCGCGCCGGCTAGCGCCCGTCTCGCGTCACCATGCCCGCAATCGCTGCTGCTGCTGTTTCCTGCCCTCCGCTAGCGCTGTCGTCGCCCCCTTTCGTTGCTTGCTGCCTCGCCGCACACGCACCTCGTCGGTCCCCGCCTCGCGCCACGGTGCCCCGCACCAGGCCGCACCGCACCAGCCTCTGCTGCCGGCCGGCGAGCCCCGCCGTGGCCACGACCCATCCAGCGTCCTGGCGGGCAGCGCCCCGCCCGCGCCCGTCGGGTTCGTCCGTCTGCACCTGGGCGTGTGCCCGCTCGGGCCGCGCCCTTCGCCCGCTAGCGTCCGGCGCCCACTAAGGCCCCTGGGCCTATGACGTTGGGGCCCCACCCCCTGCGAAACGAAAATGATATAAAAAATATAAATAATAATAAATAATTAAATTAATTAAAAAAAGAATTAATAATTAATAATTAATATTAAATAAAATGATAATTAATTAGTTAATTAAAGAATTAATTAAACTAATCAAACTTGATTAGGTTAACCTAACCACTAATTAAACTAATTGGCACTGTTTAATTAACCTACTAATTAAACAGCCAATGACATGTGGGCCCCACACGTAGTTGACCCAGTCAACTGCACCGTTGACTGCTGATGTCAGCATGATGTCAGGCTGACGTCATCATATACTATTCTGGTTAATTTTGGATTTAAATAATTAATTAGATTCCAGAAATTAATAAAATCTTTAGAAAATCATATATTTTAATCCGTAACTCGAATTAAATTATTTTCAACATGAAAGTTGCTCAGAACGACGAGACGAATCCGGATACCCAGCCCGTTCGTCCGCCACACATTCCTAACATATCAAACTCGCAAACTTTCCCCTCTAGCTCCTCTGCCCGAAAACGCGAAACACCGGGGATACTTTCCCGGATGTTTCCCCCCTTCACCAGCATCACCTCCTACTGTGTTAGGTCACCTCTAGCACCGTGTATTGCCATGTTACGCTTTGTGATGCTTTGATTGCTCTGTTATTTATTGTGTTCCCCCTTCGTTACTTCTTTCCGGTAGACGCCGAGACCGACGCCGCTACTGGTGCCCCGATCGACTACGTTGTTGACGATCCCTCTCTCTTGCCAGAGCAACCAGGCAAGCCCCCCCTGATCACCAGATATCGCCTACTCTCCTCTATACTGCTTGCATTAGAGTAGTGTAGCATGTTACTGCTTTCGTTATTCCTATCCTGATGCATAGCCTGTCTTTACCTACAATCCTACCTACTTAGTTTAGGATGCTAGTGTTCCATCAGTGGCCCTACACTCTTGTCCGTCTGCCATGCTATACTACTGGGTCGTGATCACTTCGAGAAGTGGTCGCGGGCATATACTATATACTTTACACTGTTACATTACCTGTGATACTGTTCGGAGATGGGGGCTGAAGGGGCAGGTGGTTCCATCCCGGTAGAGGTGGGCCTGGGTTCCCGACGGCCCCCGACTGTTACGTTGTGGCGGAGCGACAGGGCAGGTTGAGACCACCTAGGAGAGAGGTGGCCTGGCCCTGGTCGGCGTTCGCGGATACTTAACACGCTTAACGAGATCTGGGTATTTGATCTGAGTCTGGCCATTTGGTCTATACGCACTAACCAACTACGCGGGAAAGATATGGGCACTCGGCGTCGTGGTATCAGCCGAAGCACTTCGTGACGTCAGCGACTGAGTGGCGCGCGCCGGGTTGGACCGCGTAACGTGACTTCCGTTGTACTGGAGGTTGCTAGGTCTGCTCACCGGCCGCGTTCGCAACGTGCAGGTGTGCTATGGGCGATGGGCCCAGACCCCTGTGCGCTTAGGTTTAGACCGGCATGCTGACCTCTCTGTTGTGCCTAGGTGGGGCTGCGACGTGTTGATCTTCCGAGGCCGGGAATGACCCAGGAAAGTGTGTCCGGCCAAATGGGATGAAGCGTGTTGGGTTATGTGGTGCACCCCTGCAGGGAAGATAATCTATTCGAATAGCTGTGTCCCTCGGTAAAAGGATGACCCGGAGTTGTACCTTATGACAACTAGAACCGGATACTTAATAAAACACACCCCTTTCAAGTGCCAGATACAACCCGATGATCGCTCTCTAACAGGGCAACGAGGAGGGGATCGCCGGGTAGGATTATGCTATACGATGCTACTTGGAGGACTTCAGTCTACTCTCTTCTACCTGCTGCAAGACGGAGGCGACCAAAAGCATAGTTTTCGATAAGACTAGCTATCCCCCTCTTATTCTGGCATTCTGCAGTTCAGTCCACTGATATGGCCCTTTACACATATATCCATGCATATGTAGTGTAGCTCCTTGCTTGCGAGTACATTGGATGAGTACTCACGGTTGCTTTTCTCCCCCTTTTCCCCCTTTCCCTTCTACCCGGTTGCCGCAACCAGACGACGGAGCCAAGGATCCAGACGCCACCGTCGACGACGACTCCTACTACACTGGAAGTGCCTACTACTACGTGCGGCCTGCTGACGACGACCAGGAGTAGTTAGGAGGATCCCAGGCAGGAGGCCTGCGCCTCGTTCGATCTGTATCCCAGTTTGTGCTAGCCATCTTATGGCATCTTGTTTAGCTTATGTCTGTACTCAGATTATTGTTGCTTCCGCTGACTCGTCTATGATCGAGCACTTGTATTCGAGCCCTCGAGGCCCCTGGCTTGTATTATGATGCTTGTATGACTTATTTATGTTTTAGAGTTGTGTTGTGATATCTTCCCGTGAGTCCCTGATCTTGATCATACACATTTGCGTGCATGATTAGTGTACGATTGAATCGGGGGCGTCACACGATGCGAGGTATTGCCCAAGCCTTGTGGCCTGCCCACTCCATACCTGAGGGCCTTGGAGAACTTGCGGTGAAGTTGAAGGGAGCTCGGCGGCGCTTCCGGTTGTGGAAGATATCAGCCTGCCGGCTGGGCGCTAGGGAGGCCTAGGCCATGGTGAAGACCCGCTTTACGAAGTCTGACCCCAATCACATGGCCAAGGTCGGACCGGTGGGGCCTGACGGGAAGGAGATCCGTGTGAGCTTAGTGTATGGCCAGGTAGAATTGGCCGCAAAGTATTCCCAGCAGGACTGTAAATTAGACAGCCTGTTAGATGGTATAGAGGAGGAATACAATCAGTCAGGATGACTATGTAATTTATAATTGACATGTGTAATGCCTTCTAGCCAGATTGTAGATCGTTGTCGTTGCCGACCTTTTCGCTTCGACCTCGGGACCTGACGGTCCGGAGTGTGTCCGAATACCATAACGGTTATATAAGAACCGAGGTATGCATGGAGACCAGGCGTAGGGGTCATTAGTGCTTTATCAGACAAGTGCCCAACTAGTTATGTTATATTACATGGTTAGTAAGAAACATCTTCCAGAGAGAATAGTTCCGTTAAGGGTTCCTTTCGCTGGGGTGGCGTGCCCTGAAGTGCATGTCCGGACTGCAAATGCAGGAAAACATCTGGGGGCATGTATAAGTAAAAAAGGTTCATCTTTAGTTCACCGACCGAACATTCCCTTAAGAACGCTAGCTTTCGGCTTCACCCAGTCTGAGGTACACATCCGGCTTATCCGACAGTAGCAATCGCAGAGGTGCTCCCTTTACCGCCTAGCCGAACAATCGGGAACATAGGGGTAAGCACAGGAGCCAGGCAACCCAACTTGGCCAAAACTTAAGTCATATCGATGCATATAATGGTGAAGAAAAGGTGCATGCGGAAGTCTGACGCATGCGTTGGGCGTGAAACCCATATAAACAAGCTTCTGTTAAAGAAGCCCCCAGGTTTAAGGAGCGCAGGTAGCGCGTCACATGATGAGCCTTTAAGGGCTATAAAAGGAAAGAGTGGGAGGAGACAAAATAAAAACAGAAAAAAAATATATATAAATGGATAGAGGGAGGAGACAAACCCAGAGTCCGGCGCTACGCATAGAATCTTCGGAGACGTGCGGCGTTCCATGGGTTCGGCTCGAGTCGGTTATCTGACGCATCTCGCAGGCAGTACGCTCCGCCAGTCAGGACTTGGTCAATTATGAAAGGACCTTCCCATTTGGGCTTGAGTTTGTCCTTTTTCTTATCCGGCAGGCGTAGAACTAGTTCGCCAACGTTGTAATTTTTGGCCCGTACTTCTCTTCTTTGATATCTTCGAGCCTGCTGTTGATAAAATGCGGAACGGGCTTTAGCCACGTCGCGCTCCTCCTCAAAGGCGTCCAGGTTGTCTTGCCAATCGAGCTCGGCTTCTCTTTCTTCGTACATGCGCACTCGAGGTGAGTCATGAATTATGTCGCAGGGCAGAACTGCCTCTGCGCCGTACACCATAAAGAATGGTGTGAATCCGGTGGTACGATTCGGCGTGGTTCGCAGCCCCCAGAGTACGGAGTCGAGCTCCTCCACCCAGTGCGTATTAGATTCCTTGAGGGACCGCACTAGTCTGGGTTTAATGCCGCTCATGATGAGACCATTTGCACGTTCGACCTGACCGTTAGTTTGTGGGTGATAGACAGAAGCATAGTCAAGCTTAATGCCCATTTTTTTGCACCACAGCTTTACTTCGTCGCAGGTGAAGTTTGTGCCGTTATCGGTGATGATGCTATGAGGGACGCCGTAACGGTGTACGACCCCGGATATGAAGTCTGTCACAGGTCCGGATTCGGCCGTCTTAACAGGCTTGGCTTCTATCCATTTGGTGAATTTATCCACCATGACCAATAAGTATTTTTTCTTGTGGGTTCCACCTTTAAGGGGTCCCACCATGTCAAGCCCCCAGACCACAAAAGGCCAAGTGATGGGGATAGTTCGGAGGGCGTTGGGCGGCATATGGCTTTGGTTTGCAAAGAGCTGGAAAACGACGCATCGTTTGACTAAGTCATGAGCGTCTGCTCGGGCCGTCGGCCAATAAAAGCCCGTACGGAAAGCCTTGCTTACAAGGGACCGAGCTGCAGCGTGGTGGCCACCGAGTCCAGCATGAATTTCAGCCAACAGACTCCGCCCTTCCTCTTCAGAGATACATCTTTGAAGGACTCCTGTAGTGCTTTTCTTATATAGCTCTCCCTCGTGGACTTTATAGGATTTTGATCGCCGCACTATGCAGCGTGCCTCGTTTTGGTCCTCTGGGAGTTCCTGCCTTGTAAGGTAGGCTAGGAATGGTTCTGTCCACGGGGCGATGACCGCCATTATTACGTGGGCTGAAGGTGTGATTTCGGTGGCAGGGCCTCCGATTATGTCGGATTGTTCGGCGTCGGGTTGTGCGGTTGTGTCCGGACTATTATCCGAGGGTTCCCCCTCCCATGCTACAGATGGCTTGAATAATCTTTCTAAGAAGATGTTGGGGGGGGACTGCATCTCGTTTTGCTCCGATGCGTGCCAGGACGTCCGCTGCCTGATTATTTTCTCGGGCTATATGGTGAAACTCCAGTCCCTCAAACCGAACTGACATTTTTAGGACGGCATCACGATAAGCTGCCATTTTTGGGTCTTTGGCATCGAAGTCGCCATTTATTTGGGATATCGCGAGGTTTGAGTCCCCGCGTACTTCCAGGCATTGAATGCCCATGGATACTGCCATCCGGAGACCATGTAGAAGGGCCTCGTATTCGGCTGCATTGTTGGAGTCGGTGTACATAATTTGGAGTACATATTGGACTGTGTCTCCTGTAGGGGACGTCAAAACGACGCCAGCCCCCATTCCGGCCAACATTTTGGAGCTGTCGAAATGCATGATCCAGTTTGAATATGTGCCGTACTCTTTAGGGAGTTCGGCCTCTGTCCATTAGGCGACGAAGTCGGCTAGGACTTGCGATTTAATGGCTCGCCGTGGTTTGTAGGTTATGTCGAACAGGAGGAGCTCTATGGCCCATTTTGCTATCCGGCCCGTTGCATTGCGGTTGTTGATAATATTGTTGAGTGGTACTTCCGAGGCTACTGTTATAGAACACTCTTGAAAGTAGTGTCGTAGCTTCCGGGATGCCATAAGCACCGCGTATGCAATCTTTTGGTAATGCGGGTACCGTGATTTGCATGGTGTGAGGACAGTGGAACGTAGTAAACCGGCCTTTGAAGCGGGAGTTTGTGTTCGTCCGTTGCCCGCTCGACGACGAGTACTGCGCTAACAACTTGATGAGTTGCGGCAATGTACAATAGCATGGGTTCGCAAGTGTTCGGCGCGGCCAGGACTAGGTTTGTTGCCAAGATGGCCTTTGTTTCCTCGAGTCCAGCCATGGCAGCGTCTGTCCACTCGAAGTGTTCGGTGCGCCTAAGGAGGCGGTAAAGGGGCAATGTCTTTTCTCCCAGGCGGGAGATAAAGCGGCTTAAAGCCGCCACGCATCCGGTGAGTTTCTGTATTTGTTTGAGGTCTTTTGGGACATCCAATTGTGACAAAGCTCGGATTTCAGCTGGATTTGCTTCAATTCCTCTACCAGATACAATGAAGCCCAGGAGCTTTCCGGCTGGAACGCCGAAAACTCATTTTTCCAGATTGAGCTTAATGTCGTATTTTCGGAGGTTGTCGAATGTAAACCTCAAGTCGTCTAATAGAGATTCGACATGTCTTGATTTAACGACCACATCATCTACATACGCCTCCACTGTTTTGCCGATCTGGTTTGCCAGGCATGTTTGAATCATGCGCTGATATGTTGCGCCGGTGTTTTTTAGCCCAAAGGGCATTGTGTTGAAGCAGAATGGGTCGTATGGTGTGATGAATGCTGTTGCAGCTTGGTCTGATTCTGCCATCTTGATTTGATGGTAATCGGAGTATGCATCGAGTAAGCACAGCGAATCGTGTCCTGAAGTGGCATCGATGATTTGATCTATTCGAGGGAGGGGGAAAGGATCCTTTTGGCAAGCCTTATTAAGGTCTTTGAAATCGACACACAGGCGCCAGGATTTGTCCTTCTTTGGTACCATCACCAGGTTTGCTAGCCAGTCCGGGTGTTTTATGTCTCTAATGAATCCGGCCTCCAATAACTTGGCTAGCTCCTCTCCCATAGCCTGTCTCTTTGGTTCGGAGAAACGCCGAAGGGCTTGTTTGACAGGTTTGAATCCTTTCTGGATATTTAGGCTGTGTTCGGCCAACCTGCGCGGGATTCCTGGCATGTCTGAAGGGTGCCAAGCGAAAATGTCCCAGTTCTCTCGTAGGAACTCTCGCAGTGCGGCACCTACATCAGGGTTCAGTCTTGCCCCGATGGAGGTTGTTTTATTGGGGTCCGTTGGGTGGACCTGGAATTTGACTATTTCGTCCGCTGGTTTGAAGGATGTGGATTTGGATCTCTTATCGAGTATCACATCATCCCTATTGACCGTGGATCGCAGCGCAGTCAGTTCTTCGGCCGCTAAGGTTTCGGATAGTGCCTCGAGGGCCAATGTGGCTGTCTTGTTCTCGGTGCGGAGTGCTATGTCCGGATCACTAGCGAGAGTGATAATTCCGTTTGGCCCAGGCATCTTAAGCTTCATGTACCCGTAGTGGGGTATGGCTTGGAAAACTGTGAAAGCCTCCTGTCCTAGTATAGCGTGATATCCGCTTTTGAATGGGTCCACCTGGAACGTGATCTGTTCGGACCTGTAATTATCCGGCGTGCCGAATACCACATCTAGTGTGATCTTTCCGGTGCAGCGCGCTTCCTGACTGGGGATTATTCCTCTAAAGGTTGTGCTGCTTCGCTCAATGCGGTTCCAGTCTATTTCCATCTTTTGGAGGGTTTCCTCGTAAATGAGGTTCAATCCGCTGCCTCCGTCCATGAGTACCTTTGCGAGGCAACAGCCGTCCACTGTGGGACTGAGGACCAATGTGGCTGGTGCCCTGGCTATTCGAAATTAGGTTCGTCACTCGCGTTGAAGGTGATAGCAGTATTACTCCATGGGTTTATTGTCACTACTTGATAGACTTCAGTGAGGCTGCGGAGTGTTCTTTTTCGCATGTTATTTGATGCGAAAGTCTCAAAGACTATGAGAACGGAACTAAAATTCTCGGGCTGGTTTCCTTCGACCTCTGGAATTAGGAGGTCCTCGCCAATTTTAGCCACCTGCCGGAGTATCCAACATGCCCTGAGGCTGTGAGTTGGGGTGGCGTCCTCTGCACTATGAATCTTGCAGGGTCCATCTAGCCACTTTTCCAGTACGGTTCCATGCCCTCTAAAGGGTTTTGATTTTTTGGTATTTAGTCCGGGTGCCTTACTGTGGTGCGCCCTCTTAATTCGGACGGGATTGCTATTCAGGGCCGGATTATCCCAAAATTTTATTTCGGTTTTCCAAGCACTTTCCATCGCACAGTACTTTTGTACTATGGACGCCAAGTCAGCAAAGCGTGTAATATTACGACGATTTACGGCATTGAGTATTCCCTTGTCCGTGCAGTTACTGCAAAAGATTGAAATTGCGTCTCCCTCGCGGCAGTCCTTTATCCTGTTCATAACTAGGAGGAATCTGGCCCAGTAATGATGTACTGTTTCTTTGGGCATTTGCCTGATTTGGGAAAGATCGCTTAAGATCGGGCGGGCAGGTGTCGTTGAATCTGACACCTCGCCCAGTTTGCTGTTCGGAGGCCGAAGAACTTCCAAATTCTGAGATCCAGAGTCTTGGATGTTATCCGATTTGCCTGATTTTAAGCTCAGGTCTTGGATTGTATCCTCCCCTCCGCGGATATCCGGCATGGAGGGTTCGGGAATTCAGACGTAGCTAGTCCTTAAGATAGATGAAGGGTCGCCGCATTGTGTCTCCACGACAGCAACGTGGTGGGTGACATGGGGAGAGTGAATTTCTCTTAGATCGGGTTTAAGCCCAACCTGGTCGTAATTTGTAGCGACACCCAGTGTGGCGATGCGATCCAGGAGTTCGCTTACAGAAGAGAGCTCCATCGGATCCAATTGCTCGGCGAGTTCTGAGCCGACGTGGAGGTTGCTTTCGATGACCCAGGAGGTCACCGTCGGTGCAACAGCCGAACATGCGGTTGCAAGAAAACCACCTAGCCGGAGAGTTTGGCCGACAGCCAAGGCTCCTTTTGTAATGGCATCGTCTTTAAAGACGAGAAGAGGCATCCTTCCTGATCACGACGGCATAGAGGAACTTTCAATGAAAGCACCAATGTCGGTGTCAAAACCGACGGATCTCGGGTAGGGGGTCCCCAACTGTGCGTCAAGGTCGGATGGTAACAGGAGACAAGGGACACTTTATTTTACCCAGGTTCGGGCCCTCTCGATGGAGGTAAAACCCTACTCCTGCAAGATTAATATTGATGATATGGGTAGTACAAGAGTAGATCTACCATGAGATCAAGGAGGCTAAACCCTAGAAGCTAGCCTATGGTATGATTGTGTATGACGATGGTTGTCCTACGGACTACAACCCTCCGGTTTATATAGACACCGGATAGGGTTAGGGTTACACAGAGTCTGTTACAATGGTAGGAGATCTTGAATATTCGCACGCCTAGCTTGCCTTCCACGCCAAGGAAAGATCCTTCCGGACACGGGGCGAAGTCTTCAATCTTGTATCTACATAGTCCTGGAGTCCGGCTGAAGGTATAGTCCGGCTATCCGAACACCCCCTAATCCAGGACTCCCTCAAACACGTATGTAGCGAGGTATGTGATAGTGTTGGGAGAAAAGTGCTGAAGTTAGGCTCCAAAAAAGCTCAGAAATCCCCAGAAGAAAGGATGGGGGGCAAAGAGAAACCGCGGTCGACGTGAGTCGCAAGAAGAACACACTCACCCTCCTGCGGCCGCGGCTCGGTCTCGTCCTCCGGAAGCCGCCAGGAACCATGGGGAATTAATCCCCCTCAACTAGATCCTCCAGATCCTCCTGCTGGATCGTGGATCAAATCCAGTCACCCTGAATCCAGCCAGGCGGTAGGCTAGATCTCGACGACGACCCTCCCTGGCTCGTCTTCTTGCCCTTCGCCTTTGCCGTCGCCTTCTTCGCACGCTCGAGGGCCGCTGTCTTATCCTTCGCCATCGCGGGGGGTGGTGCTCGGGCTGGGCGGCAGTGTCAAGAGTGGAGGCGGATGCAGTGGAGAAGCAGAGGGGGAAGAAAGAAAAAGGGACGCACTGTGCAAAAATCACCGGGCATTCCTGTCAAATCCCACAACAGTCGCGCGCTCGTTACATGGTGAAAAAGGTGGCGCGAGAATCAAGGTGCCCCTGCCTAATCCGCTCCGCTTACTGCGGTCCTCTCCGTCCCACGCGCTTCCCCAAATTTTGAATCCCGTGAGATCCAGGAATGACAGTGGATTCGATCGCGCCAAAGATTTTATACCGTATCAACATTCGAAGCTTATCACCAAAATTCGCTCGACAACCTCGGAATGGATCAAGGCGACTGAAAATGAGGTCGAAGTTTCTGCGTGGTTCACCAATCCAAGTAAAATGCTTCCGAAGCATGAAAATTGGGTCGGAACCATCTTCAACTCCATCTCCACTCGGACCCTGAACCATTCGGGGGCTAATGACGATGACATGTACCTAGGGTAGGGTAATAGACCTAATCCAAACACCCATCCCAAGGACACTGCCCTACAGTGAAAGACATTCAAACGATAGCAAGTTCTACCGACTGAAATCACCTTAGGATGCAACCCACTCGACCATGGGTTCCACTCGGATAACTCAATTCCATTCGACTAGGATATAATCGTTTGACCATATCAGAAACCACTTGGAGTATAGAAGATCTAAGGTCACTCTGGACGACAACGGTCAGGCGTTCACTCTGTAGTCTTAATGATCATTTATATGACTTTAATGCTGATGTTACCAGTAACGTCCCATCTTTATGTACATTGGACCCTATGTAACGGGGGATGGCTGGGGTCCTAGCGCACTCTATATAAGCCACCCCCTCCTCTTGGACAAGGGTTCACAGCCCCTGTAGCTTCACGCACAATCCAATCGACCAAGCCTCCGGGCACCAAGACGTAGGGATGTTACTTCCTCTGAGAAGGGCCTGAACTCGTAAATCTTGCATGCACAATCTCACCGTAACTAGGATCTTGCCTCCTCCTATCTACCCCCATTCTATTGTCAGACTTAGAACCACGACAGAGGCCTCGTGGCTCTTTTGGCCCAACTCTTTTGCTTCGGGGGCTTCTTCTTGTCCATAAAAAATCACCATAAATTTTTAGGTCAATTGGACTCCGTTTGATATTCCTTTTCTGTAAAACTCAAAATAGCATACAAATGCATGTAAAACATCCAAGATAGATAATATAATAGCATGGAACAATAAAAAATTATAGATACGTTGGAGACGTATCAGTGCGCTTCCCCGATTCCTTGCTGGTGTCTTTGCTAGCTTTCTTCGCTTTCTTGCTTTCCTTGGCGGGAGCTGCAGCTTCCGCGACCTCGGCAGCGACTGTGTCTCAGTACATCTTGTCTATGAATATGATTGAGTCCTTCTTGTCTGACGGAATGGAAATGACGCCCATCGGCCCTGGCATCTTCAGTGTCTTGTAGGCATAGTGGGATGCCGCCATGAATTTTGCCAGGGCTAGACGACCAAGGATCCCATTGTACGGCAGGGGGAGTTCAACCACATCAAACACAACCTACTCGGTCCGGTAGTTCAATTCTCCTCCAAACGTTACCGGCAACATGATCTTTCCCTTAGGACAACTCCTGCCAGGGTTGATCCCTTGGAAAGTGCCAATAATATTGAGCTCTTCATCTGATATTTGAAGCTTGCTGAGCACCTTGGGGGAAATCAGATTCAACCTAGCCCCACTGTCAACTAACATCTTCGTGACCTTGAGTTTGCGGATTTTTGGTGAAACCAACAACGACAAGCACCCCCACCGCGGTGGTGCTGTCAGGGTGACCCTCTTCATCGAAGATGATGGGCATGCAAGACCATTTGAGCGGTTTCCGGGAGTCTGACGCTGGCTCTATGACGTTGACCTCACGCGCCATCTGTTTAAGCTGACGGTGAGAGGAGTGCAAAGATGCGCCTCTGTCAACACATAGGGCCTCAGTGGCCTTTTGGAACTCTTTCTCGCTGGTTTCCTCTTCATCCCCTTCATCACTTTCGTCATCACCTTCTCTTTTCTTACGGCCTCTTGCAGGTTTCTCCTGATATTGGGGAGCCTTGCCGCAGCGGCCTCCTTTGTTGCCGCGACCCTTCCCGCCAACACCTTCTTGGTCTCTTCATTGTCACGCTTCTCGTACTCAGCTCTCTGCTTTTTGACAAGTTGCTCAACTTGGTGACACTCTTGGAGATCATGGCCCTTGGTCCGGTGGATCTTGTAGTATGGCACGTCAGCCTTCCCAGCCGTTTCGGCTGCCGCAGCCTCCCGAAAATCAGTACATGCGGCAACTTCCTTGCCAGGGGCTTTGGTCTTGGCCTTCTTGCCGGTACCAGGAGTGCCAAAGCCCCTAAAAGCCAACACTGCCTTTTCCTTGCGCTTCTTATTGCGTTTCTTGTCCTTCCTCTTCGGGTCAGTTGCATCGTCGTCATCCTCTGGGTCGACTTCGACGCCGTCCTCCTCTCCGGGGAGCCGCCTCCGTTCCTATGTTCTGGCACACTTATCTGCCAAGGTGTACAACTCATTCATAGTCTTGGGCAACCGGACGTTCATCTTGGAACGTCTCCTTTTGTTGCGCATGTTGGACTGGAATGCGGCAATCACAGCTGCCGGGTGGATGTTTGGAATGTATCTATGCACCTGGCTAAACCTCTGCATGTACTTCCGCAGGCTCTCCACTTGCTTTTGTGGAAGGAGCTCCAGATCGTTGGGCCGTCCTGGTTCTTGATGACCGCCCATGAAGGCACCAACAAACTCTTTGCACAGGTTAGCCTATGATGAGATGGAATTCCCCGTAAGGTGCATCAACCACAACCTCTCATTTGGATTGAGTGTGTCAGTGGAAACGACACCTATGGGATCACAAGAATCCCTACTATGGTTGCGGGGCGCGGGGTTGTGAAAAGAGCGGATCAAACAGACAGCACACGATTCCTTTACCCAGGTTTGGGCCGCAAGGATGCGTAAAACCCTACTCCTTCTTTGGTGGATTGTATATCTGTGTTCTTGAGCTAGCTATGGGGCGTCGAGAGCTCCAAAAAGCCGAATCCTCTTCCTGGTCGCTCGGGGCCTCCTTTTATAGAGAAAGGGGTTGCCATAGTGGCACACAGGAGGTGGAAAGGGTACAATGATGCGAGGTTCTCCCTTGCATTACATGACAAGGTGCATTTAATGCGCCTTGCTTAGGTGTCCTTGCTTTATCGAGGGCGGGGGAGAGCCCTGTCTCGTTCGTCGCCGCTCCCTGTCGCGTCGACACGCGCCTTGGCCAGCGGTGCCTGCGATGCCATGTAGGCAGGCAGGCAGCTGAGGTGGCGCAGTGGTGGGTCTCCACGAGGATCTGCATGCCACCACGCAGGTGCCTGCCCAGCTGGTTGGGTCGGCAGCTGCATGCGAACGGTGGTGGAGGTGCGACTGGCGTGGGCCTGATGGTGGCCACACGGGTGTTTGTGGCAAGGGCCTTGTTGCGGCCCCGGCAAGGGTCTTGCCGGGGTCCCAGCAAGGGTCTTGCCGTGGCGCCTGCTGTCATCCCCGGCAAGGCTCTTGCCGAGGGCCTTGTGGTCCTCCTTGGCTGGGATCCCGCCAAGGATCATCATCTTCTAAAGTGTGCATCTGATCTTGAATGTCTTCACAAAGATCTGCATACCACCACGGGGATGCCTCCCGAATCCTTGCCCCATGGGGGCATTGGACTCAAGGGTGACCCGCTCCGTGGGTGTGGGGCGAGCTGCCACGGCAAGGGTCTTGCCGGGTTTGCTAAAACCGCCTCCCAGCAAGGATCTCGCCGGGGGGCCCGCTTCGTGCCCTTCGCTCTTTGTGGTCTTGGTCTTGGCGTCGTTCTGTTTCTCTTGGGCTTCGGCCTTACCTCGGCTCACCTCCCGTGCCTTGCCCCGTGCGGTGGTGCCCATGGCTCAGACTGCCCGTGCACAGTTTTAGGGGTACAGAAAGTGTACCCCTCTTTTTGTACATTGACAGGAGCCCCCGGGCCTGGGCCACACGTAAGCGCAATCGCGTCGTTGGGCTAGGCCCAAAAACGGTGCGCAGGCAGGCGGGGCGGTTTTTACCGCGGTAAGTTCCTTCGCGCGCTGGCGCGGCATGGGGAGGCATGGGTGACGTGGGTGGCATGCGTGGGGCTGAGCTCTACGTGCATGCCTCACGTCGTGGTAAAGGGGGCGGTTCGCGCCTTCCCCATAAACGAAGGGAGGCGTGGAGGCGCGGCCCATTTACTGAACGGGGCCGAGGTGTGGTCTTCAAGGCGTCCACTCCCCACGATCACGGGGTGGGGAGAGGTCGCCTCACCCGTCGCCTCGGTTCTGCGCGGCCACCACGCAACTTTCATGCATTTGGGGTGGCGAACGGTGGAGGCGGGAAACCGGGACGCCGCGGGCTGGGGCGGCGGGTCGGTCCCAGTTCCCTACGCCTTCCGCATCTTGATTGGCTGAGCGGGGCGGCCGAGCCCCCACCCCGTTCCTTTATAAAGTGCGGGAGGGGGGGATGGCGTCCCGCATTCTTTCATCTCCTCCTTCCTTCAGCTTCTGCTCCCCCCTTCCATCCGCCATGGAGAGAGGGAATCCTGGTCCTTCGATGGTGGCGACGAGGGTCGCCGCTCGACAACGCGTCCCTCCTTCTCCTGCACCTGCGATGGCAGAGCCAGCCGCGAGGGGAAGGGGGAGAGGGCGGGGCCGTGGGCGAGGCCGAGGCGCTTGGGGAAGAGGAGGACGGGGCGGCGCGGCGGCTTCGCTTCCGCCAGCAGTTCCTCCCCCCATGGAGGGCCATGTTGGGGACGACCCTTGCGAGTTCTTCGTCAGGCTGCGCGGCCGCCTCGCCGTCGCCTTCGTCTCCCGACTCTATTCGCGCGGGAGATGGAGCTGGATCCGCCGGAGTCGCTGCGGCTGCACATGAGGGGCTGTGGGATCAGCGGCAAGCGGGTTCGTGTTGACTTCCCAGCCCTTCACGTGATGTATCTTCGTCGGGGATGGAAGACGTTTGCTCGTATCCACCGCTTGACGGAGGGGCTGACTCTCCTTTTCAAGCTGATGGAGGGCGGCCTCCTCTCCGTCAAGGTCTTCTGATGCTTCGGGACCCGTGCAAGGTGCTGCGTGGAGAGCTCTTCTGATAGCGAAGACTCCTCCTCGAGCAGGAGTGACGAGGAGGACAGCGGCAGCGACGACGAGGGTAGCAGGTGGCAGGATGATGGGTCCGACTAGGTGTCGGGCACTGCTCCGTGCGGCACCGGTGACCCCATCATCCGTGTCGCCGGCTCCCTGAACTTCTCGGGGTCGTCTCCTTGGGCGGCTGGCATTGGGAGGCCGCGGAAGAGGAAGAGGGCGGGCGGCAAGGCCGTCAACTCGGAGTACGCGGGCACCGACGCCTTCGACGCGTGCTGATGTCCTGTCGCCTCGTCTTCGAGCTCTGCTTTCGGAGCCGCCATCACCATCCAGCCTTCGGATGGCCACCAAGATGTTCTCTTGGTGTCTTCTGCCACCCGTAGCTCGTCTAGGCGCCCCTTTTTCCCTTTTCGCCTCCTTGACCTGCCTCCCGAGGAGAGGGACAAGAAAGGGGTCACGGACACCTTAACTCTTTTTAGTTTGTAAGCCTTCGGGCCTTAGCTGAATTTAAAACTTGTAATCCCATCTTTCATGTTTTTCATTTCCTATGGATTGTACCTGAGTGAAATGTTTTTAATGAAAAAGGGATGCTTGCCGGGTCATTTGTCTACGGGTAGAACCCACGCCAAGGAGTAAATTCTTGATATCTCTAAGATAAACATTTCCTTGCCCGGCAGCAGGCCTTGCCGTCTCCCCACGTCGCTCGACCTTTCTCACGCTCTTGGCGGAGGCAGGGATGAGGCGGGTTCAGGCCCCTCGTTTCATCCTTTCGCTGCCGCAACTACGACCAAACCTGGCACCAGGAACAAGACCTAGGGCCTAGAGTTTAGGGGAGCACGGTAGCTTTAGGAGGGAACGAGGTTTCACATACCTCAGTCCATAAGGGAACGCATGACAAGGGATGAAGAACTTATCTGAAGTTGTAACCCCCGGCAACTCTGGTTTGCCGTGGGTAAACCTTTGCTCTTGCAGCCCCCGGCAGTACAGGGCCCGCCGGAGTCTAGATGCTGGTCCGTCCCTCTTCTCCTTCTTGTCCTCAAGTGACCCGTCAAGGATATCTGTGAGTCCTGCGAGCCAGGGAAGATAAAAGAACGGCAAAGAGACGCACACTCGACCTCTAAGCTAGGGGTTAGCCGCCGCTAAGCACTATCAACCCTAACCAAGGACGAGACTCGACCTAGCATGCATGCTATAACTTGGGGCGCCAGCGCTTTATTTATTTCTGCTCAGGGTCTGCGCCTGGCTTTGTACCAAGGGTTACATGCAACATCAGCAATGCTTGTACAAAAGGTGGCTTGCCGGGGGGCCCGGCAAGCAGCGCCTTACGGGTAAAACTTGAGAAGATGCTTGATGTTCCAGGAGTTACTCACCGGAACGACATCTTCGGTGTCCAGGCGGACTGCGCCGGGCCTGGTGACTCGTATTACCAGATAAGGGCCTTCCCACTTTGGCGTCAACTTGTTGGAATTCTTGGCCGATTGAACGCGCCGAAGAACAAGGTCGCCTTCCTTAAGGCTTCGGGCATGGACCTTGCGGCTATGGTAGCGGCGCAAAGCTTGCTGGTAGCGTGTTGCTATCACAGCCGCTCGAAGAGGATCTTCCTCAAGGAGCATCGCGTCATCTTGCCGCAGTTGCTCTTGCTCAAGCTCATCATAAGAGAGCACTCAAGGTGACCCGTGTATGAGTTCAGTGGGAAGAACTGCTTCTGCCCCGTATACCAGGGCAAAGGGTGTCTGGCCGGTGGCTCGATTTGGCGTCGTCCTGATCGACCAAAGAACCATCGGCAACTCGTCAATCTAGCGCCTTCCGCTCTTGTGCAGCCTGTCAAAGGTCTTGGTCCATAGTCTTCGCAACACTTCTGCATTTGCCCTCTCAGCTTGACCATTACTTCGTGGGTGAGCAACGGAAGCGAAACAGACTTTGCTGCCGAGGTCTCGGGTATATTGCATGAAGGTGCGGCTTGTGAACTGTGTGCCGTTGTCGGTGATAATCCTGTTGGGTACGCCAAAACGGCACACCAGTCCATTGAAGAACTTGACGGATGACTGAGCTGTGACCTTCCTCACTGCCTTCACCTCCGGCCACTTTGTGAACTTGTCAATTGCAACGTACAAGTACTCAAAGCCCCCGACAGCGCGGGGGAAAGGACCCAATATGTCTAGCCCCCAGACCGGGAAGGGCCAGGAGAGTGGAATGTTTTGAAGGGCTTGAGCTAGCCGATGAAGCTTCTTGGAATGGAACCGACACGCTTCACACCTGGTGACTAGTGTCGTCGCATCCTGGAGGGCGGTGGGCCAGAAGAAGCCTTGCCGGAATGCTTTGCCGGCAAGGGCCCTTGACCCGATGTGGGAGCCACATATGCCTCCGTGTATCTTCGCCAACAGCTCCAGTCCTTCCTCTCGAGGGATACACTTCAATTTCACACCGTTCGGCCTCTTCCTGTACAGGACGTCATCGACGAACTGGTACATGGCAGAGCGACGCGCTACTTTCTCTGCTTCTTCCTGCTCCTCAAGAAGTTCCCCTGTTTGGAGGAACTGGACGGTGTGTTGTGCCCACGCTGGAGCCTGGGGCTCGACGGCTAGGACTAAAGGCATTTCCTCCGCGATGGGGGCGACTATCTCGACGGCAAGAGCTTGACGCTCCGCCGGAGCTAGTCGTCCCGTGGCGGGCTCAGTGTTCCCGGCAACATCCTTGTCAGCGGCTCCGGGGAGCTCGGCGGGAAAGTACTTGTCAGGCCCTGATTTCCTCCTCTTGTTCTGCTCTATTGATGGATCAACGGATGGCTGAGTTAGCTGAAGCACAAAGGTACCTAGTTCCACAGGTAGCTTGAGGGCAGCGCGTTTTGATAGGTAATCGGCGATATCGTTCTCCGCCCGGGGAACGTGTTCAGCCTGTATACCGTCGAAACGCTCTTCCAGCTTTCTCACTTCATCAACGTAGGCCTTCATCAACGGGCTCTGGTAGTCCTTGTTGACTTGCTTGACGACAAGCTGCAAGTCACCCCTGACGATGAGTTTCTTGATTCCGAGGTCCGCCGCGATCCTAGACCAGCAAGTAGTTGTCGGCGTTCTGGGAACGGGAGTACCCAGACTTGCCTGCCTGCGGCCTGTGGCGTGGCTCAAATGGAGGCCCAGGGTGGCCCATCTGCATCGACACAAGACTCAAGACCCTCGCGAGGGGCCAAGCTTCGCGAGGCGGACGACACAGTGCTTCCTCAAGCACGGCCTCCTTAGGCTGGCTCGCGAGGAGGCGGAGAGATCAAGGCGGGTACCTCACGAGGTGCCCATGACGCCAGCCTTGACGACCAAGGGTGCCAGGCGGGCGCCAGCCCGCGCAGTGTCCTCCCTTTCCTCTTTGGTGCAAAGGGGGCAAGCGCAGGCGAGAGGATCAAGCAAACGCACCCATTTCGGTGCAACGAGACCAAGACCAGCTCCGCGACAAGGAGGAAGTCACTGTGGAGCCCAAGCCGGCGTCACCGCAGGGCCTTTGGCAGGCGAAGACCAGCTTTAGTCAGGATAAGTGTACCAGATGTTCCCCTTCAAATGGGCCAATTGTTGGTGCCCTTCCCGCTCAATATTTGGGAAGAGGCCCATGGCCTTTGCCTATAAATAGGACTAGCCACCCACATGATAAAAGGGAAATCCAGCGTCTAGAGAGAGAGAAAAGGACGATCGAACTCCCCCTAGCAGTTCATCCCCTAGCCAAGAACAGGTCCTCGCGAGGCCATTCACCTGTACTGTTCTTCCTCATCAGCCCAAGAGGCAATCCATCCGCCACAAACTAGAGTAGGGTATTACACCACAATGGTGGCCCGAACTAGTATAAATCTTGTGTCTCTTGCGTTGTTCTTGCAGTAGCTAGATCCTGACGAGACGGAGAGGTAGAGGGCATGATCTCCACGCGCACCCCAGAGTTCGAACCTTAAGGGTCTGCCGGAACCCGTGATCCGACATTTGGCGCGCCAGGTAGGGGTGCGCCGGAATCTGCCTTCCACCGCTCCGCTCTCCTTCGACCGCCGCATCCATGTACGGCGCACGTCGAGCTCGTGCCACGCCAGCGGCCCTCGCTGGTGGACGTCCTCGCGGTTCCCCGTCGCTCGCCGTCAACACCGCCACCGGCCCGACGGGAGGCGAGCAACAAGCACCACCCCAGCGCCTGCCTATGCGACCGGGCTGCCGCACAACAACGTCGACGCTCCCGGTAGTCGCGGCCCTCCTGGGCGGCTCGCAGGCGCCACCAACGAGCCGCCACGTCAAGCCGTTCGCCCGCCAAATCGGCGTCGTTTCCGCACGGCAGGGGGCTCCCACGGACCGGGCGGCGCGCGAGGTTGGCCTGACCTTCAGCTCGGAAGACCACCCAGCTAGCTTGGCCGGCTCGAGCGCGCTCCCCCTGTTGTGCACCCCCACCATCTGCGAGGTGGCCGTGACCAGAACCCTCGTCGATGGCGGCGCGGGCCTCAGCGTGCTTTCGGTCGAGACCTTCAACCTCCTCCGCATACCCCGGGAGCGGCTGTAGCCCAGCCGATCCTTCTCAGGCGTCGGGGGCGGGTCGTCCGACTCCTTGGGACAGATCCGGCTCCCGGTGACCTTCGGCACCTACGACAACTTCTGCACGGAGATGGTCGACTTCGACATCGCCCCCATCGGCCTCCCTTACAACGCCATCCTCGGCTACCAGGCACTGGCTCAGTTCATGGCCGCCACGCACCCGGCGTACAACCTCATGAAGATGCCCGGGACGGTACCCTCACCGTGCACGGAGACACCGGGGACGCCCTGCGAGTACTCAAGCTCGCCTTCAAGACGGTGACATTGGCACAGCCCGCTGACGCGGGGACCCCTGAGCCCAAGGGGGCTGCGCCTACCAAGAAGAAGCAGTTGTTCACCCAGGACAAGGCAGAAACCAAGCAGATACCCGTCGATGAGGACGGGTCCTCCAGCGCCACTTTCACCATTGGCGCCAACCTGGGGCCTGAGCAGGAGGAGGCCCTGGTCAAGTTCCTGCGTGCAAACAAGAAAGTGTTTGCTTGGGAGCCCGATCAGTTGGCAGGGATCCCCGGGGACGTCATCGAGCACCACCTCAACGTATGCCCAAATGTGCGCCCTGTGAAGCAGAAGGCCAGGCGGCAGTCCGCAGAGAAGCAGGCCTTCATCGTCCAAGAGACCCGCAAGTTGGAAGCCGCTGGAGTCATTCGCGAGGTCCGGTACCCAGATTGGTTGGCCAACCCTGTCGTTGTACCCAAGAAAGGGGGGAAGGAACGCATGTGTGTCGACTTCACCAACCTCAACAAGGCATGCCCGCAAGATCCGTTCCCGCTCCCTCGCATCGACCAGATCGTCGATTCCACCGCCGAATGCGACCTGCTGTGCTTTTTGGATGCCTTCTCAGGATATCACCAGATCAAGATGGCGATAGAAGATGTTGAGAAGACCGCCTTCTTGACCCCGTGCGGGGTATATTGCTATACATGCATGTCGTTTGGACTACGCAACGCAGGGGCAACCTTTCAGCGGCTAATGCACATCACCTTGGGCCTGCAGCTCGGGAAGAATGTTGAAGCATACATCGATGACATTGTGGTGAAATCTCGAGAGGCGAGGACCCTGATACAAGACCTGGAGGAGACCTTCGTGAGCCTCGACGCAGTGAACCTGCGGCTCAACCCAGAGAAATGCGTGTTTGGCGTTCCCTTGGGCAAGCTTTTGGGATTCCTCGTGTCTCACCGTGGCATCGAGGCCAACCCCGAGAAGGTCAAGGCGGTCGAGGACATGAGTCTGCCAAAGACCCTCAGAGAAATGCAAAAGCTCACTGGGCGTGTGACCGCGCTAGGGCGCTTCATCTCCAAGTTGGGGGAACGAGCGCTGCCTTTCTTTCAGCTTATGAAGAAAAAGGGGCCCTTTGAATGGACTGAAGAGGCAGATAAGGCGTTTCAAGATCTCAAGAGGTACCTAACTAGTCCCCCAGTCATAGTGGCTCTGCGCCCTTAGGAGCCTCTGCTGCTTTACCTTGCCGCCACTCCCTACTCTGCCAGCGCAGCACTGGTGGCGGTTAGGGAGGAGTGCCAGTCCAGGACCACAGCGGCAGCCCGAGGTCAGACAAGACGGGAACAGGGAAAGCTCGAGAGAGCCGAAGCTACAGATGAAGAGAGTCAGCCGCGGAGGGACGCACAAGAGACAGGAGAGGCAGCATGCCCGGATGGTCCACCTCCCGAGGCCGCAGCATCTCGCGAGGTGCCCTCACCTCCCGAGGGCGCCACGACCCAAGCTACCCACAACCTTGTTGAGCACCCGGTCTACTTCGTTAGCACGGTACTACGGGACGCGAGGGCCCGATATCCGATGCCCCAGAAGCTCCTCCTCGCGCTGCTGGTGGCCTCGCGCAAGCTGCGGCACTACTTCCAAGCTCACCCGATCAAGGTCGTCTCATCGTACCCCCTGGAGAGGGTGCTCAGGAGCCCTAACTCAGCCGGAAGGGTCGCTTAGTGGAACATAGAGTTGCAAGCGTTTCAGCTCGACTTCAGCACAACTAGGGTCATCAAAGGAGCCGCGTTGGCGGATTTCGTGGCGGAATGGACAGAGGCGCCGGGCCTCAAGGATGACGAGGATCGCTCCCTCTCCCCAGGGAGCGAGGCGCCAGAAGGCTGGGTCATGTACTTCGACGGGGCATTCTCCAGGCACGGCGCGGGGGCTGGTGCTATGCTGATATCACCCACTCAGGATAAGCTTTGCTATGCAGTACAACTCTGTTTCCAGCAAGGAGAAAAGGTCTCCAACAACATAGCAGAATATGAGGGACTGACAGCCGGGTTGAAGGCCGCAGCGGCCCTGGGAGTGAAGCGCCTCACCGTCAAAGGCGACTCGTAGCTCCTAGTCAACTTCTCCAACAAGGTATACGAGCCGAAGGACGAGCATATAGAGGCCTACCTAGCAGAGGTCCGCGGGATGGAAAAGCAGTTTTGGGGGCTGGAGCTGAAGCACGTGCCCCGTGGCACCAACCAGGAAGCTGACGACATAGCTGGACGGGCGTCCAGGCGGCTGCCGCAGAAGCCCGGCGTCTTCGAAGAGCGGCTCTTTAAGCCTTTAGCGCAGCCAACGCTATCAAGCACAGCTAAGCATCGAGAGGAGCTCCCTCAGCTGCCAGGCTTGGGAGCCCCGGCCTGCGGGCCGATCTCAGGAGCACGTTTGCTCCTGACGATGGAACCTCAGGAGGAACGCTGGATCACCGAGCTCCGGAATTACCTGATACATGGGACCCTGCCAGAGAAGGAAGAGGAAGCAGAACATGTGGCGCGGCAGGCCACGGCATACTGCATCAGAGATGGAGAACTCTACCGGAAGTGACCCAACGACGTATCTTTGCGCTGCATCTCCAGGGAGCAAGGAAGGGAACTACTGGGGGACATACATGGCGGAGACTGTGGACACCACTCGTCATCACGAACCCTCGTCGGCAAAGCATTCCATAGTGGGTTCTATTGGCCCACTGCGCTCAACGACGCGATCGAATTGGTAAAGGCTTGTGAGGCCTGCCAGTTCCATTCCAAGCAGATCCATCAGCCGGCGGGGAGCCTGCAGACTATACCCCTCTCGTGGCCATTCGCAGTTTGGGGGTTGGATATTCTGGGCCCGTTCCCTCGGGCGCCAGGGGGCTACCGTTACCTCTACGTCGCCATTGACAAGTTCACCAAGTGGGCAGAGGTGGAGGCTGTCCGTACCATCCCCGCAGGCTCCGCGGTCAAGTTCATCAGGGGTATCGTGAGCCGGTTCGGGGTGCCGAACCGCATCATCACAGTCAACAGTTCGCAGTTCACCAGTAACCTCTTCAAAACATACTGTGCTAACCTTGGAACACAGATATGCTACGCTTCGGTGGCACACCCGCGAAGCAATGGGCAAGCCGAACGAGCCAACGCGGAGGTCTTGAGAGGCCTCAAGACCAGGACGTTCAAGAAGAAGCTGGAGGCCTACGGCAGGGGTTGGTATGATGAGCTCCAATCCGTGTTGTGGTCCATCCGCACGACCGCGACCAAACCAACCAGGGAGACTCCGTTCTTCCTGGTCTACGGAGCCGAAGCAGTCCTTCCTCACGAGGTCAGGCGTCGCTCCGCGCAGGTCCTGGCGTTCGACG
Organism: Aegilops umbellulata; assembly: GCA_032464435.1. Taxonomy (NCBI): domain Eukaryota; kingdom Viridiplantae; phylum Streptophyta; class Magnoliopsida; order Poales; family Poaceae; genus Aegilops; species Aegilops umbellulata. Next base: position 156,561,213 of record CP136056.1, read on the forward strand.
AGGCACAGCAGGACGCCATGTGGGGGATGGACCTCGTGCTGGGGGAGGAACGCCGCCGGGAAGCCGCGCTGCGAGCGGCAAGGTACCAACGGGCGCTACGACGATATCACGGCCGCAACATCCGCCCCAGGACCCTCGTGGTAGGAGACCTCGTACTCAGGCGGGTCCTCTCCAGGGAAGGGTTGAACAAGCTCTCTCCCATGTGGGAGGGCCCGTTCAAGGCTGTTCATGTTTCCAGGCCTGGCTCCGTGTGCTTGGAGACTCAAGAGGGGGAGCTGATCCAGAACGCGTGGAACATCCAGCACCTCCGGAGGTTTTACCCCTAAAAGGCCCTGAGCCTGTGAAGAAGGCGAACACCTGTGAAGATCATCTCTTTTTGGAAAAGGCCCTGAGCCTGTGAAGAAGGCGAACGCCTGTGAAGATCATCTCTTTTTGGAAAAGGCCCTGAGCCTGTGAAGAAGGTGAACGCCTGTGAAGATTATCTCTTTTTGGAAAAGGCCCATAGACTGTGAAGAAGGCGAACGCCTGTGAAGATTATCTCTTTTTGGAAAAGGCCCGGAGCCTGTGAAGAAGGCCAATGCCTGTGAAGCTCATTACCTCTAAGGAGAAAGGCCCGGAGCCTGTGAAGAAGGCCAATGCCTGTGAAGCTCGCCGCCCCGTGACACTCTCACGTAATAATGAGTGGGGTTGTACACGCCCCGGAGTCTCAGGAGCGCCGGCCTCAGGTCCTGGGGCTCCCTCCCACGCCCAGTAGCAGCACTTAGCTCCGCGCTGGTGAGAAGACGTCGAAGACTAGACTAGGTGCCGGACGCGGCTTTTTCATTTGCTTTCCGCATTTGGCGTGTTTTGCTTGCAGTTGAAGTCTTATCGAAGCTATCGCCGTTGTTGATACATGGTTTGTCGATTTTCGCTCCTCGTTTTGATTTTCCCCCATGAAGGCCTCGCGAGGGATGGGGCTCGAACGCCCTTGCGAGCGTTTTTGCTCTAGCCATTTAAAGGTTTCACGGCCCGGGCTCTCTACAGGAGCACCCCTCTGGTCCGTGCCCCTCGGGCACCGCGACATACACACAGGGCCTGGGTCGGTCGCCCCCCGGCTGGGGCCGCAAACTACCTACGCGAGGGCAAATAGTTGTGAAACGCGACAACGAAATTAAGGTAACGGCTACAACGGCAATAATTCTTAAACACGCCCCCACGGGGCTCCACGCAGTTGTCTTATCTTACACAGGAAGCAAAAGGAAAAGGAAAGGGCGAGCCCGGCGCGGCCCGCCCCGCATCGGTCTACGGAGGCGACACCAGATGCCTCCGGAGCTCAGGCGAACTCCCTCTCGCGCTTCACCGGAGCGCGATGACGGGCGGCTGAACAGCCACCCCCCAAGCAAGCGCGGAGGCGAGGGGGCTGGCTGCGGCCACCGCTGGAGGAGCCGCCTGAAGGGGAGTAGGCGAAGCTCAGGGAGCCTCGGGTGCCGCCAGCAGAGCGAGCGTTGTCTCCTTCGTCGTCGTCCTCAGGGCAGCATCCTGCGCGGCGACCGTCTTCCCCAAACACCCTCACGTAGAGGGTGCTGTCGCCGTCGAACTTGAAGTGCAGGGTGCACCGCTCGCCCAGGCCGCGCGCGCGGGCAAACGTTTGCCAGCCGCGGGTCAGGGCCCCATTCCCATAAGGGGAGACCTCGAGCGAGACCCAAGAGGCCCTACTGCAGCAGCCGTCGGCCTGGAGCCAGAAGCCGCACCGGGCGCCGGCCGGCAGCTCGCTCATGAAGAAGCGAGGGAGCTGGAGCCAGGTGCTGGCCGGGTCCGCCGACCACACGACAAACTCCAGCAGCACCTCCGCCGAGCGAAAGTGCGGCCTGGGAGGCCGCGCAGCCACAACCTGCCTCTCCATGGCAGCCGAGCGCTCACCACCGCGCGGAGAACCACCCCTGTGTCCGCGGGGAGCCACAGCGGGGACCACGGGATGCTTGCGGGGACGACCCCGGCCGCGCTTGGCCGGAGGGGAGTCGGGCCCTGCCCGACTAGCCTTCCCCTTCTCCGCAGCTGAGAACCTCTTCGGAGCCATGCGAGCGGCGGCGGCGAAGGAGAGGTAGAAGAAGAGAAGCGGGAAGGGATGGACTGGCGGAGCTCGTGCGGCCTCGCACTTATAGCCGGAAGAGGCCAACCGTCAAGCACCACGATCGCAGGTAATAATGACCCGTATCTATGCATGCAGGGACTAGTCAAGTCACGCAGTTGCCGAGGCATCGTGGGGTAGTGGAGATGCCCATATCCTGTCAAACCGCCACGCGGCGCCCAAGGCCGCATTCTGTTAGGGCCCGCGGCGCTTCGCCCTTGCCCTTTCGCCTCTCGGCACGGCCAAGTCCACGTGCACCTTGGGCCCGGGGGCTACTATCGGCGTTCTGGGAACGGGGGTACCTAGACTTGCCTGCCTGCGGCCTGTGGCGTGGCTCAAATGGAGGCCCAGGGTGGCCCATCTGCATCGACACAAGACTCAAGACCCTCGCGAGGTGCCAAGCCTCGCGAGGCGGACGACACGGTTCTTCCTCAAGCACGGCCTCCTTAGGCTGGCTCGCGAGGAGGCGGAGAGATCAAGGCGGGTACCTCACGAGGTGCCCATGACGCCAGCCATGACGACCAAGGGTGCCAGGCGGGCGCCAGCCCGCGCAGTGTCCTCCCTTTCCTCTTTGGTGCAAAGGGGGCAAGCGCAGGCGAGAGGATCAAGCAAAGGCACCCATTTCGGTGCAACGAGACCAAGACCAGCTCCGCGACAAGGAGGAAGTCACTGTGGAGCCCAAGCCGGCGTCACCGCAGGGCCTTTGGCAGGCGAAGACCAGCTTTAGTCAGGATAAGTGTACCAAATGTTCCCCTTCAAATGGGCCAATTGTTGGCGCCCTTCCCGCTCAATATTTGGGAAGAGGCCCATGGCCTTTGCCTATAAATAGGACTAGCCACCCACAGGATAAAAGGGAAATCCAGCGTCTAGAGGGAGAGAAAAGGATGATCGAACTCCCCTAGCAGTTCATCCCCTGGCCAAGAACAGGTCCTCGCGAGGCCGTTCACCTGTACTGTTCTTCCTCATCAGCCCAAGAGGCAATCCATCCGCCACAATCTAGAGTAGGGTATTACACCACAATGGTGGCTCGAACTAGTATAAATCTTGTGTCTCTCGCGTTGTTCTTGCAATAGCTAGATCCTGACGAGACGGAGAGGTAGAGGGCACGATCTCCGCGCGCACCCCAGAGTTCGAACCTTAAGGGTCTGCCAGAACCCGTGATCCGACAGTAGTCCTTCGTAATCTGCCGTGTTGTTGGTTGACGCCTCCCTGGGGAAGTGCATCTGGACCACGTACTTGAGGTGCTCTCCGGTGGGCGCGACAAGCAGTACGCCAGCCCCGGCGCCTTGCAAGGAGAAAGCTCCATCAAAGTACATGATCCAATCGCAACTTGCCTCCTTGCCGGGGAGAGCAGTCTGTCGGGCTTCTTCATCAGGCGTTGCAGTTCATTCGGCGATGAACTCCGCCAGGACTCGGCTCTGAATCGTCGAGGTACTTTCAAACTTGAGGCCAAAGCTGGACAACTCCGGTGCCCATTCCACAATCCTTCCCGTTGCGTCCGGATTGTGCAATATCCGTTGCAAAGGGAGGCGAGTGACGACAGTGATCTCGTGTGCCTGGAAGTAGTGGCGCAGCTTCCTCGAGGCCATAAGAAGGCCAAAGAGCAGTTTCTGCACGCCGGAGTACCTTGATCTAGCCCCCTGCAGGAGGGAACTAACAAAGTAGACCGGGTGCTACATCATTTTCTTCTTCGACAACACTTCAACTGGCCGTGTCGCCTCTGCATTAGTGGTGTCGGGCTCTGTTGCTGCCATTACCCCATCATCAACCTCCCTCTGCACCACTAGTGCGGCGCTGACCACCTGGTTCATTGCCGCCAGGTACAGCAGCAACGGCCCCTGGGGCCTAGGCGCAACTAGTGTTGGCGCGGAGGAGAGGTACTTCTTCAAATCTTGCAAGGCCGCTTCGGCTTCTGGCGTCCACTCCACCGGGCCCGCCTTTTTCAAGATCTTGAAAAAGGGAAGGGCGCGCTCGGCAGACATGGAAATGAACCTGCTCATGGCGGCAACACAACCAGCAAGCCGACGCACATCCTTGATTCGCTTGGGTGCTTCAATCTGCTCTATAGCTTTGATCTTGTCCGGATTGGCCTCTATCCCACGCTGTGACACAAAGAACCCGAGAAGCTTGCCGGACGGGACGCCAAAGATGCACTTCTCAGGGTTCAGCTTGAGATTGATCTTGCATAGGTTTGCACATGTTTCTTGCAAATCTGTGATAAGGGTTGCCCTGTCCTTGGTTTTGACTACTATGTCATCCTTATAAGCTTCCATATGTCTATGGAGTTGGGGTTCAAAACCAATCTGGACCGCCCTTGCAAACGTCGGACCAGCACTCTTCAACCCGAAAGGCATCCGTATGAAACAATACGTACCACATGGGGTGATGAATGTTGTTTTCTCTTCGTCTTCTCTCGTCATGAAGATCTGGTGGTAGCCGGAGTAGGCGTCGAGGAATGACAATAGATCACACCCAGCCATGGAGTCAACAATCTGGTCGATGCGCAGTAATGGGAAGGGGTCTTTAGGACAAGCCTTATTGATATTTGTGTAATCAATACACAGCCTCCACTTCCCATTTGCCCTGCGCACTACGACCGGATTGGCCAACCACGTCGCATGGAGCACTCCTCTTACCAAACCCGCTGCTTCCAGTTTCTGGATCTCTTCTGTGATGAACTCTTGTCGTTCCAAAGCCTGGTTCCTGACCTTCTGCTTGACGGGCCGCGCATGAGGACAGACAGCAAGGTGGTGCTCAATCACCTCCCTGGGAACGCCAGGGATGTCGGAAGCTTGCCAGGCAAACACATCGACATTCGCCCGCAGGAAGGTGACGAGCGCTTCTTCCTATTTGTCGCCAAGGGTGGAGCTTATGGTGAAAGCTCCTCCCGTGTTGTCCTCATTGACAGAAACCTTCTTGGTTCCCGGCGGAATGTCCTTGGGCTTCTTGTTTCCGCCGGTGGAGCTCTCTGGCACGTCCTCGACGGCAGTGCTACACTCTGAAGAGGTGCGCTTGCCGGAGTGGGTGTCCGAGGTCTCATCGGCCTTCTTCTTATTTTTCCCTCCCGGGGTCCCAGCGGCAGGAGCAAGTGCAATAGTGGCGGCAGCTGCTGCAACTGCTTGCTGGTATAGTTGATCAGTGCAAATCAGCGCATCTTTCTTATCGGATAGAATGGTGATGATCATCACAGGCCCTGGCATCTTTAGGGTGTTGTAGGCGTACTGTGATGTTGCCATGAACTTGGCCAGCTGTCACACCCTGATTTTCATGCCACAACACTTAAACTAATAAAACATGATAAAATGTGGTTTGACAAAAAACTTTTGAGTGTTTTGGACTTTGCTTGATTTGATTTTTGTGTGTTGTTTGCAAGTGCTCTAAAAATCAAATAAATCCTCCAACTCTTATAGTTCATCTCCTTGTCCCAAACTTCTGCCCAATGATCATGCCATGTGTATAGAGCAATATAGTATTTTCTTACAAAAATAATTTGGCCAAAAAGTATTTTCAAAAATTAGTTTTCCAAAAACCCACGGATTGAGGTTTGCACTGCAAATACTTAATTAACGGCAGTAAAAATCTTTCCAAAAATATTTCTGACTCCTATTAGATATAGGTTACCCAGAAACCACAAACATATAATTTTAAAAGTTATTTTCCTATTTTATTTAAAGGCTTTTTCTTAAGGCCAGAAATGGTCTTAAATAGGTTAAAATTATTTTTAAAGCTTTAAAAATATTTGAGAAAAAATTAGGGAGACTCAATGGACATATATTTTCCATATATATGAGTTTCAACACATGGTCATGATCAAAATACTGGACAAAACCTCCCAAAACCATTTCTGCTCATTTCAAGGATTTGAAATATTTCTACAGCAAATATTTTCATAAAAATCCAAGAAAATTCTAGCATGTCACATATGACATTTTTTATGATCTTGCCAAGTACCATGTCATGGAGAATAGTATAACCCCATGAAACCCTCTCAAAACCACTTCTGTCCTTTTTCAAGTTTGAACAACTTTGCATTGTCAAACATGTCCAAATGCTTTCCAACTTGGTGCACATTCTCAAATGGTGTAATAATACATCTAGACCAAATGGCACAAGTTGGAGAGAATTTTATCTTGACCTAAGTACCCCAAAACCCTCTCTGACCAGAATCAGATTTCAACAAGTTTGTACTGCCAACTTTTTCTCCTTGACCCCAACTTTTGTGAGCATGTTCACATGACCAAATAAGGCTACTACACCAAGTGGTGCATCAAGGAGAATTGATTTGCATGACTAAATCTTGGTAAAATCATTTCTGTTGATTTCTAGGGTTTACCAAAGTTACATTGGCCACTTTGCCCAAATGAGATCCAAATTGGAGGAAGGCCCTAATTATATGTGCCATTTCACCCTGTGGAGTCTCATTCCAAATGGAGTTCATTTGCTTACCCAAACAAGTATCAAACACCTTCTGCCACTTTACCAAAATTTCATTTTTGACCCCTTCCACTAATCTCCATGGCCTCAACTTTTTACCACAGCCCCTACTAGTCCCCTTGCACCTCCAGTAGCAATGGCAAATCCATAGCTCAATTATTGGAGGGGTAAAACCCCACTTTCTCTCTCTGGACAGCCCAATTCCCTCTCTCCGTCAACCTCTCTCCTCTCCTACTGGCTTTCCAGGGCAACCAAGGCCATCTCCCCTTTCTTTACTTTCCCCTAGAGCCACCAGACACCCTTGGCCGCGCCCTAGTTGCATAAAGAATGCCATGCCGGCCATATGGGCGCTCTGGAGCGCGCTACAGTGCGCTCCCGCACTGTAGCCGCCCCCTTCCAACCACCTCCGGCCACCTCGGCTCTCCCCCTCACGCCAGCCGATGCTCCTCGACGACCGCAACACGGCAGCTGGTCCGCCCCCTCCTCTTTCTCTCTCTCCTGCCCCTGCCCACACGCGCACCATGGCCGCCCGAGAGCTCCAATGAGCGGGCTCACACGCGCGGCGTCTCTGACCCTTCCCCGCTCCTTCTCTTCACCCCCTCGTCGTAGTACACATCCAGGAACACCCCAGACATGGCGCCCTCTTCCCCCGAGCCCTGCAGCGACGAGCATGAGCTCGTCGGCGCACGGGTCTACGGGACCTCGCCGTTCACCTATTTAGAGGCCTCCCCGAGCTCTCCTCTCCTCACCACTCGCCCTCTCACTCCCCAAATCGCCCCCCTGCACCACTCACCCCTCTCCAGACGAGCCCGAGCTCGAGATCGAGCTCGAGCTCCGCCGCCTCAGGTCGTCGTCGATCTCATCGTACGGGCTCCCTCCGCCCCTCCTCTCTCTCGATCTGGACCCTCCACACCTCCCTGATCATTTCCCCTCTGTTACCCCTCTCTCTTGCAGTGCCATCAGCGCCCGACGGACGGAGCCATCAGCGCCCGACGCCTCTCCGCCGCAAACCTCGTCGCCGGCGAACCACTGCTCCCCTCCGGTCAACTCCGACGCCACCCGAACGGCGACACGACGAGGAGCATAGTGGTGCCATCAGCTCACCCTGCCGTGCCCGGATACGTCGCCGGTGAGCTCTCTCCCCCTCTCTGACCGGGGTTGAAGACGACGGCCATGGGGCCCGTTGGTCAGCCTCACACCCTGACGGGTGGGCCCCACCCGTCAGGTTTAAACACGCACGCGCGCACCGGTTCGCTGCGTCGGCTGAAGGCGTATTTTGCCTTTACGCCTTCGACGTGGCAGCCCTGCGCGGGCTGGATTCCCTCTGGGCCTGCTGCACTGTGGCCCTTCTGGCCCAGTCGCACAGTGCTCCTTCTCCTTTTTCTTTTTCTGAAAACTTGCAAAAATTCCACAGGATTAAATATTTATCCAAATGGAATAATTCCAACTCCTAAAATCTTAGAATAATCCCACCTATTTAATGGTGTAACTTTCATAAATATCCATCAAACTTTTCTGCACTGTTCAAATTTAAATTCAAATTTGAGCATTTATATTCCCCTCTAAAAATCCATTTCTCCTATTCTACAGCTCCAAATTCATAACTAGTAATTTTCACCCTCATAGATTTTCCCTTAGTATTTATCAAAAATAAGTTGACATTTTTCTGAGCACTTTGGTTTTTCTGTTTTACTATTGCCTTATTTTCTCGTTATTTTCTTGCGACGAATAGATCCCGTATTTAACGAAGTAGTTGGATAAGAAGAAGGAGAAGGACTTGAAGACTTTGAAGACTAAGGCAAGCAACCCTTTGACCATGTCTATGAAACCCTTTTTATGCATGTCATATAGCACTTTATTATTGTTGCATCGGAATCATGATGAGATGGTAGCCACTTTGGTGGGTTGCCTTCGGTACTTCCTCGTTGATACTTGCATTATGCATGACCCTACCTTCCTATGAGGGTTATGCCGGTGGGAGTAGATAGGATGCTAAGTAGTGCTACGCAAAAGGGATGGGTATATGCATGGTGATGGAGGTAAAGTATTTTCAAAGGACTTCTCGAAAACCCAGTCGGGTGCCACTTATGCCCGAGGGAGATGATGAGCTGGGTAGCCACTTGATGACGAAGTGGTGTACCGAGGCAAGTGTGTGTGATGTTTTCAAAAACGGATTGGTTTAAGTTGCGACCGTTATTCCAACCTTACATGCGCAACCACTCTACCCTTATAAGGGAAAGGGCATTATTGATTACCTAGGCCGATACTAGCTTGGAGCCCGCATTACTAGTGACGGGGAAGAGTTGGTGCTCTCTCTCGGGACAGGGTCGTGCCAGGTAGGGCGGCCATGACTGTCTTAACAGGGCACCGGATGCACCGTTGTGTCCCGTCTCGGATGTTACGATCTCGAGCGAGTCTCATATGATGTACATCGTGAGGATACGAAACAACGAGTGGACTCCTTGTTAGTATCGTCTAGGGAAAGATAGTGATCGGGTGCTTACCCCAGGTACTCGAGGTACCGCGGGTCGTGGATGACACGGAAGTTCCCCGGATCTTGTGGGTAAAGTGTGCAACCTCTGCAGAGTGTAAAACTATTCGAATAGTCGTGTCCACTGTCAAGGACAGTTGGGTAACCGCTCTTGGGCTACGTCCACATGTTTACAAACCACTGTGTGTGTTTGGATAAGTGGGGAAAACTACTTGGGTCAAGTCAAGGACTTGACATGATTGAGTAGGCTTGGTGCCCTCTCTATTTATGTTGATATCTGTAACCTATCCTCATGGTTACTTAAATTCTCCTGATGCATGTCTTTCAAGTTGTTGAACATGTCATTGCACTCAAAACTAGCTTTCCGCAAAAATTTACCTTATCATGCATTGTTGTACCTTGAACCAAAACATGCGTTGCTTGCGAGTACATTCAAAGTACTCATTGGCTTGCCACTGGTTATTTAATTGGCCAGGCATGGAAGAACAGGAGTTCGAAGAAGAATTCTTTGGAGACGAACATGCGAACTAGGACGTTTCCCAGTCAGAATGCCTGTAGGGTTAAGGCAGATGGCATGGGTTCTACTTATCGACGAAGATTTCCGCTGCTTGTGTTTCATTTGATGTTCATCCCTTAAGGCTTTATCTATGTAAGACTTGACCATAATGGTCATAATTTATGTAAGACGGTAAGTATGGATGTAAGACTCTTGTTATTCAGCTTCTGTGTGTTCAGTGAGCATTGATCTCTGGGATCACTGTACACGTGCATTCGGTGATCACGACTTATGAGTCGGGGTCCCCACAGAGCTGGTATCAGAGCCATCCTGACTATAGGAAGCCTTAGTTAGCATGGTCGTTAGTTAGGGTAAAACTATTTCCAAAACTACTACTAGTTTTCAAAACTATCTATACTTCTCTTCCCTTCTCAATTTTTCGAAAACTAAGGCATACTTTCCTTGTTGATCTCTTCCCCTTCAAAACCTTTGGTCGCTAGAACCCTTATGCCCCTGACCACTAGGTTCCTTGTAATCCTCGTGGATAATCTAGAAGGAAGATGCCTTGCCAGACATTCACCCACATCTCCTGAACACAAGATTGACGACATCACAACAAGACGATACCAACAGAAGATACGTCCTCGAGGGATGAGGACCTGAAGGCCCAGGAGATGGTGACACCCTTGACACTGGCCCAAGATGATGCAACCTTAGCTTACGACGATCAGGGCATAGGATATGCAAGATCATGATATACATCGCTAATAGGGCAACCCTGTCACTACCGTTGTTGTATCGGCAACCACCGGTGGATGAGAATCTAGCCATTTGGTCCGCCTCACTATAGTGAGCAGGAAAACGGTTCTCTTCATCCCCCGCTCTCGGTGACGATATTGTCAACAATGTGTTCAACGGATTGGACCTCTATTATGCCTTGTTAATGTCATTGCATAAAGGATGGCCACCTGGAACCGCCGACACCTTAAAAAGGCAAAAACGATCATCATGATTAAGAGGACAAGAGAAGACCAAGTCAATGCCAGCTACGAGGAGCCACCTTCACCCCATCATCTCATCAGGCGAGAAGTGTTGAAGACGCTTCAGGCCAACCCGGATCATTTCATCAAACAACTACAAAAGACGTAGCGACACCTGAGGAAAAATCCAGAAGACTGCATGAGGCACGAAGTAAAGCACGACTACTTAGTCCGAGAACCCCTAGTGCAGGATGAGTCGTGTACCCCCTATGCGCAGTCGAGTCCATATGATGGTTCGAATAGAACCATGACTATGTGTTGCTTGTTTTTATTTGTTTGTGTTTTGATATCGGTCACCCTTTTGCCCTAGGCAACAAGTACGCGACTATATCACCTGCCTTATTTTGTTTTTCGTGTTTGGCCCTTTTTGGCACTTGTTTGTTGCACCTGCACTATAGAACCCCCTTTAGGCATTCCCCTCCTCTATGCTACTTTTCCCTCTCATCTCTCTCTCCTTAACTAAAGACCGGCAAGACAAGGTACACCAAGAATTCCACCTCGGCAGTCAACTAGCACTGAAGACTTTTTGTTGCAGCCTCCTCGACCAAGTGAAACCCCGTAGAGTTATGTTTAACCCTCCATACTAGAAACCCATTCCTAGACCCTTCGAGACTTCACGAGATACCCCAGCTCGAGTCCTTAACCATGTGCTTAACCCATGGAATTGCAAGAGAACCAGTTAAGCCTCTGTAGACCTTGCACAACACTGGGTTGATTATGGAACTAGTGGACATAGTGAATGAGCACATTATCATCCTAATATAGCACCAGAACTGACGATGCCATAGGAAAGACCAGTTTAAGGATATAGGAATAGAGGACAAATGACTTGATGAGTTTATATCAATGACTTTGAGGAATCATCTGAGACTATTTGGTGGATTATGAGGCTTTCATGTTGGTAGATGAACGTGGTTGGATCATGATTATAGAGTAGCATAGCTTTCCCCTGGATAAATTGGATTTTGTAGGACAATTATATCGCAAGATGAGATTCTTGGAAGTATAAGGTTTTGACTTAGCCAGGGGATATTGATAGGAGATGGTTGGCATTACAATAAGGACTTGGGATAAACACATAGGAATTCCCGTTGGACATAGGATTTGGATTTAAATAGGTGATCCTAGTTGAGTATAGGTGGTGAGTAAGTCTACATGGTTCGGTGTAAATTGGATTTAGACTGATGATCTCGATTATGATACCATGTTTCTTGGAGGACAATAAACTAGGAGATTGGATTAATTGTCGGAGTTTATCTAGGGATATGTATGAGCTTGATCTTGGAGTTTACTTGATCATGATAATGGGAACTGATGGACTGGCTATAGTAAAGATAACCCTTTTCAAGTATATGAGGATCATAGGACATTAGAAGATCATGTGGAACACCATAAACATTGGATTTGTAGAATTAAATGGATTATGTTGCGATTAATGGAAGTTAATGGGCTATTGGAGTTGATTCATAGGAAGCAAACAAGATCTTGGAGTGACTTACGACGTTTTTCCTTAGGATAGAGATGCTTTATCATGGACCTTGGATCAATAGACTGAGCACTCGGATTGTAGTGATTAAATTCAAGCTTGGCAGCTTATATGCTCTACCCATGGATTTTTTTAGGGGTAGCCATACATATGAGTTTGGGGATAGTTGACATGTATAGATTTGTTAGACCTCCCCTTGGGAGTCATGAGGATAATAATAGCATGAGTGATGATTGGAGCTGACCTACAAGAGTTGATGCTTTCGGTGGTATAAGGTTATTTGTTTAAAGGACTAGATAGAACAATTGGCATCTCAGGAACCGTGCTTAAGGATAAGGTGACAAACGTTCGCTCGCACACTAGAATCCTTGAAACCCTTAAGCCCGCCCAAGCCACGATATGGTAGGAATCACAAACATCGGCTTTGGCTCTAGGACAAGGAAACCTTGGCCACTACGCAACCATGACCACCACCGATACCCCAACCTATACCCTATGTACCCCGTGGTCAAATCTTCATGGAGTACTCAGACAAGTTAGTTGCCATCTTTCCTTGATGACAAGCTTGCGTACCCGAAGACGGAAGAAGAACCGTTCAGCCGGCTAGGGAACATCTGAAGACCGCCATGTCAAGGAGGAAGAACTATACCAATCATCATCGTCAAGAAGTGAACTTCCTTGTCAAAGACTGTGCATATCTACAAGCCACTTCTCTCAAAGGAACCCAACATTTTCATGGCAAGGAAACCCACGCCAAGATTCATTGGCCCTCTTTGAGATCACTCCAAGGTTCAACAACCCCCTTTTTGGGTCACTGCAAGACGAAGAATAGACGACTACCAGCTAGAGTTATCACCTGAGTTACCCATTGTGCACAACGTTTTCTGCGCGACACACCTCCGGAAGTGTTTCCAACTTCCTAACTAGCCCGGTCTCTACAAGGACATCGACCACGAGCCATCGACCTCTAGCCCAATCTGACCCATCGCAAGAAACCCCTTAGCAACCTGGATCAAGCAGGACGTCATACACTAAGCCACACCATCAAGTACTTCAAGCTCAATGGAGCACTACACGGAAGCAGAACCAACTTGAAGACTACCCCAGATCCAATTTTCTGTATTCCTTTCCGCGCCTAGTCTGGAAATCTCGGGGACGAGATTCTTGTAAGGGGGGTAGGTCTGTCAAACCCTGATTTTCATGCCACAACACTTAAGCTAATAAAACATGATAAAATGTGGTTTGACAAAAACTTTTGAGTGGTTTGGACTTTGCTTGATTTGATTTTTGTGTGTTGTTTGCAAGTGCTCTAAAAATCAAATAAATCCTCCAACTCTTATACTTCATCTCCTTGTCCCAAATTTCTGCCCAATGATCATGCCATGTGTATAGAGCAATATAGTATTTTCTTACAAAAATAATTTGGCCAAAAAGTATTTTCAAAAATTAGTTTTCAAAAAACCCATGGATTGAGGTTTGCACTGCAAATACTTAATTAAGGGCAGTAAAAATCTTTCCAAAAATATTTTTGACTCCTATTAGATATAGGTTACCCAGAAACCACAAAAATATAATTTTAGAAGTTATTTTCCTATTTTATTTAAAGGCTTTTTCTTAAGGCCAGAAATGGTCTTAAATAGGTTTAAATTATTTTTAAAGCTTTAAAAATGTTTGAGAAAAAATTAGGGAGACTCAATGGACATATATTTTCCATATATATGAGTTTCAACACATGGTCATGATCAAAATATTGGACAAAACCTCCCAAAACCATTTCTGCTCATTTCAAGGATTTGAAATATTTCTACAGGAAATATTTTCATCAAAATCCAAGAAAATTCTAGCATGTCACATATGACATTTTTTATGATCTTGCCAAGTACCATGTCATGGAGAATAGTATAACCCCATGAAACCCTCTCAAAACCACTTCTGTCCTTTTTCAAGTTTGAACAGCTTTGCACTGTGAAACATGTCCAAATGCTTTCAAACTTGGTGAAAATTCTCAAATGGTGTAATATTACATCTAGACCAAATGGCACAAGTTGGAGAGAATTTTATCTTGACCGAAGTACCCCAAAACCCTCTCTGACCAGAATCAGATTTGAACAAGTTTGTACTGCAAACTTTTTCTCCTTGACCCCAACTTTTGTGAACATGTTCACATGACCAAATGAGGCCACTACACCAAGTGGTGCATCAAGGAGAATTGATTTGCATGACTAAATCTTGGTAAAACCATTTCTGTTGATTTCTAGGGTTTACCAAAGTTACATTGGCCACTTTGCCCAAATGAGCTCCAAATTGGTGGAAGGCCCTAATTATATGTGCCATTTCACCCTGTGGAGTCTCATTCCAAATGGAGTTCATTTGCTTACCCAAACAAGTATCAAACACCTTCTGCCACTTTACCAAAATTTCATTTTTGACACCTTCCACTAATCTCCATGGCCTCAACTTTTTACCACAGCCCCTACTAGTCCCCTTGCACCTCCAGTAGCAATGGCAAATACATAGCTCAATTATTGGAGGGGTAAAACCCCACTTTCTCTCTCTGGACAACCCATTTCCCTCTCTCCCTCAACCTCTCTCCTCTCCTACTGGCTTTCCAGGGCAACCAAGGCCATCTCCCCTTTCTTTACTTTCCCCTAGAGCCACCAGACACCCTTGGCCGCGCCCTAGTTGCATAAAGAATGCCATGCCGGCCATATGGGCGCTCTGGAGCGCGCTACAGTGCGCTCCCGCACTGTAGCCTCCCCCTTCCAACCACCTCCGGCCACCTCGGCTCTCCCCCTCACGCCAGCCGATGCTCCTCGACGTCCGCATCACGGCAGCTGGTCCGCCCCCTCCTCTTTCTCTCTCTCCTGCCCCTGCCCACACGCGCACCATGGCTGCCCGAGAGCTCCAATGAGCGGGCTCACACGCGCGGCGTCTCTGACCCTTCCCTGCTCCTTCTCTTCTCCCCCTCAGCGTAGTCCACATCCAGGAACACCCCAGACACGGCGCCCTCTTCGCCCGAGCCCTGCAGCGACGAGCGTGAGCTCGCCGGCGCACGGGTCTACGGGACCTCGTCATTCACCTATTTAGAGGCCCCGCGAGCTCTCCTCTCCTCACCACTCGCCCTCTCACTCCCCAAATCGCCCCCCTGCACCACTCACCCCTCTCAGACGAGCCCGAGCACGAGATCGAGCTCGAGCTCCGCCGCCTCGGGTCATCGTCGATCTCAGGGTACGGGCTCCCTCCGCCCCTCCTCTCTCTCGATCTGGACCCTCCACACCTCCCTGATCATTTCCCCTCTGTTTCCCCTCTCTCTTGCAGTCGGAAGCGGCCGGAGCCATCAGCGCCCGACGCCTCTCCGCCGCAAACCTCGTCGCCAGCGAACCACTGCTCCCCTCCGGTCAACTCCGACGCCACCCGAACGGCGACACGACGAGGAGCACAGTGGTGCCATCAGCTCGCCCTGCCGTGCCCGGATACATCGCCAGTGAGCTCGCCCCCCTCTCTGACCGGGGTTGAAGATGACGGGCGTGGGGCCCGTTGGTCAGCCTCACACCCTGACGGATGGGCCCCACCCGTCAGGTTTAAACACGGACGCGCGCACCGGTTCGCTGCGTCGGCTAAAGGCATATTTCGCCTTTACACCTTCGACGTGGCAGCCCTGCGCGGGCTGGATTCCCTCTGGGCCTGCTGCACTGTAGCCCTTCTGGCCCAGTCGCACAGTGCTACTTCTCCTTTTTCTTTTTCTAAAAACTTGCAAAAATTCCACAGGATTAAATATTTATCCAAATGGAATAATTCCAACTCCTAAAATCTTAGAATAATCCCACCTATTTAATGGTGTAACTTTCATAAATATCCATCAAACTTTTCTGCACTGTTCAAATTTAAATTTAAATTTGAGAGTTTATATTCCCCTCTAAAAATCCATTTCTCCTATTCTACAGCTGCAAATTCATAACTAGTAATTTTCACCCTCTTAGATTTTCCCTTAGTATTTATCAAAAATAAGTTGACATTTTTCTGAGCACTTTGGTTTTTCTGTTTTACTATTGCCTTATTTCCTCGTTATTTTCTTGCGACGAATAGATCCCGTATTTAACGAAGTAGTTGGATAAGAAAAAGGAGAAGGACTTGAAGACTTTGAAGACTAAGGCAAGCAACCCTTTGACCATGTCTATGAAACCCTTTTTATGCATGTCATATAGCACTTTATTATTGTTGCATCGGAATCATGATGAGATGGTAGCCACTTTGGTGGGTTGCCTTCGGTACTTCCTCGTTGATACTTGCATTATGCATGACCCTACCTTCCTATGAGGGTTATGCCGGTGGGAGTAGATAGGCTGCTAAGTTGTGCTACGGAAAAGGGACGGCTATATGCATGGTGATGGAGGCAAAGTATTTTCAAAGGACTTTTCGAAAACCCCGCCGGGTGCCACTTATGCCCGAGGGAGATGATGAGTTGGGTAGCCACTTGATGACGAAGTGGTGTACCGAGGCAAGTGTGTGTGATGTTTTAAAAAACAGATAGGTTTAAGTTGCGACCGTTATTCCAACCTTACATGCGCAACCACTCTACCCTTATATGGGAAAGGGCATTATTGATTACCTAGGCCGATACTAGCTTGGAGCCCGCATTACTAGTGACGGGGGAGAGTTGGTGCTCTCTCTCTCGGGACGGGGTCGTGCCAGGTAGGGCGGCCATGACTGTCTTTACAGGGCACCGGATGCACCGTTGTGTCCCCACTCGGATATTACGATCTCGAGCGAGTCTCATATGATGTACATCGTGAGGATACGAAACAACGAGTGGACTCCTTGTTAGTATCGTCTAGGGAAAGATAGTGATCGGGTGCTTACCCCGGGTACTCGAGGTACAGCGGGTCGTGGATGACACGGAAGTTCCCTGGATCTTGTGGGTAAAGTGTGCAACCTCTGCAGAGTGTAAAACTATTCGAATAGCCGTGTCCACGGTCAAGGACAGTTGGGTAACCGCTCTTGGGCTACGTCCACATGTTTACAAACCAGTGTGTGTGTTTGTATAAGTGGGAAAAACTACTTGGGTCAAGTCAAGGACTTGACATGATTGAGTTGGGTTGGTGCCCTCTCTATTTATGTTGATATCTGTAACCTATCCTCATGGTTACTTAAATTCTCCTGATGCATGTCTTACAAGTTTTTGAACATGTCATTGCACTCAAAACTAGCTTTCCGCAAAAATTTACCTTATCATGCATTGTTGTACCTTGAACCAAAACATGGGTTGCTTGCGAGTACATTCAAAGTACTCATTGGCTTGCCACAGGTTATTTAATTGGCCAGGCATGGAAGAACAGGAGTTCGAAGAAGAATTCTTTGGAGACGAACATGCGAAGACGTTTCCCAGTCAGAATGCCTGTAGGGTTAAGGCATATGGCATGGGTTCTACTTATCGACGAAGATTTCCGCTGCTTGTGTTTCATTTGATGTTCAGCCCTTAAGGCTTTATCTATGTAAGACTTGACCATAATGGTCATAATTTGTGTAAGACGGTAAGTATGGATGTAAGACTCTTGTTATTCAGCTTCTGTGTGTTCAGTGAGCATTGATCTCTGGGATCACTGTACACGTGCAGTCAGTGATCACGACTTATGAGTCGGGGTCCCCACACCAGCGCTGGGCGGCCAAGGATCCCGTTGTAGGGCAAGGGGATCTTGGCAACATCAAACACGATCCTCTCCGTCTCGTAGTTCAGGTCGCTTCCAAAGGTCACGGGCAGCGTGACCTTTCCCTTGGGTTGGCTTCTTCCCGGGTTGACCCCCTGAAACGTGCCAGTCTCTTCGAGGTCTCCATCAGGAATCTGCAGTTTCTCGATCACGGCAGGCGAGATCAAGTTCAGACCGGCCCCGCCATCGACTAGCATCTTCGTCACCTTGAGGTTGTGTATTGTTGGCGAAACCAACAATGGAAAGCACCCGACCGCAGTAGTGCAATCAGGGTGGTCCTCAGTGTAAAAAATGATAGGAGTGCTGGACCACTTCAGCGGCCATTGGGCATCAAGCGACGGCTCTGCCGCTGTAATCTCTCGCGCCCACTGTTTTAGCCGGCGGTGAGAAGTATGCAGCAAGGCGCCGCCGTCGACGCACATGGCCTCTGTAGCTTTCTGAAACTCTTGGTCGCCGGACTCGTCGACCTCTTCGTGATCGTCGTCTCATGGCTTTCTGTCACGGCCCCGGGCGGGCCTCTCCTGTTGCTTATCCTTGCCGCGAGGGCCCGCCTGGCCGTCAAGCTTCTTGCCGGACCCTTCAGCACCGTCTTGGCCCTTCTCCTTGTCACGCATCTCATATTCAGCCCTCTGCTTCTCAGCGAGGAGCTCAACCTGTCGGCAGTCTTGGAGAGCATGGCCTTTGGTGTATGGATCTTGCAGTATCGCTTGTCGGAGTTTCCTGACTTCTCGGCAGCCGCCAAGGCCCGGCAGGCGACACATCCGACAATTTCCTTGCCGGGGTCATCTGCCTTGGTTTTCTTGGTGGAGCCGGTGTCATCAGATCCCTCGACGGAAAGCACTGCTTTACCTTTGCGTTTCCTGCTACGGCGCCGGCCTTTCTTCGCCGGGGCGGCAGTATCCTCATCTGAGGATTCGGTTTCCACGCCGGCATCTTCGCCGGGGTACTTCCTCCCCTCTTCAGCTCAGGCACATCTGTCAGCAAGAACATAGAGTTCTGCCACATCTTTCACCTTGTTCATTGCCAGCTCTTCGTGCATCTTGCGGTTACGCACGTTCTGATGGAATGCGCTGATGATGGCGGTAGGATGAACATCAGGGATGTGGTACTGTATCCGGCTGAACCTCTGTATATACTTGCGGAGACTCTCGCCTCCCTTCTAGGGAATGACGTGCAGATCGCTTGCTTGGCCATGAGCTTGGTGACCGCCAGTGAAGGCGCCCACGAACTCATGGCACAAATCCGACCAGGAGGAAATGGAGTCTACCGGCAAGTGCATCAACCATGACATGGCGTTGGGTTTAAGAGCCAACGGAAAGTAATTCGCAAGCACCTTATCGTCGCGGGCTCCAGTAGCCTGCATCGCGATGGTGTAGATGCTGAGGAACTCGGATGGGTGGGTTTTGCCGCCGTACTTCTCGCCCACGTCAGGTTTGAAGGTGCGGTGAGTGGGCCACTGGAAGTGCCGCAGCTCACGGGTAAAAGCCGGACAGCCTACCTCGTAAGGCAGGCCTCCAGGGCCCTCCGGTGCCGGGTGGTTCATAGCAGGCCCTGCTTGCCTGTCTGACTGGTGGCGCGCTCCGCGCCGGCGCTCGATAGTGGTTCGAGCGTCTTCATGCTCTCGATCCCGAAGGACCTGGCGCTGGTCACAGTGGGTCCGCGGGTCAGACGACGCTACTGAGATTTCATCGCCCGTAACATCGCGACGGGCAGGTGTCCGCGGTACCGGGCGAGGAGGAGGCGAGTGCACCATGGTCGCGGCGCCGCCGGCTTTCCTGCCACTGGTACGCGGGACTCCGTCGGAGTGTTGACCCGGGGGCTCCGCCGGACTTGGTTCGTCTTTGTTGGCCACCGCAACAAGGCTTAGGATGGTGGCTCTCCATTTGTCGAGTTTCCCCGTAGTGGGAGGAAAATCGAGGAGCAACTGTGCACGCGCCAGGGCTTCTGCTGGCGTCGGTGGCAGCGAAACCTGCACAGATCGCGACGCGCTTCGACTTCTGACCATGTAAGAAGGAGCTCTATCACGACCGCGCGGTCGCACGCCGTCTTCACCAGCGCCTCGGCGAGCGGGCAGGTCTTCTACATCCCGGGAGTGGCGCTTGGGGCTCTTCCCACGGCGACGCCCGGGGTCTTCGGTGTGATTACGCCGTTCGTCGCGCGCCGCTTGAGAGGAGCGCACCGTCGGCGCCGGCGTGGGAGTCTTTGAGGCCCTCGCGTCGCCCTCGGGCGGGGCGGCAGCGATCCTGGAAGGCCCCGCGCCACCCGCGGAGGGCCCGGCTTCGTCTTTGTATTTGGCGGGGTGCGGCCCATTACTAGGCGCACGAACATCGCCGCCTCCCAAACTCCGGCTGCTGGGACGGTGTTGGTGTATGTGAACAGCGCTCCAGGTCCTTTCTACGACCGGTCCGCTGCTCGCCCGCGTCGGGACGGGATGCCCGACTTCCGGCAGGCCAACTGCCACCGTCATCTTCTTCTTGGGCGCCATGACGATGAAGAAGCATCGAACTAACTGCTAAAGCCGATTCCCACAACTGCGCCCCCTACCTGGCGCGCCAAAGATGTCGGTGGAAACGACACCTATGGGATCACAAGAATCCCTACTACGGTTGCGGGGCGCGGGGTTGTGAAAAGAGGGGATCAAACAGACAGCACACGATTCCTTTACCCAGGTTCGGGCCGCAAGGATGCGTAAAACCCTACTCCTGCTTTGGTGGATTGTATATCTGTGTGCTTGAGCTAGCTATGGGGCGTCGAGAGCTCCAAAAAGCCGAATCATCTTCCTGGTCGCCCGGGGCCTCCTTTTATAGAGAAAGGGGTTGCTACACTGGCACACAGGAGGTGGAAAGGGTACAGTGATGCAAGGTTATCCCTCGCATTACATGACAAGGTGCATTTAATGCGCCTTGCTTAGGTGTCCTTGCTTTATCGGGGGCGGGGGAGAGCCCTGTCTCATCCGTCGCCGCTCCCTGTCGCGTCGACACGCGCCCTGGCCAGCGGTGCCTGCGATGCCATGTAGGCAGGTAGGCAGCTGAGGTGGCGCAGCGGTGGGTCTCCACGAGGATCTGTATGCCGCCACGCAGGTGCCTGCCCAGCTGGTTGGGTCAGGAGCTGCATGAGAACGGTGGTGGAGGTGCGACTGGCGTGGGCCTGATGGTGGCCCCACGGGTGTTTGTGGCAAGGGCCTTGCCGCGGCCCCGACAAGGGTCTTGCCGGGGTCCCGGCAAGGGTCTTGCCGTGGCGCCTGCTGTCATCCCCGGCAAGGCTCTTGCCGAGGGCCTTGTGGTCCTCCTTGGCTGGGATCCCGCCAAGGATCATCATCTTCTAAAGTGTGCATCTGATCTTGAATGTCTTCACAAAGATCTGCATACCACCACGGGGATGCCTCCCGGATGCTTGCCCCATGGGGGCAGTGGAGTCAAGGGTGTCCCGCTCCGTGGGTGTGGGGCGAGCTGCCACGGCAAGGGTATTGCCGGGTTTGCTAAAACCGCCTCCCGGCAAGGATCTCGCCGGGGGGGGGGCCCGCTTCGTCCTCTTCGCCCTTTGTTGTCTTGGTCTTGGCGTCATTCTGCTTCTCTTGGGCTTCGGCCTTACCTCGGCTCACCTCCCTTGCCTTGCCCAGTTCGGTGGTGCCCCTGGCTCAGACTGCCCGTGCACAGTTATAGGGGTACAAAAAGTGTACCCCTCTTTTTGTACACGGACAGAGTGCCAAAGGGAAGTAATTGGCAAACACCTTCTCATCTTTTCCCCCGGCGGCTTGAACAGCGATAGTGTAGATGCTCAAGAACTCTGCCGGGTTCAACCTTCCATCATACTTCTCTGGTATTTCTGGCTTGAAAACGCGGACAGATGGCCAACGGACTTGCCACAGCTCGCGAGTGAAGGCAGGGCACCCAACCTCGAAAGGCAAGTATCCGCCTTCATTGGGCGCAGGTTCGTCGGCGTTTGGGCCATTGCGCCTGTCCAATTGGCGACGGGTTTCGATGTGTCGTTCTATGGTGACGTGCGCGTCCTCCCTGCACCGATCTTCCAGGACCTGCCGCTGATCTTGATGGCCCCAAGGGTTAGATGAAGCCATAGATACCTCATTGGGTTCCTGGTTGCATGGTTCTGGTTGCAGCCACTACACTGACTGTCATGGAGGGGACTGTACTGTTGGGGAACGTAGTAATTTCAAAAAATATTCATATGCACACTGTAGTGGAATTGTCACGACAGATGTCCTAGTGTGAGGACTTAGTCGTGAGGCCAACTCATCTATGCGGTATCTTGAAGGGGTTGATCGGAATCGAGAAAAGCAACACGCAAGACAAAGATTTAGACAGCTTCGGGCCCCGGGAAACATCATCCGGTAATAGCCTTACATGCTGTTTGTGGCTAGGTCTCATTATCATCACGAGGGAGTCACCGTAAACCGGCTCTCCTAGCTTGTCACTCTTTGGGGAGCACTACCCCTCCTTATATATGTTGAAGGGACGGTTTACATGACTAGTCCTAGTTGGATTAGGATTACTCTATTAGAAGTGGAGTCCTATTCTTGGTTCCTTTCTAGGAGAATATTCCTTGTGCTTTCCTCATAAACCGGCCCACCATAACATGAGCCGACCTTCCATAAACCGCCTTCTGGGCCACCAGGTCTTGTTGTTCCTCTGACCCGCTCGCCGGGTCACCCATGAGTCGCCAAGCTCGGGCGGGTCACTTAGTGAGTCGTCCAGTCAGGGCAGGTAATTATTGAGTCGCCAAGTACGACTGGGTTATACTTCCGGCCGGGTTATGCCGTGGGGTATATCCCCGACATTAGCCCCGAATTTAATTTGGATTTATCCATGTTAAAATTATCTGCAACATAAACACAAGAAAAAATTTGACGGCTTGTGCTCCGAGTTAAATATTCTTATAAACCGACACTTGATCATCCGTAAATACTTGTCATTTCTTCCTTCTAAAAAATCAGAGTCAATAGACCCGCTTCATAATCAATTTGCTTGTAGAAGAAATATTGTAAATAAACAATCCATTTGATTAGGCCTTCAATGCTCTGACTGACGAAAATATTGGTCTTCAAATATTCAACTGATATTCAGCCGGCTTGAAAATTGCCGAGCTATGATTTCCAAATAGCCGGGTTATAAAAAACTGATGATTCCGAGTCATGACTGTTTATAGACGATGGGTCATGATTGTTGCCAACGCCGGGTCACACAATTGATCTTCCTGGTTTTCTCAAACTGAGAATTTGAAGATGTTCCACCATTATATTCATATCACCTTATCCCCCAAGTCTTAAGAAGGGAGCGTAGTAACATCTTAAGACCTGCTTCAATATAAATGCCACAATTTTCAAGAAATCCATGTTGTTCATCTCAAGCACTAGTCAGAACTGAGTATTCCACATATGTAGCCCCCAAGTGCCGGGTTGTCATGCTTGCAGGAACCTGGGACTTGAAATTGCCTTATGCTTATAAAAATTTCAACCAGTGTAGCCCCCAAGGGCCGAGTTATTATGTAATAATGAACAAGGACTTTGTATGTATGGTCATGTAGATTTGAACAACAATGTGTAGCCCCCAAGGGTCGGCTCAGTAAGACAATATTGAGCTTGGGACTTTATATAGACTTCATTGAAAAGAACATCATATGATATAACCCCACCATGGGTGTCGGGGAAGCTGATCCGCGAGCACCTATGGGGACGGAGCCCCTTTCGGTTCGGTGGGGGGCGGAGGTCGCACGAAGAGCAGATCGAGGCGAGGCACACGAGCGGTTTACCCAGCTTCGGAGCTCTCCGGAGAGATAATACTCCTACTGCTGCTTTGTGGTTTGTATTGAGTTCTTGCTCGGGAGCGCTGAGTGCTACAGTACGCACCAGCAGCTAACGAGATCGAGCGTGAGTGTTCTACTGTCCTCTCCCCTCTACGTTGTGCATGGGCCTCCTTTTATATGCTCAAGGGGTCACCGACAGGTGGCAACGTAGGCAAGGGAGAAAATGGAAAGGGTGCTATGGTAGGTATAGCTACCTACACAGTGTATCATACCTAACCCTGACGGCAGGGGACAAGGGCATTAAATGCCTATCTACATCGCCCAAACAATGCAGAAAAGGGACCGTCAGGGACGCCACCGCTCGCCACGATGGCGATCTTGTCAGCGCCGCTTGCCACAGTGCACCCCTGGCTGCACAGCCTCCCGGCACGTACGCCTGGAAGGGTCTCAGAGCGACACGTTGGTGGGTGTGCTGGAGCGCGGGTACAGAGTGGTTGCTAGCCGCGACAAACGCCTTGCCGCGGCCGTTGTCTTGCCGCGTCCGGGAGCTTGTCGCTCACCGGGTCTTGCCGGGACGCGTGGCGCGTCGCGGCAAGTTCCTTGAGATGCCTTGGTTGGCCTTCCCGACAAGCTCCTCTTGCCGGGGCTTTGTGCCTTGAGTGGCCTTCCCGGCAAGCTCCTCTTGCCGGGGCCTTGTCTCCTTGGCTTAAATACTTTGTTCTTGAATGGCTCCAAAGGAACCACGGGAGTCCTTGGCGGTCACCCGGCAAGCCTTGCCGCGGAGCGCTGCGACTGCCCGTGCACAAGTTCGGGATACTAGGGTACCCCTACTCTAGTACACCGACAGGAGCCCCCGGGTCTGGGCCACACACGGTGCCAAGCGCTGTTGGGCCAGGCCCAAAACAGGGCACGGGCACGCGCGGCCTGGGTCACGCCGCATCTGACTCCGCATCCACCGCGCCCTCCCCGAACGGCACGCGTCACTTGCGGCGTCGTGGGAGAAACCGTGGGTGGTTTGTTTATTCGGAAGGGTGAAACGTCCGCCCCCTCCCTCCTTATAAGCAGGGGAAACAGGGGCAGTTCGCGCCTTCCCCATAAACGGAGGGAGGCGTGGAGGCGTTGTTTTCGAGGCGTCCACTCCCCACGATCGCGGGGTGGGGAGAGGTCGCCTCATCCGTCGCCTCGGTTCTGTACGCCTGCCACGCGGCTTCCATGCGCTTGGGGTGGCAAATGGTGGAGGCGGGAAACCGGGCCGTCGTGGGTCGAGGCAGCGGGTCGGTCCTAGTTCCCTGCTCCTTCTGTGTCTTGATTATCTGAGCGGGGCGGCCGAGCTCCCACCCCGTTCCTTTATAAGGAGCGGGAGGGGGGGACGGAAGCCCGTATTCTTTCATCTCCTCTTTCCTTCAGCTTCTACTCCCCTCTCTCTCATTCGCCATGGAGAAAGGGAACCCTGGTCCTTCAACGGTGGCGGCGAGGGTCACCGCTAGACAACGCATCCCTCCTTCTCCCGCACCCGTGGTGGCAGAGCCAGCCGTAAGGGGAAGAGGGAGGGGGCGAGGCCGCGGACAAGGTCGAGGGCGAGGCTGAGGCGCTCGGGGAAGAGGTGGACGGGGCGGCTCACCGGCCTCGCCTCCGCCAGCGGTTCCTCTTCCCATGGCGGTCCATATTGGGGAGGACCCTTGCGAGTTCTTTGTCAGGCTGCGTCGGCCGCCTCGTCGTTGCCTTCGTCTCCCGACTCCATTGGTGAGCGAGATGGAGTTGGATCCGCCCGAGACACTGAGGCTGCACATGAGGGGCTCTGGAATCAGCGGTACGCGAGTCCGCGTTGACTTCCGGCCCCTAATGTGATGTATCTGCCCCATCATCCGTGTCGCCGGCTCCTTGAACTTCTCAGGGTCGTCTCCTTGGGCGGCTGGCGTAGGGAGGCTGCGGAAGAGGAAGAGGGCAGGCGACAAGGCCGTCAAGTCGGAGTACGTGGGCATGACGCCCTCGACAGCGTGCTGACGTCCTGCCGCCTCGTCTTCGAGCCCTGCTTCTGGCGCCGCCATCACCATGCAACCATTGGACGGCCACCGAGATGTTCTCTTGCTGTCTTCTGCTACCCGTAGCTCGCCTAGGCGCTCCTTTTGCCCTTTTCGCCTCCTTGACCTACCTCCTGAAGAGAGGGACAAGAAAGGGATTACGGGCACCTTATCTCTTTTTAATTTGTAAGCCCTCGGGCCTTAGCTGCATTTAAAACTTGTAATCCCATCATTCATGTTTTTCATTCTCTATGAACTGTACCTGAGTGGAATGTTTTTTGTGAAAAGGGGATGCTTGCCGGGTCACTTGTCTTGTGGGTGGAACCCACGTCAAGGAGCAAATCCTTAATATATTTAAGATAGACACTTCTTTTCCCGGCAGCAGGCCCTGCTGTCTTCCCACGTCGCTCGACCTTTCTCACGCTTTTGGCGGAGGCAAGGATGAGGCGGTTCAGGCTCCTCGTTTCGTCCCTTTGTTGCCGCGACTACGACCAAACCTGGCCCAAGGAACGAGCCCTAGGGCCTAGAGGTAGGGGAGCACGGTAGCTTTTAGGAAGAAACGAGGTTTTGCATACCTCAGTCCATAAGAGAATTCATGATAAGGGATGAAAAACTTATCTGAGATTGCAGCCCCTGGCAACTCTGGTTCGCCGTGGGTGAGTCTTTGTACTTGCAGCCCCCGGCAACACTGGCTTGACGGGGTCCAGATGCTGGTCCGTCTTCCTTCTCTTTTTCGTCCTCAAGTGGTCCGGCCAGGATATGCGAGCCCTGCGAACCAAGGGAAACGAAAGAACGGCGAAGGGACGTACACCCGACCTCTAAGCTAGGGGTTAGCCGCTACTAAGCACTATCAACCCTAACCAAGGACGAGACTCGATCTAGCATGCATGCTATAACTTAGGGCGCCAGCGCTTCATCTATGCTCAGGGTCTGCGCCTGGCTTTGTACAAAGGATTACATGCAACAGCGGCAAGACTTTGTACAAAAGGTGGTTGCCAGAACAGGGTCCGGCAACCGCGCCTTACGGGTAAAACTTACGAAGATGCTCGATGTTCCAGGAGTTGCTCACCGGAATGCCATCTTCGGTCTCAAGGCGGACAGAGCCAGGCCTAGTGACTCGTTTCACCCGATAAGGGCCTTCCCACTTCGGCGTCAACTTGTTGGAATTCTTGGCGGAAAGAACGCGCCGAAGAACAAGGTCGCCTTTCCTCGAGACTTCCGGCTTTAACTTTGCGGCTATGGTAGCGGCGCAAAGCTTGCTGGTAGCGAGCAGCTCGTACAGCAGCCTGAAGACGGTCTTCCTCAAGGAGCAGCGCGTCATCTTGTCGCAGCTGCTCTTGCTCAAGCTCATCATAAGCGAGCACTCGAGGCGACCCGTATACGAGTTCCGTGGGGAGAACTGCCTCTACTCCATAGACTAGAGCGAAAGGTGTGTGGCCAGTGGCTCGATTTGGCGTCGTCCTGAAGTTCAACTCGCTGGCAAATGTCACTGGCAGCGTGATCTTCTCCTTCGGCTTGCTCCTTCCCGGGTTGATTCCTTGGAATGTGCCGGTCTCTTCGAGCTCGCTGTCAGGGACTTGGAGTTTCCGGAGCACAGCGGAGGAGATCAGGTTCAAGCTGGCCCCGCCGTCAACTAGCATCTTAGTGACCTTGAGGTTGCGGATAGTTAGTGAAACCAACATCGGCAAGCACCCGACAGCAGTTGTGCGATCAGGGTGGTCATCAATATCAAAGACGATAGGTGTGCTGGACCATTTCAGAAGCTTGCGTGACTCAACGGGTGGTTCTGCCGCATTGACTTCCCGCACCCACTGCTTGAGTTGGCGGTGTGAAGTATACAGAGAAGCACCACCGTCAACGCACAAGACCTCTGTGGCTTTCTGGAACTCCTATTTATTGGCTTCATCATCATCCATGTCTTCGTCGTCATCTTCATCCTTGTCGCGGCCGCGGGGAGGTCTGTCTCCTTGCCGCTGCTTGGCATTGCCGCGGCGTCCTCCCTGGCCGGTGCGCTTCGCACCGGATCCTCCAGCACCTCCTTGGGCTTTCTCCTTGTCGCGTCGCTCGTACTCGGCCTTTTGCAGCTCGACAAGCTGCTCGACCTTCTTGCAGCTCTGGAGGTCATGGCCCTTGGTGCGGTGGATCTTGCAGTACTGTTTGTTGGTGCCGTCCTGCTTGTCGGCGGCCGCCCAGCCTGGCAGTTGGCGCAGGCAGCAACCTCCTTGCCGGAGCTACCATCTTTGGCTTTCTTGGCGCCACCGTCGTTGCCGGACTGCTCAACAACTAGCACGTCTTTGCCTTTCCTCTTCCTGTTGTTCCGCCGCCGGTTTTTCTTTGCCGGGGCAGCATCATCGCTGTCAGATCCTCCTGTTCCTGTATTCTCTCCGGGGAGTTTCCTCCCTTCCTCAGCACGTGCACACCTGTCGGCCAGGGCATACAGCTCACTGACGTCTCTGATCTTGCACATCGCCATCTCCTCCCGCATCCTGCGGTTTCGCACGTTCTGATGGAACGTGCTGATGACTGCGGCAGGGTGGACATCTGGGATGTTGCGTTGCACTTGGCTGAATCTCTGGATGTACTTGCGCAGGGGCTCTCCTTCCTTCTGGGCAAGCAGATGAAGATCACTCT
Organism: Aegilops umbellulata; assembly: GCA_032464435.1. NCBI lineage: Eukaryota > Viridiplantae > Streptophyta > Magnoliopsida > Poales > Poaceae > Aegilops > Aegilops umbellulata. Next base: position 156,589,384 of record CP136056.1, read on the forward strand.
CCTGGCCATGAGGTTTGTGGCCGCCTGTAAAGGCGCCGACAAACTGATGGCATAGGTCTGCCCAGGAAGATATGGAGTTGTCCGGCAAGTGCATGAGCCAGGACCTGACGTTGGGCTTGAGCACCAGCGGGAAGTAGTTGGCAAGAATCTATTCGTCCCGCCCCCCAGCAGCTTGCACCGCGATGGTGTAGATACTGAGGAACTCCGACGGATGCAACTTGCCGTCGTACTTCTCGGGTACGTCTGGCTTGAAATTCTTCGTGCTGGGCCACTGGACTTGCCGCAGCTCACGGGTAAACGCAGGGCAACCTACCGCGTACGGCAGGTCGCCTGGTTCCCCTGGCGCACGCATGTCTACAGTGGGCCCAGCGCGCTGGTCTAACTGATGTCGTGCTTCTCTTCGGCGCTCGATGCGGGTACGAGCGCCTTCTTGCTGTCGTTCGTGAAGAACTTGGCGTTGATCGCGATGAGTTCGTGGATCTGACGAAGCAGTGGAGTCGCTGTCGCGATGGACCCGGCGAGTTGGCGATCTTGGCCTTCGGGGCGGAGAGTGCACGGTGGTTGCACCCCCACCGGTATTGTTGCCATCGGGTCGCGCCTGGCTGACTTGCCGCAGCTGCGACGTAGTCGGCTGCCGTGGAGTGAAACGCCCTCGATGCGGCTATATCTCCCACGTGTCGAAGCATGACTTAGAGGCATAACCACATTGAAAGCAATGTCGCAAGTGAGGTAATCTTCACACAACCCATGTAATACATAAGGGAAAGAGATACATAGTTGGGTTACAGTCGCCACTTCACACAATACATAAATAATCATCCATCATCGAGGTTACACTCAAGGTCCGACTACGGAACCAAAATGGAAGAAGACTACCCCAAATGCTACACGGATCGCCGATCGTCCCAACTGGGCTCCACTACTGATCATCAGGAAAAGACACATAGTAACGTCCACGTTCCTCGTCGAACTCCCACTTGAGCTCGGAAGCGTCATCTGCACTGTCATCGGTGGCACCTGCAACTGTTTTGGTAGAATCTGTGAGTCACGGGGACTCAGCAATCTCACACCCGCGAGATCAAGACTATTTAAGCTTAAAGGTAGGATAGGGTTGTGAGGTGGAGCTGCAGCAAGAGACTAGCATATATGGTGCCTAACAACGCAAAAGAGAGCGAGAAGAGAGGCAAAGCACGGTCGTGAAGCTAGAAGTGATCAAGAAGTGATCCTAGAACAACCTACGTCAGACATAACTCCAACACTGTGTTCACTTCCCGGACTCCGCCGAGAAGAGACCATCACGGTTACACACGCGGTTGATGTGTTTTAATTAAGGTCAACTTCGGGTTTTCTACAACCGGACATTAACAAATTCCCATCTGCCTCATAACCGCGGGCACGGCTTTCGAAAGATAATACGCTGCAGGGGTGTCCCAACTTAGCCCATTATAAGCTCTCACGGTCAACGAAGGATATTCCTTCTACTGGGAAGACCCGATCAGCCTCGGAATCTCGGACTACAGAACATTTCGACAGTAATAAAACAAGTCCAGCAAAGCCGCCCGAATGTGCCGACAAATCCTGATAGGAGCTGCACATATCTCGGTCTCAGGGCACATCCGGATGAGCAGTCCGTACAACTAAAACCAGTCCTCAAGTTGCCCCAAGGTGGCGCTGCAAAGGGCTCTAGTTTGGACCAGCAATCGAAGGAGAACCGGCCCGGGGGGGTTAAAATAAAGATGACCCTCGGGCTCGCGAAAACTCGGGGGAAAAAGGCTTAGGTGGCAATTGGTAAAACCAAGGTTGGGCCTTGCTGGAGGAGTCTTATTCAAAGCGAACTGTCAAGGGGGTCCCATAAATCACCCAACCGTGTAAGGAACGCAAAATCAAGGAACATAACACCGGTATGACGGAAACTAGGGTGGCAAGAATGGAACAAAACACCAGGCATAAGGCCGAGCCTTCCAGCCTTTACCAAGTATATAGATGCATTAATTAAATAAGAGATATTGTGATATCCCAACATAATCATTTTCCAACATGGAACCAACTTCATCTTCACCTGCAACTAGCAACACTATAAAAGGGGCTGAGCAAAGCGGTAACATAGCCAATCAACAGTTTGCTAGGAAAGGATGGTTAGAGGTTTGTCATGGAAATATGGGTGGCATGATATAGCAAGTGGTAGGTATCGCATCGTAGGCATAGCAAAAGAGCGAGCATCTAGCAAGCAAAGATAGAAGTGATTTCGAGGGTATGGTCATCTGGCCTGCAAGGTTCTCAGAGTTGTCGAAAGCTTGATCCTCGTAAGTGTTCTCAACAGGTTCCTCGCTCACATACTCGTCTCCCGGCTCTACCCAAGGCAAGAACACAAGCAAAGGGGACAAACATCAATCACGATGCAATGCGCAATCAACATGATGCAAAACATGGCATGATATGCGAGATGTGATATGCAATGCATATGCGTGCTCCGGAAGGAAAAAGATGAACAAGGCATAATCTTGGCAAACCAAGTATGCCACTGGAAAGGTGAGGTGATTTCGGTTGAAATCGATATAAAGATCACCGGAATCGGATGCACGGTTTGCAAATGACAAGCAAAACAAGAATGACATATTTCTGCGTTTAGCAACATGATGCCACTTAGCATGCAACAAGAAGTCAATCTACTGCACCCAAACATACCAGCAAAGCATATGGCAGTGATCTACTCAAGATTCTTGACAAAAGATGAACACTGAGATACGGCTAAATCACGCCACAACAGGTTCAAACCAGCATGGCAAAAGTGCAAAAGATAACAGGTTCATAGACTTAGTGAAAATATTATCATGCCAGAAATTAACATCAGGATGACATGTTTAGAGCAAGGAAACGACATGCTACAAGACCAGGACATAGAAAGATACGTCATGGCATGAATCTACTCGAAGCATTGAACAAAAGTCCCTTACTAACCGTTATCCAAAAAGGAACATAAACTAGAATAGCACCCATGTCAATTAAGCAAGTTTCGTTACAGTTTTCAGACTTTACAGAAAACTGGACATGTCACAAATAGATAACAAGTAGGTATGTTTGCGAGCTCGATGCACTAACTACGGACCATTGCATGATAAACTAAGCATACACCCACCAAGTAGACATGGCATAGAAGCTAGACATGGCAAGAATAACATCATAGCATCCAAGGATCAACTACAACAAGCTTGGCAAAACAGAATAACATGTAAACAATCTGCCGGTAATATTTTATAGCAAAAGTAGAGCTCGATTGACTCAAGCTATGGCACTCCATAATTACAAAGAAAGACATGGACGGATAGATCAAATCCATATGTTCAAAACACCCTTACTGATCATGCTCAAAAGAGGCATAGATCTCTCTGAAATAACATGAACACATGGCATAAAAATAACAGCAGGGAATAACTTGGTGAAAATACTAAGTCACTGAAATCAGCAACAATATGATCCCTAGTTTGCATGCTTGTGCTAGTCACCACAAAGATCACAAAAATACATGGCATACACCCCTGTAAAGATGGCATGGCATATTACAAAACACATGTAGGACTCCAGTTCATAGGATGCACACATCAATCATGGCAAAAATGACAAAAGTGCATCTACTGAAAACGATCTGAAACTAACATCACATAGCCCTCTTCCAATAGAATTTCGGGCATCAAGATGAGCTCAAATGAAACTGATGCAATGATATGAAATTATGTACTCATCGAGCCGAACAATCTGACATATTACACGCACGAAACAGAGCAGTATGCAGCAAGTTATGATGCGATGAACATGCAATAAAATAACTGACAGAAAAGACAGGGGAAATTCGACCTCCGAGATCTATGGTTGACCCGGCGCGGAAAACGAGGTTCGCCGGCGCGAGCTCGCTGGTGTTCCATCGGGGAAGAAGAGGAGGCAGCGGGAGGTGGTCGGGGAGGCTTCTCCGGGCCGGATCTCGCCGGATCCGGCCGGCGGCGAGCCGAGGAGGCGACGGCGCAGGCGGGTGAGGCGCGCGGCGCGGCGGAGCGGCGGCGGGGCGAGCGCGGCGGAGGCGCGGCGCGGCTGGCGACGGGGATGCGGCGCGGGAAGATCCGGGCGGCGGGCGGCGGCGCTAGGCCCGCGGGGGCCGCACGCGGGCCGGGCGGGCCTCGGCGGCGCGCGGTACGGCGGCGGTGACGTGGCGGCAGTGGGTTGGGCGCGGGGGCGCTTGGAGGCATCCGACGAGGGAGCGGACGTGTCCGGCGGCGGAGCGGGGAAGATGGCTAGGGTTAGGGTGCGAAATGATCCGGAATTTCGGGGGAGGGGGTATATTTATAGGTAGGAGGAGCTAGGAGGCTCCAAATTGAGCACGGTTTTCGCCCACACGATCGTGATCGAACGGCGATGGACATGGGAGTGTCTTAGATAGGTTATTGGGCTGATTTGGAGGGGTTTTGGGCTGCAACCCAAAAGAGGCCTTTGCGCTTACCCAGTTAACCGTTGGAGTATCAAACGACCTCCGAATGACCCGAAACTTGACAGGCGGTCTACCGGTGCTATACCAAGGCCTCTTGACAAACCTCGGTCCATTCCGAGAAAGTTTAATACCCGCTCACCGAAAAAGGTAAAAGGGGACGCTGGGGAACATAGGAGCGCCGGATTGCAAAACGGACAACGGGGAAAATGCTCGGATTCATGAAACGAACACGTATGCGAATGCGATGCACATGATGACATGATATGAAGTGCATGACAAGGACAAAATGCAAAATGATGGGAAACCCAACCACGGAGGGAATATCATATCACATTGCCGAAAATGGCAAGAGTTGGAGTTACAAATATGGCAAGTTACATCCGGGGTGTTACAACACTCCACCACTACGAGAGGATCTCGTCCCGAGATCTAGGACTGAAAGAACTCCGGATATTCGGAACGGAGGTGGTCCTCGCGCTCCCAGGTGGCTTCTCGGTCTGAATGGTGTGACCACTTCACTTTCAGGAATTTGATGGACTTGTTGCGAGTCTTGCGCTCAGTTTCTTCAAGAATGGCAACGGGATGCTCATGATAAGACAAATTTTCTTGAAGATCAATCTCTTCGAAGTTGATGGTGCGCTCAGGCGTCTTGAAGCACTTGCGAAGCTGTGACACGTGGAACACATCATGCACATTTGCAAAGTTGGGGGGAAGCTCAAGTCGATAGGTGAGATCGCCTCGTTTGCTGATGATCTTGAAAGGACCGACGTATCTAGGGGCAAGTTTCCCTTTGATACCGAAGCGACGCGTGCCTTTCATTGGAGAGACGCGGAGGTAGACATGGTCTCCGATCTTGAAAGCCAAATCACGGTGTTTGCTATCGTAATAGCTCTTCTGGCGCGATTGAGCGGCTTTGAGATTCTCACGAATGACTTTACACATATCTTCAGCCTCTATGATCAAGTCGTTGCCAAGAAGTTGGCGTTCGCCCGTCTCTGACCAATTGAGAGGAGTACGACACTTTCTGCCATAGAGAATCTCGAATGGGGCTTTGCCCGAGCTCGCTTGAAAGCTGTTGTTGTAAGAGAACTCAGCATATGGAAGACAATCCTGCCACTTCATGCCGAAAGAGATGACACAAGCCCTGAGCATATCTTCAAGAATTTGGTTGACACGCTCGACTTGTCCGCTAGTTTGAGGATGGAAAGTTGTGCTGAAGCGAATGTTTGTGCCCATGGCCTTCTGAAAAGAATCCCAAAACTTGGATGTAAAGATGCTGCCACGGTCTGAAGAAATCAATTGTGGAATGCCATGCAAGGAGACAATTCTGGAGGTGTAAAGCTCTGCCAGCTGCGCTGCTGTGATAGACTCTTTGATAGGAAGAAAATGAGCCACTTTAGTGAGCTTGTCGATGACGACGAAGATGGCATCATTTCCATGCTTGGACTTTGGAAAACCAGTCACGAAGTCCATTTCGATATGATCAAACTTCCATTCTGGAATAGCAAGAGGTTGGAGTAGACCAGCTGGTCGTTGGTGTTCTGCTTTCACCCTTCGACAGACATCACATTCATTATCGAATTGAGCAATATCTCGCTTCATTCGAGTCCACCAATACGACTGCTTGAGGTCATGGTACATCTTCGTACTTCCAGGATGAATGGATAGGAGTGAATTGTGTGCCTCGTTCATAATGACTTTACGAAGATCACCCTTAGGAACCACAATCCGGTCCTCGAAGAAAAGAGTATCTCTGTCATCAACGCGATAGCACTTGTATTTGGAAATGCCCTTGTCAATACCACGTTTCACCTTCTTCACCATGGTATCCAGGAGTTGTGCCTCACGAATTTGATCTTCCAAAGTAGGAGAGACTATGAGGTTGGCAAGAAAACCTTGAGGAACAACTTGGAGATTCAACTTGCGGAAAGCTTCACAAAGATCCGGTTGAAAGGGCTTGAGGATTAAGTTGTTGCAATAAGCCTTCCTGCTCAATGCATCTGCAATCACATTAGCCTTGCCTGGAGTATATTCAATACTCGGATTATACTCTTGAATCATTTCGACCCATCGAGTTTGCCTGAGGTTGAGGTTGGGCTGAGTGAAGATGTACTTGAGACTCTTGTGGTCGGTGAATATGTCCACTTTCCTTCCCAACAGGAGATGTCTCCATGTTATTAATGCATGGACAACTGCCGCCAACTCAAGATCGTGAGTGGGGTAGTTCTTTTCGTTGGGCTTCAACTGATGAGAGGTATAGGCCACAACTTTCTTCTCTTGCATCAACACAGCACCGAGACCTTGAAGAGAAGCATCACAGAAAACTTCATAAGGCTTGGATTCGTCAGGAGGAGTCAAAACTAGAGCAGTGACGAGTTTCTCTTTGATAGCGTTGAAAGCAACATCACAAACAGGAGACCAGACATACTTCACATGCTTCTGGAGGAGGTTGGAAAGAGGCTTTGCAATCTTTGAGAAATTCTCAACGAATCTTCGGCAATAGCTTGCAAGTCCAAGAAAACTGCGAAGCTGCTTGACATTCTGAGGAGGTTCCCAATTCAAAACTGCAGACACCCTCTCTGGATTAATAGCAATGCCCTTGGCAGAGATGATATGCCCAAGGTAAAGAACTTCATCAAGCCAAAATTCACATTTGGAGAACTTCGCATAGAATTGATACTCTCTGAGCTTGTCGAGCACCAATCGCAAATGTTTGGCATGATCCTTCTTATTCTTGGAGAAGACCAATATATCATCGAGATAGACCAAGACGAATTCGTTGGTGTAGGGGTTGAAGATGAAGTTCATCATTCAAGAGAACGTTGGAGGAGCATTGACAAGGCCGAAAGACATGACAGTATATTCATAAGAACCAAAGCTTGTTCTGAATGCTGTCTTGGGAATATCTTCTTCACGAATGTGAATCTGATGATAACCCATACGAAGGTCAAGCTTGGGGAACACTTTAGCACCTTTAAGTTGCTCGAATAGCTCATTGATGTTGGGAAATGGGTACTTGTTCTTGATTGTCTTCTTGTTCAATGGACGGTAATCGACGCAAAGTCGGTCCGTGCCATCCTTCTTCTGGACAAAAAGAACACCACAACCCCAAGGAGAAGAACTCGGTATGATGAGACCTAGACGCTCTTGTTCATCGAGTTGCTTCATCAATTCCTTCAACTCTTTTGGCCCAAGCTTGTAAGGACGCTTGCAAACGAGTTCCGTGCCAGGCTCAAGATCAATAACGAATTCAACTGGCCGATGAGGAGGCATACCCGGAAGCTCTTCTGGAAAGACATCTTGGTACTCACAAACGACTGGAATCTGAGAGATAGCATCCAATTCGCCCTTATCATTGAGATAAAACAACCGAATGGTTTCATCACGAGCGGCATAGATGATCACATCGTCAGAAGAGTGAGTCAATTGAATTTCCCTAGCAGCACAATCGAGCTGAGCCTTGTGCTTAGAAAGCCAGTCCATCTTGAGAATTAGATCAATATCAGAGTCACCAAGAACAATTGGTTTAGCCAAAAATTTATAGTCGCCCATCTTGATACCGACATTCGGAACCAAAACTCGAGAAGTCAATTGTCGAGCCGGAGAAACAATAGACAAAGGTCTCGGCAAAACTTGAGTAGCCAAATCATGCATAGCCACAAAAGGTCTTGAAATGAAAGAATGCGATGCGCCAGTATCAAATAAGAATTTTGCAGGAATATCATTAACTGAGAGATTACCCATGATCACTTCAGTAGATTCCTCCGCTTGAGCTGCATTCATCATGTTCACCTTTGCAGACTGGGAATTATGCTTGACCACTGCATTGCTGGAAGATCTCACAGGAGGAGGAGGCGGAAGGCGCCTTTGGTTGAAGCACTTGTTCGCATAGTGACCCTTTTGCTGACATTTGTTGCAAGTCACCTCTGAGAGCGGACGATGGTAAGGAGCATTTGGCCTTGGAGCTTGGTTCTGAGACTTGTTCTGATAGCCAGGGTTGGGTGGGTGGGAAGATCCACGACCACCTGAGTTCTTCTGCTGGTAAGGCTGGCGGAACGGAGGAGGAGGAGGCAACCAAAACTTCTGTTGCTTGGCCGCCACTAGTGAGGAAGAAGAGGACTGAACTGCGTCCCTGACTCTCTTCTTAGATGCCTCACACTTGAGCTGAGCAGCTTCTTGTTTCAGTGCCATGTTGTAGAATTCATCATACTTTAACGGCTCAAAAAGCACGAGAGCTAGTTGCAGATCTTCTCTGAGACCACGCCTGAATTGGTAAATCATGCTCTTCTCATCAGGGATGTCCTGCTTAGCAAAGCGAGAGAGCTTCTGGAACTCAGTGTTGTATTGATACACAGACATGTTGCCTTGCTTTAGATTGCGGAACTCCTCACGCTTACTCTCAACAACACTTTCTGGAATGTGGTGAGCTTTGAAGTCACGGCGGAAATCATCCCAGGTAATCACACGACCTCCTCTGGAATCTTTGTATTGTTGGAACCACTCAGCAGCTTGATCCTTGAGTTGAAAAGAGGCAAACTTGACAAAGTCCTTAGGTCTGACATTGCTACATTCGAAGTGCTTGTTGATGTCCACGAGCCAATCATCGGCGTCTGTGGCCTCGACACAGTAGCTAAAAGTCTTTGGCTGATTTGCAAGGAACTGATTGAGGGTAGCAAAATGCGGCTGATTGTTGCCTTGTCCTTGATTTCCCTGATTACCTTGCCCTTGGTTGCAATCTTGCAAGAGCTGAATCAGAATCTGAGCGTTGGCATTGGTGGCTGTCATCAAGGCTTGCCATGCCTCCGGAGGCGGAGGTGGTGGCGGAGGGTTAGCCTGACTTCCTTCATTGCGTTCCGGATTCTGACGCGTTGGCGGAGCCATCCTGAAGAGGGTGACATCCATTAGCATCTTGAAAGATATATAATCAAGCTGAATCAAAGGATCGAAATTGCAACATATAGTCTTCACAATAAACATTCGAACAAGAATGAACGAATGAATTCCAAAGTAGAGCATCACACTTCCAAAAGCTGAGAAGCCATTTAGATAAAGATATGGAATCACCATCTGCCTCGAAACAACTCGGATATCACAACTGAAAACAAAACAAAGGATTGGCTTGCAGAATAAGCCGGAACAAACATATGATAGATCCCATATCGTATCATGTGTCTGTTGGAAAGATATTCTAGGAGCTACTTGAATTCCCACTTATAAACTTTCCGGTTATGCAATCAGGTGTTGGGGATACAGGGGACACAAAATATATCACCCAAACTAACAATACCTAGATCCAGCTGTATCCATCCTTCAACACATAACCAAGAAACCTTCGGAAATCGTCTACCTCAACCTTCGAAAAACATCCGTTATCCGAGTTATGGCAATACTCCCGCACTCGCCTCAGTACTGGGCTATCGGGGTTATCTCACCAACAACTGTACAAAAGAGATTTTCGATGTCGGCGTACTAAACTCAGGTATACCAGAACTGCAACGATAAAATTATGACGACAACACCTCAGAGCTCAACTCCCCGGGACACCTCCACTAAACCCCTGCTGACAGGAGGCACCAAGACAATGTTGTCATCACAAAACCATCGTAACGATTCTAAGATACCCGTGTGATCCTAATTTTTTTTTAGTGAAATTTGAGAAGAGAAGAGTCAAAACTCTACGTCAGGATGCCTTACTAGAGCGATAAGGAGACTGGGAAGTAAAAAGAATTCCTAAACTCTCCGATACATAATTCTTAAATGACTCAAAACATTTTTTTTCTAGACACAACTCGGCCGCTAAAAAGGATCAATCAGAGGGGGCTCCTAAGGTCGGGGAAGGCTCTGATTACCAACTTGAAACGCCCTCGATGCGGCTATATCTCCCACGTGTCGAAGCACGACTTAGAGGCATAACCGCATTGAAAGCAATGTCGCAAGTGAGGTAATCTTCACACAACCCATGTAATACATAAGGGAAACAGATACATAGTTGGCTTACAGTCGCCACTTCACACAATACATAAATAATCATCCATCATCCAGGTTACACTCAAGGTCCGACTACGGAACCAAAATGAAAGAAGACTACCCCAAATGGTACACGGATCCCCGATCGTCCCAACTGGGCTCCACTACTGATCATCAGGAATAGACACACAGTAACGTCCACGTTCCTCGTCGAACTCCCACTTGAGCTCGGAAGCGTCATCTGTACTTTCATCGGTGGCACCTACAACTGTTTTGGTAGAATCTGTGAGTCACGGGGACTCAGCAATCTCACACCCGCGAGATCAAGACTATTTAAGCTTAAAGGTAGGATAGGGTTGTGAGGTGGAGCTGCAGCAAGCGACTAGCATATATGGTGGCTAACAACGCAAAAGAGAGCGAGAAGAGAGGCAAAGCACGGTCGTGAAGCTAGAAGTGATCAAGAAGTGATCCTAGAACAACCTACGTCAGACATAACTCCAACACCGTGTTCACTTCCCGGACTCCGCCGAGAAGAGACCATCACGGTTACACATGCGGTTGATGTGTTTTAATTAAGGTCAATTTCAGGTTTTCTACAACCGGACATTAACAAATTCCCATCTGCCTCATAACCGCGGGCACGGCTTTCGAAAGATAATACCCTGCAGGGGTGTCCCAACTTAGCCCATTATAAGCTCTCACGGTCAACGAAGGATATTCCTTCTACCTGGAACACCCGATCAGCCTCGGAATCCCGGACTATAGGACATTTCGACAGTAATAAAACAAGTCCAGCAAAGCCGCCCGAATGTGCCGACAAATCCTGATAGGAGCTGCACATATCTCGGTCTCAGGGCACATCCGGATGAGCAGTCCGTACAACTAAAACCAGTCCTCAAGTTGCCCCAAGGTGGCGCTGCAAAGGGCTCTAGTTTGGACCAGCAATCAAAGGAGAACTGGCCCGGGGGGGTTAAAATAAAGATGACCCTCGGGCTCGCGAAAACCCGGGGGGAAAAGGCTTAGGTGGCAAATGGTAAAACCAAGGTTGGGCCGTGCTGGAGGAGTCTTATTCAAAGCGAACTGTCAAGGGAGTCCCATAAATCACCCAACCGTGTAACGAACGCAAAATCAAGGAACATAACACCGGTATGACGGAAACTAGGGTGGCAAGAATGGAACAAAACACCAGGCATAAGGCCAAGCCTTCCACCCTTTACCAAGTATATAGATGCATGAATTAAATAAGAGATATTGTGATATCCCAACATAATCATGTTCCAACATGGAACAAACTTCATCTTCACCTGCAACTAGCAACGCTACAAGAGGGGCTGAGCAAAGCGGTAACATAGCCAATCAACGGTTTGCTAGGAAAGGATGGCTAGAGGTTTGTCATGGCAATATAGGTGGCATGATATAGCAAGTGGTAGGTATCGCAGCATAGGCATAGCAAAAGAGCGAGCATCTAGCAAGCAAAGATAGAAGTGATTTCGAGGGTATGGTCATCTTGCCTGCAAGGTTCTCAGAGTTGTCGAAAGCTTGATCCTCGTAAGTGTTCTCAACAGGTTCCTCGGTCACGTACTCGTCTCCCGGCTCTACCCAAGGCAAGAACACAAGCAAAGGGGACAAACATCAATCACGATGCAATGCGCAATCAACATGATGCAAAACATGGCATGATATGCGAGATGTGATATGCAATGCATATGCGTGCTCCGGAAGGAAAAATATGAACAAGGCATAATCTTGGCAAACCAAGTATGCCACTGGAAAGGTGAGGTGATTTCGGTTGAAATCGATATAAAGATCACCGGAATCGGATGCACTGTTTGCAAATGACAAGCAAAACAAGAATGACATATTTCTGCGTTTAACAGCATGATGCCACTTAGCATGCAACAAGAAATTAAGCTACTGCACCCAAACATACCAGAAAAGCATATGTAAGTGATATACTCAAGATGCTTGAAAAAAGATGAACACTGAGCTACGGATAAATCGCACCACAACAGGTTCAAACCAGCATGGCAAAAGTGCAAAAGATAACAGGTTCACATACTTAGTGAAAATACTATCATGCCAGAAATTAACATCAGGATGACATGTTTAGAGCAAGGAAATGACATGCTACAGGACCAGGACATAGCAAGATATGGCATGGCATGAATTTACTCAAAGCATTGAACAAAAGTCCCTTACTGACCATTAGCCAAAAAGGACCAGAAACTATAATAGCACCGATGCACTCACTACGGAGCATTGCATGATAAACTAAGCATACACCCACCAAGAAGACATGGCATAGAAGCTATACATGGCAAGAATAACATCATAGCACGCAAGGATCAACTACAACAAGCTTGGCAAAATCGAATAACATGTAAACAATCTGCCAGTAATATTTTATAGCAAAAGTAGAGCTCGATTGACTCAAGCTATGGCACTCCATAATTACAAACAAAGACATGGATGGATAGAGCAAATCCATATGTTCAAAACACCATTACTGATCATGATCAAAAGAGGCATATATCTCTATGAAACAACATGAACACATGGCATAAGAATAACAGCAGGGAATAACTTAGTGAAAATACTAAGTCACTGAAATCAACAACAATATGATCCCTAGTTTGCATGCTTGTGCTAGTCACCACAAAGATCAAAAAAATACATGGCATACACCCCTGTAAATATGGCATGTCATATTACAAAACACATGTAGGACTCCAGTTCATAGGATGCACACATCAATCATGGCAAAAATGACAAAAGTGCATCTACTGAAACAGATCTGAAACTAACATCACATAGCTCTCTTCCAACAGCATTTAGGGCATCAAGATGAGCTCAAATGAAAATGATGCGATGAGATGCAATTATGTACTCATCGAGACGAACAATTTGACATATTACATGCACGAAACGGAGCAGTATGCAGCAAGTTATGATGCGATGAACATGCAACAAAATAACTGACAGAAAAGACTTAGGGGAAATTCGACCTCCGAGATCTATGGTTGACCCGGCGCGGAAAATGAGGTTCGCCAGCGCGAGCTCACCGGAGTTCCGTCGGGGAAGAAGAGGAGGCAGCGGGAGGTGGTCGGGGAGGCTTCTCCGGGCCGGATCTCGCCGGATCCGGCCGGCGGCGAGCCGAGGAGGCGACGGCGGGCGCGGAGGCGCGGGCGCAGGCGGGTGAGGCGCGCGACGGCGGCGGGCGGCGCGGTGGAGCGGCGGCGGGGCGAGCGCGGCGGAGGCGCGGCGCGGCTGGCGACGGGGATGCGGCGCGGGGAGATCCGGGCGGCGGGCGGCGGCGCTGGGCCCGCGGGGGCCGAACGCGGGCCTGGCGGGCCTCGGCGGCGCGCGGTACGGCGGCGGTGACGTGGTGGCAGCGGGTTGGGTGCGGGGGCGAATGGACGCGTCCGGCGAGGGAGCGGACGTGTCCGGCGGCGGAGCGGGGAAGATGGCTAGGGTTAGGGTGCGAAATGATCCGGAATTTCGGGGAGGGGGTATATTTATAGGTAGGAGGAGCTAGGAGGCTCCAAATTGAGCACGGTTTTCGCCCACACGATCGTGATCGAACAGCGATGGACATGGGAGTGTCTTAGATGGGTTATTGGGCTGATTTGGAGGGGTTTGGGCTGCAACCCAAAAGAGGCCTTTGCGGTTACCCGGTTAACCGTTGGAGTATCAAACGACCTCCGAATGACCCGAAACTTGACAGGCGGTCTACCGGTGCTATACCAAGGCCGCTTGACAAACCTCGGTCCATTCCGAGAAAGTTTAATACCCGCTCACCGAAAAAGGTAAAAGGGGACGCCGGGGAACATAGGAGCGCCGGATTGCAAAACGGACAACGGGGAAAATGCTCGGATTTATGAAACGAACACGTATGCGAATGCGATGCACATGATGACATGATATGAAATGCATGACAAGGACAAAATGCAAAATGATGGGAAACCCAACCACAGAGGGAATGTCATATCACATTGCCGAAAATGGCAAGAGTTGGAGTTACAAATATGGCAAGTTACATCCGCGGTGTTACATGGAGTGTCGCCGTTGGCGATGCCGATGAGACTCTGAATGGTGGCCCTCCAGTCGTCGATCTTGTCTGGCGTTGGAGGGAAGTCTAGGAGCAGTTGAGCTCACGCCAAAGCTTCTGCTGGAGTGGCAGGTAGCGGTGGCGAACGGTGCGAGGAGCGGGATATGCTCGGACTTCTAACTGCGTTAGAAGGAGCAATATCCCGTCCAGGCGACCGTGCCTCGCTCGCGCCAGCACGTTGGCGCGCATGCTGGCCTGGAGCATCCCGAGATCCGCCAGCTCGATCTGGGTCCAGCGAGCGTATGGTACCGTGAGTACCACGACGCTGCCGGTCCTGCGCCTCCTGAGATGGGCGCGGTGCATCTACGGACGGTCGGTCGCCGTGGGAGCCGGCTACACCGCCGATGGGCAGCGCAACCTTGTCCTTGGACCTGGCGGCACCATGGGCTCCCTCGTCGACGCCCGTTCTTCCATCGGCGTCTTCCCCACCAGCCGTTTGCTCCGGCGGCGGTGGGTTCGACGCGGACGGAGCAGCCGCCTCCGAAGCCTTCTTCTTCGGCGACCTGTCGATGAAGATGATGAAGATCTAGCTCGTGTGAACGCCGGATCAGGTTCACACAACCTCGACGCCCCCTATCTGGCGCGCCAAAGATATCGGGGAAGCTGATCCGCGAGCACCTATGGAGACAAAGCCCCTTTCGGTTCGGCGGGGGGCGGAGGTCGCACGAAGAGCATAACGAGGCGAGGCACACAAGCGGTTTACCCAGCTTTGGAGCTCTCCGGAGAGATAATACTCCTACTGCTGCTTTGTGGTTTGTATTGAGTTCTTGCTCGGGAGCGCTGAGTGCTACAGTACGCACCAGCAGCTAACGAGACCGAGCGTGAGTGTTCTACTGTCCTCTCCCCTCTACGTTGTGCATGGGCCTCCTTTTATATGCTCAAGGGGTCACCGACAGGTGGCAACGTAGGCAAGGGCAAAAATGGAAAGGGTGCTGCGGTAGGTATAGCTACCTACACAGTGTATCATACCTAACCCTGACGGCAGGGGACAAGGGCATTAAATGCCTATCTACGTCACCCAAACAGTGCAGAAAAGGGACCGTCAGGGACACCACCGCTCGCCACGATGGCGATCTTGTCAGCGCCGCTTGCCACAGTGCACCCCTGGCTGTACAGCCTCCCGCCACGTACGCCTGGAAGGGTCTCAGAGCGACACGTTGGTGGGTGTGCTGGAGCGCGGGTACAGAGTGGTTGCTAGCCGCGACAAACGCCTTGCCGCGGCCGTTGTCTTGCCGCGTCCGGGAGCTTGTCGCTCGCCGGGTCTTGCCGGGACGCGTGGCACGTCGCGGCAAGTTCCTTGAGATGCCTTGGTTGGCCTTCCTGACAAGCTCCTCTTGCCGGGGCTTTGTGCCTTGAGTGGCCTTCCCAGCAAGCTCCTTTTGCCGGGGCCTTGTCTCCTTGGCTTAAATACTTTGTTCTTGAATGGCTCCAAAGGAACCACAGGGGTCCTTGGCGGTCACCCGGCAAGCCTTGCCGCGGGGCGCTGCGACTGCCCATGCACAAGTTCGGGATACTAGGGTACCCCTACTCTAGTACACCGACTATGGGGCTTGAACCCACGTCCACAAGGTTAAGAGTCTTGTCCTGTACCAACTGAGCAATAAATCCTTCAATAAATGGATTAAGGCTTGTGTACCTTGAATTTTTTACAAGAGCAATTGGTAGCCCCCAAGGGCTGGCTCATTATGATGTGATGAGTCGGGTCTTCAATAAGGTCGGTAAAAATGACTTTGCATTAGCCCCCAAGTGTTAGGGTGCATGCTTGCAGCGACATGAGAGTTGCATATTTGATGTAATCTCAACTTGAATAATGTAGCCCCCAAGGGCCGGGTCATTATGATGTGATGAGCCGGGTCTTCAATAATGCTGGTAAAAATGACTTTGCATTAGCCCCCAAGTGTCATGGTGCATGCTTGCGGCGACATGATACTTGCATATTTGATGTAATCTCAACTTGAATAATGTAGCCCCCAAGTGTCGGGTCATAAGCCTGTAGCGACTTGGGACTATTCCTTCCATTGTAGAATAAATTATATCCACTGATAAAATAATAGCCATTGCGCTGAAGAGACTTTGAAAACTATAATCATAATATTGGTTATTGATAACCATAATAAAAATCCAGCCATGTTGGCTATTAAAGATTTGAATAACATAACCCGGTTTGAAAACCGGTTCCCGTGATATTTGATCACACTGTTTGTTTACCAAGCCAGTGTAGTAAGGGTGATAACCCAAAATTTGAGCATTGGTAAATATCATATATTGCCGACTTATGAATAAAGCCAGGCCGGGTTAATAAACACCGGATATTATTTTATCTCATACTAGCGACTTATAGTCAAAAGCCAGGCAGGGTTAATAAACACCGGATCATCATATACTGGCGACTTATAGTCCAATGCCAGGCCGGGTTAATAAACACCGGTGATTTACAATAAAACTTTAGTATTAACAAATAAACCTCGAAAAGAAAGAATCTGCGAAAAACATACAAGAAGCAAGGCTTTTCATGGGCTGCCAGGCCCAAAACATGGCTTTTCATGGGCTGCGAGGCCACTGAGTTAAACCGTTTTACAAACCTTATAAGATGAACCTCACATTAACCAATCGTCATTTTAACTTTGACAAGTTCAGGGTCTGTATAAGATTGACTTTTCAAACGTTGGACGGGTCTTTCCAGGATTACCTGGGCAGAGTGACTTACTTAAAAAGGCAGGATAACCCGGGGTTTTAGGTGAATAAACCTGGCTTCCAAGCCTGGGTTTTATAGCCTATTATAAGGTTATGAACTCTTTGTTCTTTAGAACAAAAGAGCCCCCAAGCAATATTTTGAGCTGTGCTCAGGGGGAACCTATGTTTGAGTTGTGCTTTTGTAACAGACTCTCTTTGGTCCCTTTAACTTTTCTGAGAACTCGAACTTTGCGAGAGATATTTCTTCTTGAACCGGATGTTAAACCGGATATTGAGAGCTTCAAAGCTTTGTGGGAGACATCTTTCCCTTGAACCGGTTTTTAAACCGGAATCTTTATTTTCAGCCGGAAATTTTCTGACGGCCTTTAAACTTGAACTTGCGAGAGATTAATTCTTTTTGAACCGGAAATTCTTAAACCGGAATTGAGAGCTTTAGAGCCCTGTGGGAGAACAGATTTCCCTTGAACCGGATTTTAAACCAGCATTCTTCATTTTGAACTAGAAATTTTCCGACGGCCTTTAAATTTTCATCAATATGGTAGTAGCCTCCGGGACCGGGTTATCTTTCCCTCCAACGTCCTGGGGTTCTTGAATTCACTGAAAACCGGCAACATTTGTTGAGTCATATTATTATAGCCCCCGAGTCTCAAGGCGACTCAAGGAGTTGGTTTGTGATTCTCCATATTTGACCGTGATATAAACCAGCATATAGCTGAACAGCAGAACACTATAATATATTAAAGCCGGAAGCAAGGTGGCGAGTTAATAATCTTCGCAACACTCATTACATATCCTTGACGTTGATAACATGATGTTAATCCACGGAAACTTGAGGTCAACCGTGGTGGGTTACAAATGACCCCGCATGATTTGTGTCAGTAATCCGGCCAATGGTTCATCCCAACTGGCTGTTCTAAAGTTAACCAAACTGTAATGGTGGCGACTTCTACGCCTGCCCATTGAGCCATCCAGTGCAGATGACGGTTGATAATATATAATAATTTGCCTCCAATTTGTTGAAGGGAAAAACCGGGCTACTCGAGCAGTGACTGACTTTATACTCAGTAAGCAGCTCACGCAAACAGGTGCGGCCCGGTGTGTTGATGTAGACCAGGCCGCGAGAGACAGACAGTAAAGACGACCGCAGCTTTAGAGGCAGCACAGATAGCTGAGTCGGCCGCGGTGTTATAAGCCGGCATGGACGGGCGAGTTAGCCACATCATGTTGATGTAAACCGGTCTGCAGAATGGCGGCTCGTACATATATTCATCGAGCTTGATGGCATGGTCAGATACTAGCGCATTATAATGGTGGCGCGAGCTATACATCCATGACCCGGCCATAGCTTTTGCAGTGAAACATTGTCCCGCGTAAACAATACTGCAGACCAAGGCAAAGATAAACTGCACTTTGATAAAAATAATATGTGTCGGCGTTCTGGGAACAGGGGTCCCCATACTTGCCTGCCTGCGGCCCACGGCGTGGCCAAGCAGTAGGACGTACGGCCCATCTTCGTCAACAAGGCACCCAAGACCCTCGTGAGGGACCGAGCCTCGCGAGGTGGGCGACGCAAGGCCTCCTCTGGAGTGGCCTAGCTAGGCAGGCTCACGAGGAGCGGAGATATCAAGGCGGGGCAATCCTCACGAGGCTCTCGTGACGTGAGCTATGACGAATGGTGCTATGCGGGCGCCGGTGCACGCAGCGTCCTTATTTCCTCTTTGGTGCTAAGGAGGCAAGCGTAGGCGAAGAGTACCGAGGCATCAGGCAAAGGTTGCCATATTGGGGCAACGAGACCAAGACCAGGAGGACGGCAAGGTGGAGGTCATCGTGGAGCCCAAGACGGCGTCACCCCAGAGCTTTTCGCAGGTGAAGACCGCTTTTGTCAGGATAGCTTGTACTAGCTGTCCCCCTTCAAATTTGCCCGCCATTGTTGGCTCCCTTCCCGCTCGATATTTGGGAAGAGGACCAGGGCCTCTATAAATAGGACTAGCCACCATAGTAGTAGGGGGCAGTTCATCGAACCCTCTCACCGCAAGTTCATACGCACAAGAACACCTCAACCTCAGGAGGCTGTTCTTCCCTTGTACTGTTCATCATCAGCCCGAGAGGCAATCCACCACCACCACACTGGAGTAGGGTATTACACCACAACGGTGGCCCGAACCAGTATAAACCCCATGTCTTTCTGTGTTGTGAGTTCGTCAGGTTCGTCCGCAAGATCCTAGCGACCAAGAGCGTAGATCGGTAGGAGGGAAAGACTTCGCACGCACCCCAGTGTTCGAACCTTAAGGGTTTGCCGGAACCCCACACCCGACATTTGGCGCGCCAGGTAAGGGTGCGTCGTAGTTTCCCTTCCGTCGGTTCATTGCTCCATCGCTCCGTCACTTCCATGGCGGACGCTCGCCGTGCTCGAGCTGAGCGTCGGGCTGCCCTCTCCGCCCATGTCGCTCAGACGGCTCCCATAGGCGGGCCACCTCGTCACTCTCCGTCTCCCGCCGTCCATGCTGCCACCCGCCCGGCGGGGAACGAGCAGCAGGCGTCCTCGCTGCATCCTTCAGTGCGGCAGGACGGCCGCACCGCTACTCCATCACTCACCCCTGCTGGTTCTTCATCTCACGCGCACCACGCTCCCATGGAGGCACGAGCTGCGCTCATCGCGGTGAACGAGCTCCTGCGTTACCGCCCCGTCGACGACCTCTATGAGGAGTGGCTCGACCGCGTCGCCGAGCTCGTCCGTGCCGCAGGGGGCTCCCCGGCGCCGTCCCACTCTCTGCCTCCCCCTCAACCAGCCGCGGGCGACGGGGCTCATGGCATGCCTCCACCACCTCAACCCCAAGACGGTGCCTTGGCACCAAGGCGCGCGCCTCCGCGGCGTGATCCACTGCGCCCGGCACCCGCGCGCGAAGAAAGAAGCTGCCAAGAAATCCCGCGGCCGCGAGAAGCTGCACCGGCGCTCCCCGCGCCACCTCGTCAAGACTGCGTGCCGCCTACGGTGGCGCAGCGTGGACCTCGCCAAGATCAAGCTCCGCCTCAGAAGCGAGCCCCGGCGACCACGACCGGCTGCCACACCTTCACCCCCGAACTGCGTAGCGTCACCTGGCTAGGCAAGTTCAAGCCAGACCTACCTCCTTGCTACGACAGCACCGCCGACCCCGCGGAGTTCCTGCAGCTCTATGAGCTTAGCATCGAAGCGGCCAACAGCGACGAAAAAGTCATGGCGAACTGGTTTCCCATGGCTCTCAAGGATGGGGCCCACTACTGTCTCCTGAACCTGCAGTACGGCTCGATCTCCTCCTGGGACGAGATGCACGACCGCTTCATCGCCAACTTCCAGGGCACTCGCGACCGCCCACCGGTCATGGGCGATCTACGCCGCATCAAGCAACAGCCAGGAGAAACTCTCTAGAAGTACATACAGCGCTTCAACAACACCCGCCTCAAGATCTCCAAGGTCACGGAGGAGGCCATCATCTCCGCGTTCTCTGACGGCGTCCGTGACGTCAAGATGAAGGAAGAGCTGGCCATCCACGAGGAGCTTTGCACATCTCAGGAGCTGTTCAACCTGGCGACCAAGTGCGCAAGAGCTGAGGAGGGGCGCCTCTCTCTTCTTGAGCTACCAGCTGTAGGAGCGGAAGAAAAGAAGACCAAGGCCAAGGACATGAAGTGCAAAGAGGCAGTAGTGCTCGTAGTGGAGCCCGACACCAAGCGGGGCAGAGATCAGCCTGAGTCGTCCAAGAACGATCGGCCGTTCTGCGCCTTCCACAACCTGAACACCCACAACACCAGCGACTGCCAAGAGCTCGGAGCCATACGAGAAGGATGCTACGGTGGACGCCCGAGCGCAACGACCGGGGCTACGG
Organism: Aegilops umbellulata; assembly: GCA_032464435.1. Classification (NCBI taxonomy): domain Eukaryota; kingdom Viridiplantae; phylum Streptophyta; class Magnoliopsida; order Poales; family Poaceae; genus Aegilops; species Aegilops umbellulata. The sequence continues at coordinate 156,610,490 of CP136056.1, forward strand.
CCGCGGAGGAGGACGTGGAGGCGGACGCTGGGACGATCGTGGCCCGCGTCAGGAGTGGCACGACCGTCCTCGTGAGGACCGCTGGCAGGACCAACCTCGCGAGGGCGCCTGGAGGGACCCGCCTCATGAGGATCGCCCCCAGGGCAATGCCGGTCTTCCCTCGTTGCCGCTACCAAGAAGGAACGACGACCACCACCAGGACGAGGGGGCTGGGGGCTTCCAGGAGCCGCGTGCGATCGCTTGCATCTTGGGTGGAGCACAGGCCCCAGCCTCTTAGCGCATATTCAAATAGTTCACTCGCGAGGTGAACGTGGTGCTCCCAAAGCTCGAGGCCACGCGCCCGCTCAGGTGGTCCCAATGCGCCATCACCTTCAACTCAGCAGACCAGCTCAAGTGCGCAGCCACCGCTGGCGCACTCCCTATGATGTGCTCCCCAGTCATCAGCAATGTGCAAGTCACCAAGACTCTCATCGATGGCGGTGCAGGGCTCAACGTTCGATCCGTTAACATGTTCGACAACCTCCAAGTGCCCTATGAGCAGCTCCAGCCAACCAAGCCTTTCTCAAGAGTAACTGATGGTTCCACCACACCGATAGGGCAGGTCCGCCTGCCTATCACCTTCGAGAAGCGCAAGAACTACCGCACCGAGCTCATCAACTTTGATGTAGCGCACATCCGCCTGCCGTACAATGCCATCCTCAGGTATCCAGCCTTGGCCAAGTTCATGTCAGTCACTCACCACGGCTAGAACGTTCTCAAGATGCCAGGAAGCGGAGGAATCATCACGGGCCCATGTGAAGAGAGGGATGCGGTGTGCTCCCTTGAGCGCGTCGTCCAAGGTACAACAATCGATAACCCAGATAATAGAAGTGAAGGCCCTCCGGAGACCATTCCCAAGAAGAAGCTGCCGCGCCGCGCAGGACCCCAAGAAGATGGCGTCGCGTTAGGAGCCTCGTCAAGATCAGCGCCCGCTCCAGGGGTGCCTCCCTCCATCGCATAGGAAGGCGCGCCTGGCGCCCTCCTCGGGCAGGGCTCGGGGGCTCTCTTTTGGAGGGCCTCAAACCTTGCCAACCTCACGAGGGAGGCGCTTGAGCACCGCTTGGAAGCGTGCCTCACGGCACACCTTCCTCAGGAGAGCACAGGGCAAGGAGTGCCCACCACCCAAGAGTTCATCAACAATACCACCCAGGAACTGCAAGAACCAAGTGCCATGCGCGGCCACAACCGCTCACAAGGTGCAGCTCCCCATCCAGGCGAGGATGTCGGGCTGCGTGTCTGCGTCAACATCCCAGGGCTCAATAGGGCCGCATCTCAGGAGCGCTTCTGGCCATCACGTGTGGGCCGCTGTGAAGGCCCATCGTACAGCTACGTCCACATGCCCTTCGGCTTGCCGAGCGTGGCGTCGGCCTATCAGCGCGACATGCGGCAAGTCCTGGCGGCTCAGGAGGCTAGGTTCCACGCCGTTCAGGAGGAGATGGAGACGGTCTTCAGGGAACCTCCTGAGCCCCCAGAACCACCCGAGGCTCAGGGTCCAGGTGGCTCATGAGGAGCCATTCCTTCATCGTGTGGCTTCAGCTGCACCAACTCTACTTCGTCTACAGAACCAGGTGACATCTTCCATGTTCGTTTAAGCTGGGAGCGCCCCTCGGGCTGCATCATTCCCAGGCCACACGGGTCCGTCCCTGTGGCATGTATCCCTTTTGCTTAAGTCTTTAGCTTACCTTGCTGGGGGCACCCCTCAGGCTGCATCATCCCCAAGCCGCTCGGACCAGACCCAGTGGCATGTATCTTCCTGCATTTTTCCAAGTCAATCTGCTCATCATGCTTAACCTGCCAACGGATATTTCCTACTCGATTACCGCCCACAGCGGGTTCATTTGTCCCATGCAACCTGCTTGCACATTAAAAGGGGGCTGCTGAGCATCGCGACTCAGGAGCTCTTACTAGCTCTCTAGCCCTCACCCCCTGGCCTTGACCATGGCATCGCGACCTAGCATACCAGCGGCGGCTGAGCTCGCTCGAGGGCCGGGACCTGAGGACGTAGAGTGCTTGCATCTAACCGCCTTGCAGGAACATACAGTCACCAAGACTCAAGACCAGGCGCAACCCGCCTTGAGGTAGGGCCTCGTGAGTCCCGCGCTGGCTCATGAGTGCCCAGATACACCTCGCAGCCCTGCCTTGCAAGCCACGTGTGAGGGCGGGGCTGTACATGCCCCGGGGGCTCCTCCCGGAGGGGGCCCCCATCCCACGCCCAAGTGGAAGCACCATGCTCCGCGCTAGCTGGCGACACTGCCGAGGAGCGGTTATGCCCGTGCACAAGCAGAAGCACTATGCTTCGCGCTGGTGATAAACAACTGAGGGCGACCCCACGGTCGTGCCAACCTCAGGGAGCCCAGAGCTCAACGCCCAGCCTTACCGCAACGCCTCCCCTCAGGAAAGCCGCGCATGGGGGCTGGGCACGGGGGCTGCGCGCGAGTCATGCCCAAGCGCACACCACCTAACCAGGTCCCCCGGACCTGGGCGTCGCGCCCCTCCCGAGGCCTTTGATACGTCTCCGTCGTATCTATTTTTCCAAACACTTTTGCCCTTGTTTTGGACTCTAACTTACATGATTTGAATGGAACTAACCCGAACTGACGCTGTTTTCAGCAGAATTGCCATGATTTGTTTTATGTGTAGAAAACAAAAGTTCTCGGAATGACCTGAAACTCCACGGAACATCTTATAAAAAATAATAAAAAGTCCTCGCTAAATATGAAGACCAGGGGCCCACACCCTGTCCACGAGGGTGGGGGGCGCCCCCCTACCTCGTGGGCCCCTTGGAGACCTTCCGACGCCAACTCCAACTCTATATATTTTCTTTCGGGGAGGAAAAAATAGAGGAGAAGAAATCATCGTGTTTTACAATACGGAGCCGCCGCCAAGCCCTAAAACCTCTCGGGAGGTGTCACATCCCTAGCTTCTAGTAATGCACTAGGCTAGCCTCATGTGTGCATCATGTTTAATCTTGAGAGAAACTTGAAATGGGGATTGCCTAAACCCTTAGCATCAAAGGAATTCACTAGGTTCAACTAAAATATTTTCAGTAAATCCAAATTGCTTTAAAAAATGTTCATCATTTATGGACAATGCTATAAACAGTAATCAAAGGTGATGCAAATTTTTCCATGACATATTTGGGCTCTGAATTAAATCATACTCTATTTGCATTTGGGCATTTAAATGCTATAAAATATTTTAAATGCTCAAATAATCATAAACTAAAATGTTTACTGTTGGGTTTATTCTAAACAGTAGCCATGATTAGTTTCATGATTTTTGGAAATGCCCTGGCATTTTTAATAAAGCCCTAAAGACTACAGAATAATAGAAAAGAGAAATAAATGGTAAGAACAGAAACTTACCTGGGCCAACTCACCTGTGCAGCCACCTGGCAGCCCAAGTGGCCAACCCAGCCACCTGGCCCCCTCCCCTGTCGTCTTCCTCCTCTGCCAAGAGGACGAGCGTGTGCTCGACGCGCGCGCACCGTCGTGCGGCCACCTCCTGCTTGCCGCTTCGCCCTGGCCTCTTCGGGTGACGCCACGCAGCCCCCCGACCTCTCTCTCTCTCTCTCTCACTCTCCCTGAGCTTTCCCCCTCCTTTGCTCTCTTTCCTCCCGTGCCCGAGCATCATCATCGCTGCCGCTTGCTGTTGCCATGGCCACAGCCACTGCCTCGCCTCGCCGAAGCACTCAGAAGCTCCGCCTCGACCCCCTCTTCCTCCCCACCGAGCCACGCCCTGCCGGAAGCCTTGCAACGCCGTCCTCGACGCCACGTTCGTCCTCTGCACCGACGGCCAGCATTGCTCGATTCGCCACCCACAGAGCATCCCCGGCCTCGCCCTCGCGCTCGTTGGACCCGCGGTGAGCCGCTGACCCGTTCCCCTCTTCTTCCCATGCCGTTTGGCCACTCTAGCCGCTAATTCCGCCAGACTCGAGAGCTCACCGCCGCCCAGCCATGTCGCCGCCGTGGCCACCGTCACCTATAGCCGCAACCGAGCGCACCACTGTGATCAGTGTGTCTTCGCGCACCCGTAGCCACCACCAGCTCCTCCTCCTGAACACCATAGCGAGGAACTCGAGCACGGCCGAACCATGGCCGCCGCAAACCTCGTCGCCGGCGTTGATTCCGGTGACCATCTGGTACAGCTCCACCACCCACAGACGCGTCTCAGCCCCAGCTCTCCATAGAACCCAACCACACCGCAAACTGTGGCCTGTAGCGCAAACCCGACGAGGGCACCGCTGCGGTCTGCCGTCGCCGGCGGTTAAACGCCAGTGGCTGACGTGGCACCATTAGTTTAGGTGCTAATCGTGTTTAGTTATTGCCTGTGTCAATGACATGTGGGTCCCCGAGCATAATTAGGTTAGTCTAATTTTCTATTAAGATTAGTACTAATATGTGTGGACCCCACGTGTCAGCTTTGACTTTGGTCAAGTCAACGTTGACTGGTCCCACCTGTCATCCACCCAAACCAGCCTGAGACACTGACGTATGGGTCCCACAGGTTAGGTTGACCTGGCCGACCCAGTTGACCTACTGACGTCACACCTATGTCTTGCTAACTAGTAAAGCATTTTCTGGATTTAAGTTTATCCAGGAAATTCCAGAAAATCGTGCTAACTTCTAAACATCATAGAAATTCAACCATGGCTCAGAATGAAATAAGTTATATATATGAAAAATGATCAGGAAAATCCAATCTATCCATCTATACCTTTTTCATGCATGTTAGAACAACTTATGGTTGTTGTTTAGGCCAAATAACATAATGGCATTTAAACCCTCACATATGGAGTTTGAATTTGAACCTAGGGTTCAAACCTACTCCATTTAGCATGTTGCTAGTTGCATTAGCCCAACACACTCATTTGACCATGTCATGATCATGCATCATATTGTGCATTACATTGATTGTGTTTCTCTCTATTGCCGGTATTTGTCCCCTCTCAGTAGACGACGTTCCGATGATGAGTTCAATGACACCGATGAAGAACTATACTATCTTCAGAAGTGCCAGGCAAGCATAACCCCCTTGTTCATTCCGATACAATCCCACTCTCTCGCTCCTGCTCTCTTTTACTACATTAGGACAATAACGATTCATCTGTTACTTACTGCGGTAGTTGAACCCCTTATCCTCTGTATGACCTATCATTGCCACAATAAATAGATGAAATCCACTAGCATGAGTAGGAGTTGTTTGAGTCCTGATGTGCCTACTCATTCCTGCTTGTTGTCATGCCTGCTACTGCGTAGAGTTGAGTCAGGTCTGATTCATCGGGAATTAATTGGAATGGTGATGAACATGTCCTACTGTGTGTGAGCTAAGTGTGTGAACACGATTTGGTAAAGGTAGTGGTGAGAGGCCATGTAGGATTACATGGTGGTTTGTCTCATTGAAACCGTCCTCAGGAACCGAGTTCTGTGTTTGTGATCCATGAACAACTACTACCACACGTTGGGCCTTGAAATATGATCCCGCTCGACTTATTAACCGCCCTTGTCCTCTGTCCAGGAGTTGCAACTAGTTTCTAGTGTTTGTAGGATATTTGTTGGAGGCCGTGCGTAGCGCTGACCCTAGGGGTGGGCTATGATGCGGTAGATACACCGTGGCACGGTGTACCGAGCGCCCGTTTGGTGTCTCGGGAGCCCTGCACACATCATTTTGGGCTATGAGCGAAACTCCAGCCGGATTTCCTCGCGGATGGAACCCGAATAGGCGATAAACCTGGACTAGAGACTTGTGTGGTTAGTGAGGTTGTGGTCTACACCCACATCGGCTTCGCTTGAAGTCTGCTGAGCACATGTCGTGTGTAGACGCTAAGTGGTGGAAACATGTGTGAAGAAGTACACCCCTGCAGGGTTATAAATGATCTATTCGAATAGCCGTGTCTGCGGTAAAGGACTTCTGGGTTGCCTATAACAGTTCATAGATAACTTGAAGTGGATACTCTAAAATGCGCAAGATAAGTGTGAGTGCTATGCATGGCATTCTCGTTGGTAGACGGGAGCGGATCCATAGTGGTGTATTGATTGGTGAATATGTGGACTCGTGTTGGCCACCTCAAAAGAGTTACTAACAGTCGTAATTTAGGATAGCCACTGAGTCAAAGTTGGCTTGCTGCAGTTAAAATCCACTACCCCCTTTGATACTGATGCATATGTAGATAGTTCTGATGTAAGTCTTGATGGGTACATTTGTACTCATAGTTCCGGAGGGGGCCCCCATCCCACGCCCAAGTGGAAGCACCATGCTCCGTGCTAGCTGGCGACACTGCCGAGGAGCGGTTATGCCCGTGCACAAGCAGAAGCACTATGCTTCGCGCTGGTGATAAACAACTGAGGGCGACCCCACGGTCGTGCCAACCTCAGGGAGCCCAGAGCTCAACGCCCAGCCTTACCGCAACGCCTCCCCTCAGGAAAGCCGCGCATGGGGGCTGGGCACGGGGGCTGCGCGCGAGTCATGCCCAAGCGCACACCACCTAACCAGGTCCCCCGGACCTGGGCGTCGCGCCCCTCCCGAGGCCTTTGATACGTCTCCGTCGTATCTATTTTTCCAAACACTTTTGCCCTTGTTTTGGACTCTAACTTACATGATTTGAATGGAACTAACCCGAACTGACGCTGTTTTCAGCAGAATTGCCATGATTTGTTTTATGTGTAGAAAACAAAAGTTCTCGGAATGACCTGAAACTCCACGGAACATCTTATAAAAAATAATAAAAAGTCCTCGCTAAATATGAAGACCAGGGGCCCACACCCTGTCCACGAGGGTGGGGGGCGCCCCCCTACCTCGTGGGCCCCTTGGAGACCTTCCGACGCCAACTCCAACTCTATATATTTTCTTTCGGGGAGGAAAAAATAGAGGAGAAGAAATCATCGTGTTTTACAATACGGAGCCGCCGCCAAGCCCTAAAACCTCTCGGGAGGTGTCACATCCCTAGCTTCTAGTAATGCACTAGGCTAGCCTCATGTGTGCATCATGTTTAATCTTGAGAGAAACTTGAAATGGGGATTGCCTAAACCCTTAGCATCAAAGGAATTCACTAGGTTCAACTAAAATATTTTCAGTAAATCCAAATTGCTTTAAAAAATGTTCATCATTTATGGACAATGCTATAAACAGTAATCAAAGGTGATGCAAATTTTTCCATGACATATTTGGGCTCTGAATTAAATCATACTCTATTTGCATTTGGGCATTTAAATGCTATAAAATATTTTAAATGCTCAAATAATCATAAACTAAAATGTTTACTGTTGGGTTTATTCTAAACAGTAGCCATGATTAGTTTCATGATTTTTGGAAATGCCCTGGCATTTTTAATAAAGCCCTAAAGACTACAGAATAATAGAAAAGAGAAATAAATGGTAAGAACAGAAACTTACCTGGGCCAACTCACCTGTGCAGCCACCTGGCAGCCCAAGTGGCCAACCCAGCCACCTGGCCCCCTCCCCTGTCGTCTTCCTCCTCTGCCAAGAGGACGAGCGTGTGCTCGACGCGCGCGCACCGTCGTGCGGCCACCTCCTGCTTGCCGCTTCGCCCTGGCCTCTTCGGGTGACGCCACGCAGCCCCCCGACCTCTCTCTCTCTCTCTCTCTCACTCTCCCTGAGCTTTCCCCCTCCTTTGCTCTCTTTCCTCCCGTGCCCGAGCATCATCATCGCTGCCGCTTGCTGTTGCCATGGCCACAGCCACTGCCTCGCCTCGCCGAAGCACTCAGAAGCTCCGCCTCGACCCCCTCTTCCTCCCCACCGAGCCACGCCCTGCCGGAAGCCTTGCAACGCCGTCCTCGACGCCACGTTCGTCCTCTGCACCGACGGCCAGCATTGCTCGATTCGCCACCCACAGAGCATCCCCGGCCTCGCCCTCGCGCTCGTTGGACCCGCGGTGAGCCGCTGACCCGTTCCCCTCTTCTTCCCATGCCGTTTGGCCACTCTAGCCGCTAATTCCGCCAGACTCGAGAGCTCACCGCCGCCCAGCCATGTCGCCGCCGTGGCCACCGTCACCTATAGCCGCAACCGAGCGCACCACTGTGATCAGTGTGTCTTCGCGCACCCGTAGCCACCACCAGCTCCTCCTCCTGAACACCATAGCGAGGAACTCGAGCACGGCCGAACCATGGCCGCCGCAAACCTCGTCGCCGGCGTTGATTCCGGCGACCATCTGGTACAGCTCCACCACCCACAGACGCGTCTCAGCCCCAGCTCTCCATAGAACCCAACCACACCGCAAACTGTGGCCTGTAGCGCAAACCCGACGAGGGCACCGCTGCGGTCTGCCGTCGCCGGCGGTTAAACGCCAGTGGCTGACGTGGCACCATTAGTTTAGGTGCTAATCGTGTTTAGTTATTGCCTGTGTCAATGACATGTGGGTCCCCGAGCATAATTAGGTTAGTCTAATTTTCTATTAAGATTAGTACTAATATGTGTGGACCCCACGTGTCAGCTTTGACTTTGGTCAAGTCAACGTTGACTGGTCCCACCTGTCATCCACCCAAACCAGCCTGAGACACTGACGTATGGGTCCCACAGGTTAGGTTGACCTGGCCGACCCAGTTGACCTACTGACGTCACACCTATGTCTTGCTAACTAGTAAAGCATTTTCTGGATTTAAGTTTATCCAGGAAATTCCAGAAAATCGTGCTAACTTCTAAACATCATAGAAATTCAACCATGGCTCAGAATGAAATAAGTTATATATATGAAAAATGATCAGGAAAATCCAATCTATCCATCTATACCTTTTTCATGCATGTTAGAACAACTTATGGTTGTTGTTTAGGCCAAATAACATAATGGCATTTAAACCCTCACATATGGAGTTTGAATTTGAACCTAGGGTTCAAACCTACTCCATTTAGCATGTTGCTAGTTGCATTAGCCCAACACACTCATTTGACCATGTCATGATCATGCATCATATTGTGCATTACATTGATTGTGTTTCTCTCTATTGCCGGTATTTGTCCCCTCTCAGTAGACGACGTTCCGATGATGAGTTCAATGACACCGATGAAGAACTATACTATCTTCAGAAGTGCCAGGCAAGCATAACCCCCTTGTTCATTCCGATACAATCCCACTCTCTCGCTCCTGCTCTCTTTTACTACATTAGGACAATAACGATTCATCTGTTACTTACTGCGGTAGTTGAACCCCTTATCCTCTGTATGACCTATCATTGCCACAATAAATAGATGAAATCCACTAGCATGAGTAGGAGTTGTTTGAGTCCTGATGTGCCTACTCATTCCTGCTTGTTGTCATGCCTGCTACTGCGTAGAGTTGAGTCAGGTCTGATTCATCGGGAATTAATTGGAATGGTGATGAACATGTCCTACTGTGTGTGAGCTAAGTGTGTGAACACGATTTGGTAAAGGTAGTGGTGAGAGGCCATGTAGGATTACATGGTGGTTTGTCTCATTGAAACCGTCCTCAGGAACCGAGTTCTGTGTTTGTGATCCATGAACAACTACTACCACACGTTGGGCCTTGAAATATGATCCCGCTCGACTTATTAACCGCCCTTGTCCTCTGTCCAGGAGTTGCAACTAGTTTCTAGTGTTTGTAGGATATTTGTTGGAGGCCGTGCGTAGCGCTGACCCTAGGGGTGGGCTATGATGCGGTAGATACACCGTGGCACGGTGTACCGAGCGCCCGTTTGGTGTCTCGGGAGCCCTGCACACATCATTTTGGGCTATGAGCGAAACTCCAGCCGGATTTCCTCGCGGATGGAACCCGAATAGGCGATAAACCTGGACTAGAGACTTGTGTGGTTAGTGAGGTTGTGGTCTACACCCACATCGGCTTCGCTTGAAGTCTGCTGAGCACATGTCGTGTGTAGACGCTAAGTGGTGGAAACATGTGTGAAGAAGTACACCCCTGCAGGGTTATAAATGATCTATTCGAATAGCCGTGTCTGCGGTAAAGGACTTCTGGGTTGCCTATAACAGTTCATAGATAACTTGAAGTGGATACTCTAAAATGCGCAAGATAAGTGTGAGTGCTATGCATGGCATTCTCGTTGGTAGACGGGAGCGGATCCATAGTGGTGTATTGATTGGTGAATATGTGGACTCGTGTTGGCCACCTCAAAAGAGTTACTAACAGTCGTAATTTAGGATAGCCACTGAGTCAAAGTTGGCTTGCTGCAGTTAAAATCCACTACCCCCTTTGATACTGATGCATATGTAGATAGTTCTGATGTAAGTCTTGATGGGTACATTTGTACTCATGTTTGCCTATTTTATGTTTTTGCAGAGAGACTTCAGTCTCGCTAGTAGTACCGCTTGGACTTCGACGTTTAGCTTGTTACCTCAGCTACGATCTTGTGCCATCGGCAGGATCTGGTAGATAGTCAGGCTTCTTGGCCTTTTTCATTTGTAGATGTCTGTACTCAGACATGTTAAGCTTCCGCATGTGCTTTGACTTGTATGCTCTGAATGTTGGGTCATGAGACCCATGTTTGTAATATTTCGCTCCTCGGAGCCTATTGAATATATACTTGAGTCGTAGAGTTTTGTTGTGATTCCATGTTGTATTTACACATATCAAGCATATTGTGTGTATGATTGAAATGCTTGGTATGTGTGGGATCCGACAATCTAGTTGTTTATCCTTGGTAGCCTCTCTTATGGGGAAATGTAGTCTTGTGTTTCCATGAGCCATACTAGTCCGCTACAGCCCGGTTCACCGGAGTCCTGCTAGCCCAGCACTACTGCTCCGGAACACTTGACTGGCCGACATGTGATTCACTTCGTTCCTGTCTCTGTCCCTTCGGGGAAATGTCACGCTATGACATCCGGAGTCCTGCCTAGCCTGCTACAGCCCGGTTCACCGGAGTCCTGTTAGCCCAGTGCTACAGCCCGGATTCGCACGCTGCTGACTGACATGCTCGATGTTGATTCATGTATGCATGTCCCCGTAAGTTAGTGCCACTTTGGGTTCATGACTAGTCATGTCGGCCCGGGTTCTCTGTCATATGGATGCTAGCGACACTATCATATACGTGAGCCAATAGTCGCAAAGGGTCCCGGGCCATGGTAAGGCGACTCCCGTGGGAATACCGTGCGTGAGGCCTCAAAGTGATATGAGGTGTTACCAGCTAGATCGATGTGACTTGGAATCGGGGTCCGGACAGAGTTGGTATCAGAGCCTGACTGCCTGTAGGATTACCAAGCCAAACTGGTCGAAGTTGAGTCTAGAAATGCTATAGTTATATAAGGGAATTAAATGTGGAAGGGAACGTAAGGCTCTTTTTACTCCTTTACCTTATGCCCTTCTGATCTGAGTCATCCTCTTCCTTTATACGGGGATTAAGAACTAGGCTTCTCATCTTTCTATCAGGATCACGTGTTTGATTTAAGCACCAGTTCAGTTTCTACTACTTCTGTGTGTTGACAGTTGATCTCAGCACCTTGATATGATGTTATTGAGTGGTTATGCCACCATTTTGCATGATGTGTCAAATCTTTTGAGCATTTTACAGTCGTTATGCTATCCGAGCCATCCCAGGTTTCTAGACCATCTGATGCATTTGCAAAATCCCTTCCCTCTGGTTTTCTTGTTCTTTTAGGCCAGGTTAATCACACTAATTGCTAAGTTGAGGTATTATATTGCCTCGACATATATGTTGAAGTTATTATTATGACCCTAGGTGTCTTAGAAGATTACCTAGTAAACTAGCCATGATTAGTGTTCCCGGAGTGATGATTCTAGCCACCATTCTCGAAAGCATCCCGTGATGCCATTTAGTAGTAGGCATTCTACTCCAGGGTTCTTTACCCAAGATTCACTATACTTACCTCATGTTGATAGTGTTGCACGTACCTTTAGGATATTAGTAACTTTTGCGATAGTCCTCGAGGTCCGTGGTATTTCCTTCTTGCAAATACCATGAACCATTAAGGCAGAAGTTCTTTGAACCAAAAGCTCACAATCAGAGTACTCTTGAGGAGTTGTCCATCCATAACTGTGATTCTGCCAGTTCTACCTTTCTGCATGGGTTATCTGGGAGGAACCTGTTGAACTTGGTTCAACATATTAATCTATGCATCCAGAACTCAGAAAGATATATGTCCCCTTGAGTTGTCTCTCTTCATTTGTATTCCAACCATCATCTATCAATTAATAGTCATGAGTAATTGTGCATCCGTGTTATCGATGCTTATTATTCTTGTGGTCCGTCAAGCCATTCTAGTTCAGAATGACTAGGAGAAACAAACTCCAGTACCTCATCCATTTCTAGGATTGGGTTAAAGCAGTTGTATTCCGAAGATCAAAATGCCAATCCAGCTTTTGCTCTGTTCTACCTTGGAGTGTTACCATCTTTATGTTGAGGATGTCATAAGAATGGCATCAACTCTTATGAATTCTTGTTGTAGTGATACTTCTCTCCATCATTATTCATACCTCGGTTTCGTGTTTTCGCAATCGGAATACCGACAAGTGAACCGTTATGTGTGAAATCAATACTCCTAGCAACTAGTTGCTTGGTAGTAAATGGACAATATCCCTGTTGGTTACTGACTCATCACTCTAAGATAGATTGTGCTAACTAGTCCTTATTTCCGGTGCACCCTTCGACCAATGAGTTAGGATTATTCAGTCCCTTGCTTATATGTTCATATCGTCTTGCTCTAAAAGGAAAGGTTGTTCCCGAGCTTAGTAACATATCGGTGGTTCGTGATGTTCCAAATATCTTCTCGGAAGTATTACCATGTTGTCACCTGACCGCTATGTTGAGTTCGTGATCATGCTGGTTTTCCTCCAAACCACGCATTCTCCAAGAATCTATGTTGGATACCACTGAGCAAGTTGGTTAAACCAAACAACAACTTGGAGAGTTGGAAGATAAAAGCTTGTCTGACCTAGCTCATGTTAAGGGATATTTTTGTGTGTGTGTGTGTCTTGAAGAAAGGTGATGTCGGTGAGAACGACACCTATGGGATCGCAAGGATCCGTCCTACGGTTAGCGGGGCGCGGGGTTGAAAGAAGAGCGGATCAAACAGATAGCACATGATTCGTTTATCCAGGTTCGGGCCGCGAGGATGCGTAAAACCCTACTCCTGCTTTGGTGGATGTATATCTGTGTTCTTGAACTAGCTATGGGGCGTGAAGAGCTCCAAAAAGCCAAATCCCTCTCCTGGTCGACTCGGGCCTCCTTTTATAGGAAAGAGGGGTTGCCACAGTGGTACAAAGGAGGTGGAAAGGGTAAAGTGACGCGAGGTTATCCTTCGCATTACATGACAAGGTGCATTTAATGCATTTGCTTAGGTGTCCTTGCTTTATCGGGGGCGGGGGCGAAGCCCGTCCCGTCCGTCGCCGCTCCTCCTCGCGTCGACACGCGCCCTGGCCAGTGATAACCGTGGTGCCATGTAGGCAGGCAGGCATCTGAGGTGGCGCGGTGGTGGTGTCTTCACGAAGATCTGCATGCCGCCACGCAGGTGCCTGCCCAGTTGGTTGGGTCGGCAGCTGTATGCGAACGGCGGTGGAGACTTGGTTGGGGCGGGCCTGATGGTGGCCTGTAGACGTCCTCGGCAAGGGCCTTGCCAGGGCCCCGGCAAGGGTCTTGTCGCGGCGCCTGCCATCATGCCCGGCAAGGCGCTTGCCGGGGGTCTCGTGGTCTTCCTTGGCTGGTATCTTGCCAAGGGTCGTCGTCTTCTTAGTGCATATCTGATGTTGAGTGTTTCTTCACAAAGATCTGCATGCCACCACGGAGACGTCTCCCGAATCCTTGCCCCATGGGGGCAGTGGACTCAAGGGTGATTTCCTCCGTAGGCATGGGGCGAGTTGCCGCGGCAAGGGTCTTGCCGGGGCTGCTAAAGCCGGTCTCGGCAAGGATCTTGCCAGGGGAGCCCGCCTCGGCCCTTGGCTCTTCGTGGTCCTAGCCTTGGCGTTGCTCTAGTTCCATTGAGCTTTGGTCTTACCCTGGCTCACCTCCCTTGCCTTGGTTGGCGTGGTCGTGGGCGCGACTCTGACTGCCCGTGCACAGTTACAGGGGTACAAAAAGTGTACCCCTCTTTTTGTTCACCGACAGGAGCCCCCAGGCCTGGGCCACACATAAGCGCAACGCGTTTGTTGGGCTAGGCCCAAAACGGTGCCTGGGCAGGCGGGGCGGTTTTTACCGCGGTAAGTTTTTTCGCACGCTGCGCTTCCCACGACTCGCGCGCGTGGCGTAGCGTGGGGAGATGTGCGTGACGTGGGCGGCATGCGTGGGGTTGGTCTCTACACGCATGCGTCAATGTAGTAAAGGGGCGGTTCGCGCCTTCCCCATAAACGGATGGAGGCGTCGAGGCGCGGCCCATTTACTGAATGGGGCCGAGGCGCGGTCCTCAAGGCGTCCAATCCCCACGATCACGGGGTGGGGAAAGGTCGCCTCACCCGTCCCCTCGGTTCTGCACGTCCGCCACGTGTCCCCCATGCGCTTGGGGTGGCAAACGGTGGAGGCGGGAAACCGGGCTGTCGCTGGTTGGGGCAGCGGGTCGGTCCTGGCTCCCTGCGCCTTCCGTGTCTTGATTGGCCGAGCGGGGCGGCCGATCCCCAACCCGTTCCTTTATGAATAGCGGGAGAGGGGGATGGCGTCCCGCATTCTTCCATCTTCTTCTTCCTTCAGCTTCTTCTCCTCTCTTCCATCCGTCATGGAGAGAGGAAATCCCGGTCCTTCGACGGTGGCGGCGAGGGTCGCCGCTCGACAACGCGTCCCTCCTTCTCCTGCGCCTGCGGTGGCAGAGCCGGCCGCGAGGGGAAGGGGGAGGGGGAGAGGCCATGGGCGAGGCCGGGGCTCTCGGGGCAGAGGAGGGCAGGGCGGCGCGCCGGTCTCACCCCCACCAGCAGCTCCTCCTCCAATGGACGGCCATGTTGGGGATGACCCTTGTGAGTTCTTCGTCAGGCAGCGCCGGCCGCCGCGACGTTGTCTTCGTCTCCATACTCCATTCGCGTGGGAGATGGAGCTGAATCCGCCGGAGTCATTGCGGCTGCACATGAGGGGCTGCGGGATCAGTGGTACGCGGGTTTGCATCGACTTCCCTGCTCCTCACGTGATGTATCTTCGTCGGGGATGGAAGACGTTTGCTCGTATCCACATCTTGATAGAGGGGCTCACTCTCCTTTTGAAGCTGATGGAGGGTGGCCTTCTCTCTATCAAGGTCTTCGGGCACTTTGGGACTCATGCAAGGTGCTGCGTGGAGAGCTCTTCTGATGGTGAAGATTCCTCCTCGAGCGAGAGTGACGAGGAGGACAGCGGCAGCGACGACGAGGGCGGTAGGCGGCAGGATGACGGGTCCGACTAGGTGTCGGGCGCCGCTCCGTGCGGCACCGGTGACCCCATCATTCGTGTCGCCGGCTCCTTGAACCTCGCAGGGTCGTCTCCTTGGGCGGCTAGCATTGAGAGGCTGCGGAAGAGGAAGAGGGCAGGCGGCAAGGCCGTCAAATCGGAGTACGCGGGCACCGATGCCTTCGACGCGTACTGACGTCCTGCCGCCTCCTCTTTGAGATCTGCTTCCGGAGACGCCATCACCATCCAGCCTTTGGACGGCCACCAAGATGTTCTCTTGGCGTCTTCTGCCACCCGAAGCTCGCCTAGCCGCCCCTTTTGCCCTTCTCACCTCCTTGACCTGCCTCCTGAGGAGAGGGACAAGATTGGTATTACGGGCACCTTATCTCTTTTTAGTTTGTAAGCCCTCGGGACTTTGTTGAATTTAAAACTTGCAATCCCTTTGTTCATGTTTTCCATTCCCTATGGACAGTACCTGGGCGGGATGTTTTTTAATGAAAAAGGGATGTTTGCCGGGTCATTTGTTTGCGGGTGGAACCCACGACGAGGAGTAAATCATTGATATCTCTAAGATAAACATTTTCTCGCCCGACAACAGGCCATGCCGTCTCCCCACCTCGCTCGACCTTTCTCACGCCTTTGGCGGAGGCAGGGATGAGGTGGGTCCAGGCTCCTTGTTTCATCCTTTCGCTGCCGCGACCACGACCAAACTTGGTACCAGGAACGAGCCCTAGGGCCTAGAATTAGGGGAACATGGTAGCTTAAGGAAAAACGAGGTTTCACATACCTCAGTCCATAATGAAATGCATGATAAGGGATGAAGAACTTATCTGAAGCTGCAGCGCGCGGCAATCCTGGTTTGCCGCGGGTGAATCTTTGCTCTTGTAGCCCCCGACAATACTGGCTCACCAGGGCCTAAATGCTGGTCTGTTCTTTTTTCTTCTCAAGTGGCTTGGCAAGGATATCTGCGTGTCCTGCGAACCAAAGAAGACAAAAAGAAGAACAAAGAGACGCACACTCGACCTCTAAGCTAGGGGTTAGTCGCCGCTAAGCACTATCAACCCTAACCAAGGACGAGACTCGACCTAGCATGCATGCTATAACTTAGGGCGCCGGCGCTTCGTTTATTTAGCTCAGGGTCTGCGCCTGGATTTGTACAAAGGGTTACATGCCATGCCGGCAAGGCTTGTACAATAGGTGGCTTGCCGGGGGGGCCGGCAAGCCGCGCCTTATGGGTAAAACTTGCGAAGATGCTCAATGTTCCAGGAGTTGCTCACCGGAATTGCATCTTCGGTCTCCAGGCGGACTGCGCCTGGCCTGGTGACTCGTATTACCCAATAAGGGCCTTCCCACTTTGGCGTCAACTTGTTGGTATTCTTGGCCGATTGAACGCGCCGAAGAACAAGGTCGCCTTCCTCAAAGCTTTGGGCATGGACCTTGCGGCTATGGTAGCGGTGCAAGGCTTGCTGGTAGCGTGCTGCTCTCACAGCCGCCCGAAGACGATCTTCCTCAAGGAGCGTTGCGTCATCTTGCCGCAATTGCTCTTGCTCAAGCTCATTGTAAGCGAGCACTCGAGGTGACCCGTATATGAGTTCAGTGGGGAGAACTGCTTCTGTCCCGTATACCAGGGCAAAGGGTGTCTAGCCGGTGGCTCGATTTGGCGTCGTTCTGATCGACCAAAGAACCGTCGGCAACTCATCAATCCAGCGCCTTCTACTCTTGTGCAGCCTGTCAAAGGTCTTTGTCCTTAGGCCTCGCAGCACTTCAGCGTTTGCCCTCTCATCTTGACCATTGCTTTGTGGGTGAGCAACGGAAGCGAAACCCACTTTGCTGCTGAGGCCTTGTGTATATTGCATGAAGGTGTGGCTTGTGAACTACGTGCCGTTGTTGGTGATGACCCTGTTGGGTACACCAAAATGACACACTAGTCCCTTGAAGAACTTGACGGCTGACTGAGCTGTGACCTTCCTCACTTTCGGTGTCAAAACCGGCGGATCTCGGGTAGGGGCTCCCAAACTGTGCGTCTAGGTGGATGGTAACAGGAGACAAGGGACACGAAGTTTAACCCAGGCTCAGGCCCTCTCGATGGAGGTAAAACCCTACGTCCTGCTTGATTAATATTGATGATATGGGTAGTACAAGAGTAGATCTACCACGAGATCAAGGAGGCTAAACCCTAGAAGCTAGCCTATGGTATGATTGTTATATGTTGTCCTACGGACTAAAGTCCTCCGGTTTATATAGACACCGGAGAGGGTTAGGGTTACACAAAGTCGGTTACAATGGTAGGAGATCTAAATATCCGCATCGCCAAGATTGCCTTCCACGCCAAGGAAAGTCCCTTCCCGACATGGGACGAAGTCTTCAATCTTGTATCTTCGTATTCCTGGAGTCCGGCTAAAGGTATACTCCGGCTATCCGGACACCCCCTAATCCGGGACTCCCTCAGTAGCCCCCGAACCAGGCTTCAATGACGACGAGTCCGGTGCGCAGATTGTCTTCGGCATTGCAAGGCGGCTTCTCTTCCAGATTCCGTGTACCTGTTGAATAATGTCCTGTTTGTTGTGAATGTAGTGCTCCTTGGCTTCTACGCCCAATAATGGCCGCCTTCCACGTGTCGAACGAATACGAAAAGTCCGGGTGTTTTTACATTCACATCCCTAGCCGCGTAAATGAGCCGCCTATTTAAAGGGATGGGGATTTAGATCCAAACCACACCTTCTCCCTTCCGCGAGTTTTCATCAGAGCGCATCCAACAAAGGTCCATTCCACCATGGCCAGCCATCGCAACTCCTCCTCTCGCCCTTCCAGTCCTAAGCCTAGAGACTGGGACAGATGTTCCATCCCGCATAGCGAGCTAGTGTCGCTCCAGACCAAGGGATTCCTCCCCCCGGCCTATATGGTCCCGGTTCGAGCCAAACTTGCCACCTATAATGGCGGAGAGCAAGCGGAGAACGCCCCCCATCCCTCCAAAGGAGAGCGGGTATGCCTTGTCCCGTATCTAATAAGAGGACTCGGATTTCCAATTCATCCGTTTCTCCGGGGGCTTCTGGAGTTCTATGGCCTCCAGTTGCACAACCTCACGCCTGCCTCCATTTTGCATATCGCGGGCTTCGTAGCCATTTGCGAGTTGTTCTTGGGTGTTGAGGCTCACTTCGCGTGGTGGAAGAGGCTATTCTGCCTGGTGCCCTGCTCTCAGAGGGGGTCAATATATCAAGTGGGCGGAGCCCAAGTGTGGCGCATCGCCGGGACCGGATATTTATCCGGAACCCCAAAGAAGGCGTCCGAGGACTGGCCTTCGGAATGGTTTTATATAGAGAATGTCCCGCTGCCGGATCCTGTTCGGATCGGCCTCCCTAAGTTCAACAGTGCTCCCCTGAAGAAGAGCCTAAGCTGGCGTCCACGGAGCTCTCAGAAAGAAAGTGACAGGGACGTCCTTTACCTGATGGGTCGGATAAGACTGCTAGCTCATTCCGGACTAACCATGATCGGATTCATGGCCGTATGCATCATGCGGGGGGTGCAACCACTTCAGTATAGAGGCCACCCCATGTGGGACTTTGATGGGGAGGATGATGCCACCCGTCACGGCCGCAAGGGGCTGGACTCGGCTGCCGCTCTAATAAAGATCTTGTCCGCTTTGTACAAGGGAGATGAGGAGGAATTTCTCCGCATCAACCCTCAGGGTGGATTTACTATGTACAATCCTCCCAGTTGGGTAAGTGGACAATTTTACTTGACCATCCGTTTTATATTCCCATCATTAGTTATATAGTCTAATGATTTAAATGCAGGAACTGCACCAGGAAGTAAAGGAAATAAACAGCCCTCCCCCGCAGCCCGAGGATCCAGAATGGTCCCTCGATCCGGCCTCTGAAGAGGATCTGGACCTGTCCGTGGAGCTGATTGACGGGGTGGTTTATCAGCTGAGCAGGGACAATGCCCTGGTGGCCATTACGGCTGATTACCCGGGGCTACTCCCGGCCTCCCAGGTAACTGAGACCGGAGTCCCAGCACCTCGAAAAGGAATCCATCCTTGCGTGTTTTCAGTTTCCTGACAACAACCGTATTTTGCAGGGAAGATTGTCGAGGCGGGAGGCTGAGCCTGCGGCGACTAGCCAACAAGGGGCAGCGGGGCCCCGTGGGATGAAAAGAAGTGAAGTCCAGACTGAGGCGCCGACGCAAAGGTATAGCGCGCCCTCTTATTCCCAGGTGTTATTCCTTCAAGGCATATTAACACTTGTGCTCTGTTCAGGACAAAGAGACCTCGCCGGACTATATCCGGAGTGGTTGCCAATCGTGCCTCCACTAGCCAGGCTCCAAAGCCCGGACCGGAGGCGGAGGCGAACATGGGGCACGCACCGGACGCTCCTCCGACAGAGGACGTGGATAGGCTGTCTGCCACCCATTCCGAGGTGGAGAGTGCCATGAACCACAGGCGTCGTCCGACAGTTCTTCGGGACGCCTGTTTCTCCCAAGAGGCGTTGAACGCCTTCAATTCGGGAGATGCATATCTCCGTGCCACTCAGAATGGTCTAGCCAGAGCCACGGAGCAATATGTAAAAGACATACGGGTGAGAAAATTTTAATGGTTATATATACCAGTAGCCCCCGAGAATTGAAGCAGTGAGAATAACTGATTTAAGGATCATGTAATATGCAGGTTCTTTCAGAGAAGAATACCCAGTTGTCTCAGGAGTTAAAAGAGTTCCAAGCCCAACTCGAGGCCGCACTGGTCGCGAGAGGGGGGCCCGAGGAGACCCCCACTGGTAATATATGCTTCAAAAAGATAAGTGTGAAGTGCGGCATATGTGCAAATCTGACAAATGAAATTGCAGATGGCGCCGGACTAGATCCGGACAAGCAACAACTCCTACGCCGGCTAAAGGCTGGCGAGAGCGTGCTGACAAAGGTGAGGCGAGAGAAGAATGATCTTCAGGATGCCAACACCAAGCTGGGTGTTGAACTGAAAGATATTCGTGCCCACCTGTCGGACTCCGTTAAGGAGAATCAGCGGCTTCGACGCGGCATATTTAGTAAGTGCTTGAACAAACTTTGAAAAAAGAGTTCGGCGAGGAAGTCGACTGACAGAGTGATGTCTGTAGGTATACTAACAGGTCGTCCTGCAGAGGAGATGCCCGGTTCTACAGGTGACCTTCTTCCCGAGCTCTCGCAACTGCATGAGCGAGTTCGGTAGGCGATGCAAGGCGTTACCCAAGCCTTATGGCCATCCCTCTCCATGCCCAAGGGCCTTGGTGATGAGGACATGACTACCTTGGATACGACCAAAAATATTGCATACATGCATATTTGTCAGGTGATTTCTAGTGCAAACTATTCAATAATCTATTTTTGTTATCCAGAACAAACATACTTCACACACTTTTGTGTTTTGTCTAATTGCAGGTGTATGGGACATTTGTACAACACACATATGAAGATAAGGGAGAAAGAGATGTTTACTTGCTGTTCAAAAAGTTCTTTCACGTCACTTTTGGTCCAAGAGAAGATAGAGTCCAAGTCTCTCACGTTCTGGATTCAGATTCGGACTGCACAGACATACCTGACTCAAAACGGCAATAACTTTTTCATACGGACTCCGAATTGGGTGATTCTTTATTTTTTGGAAACTAGATTTCGTCCTCTTTCCACTCCAGTTGGAATCACCTTTAAATTCGTCCGGAGCATTGAGATATGGACGAAACAATCTGACGCTGCAGCAGAATCCGAATCAAACAACAAGTCCAAAGGTGTTGCACCACCTCCACTTGGGCCCATGAGCCTTGTACGACCTAGGGTTACATCCACAGCCCCTGCTGCTATACATACTGGACCAATTACTAGAGCTCGCGCACGCCAATTAAATTACCAGGTACTTTCGTTTCTTGGTAATGATTCTAATGTTCATGAGAATATGATACTGCCTAAATTGGATACATTTGTTTTGCTTACAAGTGAAGGGCCTAGCTTGGAGAAGGATGAACATTGGAGCAAGAACACGCATGGAGTTGATGGCATGCGCAAGGGGATCAAGAACAGAGTTACAAGTGATGATTTCAGGACTTTGAAGCCACCATAAGGAGTGAATGAAGCCTTGGACGAAATATACAAGATGCCACTTCATAATATTCGTCCATAGGCTATTCTAGGTGCTGCGTCACCTTATTTTTGGGCCAGGCCCATGTAATTTCGAAATACTTAAGTATAGGCTATTTTTAGAGTCCGTATGTGTGGGGAAACAAGAGTTAGGGTTGGTTTCGGACCCCACCATCAGGGGCCACGAAATTCCCTCCTCTTCCTCCATATATACAGCCCTTAGGGCGTCGTTTAGACTTTGGGTTTTGTTTAGATCAAAAGTTCGCCATAGCTGCAACTTCGCGTACTTCGTTTGTGTTCAACGACCAGACCAAGGCGTCACAGAACCCCACCTTCGTTAATAAAGCTTTCCTCTTTTATTCGCAATATCCAGATTGCAATCTTAGTTTCTTGCTTGTTCTTCGTTTGCTCGCAGGAAACAGGCCCTCGTGGTCAGGTTGATCGTGCTCCGGCGTGGTCAATAACCCTCGGAAGTTGGTTTAGCGATTGCTAAGGCGCGACGTCTCGCACGTTCGTAGTCAGATCGTCAAGGTCGACTCCCACAGAAACGATAGCGACCATCTCATCGAAACATCGGGACACCTTTGCCTCTATCAAGTGGTATCAGTTTTCAGGTTGCTCGGTGAGAATTTCCAGTTTCCCCTAGATTAGATTTATTTTCTTACCTATTGTCCAAGAAAAAGCCACAAAAAAGTTAGATCTATCCATCCTTTTGCCCAAGCCAGTCTGAGCCTTTGCAATTTTCTTTTCATTGTTTGCATTATTGAATTATCGGTTGCATCGTCGTGTCGAGTTGCTGGTCTTAGTGTCTAGTTCGTTTAGAGTTTCGTGTTCTGTTCACATTAGTCACGTCACCGCTGCATCGTTATCCCTTCCGCTGTTCACCACACCATCCATCAATTTTCACCTCGTGCTACCCATAGTTCATTGACACAATCATAGTTGAGGTCATTCACATCTTCGCTTGATCCAATCTGCATCTTATCTAGTTTGTCTTGGAAAGAGGGAGAAAAAAAAAGACAGAGAAAAAAAGAGTGAAAAAAAGAGAAGAAAGGTCAGAGAAAAAAAAAGAGAAAGAAAAAGAAAAAAAAAGTGTGAGGAGAAAAAAAAGAGAAGAAAAAAAACAAAATTCGGATCTATCTAGACTCAATCTCGTAGTTGAATTCGGATTGGAATCTGTTTTGTGCACTGTTCAGTAAAACAGGCATAACTTCCTCATACGAAGTCCGTTTTGGTTCCACGAGTACTCAAATTAAAGCTAGCGACGAGCTGCATCTAAATAGTTGAAGAAGCTAGTTCAATATTTGACACCTCAAAATCGTCTTCTAAATAGGTCTTTTTGCCCTCCGAAGTTCGCGGACACAGCTTCTTCCAGTTTTTCAGGCCAGTTTTCGAATTCTTTGACTCCTCATATCAATTCGGAATTGAGTGATTCTTTTTGCATTGGAAGGCTTGAGCTAGTAGCATTCTTTGAAAAAAGTTATCCGAAAATTTGCTCAAACTTTTCAAGAGGAAAGTTGGAGAGAGAGTTGTTGTATATCCTGCTTGGCAGTTGTTTCACATCATTATCTTTACTGCTATTGTGATCTTCACTTATATCTTGTTGTCCAGAGCTACTTCATATCCTTTATTGATGCTAGTTTTGCTACGTCGTGACCTCATTAGTGTTCTAGGCTCGCGTCTCTAGTCCGGTCTAGCCTAGGACCAGCATAGTACCGTCGTTGAGCGTTTATTCAACATTGCATCTTTGAATTAATTATTGCTAATCTTTTGCTACCATATATAGCCAACCCAGCTCCACATATTTCTACACCGTGTATACATACGTTCACCTGGCAATCGCTTTACCCAACTTTTGGAGTTACTTGACACCGCTGGTTGCCGATCGCCGCCTGCTGCATGGTAAGACATTGATATTTGCTTTACTGTGAGCGTTTTACCACCACATCCTAGTAGTTATAGGAACATTATTTTGGATTTTGTTTCTTGTTTCTACTAATCATCCCAGGATCTAGAGTCAATTCATGGGCTTTGTCGATCGCGGGAGACGTGCCACCACCTTTGCAAATACAACAACCGTCACGAGAGGTGCACAAACATCCAAATGCACATGATCAGGTTAATGTATCTATACCACCATTTAATGGCCGTTTTAGACCTGCTTTATATATTGAATGGGAGTTCAACATAAAAAATATATTTGCTTCCCATAATTTTGATGAACATAAAAAGATTAAGGTTGCAGTTGGTTCTTTCACTGGTTATGCTTTGGTTTGGTGGACTGAATATTGTCGGTTACACCCTGATTATATACCTACTACTTGGGATGATTTGAAACTTGCCATGCGACGTACTTTCGTCCCCGCTTACTATACTCGTGACATGATTAAGAAGTTGCAACATTTAAAACAAGGTAGTGACACTGTAACAAAATATTATGATGATTTACAAACTACCTTGTTGCATTCCTCTTTAGAAGAAAGTGAAGATGATTTTATGGATAGATTTTGGGGAGGATTAAACCGTGATATTCAAGAGATATTAATTCATGAAGAGTGTTATCCTATGGACCATTTGTTTCGCCTTGCTTGCAAAGCTGAACAGGAAATAAAACGACGTGTTGCTCACGAGGAGAACAAGCGCACGGTGCATATTCCAAGAGTTGATATGATTGTTCCTTCAACTACTAGGCATACTATGACATCCATATCCATTGTTGTGAGGACTACATCACCTCCACCATGTGACACATCGCCCCCGAGAGTGGCTACACCATCTGAGTTGATCATAAGAGGTAATGAGAAAGGTACTGATCTTCCATCTCTACATGAGAATGATGAATGCCTTGTCAATTTGAATGCATCATCTGATGAGCTACCCACTACTTTGATCACACTACCTATTTTAGAGGACTATGTTGACAATTTGACTTTGCCATGTGATCAAACAACTGAAATACCAACAATTTTGAGTGCATTCATTGAAGTAACTGTTGATGCAAAAGAACCAATGTTTACTCATTTTGATATGACCTCTAATCTTGGTGATGATTCTGTGTCCAATGACTTATTGCATGTTTGCTTATTTAAGCATGTTGTAGCATGTAAATTTGACGCAAGTAAGGTTTATTCACCAATGTTGGGATGGTTTAATGATGAACATTGTCAACCTTTTAAAATGAATAAGAGCTTCGCTTATATGTGCAAACTGAGTTGCAATATTTTCATGCCTTCTACTTCTTGTGATAATATTTTGGCTTTAGATTTTATGAATTATGAAGGTTACTCATGTATACATGTGCCATATGTGCAAAAACTAAGGAAAGTAAAAATGGATGACATATACATATACAACATGTACACATTGTCTTTTTTGTTAGCCACATTTCAGATTAAGCAACGCCGAGGACGGCTTTCTTTTCAAGAAGGGGAGGATGATGAGGACATGACTACCTTGGATACGACCAAAAATATTGCATACATGCATATTTGTCAGGTGATTTCTAGTGCAAACTATTCAATAATCTATTTTTGTTATCCAGAACAAAAATACTTCACACACTTTTGTGTTTTGTCTAATTGCAGGTGTATGGGACATTTGTACAACACACATATGAAGATAAGGGAGAAAGAGATGTTTACTTGTTTTTCAAAAAGTTCTTTCACGTCACTTTTGGTCCAAGAGAAGATAGAGTCCAAGTCTCTCACGTTCTGGATTCAGATTCGGACTGCACAGACATACCTGACTCAAAACGGCAATAACTTTTTCATACGGACTCCGAATTGGGTGATTCTTTATTTTTTGGAAACTAGATTTCGTCCTCTTTCCACTCCAGTTGGAATCACCTTTAAATTCGTCCGGAGCATTGAGATATGGACGAAACAATCTGACGCTGCAGCAGAATCCGAATCAAACAACAAGTCCAAAGGTGTTGCACCACCTCCACTTGGGCCCATGAGCCTTGTACGACCTAGGGTTGGTTTTAGGCTGCCTTGGGACGTCCTCCCACCTCCTTGGCCGCCACCCCTTGCTCCTATATAAGTAGAGCCATCTAGTAGCTTTTTCCTTGGGATTTGTTTAGTTAAAAGTTAGCCATTGCAACTTCGTGTACTTCGTTTGTGTCCAACGACCAGACTAAGACCGCTTTTGGATCCCCACCTTTATCAATACTTCATCTATATTCGCAATATTCAGATTGCTTTATCATATTCTTGCTTGTTCTTCGATTGCTTGCAGGAATAGACCTTCGTGGTCAGGTTGATTGTGCTCCGGCGTGGTCAATAACCTCTCGGAGTTGGTTTAGCGATTGCTAAGACGCGACGTCGTGCACGTTTGTAGTCGGATCGTCAAAGTCGTCTCCACCAAATCGATAGTTATCATCTTATCGAAAGATCGGGACACCCAGCACAAAATCTGATGAGGACATGACTACCTTGGATACGACCAAAAATATTGCATACATGCATATTTGTCAGGTGATTTCTAGTGCAAACTATTCAATAATCTATTTTTGTTATCCAGAACAAACATACTTCACACACTTTTGTGTTTTGTCTAATTGCAGGTGTATGGGACATTTGTACAATACACATATGAAGATAAGGGAGAAAGAGATGTTTACTTGCTGTTCAAAAAGTTCTTTCACGTCACTTTTGGTCCAAGAGAAGATAGAGTCCAAGTCTCTCACGTTCTGGATTCAGATTCGGACTGCACAGACATACCTGACTCAAAACGGCAATAACTTTTTCATACGGACTCCGAATTGGGTGATTCTTTATTTTTTGGAAACTAGATTTCGTCCTCTTTCCACTCCAATTGGAATCACCTTTAAATTCGTCAGGAGCATTGAGATATGGACGAAACAATCTGACGCTGCAGCAGAATCCGAATCAAACAACAAGTCCAAAGGTGTTGCACCACCTCCACTTGGGCCCATGAGCCTTGTACGACCTAGGGTTAGTTTTAGGCTGCCTTGGGACGTCCTCCCACCTCCTTGGCCGCCACCCCTTTCTCCTATATAAGTAGATCCATCTAGTAGCTTTTTCCTTGGGATTTGTTTAGTTAAAAGTTAGCCATTGCAACTTCGTGTACTTCGTTTGTGTCCAACGACCAGACCAAGACCGCTTCCGGATCCCCACCTTTATCAATACTTCATATATACTCGCAATATTCAGATTGCTTTTATCATATTCTTGCTTGGTCTTCAATTGCTTGCAGGAATAGACCTTCGTGGTCAGGTTGATTGTGCTCCGGCGTGGTCAATAACCTCTCGGAGTTGGTTTAGCGATTGCTAAGGCGCAACGTCGTGCACGTTTGTAGTCGGATCGTCAAAGTCATCTCCACCAAATCGTTAGTTATCATCTCATCGAAAGATCGGGACACCCCTGCCTCTATCAAGTGGTATCAGTTTTCAGGTTGCTCGGTGAGAATTTCCAGTTTTCCCATAATTAGATCTATTTTTCTTACCTATTGTCCAAGAAAAAGCCAAAAAAAAAGTTAGATCTATTCATCCTTTTGTCCAAGCCAGTCTGAGCCTTTGCAATTTTCTTTTCATTGTTTGCATTATTGAATTACCGGTTGCATCGTCGTGTCGAGTTGCTGGTCTTAGTGTTTAGTTCGTTTAGAGTTTCGTGTTCTGTTCACATTAGTCACGTCGCCGCTGCATCGTTATCCCTTCCGCTGTTCACCACACCATCCATCAATTTTCACCTCGTGCTATCCATAGTTCATTGTCACAATCATAGTTGAGGTCATTCACATCTTCGCTTGATCCAATCTGCATCTTATCTAGTTTGTCTTGGAAAGAGGGAGAAAAAAAAGACAGAGAAAAAAAGAGTGAAAAAAAAGAAAAAAAAGGTCAGAAAAAAAAAGAGAAAGAAAAAGAGAAAAAAAAAGTGTGAGGAAAAAAAAAGAGAAGAAAAAAAAACAAAATTCGGATCTATCTAGACTCAATCTCGTAGTTGAATTCGGATTGGAATCTGTTTTGTGCACTGTTCAGTGAAACAGGCATAACTTCCTCATACGAAGTCCGTTTTGGCTCCACGAGTACTCAAATTAAAGCTAGCGACGAGCCGCATCTAAATAGTTCCAGAAGCTAGTTCAATATTTGACGCCTCAAAATCGTCTTCTAAATAGGTCTTTTTGCCCTCCGAAGTTCGCGGACACAGCTTCTTCCAGTTTTTCAGGCCAGTTTTCGAATTTTTGACTCCTCATATCAATTCATAATTGAGTGATTCTTTTTGCATTGGAAAGCTTGAGATAGTAGCATTCTTTGAAAAAAGTTATCAGAAAATTTGCTCAAACTTTTCAAGAGGAAAGTTGGAGAGGGAGTTGTTGTATATCCTGCTTGGCAGTTGTTTCACATCATTATCTTTACTGCTATTGTGATCTTCACTTATATCTTGATGTCCAGAGCTACTTCATATCCTTTATTGATGCTAGTTTTGCTACGTCGTGACCTCATTAGTGTTCTAGGCTCGCGTCTCTAGTCCGGTCTAGCCTAGGACCAGCACAGTACCGTCGTTGAGCGTTTATTCAACGTTGTATCTTTGAATTGATTATTGCTAATCTTTTGCTACCATATATAGCCAACCTAGCTCCACATATTTCTACACCGTGTATACATACGTTCACCTGGCAATCGTTTTACCCAACTTTTGGAGTTACTTGACACCGCTGGTTGCCGATCGCCGCCTGCTGCATGGTAAGAACTTGTAAGACATTGATATTTGCTTTACTGTGAGCGTTTTACCACCACATCCTAGTAGTTATAGGAACATTATTTTGGATTTTGTTTCTTGTTTCTACTAATCATGCCAGGATCTAGAGTCAATTCATGGGCTTTGTCGATCGCGGGAGACGTGCCACCACCTTTGCAAATACAACAACCGTCACGAGAGGTGCACAAACATCCAAATGCACATGATCAGGTTAACGTATCTATACCACCATTTAATGGCCGTTTTAGACCTGCTTTATATATTGAATGGGAGTTCAACATAAAAAATATATTTGCTTCCCATAATTTTGATGAACATAAAAAGATTAAGGTTGCAGTTGGTTCTTTCACTGGTTATGCTTTGGTTTGGTGGACTGAATATTGTCGGTTACACCCTGATTATATACCTACTACTTGGGATGATTTGAAACTTGCCATGCGACATACTTTCGTCCCCGCTTACTATACTCGTGACATGATTAAGAAGTTGCAACATTTAAAACAAGGTAGTGACACTGTAACAAAATATTATAATGATTTACAAACTACCTTGTTGCATTCCTCTTTAGAAGAAAGTGAAGATGATTTTATGGATAGATTTTGGGGAGGATTAAACCGTGATATTCAAGAGATATTAATTCATGAAGAGTGTTATCCTATGGACCATTTGTTTCGCCTTGCTTGCAAAGCTGAACAGGAAATAAAACGACGTGTTGCTCACGAGGAGAACAAGCGCACGGTGCATATTCCAAGAGTTGATATGATTGTTCCTTCAACTACTAGGCATACTATGACATCCACATCCATTGTTGTGAGGACTACATCACCTCCACCATGTGACATATCGCCCCCGAGAGTGGCTACACCATCTGAGTTGATCATAAGAGGTAATGAGAAAGGTACTGATCTTCCATCTCTACATGAGAATGATGAATGCCTTGTCAATTTGAATGCACCATCTGATGAGCTACCCACTACTTTGATCACACTACCTATTTTAGAGGACTATGTTAACAATTTGACTTTGCCATGTGATCAAACAACTGAAATACCAACAATTTTGAGTGCACCCATTGAACTAACTGTTGATGCAAAAGAACCAATGTTTAATCATTTTCATATGACCTCTAATCTTGGTGATGATTCTGTGTCCAATGACTTATTGCATGTTTGCTTATTTAAGCATGTTATAGCATGTAAATTTGACGCAAGTAAGGTTTATTCACCAATGTTGGGATGGTTTAATGATGAACATTGTCAACCTTTTAAAATGAATAAGATCTTCGCTTATATGTGCAAACTGAGTTGCAATATTTTCATGCCTTCTACTTCTTGTGATAATATTTTGGCTTTAGATTTTATGAATTATGAAGGTTACTCATGTATACATGTGCCATATGTGCAAAAACTAAGGAAAGTAAAAATGGATGACATATACATATACAACATGTACACATTGTCTTTTTTGTTAGCCACATTTCAGATTAAGCAACGCCGAGGACGGCTTTGTTTTCAAGAAGGGGAGGATGATGAGGACATGACTACCTTGGATACGAGCAAAAATATTGCATACATGCATATTTGTCAGGTGATTTCTAGTGCAAACTATTCAATAATCTATTTTTGTTATCCAGAACAAACATACTTCACACACTTTTGTGTTTTGTCTAATTGCAGGTGTATGGGACATTTGTACAACACACATATGAAGATAAGGGAGAAAGAGATGTTTACTTGCTGTTCAAAAAGTTCTTTCACGTCACTTTTGGTCCAAGAGAAGATAGAGTCCAAGTCTCTCACGTTCTGGATTCAGATTCGGACTGCACAGACATACCTGACTCAAAACGGCAATAACTTTTTCATACGGACTCCGAATTGGGTGATTCTTTATTTTTTGGAAACTAGATTTCGTCCTCTTTCCACTCCAATTTGAATCACCTTTAAATTCGTCCGGAGCATTGAGATATGGACGAAACAATCTGACGCTGCAGCAGAATCCGAATCAAACAACAAGTCCAAAGGTGTTGCACCACCTCCACTTGGGCCCATGAGCCTTGTACGACGTAGGGTTAGTTTTAGGCTGCCTTGGGACGTCCTCCCACCTCCTTGGCCGCCACCCCTTGCTCCTATATAAGTAGATCCATCTAGTAGCTTTTTCCTTGGGATTTGTTTAGTTAAAAGTTAGTCATTGCAACTTCGTGTACTTCGTTTGTGTCCAACGACCAGACCAAGACCGCTTCCGGATCCCCACCTTTATCAATACTTCATATATACTCGCAATATTCAGATTGCTTTTATCATATTCTTGCTTGTTCTTCGATTGCTTGCAGGAATAGACCTTCGTGGTCAGGTTGATTGTGCTCCGGCGTGGTCAATAACCTCTCGGAGTTGGTTTAGCGATTGCTAAGGCGCAACGTCGTGCACGTTTGTAGTCGGATCGTCAAAGTCATCTCCACCAAATCGTTAGTTATCATCTCATCGAAAGATCGGGACACCCCCGCCTCTATTACTTGGAGAGCTTGCAGAGAAGCTGAAGGGGGCGCGGCGGTGCTTCCGATTGTGGAAGATATCTGCCTGCCGTCAAGGCGCTAGGGAGGCCTGGGCCATGGTGAAGACGCGGTACACAAAGGCTGACCCAAACCACATGGCCGAGGTCGGACCTTTGGGCCCAATGGGAAGGAGATCCATGTAAGCTTAGTATACGGCCAAGTAGAATTGGCCGCAAAGTATTCCCAGCAGGACTGTAAATTAGACCGCCTATTAGATGGTATTGAAGAGGAATACAATCCGTCAGAGTGACTATTTAAATTAATTGACATTTATAATGCCTTCTAGCCGGATTGTAGATCGTTTTTCATGGCCGACCTTTTCGCTTCAACCTCGGGACCTGACAGTCCGGAGTGTGTCCGAATACCCTCGCGGTTATATAAGAACCGGGGTATGCATGGAGACCAGGCATAGGGGTCATTAGTGCTTGAACAGACAAGTGCCCAACTAGTTATGTTATATTACATGTAAGAACCATCTTCCAGGGAGAATAGTTCCGTTAGGGGTTCCTTTCCTGGGAGGCATGCCCTAAAGTGCATGTCCATTCTACGAAAAAGACGCAGGAAGAATCGTCTAGGGGCGCATAGATAAATAATTGGAAAATCATCTTTCAGGTCACCGACCGAATATTCCATTAAGAACGCTAGCTTTCGGCTTCACCCAGTCTGAGGTACACATCCGGCTGACCCGGCAGTAACAATCACAGAGGTGCTCCCTTTAACACCTAGCCAAACTATCGGGAACGTAGGGGTAAGCACAGGAGCCAGGCGACCCAGCTTGGCCAAAACTTAAGTCATATCGATGCATATAATGGTGAAATAAAAGGTACATGTGGAAGTGTAACACATGTGTTGGGCATAAAGCCCGTGTGAATAAGCTTCTGTTAAAAGAAGCCCCAAAGTTTAATGAGTGCGAGTAGCACGTCAGGTGATGAGCCTTTTAAGGCTATAAGAGGAGAGGAAAAGGAGAGAAATATAAGACAGACAGTATATACAAAAAATGGACAGAGGAAGGAGACGAACACAGAGTTCGGCGCTAGGCATAGAATCTTCGGAGACGGGCTGCGTTCCATGGGTTCGGCTCGAGTCGGTTATCCGATGCATCTCGCAGGCGATACGCTGCACCAGTCAGGACTTGGTCAATTATGAAGGGACCTTCCCACTTGGGCTTGTGTTTGTCCTTTTTCTTGTCCGGCAGGCGTAGAACTAATTCGCCGACGTTGTAATTTTTGGCCCGTACTTCTCTGCTTTGGTATCTTCGAGCCTGCTGTTGATAGAATGCGGAACGGGTTTTTGCCACGTCACGTTCTTCCTCCAATGCGTCCAAACTGTCCTGCCGATCGAGCTCAACCTCTCTTTCTTCGTATATGCGCACCCGAGGTGAGTCATGAATTATGTCGCAGGGCAAAACTGCCTCTGCGCCGTACACCATGAGGAATGGCGTATATCCGGTGGTGCGATTCGGCGTGGTCCGCAACCTCCAGAGTACGGAGTCGAGCTCCTCCACCCAGTGCGTGTTAGATTCCTTAAGGGACCGCACTAATCTGGGTTTGATACCGCTCATGATAAGACCATTTGCACGTTCCACCTGTCCGTTAGTTTGTGGGTGATAGACGGAAGCATAATCGACCTTAATGCCCATGTTTTTGCACCAGAGTTTTACCTCATCGGCTGTAAAGTTCGTGCTGTTATCAGTGATGATCCTGTGGGGGACGCCATAACGGTGTATGACCCCAGATATGAAGTCTATCACCGGTCCGGATTCGGCCGTTTTAACAGGCTTGGCTTCTATCCATTTGGTGAACTTATCCACCATGACCAGTAAGTATTTTTTCTTGTGGGTTCCACCTTTAAGGGGTCCCACCATGTCAAGCCCCCAGACCGCAAAGGGCCATGTTATGGGGATAGTTTGGAGGGCGGTGGGTGGCATATGGCTTCGGTTTGCAAAAAGCTGGCAACCGGAGCATCGTTGGACTAAGTCCTTGGCGTCTGCCCGGGCCGTTGGCCAATAAAAGCCTATACGGAAAGCCTTGCTTACAGGGGACCGAACTGCAGCGTGATGACCACCGAGTCCGGCGTGAATTTCAGCTAGCAAGTTCCGCCCTTCCTCTTCGGAGATGCACCTTTGAAGGACTCCGGTAGTGCTTTTCTTATAAAGCTCTCCCTCATGGACTTTGTAGGCTTTAGATCTCCGCATTATGCAGCGTCCCTCGTTTTGGTCCTCTGGGAGTTCCTGCCTAGTAAGGTAGGGTAGGAATGGTTATGTCCACGGGGCGATAATGGCCATTGTTATGTGGGCTGAAGGTGTGATTTCATTGGCAGAGCCTCCAATTGTGTCAGATTGTTTGGCATCGGGCAGTGCGGTTGAGTCTGGGCTGTTATTGCCGGATTCCCCTTCCCATACTACGGATGGCTTGAACAGCCTTTCCAAGAAGATGTTGGGGGGGACTGCGTCGCGTTTTGCGCCGATGCGTGCCAGGACATCTGCCGCCTGATTGTTCTCCCGGGCTATATGATGAAATTCGAGCCCTTCGAACCGAGTTGACATTTTTAGGATGACGTTGCGATAGGCTGCCATTTTTGGATCCTTGGCATTGAAGTCTCCATTTATTTGGGACATTGCAAGGTTCGAACCCCCTCGCACCTCTAGGCGTTGAATACCCATGGATACTGCCATCCGAATACCATGTAGAAGGGCCTCGTATTCGGCTGCATTGTTGGAGTCTGTGTACATAATCTGGAGTACATATTGAACTGTATCTCCTGTGGGGGACGTCAAAACGACGCCAGCCCCCAGACCAGCCAACATTTTGGAGCCGTCGAAATGCATGATCCAGTTTGAGTATGTGCCGTACTCTTCAGGGAGCTCGGCCTCCGTCCATTCTGCGACGAAGTCGGCCAAAACTTGTGATTTTATAGCTCGCCGTGGCTTATAAGTTATGTCAAACGGGAGGAGCTCAATGGCCCATTTTCCAATCCGGCCTGTTGCGTCGCGGTTGTTTATAATATCGTTGAGTGGTACTTCCGAGGCTACTATTATCGAACACTCTTGAAAGTAGTGTCGCAGCTTCCGGGATGCCATGAATACCGCGTATACAATCTTTTGATAATGCGGGTACCGTGATTTGCATGGAGTGAGGACAGTAGACACATAGTAGACCGGCTTTTGAAGGGGGGATTTGTGTCCATCCGTTTCTCGTTCGACGACGAGCACTGCGCTTACAACCTGATGGGTTGCTGCAATGTACAATAGCATTGGTTCGCCAATGTTTGGCGCGGCTAGGACTGGGTGTGTTGCCAATATGGCCTTTATTTCGTCGAGTCCGGCCATGGCGGCATCCATCCACTCGAAGTGTTCGGTGCGCCGAAGGAGGCGGTAAAGAGGTAGAGCCTTTTCTCCCAGTTGGGAGATAAAGCGGCTTAGAGCCGCCACGCATCCTGTTAATTTTTGTATTTGTTTGAGGTCCTTTGGGATATCTAGTTGTGACAGAGCTCGGATCTTGGCTGGATTTGCTTCAATTCCTCTACCGGATATAATCAAGCCCAAGAGCTTTCCGGCTGGATCGCCGAAAACGCATTTTTCCGGGTTGAGCTTGATGTCATATGCTCGGACATTATCAAATGTGAGCCTCAAGTCGTCTACTAGAGTTTCGTCATGTCTTGTTTTTACGACCACATCATCTACGTATGCCTCCATTGTTTTGCCGATCTGGTTTGCCAGACATGTCTGAATCATGCGCTGATATGTTGCGCCGGCGTTTCTGTGCCCGAAGGGCATTGTATTGAAGCAGAATGGGCCGTATGGTGTGATGAATGCCGTTGCGGCTTGGTCTGACTCTGCCATCTTAATTTGATGATAGCCGGAGTATGCATCGAGGAAACACAATGAATCGTGTCCTGCAGTAGCGTCGATAATTTGATCGATGCGGGGGAGGGGGAAGGGATCCTTTGGGCAAGCCTTGTTAAGGTCTTTAAAATCAACGCACAGGCGCCAGGATTTATCCTTCTTTGGTACCATCACCAGGTTTGCTAGCTAGTCCAGATGTTTTATATCTCTGATGAATCCGGCCTCCAATAGCTTGGCTAGCTCCTCTCCCACGGCCTGTCTCTTAGGTTCGGAGAAACGCCGAAGACCTTGTTTGACAGGTTTGAATCCTTTTAGGATATTTAAGCTGTGTTCGGCCAGCCTGCGTGGGATTCCTGGCATGTCTGAAGGGTGCCATGCAAAAATGTCCCAGTTCTCCCGTAGAAATTCTCGCAGTGCGGCGTCTACATCAGGGTTTAATTGTGCCCCGATGGAAGCTGTCTTGTTGGGGTCCGTTGGATGGACCTGGAATTTGACTATTTCGTCTGCTGGTTTAAAGGAAGTGGACTTGGATCTTTTGTCGAGTATCACATCGTTCTTATTCACCATTGAGCGCAATGCAGTCAGTTCTTCAGCCACTAGGGCTTCGGATAGTGCCTCAAGGGCCAGTGTGGCTGTCTTATTTTCGGCATGGAGTGCTATGTCCGGATCACTAGCGCGAGTGATAATTCCGTTAGGCCCGGGCATCTTGAGCTTCATGTACCCGTAATGGGGTATTGCTTGGAAGATTGTAAACGCTTCGCGCCCTAGCAGAGCGTGGTAGCCGCTACTGAACGGGGCCACCTGAAACGTGACCTCTTCGGATCTGTAATTATCCGGCGTGCCGAACACCACATCTAGTGTGATTTTTCCTGTACAACGCACTTCCCGACTGGGGATTATTCCTCTAAAGGTTGTGCTGCTTCGCTCAATGCGGTTCCAATCTATTTCCATTTTTTGAAGGGTTTCCTCATAAATGAGGTTCAATCCGCTGCCTCCATCCATGAGTACCTTGGAGAGGCGAAAGCCATCCACTATTGGACTGGGGACCAGTGCGGCTGGTGCTCGGGCTGTTTGGAATTTAGGTTCATCACCGGCATTATAAGTAATAGCCGTGTCACTCCATGGGTTTATTGTTGCTACTTGGTAGACTTCGGCGAGGCTGCAGAGTGTTCTTTTTCGCATATTATTTGATGCGAAAGTCTCGAAGACTGTTAAGATTGTACTGGTGACCCTAGGGTGGCTTTCTGCGGCCTCCGGAATTAGGAGATATTCGCCAATTTTGGCCACCTGCCGGAGTATCCAACATGCTCTAAGGCTATGAGTTGGCGTGGCGCCCTCTGTACTATGAATTTTACAGGGTCCATTAAGCCATCCTTCCAGTACGGTTCCATGCCCTGTAGAGGGTTTTTGTTTTTTGGTGTTTAACCCGGGTGTCTGTCGATGCTGCACCCTTTTGTTCCGGACGGGGTTTCTATTTAGGGCCGGATTATCCCAAAATTTTATGTCGTTTTTCCAGGCGCTTTCCATCGAACAATACTTTTGTACTATGGACGCCAAGTAACAAAGGCGTGTAATATCACGACGACTTATGGCGTTAAGGATTCCCTTGTCCGTGCAATTATTGCAGAAGATTGAGATTGCGTCTTCCTCGCGGCAGTCCTTGATCCTGTTCATAACCAGGAGGAATCTGGCCCAGTAATGGTGTACTGTTTCTTCGGGCTTTTGCCTGATTTTGGATAGATCGCTTATGTTCGGGTGGGTGGGTGGAATTAAATCCGAAACCTCACCCGATCTAAGACTCAGAGGCCAAGGAGTTTCCGAACTTTGAAGTTTAGGTTCTTGGATGTTATCCAATGAGTCCAGCCCGTTGCCTGATTCTAAGTTCAGGTCTTGAGTTATATCCTCCCCTCCGCGGGTATCCGGCCTGGAAGGATCGGGAATCCAGATATAATTAGTCCTTAAGATAGATGAAGGGTCGCCGCACTGCCCTTCTACCACGGCAACGTGATGGGTGACCTGGAGAGAGTTATTCTCTCTTAGATTGGGTTTAGGCCCAACCTTGTCGTAATCTGTAGCGACCCCCGGGGCGGCGATGCGATCCAAGAGCTCGTTCATGGAAGAGAACTCTATTGGATCTAACTGCTCGGCGAGTTCCGAACTGACATGAAGATTGCTTTTGATGACCCGAGAGGTCATCGTCGGCGCACCAGCCGAACAAGCGGTCATAAGAAAACCACCCAGCCGGAGAGTTTGGCCGAGAGCCAAAGCTCCCTTGGCAACGGTGCCGTCTTTAAATACGGAATGAGGCATCCTTCCTGATGACGACGGCACAGACGAACTCTCATTGAAAGCACCAATGTCGGTGTCAAAACCGACGGATCTCGGGTAGGGGGTCCCGAACTGTGCGTCTAGGCGGATGGTAACAGGAGACAAGCGACATGAAGTTTTACCCAGGTTCGGGCCCTCTCGATGGAGGTAAAACCCTACGTCCTGCTTGATTAATATTGATGATATGGGTAGTACAAGAGTAGATCTACCACGAGATCAAGGAGGCTAAACCCTAGAAGCTAGCCTATGGTATGATTGTTATATGTTGTCCTACGGACTAAACCCTCCGGTTTATATAGACACCGGAGAGGGTTAGGGTTACACAAAGTCGGT
Organism: Aegilops umbellulata; assembly: GCA_032464435.1. NCBI lineage: Eukaryota > Viridiplantae > Streptophyta > Magnoliopsida > Poales > Poaceae > Aegilops > Aegilops umbellulata. The sequence continues at coordinate 156,647,674 of CP136056.1, forward strand.
TACAATGGTAGGAGATCTAAATATCCGCATCGCCAAGCTTACCTTCCAAGCTAAGGAAAGTCCCTTCCGGACACGGGACGAAGTCTTCAATCTTGTATCTTCGTAGTCCTGGAGTCCGGCTGAAGGTATAGTACGACTATCCGGACACCCCCTAATACAGGACTCCCTCACTCACTGCTTCCACCTCTGGCCACTTTGTGAACTTGTCGATTGCGACGTACAAGTACTCAAAGCCCCCGACAACGCGGGGGAAAGGACCCAGTATGTCGAGCCCCCAGACCGAGAAGGGCCAGGAGAGAGGAATGGTTTGGAGGGCTTGAGCTGGCTGATGAAGCTTCTTTGAATGGAACTGACACGCATCACACCTGGTGACCAGTGTCGTCGCATCCTGGAGGGCAGTGGGCCAGAAGAAGCCTTGCCGAAATGCCTTGCCGGCAAGGGCCCTCGACCCTATGTGGGATCCACATATACCTCCATGTATCTCTACCAACAGCCCCAGTCCTTCCTCTCAAGGGATACACTTCACTTTCACACCGTTCGGCCTCTTCCTGTACAGAACGTCATCGACGAACTGGTACATAGCAGACCGACGAGCTACTTTCTCCGCTTCTTCCTGCTCCTCGGGAAGTTCCCCTGTTTGGAGGAACCGTATGGTGTGCTGTGCCCACGCTGGAGCCTGAGGCTCGACAGCGAGGACCAAAGGTATTTCCTTTGCTATAGGAGCGACTGTCTCCACGGCAAGAGCTTGGTGCCCCGCCGGAGCTAGCCGTCCTGTGGTGGGCTCAGTGTCTCCGGCAACATTCGCGTCGGCGGCTCCGGGGAGCTCGGCAGGAAAGTACTTGCCGGGCCCTGATTTCCTCTTTTTGTTCTGCGTTGTTGATGGATCAACGGATGGCCGAGTTAGCCGAAGCACAAAGGTACCTGGTTCCACAGGTAGCTTGAGGGCAGCGCGTTTTGACAGGTAATCGGCGATGTCATTCTCCGCTCGGGGAATGTGTTATGCCTGTATACCGTCAAAACGCTCTCCCAGCTTTCTCACTTCATCGACGTAGGCCTTCATCAACGGGCCCTGGTAATCCTTGTTGACTTGCTTGACGAAAAGTTGCGAGTCGCCCCTGACGACGAGTTTCTTGATTCCGAGGTCCCGCGGTCCTAAGACCAGCAAGCAACCCTTCGTACTCAGTCGTATTGTTTGCTGACACCTCCCTGGGGAAGTGCATCTGGACCACGTACTTGAGGTGCTCTCCGGTGGGCACGACAAGCAGTACGCTAGCCCCGGTGCCCTGTAAGGAGAAAGGTCCATCAAAGTACATGATCCGGTCGCAACTTGCCTCCTTGCCGGGGAGAGCAGTCTCTTGGGCTTCTTCGTCAGGCGTCGCGGTCCTTTCTACAACGAACTCCGCCAGGACTCGGCTTTGAATCGTCGAGGTACTCTCAAACTTGAGGCCAACGCTGGACAGCTCCAGTTCTCACTCTACGATTCTTCCCGTTGCGTCTGGATTGTGCAATATCCGTTGTAGAGGGAGGCGAGTGACGACACGACAGTGATTTCATGCGCCTGGAAGTAGTGATGCAGCTTCCTCGAGGCCATAAGAAGGCCGAAGAGCAGTTTCTGCACACCGGAGTACCTTGATCTAGCCCCCTGTGGGAGAGAGCTAACAAAGTAGACCGGGTGCTGCATCATTTTCTTCCTCGGCGGCATTTCAATTGATTGCGTCGTCTTTGCATCGATGGCATCGGGCTCTGTCGCTGCTATTACCTCGTCATCAATTTCTCTCTATGCCACTAGTGCGGCGCTGACCACCTGGTTCATTGCCGCCAAGTATAGCAGCAACGGTTCCTGTGGCTTAGGCGCAACTAGTATTGGCGCGGAGGAGAGGTACCTCTTCAAATCTTGTAATGCTGCTTCAGCTTTTCGCGTCCACTCCATCGGGCCTGCCTTTTTCAAAATCTTGAAAAAGGGAAGGGCGCGCTCGGCGGACTTGGAATTGAACCTGCTCATGGCGGCAATGCAAGCAGCAAGCCGACGCACGTCCTTGACTTGCTTGGGTGCTTCAATCTGCTCTATAGCTTTGATCTTGTCGGGATTGGCATCTATCCCGTGCTGTGACACAAAGAACCCGAGAAGCTTGCCGAACGGGACGCTAAAGACGCACTTCTCAGGGTTCAGCTCGAGATTGATCTTGCGTAGGTTTGCAAATGTTTCTTGTAAATCCGGTATGAGGGTTGCCCTATTCTTGGTTTTGACCACTATATCATCCATATAAGCTTCCATATTTCTATGGAGCTGAGGTTCAAAACCAATCTAGACCGCCCAGCCGAAAGGCATCCATAGAAAACAATACGTACCACATGGGGTGATGAATGATGTCTTCTCTTCGTCTTCTCTCGTCATGAAGATCTGGTGGTAGCCGGAGTAGGCATGGAGGAATGACAACAGATCACACCCAGTCATGGAGTCAACAATCTGGTCGATGCGCGGCAATAGGAAAAGGGTCTTTGGGACAAGCCTTATTGATATCTGTGTAATCAATACACAGCCTCCACTTCCCATTCGCCTTACGCATTACCACAGGATTGGCCAACCACGTTGGATGCAGCACTCCTCTCACCAAACCCGCCGCTTCCAGTTTCCGGATCTCCTCTATGATGAACTCTTGCCGTTCCAAAGCTTGCTTTCTGACCTTCTGCTTGACGGGCCGCGCATGTTGACAGACAGCAAGGTGGTGCTCAATCACCTACAGGATGTCGGATGACCTCCCTGGGAACGCCGGGGATGTCGGATGCTTGCCATGCAAACACATCGACATTCGCCCGCAGGAAGGTGACGAGCGCGTCTTCCTATTTGTCGTCAAGGGCGGAGCTTATGGTGAAAGCCCCTCCTGTGCCGTCTTCCTTGACGGATACCTTCTTGGTCGCCGGCGGCGTGGCCCTGCACTTCTTGTTCTTGCCGGTGGAGCTCTCTGGTACATCCTCGACGGGAGCACTACACTCCGAAGAGGTGCGCTTACCGGAGTGGGTGCCTGAGGTCTCACCGGCCTTCTTCTTCTTCCCTCCCGGGGCTCCAGTGGCAGGAGCAAGTGCCTTAGCAGCAGAAGCTGCTGCAACTGCTTGTTGGTAGAGTTGTTCAGCGCAAATGAGCGCATCTTTCTTGTCGGATGGGACGGTGATGATCGTCACAGGGCCCGGCATCTTCAGGGTGTTGTAGGCATAGTGTGACGCCGCCATGAACTTGGCCAGCGCTGGGTGGCCAAGGATCCCGTTGTAAGGCAAGGGGATCTTGGCAACATCGAACATGATCCTTTCTGTCCTGTAGTTCAGATCACTCCCAAAAGTCACGGGTAGTGTGACCTTCCCCTTTGGTTGACTTCTTCCCAGGTTGACCCCCTGAAACGTGCCCGTCTCTTCGAGGTCTCCGTCAGGAATCTTTAGCTTCTCGATCATGGCACGCGAGATTAAGTTCAGACCGGACCCGCCATCGACTAGCATCTTTGTCACCTTGAGGTTGCGTATTGTTGGTGAAACCAACAATGGCAAGCACCCGACCGCAGTAGTGCGATCAGGGTGATCCTTAGTGTCAAAAATGATAGGTGTGCTGGACCACTTCAGCGGCTTTTGGGCATCGAACGATGGCTCTGCTGCCGTAATCTCACGTGCCCACTGTTTAAGCTAGCGGTGAGAGGTATGCAGCGAGGCGCCGCCGTCGACGCACATGGCCTCTGTAGCTTTCTGAACTTCTTGGTCACCAAACTCGTCGTCCTCTTCGTGATCATCGTCTTCTGGCTTCTTGTCGCGGCCCCGGGCGGGCCTCTCCTGCTGTTTATCCTTGCCGCGACGGCCCGCTCGGCCGTCACGCTTCTTGTCGGACCCTCATATTCAGCCTTTTGCTTCTCAGCAAGTAGCTCAACCTGGCCTTTGGTGCGATGGATCTTGCAGTATTGCTTGTCGGAGTTCCCTGGCTTCTCGGCAGCCGCCAAGGCCCGGCAAGCGACACATCCGGCAATTTCCTTGCCGGGGTCATCTGCCTTGGTTTTCTTGGCGGAGCCGGCATCATCAGATCCCTCGACGGCAAGCACAGCTTTACCCTTGCGTTTCCTGTTGCGGTGCCGGCCTTTCTTCACTTCGGTGGCAGTATCCTCATCTGAAGAGTCGGTTTCCACGCCGACATCTTCGCCGGGGTACTTCCTTCCCTCTTCAACCCGGGCACATCTGTCAGCAAGAATGTAGAGTTCCTCCACATCCTTCACCTTGTTCATTTCCAGCTCTTCACGCATCTTGCGGTTACGCATGTTCTGATGGAATGCGCTGATGATGGCAGCAGGGTGAACATCAGGGATATTGTACTGTACCCGACTGAACCTCTGTATATAGTTGCGCAGACTCTCGCCTCCCTTCTGGGGGATGACGTGCATGTCGTTTGCTTGGCCATGGGCTTGGTGACCCCTAGTAAAGGCACCAACAAACTCATGGCACAAATCCGACTAGGAGGAAATAGAGTCTACCAGCAAGTACATCAACCATGACATGGCGTTGGGTTTAAGAGCTAACGGGAAGTAATTCGCAAACACCTTATCGTCGCGGGCTCCGGCAGCTTGCATCGCGATGGTGTAGATGCTGAGGAACTCCGACGGGTGGGTCTTGCCGTTGTACTTCTCGCCAACGTCAGGTTTGAAGGTGCGGTGAGTGGGCCACTGGAACGGCCACAACTCATGGGTAAAAGCCGGACAGCCTACCTCGTAAGGTAGGCTTCCAGGGCTCTCCGGTGCCGGGCGGTTCGCAGCAGGCCCTGCTCGCCTGGCTGACTGGTGGCGCGCTCCATGCCGGCGCTCGATAGTGGTTCGAGCGTCTTCATGGGCTCGTTCCCGAAGAACTTGGAGCTGGTCACAGTGGGTCCATGGGTCGGACGACGCTATGGAGATGTCGTTGCTTGTGACGTCACGACGAGTCGGCGTCCACGGTACCGGACGGGGAGGAGGCGAATACACCGTGGTCGCGGCGCCGCCGGCCCTTCCGCCACTGGTGCGTGGGACTCCATCGGAGCATCGACCCGGGGGCTCCACCGGACTTCGTTCGTCTTTGTTGGCCACCGCAACAAGGCTTCGGATAGTGGCTCTCCATTCGTCGAGTTTCCCCGTAGCGGGAGGAAAGTCGAGGAGCAACTGCGCGCGCACCAGGGCCTCTGCTGGCGTCGGCGGCAGTGAAACCTGCACGAATCGCGACGCACTTCAACTTTTGACCATGTTAGAAGGAGCTCTATCACGATCCCGCGGTCGCATGCCATTTTCACTAGCGCTTCGGTGAGCGGGCAGGTTGCTATGTCCCGGGAGTGGCGCTCGGGGCCATTCCAGCGGCGACGCCCGGGATCTTCGGCGTGATGACGCTGTTCTTCGCGCGCTGCCTAGGAGGAGCGCGCTGTTGGCGCCGACGTGGGAGTCTTGGAGGCCCTTACGCCGCATTTGGGTGGTGCGACAACGACCTTGGAAGGCCCCGCGCCACCCACGGAGGGCCTGGCTCCGTCTTTGGATTTGGCGGCGTGTGGCCCGTTACCAGGCGCACGAACATCGCCACCTCCCAAACTCCGGCTGCTGGGACGGTGCTGGTGTACGCCAGCGGCGCCCCTGGTCCTTTCTGCGACAGGTCCGCTGCACGCCCGCGTCCGGACAGGCCGTCCGGCTCCCGACTGGCCGGCCTCCACCGTTGTCTTCTTCTTGGGCGCCATGACGACGAAGAAGCGCTGAACTAACTGCTAGAGCCGATTCTCACAACTGCGCGCCCCTACCTGGCGCGCCAAAGATGTCGGTGAGAACGACACCTATGGGATCACAAGGATACCTCCTACGGTTAGCGGGGTGCGGGGTTGAAAGAAGAGCGAATCAAACAGATAGCACACTATTCGTTTATCTAGGTTCGGGCCGCGAGGATGCGTAAAACCCTACTCCTGCTTTGGTGGATGTATATCTGTGTTCTTGAACTAGCTATGGGGCATGAAGAGCTCCAAAAAGCCGAATCCCTCTCCTGGTCGCCTCGGGCCTCCTTTTATAGGAAAAAGGGGTTGCCACAGTGGCACACAAGATGTGGAAAGGGTACAGTGACGCGAGGTTATCCTTCGCATTACATGACAAGGCGCATTTAATGCATCTGCTTAGGTGTCCTTGCTTTAACGGGGGCAGGGGGCGAAGCCCGTCCCGTCCGTCGCCGCCCCTCCTCGCGTCGACACGCGCCCTGGCCAGTGATGCCCGTGGTGCCATGTAGGCAGGCAGGCAGTTGAGGTGGCGCGGTGGTGGTGTCTTCACGAAGATCTGCATGCCGCCACGCAGGTGCCTGCCAAGTTGGTTGGGTCGGCAGCTGTATGCGAACGGCGGTGGAGACTTGGTTGGCGTGGGCCTGATGGTCGCCTGTAGACATCCTCGGCAAGGGCCTTGTCGGGGCCCCGGCAAGGGTCTTGTCGCGGCGCCTGCCATCGTCCCCGGAAAGGCGCTTGCCGGGGGTCTCGTGGTCTTCCTTGGCCGGTATCTTACCAAGGGTCATCGTCTTCTTAGTGCATATTTGATCTTGAGTGTTTCTTCACAATGATCTGCATGCCACCACGGAGACGTCTCCCGAATCCTTGCCCCATGGGGGCAGTGGACTCAAGGGTGATTTGCTCTTTAGGCGTGGGGCGAGTTGCCGCGGCAAGGGTCTTGCCGGGGCTGCTAAAGCTGGTCCCAGCAAGGATCTTGATGGGGGAGCCCGCCTCGTCCCTTGGCTCTTCGTGGTCCTGGCCTTGGCGTTGCTCCAGTTCCCTTGAGCTTCGGTCTTACCCTGGCTCACCTCCCTTCCCTTGCTTGGTGTGGTCGTGGGCGCAGATCTGACTGCCCGTGCACAGTTATAGGGGTACAAAAAGTGTACTCCTCTTTTTGTTCACCGACAGGAGCCCCCGGGCCTGGGCCACACATAAGCGCAACGCGTTTGTTGGGCTAGGCCCAAAACGGTGCGCGGGCAGGCGGGGCGGTTTTTACCGCGGTAAGATTTTTCGCACGCTGCGCTTCCCACAACTTGCGCGTGTGGCGCAGCATGGGGAGGTGTGCGTGACGTGGGCGGCATGCGTGGGGTTGGTCTCTGCATGCATGCGTCACATCATAGTAAAGGGGCAGATCACGCCTTCCCCTTAAACGGAGGGAGGCGTGGAGGCGCGGCCCATTTACTGAATGGGGCCGAGGCGCAGTCCTCAAGGCATCCACTCCCCACGATCACGGGGTGGGGAGTGGTCGCCTCACCCGTCCCCTCGGTTCTGCACGTCCGCCACGTGTCTCCCATGCGCTTGGGGTGGCAAACGGTGGAGGCGTGAAATCGGGTCATCGCTGGTTGGGGCAGCGGGTCGGTCCTGGCTCCCTGCGCCTTCTATGTCTTGATTGGCTGAGCGGGGCGGCCGAGCCCCAACCCCGTCCCTTTATAAATAGCGGGAGGGGGGATGGCGTCCCGCATTCTTCGATCTTCTTCTTCCTTCAGCTTCTGCTCCTCTCTTCCATCCGTCATGGAGAGAGGAAATCCCGGTCCTTCAACTGTGGCGGCAAGGGTCGCCGCTCGACAATGCGTCCCTCCTTCTCCTGCGCCTGCGGTGGCAGAGCCGGCCGCGAGGGGAAGGGGGAGGGGGCGAGGCCATGGGCGAGGCCGGGGCGCTCGGGGAAGAGGAGGACGGGGCGGCGCGCCGGCCTCGACCCGCTAGCAGCTCCTCCTCCAATGGAGGGCCATGCGGGGGATGACCCTTGTGAGTTCCTCGTCAGGCTGCGCCGGCCGCCGGGCCGTCGCCTTCGTCTCCCAACTCCATTCGCGCGGGAGATGGAGCTAGATCCGCCGGAGTCATTGCGGCTGCATATGAGGGGCTGTGGGATCAGTGGTACGTGGGTCCGCGTCGACTTTCCTACTCCTCACATGATGTATCTTTGTCGGGGATGGAAGACGTTTGCTCGTATCCACAGCTTGACAGAGGGGCTCACTCCCCATTTTAAGCTGATGGAGGGTGGCCTTCTCTCTATCAAGGTCTTCGGGCACTTTGGGACTCGTGCAAGGTGCTACGTGGAGAGCTCTTCTGATGGTGAAGATTCCTCCTCGAGCGAGAGTGACGAGGAGGACAGCGGTAGCGACGACGAGGGTGGTAGGCGGCAGGATGACGGGTCCGATTAGGTGTTGGGCGCCGCTCCGTGCGGCACCGGGGACCCCATCATCAGTGTCGCCGGCTCCTTGAACCTCTCGGGGTCGTCTCCTTGGGCGGCTAGCATTGGGAGGCTGCGGAAGAGGAAGAGGGCAGGCGGCAAGGCCGTCAAGTCGGAGTACGCGGGCACCAACGCCTTCGACGTGTACTGACGTCCCGCCGCCTTGTCTTCGAGCTCTGCTTCCGGTGCCGCCATCACCATCCAGCCTTTGGACGGCCACCAAGATGTTCTCTTAGTTTGTAAGCCCTCGGGCCTTTGTTGAATTTAAAACTTGCAATCCCTATGTTCATGTTTTCCATTCCCTATGGACTGTACCTGGGCGGGATGTTTTTTAATGAAAAAGTGATGTTTGCCGTGTCATTTGTTTGCGGGTGGAACCCACGACAAGGAGTAAATCCTTGATATCTCTAAGATAAACATTTTCTCCCCCGGCAACAGGCCTTGCCGTCTCCCCACCTCGCTCGACCTTTCTCACGCCTTTGGCGGAGGCAGGGATGAGGTGGGTCCAGGCTCCTTGTTTCATCCTTTCGCTGTCGCGACCACGACCAAACTTGGTCCCAGGAACGAGCCCTAGGGCCTAGAGTTAGGGGAACACGGTAGCTTAAGGAAAAATGAGGTTTCAAATACCTCAGTCCATAATGAAATGCATGATAAGGGATGAAGAACTTATCTGAAGCTGCAGCCCCCGGCAATCCTGGTTTGCCGTGGGTGAATCTTTGCTCTTGTAGCCCCCGGCAATACTGGCTCACCCGAGCCTAAATGCTGGTCTGTTCTTTTTTCTTCTCAAGTGGCTTGGCAAGGATATCTGCGTGTCCTGCGAACCAAAGTAGACAATAAGAAGAACAAAGAGACGCACACTCGACCTCTAAGCTAGGGGTTAGTCGCCGCTAAGCACTATCAACCCAAACCAAGGACGAGACTCGACCTAGCATGCATGCTATAACTTAGGGCGCCAGCGCTTCATTTATTTAGCTCAAGGTCTGCGCCTGGCTTTGCACAAAGGGTTACATGCCTTGCCGGCAAGGCTTGTACAAAAGGTGGCTTGCCGGGGGGCCCGGCAAGCCGCGCCTTATGGGTAAAACTTACGAAGATGCTCAGTGTTCCAGGAGTTGCTCACCGGAATTGTATCTTCGGTCTCCAGGCGGACTGCGCCAGGCCTGGTGACTTGTATTACCCGATAAGGGAGTTCCCACTTTGGCGTCAACTTGTTGGTATTCTTGGCCGATTGAACGCGCCGAAGAACAAGGTCGCCTTCCTCAAAGCTTCGGGCATGAACCTTGCGGCTATGGTAGCGGCGCAAGGCTTGTTGGTAGCGTGCTGCTCTCACAGCCGCCCAAAGACGATCTTCCTCAAGGAGTGTTGCGTCATCTTGCCGCAGTTGCTCTTGCTCAAGCTCATCATAAGTGAGCACTCGAGGTGACCCGTATATGAGTTCAGTGGGGAGAACCGCTTCTGCCCTGTATACCAGGGCAAAGGGTGTCTGGCCGGTGGCTCGATTTGGCGTCGTTCTGATTGACCAAAGAACCATCGGCAACTCATTAGTCCAGCGCCTTCCACTCTTGTGCAGCCTGTCAAAGGTCTTTGTCCTTAGGCCTCACATCACTTCAGCGTTTGCCCTCTCAGCTTGACCATTGCTTCGTGGGTGAGCAACGGAAGCGAAACAGACTTTGCTGCCGAGGTCTTGGGTATATTGCATGAAGGTGTGGCTTGTGAACTACGTGCCGTTGTCGGTTATGACCCTATTGGGTACACCAAAATGGCACACTAGTCCCTTGAAGAACTTGACGGCTGACTGAGCTCTGACCTTCCTCACTGCTTCCACCTCTGGCCACTTTGTGAACTTGTCGATTGCGACGTACAAGTACTCAAAGCCCCCGACAGCGCGGGGGAAAGGACCTAGTATGTCGAGCCCCAGACCGAGACGGGCCAGGAGAGAGGAATGGTTTGGAGGGCTTGAGCTGGCTAATGAAGCTTCTTTGAATGGAACTGACACGCGTCACACCTGGTGACCAGTGTCGTCGCATCCTGGAGGGCAGTGGTCCAGAAGAATCCTTGACGAAATGCCTTGCCGGCAAGGGCCCTCAACCCTATGTGGGATCCACATATGCCTCCATGTATCTCTGCCAACAGCCCCAGTCCTTCCTCTCGAGGGATACACTTCAATTTCACACTGTTCGGCCTCTTCCTGTACAGAACGTCATCGACGAACTGGTACATAGCAGACCGACGGGCTACTTTTTCTGCTTCTTCCTACTCCTCAGGAAGTTCCCCTATTTGGAGGAACCGGACGGTGTGTTGTGCCCACGCTGGAGCCTGAGGCTCGACGGCAAGGACCAAAGGCATTTCCTCCACTATAGGAGCGGCTGTCTCCACGGCAAGAGCTTGGTGCCCCGCCGGAGCTAGCCGTCCCGTGGCGGGCTCAGTGTCTCCAGCAACATTCGCGCCGGCCGCTTCGGGGAGCTCGGCGAGAAAGTACTTGTCGGGCCCTGATTTCCTCCTTTTGTACTGCTCTGTTGATGGATCAACGGATGGTTGAGTTAGCCGAAGCACAAAGGTACCTGGTTCCATAGGTAGCTTGAGGGCAGCGCGTTTTGACAGGTAATCGGCGATGTCATTCTCCGCTCGGGGAACGTGTTCTACATGTATATTGTCAAAACGCTCTTCCAGCTTTCTCACTTCATCGACGTAGGCCTTCATCAACGGGCTCTGGTAATCCTTGTTTACTTGCTTGACGACAAGTTGCGAGTCGCCCCTGACGACGAGTTTCTTGATTCCGAGGTCCGACGCGGTCCAAAGACCAGCAAGCAGCCCTTCGTACTCAGCCGTATTGTTTGTTGACACCTCCCTGGGGAAGTGCATCTGGACCACGTCCTTGAGGTGCTCTCCGGTGGGCGCGATAAGCAGTACGCTAGCCCCGGCGCCCTGTAAGGAGAAAGCTCCATCAAAGTACATGATCCAGTCGCAACTTGCCTCCTTGTCGGGGAGAGCAGTCTCTTTGGCTTATTCGTCAGGCGTTGTGGTCCATTCTGCAACGAACTCCGCCAGGACTCGGCTTTGAATCGTCGAGGTACTCTCAAACTTGAGGCCAAAGCTGGACAGCTCCAGTGCCCACTCTACGATTCTTCCCGTTGCGTCTGGATTGTGCAATATCCGTTGTAGAGGGAGGCGAGTGACGAAAGTGATTTCGTGCGCCTGGAAGTAGTGACGCAGCTTCCCCGAGGCCATAAGAAGGCCGAAGAGCAGTTTCTGCACACTGGAGTACCTTCATCTAGCCCCCTACAGGAGGGAGCTAACAAAGTAGACCGGGTGCTGCATCATTTTCTTCCTCGGCGGCATTCCAACTGGTTGCGTCGTCTCTGCATCGATGGCATCGGGCTCTGTCGCTGCTATTACCTCGTCATCAATTTCTCTCTACGCCACTACTGCGGCGCTGACCACCTGGTTTGTTGCCGCCAAGTATAGCAGCAATGGTTCCTGTGGCTTAGGCGCAACTAGTATTGGCACGGAGGAGAGGTACCTCTTCAAATCTTGTAATGCTGCTTCGGCTTCTGGCGTCCACTCCATCGGGCCCGCCTTTTTCAACATCTTGAAAAAGGGAAGGGCGCACTCGGCGGACTTGGAAATGAACCTGCTCATGGCGGCAACGCAACCAGCAAGCCGACGCACATCCTTCACTCGCTTGGGTGCTTCAATCTGCTCTATAGCTTTGATCTTGTACGGATTGGCCTCTATCCCGCCTTGTGACACAACAACCCGAGAAGCTTGCCGCACGGGACGCCAAAGACGCACTTCTCAGGGTTCAGCTTGAGATTGATCTTGCGTAGGTTTGCAAATGTTTGTTGTAAATCCAGTATGAGGGTTGCCCTGTTCTTGGTTTTGACCACTATATCATCCATATAAGCTTCCATATTTCTATGGAGCTGAGGTTCAAAACCAATCTGGACTGCCCTTGCAAACGTTGAGCCAGCACTCTTCAACCCGAAAGGCATCCATAGAAAACAATGCGTACCACATGGGGTGATGAATGCTGTCTTCTCTTCGTCTTCTCTCGTCATGAAGATCTGGTGGTAGCCGGAGTAGGCATCGAGGAATGACAACAGATCACACCCAGCCATGGAGTCAACAATCTGGTCGATGCGTGGCAATGGGAAAGGGTCTTTGGGACAAGCCTTATTGATATCTATGTAATCAATACACAGAGTCCACTTCCCATTCGCCTTGCGCACTACCACTGGATTGGCCAACCACGTTGGATGGAGCACTCCTCTCACCAAACCCGCCACTTCCAGTTTCCGGATCTCATCTGTGATGAACTCCTGCCATTCCAAAGCTTGCTTTCTGACCTTCTGCTTGACGAGCCGCGCATGAGGACAGACAACAAGGTGGTGCTCAATCACCAACTTGGGAACGCCAGGGATGTCGGATGCTTGCCACGCAAACACAGCGACATTCGCCCGCAGGATGGTGATGAGCGCGTCTTCCTATTTGTCGTAAAGGGCGGAGCTTATGGTGAAAGCCCCTCCTGTGTCGTCTTCCTTGACGGATACCTTCTTGGTCGCCGGCGGCGTGGCCCTGGACTTCTTGTTCCTGCCGGTGGAGCTCTCTGGTACGTCTTCGACGGGAGCACTACACTCTGAAGAGGTGCGCTTACCGGAGTGGGTGCCTGAGGTCTCACCGGCCTTCTTCTTCTTCCCTCCCGGGGCTCCAGTGGCAGGAGCAAGTGCCTTAGCGTCGGGAGGTGCTACAACTACTTGTTGGTAGAGTTGGTCAGCGCAAATCAGCGCATCTTTCTTGTCGGATGGGACGGTGATGATCGTCACAGGGCCCGCCATCTTCAGGGTGTTGTAGGCATAGTGTGATGCCGCCATGAACTTGGCCAGCGCTGGGCGGCCAAGGATCCCGTTGTAAGGCAAGGGGATCTTGGCAACGTCGAACATGATCCTTTCTGTCCTGTAGTTCAGATCACTCCCAAAAGTCACGGGTAGCGTGACCTTCCCCTTTGGTTGACTTCTTCCCGGGTTGACCCCCTGAAACGTGCCCGTTTCTTCGAGGTCCCGTCAGGAATCTGCAGCTTCTCGATCACGGCATGCGAGATTAAGTTCAAACCGGCCCCGCCATCGACTAGCATCTTTGTCACCTTGAGGTTGCGTATTGTTGGTGAAACCAAGAATGGCAAGCACCCCACCGCAGTAGTGCGATCAGGGTGATCCTTAGTGTCAGAAATGATAGGTGTGCTGGACCACTTCAGTGGCTTTTGGGCATCGAACGACGACTCTGCTGCCGTAATCTCACGTGCCCGCTGTTTAAGCTGGCGGTGAGAGGTATGTAGCGAGGCGCCGCCGTCGACGCACATGGCCTCTGTAGCTTTCTGAACTTCTTGGTCACCAGACTCGTCATCCTCTTCGTGATCATCGTCTTCTGGCTTCTTGTCGCAGCCCCGGCGGGCCTCTCCTGCTGTTAATCCTTGCCGCGACGGCCCGCTTGGCCGCCATGCTTCTTGCCGGACCCCTCGGCATCGTCTTTGCCCTTCTCCTTGTCCCGCCTCTCATATTCATCCTTTTGCTTCTCGGCAAGTAGCTCAACCTGTCGGAAGTTCTGGAGATCATGGCCTTTGGTGCGATGGATCTTGCAGTATTTCTTGTCGGAGTTCCCTGGCTTCTCGGCAGCCGCCAAGGCCCGGCAAGCGACACATCCGGCAATTTCCTTATCGGGGTCATCTGCCTTGGTTTTCTTGGCGGAGCCGGCGTCATCAAATCCCTCGACGGCAAGCACAGCTTTACCCTTGCATTTCCTGTTGCGGCGTCGGCCTTTCTTCGTTGCGGCGGTAGTATCCTCATCTGAAGAGTTGGTTTCCATGCGGGCATCTTCGGCGGGTACTTCCTTCCCTCTTCAGCCCGGGCACATCTGTCAGCAAGAACGTAGAGTTTCGCCACATCCTTCACCTTGTTCATTGCCAGCTCTTCACGCATCTTGCGGTTACGCATGTTCTGATGGAACGCGCTGATGATGGCGGCAGGGTGAACATCAGTGATATTGTACTGTACCCGGCTGAACCTCTGTATATACTTGCGCAGGCTCTCGCCTCCCTTCTGGGGGATGACGTGCAGGTCGCTTGCTGGGCCATGGGCTTGGTGACCCCTAGTAAAGGCGCCAACAAACTCATGACACAAATCCGACTAGGAGGAAATAGAGTCTATCGGCAAGTGCATCAACCATGACATGGCGTTAGGTTTAAGAGCTAACGGGAAGTGATTCGCAAACACCTTATCGTCGCAGGCTCCGGCAGCTTGCATAGCGATGGTGTAGATGCGGAGGAACTCCGACGGGTGGGTCTTGCCGTTGTACTTCTCGCCAACCTCAGGTTTGAAGGTGGGGTGAGTGGGCCACTAGAACTGCCATAGCTCACGGGTAAAAGCCGGACATCCTACCTCGTAATGTAGGCTTCCAGGGCTCTCCGGTGCCGGGTGCTTCGAAGCAGGCCCCACTCGCCTGTCTGACTGGTGGCGCGCTCCGCGCCGGCGCTCGATAGTGGTTCGAGCATCTTCATGGGCTCGTTCTCGAAGAACTTGGCGCTGGTCACTATGGGTCCGTGGGCCGGACGACGCTATGGAGATGTCGTCGCCCGTGACGTCGCGACGAGTCGGCGTCCGCGGTACCGGACGGGGAGGAGGCGAAAGCACCGTGGTCGCGGCGCCACCGGCCCTTCCGCCACTGGTGCGTGGGACTCCATCGGAGCGTCGACCCGGGGGCTCCACCGGACTTGGTTCGTCTTTGTTGGCCACCGCAACAAGGCTTCGGATAGTGGCTCTCCATTCGTCGAGTTTCCCCGTAGCGGGAGGAAAGTTGAGGAGCAACTACGCGTGTGCCAGGGCCTCTGCCGGCATCGGCGGCAGCGAAACCTGCACGGATCGCGACGCGCTTCGACTTCTGACCATGTCAGAAGGAGCTCTATCACGATCCCGCGGTCGCATGCCGTTTTCACCAGCGCTTCGACGAGCGGGCAGGTCTTCTACATCCCGGGAGTGGTGCTCGGGGCCCTTCCCGCGACGACGCCCGAGATCTTCGGTGTGATGACGCTGTTCTTCGCGCGCTGCCTGGGAGGAGAGCGCTGTTGGCGCCGGCGTGGGAGTCTTGGAGGCCCTTACGCCGCCTTCGGGTGGTGCGCCATTGACCTTGGAAGGCCCCGCGCCACCCGCGGAGGGCCTGGCTCCGTCTTTGGATTTGGCGGCGTGTGGCCCGTTACCAGGCGCACGAACATCGCCGCCTCCCAAACTCCGACTGCTGGGACGGTGCTGGTGTTCGCGTGCGGCGCCCCGGATCCTTTCTGCGATCGGTCCGCTGCTCGCCCGTGTCGGGACGGGCCGTAAGGCTCCCGACTGGCCGACTGCCACCGTCGTCTTCTTCTTGGGCGCCATGACGATGAAGAAGCGCTGAACTAACTGCTAGAGCTGATTCTCGCAACTGCGCCCCCTACCTGGCGCCAAAGATGTCGGTGAGAACGACACCTATGGGATCACAAGGATCCCTGCTACGGTTAGCGGGGCGCGGGGTTGAAAGAAGAGAAGTTCAACAGATAGCACATGATTCGTTTATCCAGGTTCAGGCCGCGAGGATGCGTAAAACCCTACTCCTGCTTTGGTGGATGTATATCTGTATTTTTGAACTAGCTATGGGGCGTGAAGAGCTCCAAAAAGCCGAATCCCTCTCCTGGTCGCCTCGGGCCTCCTTTAATAGGAAAAAGGGGTTGCCACAGTGGCACACAGAAGGTGGAAAGGGTACAGTGACGCGAGGTTATCCTTCGCATTACATGACAAGGTGCATTTAATGCGTCTGCTTAGGTGTCCTTGCTTTATCGGGGGCGGGGGCGAAGCCCGTCCCGTCCGTCGCCGCTCCTCCTCGCATCGACACGCGGCCTGGCCAGTGATGCCCGTGGTGCCACGTAGGCAGGCAGGCACCTGAGGTGGCGTGGTGGTGGTGTCTTCACGAAGATCTGCATGCCGCCATGCAGGTGCCTGCCCAGTTGGTTGGGTCAGCACTTGTATGCGAACGGCGGTGGCGACTTGGTTGGCGTGGGCCTAATGGTGGCCTGTAGACGTCCTCGGCAAGGGTCTTGTCGTGGCGCCTGCCATCGTCCCTGGCAAGGCGCTTGCTGGGGGTCTCGTGGTCTTCCTTGGCTGGAATCTTGCCAAGGGTCGTAGTCTTCTTAGTGCATATCTGATCTTGAGTGTTTCTTCACAAAGATCTGCATGCCACCACGGAGACGTCTCCCGAATCCTTGTCCCATGGGGCAGTGGACTCAAGGGTGATTTGCTCCGTAGGCGTGGGGCGAGTTGACGCGGCAAGGGTCTTGCCGGGGCTGCTAAAGCCGGTCCCGGCAAGGATCTTGCCGGGGGAGCCCGCCTCGTCCCTTGGCTCTTCGTGGTCCTGGCCTTGGCGTTGCTCCAGTTCCCTTGAGCTTCGGTGTTACCCTGGCTCACCTCCCTTGTCTTGGTTGGTGTGGTCGTGGGAGCGGCTTTGGCTGCCCATGCACAGTTATAGGGGTACAAAAAGTGTACCCTCTTTTTGTTCACGGATAGATGATATCTCCATCGATTGGTCCTTGTGATCAGTTGTTGGATCTATTGCCTTGTCAAAACTTTGACTTGAGTATGGTCTATCGTCAAGTCAAATCAGAACCAACGATGTTTGTAATGTTGTCTTACTCGTGGTTGATTCCTCGAGCATACACCATTAGATCTTTTGGTCTGACCAATGCTATCACCATGTTCACATGATGGTGGAAGTCTAGTGATGTGGAAACTCCGATGAGTTGTTGTTGAGCCCATCGGCAGCATTTTGTCTCCCCCATGACTCATGTTGAACATCAACCTAGTGTTGGAAACGTTGTAAGCAATGCCTTCATGTTCCATTCATGAAGCTTATGCTTGGATGGAAGTAGTGACTTCCTCGAATTCATGTGCATTTGGTGCAAGTTGCCGCCGTGGGTTCGAGAAAGATTGTTTTTGTTTCCTCTGGTACCATCCCAAGTCAGTTATGTATGTGCGAATGTATTCTCTGGTTTGGTAGATTAATTACCTCCACTCCATATGTATCCCCTATTACACCAAGCCACTGATTGTTTTGTTCAAGGAAAATAAGCTCCTTCTTAAGAGCAAGACTTATACAAGGACTTCGATATCCTCGATGATGGTTCCCCACCTGAACTCGGTAGTGTTTTGTTGTAAGACTTCTACGTGATCATGCTTGTCTTGGACATCATGTTCACATGTATGTAGCAGAATCAGCTCATGTTTTGGAGCTTGCTATCGTAGTTCATTTCCTGAGAATTTCGCAACATCATCCCGTCGGTTTGTGTTGCAAAATTCTTTTCCAGACATGATGTTTGAGACATCCTGTTACCAACCAGATCTGAAGCTTAGGCGGATATGATGGTTGCAACTTCTCCAAGATCTATGATGTAGGTCCCGAGAAGGTTGATGTTTCGGCCGACACACCTAGCCGGAGGATCTATCACTATAGTATCTTGATTGGGCAATTTGTCCATCTCCTCCACGAGAATTTCATGTGGCTTATTCTATAAATTGTTTCCTAGGGATTCTTGTGCTCTTGGTTTCCTCGATTAAGCTATAACCATTCAAAAGGTGGAATCACCCTCGTTGAGTTATTCCCAGTTACCAGAATCATTCCCAGCATTTGCATTTTGTTTCCAGCTTACACCTTAGCAATTACTGTTAGGATCATCTTCAAAAGTGGTCGCGCTATGGGTCCCGTCCATCCCCGATGATAAGCAAAAGTCATCCATTGCATTGTCTTCAACAAGGTAGTCCACATCATCCATTCTAGTCCGAGTATGCCATTTGATAGAGGCGAGGGTGTCCCGATCTTTCGATGAGATGAGAACTATCGATTTGGTGGAGATGACTTTGGCAATCCGACTACAAACATGCACCACGTTGCGCCTTAGCAATCGCTAAACCAACTCCTAGAGGTTATTGACCACGCTGGAGCACGATCAACCTGACCACGAAGGTCTATTCCTGCAAGCAATCGAAGAACAAGCAAGAATATGATAAAGCAATCTGAATATTGCGAATATAGATGAAGTATTGATAAAGATGGGGATCCGGAAGCGGTCTTGGTCTGGTCGTTGGACACAAACGAAGTACACGAAGTTGCAATGGCTAACTTTTAACTAAACAAATCCCAAGGAAAAAGCTACTAGATGGATCTACTTATATAGGAGCAAGGGGTGGCGGCCAAGGAGGTGGGAGGACGTCCCAAGGCAGCCTAGAACTAACCCTAGGTCGTACAAGGCTCATGGGCCCAAGTGGAGGTGGTGCAACACCTTTGGACTTGTTGTTTGATTCGGATTCTGCTGCAGCGTCAGATTGTTTCGTCCATATCTCAATGCTCCGGACGAATTTAAAGGTGATTCCAATTGGAGTGGAAAGAGGACGAAATCTAGTTTCCAAAAAATAAAGAATCACCCAATTCGGAGTCCGTATGAAAAAGTTATTGCCGTTTTGAGTCAGGTATGTCTGTGCAGTCCGAATCTGAATCCAGAATGTGAGAGACTTGGACTCTATCTTCTCTTGGACCAAAAGTGACGTGAAAGAACTTTTTGAACAGCAAGTAAACATCTCTTTCTCCCTTATCTTCATATGTGTGTTGTACAAATGTCCCATACACCTGCGATTAGACAAAACATAAAAGTGTGTGAAGTATTTTTGTTCTGGATAACAAAAATAGATTATTGAATAGTTTGCACTAGAAATCACCTGACAAATATGCATTATGCAATATTTTTGGTCGTATCCAAGGTAGTCATGTCCTCATCATCCTCCCCTTCTTGAAAACAAAGCCGTCCTCGGCGTTGCTTAATCTGAAATGTGGCTAACAAAAAAGACAATGTGTACATGTTGTATATGTATATGTCATCCATTTTTACTTTCCTTAGTTTTTGCACATATGGCACATGTATACATGAGTAACCTTCATAATTCATAAAATCTAAAGCCAAAATATTATCACAAGAAGTAGAAGGCATGAAAATATTGTAACTCAGTTTGCACATATAAGCGAAGCTCTTATTCATTTTAAAAGGTTGACAATGTTCATCATTAAACCATCCCAACATTGGTGAATAAACCTTACTTGCGTCAAATTTACATGCTACAACATGCTTAAATAAGCAAACATGCAATAAGTCATTGGACACAGAATCATCACCAAGATTAGAGGTCATATCAAAATGATTAAACATTGGTTCTTTTGCATCAACAGTTAATTCAATGGGTGCGCTCAAAATTGTTGGTATTTCAGTTGTTTGATCACATGGCAAAGTCAAATTGTCAACATAGTCCTCTAAAATAGGTAGTGTGATCAAAGTAGTGGGTAGCTCATCAGATGGTGCATTCAAATTGACAAGGCATTCATCATTCTCATGTAGAGATGGAAGATCAGTACCTTTCTCATTACCTCTTATGATCAACTCAGATGGTGTAGCCACTCTCGGGGGCGATGTGTCACATGGTGGAGGTGATGTAGTCCTCACAATAATGGATGTGGATGTCATAGTATGCCTAGTAGTTGAAGGAACAATCATATCAACTCTTGGAATATGCACCGTGCGCTTGTTCTCCTCGTGAGCAACACGTCGTTTTATTTCTTGTTCAGCTTTGCAAGCAAGGCGAAACAAATGGTCCATAGGATAACACTCTTCATGAATTAATATCTCTTGAATATCACGGTTTAATCCTCCCCAAAATCTATCCATAAAATCATCTTCACTTTCTTCTAAAGAGGAATGCAACAAGGTAGTTTGTAAATCATCATAATATTTTGTTACAGTGTCACTACCTTGTTTTAAATGTTGCAACTTCTTAATCATGTCACGAGTATAGTAAGCGGGGACGAAAGTATGTCGCATGGCAAGTTTCAAATCATCCCAAGTAGTAGGTATATAATCAGGGTGTAACCGACAATATTCAATCCACCAAACCAAAGCATAACCAGTGAAAGAACCAACTGCAACCTTAATCTTTTTATGTTCATCAAAATTATGGGAAGCAAATATATTTTTTATGTTGAACTCCCATTCAATATATAAAGCAGGTCTAAAACGGCCATTAAATGGTGGTATAGATACATTAACCTGATCATGTGCATTTGGATGTTTGTGCACCTCTCGTGACGGTTGTTGTATTTGCAAAGGTGGTGGCACGTCTCCCGCGATCGACAAAGCCCATGAATTGACTCTAGATCCTGGCATGATTAGTAGAAACAAGAAACAAAATCCAAAATAATGTTCCTATAACTACTAGGATGTGGTGGTAAAACGCTCACAGTAAAGCAAATATCAATGTCTTACAAGTTCTTACCATGCAGCAGGCGGCGATCGGCAACCAGCGGTGTCAAGTAACTCCAAAAGATGGGTAAAACGATTGCCAGGTGAACGTATGTATACACGGTGTAGAAATATGTGGAGCTGGGTTGGCTATATATGGTAGCAAAAGATTAGCAATAATCAATTCAAAGATGCAATGTTGAATAAACGCTCAACGACGGTACTGTGCTGGTCCTAGGCTAGACCGGACTAGAGACGCGAGCCTAGAACACTAATGAGGTCACGACGTAGCAAAACTAGCATCAATAAAGGATATGAAGTAGCTCTGGACAGCAAGATATAAGTGAAGATCACAATAGCAGTAAAGATAATGATGTGAAACAACTGCCAAGCAGGATATACAACAACTCTCTCTCCAACTTTCCTCTTGAAAAGTTTGAGCAAATTTTCTGATAACTTTTTTCAAAGAATGCTACTAGCTCAAGCTTTCCAATGCAAAAAGAATCACTCAATTCCGAATTGATATGAGGAGTCAAGAATTCGAAAACTGGCCTGAAAAACTGGAAGAAGCTGTGTCCGCGAACTTCGGAGGGCAAAAAGACCTATTTAGAAGACGATTTTGAGGTGTCAAATATTGAACTAGCTTCTGCAACTATTTAGATGCGGCTTGTCGCTAGCTTTAATTTGAGTACTCGTGGATCCAAAACGGACTTCGTATGAGGAAGTTATGCCTGTTTTACTGAAGAGTGCACAAAACAGATTCCAATCCGAATTCAACTGCGAGATTGAGTCTAGATAGATCCGAACCTGAATCCAGAACGTGAGAGACTTGGACTCTATCTTCTCTTGGACCAAAAGTGACGTGAAAGAACTTTTTGAACAGCAAGTAAACATCTCTTTCTCCCTTATCTTCATATGTGTGTTGTACAAATGTCCCATACACCTGCGATTAGACAAAATACAAAAGTGTGTGAAGTATTTTTGTTCTGGATAACAAAAATAGATTATTGAATAGTTTGCACTAGAAATCACCTGACAAATATGCATGTATGCAATATTTTTGGTCGTATCCAAGGTAGTCATGTCCTCATCACCATTCTACCGCACTCCGCCAATGATTGTTGTGTTTTTGCCTTAGGCTGGAATAAAGAGTTTCAATGATCTCTGAATCAAAATTAATTCTTTTGACACTTAAGGGAATATTTCTGTGAGTCACCTTCCGTAAGATGTCTCGATGTGGTATCATGGCAACTCAACTCCTTGCTACGTTGACAACCATTCACCACCCTCTTAAGTGTGGAATTGTTGTCTACGCACCGAACCTTCGTCTGTTACACTCCATTCCTCTGGATGTATGTTTCATGTCTCAGCTCGAGAGATGTTTCGATGTCTCATTCCGTGAGTTGAGCATCAGTTGCTTGATTTTTGAAAGATCGATTCTTCCAGGGTTTTTCCTTTCTTCTTATTGTCATGTTAGTTGGAGTTCTCAGAGCAAGACAACGAGACAAAGATGGTGATCGAATCAACGTTCTTATGAGGTGCAACCTGGATCGTGAAGATTGTGTTAGTTTGCGTTCCCCCTTCACCTTACCCTCCGCTTGAATCTCGGGACGAGATTCTTGTTTAGTAGGGCTGAGCTGTCACATCCCTAGCTTCTTGTAATGCACTAGGCTAGCCTTATGTGTGCATCGTGTTTAATCTTGAAAGAAACTTGAAATGGGGATTGCCTAAACCCCTAGCATCAAAGGAGTTCACTAGGTTCAACTAAAATATTTTTAGTAAATCAAAATGGCTTTCAAAAATGTTCATCATTTATAGACAATGTTGTAAACAGTAACCAGAGGTGATGCACATTTTTCAATGACATATTTGGGCCCTGAATTAAATCATACTCTATTTGCATTTGGGCATTTAAATGCTATAAAATATTTTAAATGCTCAAATAATCATAAACTAAAATGTTTACTGTTGGGTTTATTCTAAACAGTGGCCATGATTAGTTTCATGATTTTTGGAAATGCACTAGCATTTTTAATAAAGCCCTAAAGACTACAGAATAATAGAAAAGAGAAATAAATGGTAATAACAGAAACTTACCTAGGCCAACTCACCTGTGCAGCCACCTGGCAGCCCAAGTGGCCGGCCCAGCCACCTGGCTCCTCCCCTGCCGTCTTCCTCCTCTGCCAGGAGGACGAGCGTGTGCTCGACGCGCGCGCACCATCGTGCGGCCATCTCCTGCTTGCCGCTTCGCCCTGGCCTCTTCGGGTGACGCTACGCAGCCCCCCGACCTTTCTCCCTCACTCTCCCTGAGCTTTCCTCCTCCTCTGCTCTCTTTCCTCCCGTGCCCGAGCGTCGTCGTCGTCGCCGCTTGCTATTGCCATGGCCACAGCCACTGCCTCGCCTCACCGAATCGCTCAGAAGCTCCGCCTCGACCCCCTCTTCCTCCCCACCGAGCCACCCCCTGCCGGAAGCCCTACAACGCCGTCCTCGACGCCATGTTTGTCCTCTGCACCGACGGCCGCCGTTGCTCGATTCGCCGCCCACACAGCGTCCCTGGCCTCGCCCTCGCGCTCGTTGGACCCGCGGTGAGCCGCTGACCAGTTCCCCTCTACTTCCCATGTCGTTTGGCCGCTCTAGCCGTTGTTTCCGCCGGACCCGAGAGCTCAATGCCACCTAGCCATGTCGCCGCCATGGCCACTGTCAGCTATAGCCGCAACCGAGCGCACCACCATGCTCAGTGTGTCTTCGCGCACCCGTAGCCACCACCAGCTCCTCCTCCCGAACACCCTAGCGAGGAACTCGAGCACGATAGAACCACGGCCGCCGCAAAACCTCGTCGCCGGCGCTGATTCCGGCGACTATCTAGTCCAGCTCCACCACCCACAGACGCGTCTCAGCCCCAGCTCTCCATAGAACCCAGCCACGCCCCAAATCGTGGCTTGTAGTGCAAGCCCGACGCGGACACCGCTGCGGTCTGCCGTCGCCGGCGGTTAAACGCCGGTGGCTGACGTGGCACCATTAGTTTAGGTGCTAATCATGTTTAGTTATTGCCTGTGTCAATGACATGTGGGTCCCCGAGCATAATTAGGTCAGTCTAATTTTCTGTTATGATTAGTACTAATATGTGTGGACCCCACGTGTGAGCTTTGACTTTGGTCAAGTCAACGTTGACCGGTCCCACCTGTCATCCACCCAAACCAGCCTGAGACACTGACGTATGGGTCCCACAGGTCAGGTTTGACCTGGCCGACCGAGTTGACCTGCTGACGTCACACCTATGTCATGCTGACGCAGTAAAGCATTTTCTGGATTTAAGTTTATCCAGGAAATTCCAGAAAATAGTGCTAACTTCTAAAAATCATAGAAATTCAACCATAGCTCAGAATGAAATAAGTTATATATGAAAAATGATCAGAAAAATCCAATCTATCCATCTGTACCATTTTCATGCATGTTAGAACAACGTATGGCTGCCGTTTAGGCCAAATCACATAATGGCATTTAAACCCTCACATATGGAGTTTGAATTTGAACCTAGGGTTCAAACCTACTCCATTTAGCATGTTGCTAGTTGCATTAGCCCAACACACTCATTTTACCATGTCATGATCATGCATCATATTGTGCATTGCATTGATTGTATTTCTCTCTATTGCCGGTCTTTGTCCCCTCTCAGTAGACGACGTTCCGATGATGAGTTCAATGACACCGATGAAGAACTATCTATCTTCGGAAGTGCCAGGCAAGCATAACCCCCTTGTTCATTCCAGTGCAATCCCACTCTCTCGCTCCTGCTCTCTTTTACTGTATTAGGACAACAACGATTCATCTGTTACTTGCTGCGGTAGTTGAACCCCTTATCCTCTGCATGACCTGTCATTGCCACAGTAAATAGATGAAACCCACTAGCATGAGTAGGAGTTGTTTGAGCCCTGATGTGCCTACTCATTCATGCTTTTTGTCATGCCTGCTACTGCTTAGAGTTGAGTCGGGTCTGATTCATCGGGAATGAATTGGAATGGTGATGAACATGTCCTACTGTGTGTGAGCTAAGTGTGTGAACACGATTTGGTAAAGGTAGTGGTGAGAGGCCATGTAGGAGTACATGATGGGTTGTCTCACTGAAACCTTTCTCAAGAACTGAGTTCTGTGTTTGTGATCCATGAACAGCTACTACCACACGTTGGGCCCTGAAATATGACCCCGCTCGACTTATTAACCGCCCTTGTCCTCTGTCCAGGAGTTGCAACTAGTTTCTGGTGTTTGTAGGATATGTGTTCGAGGCCGTACGTAGCGTTGACCCTAGGGGTGGGCTATGATGCGGTAGATACACCGTGGCATGGTGTACCGGGCGCCCGTTTGGTGTCTCGGAAACCCTGCACACATCGTTTGGGGCTCTGAGCGAAACTCCGGTCGGATCTCCTCACGGATGGAACCCGAATAGGCGATAAACTTGGACTAGAGACTTGTGTGGTTAGTTAGGTCGTGGTCTACACCCACGTCGGCTTTCGCTTGAAGTGTGCCGAGCACATGTCGTGTGCAGACGCTAAGTGGTGGAAACATGTGTGAAGAAGTACACCCCTGCAGGGTTATAAATGATCGATTCGAATAGTCGTGTCCGCGGTAAAGGACTTCTGGGTTGCCTATAACAGTTCATAGATAACTTGAAGTGGAATCTCTAAAATGCGTAAGATAAGCGTAGGGATGGCGTTATCATAGGTAGACGGGAGCAGATCCATAGTGGTGTATTGATTGGTGAATATGCGGACTCGTGTGCGCCACCTCAAAACAGTTACTTACATTCGTAGTTTAGGATAGCCACCGAGTCAAAGCTGGCTTACTGCAGTTAAACTCCACTACCCCCTTTCATACTGATGCATATGTAGATAGTTCTGATGTAAGTCTTGCTGGGTACATTTCTACTCACGTTTGCCTATTTTATGTTTTTGGAGAGAGACTTCAGTCTCGCTAGTAGTACCGCTTGGACTTCGACGTTTAGCTTGTTACCTCAGCTACGATCTTGCGCCCTCGGCAGGATCTGGTAGATAGTCAGGCTTCTCAGCCTTTTTCATTTGTAGATGTCTATACTCAGACATGTTAAGCTTCCGCATGTGCTTTGACTTGTATGCTCTGAATGTTGGGCCATGAGACCGATGTTTGTAATATTTCGCTCTTCGGAGCCTATTGAATATATACTTGAGTCGTAGAGTTTTGTTGTGATGCCATGTTGTATTTACACATAACAAGCATATTGTGTGTATGATTGAAATGCTTGGTATGTGTGGGATCCTGTCGGCGTTCTGGGAACGGGGGTCCCCAGACTTGCGTGCCTGCGGCCTGCGGCATGGCTCACAGGGGGGCCCAGCACGGCCCATCTTCATCAACACAGACCCAAGACCCTCGCGAGGGGCCAAGCCTCGCGGGGCGGACGACACAGAGCTTCCTCAGGCGCGGCCTCATCAGGCTGGCTCGCGAGGAGGCGGAGAGATCAAGGCGGGGTACCTCACGAGGTGCCCGTGACGCAAGCCATGATGACCAAGGGCGCCAGGCGGGCGCCAGCCCGCGCAGTGTCCTTCTTTCCTCTTTGGTGCAAAGGGAGCAAGTGCAGGCGAGAGCATCAAGCAAAGGCACCCGTTTCGGTGCAACGAGACCAAGACTAGTCCAACGGCAGGGAAGAAGTCATTGTGGATCCCAAGCCAGCGTCACCATCAGAGCCTTTGGCAGGCGAGGACCAACTTTAGTCAGGATAAGTGTACCAGATGTTCTCCTTCAAAATGGCCAATTGTTGGCGCCCTTCCCACTCAATATTTGGGAAGAGGCCCAGGGCCTTTGCCTATAAATAGGACTAGCCACCCCCAGGGTAGGAGGACGGAGAATTAGAATTAAAACTAGAGGAGAAAGCAATCAGAGAGAGAGAGAGAGAGAAGGGTGACTGAACTCCTCCTAGCAGTTCATCACCCCAGCCAAGAACAGACCCTCGCGAGGCTGTTCTTCCTTGTATTGCTCATCATCATCAGCCCAAGAGGCAATCCACCACACCAAAAACTGGAGTAGAGTATTACACCACAACGGTGGCCCGAACCAGTATAAACCCTGTGTCTCTTGTGATGTTCTTTCCATAGCTTAGATCTTAGCGAGGCATTGGGGTACTTGTAGGTAGAAGGCGAAATCTCCGCGTGCACCCCGGTGTTCGAACCTCAAGGGTCTGCCGGAACCCGAAATCCGACATTTGGCGTGCTAGGTAGGGGTGCGCGGAATTCGTCTTCCACCGCCCCGTTCTCCTCCGACCATCGCGTCCATGTCTGACGCTCATCGGGCCCGCGCCGAGCGCCGAGCCGCTCTCGCTTCCCGCATCGCCCAGAAGGCTCCTGTCGGTGAGCGTCCTCGCCGTTCCCCGTCCCTGTCGTCAACGCCGCCACCGGCCCGACGGGGAACGAGCAGCAAGCTTCGTCTCAGCATCCGTCCGGGCGGCAAGACGGCCACACCGCTACTCCCTCGCTCAACCCAACTGGTTCTTCGTCCCGCGCGCTCCGCGCACCCATGGAGGCTCGAGCTGCGCTCATCGCGGAAAACGAGCTCCTGCGCTACCGTCCCGTCGACGACACCTACGAAGAATGGCTCAACCGCGTCGCCGAGCTCGTCCGCGCCGCAGGGGGCTCTCCCGCGTCGTCCTTTCCGCTGCACCGCACCCCGCCCCGCGCGGGCGATGAAGCTCCGGGGGTGCCCCAGCTGCCTCCTCCTCAAGAAGGCGCCCTGGCTTCAAGGAGCGTGGCCCCTGGGCGGGACCCGTTCTGTCAGGTGCCAGCGCGGCAAGAGCAGAGCTGCCAAGAAGACCATCGCGCGCGAGAAGCTGCCCGGGCGCTCCCTGCTCCCGCACGTCAAGACCCCGCGCTGCTCCCAGCTGCAGCGCATGGGGACCCGCAAGACTAAGCTCTCCGTCACCCAAGGCCTCCCGTGGCCACAGCAGGCTGCCGTGCCTTCACCACCGAGCTGCGCAGCGTCGCATGGCTCGGCAAGTTTAAGCCAGACCTGCCTCCTCATTACGACGACATGGCCGACCCTGCGGATTTCCTCCAGCTCTATGAACTGGGCATCGAAGCTGCCAACGGAGACGAGAAGGTCATGGCGAACTGGTTTCCCATGGCGCTCAAGGACGGGGCCCGCACCTGGCTCCTGAACTTGGCTCCAGGCACGATCTCCTCCTGGGACGAGATGCACACCCTCTTCATTGCCAACTTGCAAGGTACTCGCGACCGGCCACCCGCCGTGAGCGACATGCGCCGCATCAAGCAACAACCCGGGGAGACCCTGCAGAAGTACATCCAGCACTTCAACAACGCACGCCTCAAGATTCCCAAGGTGACTGAGGAGGCCATCATCTCGTCCTTCTCCGACGGCGTGCGTGACGTCAAGATGAAGGAGGAGCTGGCGATGCATGAAGACCTGTGCACTTCCTTGGAGTTGTTCAACTTGGCGACCAAGTGCGCCAGGGCTGAGGAAGGGCGTCTCTCCCTCCTCGAGCTGCCTGCCGCAGACCCAGAAGAGAAGAAGCTCAAGGCCAAGGATGCGAAGCGCAAGGGGGCTGTCGTGCTCGCGGCAGAACCAGACACCAAGCGGGGCAGAGATCAGCCCGAGTCTTCCAAGGGCAGTCGGTACTGTGTGTACCACGACCTCCACACCCACAACACCAAGGAAGGATCGGTCGTCGTCCCGACCGCGGTGACCGGGGATACGGTCGAGGAGGAGGAAGGAACGCATGACGCTGGGAAGTCCACGGCCCATGCCAAGGGTGGCGCGATCGACCTCGCGAGGACCGCTGGCAAGACCCGCCTCGCGAGGGAGACTGGAGGGATCAGCCTCGCGAGGATCGCCCGCAAGGCAATGCAGGCCTCCCTCCGCTGCCGCCGCAGCTTAGGAGAAACGAGGACCGCCATCAGGACGAGGCGGCTGGGGGCTTCCAGGAGCCGCGCGCGATTGCCTGCATCCTGGGCGGGTCTCAAGCCCCAGCCTCTCAGCGCATCTTCAAGCAGTTCGCCCGCGAAGTAAATGCAGTCCTCCCCAAGCTCGAAGCCACGCGCCCCCACAGGTGGTCCGCGTGCACCATCACGTTCAGCTCAGCGGATCAACTCAAGTGTGCGGCCACGGTCGGGGTCCTCCGATGCTTTGCTCCCCAATCATCAGCAACGTGCTGGTCACCAGGACCCTCATCGATGGCGGGGCAGGGCTCAACGTCCTGTCCGTGGAAACATTCAACAATCTCGAAGTGCCCTAGAACCAGCTCCAGCCAACCAAGCCTTTCTCCGGAGTCACCGACGGCTCCACGGTCCCGATTGGGCAGGTCCGCCTCCCTGTCACCTTCGGGACACGCGACAACTACCGCACCGAGCTCATCGACTTCGACGTCGCTCACATTCACCTGCCGTACAACGCCATCCTTGGATACCCAGCGCTGGCCAAGTTCATGGCTGTAACTCACCACGGCTACAACATCCTCAAGATGTCAGGAAGTGGCGGAGTCATCACGGTGCCCTGTGAAGAGAAGGACGCGGTGTGTTCCCTGGAACGAGCCTTTCAGGGCGCGTCACTGGAAGACCCGGATCGCGGAAGTAGGAGGCTTCCCGAGACCACCCCCAAGAAGAAGAAGACATCGTCTGGCCCGGCCCCTCAGGAGGCAGGCCCCTCAGGGCCCGCGCCTGCCCAGGGGGATCATCCTTCCATCGCATAGGAAAGCGCGCCAGGCGCCCTCCTCAGCCAGGGCTCGGGGGCTCTCCCCTGGAGGGCCACCGACCTGGCTAAGGTCACAAGGGAGGCGCTTGGGCACCACATGGAGGCATGTTTCGAAGCACGTTTCCCTCAAGAAGGAGTAAGGCAAGGAGGGCCAGACCCTCAGGAGTTCGTCAGCAAGGCCATTCAGGAGCTGCAGGAGTCAAGAGTCATAAGAGGCGGCTGCCGCCTACCAGCTATGGCTCCACATCCAGGCGAGGATGGTGGGCTGCACGTCTGCATTGACATACCAGGTCTCAATCGAGTCGCCTCTCTGGAGCGCCTCTGGCCCTCGCGAGTGGGGCGCTATGAAGGCCCACCCCATAGCTACATTTGCATGCCTTACGGCTTGCCGAAAGCAGCTGCCACGTACCAGCGCCTCATGAGGGGCATCACGGAGGCTCAAGAGGCCAGGCGTTCCGCAGCCTTGGTGGAGATGGAGATGGTCCGCGAGGAGCCACCAGCGCCTTCGGAGCCTCCCGAGGCCCCTGGGCCTGGGGGCTCGTGAGGATCGGCTTCCACAGCCCACCGAGTCTGCTACACCAACACACGTTCGTCCTGAACATCATCAGGTGACACCTTTCAAGTTTCATTTCCAGCTGGGATTGCCCTCT
Source organism: Aegilops umbellulata (assembly GCA_032464435.1). Classification (NCBI taxonomy): domain Eukaryota; kingdom Viridiplantae; phylum Streptophyta; class Magnoliopsida; order Poales; family Poaceae; genus Aegilops; species Aegilops umbellulata. The sequence goes on from CP136056.1 coordinate 156,677,589, forward strand.
AGGGCTGCATTATTCCCAGGCCGCGTGGGTCCGTCCCTGCGGCATGTATCCCTTTTATTTCATGTTGTTAGCTTACTTTGTTCGGGGGGCCCCTCGGGCTGCATCATCCCCAAGCCGCTCGGGCCAGACCCAGCGGCATGTATCCCTTTTGCGTTTATTTCCAGCTATGCGTTCGACCCACCATGCTTGATTATTTGATGTCGGTCCATGGCACCTCTTCTTCTCCATGAAGACCACTTGCACGTTAAAGTGGGGGTACCTGAGCATCGCGACTCAGGGCTCTTACTGGCTCTCCAGCCCTCACCCTCTGGCCTTGTCCACGGCATCGCGACCTGGCATACTAGCGACGGCTGAGACCAGCTCGAGGGCCGGGACCCGAGGACCTAGAGTGCCGGCATCTAACCAAATTTGCAGGAACACATCACAAGATAAGGCCCAGTGACAGGCGCAACCCGCCTAGAGGTAGGGCCCCGTGAGTCCCGCGCTGGCTCACGGGTGCCCAGATACACCTCGCCAGGCCCTACCGTGCCAGCCACGTGTTAGGGCGGGGCTGTACACGCCCCGGGGGCTCTAGTGGAAGCACCATGCTCCGCGCTAGCTGACGACACTGCCGAGGGGCGACTATGCCCGTACACATACGGAAGCGCTATGCTCCGCGCTGGTGATAAACAACTAAGGGTGGCCCCCGGGCCGCATCAACCTCAGGGAGCCCAGAGCTCAGTGTCTAGCCTCATCGTAACGCCTCCCCTCAGGAGTGCCGCGCGAGGGGGCTGGGCACGGGGGCTGTGCCTGGGTCATGCCCAGACGCACGCCACCCAGCCAGGCCCCCCCGGGCCTGGTTCGTCGCGCGTCTCTCCCCGAGCGGAACCAAGGTACGAAGGCCATTTGAGCGTCAAGGGGGACTCCTGAGCATCGCGACCGATGAGCCTAACTGGTCACATAGCCCCTCACTCCTTAGTTCCGAAAGGCTAACGCTGGGTAAGGTACGCGCGGGGCCGGGCTCTACAGACGTAGTACGGTAGATCCACCCACATCTCACCTCCCTAATTGTTGTTCGTGCGCCAAGGGGGACTCCTGAGCATCACGACTCAGGAGCCTAACTGGTCTCGTAGCCCCTCACTCCTTAGTTCCGAAAGGCTAATGCTGGGTGAGGTACGCGCGGGGCCGGGCTCTGCCGGCGTAGAACATAAGCAAGTAGGAAGGAAAAGCGTAAATTTCAAGGATCACCTCCCTACTTGTTGTTCGTGTGCCAAGGGGGACTCCTGAGCATCGCGACTCAGGAGCCTAACTTGTCACGTAGCCCCTCACTCCTTGGTCCCGTCATGGTTTCCGGTCGGGGCTAATGCTGGGTGAGGTACACGCGGGGCCGGGCTCTGCGGGCGTAGAACATAAGCAAGTAGGAAGGAAAAGCGTAAATTTCAAGGAATTCAAAAGCAAATATTACAGTCCACACTGTTATCTCAATGCCAGACGCAAGTTTAAACGCCTCCCCGAGGCATGGTACATGTGCAGGAATTAAAGGCAGGATAGGAGCCACAACGGAATCACTTGACGGCAATGGAGCAGCATGGAGTGGGTTCGCCTCATGGAGCAGCAGGGTCGGCAGCGCCTCGCTTCGGCTTGCTGCTGAAGGCCCGGAACTTCCCCGGCAGAGCCTCCGCGCGACCCTTCATGGCCTCGGCAGCGACAGCGGCACGCTCGCCGCTTGCTGGCTCCAGCAGGCTGTCGAGGTCAACGCTGGGATCGCAAAGCTAGATGTGGGGGAAGACCCGCGTCAGTGCTGCAGAAGACAGGACATGCGCCTCGGCCTCGGCCGTGGGGCCAAGGCCAAGGGCGACATCTTCAAGAGCACGAACCAAGAAGGGAAGCAGCTTGGCGGAGCCGGCCTTGAACGCCTTCGCCCCATCGATGCCCTGCGCCGCCGCCATCCGGCGCAACCGGGCGAGGCTCGCCTCCGACACGTTTGGCGGGTCCAAGGCAGACGAGTACCAAGCTCCGGCCGGGGACTGACGAGGCGCCATGGCTTCCAAGGTCACGCGGTCGAAGTAGATCTGGAAGTTTTGGAGGAACGAAGGAGAGGCGCAAGAAAGGGGATCAGAGCAGCAACCGGAGAAAGCAAAAACGCGAAGCCTGGGCAGATGCCGCTCCTTTATCAACTCGCGCGGTTGCTGAGGCGCCCACGTCCAATCAACCGCCACGCGGCGCCCAAGGCCGCAGGCTATTAGGGCCCGCGGCGCTTCGCCCTTGCCCTTTCGCCTCACTGCACGGCCAAGTCCTGGCGCGCCTTGGGCCCGGGGGCTACTGTCGGCGTTCTGGGAACGGGGGTCCCAGACTTGCCTGCCTGCGGCCTGCAGCGTGGCTCAAAGGGGGGCCCAGCACGACCCATCTTCATCAACACAGACCCAAGACCCTTGCGAGGGGCCAAGCCTCGCGGGGCGGACGACACGGAGCTTCCTCAGGCGCGGCCTCATCAGGCTGGCTCGCGAGGAGGCGGAGAGATCAAGGCGGCGTACCTCACGAGGTGCCCGTGACCCAAGCTATGACGACCAAGGGCGCCAGGCGGGCGCCAGCCCACGCAGTGTCCTTCTTTCCTCTTTGGTGCAAAGGGAGCAAGCGCGGGCGAGAGCATCAAGCAAAGGCACCCGTTTCGGTGCAACGAGACCAAGACCAGCCCGACGGCAGGGAAGAAGTCATTGTGGAGCCCAAGCCAACATCACCACCAGAGCCTTTGGCAGGCAAGGACCAACTTTAGTCAGGATAAGTGTACCAGATGTTCCCCTTCAAAATGGCCAATTGTTGGCGCCCTTCCCACTCAATATTTGGGGAGAGGCCCAGGGCCTTTGCCTATAAATAGGACTAGCCACCCCCAGGGTAGGAGGATGGAGAATTAGAATTAAAACTAGAGGAGAAAGCAATCAGAGAGAGAGAGAGAGAGAGAGAGAGAAGGGTGACTGCACTCCTCCTAGCAGCTCATCGCCCCAGCCAAGGACAGACCCTCGCGAGGCTATTCTTCCTTTTATTGCTCATCATCATCAGCCCAAGAGGCAATCCACCACACCAAAAACTGGAGTAGGGTATTACACCACAACGGTGGCCCGAACCAGTATAAACCCTGTTTCTCTTGTGCTGTTCTTTCCATAGCTTAGATCTTAGCGAGGTGGTGGGCTACTGGTAGGTAGAAGGCAAAATCTCCGCGCGCACCCCAGTCTTCGAAACTCAAGGGTCTGCCGGAACCCAAAATCCGACAAATCCGACAACCTAGTTGTTTATCCTTGGTAACCTCTTTTATAGGGAAATGTAGTCTTGTGTTTCCATGAGCCATAGTAGTCCGCTACAGCCCGGTTCACCGGAGTCCTGCTAGCCTAGCACTACTCCTCCGGAACACTTGACTGGCCGGCATGTGATTCACTTCGTTCCTGTGTCTGTCCCTTCGGGGAAATGTCACGCGGTGACATCCGGAGTCGTGCCTAGCATGCTACAGCCCGGTTCACCGGAGTCCTGTTAGCCCAGTGCTACAGCCCGGATTCGCACGCTGCTGACCGACATTCTCAATGTTGATTCATGTATGCCTGTCGCCGTAAGTTAGTGCCACTTTGGGTTCACGACTAGTCACGTCGGCCCGGGTTCTCTGTCATATGGATGCTAGCGACACTATCATATACGTGAGCCAAAAGGCGCAAACTGTCCCGGGCCATGGTAAGGCGACACCCGTGGGAATAACGTGCGTGAGGCCGAAAAGTGATATAAGGTGTTACCAGCTAGATCGATGTGACTTGGAATCGGGGTCCTGACAGGAGGGCTGATCTGGAGTCCGTTCGGGGCTCCGGAGAGGGGGATTCGTCGCCGTCGTCATCATCAACCATCCTTCATCACCAATTTCATGATGCTCACCATCGTGCGTGAGTTATTCCATCGTAGGCTTGCTGGACGGTGTTGGGTTGGATGAGATCTATCATGTAATCGAGTTAGTTTTGTTAGGGTTTGATCCCTAGTATCCATTATGTTATGAGATTGATGTTGCTATGACTTTGCTATGCTTAATGCTTGTCACTAGGGCCCGGGTGCTATGATTTCAGATCTGAACCTATTATGTTTTCATTAATATATGTGTGTTCTTGATCCTATCTGGCAAGTCTATAGTCACCTACTATGTGTTATGATCCGGCAACCCCGAAGTGACAACAATCGGGTCCACTCCTGGTGATGACCATAGTTTGAAGAGTTCATGTATTCACTGTGTGTTATTGTTTTGGTTTGGTACTCTATTAAAAGGAGGCCTTAATATCACTTAGTTTCCATTAGGACACCGCTGCCACGGGAGGGTAGGACAAAAGATGTCATGCAAGTTCCTTTCCGTAAGCATGTATGACTATATTCGGAATACATGCCTACATTACATTGATGAATTGGAGCTAGTTCTATGTCACCCTATGTTACGACTGTCACATGATGTACCGCATCCGGCATAATTATCCATCACCGATCCAATGCCTGCGAGCTTTCCATATACTGGTTTACGCCTATTTACTTTTCCGTTGCTTTTGTTACAATCGTTACAAAATACCAAAAATATTACTTTTGCTTTCATTACTCTTTTGTTACCGTTACCACCACCATCATATTACTTTGCTACTAAACACTTTGCTGCAGATATTAAGTTTCCAGGTGTGGTTGAATTGACAACTCAGTTGCTAGTACTTGAGAACATTCTTTGGCTCCCCTTGTGTCAAATCAATAAATTTGGGTTGAATACTCTACCCTCGAAAGCTGTTCGATCCACTATACTTGTGGGTTATCAGCCTCGGCGAGGGAAGGTATGGGAATTGTTTGCACGTCAAGGGGGACTCCTGAGCATAGCGACTCATGAGCCTAACTGGTCACGTAGCCCCTCACTCCTTGGTCCGTCATGGTCTCCGATCGGCCCAATGGCGGTTGAGGTATGCGCGGGGCCGGGCTCTGCCGACGTAGAACATTAATCTATCCCCACGAACTCTCCCTATATGTTGTTTTGCGCGTCAAGGGGGACTCCTGAGCATCGTGACTCAGGAGCCGGACTGGTCACGTAGCCCCTCACTCCTTGGTTCGTCGTGGTCTCCGGTCGGCCCAATGGCGGTTGAGGTATGCACGGGGCCGGGCTCTGCCAACACAGAACGCAAAGCAAATAGGAAGGAAATCGCAAAATCTCGAAGCAAATATTACAAGCATATTGTTCTCACAATACCAAATAAAATTCTAAACGCCTCCACGAGGCCCGTTACATGTCACAGGAACGGAACGGAAAGAATGGCCACGGGTCACCTCTAGACGTCGCCGTCGCCTACGGAAGGCGCTCCCTTGTGATCGGTTTTGTCTTCACCACCAGCCACAAGATCGACGAAGCCGGATAGAGGAGCGGAGATGAAGCCGTGGAACCTCCTCGGCAAGGCCCCCACCTGTTCCTACACGGCCGCAGCGGCCTCCTCGTACTAATCTTCAGCCACAGGCTCCAGCAGCTCGTCAAGGCGAGCGTTGGGGTCGCGGAGGTGCAGATGGCTGAAGACCCGGGTCAGTGCAGCTGAAGACAGGACGCGAGCTTCTGCCTCCGCCATGGGAACGAGGCCGTCAATAACCTCCTCAAGCTCTTTCACCACGGGAGGAAGCAGCTGGGCGGGGCCGTCCTCGTCAATGTCTAGAGGCTTCTCTGGGCCGTGCTCGTAGAGCGTCTTCAGTGCCTTGCGAGACCTCTTCTCGAGATCGGCAAAGGCCATGCGATCTTTCGCCAGGACCCGCGCCTTGGCATGAAGATCGGCCTCCCTCATCCCCATCTTCCGCTCCAACTCTTCCAACCGGTTGCGCTCGGAGGCCTGCTTCTACCCCAGCTTCGCCAGCTCAGCATCATTGTTCTTGACGGCTTCCTCCCGGGCCTTCATCTCCTCCTCCTTCACTTGGCGGCAGTGCACCTCTTCGGCGTGCTTGTCGTGTAGGCTCTGCAGCTCGCTCTCTAGCTCTTGGCAGCGGTCACGGGCGGCCTTGGCATCTTTCAGCGCCACCTCACGATCTGCTGCAGCGCTGGCGACTCCTTGCTTCTCCTTCTCGGAAGCCGCAGCAGCCTGGACCAGCGCCTGGCGGACTGCTAGATCGGAGTGAAGCCAGCCAGAGGCCAGCTCCAGACGCCCGGCCACCAGGCGCGGGTCCGCGCTCAGGACATCCGCCTGCAGCTGGGTCATCTCCGCAAGGGCACGCTCCAAGGCGGCGGCAGGAGCAGAAGGACCAGGGAGTGGAGATGCAGCAGTAGGAGGAAGCGACATCATCACCAGGGCTTGGGAGACCACGGGTTCCGGAGCAGCTGGGACCTCTCTAGCCGCGCCATGTACCGGCACCACCGGAGCCAGCGGAGCCATGGGGGCTGATTCCACGCGGTGATGCCCCCCTTGGCCTCGCAAAGAAGATCGGGCTGGGGAGATGCGAGCGCTACTACCTCCTTTCTCTGCAGGAGGCACGGCCGCCGCGTCTTCCTTCCTATTTTTCGCCGAAGATGACGACCTGATCAACCAAGGGCAAGTATCAGGAAGTGACGAGTACAAGCAAGGACAAAGCAAAGCCTAAGACACATACCGATCCATTGCGACGTATTCCACTCACCGCTTGATGGGTTTGAAGCCAGACAGCTTCGGGACCTGAGGGGCAGGCGCTCGGACACCGGCGGTGCCGGGCGGAGTGGAGGCAGAACCAGATCCAGCCCCAGGAGGTATTGGGGCGGAGGCGGCATCGCGGGCCACCAGCGACGACCTACTCCTCGTCGGAACGGGAGGTTCCTCCCTCCCCCCTTGGTGGGCGACGGCCTCGGCATCATCAGGAAGGGCGCGGAGAATCTCGGCCTTGCTCAAGGGGGAAGTCTCCCCCACCTCCTCCAGAGTCTTCTCTAAGTCTTCCTCCTCTTCTCCCTCGCTGCGGGACTCACCAGAGGACACCTCCACCAGGTTCTGTGCCATGGGGGCTTCCGGAAGCGCCGGCGGCACCAACCCGCGCGCATCAAAAGTTGGCCTGGAGGCGATGAATTCCTCCAAATCCTTGCGCTGGAACAAGGGAAGGAAGGCGCTAGGCGGGTACTCCTGGTTGTCCCCGACTATGAGGCACAGGACGACGTCCAATTCATCGCCATGCAGGTCCCCCGGCCTCAGGCGGGTCTTGTTTTCCTTTTCTTCAAGCTCCCAGAGGGGGCGCGCGCGCGCCTGGAGTGGGGCAACCTGCAGCGCCAAGAACTCCCTCAGGAGCATCGCCCCCGTTATTTTGGCCACCCTTGCATTACCCTGCCTCAGGTCGGTCATCATCTGCTCCAACACCAACGACGCCCGCTCGTCGACAAGCTCCGCCTTGGGCCACCCCCCGTTGGGAGGAGGCGCCGCTGTGGGCAACGCCAGACGCGGGTCGGCATGTTGGGCATCCATCATGACCCATTTGGATCAGATGTTGTCGGCCCTCTTCTCGGTGCTCGAGATCGAGTTAGCCTTGCCGCAGGCGACAAAATTAGCGCATCTGGTGATATGCTCGCCGCTGATGCGGAGGAAGAAGAAATGGCGAAGGAGCGCCATAGACGGCATAACGCCCAGGTACGCCTCGCAGTAGTAGGCAAAGATGGACAGGAGGAGGACAGAGTTGGGATGGAGATGCAACGCCTGCAGCCCGTAGTGGTCGAGGACTTCATAAAAGAAATCAAAGAAGGGAGGAACCAACCCGACAGCGACGCTGCTCGAGAAAAAGGGGAAGAAGGTGCTCCCCTCAGGCTCTGGCTCGTCGGACGCAAGTCGGAGCTCCGTCTTCCCCCACTCGTTGCTCTCTCCCGCTGTCAGTAGACGCACAGAGGCGAGGCTCTTCTCCGTGATGGTGGGTGCATCGAGGGCCGGCTCATACCAAGCCGGTGTTGAGGAAGACTTGACCTTGCGTGGCGCCATGGGCGGCAGAAGCAGAGCAAGGGTGGAGCAGATCTAGAGATAGCGACAGCGAAGAGCGAGAAAGGGGATCTGGAGCAAGGCTAGGAAGAAGCAATGAAGGAAAGAACTGCCTGTGCCAGCCTTTGTCAGGGCAAGCGGTTGCAGAGGCAGCATGGGGAAGCGGAGACGCCCACGTTCAATCAACCGCCACCCGTCGACCGAGGCCGCAGGCTTTTGGGGCCCACGGTGCTCCGAACTTGACCCTTGGCTTCACCGTGAAGCCAAGCTCGAGCGCACCTTGGGCCCAGGGGCTACTGTCGGTGTTCTGGGAACGGGGGTCCCCAAACTTGCCTGCCTGCGGCCCGCGGCATGGACAAGCAGCAGGCTGTACGACCCATCTTCGTCAACAAGGCACCCAAGACCCTCGTGAGGCGGGCGACGCAAGGTCTCCTCTGGAGTGGCCTAGCTAGGCAGGCTCACGAGGAGTGGAGATATCAAGGCGGGGTAAACCTCACAAGGCTCTCGTGACGTGAGCCAAGACGAACGGTGCCAGGCGGGCGCCGGTGCGTGGAGCGTCCTTATTTCCTCTTTCGTGCTAAGGAGGCAAGCGCAGGCGAAGAGTACCGAGGCATCAGGAAAAGGTTGCCATATTGGTGCAATGAGACCAAGACTAGGAGGACGGCAAGGTCGATGTCGGGACCCCGATCCTAAGTCACACCGATCTAGCATGTAACACATCATATCACTTTGCGGCCTCACGCACGGTATTCCCACGGGTGCCACCTTACCTGGCCCGGGACCGTTTGCACCTTTTGGCTCACGTATATGATAGTGTCGCTAGCATCCATATGACAAAGAACCCGGGCCGACATGGCTAGTCGTGAATCCAAAGCGGCACTAACCCATGAGGAGAGGCATACATGAATCACATCGAGCATGTCGGTCATCAACGTGTGAATCCGGGCTGAAGCACTGGGCTAACAGGACTCCGGTAACCCGGGCTGTAGCAGGCTAGGCTGGACTCCGGATGTCACCGCGTGACATTTCCCCGAAGGGACAGACACAGGAACGAAGTGAAACACATGCCGGCCAGTCAAGTGTTCCGAGCAGTAGTGCTGGGCTAGCAGGACTCCGGTGAACCGGGCTATAGCGGACTACTATCGCTCAGAAAACACTAGACTACATTTCCCCATATGATAGGCTGCCAAGGATAAACAACTAGATTGTCGGATCCCACACATAGCAATACACGTTACACGTACGCATAACATGCAAGTATGTGCTGTACAACATGGCATCACAACATAACGCAAACTCATATAGATAAAGGCCCAAAAGAGCCGCATAGCATTAAATACAAACAGGGGTCTCATGACCCATCATTCAGAGCATACAAGCAACAAGCGGAAGCATTACATGTCTGAGTACAAACAACTACAAATGAAAAAGGCTGAAGAGCCTGACTATCTACAACATCCGATCAAGATCGTAGCTGAGGTACAAGCTACTTGTCGAAGTCCACGTAAACTAGTAAGACCGAAGTCTCCGCTGCAAAAACATAAATAAAGAAACATGAGTACAAAGGTACTCAGCAAGACTTACATCAGATCCTATCATACATGCATTTGTATCAAGGAGGTAATGTGGGGTTTAGTTGCAGCAAGCCAGCTTTGACTCAGTGGCTATTCTGTACTACGACAGCTGGTAACTCTTTTGAGGTGGCGCACACGAGTCCACTAATCACCACATCAAAACACTACTATGGATTCATTCCCGTCTTCCTACGAGAAGGCCATCCATAGCACTCACACTTGTCTTGAGCATTTTAGAGTATCCAATTCAAGTTGTCTATGTACCATGTAAGCATCCAAGAAGTCCATATCCGAGGACACAGCTATTCGAATAGATCATGATAACCCTGGAGGGGTGTACTTCTTCACACACGCTCTCACCACTTATCACCATGTACACGTCATGTATCTCGGCAACCTTCAAGAGGAAGCCTGGCGAGGGTGTCGGCCACGACCTAACTAACCACACAAGACTCTAGTCCAGGTTTATCGCCTATTCGGTTCCATCCGCAAGGAGATCCGGTCAGGGTGTCGCTCACGGCCCCAAACAATGTGTGCAGGTTTCCCAAGCCCACTGTGCCACTTGTGCCTAGTCTGTCCCAAGCCCACCTGGCCGGGTGCCACTTGGTAGACTACTAACACTACCTACAAACACCAGAGACTATTTGCGACTCCGGACAGAGATCAAGTTGGTTAATAAGTCGAGAGAGCTTGGAGCGCCCGGAGCCCAATGTGTGGTAGTAGCTAGTCATTGGACAACATACATAGAACTCAGTGCTTAAGGATGGTTCCAGTGAGACAACCCACCATGTACTCCTACATGGCCTCTCACCGCTACCTTTACCAAATCGTGTTCAAACACTTAAATCTCAGCATCAGAACATATCGTAACACTCCAATTCGTTCCCAATGAATCAGACCTGACACAACTCTAAGAAATAGCAGGCATGGCATGGTAGGAACACAACATGGCTCAATCAAATCCTACACATGCTAGTGGGTTTCAACTATTTACTGTGGCAATGACAGGTCATGCAAAGGAATGGGTTCAACTACCGCAGCACAAAGTAGCAGTTGATTCGCGGTTGTCCTAATGCAATAAAAGAGGGCAGGAGCGAGAGAGTGGGATCATATCGGAATGAACAAGGGGGTTTGCTTGCCTGGTAGATCAACAGGAGGGCACTGCTCCTCTAACAGGTACTCGGGATCGGTCTCCGGAGCAGGACCTATCAAGAAGGAACGGTGTCGACAATCAAACACAAGCATATGCAACAATATGATGCATGAATATGGCATGAATATGTGATGTGGTTTCTGCTAATGCATCTAGCATTTTGTTTGGAAGAGGCCCATTTGAACCAAGGGTTCAAATGCAACTCTAAATTATGCCTTTATAAATGCCATTCATATGTTTTCATATATACAGCAGGTATAACTTGATTTTTCAAGCATGAAACTGGTACGGATGGATATATTGCATTTTTTCTGATGATTTTTATATAAAAATTATTTCAATCTGAGCTACGGTTGAATTTATATGAATTTTTGAAGTTTTGAATATTTTCTGGAATTTCCTGTTTAAAAATAATTGCAGAAAAAGAATAACTGCGTCATGCTGATGACAACATGATCTCAGCTGGTCAACGACGCTGACCAGGGTCAAACTTGGCGTGTGGGCTCCACACGTCAGTGTAACAGGTTAAGCAGGGGGTTAGTTTATCCTAATTATAGGGTTAGTGGCACTGGGGCCCACTGTCAGTGTCAGGTTTAGTCAAATGGTGATTAGCCTTAAGCTAATCACGTGACCCATGGGGCCCACCTGACGGGCCGGCGAGGTCAAAGGGTCAAACCCCACCGGCGTTTAGCCGCCGGCGAGGCCGAACGCGGCGGAGGGGCTCGGGACCGCGTCTCCGGTGACCAAAAGGGCCGCGGAGAGCATCTGCGAGGAGCCCAGGCTCGCGCGCATCCAATAGGACACACGGGAGACCGTGGGGGTGCCGAAGCTCGCCGGAGCAGAGCTCGCGGCGGCGGCCGGAGCACGGCTTCGAGCGGAGCGGCTGCGGGGCACGGGGGGCCACCCGAGGGGCTCTGCGGCACCCTCGTGGCACCAGGAGCACTGTGACACGCTCAGTTGCGGGCTGCGGTGACCAGGGCGACGACGGCGACAAGGACGGTGGCAAGAAGCTTCGGCCATGGCGGGGAACGAAGCTACGGTGCGAGAACGGAGAAACGGGGAGAGGGGGACGACGTAGAAGCTCACGGCGGTTCGGACGAGGCGGTCGGCGAGCTCGGGGAGGGGCTGGAGTCGGCGGGGCGGCGAAGACGATCTCCGGCGACCGGAGATGAAGACGGCGGCGATGGCGACTCTCCAGGGCCTCCGGAGGCACGTGACTTGACGGAGAGGTAGCCGGCGATGTGGCAGAGCTCCTGGGCGTAGCGGTAGGGCGAGAGGTGGCCGGTGGCTGCGGTGGTGCTCGTCGGCGGCGGCGGGCGCGTTCGGACGCGAGAGAGAAAGCGAGGGAGAGGAGAGGAGAGGACCGGGGGAGAGTAGGAGGGGTGCGCGGCGGCGCGAGGGGACGTTTCGGACGTCCAGGCGTCGAGGGTGAGGACAGGCAGGCAGGTGCCGTGGCGGCACGGCGGTGCGCACGCGTCGGCCACACGCCCCTGGCCTCTTGGCGGGAGGTGGAGGACAACTGGCGCTGGCCAGTCGGCTTGGCCGACCAGCTGGGCCGCACAGTGCCAGGCGTTAGGTGAGCACAGGTAAGCATTTTTCCATTTTGTTTCTTTCCTATTTTTCTGACATTTGTTTGGTTTAATAAAAATATTACACCATTTTATTTTATCATGCCAATTTTTGTAGGGGCTAGTGGTATTATTCCAGAGCTCCTCAACAAATGGCACAATTTTTGGACATATAATATATATATAACATTTATATATCCAAAGCAAATAATTACAGCATTGATTCCAAATGCCCAAAATAAATACTTATGAGCTCTTGAAAATATTTGTTAGAATTTTACCTCTGACCAATATTTTCAGAGAGCAAGATGAACATTTTCCTGGACCCTTTTGGAGCAATTTTTATCTGGGTTATTTCCAGAAATAATTCCTGAGGGTTTCACAAATCCTCATTTCAGATTTAAATGAAATTTAAACATGATGCACACATGACTAGCTAGCCTCGAGCATACCAGAACTAGGGTTGTGACAACTCGCCCCCACTCGAAAGAATCTCGTCCCGAGATTCAGGAGTTGGCGGAAAGAAAGTGGGGTACTCCAGTCGAAGACGATCTTCACGCTCCCAGGTAGCTTCTCTCTCGGAATGATGAGACCACTGAACTTTGAGAAACTTGATGTTCTGGCGTCGAGTGACACGCTCTGCTTGATCCAGAATGCGGACGGGGTACTCTCGATAAGTGAGGTTATCTTGGAGATCAAGCGTTTCGTGGTCCACTCCGCGGATGGGATCCGAGAAGCAACGCCTGAGTTGAGAGACGTGGAAGACATCATGCACTTGAGAAAGATGTGGGGGTAGTTCCAACTGGTAGGCAACTTCTCCTCGTTTAGCGAGAATGAGAAAGGGACCAATATAATGAGGATCCAACTTGCCCTTGATACCGAAACGATGGGTACCCTTCAAGGGAGTAACCCGAAGGTAAGCCTTGTCGCCAACTTCATAAGCCACTTCCTTATGACGATGGTCATACTGGCTCTTTTGACGAGATTGGGCTGTTTTCAAATTCTCACTGTCGGATCACGGGTTCCGGCAGACGCTTAAGGTTCGAACTCTGGGGTGCGCGCGGAGATCGTGCCCTCTACCTCTCTGGATCGTCAGGATCTAGCTACTGTAAGAACAACGCGAGAGACACAAGATTTATACTAGTTCGGGCCACCATTGTGGTGTAATACCCTACTCTAGTTTGTGGCGGATGGATTGCCTCTTGGGCTGATGAGGAAGAACAGTACAGGTGAACGGCCTCGCGAGGACCTGTTCTTGGCTAGGGGATGAACTGCTAGGGGGAGTTCGATCGTCCTTTTCTCTCTCTCTAGACGCTGGATTTCCCTTTTATCCTGTGGGTGGCTAGTCCTATTTATAGGCAAAGGCCATGGGCCTCTTCCCAAATATTGAGCGGGAAGGGCGCCAACAATTGGCCCATTTGAAGGGGAACATCTGGTACACTTATCCTGACTAAAGCTGGTCTTTGCTTGCCAAAGGCCCTGCGGTGACGCCGGCTTAGGCTCCACAGTGACTTCCTCCTTGTCGCGGAGCTGGTCTTGGTCTCGTTGCACCGAAATGGGTGCCTTTGCTTGATCCTCTCGCCTGCGCTTGCCCCCTTTGCACCAAAGAGGAAAGGGAGGACACTGCGCGGGCTGGCGCCCGCCTGGCACCCTTGGTCGTCATGGCTTGCGTCATGGGCACCTCGTGAGATACCCGCCTTGATCTCTCCGCCTCCTCGCGAGCCAGCCTAAGGAGGCCATGCTTGAGGAAGCATTGTGTTGTCCGCCTCGCGAGGCTTGGCCCCTCGCGAGGGTCTTGAGTCTTGTGTCGATGCAGATGGGCCACCCTGGGCCTCCATTTGAGCCACGCCATAGGCTGCAGGCAGGCAAGTCTGGGTACCCCCGTTCCCAGAACGCCGACAGTAGCCCCCGGTCCCAAGGTGCGCATGGACTTGGCCGTGCCGAGAGGCGAAAGGGCAAGGGCGAAGCGCCGCGGGCCCAAACAGCCTGCGGCCTTGGGCGCCGCGTGGCGGTTTGACAGAACGTGGGCGTCTCCACTTCCCCACGACGCCTCGGCAACTGCGTGACTTGACTAGTCCCTGCATGCATAGATACGGGTCATTATTACCTGCGATCGTGGTGCTTGACGGTTGGCCTCTTCCGGCTATAAGTGTGAGGCTGCACAAGCTCCGCCAGTCCATCCCTTCCCGCTTCTCTTCTTCTTCCTCTCCTTCGCCGTCGCCGCTCGCATGGCTCCGAAGAGGTTCTCAGCTGCGGAGAAGGGGAAGGCTAGTCGGGCAGGGCCGGGGTCGTCCTCGCAAGCATACCGTGGTCCCCACTGTGGCTCCCCATGGACACAGGGGTGGTTCTCCGCGCGGTGGTGAGCGCTCGGCTGCCATGGAGAGGCAGGATGTGGCTGCGCGGCCTCCCAGGCCACGCTTTCGCTCGGCGGAGGTGCTGCCGGAGTTCGTCGTGTGGTCGGCGGACCCGGCCAGCACCTGGCTCCAGCTCCCTCGCTTCTTCATCAGCGAGCTGCCGGCCGGCGCCCGGTGCGGCTTCTGGCTCCAGGCCGACGGCTGCTGCAGTAGGGCCTCTTGGGTCTCGCTCGAGGTCTCCCCTTCTGGGAATGGGGCCCTGACCCGCGGCTGGCAAACGTTTGCCCGCGCGCGCTGCCTGGGCGAGCGGTGCACCCTGCACTTCAAGTTCGACGGCGACACCACCCTCTACGTGAGGGTGTTTGGGGAAGACGGTCGCCGCGCAGGATGCTGCCTTGAGGACGACGACGAAGGAGACAACGCTCGCTCTGCTGGCGGCGCCCGAGGCTCCCCGAGCTTCGCCTACTCCCCTTCAGGCGGCTCCTCCAGCGGTGGCCGCAGCCAGCCCCCTCGCCTCCGCGTCTTCTTGGGGGGTGGCTGTTCAGCCGCCCGTCATCGCGCTCCAGTGAAGCGCGAGAGGGAGTCCGCCTGAGCTCCGGAGTCATCTGGTGTCGCCTCCGTAGACCGATGCAGGGCGGGACGCGCCGGGCTCGCCCTTTGCTTTTCCTTTTGCTTCCTGTGCAAGATAAGACAACTGCGTGGAGCCCCGTGGAGGCGTGTTTAAGAATTATTGCCGTTGTAGCCGTTACCTTAATTTTGTTGTCGCGTTTCACAACTATTTGCCCTCGCGTAGGTAGTTTGCAGCCCCAGCCGGGTGGCGACCGACCCAGGCCCTATGTGTATGTCGCGGTGCCCGAGGGGCACGGACCAGAGGGGTGCTCCTGTAGAGAGCCCGGGCCGTGAAACCTTTAAATGGCTAGAGCAAAAACGCTCGCGAGGGCGTTCGAGCCCCATCCCTCACGAGCCCTTCATGGGGGAAAATCAAAACAAGGAGCGAAAATCGACAAACCATAAATCAACAACGGCGATAGCTTCGATAAGACCTCAAATGCAAGCAAAACACGCCAAATGCGGAAAGCAAATGAAAAAGCCGCATCCGGCACCTAGTCTAGTCTTCGACGTCTTCTCACCAGCGCGGAGCTAAGTGCTGTCACTGGGCGTGGGAGGGAGCCCCAGGGCCTGAGGCCGGCGCTCCTGAGACTCCGGGGCGTGTACAGCCCTACTCATTATTACGTGAGAGTGTCACGGGGCGGCGAGCTTCACAGGCATTAGCCTTCTTCATAGGCTCCGGGCCTTTCTCCTTAGAGGTAATGAGCTTCACAGGCATTGGCCTTCTTCACAGGCTCCGGGCCTTTTCCAAAAAGAGATGATCTTCACAGGCGTTCGCCTTCTTCACAGGCTCAGGGCCTTTTCCAAAAAGAGATGATCTTCACAGGCGTTCGCCTTCTTCACAGGCTCAGGGCCTTTTCCAAAAAGAGATGATCTTCACAGGCTCAGGGCCTTTTCCAAAAAGAGATGATCTTCACAGGCGTTCGCCTTCTTCACAGGCTCAGGGCCTTTTAGGGGTAAAACCTCCGGAGGTGCTGGATGTTCCACGCGTTCTGGATCGGCTCTCCCTCTTGAGTCTCCAAGCGCACGGAGCCAGGCCTGGAAACATGAACAACCTTGAACGGGCCCTCCCACATGGGAGAGAGCCTGTGCAACCCTTCCCTGGAGAGGACCCGCCTAAGTACGAGGTCTCCTACCTCGAGGGTCCTGGGGCGGATGTTGCGGCAGTGATATCGTCGTAGCGCCTGTTGGTACCTTGCCGCTCGCAGCGTGGCTTCCCGGCGGCGTTCCTCCCCCAACACGAGGTACATCCCCCGCATGGCGTCCTGCTGCGCCTCGTCGAACGCTAGGACCCGCGCGGAGCGACGCCTGACCTCGTGAGGAAGAACTGCTTCGGCTCCGTAGACCAGGAACAATGGAGTCTCCCCGGTTGGTTTGGTCGCTGTCGTGCGGATGGACCACAGCACGGATTGGAGCTCATCGTACCAACCCCTGCCGCAGGCCTCCAGCTTCTTCTTGAACGTCCCGGTCTTGAGGCCTCTCAGGACCTCCCCGTTGGCTCGTTCGGCTTGCCCATTGCTTCGCGGGTGTACCACCGAAGCGTAGCATATCTGCGTTCCAAGGTTAGCACAGTATGTTTTGAAGAGGTTACTGGTGAACTGCGAACCGTTGTCTGTGATGATGCGGTTCGGCACCCCGAACCGGCTCACGATACCCCTGATGAACTTGACCGCGGAGCCTGCGGGGATGGTACGGACAGCCTCCACCTCTGCCCACTTGGTGAAATTGTCAACGGCGACGTAGAGGTAACGGTAGCCCCCTGGCGCCCGAGGGAACGGGCCCAGAATATCCAACCCCCAAACTGCGAATGGCCACGAGAGGGGTATAGTCTGTAGGCTCCCCGCCGGCTGATGGATCTGCTTGGAATGGAACTGGCAGGCCTCACAAGCCTTTACCAATTCGATCGCGTCGTTGAGCGCGGTGGGCCAATAGAACCCACTACGGAATGCTTTGCCGACGAGGGTTCGTGATGACGAGTGGTGTCCGCAGTCTCCGCCGTGTATGTCCCCCAGTAGTTCCCTTCCTTACTCCCCGGAGATGCAGCGCAGAGATACGTCGTTGGGTCGCTTCCGGTAGAGTGCTCCATCTCTGATGCAGTATGCCGTGGCCTACCGCGCCACACGTTCTGCTTCCTCTTCCTTCTCTGGCAGGGTCCCATGTATCAGGTAATTCCGGAGCTCGGTGATCCAGTGTTCCTCCTGAGGTTCCATCGTCAGGAGCAAACGTCCTCCTGAGGTCGGCCCGCAGGCCGGGGCTCCCAAGGCTGGCGGCTGAGGGAGCTCCTCTCGAGGCTGAGATGTGCTTGATAGCGTTGGCTGTGCTGAAGGCTTAAAGAGCCGCTCTTCGAAGACGCCGGGCTTCTGCGGCAGCCGCCTGGACGCCCGTCCGGCTATGTCCTCAGCTTCCCGGTTGGTGCCACGGGGCACGTGCTTCAGCTCCAGCCCCCAGAACTGATTTTCCATCCTGCGGACCTCTGCTAGGTAGGCCTCCATATGCTCATCCTTCGGCTCGTACACCTTGTTGGAGAAGTTGACTAGGAGCTGCGAGTCGCCTTTGACGGTGAGGCGCTTCATTCCCAGGGCCGCTGCGGCCTTCAACCCGGCCATCAGTCCCTCATATTCTGCTATGTTGTTGGAGACCTTTTCTCCTTGCTGGAAACAGAGTTGTACTGCATAGCAAAGCTTATCCTGAGTGGGTGATATCAGCACAGCACCAGCCCCCGTGCCGTGCCTGGAGAATGCCCCGTCGAAGTACATGACCCAGCCTTCTGGCGCCTCGCTCCCTAGGGAGAGGGAGCGATCGTCGTCATCCTTGAGGCCTGGCGCCTCTCTCCATTCCGCCACGAAATCCGCCAATGCGGCTCCTTTGATGACCCTAGTTGTGCTGAACTCGAGCTGAAACGCTTGCAACTCTATGTTCCACTCAGCAACCCTTCCGGCTGAGTTAGGGCTCCTGAGCACCCTCTCCAGGGGGTACGATGAGACGACCTTGATCGGGTGAGCTTGGAAGTAGTGCTGCAGCTTGCGCGAGGCCACCATCAGCGCGAGGAGGAGCTTCTGGGGCATCGGATATCGGGCCCTCGCGTCCCGTAGTACCGTGCCAACGAAGTAGACCGGGTGCTCAACAAGGCTGTGGGCAGCTTGGGTCGTGGCGCCCTCGGGAGGTGAGGGCACCTCGCGAGATGTTGCGGCCTCGGGAGGTGGACCATCCGGGCATGCTGCCTCTCCTGTCTCTTGTGCGTCCCTCGGCGGCTGACTCTCTTCATCTGTAGCTTCGGCTCTCTCGAGCTTTCCCTGTTCCCGTCTTGTCTGACCTCGGGCAGCCGCTGTGGTCTTGGACTGGCGCTCCTCCCTAACCGCCACCAGTGCTGCGCTGGCAGAGTAGGGAGTGGCAGCAAGGTAAAGCAGCAGAGGCTCCTGAGGGCGCGGAGCCACCATGACTGGGGGACTGGTTAGGTACCTTATCCCTAACGCCTTATCTGCCTCTTCATTCCATTCAAAGGGCCTCTTTTTCTTCATAAGCTGAAAGAAAGGCAGCGCTCGTTCCCCCAACTTGGAGATGAAGCGCCCTAGCGCGGTCACACGCCCAGTGAGCTTCTGCATTTCTCTGAGGGTCTTTGGCGGACTCATGTCCTCGACCGCCTTGACCTTCTCGGGGTTGGCTTCGATGCCACGGTGAGACACGAGGAATCCCAAAAGCTTGCCCGAGGGAACGCCAAACACGCATTTCTCCGGGTTGAGCCGCAGGTTCACTGCGTCGAGGCTCGCGAAGGTCTCCTCCAGGTCTTGTATCAGGGTCCTGGCCTCTCGAGATTTCACCACAATGTCATCGACGTATGCTTCAACATTCTTCCCGAGCTGCGGGCCCAAGGTGATGTGCATCAGCCGCTAAAAGGTTGCCCCTGCGTTGCGTAGTCCAAACGGCATGCATGTATAGTAGTATACCCCGCACGGGGTCAAGAAGGCGGTCTTCTCAACGTCTTCTATCGCCATCTTAATCTGGTGATATCCTGAGAAGGCATCCAAAAAGCACAGCAGGTCGCATTCGGCGGTGGAATCGACGATCTGGTCGATGCGAGGGAGCGGGAACGGATCTTGCGGGAATGCCTTGTTGAGGTTGGTGAAGTCGACACACATGCGTTCCTTCCCCCCTTTCTTCGGTACAACGACAGGGTTGGCCAACCAATCTGGGTACTGGACCTCGCGAATGACTCCAGCGGCTTCCAACTTGCGGGTCTCTTGGACGATGAAGGCCTGCTTCTCTGCGGACTGCCGCCTGGCCTTCTGCTTCACGGGGCGCACATTTGGGCATTGATAGAGGCAAAGGTGTCCCGATGTTTCGATGAGATGGTGGTTATCGTTTATGTGGGAGTCGACCTTGACGATCCGACTACGAACGTGCGAGACGTCGCGCCTTAGCAATCGCTAAACCAACTTCCGAGGGTTATTGACCACGCCGGAGCACAATCAACCTAACTACGAGGGCCTGTTTCCTGCGAGCAAACGAAGAACAAGCAAGAAACTAAGATTGCAATCTGGATATTGCGAATAAAAGAGGAAAGCTTTATTAATGAAGGTGGGGTTCTGTGACGCCTTGGTCTGGTCGTTGAACACAAACGAAGTACGCGAAGTTGCAGCTATGGCGAACTTTTGATCTAAACAAAACCCCAAAGTCCAAACGACGCCCTAAGGGCTGTATATATGGAGAAAGAGGGGGGGATTTCGTGGCCCTTGAGGAAGGGGTCCGAAACCAACCCTAACTCTTGTTTCCCCACACATACGGACTCTAAAAACAGCCTATACTTAAGTATTTCGAAATTACATGGGCCTGGCCCAATAATAAGGTGACGCAACACCTAGAATAGCCTCTGGACGAAATTTATGAAGTGGCATCTTGTATATTTCGTCCAAGGCTTCATTCACTCCTTATGGTGGCTTCAGAGTCCTGAAATCATCACTTGTAACTCCGTTCTTGTTCCCCTTGCGCATGCCATCAACTCCATGCGTGTTCTTGCTCCAATGTTCATCCTTCTCCAAGCTAGGCCCTTCATTTGTAAGCAAAACAAATGTATCCACTTTAGGCAGTATCATATTCTCATGAACATTAGAATCATTACCAAGAAACGAAAGTACCTGGTAATTTAATTGGCGTGCGCGAGCTCTAGTAATTGGTCCGGTATGTATAGCAGCAGGGGCTGTGGATGTAACAATGGTATTGATGTCCTCATCATCCTCCCCTTCTTGAAATGAAGTCGTCCTCGACGGAAGCTCACCTTCCTCACCCAAATAAGGCTTCAAATCTGCAATGTTAAAAGTGGGACTAACCCCAAAATCTGCAGGCAGCTCAAGTTTATATGCATTATCATTTATTTTCTCTAACACCTTAAATGGACCATCAGCACGTGGCATTAGCTTTGATTTGCGCAAATTAGGAAACCTATCCTTACGCAAATGTAACCAAACAAGATCACCAGGTGCAAAGACAACATGTTTTCTACCCTTATCTCCAGCAAGTTTATATTTAGCATTCATACGCTCAATGTTTTCCTTAGTTAACTCATGCATTTTTAAAATCAATTCAGCACGTTCTTTAGCATCAAAATTAACCTTCTCCGAAGATGGAAGAGGCAACAAATCAATAGGTGCACGAGGTAGGAAACCATACACAATTTCAAAAGGGCACATCTTAGTAGTAGAATGCAATGAACGATTATAAGCAAATTCAATATGAGGCAAGCATTCTTCCCACATTTTCTTATTATTCTTCAAAACAGCCCTAAGCATAGTAGACAATGTTCTATTGACTACTTCAGTTTGTCCATTAGTTTGGGGGTGACAAGTAGTACTAAAAAGCAGTTTAGTCCCCAACTTAGCCCATAAACATCTCCAAAAGTGGCTAAGAAATTTAGTATCACGATCTGAAACAATAGTATTTGGCACACCATGCAAGCGAATAATTTCATGAAAGAACAAATCAGCAACATTAACAGCATCATCGCTTTTATGACATGGTATAAAGTGTGCCATTTTCGAGAATCTATCCACAACAACAAATATGCTATCCGTCCCCTTCTTTGTTCGAGGCAAACCTAAAACAAAGTCCATAGATATATCCTCCCAAGGAACACTAGGTACAGGCAAAGGCATATATAAACCATGAGGATTGAGTCGTGACTTAGCTTTTTGACATGTAGTGCAGTGAGCAACAAAACGCTCAACATCCCGTCTCATCTTTGGCCAAAACAAATGTGTAGCAAGTACGTCCTCTGTCTTCTTCACGCCAAAGTGTCCCATTAATCCTCCTCCATGCGCCTCCTGCAACAACAAAAGACGAACAGAACTAGCTGGAATGCATGGCTTGTTAGCACGGAACACAAAACCATCATTAACAACGAACTTGTTCCATGATCTACCTTGTTTACAATTCTGCAAGACATCTTTAAATTCAGCATCATGCACATATTGATCTTTGATGGTCTCCAAACCAAATATTTTAAAATCAAGTTGTGAAAGCATACTATAACGATGAGACAATGCATCAGCAATAACATTTTCTTTACCCTTCTTGTGTTTAATGACATAAGGGAAAGTCTCAATGAATTCAACCCATTAGCATGTCTACGGTTCAGTTTAGCTTGACTTTTAATGTGTTTGAAAGATTCATGATCAGAATGTATAACAAATTCTTTGGGCCATAAATAATGTTGCCATGTTTCTAAAGTCCGAACAAGAGCATATAATTCTTTATCATAAGTAGAATAGTTCAGACTAGGCCCACACAATTTTTCAGAAAAGTATGCAACAGGTTTGCCATCTTGTAATAACACACCTCCTAATCCAATTCCACTAGCATCACATTCAAGCTCAAAAGTCTTATTAAAGTCAGGAAGTTGAAGTAAAGGAGCATTTGTCAACTTATCTTTCAATACCGTGAAGGCTTCTTCCTGTGCGGTACCCCAAACAAAAGGCACATCCTTCTTTGTAAGCTCATTGAGAGGTGCAGCAATGGTGCTAAAATCTCTCACAAAACACCTATAGAAACCAGCGAGTCCAAGAAAGCTCCTCACTTGTGTGACTGTTTTGGGCTGCGGCCAACTCTCAATAGCTTCAATCTTGGCTTTATCAACTTCAATTCCCTGTGGAGTAACAACATAGCCAAGAAAAGACACTCGGTCGGTGCAAAAGGTGCACTTCCCAAGGTTAACAAACGTGCATCACGTAGAGCATTAAAAACAACACGTAAATGTTCCAAATGTTCTTCCAAAGATTTGCTATAAATCAGCATATCATCAAAACAGACTACCACAAATCGTCCAATGAAAGCACATAAAACTTCGTTCATTAATCTCATGAAAGTACTAGGTGCATTAGTTAACCCAAAAGGCATGACTAACCACTCATATAAACCAAACTTAGTTTTAAATGTTGTTTTCTATTCATCTCCCAATTTCATACGAATTTGATGGTATCCACTACGCAAATCAACTTTGGAGAATATTGTAGAGCCACTCAATACATCAAGCATATCATCTAGACTAGGAATAGGATGACGATAACGAATAGTAATATTATTAATGCCTCTACAATCAACACACATACGCGATGTACCATCCTTTTTAGGCACTAGTATAATAGGAACAGCACAAGGACTAAGAGATTCACGTATATAACCTTTGTTGAGCAGCTCCTGTACTTGACGCATAATCTCCTTCGTCTCCTCTGGATTGGTACGGTATGGTGCACGATTGGGTAGCGATGCACCGGGAATTAAGTCAATTTGATGCTCAATCCCTCTAATAGGTGGTAATCCTGGTGGCACGTCTTGTGGAAAGACGTCAGCGAACTCCTGCAAAATGTTAGTAACAACAGGAGGCAAAGAGGAAGGCACGTCCTCGAATGAAAATAATACCTCTTTGCACACAAAAGCATAGCAAACAGATTTGCTAACATCTAGATCATCAATATCAAATTTGGTGGCAAATAAACATGCACTTTTCAATTTAATTTCAGAAGCAACACTAGATGGTTTATTATTAGGCTTCATTTGTTGCTCAAATTCTTTTGCCACAATCTGATTTTCACTCTTATTTTGCTCCTGTTTTGCTTTATTAGCTCGATTAATATCATCTTTCAAAATGGAATCAGGAGTCATAGGAAGCAAAGTAATATTTTTGTCCTTATGAACGAGAGTATACTGATTGTTTCTACCATGGTGTACAGAATTTTTATCAAATTGCCATGGTCTACCAAGTAATAAGGAACATTCTTGCATAGGTACCACATCACAATCAACATAATCAGCATATGTAGAGATACTAAAATGCACACGAACAGTACGTGTTACCTTAACCTTGCCGCTGTTGTTGAACCATTGGATGTAGTAAGGATGTGGATGTGGTCTTGTGGTGAGGGATAGCTTGTCCACCATCTCCATGCTAGCCAAGTTGTTGCAGCTCCCTCCATCTATGATGATGCGAACAGAACATTCCTTCACAACTCCCTTTATATGGAACAAATTATGCCTCTGATTTTGCTCAGCTTGCGTGACCTGCACACTCAAAACACGTTGAGCAACCAAACATTCATACCTGTCAGCATCTTCAGGAGCCATGTATTGCGTCTCATGATCAGAATCATCTCCACCGTGTTCTTCATGTGTAAGAAGAGCCAAAGTCTCCTAATCATACTCACTAGCGGACTCATACCCACCATCCTCAGTAGCAATCATCACACGCTGAGATGTGCATTCGCGCGCAAAATGTCCTCTTCCCTTACAACGACGACAAATAATATCACTTGTGTGCCCTGTAGACGCCATGGAAGAAGCAGAGCTCTGTGCAGGCCCGGCAGGTGTGCTCTTGGCAGATAGTGGTGGTTGTGCCTGCTTTCTTGTATCACGGTTGGACGTGGCAACCGACGGAGGTGCCGGTGTAGCAGAACGTGTGGAAGTAGATGATGCACGTGGTGTCCATGATGAAGGTCGACCTGCAGAAAAGTTAGTTCGCGCCAATGCCTGTCGATCCTGCACTTCACGTTCAGCTTTACAAGCAAGATGGAATAAACGAGTGATATTATTATAATCCTTATAGTCTAGAATGGTCTGAATCTCTCTATTTAATCCACCCAGAAAACGTGCAAGCATAGCTTCATTCTCCTCAACAATACCACATCGAATCAATCCAGTTTGTAATTCCTGATAATATTCTTCTACATAATTTTTTCCTTGTCTTAAGCGCTGCAATTTTTGAAGTAATTCACGTTGATAATATGGCGGAACCCAACGAGTACGCATAGCAGTTTTCAAAGCAGCCCAAGTAGCTGGAACAAGATATAATCTACAATATTCAGACCACCAAACACATGCAAAGGTAGTGAAAGCACAAACAGCAGCAGGAACACGTCTCTCCTCAGGATATTGTAAACATGTAAATCGTTGTTCAGTTTCTAACTCCCAAGTAAGATATATATCAGGAACATATCTACCCTCAAATGGTGGGATATTCAATTTCAGTTTAGGGAGATGGTCATGATCTCGTACCTGAGGGGGAGCCCTAACATTACCATTATTTGCATGTGGACGACCTGGTGGTTGTGGTACTGGTGGTTGCACGTAGTTCTGATGTTGATCAACCTCATCCTCGTAATGTCCCACATAATCATCCTCCTCCGCATCAGCAGCAGGAGCCACAGAAGTATCAACAGCAGCACCAGCAGTTTGGCCAGGCTGAAGAGGGACACGGATCGCTCGGCAGAGGGCTGATTCCCGACCTGGAGGTATTCGTTGTTGTTGCTGTTGTTGCAGAGGTGCGGCAGGTGCAGCCGGTGGTGGAAGACGCGCAAGCAGTTCATTAAATCTGTTATCGAGCTTTGTTTCGAACGTCTTCTCCAGGCCAGTGATCTTCTCCATGGCCTCTTCAAAATTGTTCAGCACATCTTGCACCTGTTCATTCATCATTTTCTGAAACTTATCATGAAGCTCCTTGTTTGTTAAATTCTCCCAGTCAATCTCGTCGGGTTGTGATCCTGGCATGGTTAGCAGCAATAGAAACACACATAATATGATCCTATAGACTACTAACAAGTGGTGGTGGTGGTGGGTGTCACAAATCCTTTAAGCAAATCTCAAATTCTTACCAGTTCTTACCCAGCAGCAGGCGGTGATCGGCAACCGATGTAGTCAAAACTCTCAAAGCTTGGATAGAGCGATTACCAGGGAGAGTCAAACGCACGATGTAGATGTATGTGGAGCTGGGAAGGCTTATAGTATGGTAGCAAAAAGGGTCAGCAATAATCAATTCAGGGATGCGAAGTTGAATAAACGCTCAACGACGGTACTGTGCTGGTCCTAGGCTAGACCGTGCTAGAGACGCGATTCTAGAACACTAACAAAATCACAGAGCTGCACGGAAACAAGGGAAAAGCACACTCTGGAATTATTATTTTTCGCCCTGTTTTTTTTTTTGCGCTTTTTTTTGCGAAAAATCACTATAATGGCGAGTGTCTCAAAACTCTTCCGAGGTCAAACTGACAAGATGGGTATGGAATTTTTTTGACATATTTTTTTTTCGGAAATCAGGGCAGCGACGACGAAAAAGTGCGACCAAAAATCACTATGATGGCGAGTGTCTCAAAAGACTCAGAACAGCCTAAAAATAGGATAGGAAAAAAATATTTTCGGTCGCCGAAATTTTGGCCTAAGAACTGCCCGGGGGTCTCCAGACTCTTTTTTTTCTTTTTTTTCCGAGACCTACGCAGGCAAGGAAACACGAATCGGAATTGAGATGGATCTCGAAAATAAACCTAATATGAAAAGAACTCAGATTGGTGGTGGATATATGGTGGTAGGATATGGCAGCGGCGGTGGTATATGGTAGCGGTGGTGGTATATGGACACGGATCGGTGGTGGTATTTGGACACGGATTCAGAACGGTGGCGGATAAGCGGTGGTGGTAGATGGCAAGGCGATGATGATGGTGCGGCGGCGGCGTGACAACTTATGACCAGAACTCGAAACTCTAAAAGACTAGACTCTAAGACCAGCAACTTGACACGACGCAACCGCAAATTCAACAAAGCAAAAACCCTAAAAAGATTATGCAAAGGCTCAGATTGGTTCGGATATGATGAACTAACCCTAATTTTTTTTGTGTGGCTTTTTCATGGACTGTTGGTATGAAGAACAGACTCGATCTAATCTACGAAAAACTGTAAAATCTCACCGAGCAACCTGGAAATCTGATACCACTTGATAAAGGCAAAGGTGTCCCGATGTTTCGATGAGATGGTGGTTATCGTTTCTGTGGGAGTCGACCTTGACGATCCGACTACGAACGTGCGAGACGTCGCGCCTTAGCAATCGCTAAACCAACTTCCGAGGGTTATTGACCACGCCGGAGCACGATCAACCTGACCACGAGGGCCTGTTTCCTGCGAGCAAACGAAGAACAAGCAAGAAACTAAGATTGCAATCTGGATATTGCGAATAAAAGAGGAAAGCTTTATTAATGAAGGTGGGGTTCTGTGACGCCTTGGTCTGGTCGTTGAACACAAACGAAGTACGCGAAGTTGCAGCTATGGCGAACTTTTGATCTAAACAAAACCCCAAAGTCTAAACGACGCCCTAAGGGCTGTATATATGGAGGAAGAGGGGGGGGGATTTCGTGGCCCTTGAGGAAGGGGTCCGAAACCAACCCTAACTCTTGTTTCCCCACACATACGGACTCTAAAAACAGCCTATACTTAAGTATTTCGAACTTACATGGGCCTGGCCCAATAATAAGGTGACACAGCACCTAGAATAGCCTTTGGACGAAATTTATGAAGTGGCATCTTGTATATTTCGTCCAAGGCTTCATTCACTCCTTATGGTGGCTTCAGAGTCCTGAAATCATCACTTGTAACTCCGTTCTTGTTCCCCTTGCGCATGCCATCAACTCCATGCGTGTTCTTGCTCCAATGTTCATCCTTCTCCAAGCTAGGCCCTTCATTTGTAAGCAAAACAAATGTATCCACTTTAGGCAGTATCATATTCTCATGAACATTAGAATCATTACCAAGAAACGAAAGTACCTGGTAATTTAATTGGCGTGCGCGAGCTCTAGTAATTGGTCCAGTATGTATAGCAGCAGGGGCTGTGGATGTAACAATGGTATTGATGTCCTCATCAGGCATACGTTGAGGTAGTGCTCGATGACGTCCCTGGGGATCCCTGCCAACTGATCGGGCTCCCAAGCAAACACTTTCTTGTTTGCACGCAGGAACTTGACCAGGGCCTCCTCCTGCTCAGGCCCCAGGTTGGCGCCAATGGTGAAAGTGGCGCTGGAGGACCCGTCCTCGTCGACGGGTATCTGCTTGGTTTCTGCCTTGTCCTGGGTGAACAACTGCTTCTTCTTGGTAGGCGCAGCCCCCTTGGGCTCAGGGGTCCCCGCGTCAGCGGGCTGTGCCGATGTCGCCGTCTTGAAGGCGAACTTGAGTACTCGCAGGGCGTCCCCGGTGTCTCCGTGCATGGTGAGGGTACTGTTGCTCCCGGGCATATTCATGAGGTTGTACGCCGGGTGCGTGGCGGTCATGAACTGAGCCAGTGCCGGGTAGCCGAGGATGGCGTTGTAAGGGAGGCCGATGGGGGCGATGTCGAAGTCGACCATCTCCGTGCGGAAGTTGTCGTAGGTGCCGAAGGTCACCGGGAGCCGGATATGTCCCAAGGAGTCGGACGACCTGCCCCCGACGCCTGAGAAGGATCGGCTGGGCTGCAGCCGCTCCCGGGGTATGCGGAGGAGGTTGAAGGTCTCGACCAAAAGCACGCTGAGGCCCGCGCCGCCATCGGCGAGGGTTCTGGTGATGGCCACCTGGCAGATGGTGGGGGTGCACAACAGGGGGAGCGCGCCCGAGCCGGCCAAGTTAGCTGGGTGGTCTTCCGAGCTAAAGGCCAAGCCAACCTCACGCACCGCCCGGTCCGTGGGAGCCCCCTGCCGTGCGGAAATGACGCCGATCTGGCGGGCGAACGGCTTGACGTGGCGGCTTGTTGGTGGCGCCTGCGAGCCGCCCAGGAGGGCCGCGACGACCGGGAGCGTCGACGTTGTTGTGCGGCAGCCCGGTCGCATAGGCAGGCGCCGGGGTGGTGCTTGTTGCTCGCCTCCCGTCGGCCGGTGGCGGTGTTGACGGCGAGCGACGGGGAACGACGAGGATGTCCACCAGCGAGGGCCGCTGGCGTGGCCCGAGCTCGACGTGCGCCGTACATGGATGCGGCGGTCGGAGGAGAGCGGAGCGGTAGAAGGCAGATTCCGGCGCACCCCTACCCGACGCGCCAAATGTCGGATCACGGGTTCCGGCGGACCCTTAAGGTTCGAACTCTGGGGTGCGCGCGGAGATCGTGCCCTCTACCTCTCCATCTCGTCAGGATCTAGCTACTGCAAGAACAACGCGAGAGACACAAGATTTATACTATTTCGGGCCACCATTGTGGTGTAATACCCTACTCTAGTTTCTGGCAGATGGATTGCCTCTTGGGCTGATGAGGAAGAACAGTACAGGTGAACGGCCTCGCGAGGACCTGTTCTTGGCTAGGGGATGAACTGCTAGGGGGAGTTTGATCGTCCTTTTCTCTCTCTCTAGACGCTAGATTTCCCTTTTATCATGTGGGTGGCTAGTCCTATTTATAGGCAAAGGCTATGGTCCTCTTCCCAAATATTGAGCGGGAAGGGCGCCAACAATTGGCCCATTTGAAGGGGAACATCTGGTACACTTATCCTGACTAAAGCTGGTCTTCGCCTGCCAAAGGCCCTGCGGTGACGCCGGCTTGGGCTCCACGGTGACTTCGTCCTTGTCGCGGAGCTGGTCTTGGTCTCGTTGCACCGAAATGGGGGCCTTTGCTTGATCCTCTCGCCTGTGCTTGCCCCCTTTGCACCAAAGAGTAAACGGAGGACACTGCGCGGGCTGGCGCCCGCCTGGCACCCTTGGTCGTCATGACTTGCGTCATGGTCACCTCGTGAGGTACCCGCCTTGATCTCTCCGCCTCCTCGCGAGCCAGCCTAAGGAGGCCGTGCTTGAGGAAGCACCGTGTCGTCCGCCTCGCGAGGGTCTTGAGTCTTGTGTCGATGCAGATTGGCCACCCTGGGCCTCCATTTGATCCACACCACAGGCCGCAGGCAGGCAAGTCTGGGTACCCCCGTTCCCAGAACGCCGACACTCACGAATGATGCGAACTTGCTCTTCTGCCTCCTGGATTATATCCGGTCCAAAGAATTGTCTTTCACCGGTTTCTGACCAGTTCAAAGGTGTTTGACATCTTCATATATACAGAATCTCGAAAGGAGCTTTCTTGAGACTGGATTGATAGCTATTGTTATAAGCAAACTCGGCGAAAGGAAGACACTTCTCCCAATCCATACCGAATGAGATAACGCAAGCTCTAAGCATGTCTTCGAGAATTTGGTTGACCCGTTCGACCTGACCACTTGATTGAGGGTGGAAAGCGGTACTGAAGGAAAGATGGGTGCCCATGGCAGTTTGGAAACTCTCCCAAAAATGTGAAGTGAAAAGACTACCACGGTGTGAATTGATTCTAGTGGGACACCATGAAGTGAGACTATTCGAGAAATATATAAGTCAGCGAGCTGACTGGCAGTGATATTCTCTCGAACAGGTAGGAAGTGCGCCACTTTGGACAGACGATCAATGACTACGAAGATAGCATTATTCCCTTTCTTGGTCCTAGGAAAGCCGATGATGAAGTCCATACCAACTTTATCCCATTTCCACTCAGGAATAGCTAAAGGTTGAAGGGTGACAGCAGGTCTTTGATGTTCTTCCTTGACGCGACGACAAACGTCACAGTTAGCAATGAACTCAGCGATTTCTCTCTTCATCCTAGTCCACCAGAACCTCTGGCGTAGGTCCTGATACATCTTAGTACTACCAGGATGAATCGTGAGAGGAGATTCATGAGCCTCCTTAAGGATTAATTGTCAAAGATGTTGATTCTTGGGAACCACCAAGCGATTCAGAAAACAACACCTCGATCATCTATAGAGAAACTACCACCAAATCCTTTGTTAATGCTTCTGAGCAGAGATGATCTGATCCACAAGGGTAGGTTTCGCCACCAAGGTAGAAAGGAATCCATGAGGAGCAATGTGAAGGTTAAGCTTACAGAATTCCTCATAAAGAAGTGGTTGGCCCTGCTGCAACATAAGATTATTGCAATAGGACTTACGACTTAGTGCATCAGCCATGACATTGCCCTTGCCTGGGGTGTAGGTAATCCCTAAGTCATAATCTGAGATCAACTCCATCCTACGTCTTTGCCTAAGGTTCAAATCTGGTTGGGTGAAGATATACTTGAGACTCTGGTGATCGGTGTAAATCTCGCAATGTTTACCAAGAAGGTAATGTCGCCATGTCTTAAGTGCATAGACTACAGCTGCAAGCTCTAGATCATGTGTAGGATAATTCTCCTCAGGTGGATGCAACTGTCGAGATGCATAGGCAATCACATGACGATCCTGCATAAGAATGCAACCTAGTCCCTGTCGTGAGGCATCACAATAGATAACAAAGTCCTTAGTGAAATCCGGTGGCACAAGTATGGGAGCAGAAGTCAGGCGTCTTTTCAGTTCCTGGAAACTGTACTCACACTGTGGGGACCACTCAAACTTTTTATCTTTCTTGAGAAGTTCCGTGAGAGGTTTGGCCACTTTGGAGAAGTTTTCAACGAAGCGGCGACAATAACTGGCTAGACCAAGGAAACTCCTAACTTGCTTAACGGTTTCAGGTGGAGTCCAATCAAGAACGGCCTGAACTCTCTCGGGATTGACAGAAATGCCCTTACCAGAGATCACGTGGCCCAGGTAGGTCACTTCTGGCAACCAAAATTCGCACTTGGAGAACTTGGCATAAAGGCGGTGCTCTCTGAGTTTCTCTAACACAAGTCTAAGATGTTCGGCATGCTCTTCCTCGTTCTTCGAGTAAATAAGGATATCATCAAGGTAAACCACGACGAACTTATCTAAGTACAACATGAAGATCGAGTTCATCAAGGGGAGAAGGTACCTAGAGAATTTGTTAAACTAAAGGACATGACGGTGTACTCGTACTGGCCATAATGAGTGACAAAAGCCGTCTTAGGAATGTCCCCGTTTCTGATCTTGATTTGGTGGTAGCCTAACCTCAAATCCATCTTCGAAAAGACTGAGGATCCAGCGAGCTGATCATACATGCCGTTGATCCTGGGGAGCAGATACTTGTTCTTTATCGTGACCAAATTAACGGGACGGTAATCTACAACCATCCGGTCCGTACCATCCTTCTTCTTAACGAAGAGAACGGGGCAAGCCCAAGGAGAAGAACTAGGACGGATGAAACCCTTTTGCAAGGACTCATCGAGTTGTTTCTTAAGCTCGGCTAGTTCTAAGGGTGCCATCTTGTAAGGTCTCCTAGAAATTGGGGCGGTTCCTGGGATAAGATCTATGACAAATTCCACATCTCTGTCAGGTGGAACACCTGGCAGTTCTTCTCGGAAGACATCCAGAAAGTCACGGACTATCGGGATATCCTCAAGCTCTGGAAGAGGGCTGACATTAAGAGAATAAAGCTGACGCTTTGCAATTCTGGTGGAGACAGTGACTATCTTGCCAGATGGGTGTGTGAGCTGAACAGACCTGGTGTAACAATCAATCTTGGCAGAATGAGCTTTCATCCAGTCCATACCCAAGATGATGTTAATATCTGAAGACTTAAGAGATATCAAGGAAGCTAGAAATACAAGTCTGTCAACATGTATTTCATTGCCATAACTTATCCTAGAGGTTTGCCATTTGGATCCAGGAGTTTGAATAAGTAGTGGGGAGGGCATATCACAAAATGACATGTGGTGCAAGCGGGCATAACTTTCAGAAATGAAGGAATGAGACGCTCCAGTATCAAATAGAACCGATGCTGGATGACAGTTTACAAGGAGTGTACTAAAAACGACATCTGGATCATCATGAGCGTCTTTAGCTGAGACGTGATGCACACGTCCATGTTCAGTGGGAGCTAACTTGGCACTGATCATCTTGTGTGATGGCTTACTACCACGGCCAACAAACTTCTCGGGCTGGGATGGAGCAACACTGGTCTGAGTGCAAATATGGGCAATGTGGCCTGGCTCTCCACACTTGTAACAAATCTTGGAGGTAGGACATGGACCCGCATTGGCAGGCGGTCCATCAATAGGCCTGGTTGGAGCATACGGCTGAACTGGGTGAGGCGCCACATAAGATGGCGTCGGTGTGTAGCCGGGTGGAAGAGCAGAGTTTGGAATCCAAATCTGGCGCTTCTGAGAACTAGAACCGGAGGAAGAACCCAAATCACGGTTGTGCTTATGAGACTCCTAGTAAGTGAGTTGAGCTGTCTCCGCATTAATGGCCTTATTCACAAGAGCCTGGAATGTATTGCAATGGTGCAAGTGGAGATCACGACGCAACTTGGGGTTGAGACCCTTCCGGAACCTAGCCTGCTTCTTGGCGTCCGTGGACACTTCTTCTGTAGCATAGCGGGCGAGGTTCTCAAACTCTCTAATGTAAGCATCAACAGCCATCTTACCCTGGGTGAAACTACAGAACTCTTCTCTCTTGCGGTCGATGAGGGCTTCAGGAATGTGATGCTCGCGAAAAGCCTCAGTGAAATCTCTCCAGGTAGGAATCTGACCAGCTGAAAGCATAGCCTCATAGTTCTGCCACCAAAGACTAGCAGGACCTTCCAGGTGATATGGAGCATAGGTGACCTTGTCACCTTCAGCTACGTTCGCAGAATGGAGCTTGTGTGTGATACTACGGAGCCAGTCATCTGCATCGAGTGGTTCAATGGAATGATGGGAGGTTGGTGGTTTCAGACCAATGAAATCCTGGATGGTCGCTGACTCTTTGCACTGGGGTGCGGTGTTCTCCTCGATACGTGCTAACAAGCGGTTAGACTCACGCTTGCTCATCTCAACCTCTAACATGAACTTTGCCAACAAAGACTGGTCGGGAGGATTCTCATCCCTACCATCTCCGTGGTTCCGACTACGAGCAACAGAACTTCGGTTATCCGGCAACATCCTGAAGAGTGTAACCAAGGAAAACAAGGATGGATTCAGCATCAACTATAGGATGCAGAAGGTAGCACAAGAATTTAGTATCTCTTAAACTCCTAGGACAATTCCGGCAGCATAACGTCAGTAAAATGCTCAAAATGAGACATTATGCAAAAGACGGGGTAGCACCATACTCAACATCATCACTCAAGGTTCTGAGATATAACTAAACAGACT
This sequence comes from Aegilops umbellulata, assembly GCA_032464435.1. Classification (NCBI taxonomy): domain Eukaryota; kingdom Viridiplantae; phylum Streptophyta; class Magnoliopsida; order Poales; family Poaceae; genus Aegilops; species Aegilops umbellulata. The sequence continues at coordinate 156,711,064 of CP136056.1, forward strand.
ACACCGGAAGTACTCGAACTGGGATATGACTCTGATCAACCAATCCTAAGAGACTACGGAGTAGTAACACGTGGTCCTGATAGACAGAAGAGAAAGCCTAGTTCCTTAACCCCGTATTAAGATAGGATGACTCAGATCAGAAGGGCATGAGGCAAAAGGACTAAAAAGAGCCTTACGTTCCCTTCCACAATCAATTCCCTTACATAACTAAAGAATTTCTAGACTCAACTTCGACCAGGTTAGCCTGGAAATCCTATAGGCAGTCAGGCTCTGATACCAAAGCTGTCGGGACCCCGATCCTAAGTCACACCGATCTAGCATGTAACACATCATATCACTTTGCGGCCTCACGCACGGTATTCCCACGGGTGCCACCTTACCTGGCCCGGGACCGTTTGCGCCTTTTGGCTCACGTATATGATAGTGTCGCTAGCACCCATATGACAAAGAACCCGGGCCGACATGGCTAGTCGTGAATCCAAAGCGGCACTAACCCATGAGGACAGGCATACATGAATCACATCGAGCATGTCGGTCATCAACGTGTGAATCCGGGCTGTACCACTGGGCTAACAGGACTCCGGTAACCCGGGCTGTAGCAGGCTAGGCTGGACTCCGGATGTCACCGCGTTACATTTCCCCGAAGGGACAGACACAGGAACGAAGTGAAACACATGCCGGCCAGTCAAGTGTTCCGAGCAGTAGTGCTGGGCTAGCAGGACTCCGGTGAACCGGGCTATAGCGGACCACTATCGCTCAGAAAACACTAGACTACATTTCCCCATATGATAGGCTTCCAAGGATAAACAACTAGATTGTCAGATCCCACACATAGCAATACACGTTACACGTACGCATAACATGCAAGTATGTGCTGTACAACATGGCATCACAACATAACGCAAACTCATATAGATAAAGGCCCAAAAGAGCCGCATAGCATTAAATACAAACAGGGGTCTCATGACCCATCATTCAGAGCATACAAGCAACAAGCGGAAGCATTACATGTCTGAGTACAGACAACTACAAATGAAAAAGGCTGAAGAGCCTGACTATCTACAACATCCGATCAAGATCGTAGCTGAGGTACAAGCTACTTGTCGAAGTCCACGTAAACTAGTAAAACCGAAGTCTCCACTTCAAAAACATAAATAAAGCAACATGAGTACAAAGGTACTCAGCAAGACTTACATCAGATCCTATCATACATGCATTTGTATCAAGGAGGTAATGTGGGGTTTAGTTGCAGCAAGCCAGCTTTGACTCAGTGGCTATTCTGTACTACGACTGCTGGTAACTCTTTTGAGGTGGCGCACACGAGTCCACTAATCACCACATCAAAACACTACTATGGATTCATTCCCTTCTTCCTACGAGACGGCCATCCATAGCACTCACACTTGTCTTGAGCATTTTAGAGTATCCACTTCAAGTTGTCTATGTACCACGTAAGCATCCAAGAAGTCCATATCCGAGGACACGGCTATTCGAATAGATCATGATAACCCTGCAGGGGTGTACTTCTTCACACACGCTCTCACCACTTATCACCATGTACACGTCATGTATCTCGGCAACCTTCAAGCGGAAGCCTGGCGAGGGTGTCGGCCATGGCCTAACTAACCACACAAGACTCTAGTCCAGGTTTATCGCCTATTCGGTTCCATCCGCAAGGAGATCCGGTCGGGGTGTCACTCATGGCCCCAAACGATGTGTGCAGGTTTCCCAAGCCCACCTCGCCGGATGGATCTACGCTTGGTACATGGTGCCACTTGTGCCTAGTCTGTCCCAAGACCACCTGGCCGGGTGCCACTTGGTAGACTACTAACACTACCTACAAACACTAGAGACTATTTGCGACTCCTGGACAGAGATCAAGTTGGTTAATAAGTCGAGAGAGCTTGGAGCGCCCGGAGCCCAATGTGTGGTAGTAGCTAGTCATTGGACAACATACACAGAACTCAGTGCTTAAGGATGGTTCCAGTGAGACAACCCACCATGTACTCCTACATGGCCTCTCACCGCTACCTTTACCAAATCGTGTTCACACACTTAACTCTCAGCACCAGAACATATCATAACACTCCAATTCATTCCCAATGAATCAGACCTGACACAACTCTAAGCAATAGCAGGCATGGCATGGTGGGAACACAACATGGCTCAATCAACTCCTACACATGCTAGTGGGTTTCAACTGTTTACTGTGGCAATGACAGGTCATGCAAAGGAATGGGTTCAACTACCACAGCACAAAGTAGCAGTTGATTCGCGGTTGTCCTAATGCAGTAAAAGAGAGCAGGAGCGAGAGAGTGGGATCATATCGGAATGAACAAGGGGGTTTGCTTGCCTGGTAGATCAACAGGGGGGCACTGCTCCTCTGACAGGTACTCGGGATCGGTCTTCGGAGCAGGACCTATCGAGAAGGAACGGTGTCGACAATCAAACACAAGCATAAGCAACAATATGATGCATGAATATGGAATGAATATGTGATGTGGTTTGTGCTAATGCATCTAGCATTTTGTTTGGAAGAGGCCCATTTGAACCAAGGGTTCAAATGCAACTCTAAATTAAGCATTTATAAATGCCATTCATATGTTTTCATATATACAGCAGGTATAACTTGATTTTTCATGCATGAAACTGGTACAGATGGATTGATTGCATTTTTTTGATGATTTTTCATATATAAATTATTTCAATCTCAGCTACGGTTGAATTTATATGAATTTTTGAAGTTTTGAATATTTTCTGGAATTTCCTGTTTAAAAATAATTCTAGAAAAAGAATAACTGCGTCATGCTGATGACAGCATGATGTCAGCGGGTCAACGGCGCTGACCAGGTTCAAACCTGGCGTGTGGGCTCCACACGTCAGTGTAACAGGTTAAGCAGGGGGTTAGTTTATCCTAATTATAGGGTTAGTGGCGCTGGGGCCCACTGTCAGTGTCAGGTTTAGTTAAATGGTGATTAGCCTTAAGCTAATCACCTGACCCATGGGGCCCACCTGACGGGCCGGCGAGGTGAAGGGTCAAACCCCACCAGTGTTTAGCCGCCGGCGAGGCCGAACGCGGTGGAGGGGCTCGGGACCGCGTCTCCGGTGACCAAAAGGGCCGCGGAGACCATCTGCGGGGAGCCCAGGCTCGCGCGCATCCAATGGGACACGCGGGAGACCGTGGGGGTGCCGGAGCTCGCCGGAGCAGAGCTCGCGGCGGCGGCCGGAGCACGGCTTCGAGCGGAGCGGCTGCGGGGCACGGGGGAGCCACTCGAGGGGCTCTGCGGCACCCTCGTGGCACCAGGAGCACTGTGACACGCTCGGTTGCAGGCTGCGGTGACCAAGGCGACGACGGCGACAAGGACGGCGGCAAGAAGCTTCGGCCATGGCGGGGAACGAAGCTACGGTGCGAGAACGGAGAAACGGGGAGAGGGGGACAACGTAGAAGCTCACGGCGGTTCGGACGAGGCGGTCGGCGAGCTCGGGAAGGGGCTGGAGTCGGCGGGGCGGCGAAGACGATCTCCGGCGACCGGAGATGAAGACGGCGGCGATGGCGACTCTCCAGGGCCTCCCGAGGCGCGTGACTTGACGGAGAGGTAGCCGGCGATGTGGCGGAGCTCCTGGGCGCAGCGGCAGGGCGAGGGGTGGCCGGTGGCTGCGGTGGTGCTCGTCGGCGGCGGCGGGCGCGTTCGGACGCGAGAGAGAAAGTGAGGGAGAGGAGAGGAGAGGACCGGGGGAGAGTGGAGGGGTGCGCAGCAGCGCGTGGCGACGTTCCGGACGTCCAGGTGTCGAGGGGGAGGACAGGCACGCAGGTGCCGTGGCGGCACGGCGGTGCGCACGCGTCGGCCACACGCCCCTGGCCTCTTGGCGGGAGGTGGAGGACGACTGGCACTGGCCAGTCGGCTGGGCCGGCCAGCTGGGCCACACAGTGCTAGGCCTTAGGTGAGCACAGGTAAGCATTTTTCCATTTTGTTTCTTTCCTATTTTTCTCACATTTGTTTGGTTTAATAAAAATACTAATCCATTTTATTTTATTATGCCAATTTTTGTAGGGGCTAGTGGTATTATTTCAGAGCTCCTCAAGGAATGGCACAATTTTTGGACATATAATATATATATATATATATATATATAACATTTATATATCCAAAGCAAATAATTACTGCATTGATACCAAATGCCCAAAATAAATACTTATGAGCTCCTGAAAATATTTGTTAGAATTTTACCTCTGACCAATATTTTCAGAGAGCAACATGAACATTTTCTTGGACCCTTTTGGAGCAATTTTTATCTGGGTTATTTTCAGAAATAATTTCTGAGGGTTTCACAAATCCTCATTTCAGATTTAAATGAAATTTAAACATGATGCACACATGACTAGCTAGCCTCGAGCATACGAGAACTAGGGGTGTGACAGTGGAGGTCATCCTGGAGCCTAAGACGGCGTGACCACAGAGCTTTTCGTAGGCGAAGACCGCTTTTGTCATGATAGTTTGTACTAGATGTCCCCCTTCAAATTTGCCCGCCGTTGTTGGCTTCCTTCCCGCACGATATTTGGGAAGAGGACCAGGTCCTCTATAAATAGGACTAGCCACCACAGTAGTAGGGGGCAGTTCATCGAACCCTCTCACCACAAGTTCATACGCACAAGAACACCTCAACCTCAGGAGGCTGTTCTTCCCTTGTACTGTTCATCATCAGCCCGAGAGGCAATCCACCACCACCACACTAGAGTAGGGTATTACACAACAACGGTGGCCTGAACCAGTATAAACCCCGTGTCTTTCTGTGTTGTGAGTTCGTCGAGTTCCTCCGCATGATCTTAGCGAGTAAGAGCGTAGATCGATAGGAGGGAAAGACTTCACGCGCACCCCAGAGTTTGAACCTTAAGGGTTTGCCGGAACCCCACATCCGACAATATGTGCTAATAAAATATATTTTAGATGGATCTCACCTGATGTGTTTAGGCCGGAAATAACCCGCCATGGAGTTGATGATGACTAGGTGAAACTGAAATCACTCGCGGGTGAGTCGGCCACAGGAGCAGACAGATGAGCCGGCCACGACGTTGTATGCCAGAGCGGACGGGTGAGTTAACCCCGTTGTGTTGATGTAGATTAGGCCGCAGAGAAGGTGATTTACGCACATCCGTAAACAGCAAACAAGCGTGATCCCCACGAGTCATTGTAACCCGGGTCGGGGGCAGCGGCTTGCGCACGTTTGTTCCCTGGGCAGTATTGCACAGACAAACGCTGGTACAGAGTGTTACCAGCTCGTGCTCTATACCCGCAGTATAAACATAATTGTCCTATGTACAAAAAATACAGCAGGGCAGAGCAGTTGTTTGTCGACAGAAATCACCATGCACTTAATAAAAAAACATATAGGATAAATATCACTTGATTTATTTAGGAGCAGACAGATGATCCGTATGCAACGTCCGTATATAACCTTTTAATGGTACAACCCATCCAGTCACTTTTCAGTATTGTTTGCCCTTTGATCCTTATACCAGGAATATCTGTGTTGATCCCCTCTAGTGCTTTGCCAGAGTTTTGCGGAAACTCCTCCCTCCTCATCATAATCATCTCCATATTTATCCTATGGAACGTCTCGTATATCATGTTCATGCTGCAGCTGGACTGTAGAAGGCCAAGGGCAGTTTGGCATGACCGGGGTAGTGATAACAAGGGAGGCATGGCCGACGATGTGGAGACGTGCGGCTCAGAGTGAAGCAGAGGTGGCCGCGGCTGCTGGCGGGGCCACTCTGCGACTCAGAGCAAAGGTATGGCGGCTTAGAGCAGAGGTATGGCCGGGTGTTGGCCGCTGTGGCGGAGACAGATTCGCCAGGGGAAAATGACCCGGAGGCGACTTGAAGGCGGCTGACGGCGGTTCATAGGCGGGGTGCGACTCGACAGTAGCATCGAGCCGGTCCAGTGGATGGGTCGCGGTCGCAGACAGTGGAGTCTGGGTCGCAGTCAGCTTGGTCCGAGTCGCAGTAAGCTTTGTCCGGGTCGTAGTTACTTTTTTCAACTTTGTATCCTACTAGTCATCCTTGCGTATTCTCAATGCACGAACCTTCCACGCTTCAGCCTTGTCACATTATTACTAGTTTCTCAACTCCCACTCAAACATGCAACGAGCAGAAAGTACCTAAAATACCCTATTTCTTGTACAACCCGTACCAGTACAATAATAACTGGTTCAGTAATTTGTCTTCGTGTCAGTTACGGCCGGCTTGCTGTGATGTGAACAATGGTAGTTGATTTTGACCACTGATTTTGACTCACGAAGCACCTCCTTGTACACAGATTTGATTTAATAAGGAAAAATAGTATTCCTTTCCTCCATGTACATAGTTGCTGTTGACCACTGATTTTGAACAGCCATGCATGTAGCCTTTCCATACGTTGATTCCCTTTGGGACTTGAATTGCTCAAGAGAAGTAGTACTCCTTGGATGCGTCTTATTCTAGCATCTACTGCTTCCGATTAGTAGTGGCAACGCCAGATCGGAAAAAAAGTAACAGCCAAACTGTTATAAAGAATCCACTGCTTCCGATGATTCCTGATTGACGATTGATGCGATGGTTCTGCCGTTGTCGCTGTTTGCTTTGCAGTCTCGGCAGGTACGCCAATATCTCGGGCGATACTGCTTGTACGCGAGCTCTTCGGCTGTACGCATGGTTTCTTGTCAGATCCGACCCGACTTGGGTGTCCGTCTCGGGTTTTCTATGTCTAAAAAAATCCACCAAACTTTATTGCTTGTCACCAGATCGGATTGAAGACAACAGAGGCCGTATCAAGAATTAGACGTTCAGCACGGGACTTTGATGAAAAATAAAAAATATCCGGAGTACGATCTTGAGATTGGAGTTGATGTAGATCTTCCGGCACTATCTCTCGATGCCTGAGAGAGCTCCCTTCAAGAACTCAACACCACCGTTTGCAGGCCTCACGGTGGGAGCCAACTGTCGTGGAATTGTCACGACAGATGTCCTAGTGTGAGGACTTAGTCGTGAGGTGTCGGTGTACTAAGGTAGGGGTACCTTAGTACCCCAGACTTGTGCACGGGCAGTTGTAGCACCCTGCGGCGAGGCCCGCCCCGGAAGCGCCAAGAGAAGACCAAGCATCCAAGACAAGGCCCCCGGCAAGAGGAGCTTGCCGGGTCAAGAAGACAAGGCCCCCGGCAAGAGGAGCTTGCCGGGCCGGGAAGACAAGACCCCGGCAAGAGGAGCTTGCCGGGACGACTGCGCCCATGGAAGGCCATCCAAGAACAAAGTAGAACGAGACAGAAGATCGAGCCCCCGACAAGAGGAGCTTGTCGGGAAGGCCGCACCCAGGTATCACAAGAGAAGCCCGCCGTGGCGCGCCAAACGCCCCGGCAAGGCCTGATAGCTGGCACGCTATCAGGCACAGGAAGACGACCCCCGCGGCAAGCCACTTGCCGCGGCAAGATCGCCACCTCAAGGCTGCGCTCCAGCTCGCCCGCCATGCGTCGCTCCGGGGCTTCCCCCGAGGGCACGTGGCGAGGCACCGCGCAGCCTGGGGCATGCGGCGGCATGCAGCCGCCATCGTGGCGAGCGGTGGCGCACCTAACGGTCCGCCTCGGTGCTGTCCGGGCGACCGTGACGGGCATTTAATGCCCTTGTCCCCTACCGTCAGAAGTAGGTATGATAACACTGTGCCGCACCGTAGCGCCACCATTCCCGCACTATTACAGCTACCACCCCTTTTACACTTTTGCCCCTTTCTCCTACGTTGACACCTGTCGGTGACCCCTTTGCGCTATAAAAGGAGGCCCGTGTGCGACGTAGAAGGGGTTCCGGGGGTTCGGAGAATCGGCACGCAGACAGCCATAAGCTCGGTGCAGCTAGCTCCCCAAGCTCCCGAGCTCCCCAGTTCAATACAACTAAGCAGGAGTAGGGTTTTACGCGTCCATCGCGGCCCGAACCTGGGTAAACCGCCCGTGTGCTCGCTTCGATCTGCTCTCCGCGCTCCCTCCGCCCCCCTCCGGACAACGAAAGGGGCTCCGGCCCCATAGGTGCCCGCGGGGGACAGCCCGTCCGCCCCGACATCTTTGGCGCGCCAGGTAGGGGGTCTGCGTCGAGGTTGTACGGATCAGATCCTGCGTTCACGCGAGCGCGCTCTTCGTCAGCTTCTCCGGGCTCGCTAGCTTCATCAACACCATGGCCCCGAAGAAGAAGGCTTCGGAGGCCGCGGGCCCGTCCGCGTCACTCCCACCGCTACCGGAGCCAACGGTGGGCGGGGAAGACGCCGTCGGGGGGGGGGGGTGGCCACCGGCGAGAACACTCGCGGTGCCACCAAATCCAAGAACAGGGCGGACGACCGAGCCTCGGCCTCCGAGGACGCGCCGCATCCGTCCCTTCAAACGACGACCCAGCAGCGCCATGCCACGGGAGGTGGCATCCGCTTGCTGGAACAAGGGCAAACAGGAGGTTCGCGGGACGCCACGGGCCCCCGTCTGGACACGGGCAAGGCGAAGGCGCCGGGGAGGGACCCCGCTCCTTCTAACATTGTTAGGAGTCCGAGCGCATCCCGCTCCTCGCGCCACTCGCCCCCGCTCCCCTCCACTCCGGCAGAAGCGCTCGCGAGAGCGCAACTGCTCCTCGACTACCCTCCAGCGGCTGGCAAGGCCGAAAGCTGGAGGGCCACCATCCAGAGCCTGATCGCCTTCGCCAACAACGACACGCCGCAGCAGCCGGCGACCTCGCGGCCCCGGCAGGTCGAGAAGACGAAGGCCGACGGCGACAAGACCGCCGGAGGTGCGACCGCCATGCACTCCCCGGCGCAGAAGCAGAAGACGCCGCCCCGCTGGGACAACGCCGACGACGGCTCCACAGCGTCGTCGGACCCGCGGACTCGCCGGGACCAGCGCCAAGTCCTCGACGAGCGACAGCAAGAAGACGCTCGAACAAGGATTGAGCGCCGCCGAGAAACTCGGCGACAATCAGACCGGCGGGCTGGGGACGCTGTCGACGCGTACGCGCCCGGTGAACCAGGTGACTTACCGTACGCGGCAGGTTGCCCTGCGTTCACCCGCGAGCTGCGACGCGTCCGGTGGCCCAGTACGAAGAACTTCAAGCCCGACGTACCGGAGAAGTACGACGGCAGGACGCACCCCTCGGAGTTTCTCAGCATCTACACAATCGCTGTACAAGCTGCCGGGGGGCGCGATGAGAGGATACTGGCGAACTACTTCCCGCTCGTGCTTAAGCCGAACGTTCGTTCGTGGCTTATGCACTTGCCGAAAGGCTCCATTTCTTCCTGGGCGGATCTTTGCCATCAGTTTGTTGGCGCCTTCACAGGCGGCCACAAACCTCATGGCCAGGATAGCGACCTCCACATCCTAGCCCAGAAGGAAGGGGAACCCCTGCGCAAATACATCCAGCGTTTCAGCCGCGTGCATCGCAACATCCCCGACGTTCACCCTGCCGCGGTTATCAGCGCGTTCCACCAGAACGTGCGTAACCGCCGCATGCGTGAAGAGATGGCCATGACCAAGATCCGGGACGTCAGCGAGCTATATGCCTTGGCTGACAAGTGCGCGCGCGCGGAGGAGGGGAGGAAACTCCCCGGAGAGGATGCTGGCGCAGGGGAAAGCGATAGCGACGACACCGCCCCGGCGAAGAGGAGCCAGCGGCGGAATAATAGGAGGAGGAATAGGAAAGAGGTGCTTGCCGTCGAGGGGTCCGGCAAGGAGGCTCCCGCCAAGCAAACGCAGGCTGGCGGCTCCGGCAAGGAGCCTGCCCCCGTGGCGGCAGCCGACAAGCAGGACGGCTCCGACAAGCAATACTGCAAGATCCACCGCACCAAGGGCCACGATCTCTCCAACTGCAAAAGCGTCGAGTACCTCGTCGTGCAGCAGAAGGCCGAGTACGAGAGACGCGACAAGGGGAAGGCCCAGGGTGGGGGAGGCGAACCAAGCAAGAAGCGGCCGCCCGTCGGCCGGGGAGGACGCCGCGGCAAGGCCAAGCAGCGGCAAGGCGATCGGCCTCCCCGGGGCCGCGACGAGGATGAAGAGGACGACGACGAAGACGTGGAAGACGAAGATAACAGCGAGCAGGAGTTCCAGAAAGCCACGGAGGTCCTATGCATTGACGGCGGCGCCTCTCTGCACACCTCCCACCGCCAGCTTAAGCGGTGGGCGCGAGAGGTGAACGCAGCAGAGCCGCCCGTGGAGTCGCGCAGGCTCCTCAAATGGTCCAGCACGCCCATCATTTTCGATCTTGAGGATCACCCCGACCGCACAACCGCGGTCGGGTGCTTGTCGATGCTGGTCTCACCCACCATCCGCAACCTCAAGGTCACCAAAATGTTGGTGGACGGCGGGGCCGGGCTGAACTTGATCTCCTCCGCTGTGATCAAGAAACTCCAGATCCCAAACGGCGAGCTCGAAGAGACCGGATCCTTCCAAGGAATCAACCCGGGGAGGAGCAAGCCCAAGGGGAAGATTACTCTGCCGGTGACCTTTGGCGGCGAGCTTAACTTCAGGACTGAGCGTATCACGTTCGACGTCGCCGATATCCCGTTACCATACAATGGGATCCTCGGCCGTCCCGCTCTCGCCAAGTTCATGGCGGCTTCCCACCATGCCTACAACGTACTCAAGATGCCGGGGCCGATAAGCGTCATCACTGTCCATGGCGACAAAAAGGACGCGCTTATCTGCGCCGACAAGATCTACCGGGACGTAGCAGCCGCGGCAGAGAAGGACACACTTGCCGCTGAAGCCCCCGGGGGGAAGAAGACAAAGACCAAGCCCGGTAAGTGCTCTGGGGCCCACTCCGGCAACCGCACCTCTTCGGAGTGCTGCGCCGCCGTCGAGGACGTTCCATCGAGCTCCGCCGGCAAGTACAGGAAGGGAATGACCGCTCCCCCGGCAACCAAGAAGGTGTCCGCCAAGGAGGACGGCACTGGCGGTACCTTCACCATCAGTGCCACACTTGACAGCAAATAGGAAAGCGCGCTCGTCGCCTTCCTGCGGGCGAATGACGACGTGTTTGCATGGCAACCGTCCGACATCCCCGGTGTTCCTAGGAGGGTGATTGAGCACAAGCTCGCTGTCTGTCCTCACGCGCGACCCGCCAAGCAGAAAGTAAGAAAGCAAGCCGTGGAGCGCCAGGAATTCATCAGCGAAGAGATCAAGAAGCTAGAGGCAGCAGGCCTAGTGAGAGGTGTGATCCATCCAACGTGGCTGGCCAATCCGGTCGTCGTGCGCAAGGCCAATGGGAAGTGGAGACTGTGCATAGATTTCACCGACGTGAATAAAGCATGTCCCAAAGATCCATTTCCCTTGCCGCGCATTGACCAGATTGTTGACTCCACTGCCGGATGTGAGCTACTCTCTTTTCTTGATGCATATTCAGGATATCACCAAGTCTTTATGGCCAAGGAAGATGAAGAGAAGACCGCATTTATCACTCCGTGCGGCACCTATTGCTTCATACGCATGCCGTTTGGACTGAAGAATGCGGGATCAACGTTTGCAAGGGTAGTGCACTCTGCCTTCGAGCCGCAGATCCATAGGAACGTGGAGGCCTATATGGATGACATTGTGGTGAAGAGCAGGAGCAAGGAAACCCTGGTCCAAGATCTGGAAGAGACATTTCAGAACTTGCGCAAGATACAGCTCAAGCTGAACCCCGAGAAGTGCGTTTTCGGAGTCCCCTCCGGCAAGCTTCTCGGGTTCTTTGTGTCACAGAGGGGGATTGAAGCTAATCCCGACAAGATCAAAGCCATCGAGCAGGTCGAAGCCCCAAAGCGCGTCAAGGACGTCAGAAAGCTCGCAGGTTGTGTGGCCGCCCTCAGTCGGTTCATTTCAAGGTCTGCAGAACGCGCCCTGCCTTTCTTTAAAATCTTGAAGAAGGCAGGTCCCATGCAGTGGACTCCAGAAGCGGAGGCAGCGCTGCAAGATTTGAAAAGGTACCTATCCTCCACTCCAATACTTGTCGCACCTAGACCACAGGAGAAGTTGTTGCTATACCTAGCGGCAACCAACCAGGTGGTTAGTGCTGCGTTAGTGGCGGAGAGGGAGGCCGACGAGGAGCCTATACCACCTACAAGCGAGTCCAGCGACGAGCGGGGGGCTGCTCCACCAAGCTCTAGCCCCGACATGAGGCCAACGCATCTATGCGGTAGCTTGAAGGGGTTGATCGAAATTGAGAAATGCAACACGCAAGACAAAGATTTAGACAACTTCAGGCCCCTAGAAACATCATCCGGTAATAGCCCTACATGCTGTTTGTGGCTAGGTCTCATTATCATCACGAGGGAGTCGCCGTAAACTGGCTCTCCTAGTTATGTCTAGCCTTAGAGATTGTTTCTTCTTGCTTGTCCCTCTTTGGGGAGCACTGCCCCTCCTTATATATGTCGAACAAGCGGTTTACATGACTAGCTCTAGTTGGATTAGGATTATTCTATTGCAAGTGGAGTCTTAATCTTGCTTTCGTTGTAGGAGAATATTCCTTCTGCTTTCCTCATAAACCAGCCCACCATAACATGAGCCGGCCTTCCATAAACCGCCTTCTGAGCCATCGAGTCTTGTCGTTCCTCTGACCCACTCGCCGGGTGTCGGTGTCAAAACCGGTGGATCTCGGGTAGGGGGTCCCGAACTGTGCGTCTAGGTGGATGGTAACAGGAGACAAGGGACACGAAGTTTTTACCCAGGTTTGGGCCCTCTCGATGGAGGTAAAACCCTACTCCTGCTTGATTAATTGATGACATAGGTAGTACAAGAGTTGATCTACCACGAGATCAGAGAGGTTAAACCCTAGAAGCTAGCCTATGGTATGATTGTTGTTGTTGTTATGGTCCTACGGACTAAACCCTCCGGTTTATATAGACACCGGAGGGGGCTAGGGTTACACAGAGTTGGTTTCAAGGAAGGAGATCTACATATCCGTATTGCCAAGCTTGCCATCCACGCCAAGGAGAGTCCCATCTGGACACGGGACGAAGTCTTCAATCTTGTATCTTCATGGTCCAACAGTCTGACCAAAGGCTATAGTCCGGCTGTCCGGATACCCCCTAATCCAGGACTCCCTCAGTAGCCCCTGAACCAGGCCTCAATGACGATGAGTCCGGCGCGCAGATTGTCTTCGGCATTGCAAGGTGGGTTCCTCCTCCGAATACTTCATAGAAGATTTTGAACACGAGGATCGTGTCCGGCTCTTCAAAACAAGTTCCACCTACCATCGTGAAGAGAATTACATTTCCATAAATCTAATCTGCTGACGTATTCCGTAGCGTGACATCGCACCACAACCAAGCCTTTATTCGAATCGTTTTGTACCCCCCACCTCAGCGTGTTTCCCGAGGCGGTTTCCTTGGCACGTCTTGTCGAAGCAAAGATCATGTCCCCTTTATTTACGGGATTCTCATCAACACGGATGTGGCTAACCCAATCGTGCCCGTTGGTATGTCCCCTCGATCGAAGGTAAGTCCCAAACGGTCACAAGGAGGGCTATCGGTATTCAACCTCTTTATAAACAGACCAAGGCCTTACTCTTTTCTTTCGATCTCAATCGAATCCGCCTCCCGCCTTGAGTTCCAGCACCCGAAGCTTCAGATTCAGGCACTTCGGACCTTCGTTTATGTCCGGATACCACCTTCAAGGCCGATGGATGCCTTCCTCCGTCACGGAGGAAGACGTAATAAAGCTAAGGGAGGCCAGGTACTTGACCGGCGAAATCCCGCATAGACTGCCTGCTCAAGGGTAGGTTATTCCCACTCCTTAACCTGGTGAGAGCGTCGTGTTCGTATCTCACTTCCTCCGAGGGCTAGGCTTCACGCCGGATCCCTTCGCGAGGGGGCTCATGTTCTATTATGGGCTGGACTTCCATGACTTAGCTCTGGAGTCTATCCTCCACATCTCATCGTTCATCGTCATGTGCGAAGCTTTCCTCCGTATCACCCCTCACTTCGGACTGTGGCTCAAGACCTTCAAAGTGGAGCTGAAGATGGTCGAGGGACAGCACGTAGAGTGCGGAGGCGCTGTAATAAGCAAAAATGCTAATGCCGCATGGCCCGAGGGCTCTTTCCAAGAGTAGTCCAGCTTATGGCAACAAGAGTGGTTTTATATCACAGCTCCCAGGGGTACCAAGTGGGTGGCTCCGCCTGTTTTTCGCTCGGGTCCCCCGCTACGACTAACGTCATGGGTCAACAAGGGGTTGGACTGGGGGCCATTAAAGGATGTGCCCTCGATGCAGAGTCGCATCCGAGATCTCCTGGAGAGAGATGTCAGTCTGGTCGTGGTGACGCAGGTCATGCTAATTTGCCGAGTCCTGCCCTGCAAACGTCGTCCCCTCCGCCTGTGGGAGTTCAATCCGGAGGGATCGCAAGCTCTTCAACATTTCCTTGGCATGACGCCCGCGGAGATGTACAAATTGTTCTTCGGAACACAAATGATGTGTCCGGATTCTACTGAGGACGCAGGTCTAAGCTGCAATCGTCCGGATACCCAAGTAAGTAGCCCTGTGTCCGAACATGTTATCCGTTTATTTATTGCAACATCGCCCTTAAAAAAGAGCTGGTCTTGAACCAGGAGTGGATAGTGAAGGCAAAGTTGATCAGGTGTCCGGCCCCCTTCCTGAGACCTCGTCAGATCCTGTTTTAACCAGGATGCTGGAGATCGCGCCTTCGGAAGAAGATGAAGGGGGAACAAGGAAGCTACTGCCTCTGCAGAGGAGGTTGTCCGGAAGGGAGGAATCAAAAATTCCTTTCCTCGGGGGAAGAAGAGGACCGCCTCTGAAGACCCGGAGACAATGGTCTCGAAGCGGGGGAAGAAATCTTCGTCAGAGGGTCCTGTACTGGGGGATATCCCGGCCGTACTATGCCCTCAAGGGGATGAGCCCTCCATCGAGCTGTAAGTAAAAGGGTGTTTAATAATGAGAGAAATCCTTGCTTTACTCTTGAGGAAAGTAACAGAAGCATTTATCTTGCAGTTCGGACCTTAGCCCCTCTCAGCAAAGCTCGTCTTCGGGGGATCTTCTTCCAGAGATGATGGAGGGCGGAACGCCTCCCCCTGCCATACCGCCTCATGAGGCGGGCGACCCCGAGGTGTCGTCGCGGAGGGTTTCTCCTAATCCGGCAAGGCCAGAAGGTAGTCATATGGCCACCCGAAGGCCTCAGTGTCCGACTATTGAAGAAAACAATCGAATGAGTCTGGCGTGAGGGATCTGCTAGGGCGAACGTCTATCTCAGAAGAGCACATTGCGTTGATGGGTACGGTAATTGAAAGGATTTCATCCGCGGAGAGCGGGTTGCATGAAGCTGTCATGAGTCTACTGACAGGTTTTGAGGGACGTGACATGAGGTGACAGTACTGCATACTTTAAGATGCGCCCTGTGTAGATAGTAGCCCCTAAGACTCTGGGTGCTGTCGAAGACGACGACACGTAGAGGATCATAGTCCCAGGTATAATTTTGCCGCCTTAATATGCAGGTGGCGAAGTGTCCACTGGCCAGCCGGACTGATGAATTTGCCGAGTTAAAGCGGCAGCTTGACGTGGCAGAATGCCGACATCGTGCTTGTCAACAAGCGGCTCGACGAGGCACAAGGTATGTTATTTTCTCCGGAGACACCTGGTAAGAGGAGCATGATGCCAGTAACTTATAATCTGTGTGCTTAATGCAAATGGAGCTATGGCCATGGAGAACCTTCGGCCAAAGCTTGCCCGACTCAAAGAACAAGCCAGAAAAAGCGATGCGGCTGCCCTAAAGGCGGTCGAGGAGCTAAAGGCCGAACAGGCTGCTCACTGCCAAAGCAAGGAGGAGATGGCCAAGATGGCTGTGAAGTTGAAGAACACCGCTGACTGCTGCAAGCTTCTTGAAAAGGAAGACCAGGGGAAGAGGACAGACCTGGAGAATGCCACGATGGCGGTCAAGGATACTCGTTCTACAATAAGAGCGACAAAGGAGGAACTGCGTCAAGCCGGAAATATCATGGCTGGGAAGCCCTTTATGCTGCGGATGAAGTTCGGAGATCCTAAATATGCTCCTTTGGACCGGATGTGGAGTTCTCCGGACGCATATCTGGATTTAGCGGCGAGTGCTGCTGATGCGGCCGAACACTGCCGAGATCAAAAGGATCGCAAAGTGGAAAAGTTGTTCTGGTCACAATTTAACGATCCAGAGTGTTCGCTTCCATTGACTGATCGGCTGGCCGAATGGGCCGAGCTGAATAGATTGTCCGGACTTGCCATGAGATATAACATGGATCATCTCTGGCCAGAAAGGCCAAAGCCGAACAGTTATTTTAGCTTGGTGCAGCAGTTCCTTGGTGCGGTGCCACATATCTACGCGATGAAGAGGTCAGCATGCGTGGAGGGTGTGCGGATGGCACTTGCCCGTGTCAAGACATACTGGGCACAGATGGAGGCCACCGCCATTGCAGCCCAAGATTCGGAAGAAAGCCGAGTACCTGCCGAGCACTACTTTCAAGAAGTTCTGGAGGGCGCTCGTTCGATAGAGGCGCAGTGCTCGAAGGATATTATGTTCTAATAACATGTATTCTCATCGAAAACAATGTTTTGCTGAAATGTAAAGGCTATTTTATACTTGTGCCTGCAAGAATTATAACACCTCTTGTGCGGCCGTTTGTGTATATATGTATATAACCTGAAAGATGGCAGTCGTCGGCTTCAGCCCCCACGCATATAATGCGGGGGTGTTCGCAGAAGACGCATTTTCACACTTGATCCAACGTCTTGGTCCATTAAGGAGGTGATAGTGCAGTGAACTAGGCAATCGGACTATATTGCTTTATCATTTTCACTTAGCCATAGGAGTTTGACAGTGGGGCTACTATATAGCCCCTGGTGGCGCCACGCTCACCTGAATTCGGGGCGCGTGTGTGCCTGGCCGGGAAACCACCCTTCGTTAAGGCGGAGGAATCCCGAAGATTCCGCTAGGTCATCGAGTGGTTGACCAGTCTCACGCTATATCATGACAGTCAATTTTCGGCTTTCTCTACTGAGGTGCTCGCCTGGCTGAACCAGGGCACAATCGTAGTAGTTCTCCTGGTGCCGCCTTAGCCGATAGAGCGGAACGTATGGCAGCAAAACACAGGAGCCGGGCAAACCCAACATTTGACCAAAGACATGATTCAGAGCTGATGCATATAAGGCCAAACTCACGACGCCGAACACTCCCTAAGGTATTCGGTCTTTGTGATTTTAAACGGGCTGAACAGCGCCCTTTGTAATAAGCCCCTGGTGTCCAGGTACGTGCAATACTCTGACGTGACCACATGCCAAGACGCCAGCCTCCTTCTCGGTTATGCTGAGAATTCGGGGGATGTGTATCAACAAGAGACAGTAAAAAAGGTTTACGCAGGGTCTTAATCTAAAAAGAATCCTTAGAACGGGTCCTTGCTGCACGTCTACGCCTGTGTCTCCGTTGTGCCGTATCCTGGACGGGTGTAGCACGATGGTTATCTGTAAAAGAGAGGAACTTAGTTGAAAAAGTAGTCGTGCAGAAAGTGTGTTATACTAAATAAACAAAGTATAATTCAAGATGGGTAAAATTGAGTCTTATTTTCGCCTGTTTACATGCGCGGAGCCCCTTGTATAGGGGTATATGGCCATCAAACCTTTATCAATTATATGGTTATGCCGGACTCGTCTAGCCGTGTCCGTGGTCTTAACGACTTGTTAGATGCTCTGGTTGGTGAGGCCGTTTTAGTGTGTGGCTGCCAAGGCAGCCGCACAGTCTTCCGCGTGCGAGGAGCGCTTAATATTTCCCTTTAATGAAATGATGCCTCGTGGGCCGGGCATCTTAAGCGTGAGAGACGCATAATGTGGTATTTCATTAAAGCGAGCGAAAGCTTCGCGTCCCAGTAGTGCTTGATAACCACTTTTAAACGAAGCGATGTGGAAGGTTAGCTTTTCGCTACGGAAGTAATCGGGGGAGCCGAACATAACTTTTAGTAGGAGGGAGCCCGTGCAATGGGATTCTGGGCCTGGCGTTACTACTTTAAAGGAAGTATTGCTATGGCTAATTTTTGTTGGGTCTATCCCCATTTTGCAGACTGTGCCCTGATATATCAGGTTTAAACTACTGCTGCCGTCCATCAGGACTCGTGTAAAGTGGTATCCGTCAATTATCGGGTCTAACACCAAGGTATCCCATCCTGCGTGTCGGATACTTGCAGAGTAATCCCGATGGTCGAAGGTGATCGGTTTGGACGACCAATGGCGGAACTCCGTTGTGATAGGCCGTAGGGCACGTATCTCCATGGGCGCCACTTTGTTTTTCCCCTTTGTCACGTGTAACACGTTTACTGTTTTGACTTCTGGTGGGAATTTCTTCTGTTCCCCAGTGCTTTGTTTGTGGGGTTCGTCATCGTCCTCACTTAGTGTATCCAGCCCCTTGTGTTCGGCATTGAGTTTGCCGTATTGCTTGAATACCCAACATTCTCTATGATTATGATTTGTAGGCTTATCAGGGCTGCTGTGGATTTGACATATGTTGTCCAGAATTTTGTTCAGGCTGGACAGTTCGTCCCTGTTGTCTTTGAGAGGCAGCTTTTGTTGACCCCGCTGAGAGCTTTTGAATCCGGCGTTTACCGCCATGCTCTTCGGGCTGTTTTCCTTATTCCGGCGCTGGTTTTTGCTGCGTCGTGGCTTCCCGTTCCCGCCCCTGATTTCGGATGTACTTGGGTCGCTGGTGCTGCATCTTGCCAACCAGCTGTGCTCGCCCGCGCAAAAGCGGGTCATGAGGCATGTTAATGCTGCCATTGTTCTTGGCTTTTCTTGGCCGAGGTGTCTCGCGAGCCATTCGTCTCGAACGCTGAGTTTGAAAGCTGCTAAGGCTTCGGCGTCCGGACAGTCGACTATTTGGTTCTTTTTAGTAAGAAATCTGTTCCAAAGCTTTTGGGTTGATTCTCCGGGCTGTTGAGTTATATGACTTAAATCGTCTGCGTCCGGTGGTCGCACATTGGTCCCTTGAAAATTTGCCTGAAAAGCATCCTCGAGCTCTTCCCAACTTCCAATGGTGTTTTCGGGGAGGCCTTTAAGCCAATGTCGGGCGGGCCCTTTGAGCTTGAGGGGTAAATACTTTATGGCGTGGAGGTCATCTCCTCTATCCATGTGGATATGGAGGATGCAATCCTCGATCCAGACCCCAGGGTCTGTCGTTCCGTCGTATGATTCTATGTTTACGGGTTTGAATCCCTCTGGAAATTCATGGTCCAGCACCTCATCGGTGAAACATAGGGGGTGTGCGGCACCCCTGTATTTGGGTGTACCGTGGTGTTCGGATTTTTGTTGTGTTGCATTGCTTGCTGGAGCGTGCTTTCTTGGACCGTAGATAGATCTGGTTGGGTCGTCTTTTTGATGCGAGTCCTCATGTGGATCACGTGCTGTCTTGTGTGCGGCGTTCTTTGCCGCTTTATGTTGGCCATGAGGTCGTCTATCTGACCGGATGGCTGCTTTGTGTTTTGATTGCGGGGCTCTAAGGCCTCCTCATCAAATTCAGGCAGTAGCTTTCGCTTCGGGTAGCTCTTTGTGTGGCGACTGCCGCCATATTTGTCTATGGTGTTGAGTACTTTTCTCCATCTGATTCTGAGTGCATCTTCCGCAGTCTTGAGCTTCCGCTTCTGCTTTTTTAGGCTACGCACGGTGGCGATGAGCCTTTTATGGAGGTTCTTTTGCTCCAGGAGCTTGTCTGGCGTGAGGTCATCCGGACTGTTATCTTCGCCGGAGACGGGTTGTTAAGTTTGATTATCCGTGTTGCCCTGGTCGGATGGTTGTTCAATGCCATGTTCGTCGTCCGCCGGTTCACCCTGCTCTATGCCTGGGTCTGCATGACCGATGTTTCTGTTGAGGCGGGGTTTGGAGCGGCGCTTACGCCGCCGCTTTAACTGCTTTTCAAGGGAACGATCCTTCGCTGCGTCCTTCTGTTCCTCGTCGTCGTTTCCTTTGGGTGTGTCCAGCATGTATACATCATGTGATGAGGTGGCTGTCCAGTGCCCTGTGGGCAGTGGTTCCTGTTCGTCTCCTACATCGTCGTCCATACCGTCGATGTCTTCAGAGTCGAAGTCGAGCATGTCGGTCAAATCATCAACAGTGGCGACGAAGTGGGTGGTGGCTGCGCGTCAAATTTTTTCATCATCCGCATCCCAATCCTGCCGGTCATAATCCGGCCAGGACTCTCTTGACAAGGAGAGAGACCTTAGCAAATTCAGTATGTCGCTGAAGGGCGAGTGTTGAAAGATATCCGCGGTGGTGAACTCCATGATCGGCGCCCAATTGGATTCGATCGGCAGGGGCGCGGGTGGTTCGGAGTCCGGAGAAGAGTCCGGTAATTTGGAGTCACAGGCCGCACGAAGGGTAAGGCTGGTGTTCGGCTCGATCGCCGTTGAGGCTGCAGCCTCTGTGGCAGGGTCCAATCACCCGCCCACGGATGGCACAATTGGCTCCGAATTGAAGGTCGGAGCGGTTGCAGGTGCGGTCTCCTGAACACTATTCGGCGGCAGAGCTAAATCATGCCCATCGTGACAGTGCGACGCACCTGGCCGGGGTTCGAATCCGTCGAAGATCAAGTCTCTGCGAATGTCGGCTGTGTAGTTTAAGCTTCCAAACCTAACCTAATGGCCAGGGGCGTAACTCTCGATCTGCTCCAAATGGCCAAGCGAGTTGGCCCGCAGTACGAAGCCGCCGAATACAAAGATCAGTCCGGGGAGAAAAGTCTCACCCTGGATTGCATCGCTATTGATGATCGAAGGAGCCATCAAGCCTAATGATGACGACACGGAGGAACTCTCAATGAAAGCACCAATGTCGGTGTCAAAACCGGCGGATCTCGGGTAGGGGGTCCCGAACTGTGCGTCTAGGCGGATGGTAACTGGAGACAAGGGACGCAATGTTTTTACCAGGTTAGGGCCCTCTCGATGGAGGTAAAACCCTAGAAGCTAGCCTATGGTATGATTGTTGTTGTTATGGTCCTACGGACTAAACCCTCCGGTTTATATAGACACCGGAGGGGGCTAGGGTTATACAGAGTCGGTTACAAGGAAGGACATCTACATATCCGTATTGCCAAGCTTGCCTTCCACACCAAGGAGAGTCCCATCCGGACACGGGACAAAGTCTTCAATCTTGTATCTTCATGGTCCAACAGTCCGGCCAAAGGTTATAGTCCGGCTGTCAGGATACCTCCTAATCTAGGACTCCCTCACCGGGTCACCGATGAGTCGCCAGGCTCGGGCGGCTCACTTAGTGAGTCGTCCAGTCAGGGCAGGTCATTAGTGAGTCGCCAAGTCCGTCCGGGTTACGCCGCGGGGTATATCCCCGACACACATGCAAGATCATGGTGATGCATAGCAACCAGAGGGGAGAGTGTTGTCCACGTACCCTCATAGACCGAAAGCGGAAGCGTTATGACAACGCAGTTGATGTAGTCGTACGTCTTCACGATCAACCGATCCTAGTATCGAAAGTACAACACCTCCATGATCTGCACAGGTTCAGCTCGGTGACGTCCCACGAACTCATGATCCAGCAGAGTGTCGAGGGAGAGCTTCGTCAGCACGACGGCATGATGACGGTGATGATGAAGCTACCGGCGCAGGGCTTCACCTAAGCACTACGACGATATGACCGAGGTGGATTATGGTGGAGGGGGGCACCGCACACGGCTAAGGGATCAATGATCAACCTGTGTGTTCTAGGGTGCCCCCTGCCCCCATATATAAAGGAGCAAGGGGGATGCCGGCCGGCCCTTGGAGCGCGCCAAGGAGGGGGAGGAGTGCTCCTCCTAGTAGGAGTAGGACTCCCCCTTTCCTATTCCAACTAGGAGGAGGAAGGGGGAAGGAAGGAGAGGGAGAGGAGAAGGAAAGGGGGGGGGCGCCCCCCCTACCTAGTACAATTCGGACTCCCTTTAGGGAGGGGGCACGGCTACCCCTTGTGGGCTGCCTCCCCTCTTCCCTATGGCCCATGTAGGCCCAATAGTCCCCCTGGGGGTTCGGATAACCCCCCGGCATTCCGATAATTATCCGATGACCCCCGGAACTCATCCGGTGTCCGAATATAGTCATCCAATATATCAATCTTTATGTCTCAACCATTTCGAGACTCCTCGTCGTGTCTGTGACCACATCCTGGACTCCGAACTATCTTCGGTACATCAAAACACATAAACTCATAATACTGATCGTCACCGAACGTTAAGCGTGCAGACCCTACGGGTTCGAGAACTATGTAGACATGACCGAGACATGTCTTCGGTCAATAACCAATAGCGGAACCTTGATGTTCATATTGTCTCCCACATATTCTATGAAGATCTTCATTGGTCAAAACGCATAACAACATACCTTGTTCCCTTTGTCATCAGTATGTTACTTGCCCGAGATTCGATCGTCGGTATCTCAATACCTAGTTTAATATTGTTACTGGCAAGTCTCTTTACTCGTTCTGTAATGTATCATCCCGCAACTAACTCATTAGTCACATTGCTTGCAAGACCTATAGTGATGTGCATTACCGATAGGGCCCAGAGATACCTCTTCGACAATCGGAGTGACAAATACTAATCTTGATCTATGCCAACTCAACAAGTACCATCGGAGACACCTGTAGAGCACCTTTATAATCACTTAGTTACGTTGTGATGTTTGGTAGCACACAAAGTGTTCCAACGGTATTCGGGAGTTGCGTAATCACATAGTCATAGGAACATGTATAAGTCATGAAGAAAGCAATAGCAATATACTAAGCGATCAAGTGCTAAGCTAACGGAATGGGCCAAGTCAATCACATCATTCTCTAATGATGCGATCCCGTTAATCAAATGCCATCTCATGTCTATGGCTAGGAAATTTAACCATCTTTGATTCAACGAGCTAGTCAAGTAGAGGCATACTAGTGACACTCTGTTTGTCTATGTACTCACACATGTACTAAGTTTCCGGTTAATACAATTGTAGCATGAATAATAAACATTTATCATGATATAAGGAAATATAAATAACAACTTCATTATTGCCTCTAGGGCATATTTCCTTCAGTCTCCCACTTGCACTAGAGTCAATAATCTAGATTACACAGTAATGATTCTAACACCCAAGGAGTCTTGGTGTTGATCATGTTTTGCTCGTGAGAGAGGCTTATTCAACGGGTCTACAACATTCAGATCCGTATGTATCTTGCAAATGTCAATGTGTCCCTCCTTGACTTGATCGCAGATGGAACTGAAGTGTCTCCTGATGTGCTTGGTTCTTGTCGGGGATATACCCCGCGGTGTAAACCGGCCAGAAGCTAAACCGGCCGGACTTGGCGGTTTATCTGAAGACCCGCCCTGACCTTGGTGGTTTACAAGCAACCCGCTTGGTCGTTATGACTCACTAGTAACCCGGCGGGCAGATCAGACGGATGACAAGGCCCAAGGCCCAGAAGGCCAGTTCAACTATGGTGGGCCGGTTTAAGAGGAAAGGAATATTTGCCTTACAAGGAGTTAAGGCCAGGACTTGTATCCGGTTTGTATTAGAGATAGACTAGTCCTAATCCTAATAGGACTCCACATGTAAACCGCCCCTTCAACATATATAAGGAGGGGCGGGGCTCCCCAAAGAGGGACAAGCTACAAGCAAGAAACAATCTCTAGGGCTAGACACAAAGAGCCGATTTTCGGCGTCTCCCTCGTGATGATAATAAGACCTAGCCACAAACAGCATGTAGTGTTATTACCGGATGATGTTTCTCGGGGCCCGAAGCTGTCTAAATCCTTGTCTTGTGTGTTGATCCGCCCTGCGTCTCTCGTCCCACTCAACCCCTCTCAAGCTACCACATAGATGCGTTGGCCTCGCGACTAAGTCCTGACACTAAGGACATCTGCCGTGACAATTCCATGACAGTTGGCGCCCACCGTGGGGCCTGCGCACGGTGGTGTTGAGTTCTTGGAGGGAGCTCTTCAAAGTATCGAGAAATTCGTGACCGGCCGGATCAGGAAGAACCGGCTCGAAAGTATATTAACTATGGCAATGTTCTCGTTGGACAATGGAAAGTACGGTTAGCAATTGACCATGGAACCAGCTTGGAAAAGTCTAAGTCAGAGTTATATTCATTAAACCGGATTTACAACCGATGAGATTAAAGGATACGAGGGTTTGGCATATTCTCTGTGCGTCGCCGAGGCAACATGATCCGTCGAATCCGAGTTGGAAATCAGATTTTGGCCGCTACAGCCAGGTATCGCCAAGGCCGACAAGAGTTATGCTACGGTATGCCGGGTCAGATCAGTCAACAAGGGTCAACACCCGAGGCGGTTTCATACACTGAGCTGTTAAAAGCCTGCTGTTGCACGGGGTAGTTCTACTTCTAAAAAATAATTATGCTACTGTTGCTTGAAAGGCAATACTGCGTTGCTACTGTTTACATAAAGTGATCCATCTAGTGCTAAGTACTGCCCATGTTAAGGTTCAGATTTTGAGGAGATAATACTTGTTGAAACTGCTTGTTCGGACAAAAGGACTAGTACACCGGTTCAGACTAGCAGATTAACAGCCGCAGTTTCCCCGGCCATGAAGCTGCTCAAGCCCCTGCCTCGGCCCCGTTTCCTGCTGCCGTTCCAACACGGCTCGCCGTTTCTTCAGTCGCGGGCCATCTCAAAATGGCCATCGTCCAAGCCGCCCTGCGCCCCTCTGCTGCCGGGTCAGGCCAACCTAACACGCCACAGCCGCTGCCTTGGGGCAGTTCTCCCACAAATCGCCATCGTCCCCGCTGCTGTGGATAAACCGGCCCCGCTTCTGCTTCCGTGGCTGATGCCATCATGGATTCGCCTTAAACAGGCCTCACCTCGGTTCAACGCCGAGTCACAACACCGCCAACAAGAGGTCGAGAACAACATCTCGGATACTTTTCTGCCCAATACGCCCTCGAGTCGCCGCCGTGGCATCTTCTTCAAACCAGCTACGCCGCGGCCTCACCCAGAGCCGACCGTCCTGCTTTAAACCGCTGCCCCGGTCGGGTTACCTCCGCCGCGGTAGTGTTCCGCGTCTGACGCACGCACCGCTCCGACCACAAGCTGGCCCCGGGTCACCGTCGATGCAGGCTGCCACTCCAACCCGCTGTGCCAGCGGACGCACTTCATCAACCCGCCGGAATGCCCTCGATGTGTCCGGTTCATCTCCGCGCGTAAGACACGCCTCCGAGTCGTCATCGCCTCAGCCCGCCCCCTCGCCTGCGCCTCCTCGGTTTGGCCGGGGATCCCCGGCGTCCATGCACCTGCGATGCTCGCACCGGTGGCTTCGCCGCCCGTTTTTGTACACATACGTGGAGATCAAGTGCGCGCTAATAGCCGCACCCACATATGTGCCAAAAATACCAGGTGCTATTTACCCTATTTATTTTTAACTATATATTAATTCATCCAAGCAAAACTACTTTGCCCTGCTATGTTTTATACGCAGGAGAATTATTCATTACAAAAATGATATTATACCGCGGAGATGGAGGCGTGCCAACATCATTCGGCACATGTGGTCGCTGTTATTCAACGGACTCCCACACCAGCTTCCAACTCCGTGGCCGTCTCTCGTGACCGAACCGGTTTACAGCGCCACGGATGACTCGCACGTCCGCTTTTGCGCCCGATTCACGCGTTCGCACTGGCTTAAAATGAGGATAACTACTGGCCTGACATATCAGGTGACATCCGTCCGGTTTGCTTTCATAACACATATTAATTTTTGTGTGAACAATTATTTGGCATATGGTATTTTTTGACGCAGGACAATTGTTCATTACAAATGAGGCATTATATTACGGGCACGGAGAACGCGCTAGCAATGTTCTGCACCGGTGTTTCATTCGTATCATACCACCCGGTGAATGAATGTGCGCAAGTCGCCGTCCCTGTGGCCCGGTTTACATCAGCTTGCCGGGACCGTGCCCGCGATTAACTCGCCTGTCCGTGCCGGTTTATGACACCGGTGCTGATTTTCCCCATCCACACCGGCTTATAATGCCGCGGCCGACTCATCTGTCGGAGCCGCCTCTGCTGCTACGGTCGTCTCTGCTGTCCGTCTCCCGCGGCCTGGTCTACATCAACACACCGGGCCGCACCTGTCTGCATGAGTTGTTTATTGGGTCTGAGCAAGTCACAGCTTGGGTAGCCCGGTTTTGTTTCAAATTGGAGACAAATGATCATCAACCGCCATTTGCAAGGGATGGTTCAATGGACAGGCGCACAAGTCGCCGCCACTACAGTTTTGATTAACTTCAAATCGCCAGTTGGAAGGAACCATTGGCCGAGTTGCTGACACGGCTCATATAGGATCATTTATAACCCGCCGCAGTCACCTCAACCTTCTATGGATTCACATCGTGCTATCAACGCCAATGATATACAAGTTATGCCGGTTTATATCACGGTCAAATATGAAGAGTCTCAAGCCAACTCCTCAAGTCACCTTTGAGACTTGGGGGCTACGATGACATGACTCGGCAATTCTTGCCAGTTTCAGCCGGTTTAAGAACCCCAGGACGATGGAGGGAAAGATAACCCGGTCCCGGAGGCTACTGTTATATTGATGAAAATTTAAAGGCCGTCAGAGAATTTCCGGCTTAGAAAGTATATGACAGTTACAAAATCCCAGCTCAATGAAGAAGTTTCGGATCATCAGAAAGGATTCCGGTTTGAAATCTGGCTGAAGGGAAGTCAGCCTCACTGAAGCTCTCAAATCCGGTTTAAGAATTTCCGGTTCAAAAAGGAATTAACTTCTTGCAAATTCGAGTTTAAAGGCCGTCAGAAAATTTCTGGCTGAAAATGAAGATTCCGGTTTAAGATCCGGTCCAAGGGAAGGATGTCTCCCACAAAGCTCTGAAGCTCTCAATATCCGGTTTAAAATCCCGGTTCAAGAAGAATATATCTCTTGCAAAAAGTTAAAAGTTACCGAAGAAGACCTGCTGCCATGATGCACGGTTCAAACATGGGTATCCTGCCTTATTGGCCTGACATGTTATTGATCACATGGGGGCTTCTGCTTCATAAAGCGGGGTCTCTGTTCTTTTTATATCATGTGTGGTTACATGGAGTTGTCTGTTTTAAAGCGGCCTCCGGTTTACCCCTTGCAAAACTTATCAATATCACTTGGGGGCTCGGTCATATCTGAACCGATGCAATACCTTTTGATAGGCGAAAGCCACCAGAGCACTTGGGGGCTCGGTCATGTCTGAATCGATGCAATACCTCTTGATCGGCGAAAGCCACCAGATCACTTGGGGGCTCGGTCATGTCTGAACCGATGCAATACCTCTTGATCGGCGAAAGCCACCAGATCACTTGGGGGCTCGGTCGTGTCCGAACCGATGCAACACCTCTTGATCGGCGAAAGCCACCAGATCACTTGGGGACACGGTCAAGTCTGAACCGGTCACGCCTCTTGGTCGGCCTACAGGCCTTAGAGTCACTTGGGGGCTCGGTCGAACCCGAACCATTGCCATGCCACTTGGCCGGCGTAATGCCACGAGTCATTTGGAGACCTGGCCGACTGGCACCATAGCTACACCTTTGGGGAGCTTGGTTGCGTCTGACCATGGTAACACCATCTGATCGGCTCAGTAAAGCCTCTCTTTTTGCAAACGGTTTTTATCATTGCCTTTGCTTCAATATCTTTTCTTGATAAAATTGCTTTTTGTTTTGATTGCGTTTTTAAAGCGACCGCATTTTACACAGGTTCAAACAACCAAATTGGTGGAACACGGTCCATTTTTAGACCGGAGATTATCTGCCCAGTTTGATTTTCTGTTACCATCCTATTATGTAGTAAACCGGTGTTTATCAACCCGGCTCGGCTTTCAACTACAAGTTGTCAGTACACGTTCAAGTTATAATCCGGAGACTATCAGCCCGGTCTGGTTTGATTACAAATCACCAGTCTATGATGAGAAATTGTCCGGTGTTTATTAAACCGGCCTGGCTTTGGACTATAAGTCGCCAGTATATATTTGGATTGCGCCGTTGGAATTATGCGCTTATAAATCATTGGGTTATTCAAATAGCCAAACTTGGCTGAATTTTGATTATGGTATTGAATGAATAATGTTTTCATACCGGATTATATTATTCAAATAGCCAACATGGCTGGATTTTTATTATGGTTATTAATATTATGATTAAGGTTTTCAAAGTCGCTTTAGCGCAATGATTATCATTTTCTACAATTGAAGGAATAGTCCCGAGTCGCTGCAGGCTTACAACCCGGCACTTCGGGGCTACATTATTCAAAGTTGAGATTATATCAAATATGCAAGTCTCATGTCGCTGCAAGCATGCACCATGACACTTGGGGGCTAATGCAAAGTCATTTTTGCTCATCTTATTGAAGACCCAACTCATCACATCATAATGAGCTGGCCCTTGGGGGCTACCAATTGCTCCTTTCAACAAATCAAGGTACAAAGCTTTTTATCCATTACATTGAAGGATCCACTGCTCAGTTGGTAAAGCACAAGGCTCTTAACCTTGTGGACGTGAATTCAAGCCCCATGATGGGGGTTACATCATATGATGTTATTTTCATTGAAGTATACATCAAAGTCCCAGCTCAATATTATCTTACTAAGCCGGCCCTTGGGGGCTACACATGGTTGTTCAAAGTTTACAAGATTATATTTAAAAAGTCCCTGCTGATTATTACATAATGACCCGGCCCTTGGGGGGCTACATTGGTTGAAGTTTTATGGGCATCAGTCAATTACAAGTCCCAGGTTGCTGCAAGCATGACAACCTGGCACTTGGGGGCTACAGGTATTATATTATTATTGAAGAAATATTTTCAAATTTTCTGTTTGAGCAAACTAGATTGACTCGGCGTCACCAATCATTATGACCCTGTGGCTGCAACCCGGTGTCATCAATAATCATAAACCGGTGTTGGCAACAATCATGAACCGGTGTCTGCAACAATCATGACCCGGAATTATCAGTTTTTATAACCCAACAGTTTTTGGCAACGATAAACCGGCAAGTTCTGCATCTTCAAACCGGTTAAATATCAGATGAGTATTTCAAGACCAATATTTCTTAAACCGGCGCTTTGAAAGCTGACTCAAGTGGATTATTCTTCACAATATATTTTCTATGAGAAACCAATGTCAGCAAGTTGATTATGAAGCTGGCCTGTTAACCAGATTTTCTAGGAGGAATGACAAGGACTTAAAGATGCGTTGGGTAACGGTTTACAAGAATTCTTAACCCGGAGCGCAACCTGTCAAATTTGTTCTTATGTTTATTTTGCAGCATAAGTTTACCATGGATGAATCCAAGCTAAACTTGGGGGCTAATGTCGGGGATATACCCCGCGGTGTAAACCGGCCGAAAGTTAAACCGGCCGGACTTGGCGGTTTATCTGAAGACCCGCCCTGACCTTGGCGGTTTACAAGCAACCCGCTTGGTCGTTATGACTCACTGGTAACCCGGCGGGCGGATCAGACGGATGACAAGGCCCAAGGCCCAGAAGGCCGGTTCAACTATGATGGGCCGGTTTAAGAGGAAAGGAATATTTGCCTTACAGGGAGTTAAGGCCAGGACTTGTATCCGGTTTGTATTAGAGATAGACTAGTCCTAATCCTAATAGGACTCCACATGTAAACCGCCCCTTCAACATATATAAGGAGGGGCGGGGCTCCCCAAAGAGGGACAAGCTACAAGCAAGAAACAATCTCTAGGGCTAGACACAAAGAGCCGGTTTTCGGCGTCTCCCTCGTGATGATAATAAGACCTAGCCACAAACAGCATGTAGGGTTATTACCGGATGATGTTTCCCGGGGCCTGAAGCTGTCTAAATCCTTGTCTTGTGTGTTGATCCGCCCTGCGTCTCTCGTCCCACTCAACCCCTCTCAAGCTACCACATAGATGCGTTGGCCTCGCGACTAAGTCCTGACACTAAGGACATCTGCCGTGACAATTCCACGACAGTTCTCTTGTGAAATCTGGATTCCTTTGCCAAGGCAATTTAACCAGTATTGTCACAAAAGATTTTCATTGGACCCGATGCACTAGGTATGACACCTAGATCGATTATGAACTCCTTCATCCAGACTCCTTCATTTTCTGCTTCCAAAGCAGCTATGCACTCCGCGTCACACGTAGATCCCGCCACGAGGCTTTGCTTAGAACTACACCAACTGACAGCTCCACCGTTCAATATAAACACGTATCCGGTTTGTGACTTAGAGTCATCCGGATCAGTGTCAATGCTTGCATCGACATAACCATTTACGACGAGCTCTTTGTCACCTCCATGAGCGAGAAACATATCCTTAGTCCTTTTCAGGTATTTCAGGATATTCTTGACCACTATCCAGTGATCCACTACTGGATTACTTTGGTACCTCCCTGCTAAACTGATAGCAAGGCACACACCAGGTCTGGTACACAGCATTGCATACATGATAGAGCCTATGGCTGAAGCATAGGGAACACATGTAAAGTATTGAGTCTGACTCAACTTCACACCTTGTAACACAGGCAAGAACCCTTTCTTTGCTTGATCCATTTTGAACTTTTTCAAAACGTTATCATGGTATGTGCTTTTTGAAAGTCCAATTAAGCGTCTTGATCTATCTCTATAGATCTTGATGCCCAATATATAAGCAGCTTCATCGAGGTCTTTCATTGAAAAACTCTTGTTCAAGTATCCTTTTATGCTATCCCGAAATACTATATCATTTTCAATCAACAATATGTCATCCACATATAATATTAGAAATGCTACAGATCTCCCACTCACTTTCTTGGAAATACAGGCTTCTCCAAAAGTCTGTATAAAACCATATGCTTTGATCACACTATCAAAATGTTTATTCCAACTCCGAGATGCTTGCACCAGTCCATAAATGCATCGCTGGGGCTTGCACACTTTGTTAGCATCCTTTGGATCGATAAAACCTTCAGTTTGCATCATATACAACTCTTCTTCCAGAAATCCATTCAGGAATGCAGTCTTTACATCCATTTTCCAAATTTCATAATCATAAAATGCAGCAATTGCTAACATGATTCGGACGGACTTAAGCATCGCTACGGGTGAGAAGGTCTCATCGTAGTCAACTCCTTGAACTTGTCGAAAACCTTTCACAACAAGTCGAGTTTTGTAGACAGTAACATTACCGTCAGTGTTAGTCTTCTTCTTGAAGATCCATTTATTCTCGATGGCTTTTCAATCATCGGGCAAGTCAACCAAAGTCCACACTTTGTTCTCATATATGGATCCCATCTCAGATTTCATGGCCTCAAGCCATTTCACGGAATCTGGGCTCATCATCGCTTCCTCATAGTTCGTTGGTTCGTCATGGTCAAATAACACGACTTCCAGAACATGATTACTGTACCACTCTGGTGCGGATTTTACTCTGGGTAGTGACTTGATCTGAAGTTACATGATCATCATCATTAGCTTTGTAGGATCGAGAAGAAGTGTCTAGAGGAGGGTGAATAGACTCTTAGCAAGAAAAGTTGCAGTTTTTAAATTCTTTAAGTTGAAGTGGAGTTTTTGCACAAGTTCAAACATTCACAATACATATCAAGCAGGCATGACAAGAGTATATGAGCAGCAGAGAGTAAATCATGAAAGTTGCAAGAATGTAAAGGGATGGGATTGAAGTGTGCAAACGCAATTGGAGACACGGAGATTTTTTATCCGTGGTTCCGATAGGCGGTGCTATCGTACATCCACGTTGATGGAGACTTCAACGCACGAAGGGTAACGGTTGCGCGAGTCCACAGAGGGCTCCACCCACGAAGGGTCCACTAAGAAGCAACCTTTTTTTTCACCATGGCCATCGCCCACTAAGGACTTGCCTCACTAGGGTAGATCTTCACGAAGTAGGCGATCTCCTTGCCCGTACAAACTCCTTGGTTCAACTCCACAATCATGACGGAGGCTCCCAAGTGAGACCTAACCAATCTAGGAGACACCACTCTCTAAGAGGTAATAGATGGTGTGTTGATGATGAACTCCTTGCTCTTGTGCTTCAAATGATAGTCTCCCCAACACTCAACTCTCTCTCAGAGGATTGGATTTGGTAGAAAGATGATTTGAGTGGAAAGCAACTTGGGAAAGGCTAGAGATCAAGATTTATGTGGTTGGAATGGAATATCTTGACCTCAACACAAGTGTAGGTGGTTCTCTCTTAGAAAATGTATGATGGAAGTGTAGGCATGTTCTAATGGCTATCTCCACGAATGAAGAGTGGGTGGAGGGGTATATATAGCCTCCACACAAAATCTAACCGTTACACACAAATCACCAAACTTGGTGGGACCGAATTAGAAAACTCGGTCGGACCGATTTGGTTCATAATGTGACCGTTAGGCATTTCGGTGGGACCGATATGTCAACTCGGTGGGACCGATTTCATTAGGGTTAGGGTAAAGCCTTATCTAGGTTGGACCGATTACACAAACTCGGTTGGACCGATTTGGGTAATAAGCACAACAGAGAGTTGGCCAAGCAAACTCGGTGGTACTGATTTCATATTTCGGTGAGACCGAAATTAATGCAATAGGCAACACAGAGTTTGCAAGCCCATCTCTGTGAGACCGAGATCCCATCGATGAGACCGAATTGATTAGGGTTTCTGGCAGTGGCTATGTCAAGTGAACTCGGTGGTGCCGGATAGAAAGTTTGGTGGGTCCGAGTTTGACTTTTGGTTTTGGGATGTGAGAAAGTGGTTGAGGGCTTTGGAGCATATCATTAAGCACTTTGAGCAAGCAAGCCATTAAGCAACACCTCATCCCCTCTTAATAGTATTGGCTTTCCTATGGACTCAATGTGATCTCGGATCACTAAAATGAAAAGTGTAGAGTCTTGAGCTTTGAGCTTGAGCCAATCCTTTGTCCTTATCATCTTGAAGGGGTTCCACATCCTCTTGTCCATGCCACTCCACTATTGAACTTATCTGAAGCATACTAGATGAAATCATTAGTCCAACAAGAGATATGTTGACATTAATTACCAAAATCACCCAGGGTGATAGAGGCAAAGGTGTCCTGATGTTTCGATGAGATGGTCGCTATCGTTTCTGTGGGAGTCGACCTTGACGATCCGACTACGAACGTGCGAGACGTCGCGCCTTAGCAATCGCTAAACCAACTTCCGAGGGTTATTGACCACGCCGGAGCACGATCAACCTGACCAAGAGGGCCTGTTTCCTGCGAGCAAACGAAGAATAAGCAAGAAACTAAGATTGCAATCTGGATATTGCGAATAAAAGAGGAAAGCTTTATTAACGAAGGTGGGGTTCTGTGACGCCTTGGGTCTGGTCGTTGAACACAAACGAAGTACGCGAAGTTGCAGCTATGGCGAACTTTTGATCTAAACAAAACCCAAAGTCTAAACGACGCCCTAAGGGCTGTATATATGGAGGAAGAGGAGGGAATTTCGTGGCCCCTGATGGTGGGGTCCGAAACCAACCCTAACTCTTGTTTCCCCACACATACGGACTCTAAAAATAGCCTATACTTAAGTATTTCGAAATTACATGGGCCTGGCCCAAAAATAAGGTGACGCAGCACCTAGAATAGCCTATGGACGAATATTATGAAGTGGCATCTTGTAGATTTCGTCCAAGGCTTCATTCACTCCTTATGGTGGCTTCAAAGTCCTGAAATCATCACTTGTAACTCCGTTCTTGATCCCCTTGCGCATGCCATCAACTCCATGCGTGTTCTTGCTCCAATGTTCATCCTTCTCCAAGCTAGGCCCTTCACTTGTAAGCAAAACAAATGTATCCAATTTAGGCAGTATCATATTCTCATGAACATTAGAATCATTACCAAGAAACGAAAGTACCTGGTAATTTAATTGGCGTGAGCGAGCTCTAGTAATTGGTCCAGTATGTATAGCAGCAGGGGCTGTGGATGTAACAATGGTATTGATGTCCTCATCATCCTCCCCTTCTTGAAATGAAGTCGTCCTCGACGGAAGCTCATCTTCCTCACCCAAATAAGGCTTCAAATCTGCAATGTTAAAAGTGGGACTAACCCCAAAATCTGCAGGCAGCTCAAGTTTATATGCATTATCATTTATTTTCTCTAACACCTTAAATGGACCATCAGCACGTGGCATTAGCTTTGATTTGCGCAAATTAGGAAACCTATCCTTACGCAAATGTAACCAAACAAGATCACCAGGTGCAAAGACAACATGTTTTCTACCCTTATCTCCAGCAAGTTTATATTTAGCATTCATACGCTCAATGTTTTCCTTAGTTAACTCATGCATTTTTAAAATCAATTCAGCACGTTCTTTAGCATCAAAATTAACCTTCTTCGAAGATGGAAGAGGCAACAAATCAATAGGTGCACGAGGTAGGAAACCATACACAATTTCAAAAGGGCACATCTTAGTAGTAGAATGCAATGAACGATTATAAGCAAATTCAATATGAGGCAAGCATTCTTCCCACATTTTCTTATTATTCTTCAAAACAGCCCTAAGCATAGTAGACAATGTTCTATTGACTACTTCAGTTTGTCCATCAGTTTGGGGGTGACAAGTAGTACTAAAAAGCAGTTTAGTCCCCAACTTAGCCCATAAACATCTCCAAAAGTGGCTAAGAAATTTAGTATCACGATCTGAAACAATAGTATTTGGCACACCATGCAAGCGAATAATTTCACGAAAGAACAAATCAGCAACATTAACAGCATCATCGCTTTTATGACATGGTATAAAGTGTGCCATTTTCGAGAATCTATCCACGACAACAAATATGCTATCCCTCCCCTTCTTTGTTCGAGGTAAACCTAA
The DNA here is from genome assembly GCA_032464435.1 of Aegilops umbellulata. NCBI lineage: Eukaryota > Viridiplantae > Streptophyta > Magnoliopsida > Poales > Poaceae > Aegilops > Aegilops umbellulata. The sequence goes on from CP136056.1 coordinate 156,745,846, forward strand.
AACAAAGTCCATAGATATATCCTCCCAAGGAACACTAGGTACAGGCAAAGGCATATATAAACCATGAGGACTGAGTCGTGACTTAGCTTTTTGACATGTAGTGCAGCGAGCAACAAAACGCTCAACATCCCGTCTCATCTTTGGCCAAAAGAAATGTGTAGCAAGTATATCCTCTGTCTTCTTCACGCCAAAGTGTCCCATTAGTCCTCCTCCATGCGCCTCCTGCAACAACAAAAGACGAACGGAGCTAGCTGGAATGCATAGCTTGTTAGCACGAAACACAAATCCATCATTAACGACGAACTTGTTCCATGTTCTTCCTTCTCTACAATTCTGCAACACATCTTTAAATTCAGCATCATGCACATATTGATCTTTGATGGTCTCCAAACCAAATATTTTAAAGTCAAGTTGTGAAAGCATAGTATAACGACGAGACAATGCATCAGCAATAACATTTTCTTTACCCTTCTTGTGTTTAATGACATAAGGGAAAGTCTCAATGAATTCAACCCATTTAGCATGTCTACGGTTCAGTTTAGCTTGACTTTTAATGTGTTTCAAAGATTCATGATCAGAATGTATAACAAATTCTTTGGGCCATAAATAATGTTGCCATGTTTCTAAAGTCCGAACAAGAGCATATAATTCTTTATCATAAGTAGAATAGTTCAGACTAGGCCCACTCAATTTTTCAGAAAAGTATGCAACAGGTTTGCCATCTTGTAATAACACACCTCCTAATCCAATTCCACTAGCATCACATTCAAGCTCAAAAGTCTTATTAAAATCAGGGAGTTGAAGTAAAGGAGCATGTGTCAACTTAGCTTTCAATACTGTGAAGGCTTCTTCCTGTGCGGTACCCCAAACAAAAGGCACATCCTTCTTTGTAAGCTCGTTGAGAGGTGCAGCAATGGTGCTGAAATCTCTCACAAAACGCCTATAGAAACCAGCAAGGCCAAGAAAACTCCTCACTTGTGTGACCGTTTTGGGCTGCGGCCAACTCTCAATAGCTTCAATCTTGGCTTTATCAACTTCAATTCCCTGTGGAGTAACAACAGAGCCAAGAAAAGATACTCGGTCGGTGCAAAAGGTGCACTTCCCAAGGTTACCGAACAAACGTGCATCACGTAGAGCATTAAAAACAGCACGTAAATGTTCCAAATGTTCTTCCAAAGATTTGCTATAAATCAGTATATCATCAAAATAGACTACCACAAATCGTCCAATGAAAGCACGTAAAACTTCGTTCATTAGTCGCATGAAAGTACTAGGTGCATTAGTTAACCCAAAAGGCATGACTAACCACTCATATAAACCAAACTTAGTTTTAAAAGCTGTTTTCCATTCATCTCCCAATTTCATACGAATTTGATGGTATCCACTACGCAAATCAACTTTGGAGAATATTGTAGAGCCACTCAATTCATCAAGCATATCATCTAGCCTAGGAATAGGATGACGATAACGAATAGTGATATTATTAATGCCTCTACAATCAACACACATACGCGAGGTACCATCCTTTTTTGGCACTAGAATAATAGGAACAGCACAAGGACTAAGGGATTCGCGTATATAACCTTTGTCGAGTAGCTCTTGTACTTGACGCATAATCTCCTTCGTCTCCTCTGGATTGGTACGGTATGGTGCGCGGTTGGGTAATGATGCATCGGGAATTAAGTCAATCTGATGCTCAATCCCTCGAATAGGTGGTAATCCCGGTGGCACGTCTTGTGGAAAGACGTCAGCGAACTCCTGCAAAATGTTAGTAACAGCAGGAGGCAAAGAGGAAGGCATGTCCTCAAATGAAAATAATACCTCTTTGCACACAAAAGCATAGCAAACAGATTTGCGAACATCTAGATCATCAATTTCAGATTTGGTGGCAAATAAACATGCACTTTTCAATTTAATTTCAGAAGCAACACTAGATGGTTTATTATTAGGCTTCATTTGTTGCTGAAATTCTTTTGCCACAATCTGATTTTCACTCTTATTTTGCTCCTGTTTTGCTTTATTAGCTCGATTAATATCATCTTTCAAAATGGAATCAGGAGTCATAGGAAGCAAAGTAATATTTTTGTCCTTATGAACGAGAGTATACTGATTGTTTCTACCATGGTGTACAGAATTTTTATCAAATTGCCATGGTCTACCAAGTAATAAGGAACATGCTTGCATGGGTACCACATCACAATCAACATAATCAGCATATGTAGAGATACTAAAATGCACACGAACAGTACGTGTTACCTTAACCTTACCGCTGTTGTTGAACCATTGGATGTAGTAAGGATGTGGATGTGGTCTTGTGGTGAGGGATAGCTTCTCCACCATCTCCATGCTAGCCAAGTTGTTGCAGCTCCCTCCATCTATGATGACGCGAACAGAACGTTCCTTCACTACTCCCTTTGTATGGAACAAATTATGCCTCTGATTTTGCTCAGCTTGCGTGACCTGCACACTCAAAACACGTTGAGCAACTAAACATTCATACCTGTCAGCATCTTCAGCAGCCATGTATTGCGTCTCATGATCAGAATCATCGCCACCGTGTTCTTCATGTGTAAGAAGAGCCAAAGTCTCCTCATCATAGTCACTAGCGGACTCATACCCACCATCCTCAGTAGCAATCATCACACGCTGAGATGTGCATTCGCGCGCAAAATGTCCTCTTCCCTTACAACGACGACAAATAATATCACTTGTGTGCCCTGTAGACGCCATGGAAGAAGCAGAGCTCTGTGCAGGCCCGGCAGGTGTGCTCTTGGCAGATAGTGGTGGTTGTGCCTGCTTTCTTGTATCACGGTTGGAGGTGGCAGCTGACGGAGGTGCCGGTGTAGCAGAACGTGTGGAAGTAGATGATGCACGTGATGTCCATGATGAAGGTCGACCTGCAGAAAAGTTAGTCCGCGCCAATGCCTGTCGATCCTGCACTTCACGTTCAGCTTTACAAGCAAGATGGAATAAACGAGTGATATTATTATAATCCTTATAGTCTAGAATGGTCTGAATCTCTCTATTTAATCCACCCAGAAAACGTGCAAGCATAGCTTCATTCGCCTCAACAATACCACATCTAATCAAGCCAGTTTGTAATTCCTGATAATATTCTTCTACAGAATTTTTTCCTTGTCTTAAGCGCTGCAATTTTTGAAGTAATTCATGTTGATAATATGGTGGAACCCAACGAGTACGCATAGCAGTTTTCAAAGCAGCCCAAGTAGCTGGAACAGGATATAATCTACAATATTCAGACCACCAAACACATGCAAAGCTAGTGAAAGCACAAACAGCAGCAGGAACACGTCTCTCCTCAGGATATTGTAAACATGTAAATCGTTGTTCAGTTTCTAACTCCCAAGTAAGATATATATCAGGAACATATCTACCCTCAAATGGTGGAATATTCAATTTCAGTTTAGGGAGATGGTCATGATCTCGTACCTGAGGGGGAGCCCTAACATTACCATTATTTGCATGTGGACGACCTGGTGGTTGTGGTGCTGGTGGTTGCACGTAGTTCTGATTGTCATCAACCTCATCCTCATAATCTCCCACATAATCATCCTCCTCCGCATCAGCAGCAGGAGCCACAGAAGTATCAACAGCAGCACCAGCAGTTTGGCCAGGCTGAAGAGGGACACGGATCGCTCGGCGAAGGGCTGCTTCCCGACCTGGAGGTATTCGTTGTTGTTGCTGTTGTTGCAGAGGTGCGGCAGGTGCAGCCGGTGGTGGAAGACGCGCAAGCAGTTCATTAAATCTGTTATCGAGCTTTGTTTCGAACATCTTCTCCATGCCATCTATCTTCTCCATGGCCTCTTCAAATCTGTTTAGCACATCTTGCACCTGTCCACTCATCATTTGCTGAAACTTATCATGAAGCTGCTTGTTCGTCAAGTTCTCCCAGTCAGTCTCGTCGGCTTGTGATCCTGGCATGGTTAGCAGCAATAGAAACACACAAGAATATGATCCTACAGAGTACTAACAAGATGTGGTGGTGGTGTCACAAATCCGTCAAGCAAATCTCAAATTCTTACCAGTTCTTACCCAGCAGCAGGCGGTGATCGGCAGCCGTTGTAGTCAAAACTCTCAAAAGCTTGGATAGAGCGATTGCCAGGGAGAGTCAAACGCACGAAGTAGATGTATGTGGAGCTGGGAAGGCTTATAGTATGGTAGCAAAAAGGGTCAGCAATAATCAATTCAGAGATGCAAAGTTGAATAAACGCTCAACGACGGTACTGTGCTGGTCCTAGGCTAGACCGTGCTAGAGACGCGAGCCTAGAACACCAACAAAATCACGGCGCTGCACGTAAACACAGGGAAAAGCACACTCTGGATTTTTTTTTTCGCCCTGTTTTTTTTTGGCACTCTTTTTTTTTTTGCTTCTTCTTCTTTTTTTTTTGTGAAAAATCACAATAATGGCGAGTGTCTCAAAACTCTTCCCAGGTCAAACTGACAGGATAGACACGAATTTTTTTTTTTGCGATTTTTTTTTTCGACTGCCCGGACCCAAAAACTGGAAACGGCTCAAAAAAAACTTTCAATAACGGCGACTGTCTCAAAAGGCTAAGAAACACCTAAAAATAGGATAGCCAGAAAATTTTTTGTCAAGTGCGTTTTTGGAAAATTTTGGGCCTAAACGGAGGGTTGTTTCCAGACTCTTTTTTTTTTTTTTGGAAACCAACCTCTTCTACGTACGGCAAAAGATTGATGGAATCCTAAACCTACTCAACCAAGGAAACACGAATCTGGCAACAGATGGATCTCGAAAGCAAACCTAATATGAGATGGACTCGAAGTGACGGTGATATATGGATACGGATCGGTGGTGGTATATGGACTCGGAGCGGTGGTGGTATATGGACTCGGAGCGGTGGCGGATAAGCGGTGGTGGTATATGGACTCGGAGCGGTGGTGGTATATGGACTCGGAGCAGGGGCAGATAAGCGGTGGTGGAAGATGGCAGGGACAATGATGATGGTGCGGCGGCGGCGTGACTAATATGACCAGAACTCGAAACTCTAAAAGACTAGACGCTAAGACCAGCAACTTGACACGACGATGCAACCGCAAATTCAACAAAGCAAATACAGAAAAAATTATGCAAAGGCTCAGATTGGTTCGGATATGATGAACTAACCCTAATTTTTTTTTTGGCTTTTTCGTGGACTATAGGTATGAAGACAGACTCGATCTAAACTACGAAAAACTGTAAAATCTCACCGAGCAACCTGAAAATCTGATACCACTTGATAGAGGCAAAGGTGTCCCAATGTTTCGATGAGATGGTCGCTATCGTTTCTGTGGGAGTCGACCTTGACGATCCGACTACGAACGTGCGAGACGTCGCGCCTTAGCAATCGCTAAACCAACTTCCGAGGGTTATTGACCACGCCGGAGCACGATCAACCTGACCACGAGGGCCTGTTTCCTGCGAGCAAACGAAGAACAAGCAAGAAACTAAGATTGCAATCTGGATATTGCGAATAAAAGAGGAAAGCTTTATTAACGAAGGTGGGGTTCTGTGACGCCTTGGTCTGGTCGTTGAACACAAACGAAGTACGCGAAGTTGCAGCTATGGCGAACTTTTGATCTAAACAAAACCCAAAGTCTAAACGACGCCCTAAGGGCTGTATATATGGAGGAAGAGGAGGGAATTTCGTGGCCCCTGATGGTGGGGTCCGAAACCAACCCTAACTCTTGTTTCCCCACACATACGGACTCTAAAAATAGCCTATACTTAAGTATTTCGAAATTACATGGGCCTGGCCCAAAAATAAGGTGACGCAGCACCTAGAATAGCCTATGGACGAATATTATGAAGTGGCATCTTGTAGATTTCGTCCAAGGCTTCATTCACTCCTTATGGTGGCTTCAAAGTCCTGAAATCATCACTTGTAACTCCGTTCTTGATCCCCTTGCGCATGCCATCAACTCCATGCGTGTTCTTGCTCCAATGTTCATCCTTCTCCAAGCTAGGCCCTTCACTTGTAAGCAAAACAAATGTATCCAATTTAGGCAGTATCATATTCTCATGAACATTAGAATCATTACCAAGAAACGAAAGTACCTGGTAATTTAATTGGCGTGCGCGAGCTCTAGTAATTGGTCGAGTATGTATAGCAGCAGGGGCTGTGGATGTAACAATGGTATTGATGTCCTCATCACAGGGAGTACTTGTGCTTTCAATCTCCCCCTTTTTGGTAATTGATGACAACATACATCAAAGCTTTAGATAAGATATAGAGAATAACAAGCAAATATTTGGAAAGACATGTAACATGCATAGGCTCCCCCTACATGTATGCAATCATGTAAAATGGAATATAACAGAATTTGAGTGCATAAGCATGAAAGAGTAAGCAATGTGTTACATGTATCTTGGTTGTATGCATCAGAGCAAATGGTGTGAATATGGGAAATGTACCTCCATGCTCATGAGTCCTTCTTGCAAACAGTATGTACGTCAGCAAGATATCCTCATGCACATGAGTGTGATGCATATACTTACCTTGTGGTCTTTAGTTGGCTTAGAAAGGGATGAACCTGAGTAAACAAGGTTAGATCACACAGATACATCTACTAGCCAGAGAAACAAAAGGAACCACAAGAGTACCAAGATTGGGATTATCGGTGTACTAAAGTAGGGGTACTCTAGTATCCCGAACTTGTGCACGGGCAGTCGCAGCACCCCGCGGCAAGGCCCGCCAGGTGATCACCAAGGCTCTCTATGGTTCCTTTGGAGCCATTCGAGAACAAAGTATTTAAGTCAAGGAGACAATTCCCCGGCAAGAGGAGCTTGCCGGGAAGGCCATTCAAGGTACAAGACCCCGGCAAGAGGAGCTTGCCGGGAAGCCCAACGAGAGCATCTCAAAGAACCTGCGACAGCGCGCCACGCGTCCCTGCAGGACCCGGCGAGCGACAAGTTCCCGGGCGCGACAAGGCAACGGCCGCGGCAAGGCGCTTGCCGCGGCAGGCAGCCACTCTGTACCCGCGCTCCAACTCACCCACCTACGTGTCGCTCCGGGACCCTTCCCAGCGTACGTGGCAGGAGGCTGTGCAGCCAGGGGTACACTATGGCATGCAGAGCTGACAGGATCGCCATCGTGGCGAGCGATGGCGCCCCTGACGGTCCCTTTTCTGCACCGTCTGGGCGACGTAGACGGGCATTTAATGCCTTTGTCCCCTACCGTCAGGGTTAGGTATGATACACTGTGTAGGTAGCTGTACCTACCGCAGCATATTTACACTTTTGCCCTTACCTACGTTGCCACCTGTTGGAGACCCCTTGAACATATAAAAGGAGGCCCATGCACAACGTAGGGAGGGGATCGATCCTCAGAGAAATGCTCGGTCTCGTTAGCTGCTCGAGTGTACTGTAGCACTCGGCGCTCCCGAGCAAGAACTCAATACAATCCACAAAGCAGCAGTAGGAGTGTTATCTCTCCGGAGAGCTCCGAAGCTGGGTAAAAAAATATTCCCCCGCGTGCCTCGCCTCGATCCGCTCTTCGCACGACCTCCGCCCCCCACCGAACCGAGAAGGGGCTCCGTCCCCATAGGTCCTTGGGGAGCCCAGGAAACCCCGGCATCTCTGGCGCGCCAGGTAGGGGGCGTCGAGGTTGTGTGAACCTGATCCGGTGTTCACGCGAGCTGAATCTTCATCGACTTCATCGACATGCCGCCGAAGAAGAAGGCTTCGGAGGCGGCTGCGCCGTCCGCGTCAAATCCACCGCCGCCGCAGCAAACGGCCGGCGGGGAGAACACTGGCGGTGGAACGGGCGCCGACGAGGGAGCCCACGGTGCCAACAAGTCCAAGGACAAGACTGCGCTGCTCGCTGGCGGCGTAGTCGGCTCCCCCGACGACCAGGCGTCCATAGACGCACCGCGCCCATCTCAAGAGGCGCAGGACCGATAGCGTCGTGGTACTCACGGTACCATACGCTCGCTGGACCCAAATCGAGCTAGCGGATCCCTGGACGCTCAAGGCCAACATGCACGCCGACTTGCTGGCACGAGCGAGGCACGGTCGCCTGGACGGAATACTGCTCCTTCCAACATCGTTGGGAGCCCGAGCATATCCCGCTCCTCGCACCATTCGCCACCGCTACCCGCCACCCCAGCAGAAGCTCTAGCGCGAGCTCAACTGCTCCTAGACTTCCCTCCAGCGCCAGACAAGATCGACGACTGGAGGGCCACCATTCAGAGTCTCATCGGCTTCGCCAACGGCGACACTCCGCAGCCAGCGACCACATCACAGCCGCGGCATGCCAGCCAAGTGCGAGCCGATGGCGACAAAACCGGTGGGGGTGCAACCACCGTGCACTCTCCGCCCCAAAGGCCAAGATCGCCGACTCGCCGGGTCCGCCATGACAGCGACTCCACTACTTCCTCAGATCCACGAACTCGTCGCGATCAGCGCCACGTTCTTCACGAACGGCAGCAAGAAGACGCCCGCACCCGCATCGAGCGCCGGAGAGAAACGCGGCGTCAATCAGACCGACGCGCTGGCCCCACTGTCGATATACAAGCGCCAGGGGAACCAGGCGACCTGCCGTACGCGGTAGGTTGCCCTGCGTTTACCCGTGAGCTGCGGCAAGTCCAGTGGCCCAGCACGAAGAACTTCAAGCTAGACGTACTAGAGAAGTACGACAGCAGGCTGCATCCGTCGGAGTTCCTCAGCATCTACACCATTGCGGTGCAGGCTGCCGGGGGGCGGGACGACAAGATCCTCGCCAATTACTTCCCTCTGGTGCTCAAGCCCAACGTTAGGTCCTGGCTCATGCACTTGCCGGAAAACTCCATATCTTCCTGGGCGGACCTATGCCATCAGTTTGTCGGCGCCTTTACAGGCGGCCACAAACCCCATGGCCAGGAGAGTGATCTTCACCTGCTTGCCCAGAAGGAAGGGGAGCCTCTACGTAAGTACATCCAGAGATTCAGCCAAGTGCACCGCAACATCCTAGACGTCCACCCTGCCGCGGTCATCAGTGCGTTCCATCAGAACGTGTGCCACCGCAGGATGCGGGAGGAGATGGCGATGTGCAAGATCAGAGACGTCAGCGAGCTGTATGCCCTAGCCGACAGATGTGCACGTGCTGAGGAAGGAAGGAAACTCCCCGGAGAGAACGTAGGAACCGCAGGATCTGACAGCGACGATGCCGCCCCAGCAAGCAAAAACAGGCGGCGGAACAACAGGAAGAGGAAAGGCAAAGATGTGCTAGTTGTCGAGCAATCCGGCAACGAAGGTGGCGCCAAGACAGCCAAGACTGATGGCTCCGGCAAGGAGGTTGCCGCATGCGCCAACTGCCAGGCTGTGGCAGCCGCCGACAAGCAGGATGGCACCAACAAGTAGTACTGCAAGATTCAGCGCAGGAAAGGCCATGACCTCCAGAGCTGCAAGAAGGTCGAATAGCTCGTTGAGCTGCAAAAGGCCGAGTACGAGCGACGCGACAAGGAGAAGGCCCAAGGAGGTGCTGGAGGATCTGGTACGAAGCGCACTGGCCAGGGGGGACGCCGCGGCAACACCGAGCAGCGGCAAGGCGACAGACCTCCCCGCGGCCGCGACAAGGATGAAGATGACGACGAAGACGAAGACATGGATGACGCCGAGACCAGCGAGCAGGAGTTCCAGAAAGCCACAGAAGTTTTGTGCGTTGATGGCGGTGCTTCTCTGCATACTTCACACCGCCAACTCAAGCAGTGGGTGCGGGAAGTTAATGCAGCAGAACCACCCGTCGAGTCACGCAAGCTTCTGAAATGGTCCAACACACCTATCATCTTTGATATTGAGGACCACCCCGATCGCACAACTGCTGTCGGGTGTTTGCCGATGTTGGTCTCACCAACTATCCGCAACCTCAAGGTCACTAAGATGCTAGTTGACGGCGGGGCCGGCTTGAACCTGATCTCCTCCGCTGTACTTTGGAGACTCCAAGTCCCTGACAGTGAGCTCGAAGAGACCGACACGTTTCAAGGAATCAACCCGGGAAGGAGCAAGCCGAAGGGGAAGATCACGCTGCCGGTGACATTTGGCAGTGAGTTGAACTTCAGGACTGAGAGGATCACTTTCGACGTTGCCGATTTTCCATTGCCTTACAATGGAATTCTCGGCCGTCCAGCGCTCGCCAAGTTCATGGCGGCCTCTCACTACGCGTACAACATGCTGAAGATGCCAGGCCCGATAAGTGTCATCTCTGTACATGGCGACAAGAAAGACGCTCTCATCTGTGCCGACAAGATCTACCGGGAAGCAGCAGCCGCCGCGGATCGCGAGACAATCGCCACTGAAGCTCCCGGGGGGAAGAAGAAGACCAAGTCCGGCAAGAGCTCTGATGCCCACTCCGGCAAGCGCACCTCTTCGGAGTGCTGCGCTACCGTCGAGGACGCACCATCGAGATCCACCGGCAAGTGTAAGAAGACAATGGCAGCTCCGCCAGCAACCAAGAAGGTGTCCGCCAAGGAGGACGGCACTAGTGGTACCTTCACCATTAGTGCCACTCTCGACCCTAAATAGGAAAGCGCGCTCGTTGCTTTCCTGCGGGCGAATGTCGACGTGTTTGCGTGGCAACCTTCTGACATCCCCGGCGTTCCCAGGAAAGTAATCGAGCACCACCTCGCCGTCTGTCCTCACGCGCGACCCGTCAAGCAGAGAGTCAGGAAACAAGCGGTGGAGCGCCAAGAGTTCATCGCCGAAGAGATCAAGAAGTTGGAAGCAGCAGGCCTCGTCAGAGGAGTGCTCCATCCTACGTGGTTGACCAATACTGTAGTCGTGCGCAAGGCGAACGGGAAATGGAGAATTTGCATCGACTTCACCGATGTCAACAAAGCTTGTCCAAAAGACCCATTTCCCTTGCCGCGCATTGACCATATTGTCGACTCCACAGCCGGATGCGACTTGCTTTCGTTTCTTTACGCATACTCAGGATACCATCAGATCTTCATGGCAGAAGAGGATGAGGAGAAAACCGCGTTCATCACTCCATGTGGCACGTACTGTTTTGTACGAATGCCTTTCGGTTTGAAGAATGCTGGTTCAACATTTGCAAGGGTCGTCCATACTGCTTTTGAACCGCAAATACACAGAAATGTGGAAGCCTACATGGATGATATAGTGGTCAAAAGCAGGGACAAGTCAACTCTGATTCAAGATCTAGAAGAAACTTTTGCAAATCTGGGTAAGATTAGCCTCAAGCTCAACCCCGAGAAGTGCGTGTTTGGAGTCCCTTCTGGCAAGCTTCTCGGGTTCTTTGTGTCCCAGCGGGGGATCGAAGCCAATCCCGACAAGATCAAGGCCATTGAGCAGATCGAAGCACCGAAGCGCGTCAAGGATGTACGAAAACTTGCTGGCTGCGTGGCGGCTCTCAGCAGGTTTATCTCTAAGTCTGCTGAGCGCGCCCTGCCGTTTTTCAAAATCTTGAAAAAGGCAGGTCCAATGAAATGGACTTCGGAAGCGGAGGCTGTGATGAGGACATGACTACCTTGGATACGACCAAAAATATTGCATACATGCATATTTGTCAGGTGATTTCTAGTGCAAACTATTCAATAATCTATTTTTGTTATCCAGAACAAAAATACTTCACACACTTTTGTGTTTTGTCTAATTGCAGGTGTATGGGACATTTGTACAACACACATATGAAGATAAGGGAGAAAGAGATGTTTACTTGCTGTTCAAAAAGTTCTTTCACGTCACTTTTGGTCCAAGAGAAGATAGAGTCCAAGTCTCTCACGTTCTGGATTCAGATTCGGACTGCACAGACATACCTGACTCAAAACGGCAATAACTTTTTCATACGGACTCCGAATTGGGTGATTCTTTATTTTTTGGAAACTAGATTTCGTCCTCTTTCCACTCCAATTGGAATCACCTTTAAATTCGTCCGGAGCATTGAGATATGGACGAAACAATCTGACGCTGCAGCAGAATCCGAATCAAACAACAAGTCCAAAGGTGTTGCACCACCTCCACTTGGGCCCATGAGCCTTGTACGACCTAGGGTTGGTTTTAGGCTGCCTTGGGACGTCCTCCCACCTCCTTGGCCGCCACCCCTTGCTCCTATATAAGTAGATCCATCTAGTAGCTTTTTCCTTGGGATTTGTTTAGTTAAAAGTTAGCCATTGCAACTTCGTGTACTTCGTTTGTGTTCAACAACCAGACCAAGACCGCTTCCGGATCCCCACCTTTATCAATACTTCATCCATATTTGCAATATTGAGATTGCTTTTATCATATTCTTGCTTGTTCTTCGATTGCATGCAGGAATAGACCTTCGTGGTCAGGCTGATCGTGCTTTCGGCATTGTCGGTAACCTCACGGAGATTGGTTTAGCGATTGCTAAGGCGCAACGTCGTGCACGTTTGTAGTCGGATCGTCAAAGTTGTCTCCACAAATCGATAGTTATCATCTCATCGAAAGATCGGGACATCCCGCCTCTATCAGGCTGCGCTGCAGGACTTGAAGAGATACCTGTCCTCCACTCCAATACTTGTCGCACCTAAACCACAAGAGAAGTTGCTGCTATATCTGGCGGCAACCAATCAAGTGGTTAGTGCTGCGTTAGTAGCGGAGAGAGAGGCAGATGATGAGCCAGCAACCGCGGCAAGCGCATCCAGTGACAAGCAAGGGGCTTCCCCGACGAGCTCTGGTCCCGACGAAGATAGATCTGCGCAGATGTGCGAAGGGATACAGAAGAAAATGGTGCAGCGCCCAGTCTACTTTGTAAGTTCCCTTCTGCAGGGGGCTAGGTCGAGGTACTCTGGTGTGCAGAAGTTGCTTTTCGGCCTTCTTATGGCCTCGAGAAAGCTGCGCCATTACTTCCAAGCACATGAGATCACAGCTGTCACTCGCTTTCCGCTGAAGAGGATACTGCAGAATCCAGAAGCAACAGGCAGGATTGTTGAGTGGGCATTGGAACTGTCGAGCTTTGGCCTCAAGTTTGAGAGCACTTCAACTATTCAAAGCAGAGCATTGGCAGAATTCATAGCAGAGTGGACGCCAACACCTGACGAAGAAACCCCATAGGCGAGCATCCCCGTCAAGGAAGCAAACAAAGAGTGGCTGATGTACTTTGATGGCGCGTTCTCGCTACAAGGCGCCGGTGCTGGCGTGCTGCTTGTCGCACCTACCGGAGAGCACCTCAAGTACGTGGTCTAGATGCACTTTCCCAAGGAGCAAGCAACAAACAATACTGCAGAGTATGAAGGATTGCTCGCCGGTCTCAGGATCGCGGCAGACCTTGGGATCAAGCAGCTCATTGTCAGGGGTGACTCGCAGCTTGTCGTCCGCCAAGTAAACAAGGATTATCAGAGTCCGTTGATGGAAGCTTACGTTGATGAAGTGAGGAAGCTGGAAGAGCGCTTTGTCGGCCTACAGATGGAACATGTTCCTAGAGCTCAGAACGACATCGCTGACGGCCTGTCAAAGTGCGCGGCATTTAAGTTACCTGTGGAACCAGGGATCTTTGTGCTCAAGCCGACCCAACCATCCGTGACGCCACCAACTGGACAGAGCAGGAAGAGGAAGTTGATTTCTGGTGACTATCTTCCGGCTGAGATTCCCGAAGCCGCCGCCAAGAAGGTCCCCAAGATCAACGCCAAGAGTGCTGAGGAGCAGTCTGCTCCGACAAGCCCCAAGGTTTGTTTCGTTGAAGCAGACGCTCCCGACAAGTTTCGCTCCGGCAAACTTGCCGGGGATCATCAAGCTCCGGCTAAACCGCGGGTTCTCGCCGTAGAAGCGGATGTTCCCGCAACAGCAGTTATGCCTTTAGTCCTTGTTGTCGAGCCGCAGGCTCCAGCATGGGCACGACAGATCGTCCGTTTCCTCCAGTCAGGAGAACTTCCCGAAGAGCCAGAAGAAGTGGAAAGAGTAGCCCGGCAGTCTAGTATGTACTAGTTCGTTGACAACGCACTGTACAGAAGAAGGCTCAACGGAGTGAAATTGAAGTGTATTCCCCGGGAAGATGGACAGAAGCTGTTGGCAGAGGTGCATGGAGGCATATGTGGTCATCACATTGGCGCCAGAGCACTTGCCGACAAAGCATTCTGGCAAGGTTTCTTTTGGCCGACAGCCCTCCAGGATGCAACTGCACAAGTAACCAAGTGTGAAGCGTGCCAGTTCCATTCCAAGCAGATACACCAACCAGCTCAAGCTCTCCAGACAATCCCTTTATCCTGGCCATTTTCGGTCTGGGGGCTCGACATCCTCGGCCCTTTCCCCCGAGCAGTCGGGGGCTTTGAGTACTTGTACGTCGCAATCAACAAGTTCACAAAGTGGCCAGAAGTGGAACCAGTGTGGAAGGTGACAGCACAGTCAGCAGTCAAGTTCTTCAGGTCGATTGTTTGCCGCTTCGGAATCCCTAACAGGATCATCACTGACAACGGTACACAATTCACGAGTCGCAACTTCATGCAGTACGTCCAAGACCTTGGCGCCAAGGTCTGCTTCGCTTCCGTTGCTCACCCCAGGAGCAACGGTCAAGCAGAGAGGGCAAATGCTGAAGTGCTGCGTGGACTCAAGACCCGGACTTTCGACAGGCTGCACAAGTGCAGAAGAAACTGGATCGAGGAGCTGCCGGTGGTTCCTTGGTCGATCAGGACGACGCCAAATCGAGCCACTGGCCAGACACCTTTCGCTCTAGTCTATGGAGCAGAGGCAGTTATCCCCACGGAACTCGTATGCGGGTCACCTCGAGTGCTCGCTTATGATGAGCTTGAGCAAGAGCAGCTGCGACAAGATGACGCGCTGCTCCTTGAGGAAGACCGTCTTCAGGCTGCTGTACGAGCTGCTCGATACCAGCAAGCTTTGCGCCGCTACCATAGCCGCAAAGTTAAAGCCAGAAGTCTCGATGAAGGCGACCTTGTTCTTCGGCGCGTTCATTCCGCCAAGAATTCCAACAAGTTGACGCCGAAGTGGGAAGGCCCTTACCGGGTGAAACGAGTCACTAGGCCTGGCGCTGTCCGCCTTGAGACCGAGGATGGCTTTCCGGTGAGCAACTCCTGGAACATTGAGCATCTTTGTAAGTTTTACCCGTAAGGCGCGGTTGTCGGACCCTGTCCGGCAACCACCATTTTGTACAAGTCTTGCCGCTGTTGCATGTAATCCTTTGTATAAAGCCAGGCGCAGACCCTATGCATAAATAAAACTCACGTGCTCCGCACACCTTGTCAATTTCATGCCTTTCTGCATGAATTATCTGACACTTTGTGCGGCAAGCACCCTCTGTAAGCAATAACGAGCCATAAGGCTCCATATCATTATTTTCTCTACTTTCTTTCTTTTATTTTTCAAGGAAATTAAGGATCCTTCGCCCACAAGTTGGCCGGGGGGGGGGGAGGGGAAGATAATGGTATGGACTCGGCGTTGTTCAGGAAAAACTTTGCCTTGCCGAGAAGCAAACAACAGAAAAGCTAAGTGCCAAAGTTTGAGCAATCAAATTTTTTAATTTTAAGTTATTTTCCTTGAACGACCATGCTTTGTATGGAAAACATGTGCGCGGAGGAACCAGCTCGTGGCTAGTTGCGCCCTTACTTTGTTTCGAGTTCGCTCAACAGTTTAAGTGTGCTGCGACTAGAGTTGCGCCCTTACTTTGTTTCCAGTTCACTCAGCAACTTAAGCGAGCTGTGACTGGTCACGACAAGGTTTCTTGTCGGTAACGGCACCGCCAGCAGGCTGCTGACGTCCCGCACTCAGCGCTCGCGGCAAAGGTGCCTACGCCGGCAAGTTCCCTAAAAGCGTAGGGCAAAAACATACAAAGGAAGGAATCGAGTAAAGGGAATAGCATTGCAATCATGACCTGAAACAGATCTATATTACAAGATAGTTTGTCGCGGCTCTAATAGACTGTTTTCATAACATGACCAGCGTCGACAAGAAAAGAAGAAAATAGGCGGCCTAGTCCGCACGGTCGCCCTCAACCCTCTTGATCCCGCTCACCTTGTCCACAATGGGTGCGACGAGGGTCTCGAGCTGATCCAGATCAGCTTCCGGCGGCAGGGACCTGAGGATATTAGTGAGGCGGAGGCCCGGGTTGCGGAATGCCACCTTCATCAGCACCTTTTTGAGAGCTCCCGCGCAGATCTCGCATGACTCGTCGGCCAGCTGCTTTGGGATCCTCTCCCGGAGTTGCTGGAGGGTCGTCGCCACGCCTTTGAAGAACAAGGTGAGCTTGGCGCTGGATGGGAGGCTCCCGTCAGAGGAATACCCGAGATCCTCCACCCCCAGCAGCGCCAACTCCTTGTCGATGTCTGCGGCAGCATTCACAAGGCCCTCCGTCCACCGCTCCACAATTCCCCTGAAATCGTTCTGGGTGGCGGCGATGCTCTCCAGCAGCGCCTTGTCGGCCTTGATCTCCTTCTTCAAGGCCGCCTCCTGCTCCCTGGCGCCGTCCAGCGTCTCGGTCAAAGCAGCCAGCTTCAGCTCAAGATCAACCTTGGAGTCCTTGGCGGCGTCAAGCTCCTTGACCTTCTCGGCGAGACGACCCTGCAGTTTGCCAAAGGTGTAGGCGTCCTTCTCGCGCTCATGCTTGAGCGCGGCAAGCGCTTCACCGCTTGCCTTGAGATCAGTCTCCAGCTGCGCCACTTTCGCCTCCAGCTCCTTCTTGGCGGCCTCGGCAGCTGCGGCAGCGTCCTTTGCTTCCTTGAGGGCTCCGCTGAGTGCTTGCTCACGCGCAGCTAGCTCCTCTTCGTGGCTGTCTAGGCTGGCCTTCAGCTGCACCAACTCGCCGTCCCGCGCAGATAACTCCTCGGCGGCAAGCCGCTGTTGCTCTGCAACCTCTGCCTTCTCAAGGATGAAAGCCTTCTGTGCCTCATCGAGCTGCACCCGCTTCGCCGCCAGCGACTGGAGAGCTGCCTGGTTGAGGCCTCGGAGCTCCTCCGCGCGCTTCTCCACGTCCACCCCCACCTTCGCGACAAGCGCCTCGCGGGACCCCAGTTTGGCCTGGCGGGCACGGTAGAGTGACACCAGCTTCCGCAGCAGTCGCTCCTCTTCGGGCTCGTCGCTGCTGCTGCTTGGTGCGTCGACCAGCGTCAGCCCAGCAGAGGCAAGCACCTCCACGTCAAAGCTTTCTCCTTCGACTGGCGCCCTGGACGTTGACGCCCAGGGGAGGTTGATGAAGATACCAGCGCCAGCCTTCAAGTAGACGCCTGGCTGGGGTTCTTCGGAGCCTGACGCTGCGGCAGCGGCGGGAGGATCGGCGGTCGGTGTAGCGCCTGTCGCTCCTGCGGCCCCAGGGTCGTCAGTACGATCGCTGGACCCCTCGTCGGCTGCTGCGGCAGCAGTCTTGGCAGCCTCTTCGCCGGCGGGATCATCAGCGTCGGCCGTTTCTTTGGTGGCAGCGGCGTCATCAATGACAACCTCGGTCTCCATCGGCTCCACAGTGGATGGATCTGACGGCCGGAAAAGGAAGAAAAGTCGAGCAAATGTCCAAAAAGAAGAACCCAAGGTAAGTTTAGAAGCAAGGAGTACCTGTACCAGGCTCGGTAGTCGGGATCTCCGCTGCCGGGGGGTCGCTGGTGCTGTCCCTTGCCGGAGACTTCTCCATTGCCGGGGAGCTCTCCCTCGTCGGAGACTTCTCCCTTGCCGGGGAGCTCTCCCTTGTCGGGGAACTCTCCCTTGCCGGAGAACCCTCCCTTGGCGGCGTAGTCGAAGCAGGTGACACGTCAGGGGTGGCCTCCGGGCGTTCCTGGTGAGGCTGCTCCGCTCCTACACAAGCCAACGGTCAGATATCAGCAAGCAAAGAGTATCCATGTGCGCCTAACAGCTGGAAGTAAACCATATACTTACGCTGGGGGCTGCGCTGGGGGCTGCTCTGAAGAACGGCCGTCGGGTCCGGCAAGTTTGTCTCGAGCGCACCCCCTGCTGCCACGGTGGGATCATCCTCGATGACAATCACCGGGACCTTGGCTCTCTTTGCCATTCTCTGGGCCAGCTTCCTAAAAAGGAATAGGTTCAGAGTAAAGCAAATGAGATACAAGACAAGACAACAAGTATTGAAGACATGCAAGTACAACAAGAATCTTACTCTTCTTCTTCCTCGTCGGAGCTGAGCGCGGAGAAGTCAAAGCCTGGCCCACCTCCGGCGCGAGGAGGCAGAGGAGTAGGATCCCTTGGCCGCTTGGCGGGAGCTGGATCGGCAGGCCGAGAGGACCCCGCCCCAGCTGCCGCTGCAGCGTGAGGTGTTTCTGCGGCAACAGAACTTGCCGCGGTGGAGCGTGTCATGCAGCGCGGCGGGGGTTGACTCGCCCACCGCTCCGCTACGTCCCCGGCCTTGCGAAGACGCCTTCTTGTTGGAGCCGGGGGCTCTGCTTGTGGAGCCCGGGGCTCTGTTTGTGGAGTCAGGGGCTCTGCTTGCGGCAAGCTGTCCGAAGACGAAGAGGAAGAGGAGCCGATCTCCAGCGAGCCGCTCATGTCCTCGGCGGGCCCGCTCGGCCCGACGTCGTGCTCGGCGGACCTCTTCTCGCCGGCAATCTCCTCTCGGTTGGCAAGGCTTGCCGCCTCTGCTGCCTCTGCCTCCTCCACGGTGAACCCAAACTCGCCCGCAGCGGCAGCTGCCGCCGCCTCTTCCATCCTGGTGGCGATGCGCTTGAGCTCATCGTCGGTGGTGTCCCGGCTGAGCCCCTTTTTCTCGTCGGCGTCGACCGGCACTTCTATCAAGTTGTCCAAGAACGCCCACACGACATCATCAGCAGGCTCTATCCAGGCTGGATCAATTCCATGCGAGTCGCACAGCGGCATTATTGCACGGATGCGGTCGAGCGCGAAGTTGTTGCACATCGGGACGACGCCCCTCAGCAACCAGAACACTTCGGGATGCTGTGGGTCGTGCTTGAACAGCTCCTGGAGCATCGCGTTGAGCTCCAGGACAGTGAAGTTGAAGTTGAGGCCCGGCCGCAACCTCATGATATCCGCCGCATTCTGAAACTCCCAGGCAGGTCTCCCCCTCTCCTGCAGGGGGGCGATGCGGCGGCGGAGAAAATCCGCGCCAACCGCTCCTACAGTAAGCCCGGCAAGCCTGAGGCGTAAGATCCGGGTGACGGCGATCCTTAGTCTGTCATCTTCCGAGGCCAGGCTACTCCAATCACTGCTGCGCACTACTGGGGTTTCGCGCAGAGCAGTAAACGGCTGAGGGTTCTCCTCAACGATCAGACACCAGTCCGCCCTCCACTCCTCCCACTTGCTGCGGAACTCTCCCTCCAGATAAGCATCTTTCTTGCCAGCTTTCGAGATCCAGGCGATTCCGCCGGATAAAGGCTCTCCTTTCTCAACCCGAGGCGAAAAGAAATGGCGGAAAAGGGCTACGTTTGGATGGATCCCGACAAAGTTTTCGCAGAGATGTGCGAAAACTGCCATGGTCAGGACATCATTGGGGGTGAAATCAAGAAGGTGGAGCCCGTAGGTGTTCATGACATCGCAAAAGAATTCTGAAAAGGGCGGGAAGAGCCCGCAGTAGAAGGACAAGGCAAAGAAGGGATACCCAGTGGAATACTTATCCCAAGCAGTGGCTGGGAGTACCTTCGTGCGCGGATGCGCTCGCGTCCCCGTCGACCAGAAGAGGTAGAAGTCCTCCTTCAGCTCCGCCGCCTCAAGCCTCGGAGGGAAGATTGCCCGCTCCTTCCGCAGTGCCGCGAGCCGCTGCGCCTCGGCCGACTTCGCCTTCTCGGCTTTCGGAGCCATGGCGGGAATGGAGAGTGAGGACGGCGATGTTGGTGGTGCTGGTGGCGATGGGGGTGGGGCGCTGCTCTCCTTCGGCTTTGGGAAGAAGGGGAGTGGCGGAGATTCTCGAGGAAGGAACAGCAACGGGCAGATGAGCGAACTGCCCCTGCTCCCGCTGCTTATAAGGAGGGATGGGGGCGGACGTTTCGCCTTTTCGAGTAAAGGAACCACCCACGACCTCCCCCACGACGCCGCAATCGACGCGTGCCGTTCGGGAGGGCATGGTGGATGCGGAGCAAGGTACAACGCGACCCAGGCCGTGCGTGCCCGTGCGCTGTTTTGGGCCTGGCCCAACAGCGCTCAGCACCGTGTGTGACCCAGGCCCGGGGGCTCCTGTCGGTGTACTAAAGTAGGGGTACTCTAGTATCCCAAACTTGTGCACGGGCAGTCGCAGCACCCCGCGGCAAGGCCCGCCAGGTGATCACCAAGGCTCTCTATGGTTCCTTTGGAGCCATTCTTGAACAAAGTATTTAAGTCAAGGAGACAAGTCCCCGGCAAGAGGAGCTTGCCGGGAAGGCCATTCAAGGTACAAGACCCCGGCAAGAGGAGCTTGCCGGGAAGCCCAACGAGAGCATCTCAAAGAACCTGCCGCAGCGCGCCACGCGTCCCGGCAGGACCCGGCGAGCGACAAGTTCCCGGGCGCGACAAGGCAACGGCCGCGGCAAGGTGCTTGCCACAGCAGGCAGCCACTCTGTACCGGCGCTCCAGCTCACCCACCTACGTGTTGCTCCGGGACCCTTCCCAGCGTACGTGGCAGGAGGCTATGCAGCCAGGGGTACACTATGGCATGCAGCGCTGACAGGATCGCCATCGTGGCGAGCGATGGCGCCCCTGACGGTCCCTTTTCTGCACCGTCTGGGCGACGTAGACGGGCATTTAATGCCTTTGTCCCCTGCCGTCAGGGTTAGGTATGATACACTGTGTAGGTAGCTGTACCTACCGCAGCATATTTACACTTTTGCCCTTACCTACGTTGCCACCTGTTGGAGACCCCTTGAACATATAAAAGGAGGCCCATGCACAACGTAGGGAGGGGATCGATCCTCAGAGAAACGCTCGGTCTCGTTAGCTGCTCGAGTGTACTGTAGCACTCGGCGCTCCCGAGCAAGAACTCAATACAATCCACAAAGCAGCAGTAGGAGTGTTATCTCTCCGGAGAGCTCCAAAGCTGGGTAAAAAAACCTTCCCCCGCGTGCCTCGCCTCGATCCACTCTTCGCGCGACCTCCGCCCCCCGCCGAACCGAGAAGGGGCTCCGTCCCCATAGGTGCTCGGGGAGCCCAGGAAACCCCGGCAGGGATGACATGTAGAGTGTGAGCACTAGATACTCTATTAGATATAGACATGTCCCCAAAGGTAAAGATATGCAATGAATTCGAAGATCTTCTTCCCTTAGATGTCTTGCTCCCCCTGAATCTTATATGGGATACTGGGAGAAGATAGGGAACAGAAAATCAGAGCAAAGAAAATACACAAACAACATGAACATGTCTTTACCCTCTAAAGACATGTGACTTCTCTCCTCTTGAACACAAGGCATCTGGAGTATCTTCTCTCCACCTGTTTGAAGCATTCTCTCCCCTTTTTGAAGGATTAAGCTTTCATGTGAACTCTCTCTCCCCCTTTGACATCAATTTCCAAGAAAGAGTCCTCTGGAGTGTGAGTGAAATAGGTTTGGTCCTTGAGTCACAGAGCAAAGCAGCGTATAAAATGTGATGCTGGTAGAGGACAAGAATCAATGAGTGGAGTTGTAGCAAAAAGGAATGCAGGATCAAGTGGCAAGTTGTTTTGTCTGCAGTGAAATCGGTGGCACCGAGTTGTGTGCTTTGGTTGCACTGAAAGGACTCGGTTGGACCGAAAGCAACAGATCGGTGTGACCGAGTTCATCACAGAGAAAGCACATGTCACCTCAGCTCACTAGGCAAATAAGATCTCACAAAGATTTGCAGGGAATTAAATGAAAAATTTGCAGGAATTGGATGCAGGGAATGCAAAACAAAACAGAGAAAAGAAAATCTAGATGAAGTTTTGTTTTTTGATAAAGGAAGGGGAATAAATATGCAAAGGACAAGATGTAAAGTCTCAAAGAAACTCTAGAGAACTTCATCTAGAATTGGGCGGTGACAAAGTCACCTATGTTAGAGTATATTGACTAAGGAGTCAAGTGAGGACACTAGATCATAAGTCATACTCATCATTTAAGCTCAAAATGGGGTTACCATTTTTCATTTAAGCATTTGATGTATTCACATCTTGTGGAGTTGCTTTGACCCATGACTTGGAGTAAAGCTTCTCTAAGATGGAATGACATACCTTGGGTGGTGGTGTTGATCTTGATCATGTAGTTGAACTTGTGTGGGATGCTCAAGGTTGATGTAGCTCATCAAGAGTTGGGAGCACCACTTGTAATTTGAGTTCATCTACCTACATGGGTTAGCTTGCAAGGAATAGCACTTGTGTATCCAAAATGACAATAATGAAAAATGATACCAAATGAAATTTCATATATATAATTTGTCAAAGGATATGTTGAAGGGTTTCGTGCTTCCTTGTTATCAACCACCGTATTGTAGCGACTTGGTGATGTAGAGATTGCTCAAGATGTGAGTGAGTTGCAATCTCATGGATTTAGATTCAACCAAGTACCTACAAGGGTTAGATACCATGCAAGGGTGCAAATATATCCAAGACATATGAAAAGCATCATGAAAGTAATATCAAGGATTAGTCATAGGCTGATGCCTTGCATGTATCCAAATGGAGTTCCTACTCCATGTTTGAAGCATCAATGATGTTCAATTCTCCTATCAACCGGCAAAAGATTTTCTCACCAATTGGTTTGGTGAATATATCCGCCAATTGCTTATCGGTACGAACATGCTTAAGATCAATATCCCCTTTAGCAACATGATCTCGAATGAAATGATGACAAACTTCAATATGCTTAGTCCGGGAATGTTGCACGGGATTATGAGCAATCTTAATGGCACTTTCATTGTCACAAAGCAACGGAACATGTTTCACATATACCCCATAATCTTTAAGATTTTGGGTCATCCAAAGTAATTGAGCACAACATGAACCGGTGGCAATGTATTCCGCTTCGGCGGTGGATAAGGATACCGAGTTTTGTTTCTTGGAAGACCAAGACACAAGAGATCTGCCAAGAAATTGACAAGTACCCGAAGTGGACTTTCTATCAACCTTGTCTCCGGCATAGTCCGAGTCGGAATAGCCAACAAGATCAAAAGAGGGCCTCTTAGGATACCAAATGCCAAAGTATCTCACTATCCTTTTCACAGCCTTAAGATGACACTCTTTGGGCTGCTTGATATCGTGCACACGCTTAGCATAATTTCGGGATGAGAGGCACATAGATATAATAATGATCCAATCATAGAGCGATAAACCTTTTGATCAACTGGTTTACCATCCTTAGTCAAGTCAAGATGTCCACTAGTAGGCATGGGAGTTTTCATACCTTTGCTTTCTTGCATGTTGAACTTCTTTAATAAGTCCTTGGTGTACTTTGTTTGAGAAACAAAGGTTCCTTCCTTAGTTTGCTTGATTTGCAAACCAAGAAAGAACTTGAGTTCACTCATCATAGACATCTCAAACTTCTTTGACATTAGCTTTCCAAACTTTTCACTAAAATGAGGGTTAGTTGAACCAAATATGATATCATCAACATAAATTTGGCATAAAAATAATTCACCATTAACCTTTTTAGTGAAAAGAGTAGAATCTATCTTTCCAATCTCAAAGCCTTTTTCAATAATGAACTTGGTCAAGCATTTATACCACGCTCTAGGAGCTTGGTTAAGACCATAAAGGGCTTTGTGAAGTTTGTAAACATGATCGGGTTTCATAGGATTTACAAAGCCGGGAGGTTGTTTAACGTAAACTTCCTCCTCAATTTCACCATTTAGAAAAGCACTTTTAATGTCCATTTGGTATAAAGTGATATCATGGTGATTAGCATAGGCAAGTAAGATGCGGATGCACTCAAGTCTAGCAACGACGGCATATGTCTCACCGTAGTCCATACCTTCGACTTGAGTGTAGCTTTGGGCGACTAGACGAGCTTTGTTGCGGACGACTTGACCTTCTTCATCTTACTTGTTGCGAAACACCCATTTGGTACCGATGATGTTGTGGTTGTTGTCGGGCTTCTCGACCAATGTCCATACTTGATTTCTCTCAAAGTTGTGTAGCTATTCATGCATGGCATTTATCCAATCTGGATCTTCCAATGTTTCTTCAACATTCACAGGTTCAATGCTAGAGATGAATGAATAATGTTCACAAAAGTTGGCCAAACGAGATTTAGAGTGAGTGATTCTCCCGGTTTGAATGTCATTGTAGATTTGCTCGACGGGATGGTCTCTGGCGACTCTTGCTCTAACTCGTGAGAGCTTTTGCTTGGGTCGGGGTGGAACATCTTCTTCATCATCTCCTTCTTCTTCTTGGCCTTCTTCATTGTTGGCATTGTTGTTCTCTTGTCGCGGTGGAGAAGGAGGTTGTTGATGTTCATCTTGGTGTACTTCCTCATTTTCTTCGCCTTGGTGTGTCCCACTTGTGGATGCTTCTGTATCAAATCTTGTTTCACCTTGTCGTGAGGTAGAAGCTTCCACTTGGACGGACGAGGTACTCTCCTTTACCTCCGTCAGACGAATCTTGCCAATAGACAAGTCTTGGATTGCTTCCGAAGGATCTTTATCTCCTACATTAATTGGCAATTGATCTACTTGCGAGCCGTTAGATTCATCAAACTTCACATCTACCGTCTCTTCAACCTTTCAGATGAAACTATTGTAGACATGGTAAGTGTGAGAGTTTGAGCCATAACCAAGTAGGAAACCCTCATGAGATTTAGGAGAAAATTTAGAACGATGATGCTTATCAAGAATGTAACACTTCGAGCCAAATACTCGAAAGTATCCAACTTGGGGTTTGTTACCGGTGGGGAGCTCGTATGCCCTCTTTCTGAGTAGCTTGTGAAGATACAAGCGATTTGTTGCATGACAAGCCGTCTCAACCGCTTCCGCCCAACAGTGTCTGGTTCTTGCCATCTCAATAAGAGTCCGGTTCTTCCTCTCAACAACTCCATTTTGTTGAGGCGTGTACGTAGCCGAGAACTCGTGTGAAATCCCTTCTTCGTCAAGAAAGGTGTCCACATTTGCGTTCTTGAACTCCATTCCGTTGTCGCTCTGAACCTTTTTGATCTTCACTTCAAATTGATTTTGGGCCTTCCTAGCGAAATTTTTGAAGATCTTTTGGACCTGCAATTTATCATCAAGAAAGAACACCCACGTAAATCTTGAAAAATCATCAACTATGACTAGACCAAATGAGTTACCACCGAGACTCTTGTAGGCATTGGGACCAAAGAGATCCATATGAAGTAGCTCGAGCGGTCTTCTTGTGGTCATTATGTTCTTCACGGGGTGGCTTCC
Organism: Aegilops umbellulata; assembly: GCA_032464435.1. Classification (NCBI taxonomy): domain Eukaryota; kingdom Viridiplantae; phylum Streptophyta; class Magnoliopsida; order Poales; family Poaceae; genus Aegilops; species Aegilops umbellulata. The sequence continues at coordinate 156,771,017 of CP136056.1, forward strand.
TCCAACTTGTTTTCTTGCTTGACAAGCACTACAAAGTCTATCCTTGTCAAATATAACATCTTTTACTCCAAGGATATGATCACCCTTAATAAGCTTATCAAGGTTTCGCATGCCCATGTGACCTAACCTTCTATGCCACAACCAGCCTTTTGAGGATTTAGCGATTAAGCAAGGTCTAGGTTGAGCCTTTTTAGTGAAATCAACAATGTAAAGATCACCTCTACGGATACCAGTAAAGAACATTTTATGATTATCTCTACAAAACACTTGACAATCTACTTCACTAAATAGGACGTTGAAACCAAAGTCAGCAAGTCTAGATACGGAAAGTAAATTGTAGCCAAGCGATTCAACGAGCATAACATTTTGTATGGAGCTGTCATGTGATATGGCCACCTTACCAAGGCCAACCACCTTACCCTTTGAGTTATCACCGAAAGTGATGTACTTTCGAGGGCCGTCGTTTTCAGCAAGCTCACGAAACATATCTTTGTCTCCGGTCATATGATCAGTACATCCACTATCAAGGACCCATTCCTTTCCTGTAGCCATGTAGCCGCGAAGATTTGCCATACGGCCAAAGTGCCTCATCGCATCGTCAAGATCATAGTCACTATCATCATCCTCATCATAGTATCCATGTTCTATACCGTCTTGTGATTGATCAACTCCTAGAGAGGGTAATTTATTAGAAGTATGACCGTAGCAATGTTCATCTCTATGAATTCTAATGACATCGGAAATGATATTGCTAATAATTCCAACATCTTCTATGGCACACATGAGATCACGAAGCTCAAATAGACAATCATCAAACTTAGGATCACTAGTACTCATCTTACTCAAGGCAATAGACTTATGAAGAATTATGTCTAGATTTTTCAAGGAATAATTTGGGAATCGTTCCTCAAGAAATCTCCATATAGTATAGGCATAGTCAAGAGTAGGTAAGCTAGCAATCAAATTTTTGGGCAATCCTCTAATGATAAGATTGATAGTTCTAAGATTGCGAATCATGTCAAGATCCTCATCGGGAGAGGGATGCAAGGGATCACTAGGGGAATTGCAAGGACTAGTAATGTACTTGTTCAAGTGATATTCATTGAAAATCTCAAGCATCTCATGTTTTCACTCATGAAAGAACTCTCCATCAAGTATAGGCACTCTATGTCTAAGACTCCCCAATGTAGAATCATCCATCTTCCTCCAAAGGTGTTTAATCCAAGGCAATGGAGACCAATGCTCTGATACCAATTGTAGGATTGAGAAGAAGTGTCTAGAGGGGGGTGAATAGACTCTTAGCAAGAAAAGTTGCAGTTTTTAAATTCTTAAAGTTGAAGTGGAGTTTTAGCACAAGTTCAAACATTCACAATACATATCAAACAAGCATGACAAGAGTATATGAGCAGCGAAAGTAAATCATGCAAGTTGCAAGAATGTAAAGGGATGGGATTGAAGTGTGCAAACACAATTCGAGACACAGAGATCTTTTATCCGTGGTTCCGGTAGGTGGTGTATCGTACATCCACGTTGATGGAGACTTCAACCCACGAAGGGTAACGGTTTCCCAAGTCCATGAAGGGTCCACTAAGAAGCAACCTTGTCTATCCCACCATGGCCATCGCCCACGAAGGACTTGCCTCACTAGGGTAGATCTTCACGAAGTAGGCGATCTCCTTGCCCGTTAAAACTCCTTGGTTCAACTCCACAATCTTGACGGAGTCTCCCAAGTGACACCTAACCAATCTAGGAGACACCACTCTCCAAGAGGTAATAGAGTGTGTTGATGATGAACTCCTAGCTCTTGTGCTTCAAATGATAGTCTCCCCAACAGTCAACTCTCTCTCATAGGATTGGGTTTGGTAGAACGATGATTTCAGTGGAAAGCAACTTGGGAAAGTCTAGAGATCAAGATTTTTGTGGTTGGAATGGAATATCTTGACCTCAACACAAGTGTAGGTGGTTCTCTCTCAGAAAATGTATGATGGAAGTGTAGGCATGTTCTGATGACTCTCTCCACGAATGAAGAGTGGGTGGATGGGTATATATAGCCTCCACAAAAAATCTAACCGTTGCACACAAATCACCAAACTCGGTGGGACCGAATTGGAAAACTCGGTCGGACCGATTTGGTTCATAATGTGACCGTTAGGCATTTTGGTGGGACCGATATGTCAACTCGGTGGGACCAATTTCATTAGAGTTAGGGTAAAACCTTATCTCGGTTGGACCGACTTGGGTAATAAGCACAACAGAGACTTGGCCAAGCAAATTCGGTGGTACCGATTTCATATTTAGGTGAGACTGGAATTAATGCAATAGGCAACAGAGAGTTTGCAAGACCATCTCGGTAAGACCGAGATCCCATCGGTGAGAACGAATTGATAAGGGTTTCTGGCAGTGGCTATGTCAGTGAACTCGGTGGCGCCGGATAGAAAGTTTCAGTGGGGCCGAGTTTGACTTCTGGTTTTGGGACATATGTGGATGTGAGAAAGTGGTTGAGGGCTTTGGAGCATATCACTAAGCACTTTGAGCAAGCAAGCCATTAAGCAACACCTCATCACCTCTTAATAGTATTAGCTTTCCTGTGGACTCAATGTGATCTTGGATCACTAAAATGAAAAGTGTAGAGTCTTGAGCTTTGACCTTGAGCCAATCCTTTGTCCTTATCATCTTGAAGGGGTTCCACATCCTCTTGTCCATGCCACTCCACTGTTGAATTTATCTGAAGCATAATAGATGAAAGCATTAGTCCAACAAGAGATATGTTTACATTAATTACCAAAATCACCCATGGAGCATTTGTTGAGGGAGTCCTGGATTAGGGGGTGTTCGGATAGCCGGACAATACCTTCAGCCGGACTCCAGGACTATGAAGATACAAGATTGAAGACTTCGTCCTGTGTCCGGATGGGACTTTCCTTGGCGTGGAAGGCAAGCTTGGCGATGCGGATATTCAAGATCTCCTACCATTGTAACCGACTTTGTGTAACCCTAACCCTATCCGGTGTCTATATAAACCGGAGGGTTTTAGTCCGTAGGACAGCTTCATCATACAACAACCATACCATAGGCTAGCTTCTAGGGTTTAGCCTCCTTGATCTCGTGGTAGATCTACTCTTGTACTACCCATATCATCAATATTAATCAAGCAGGAAGTAGGGTTTTACCTCCATCGAGAGGGCCCGAACCTGGGTAAAACTTCGTGTCCCTTGTCTCCTGTTACCATTCGGCCTTGACGCACAGTTCGGGACCCCCTACCTGAGATCCGCCGGTTTTGACACCTATGCTTGTGCTTTCAAGCTTCCTCACTAATTGGTGTAAGAGTCACAAGAACAGATTTATGTGATGAACTACTTTCCAATAAGGAGCAGGTACAGTTACCTCATCAAGTTCTACTTTCCTCCCACTCACTTCTTTCGAGAGAAACTCCTTCTCTAGAAAGGATCCATTCTTAGCAACGAATGTCTTGCCTTTGGATCTGTGATAGAAGGTGTACCCAACAGTCTCCTTTGGGTATGCTATGAAGACACATTTCTCCGATTTGGGTTCGAGCTTATCAGGTTGAAGCTTTTCGCATAAGCATCGCAACCCCAAATTTTAAGAAACGACAATTTAGGTTTCTTGCCAAACCACACTTCATAAGGTGTCGTCTCAACGGATTTAGATGGTGCCCTATTTAACGTGAATGCAGTCGTCTCTAAAGCATAATCCCAAAACGATAGTGGTAAATCAGTAAGAGACATCATAGATCGCACCATATCTAGTAAAGTACGATTACGACGTTCAGACACACCATTACGGTGTGGTGTTCCGGCTGGCATGAGTTGCGAAACTATTCCGCATTGTTTAAAATGAAGACCAAACTCGTAAATCAAATATTCTCCTCCACGATCAGATCGTAGAAACTTTATTTTCTTGTTACGATGATTTTCCACTTCACTCTGAAATTCTTTGAACTTTTCAAATGTTTCAGACTTATGTTTCATCAAGTAGATATGCCCATATCTGCTCAACTCATCTCGGAAGGTGATAAAATAACGATACCCGCCGCGAGCCTCTACATTCATCGGACCACATACATCAGTATGTATGATTTCCAACAAATCTGTTGCTCGCTCCATTGTTCCGGAGAACGGAGTTTTAGTCATCTTGCCCATGAGGCATGGTTCGCAAGTACCAAGTGATTCATAATCAAGTGATTCCAAAAGTCCATCAGAATGGAGTTTCTTCATGCGCTTTACACCAATATGACCCAAATGGCAGTGCCACAAATAAGTTGCACTATCATTATCAACTATGCATCTTTTGGCTTCAATATTATGAATATGTGTGTCACTACTATCGAGATTCAACAAAATTAGACCATTCTTCAAGGGTGCATGACCATAGAAGATATTACTCATGTAAATAGAACAACCATTATTCTCTGATTCAAATGAATAACCGCCTCGCATCAAACAAGACCGAGGTATAATGTTCATGCTTAACGCTGGCACCAAATAACAACTATTCAGGTCTAAAACTAATCCCAAAGGTAGATGTAGAGGTAGCGTGCCGACCGCAATCACATCAACTTTGGAACCATTTCCCACACGCATCGTCACCTCGTCGTTAGCCAATCTTTGCTTAATCCATAGTCCATATTTCGAGTTGCAAATATTAGCAACAGAACCAATATCAAATACCCAGGTGCTACTGCGAGCATTAGTAAGGTACACATCAATAACATGTATATCACATATACCTTTGTTCACCTTGCCATCCTTCTTATCCGCCAAAAACATGGGGCAGTTCCACTTCTAGTGACCAGTCCCTTTGCAGTAGAAGCACTCAGTCTCAGGCTTAGGTCTAGACTTGGGCTTCTTCACTTGAACAGCAACTTGCTTGCCGTCCTTCTTGAAGTTCCCCTTCTTCCCTTTACCCTTTTTCTTGAAACTGGTGGTCTTGTTGACCATTAACACTTGATGCTCCTTCTTGATTTCTACCTCCGCAGCCTTTAGCATTGCGAAGAGCTCGGGAATTGTCTTATCCATCCCTTGCATGTTATAGTTCACCACGAATCTCTTGTAGCTTGTTGGCAGTGATTGAATAATTCTGTCAATGACACTATCATCAGGAAGATTAACACCTAGTTGAATCAAGTCATTGTTATACCCAGACATTTTGAGTATATGCTCACTAACAGAACTATTCTCCTCCATCTTGAAGCTGTAGAACTTATTGGAGACTTCATATCTCTCAATCTGGGCATCTATTTATAATAAAAAGCGCTTTATGGCATCATTAGAAAAAGATAAATATCCTAGAAATTACCACAATAATTAGAAACATCTGACCGTTTATTTAACTGTCTAAAATTATATAGCCACTATATTAGACTTAAGTGAAAAAATTACCCACCATTGCCATTATAATAAAGAAGAAAACGTTTCACCATATTCTTAGACAATTACAAAAAAACATGGGATTAATGGGTAACCAATCGTTTTGTCAAAATTGTATTGCAAAGAGAGGCACTGCTCACGTCCAGGCGCAAGGGTTTCTCCAGTGGCTCAGGTTCTCACATCGACGGGGTTGCGCCCAGAAGCTTGGATCAATTCTCCGATGACTTATGTGCTGATAAGTGTGGTACGTACATGTATTTCTTCTTTCCCTTACTCCACCGATTGTAATTATTGGTGCCGTTATTTTCCAGACCCCCACGATGTTGTTGACGATGTGATAAATAGGATGATCCAGTACAACCTCTCCTTAATCCTTTTATATCTACTTTTCATGTCATCCTAGATCCATCCAACTCTGTAACCGATCTTAAAAAAGGGCGACTAACCAAATCCAGGCTCTCTCGTAATCTCTTTCTTTTTTAACCTTCTAATTGCCTCAGATTTTAGGTTCTGACCATGCATCAATCAAGCTTCTATTTTCGGTCAATTAATGAATCATTCTCATGATGGTAGATGTAGCGGAGGATGGGGTGTATTTGCTGGACTCAAGCCGATCTCACATCTGCCAAGGAAGTGCAGGCTACCACGGATTGGTGGTACAATGATTTCTGCTCCCTTCATCAACTATTAAATTCATCATTGAACCAGTACGATTGGAGTGGTCTTTTCGGTTGCTTGGAAGAAAGCTCAGTAGTCTAACCACAATATTTGAAATTTCAGGTGCGTGTATGTATCCAGTCAAACGTGTTATCGAGTATGAATATTGTTAGCTAAATTATAGGGTAGCTAGCTCGCCCAGAATCAAAGTAGATGATCAGATAATAACTGTGTGGGGTCTGCTATAATCGAAGTCTTGAATAGAGGAAGACAAAAGAAGTTGCAGCATATACATGCAGTACAATCTACAAACACGCACACACATACATTAGCACTGCAATAGCTCATGTACACTACAAGTTTGAAGGTGATTGCTTGGAGTTACAAAAAACAGCGCATGCCCATACAATCTGACTATATGGAGCCGCACAAAACATGCACAACTAGCATCCCTCCGCCTAAAAGCTATCAGTAGTAACTACGGCAGATTGTTCCTCTCAACTTCTTGCCTTACCAAGGAACTTGCTGCCACTTACTTCTCTACAGAAACCATGCCTACGTACTAGATATTTCTTGGCATTCAATTCACTGGTATCGGTAAGTTGCACTTGCAAACATGCAGTAGTAAAGACATTTTCTTCAGATAAGTAAAATTGGTTGGCATATGAGATTTGTAGTGCGTGATACTCATGATTTTTCCCTTGCACTTTACAAAAGTATATGTAGTTTTCCCAGATTTTTTTTATAAATGCAGGAGGTTGAAAGAGTAAACACACCTGTAGTATAAGAAAATTAGTGCAGTAAAGATCCATGTAATTCTCCATAAAAAAACTGTCTTCAAAGTACAATGCTTGATATCTACATTTTGCTGGATAGGATCCTACCAGGACAACTTTCAAGCACCATCGACTGCATTATGTTTTGTTTACAGACATTTTGCGCTGATTCTGAATGTTTTCTTCAGAAATGGGGGCTTTACGTGCTTTACACATTAAGGCTGAATAAATTTGTCATAAGGTCCGTTACAGACTCCTGTTTTTATAAGTGGGACCCCTTACTATCATAGTTAAAGTAATAATAGTTGTCATGATGTTTAATGATCATCCTTAGGAACAAGATCCTTGTCTAGGCATGAAATACGTTAATGCACCCCTTATTTGACAATTTACACCTTCAACTGACCAGTTATTTCCACCTAGCCAACGTTGTTGCTTGGCTTAGCATGCAATAACTGAAGATGAGATATTAATTTCTAAAAGGTGAATGCTAACACATAGATAGTTATTGCTTACATATTTCTATTTGATTTTATCAGGGATTATTGGTTATGAAGCATGCCTTTCGACTATAATATGACCAGTTCTCATATACATTTCCCATTTTAGTCTTCGTTTTTTCTTCAGAGTACATCTATCCAAAAGAATGATGCTTACAAATTTAGCTTTCAGTGTTTCCGGAATGCCATTCTATTTCTGTAAGATATAATACTAGGTAACATGGTGAAATATCATCATCAGTCCACTAAAATTTGTCCTTTTATTACTGATTTATCTACCATGAGAAACTGCATGCTCAAATTGTAATAACGCAGCGATAGGAGATAGTAATGTAGACAAATTAAAGGAGTACTGGAATGATTGTTGTTGTTGTATTTCTGCTATATAATACTACAGGAAGTTGTTGTAGTAAAGGAAAATAAAGATTAATTGATCAGACTCAATGGTCATGTTGTCGGCAACTTGGAATCAAACAATAAAAATACAAAGATTATACTTTTCACGTGATCGATTCTTTGTGTTAATAAATACAACAGCGATGCTATACACACGACAATTTCTGAACGATTTTCTGATGATGCAACACATCAAGCCGTCCGTGTGTACTGCAAACCTGGACATCACCGTCCAATCCTCCATCATGCAAATTTCTCTTAGTTTGCGACTTGAAGTATGGCTATGTGCACTAACTGTTCATGCACATGAGCAGAACACACTTTTAGTTCTAGACTTGAATCATGAAAATATGACTTACTAAAAATTTATGTGTATTGATTTACTTTAAGGCAACAGCCAACCATTTAATTATCACACGAACTTATATTCCTCATATTATGACATAGGCAACTGTCACTGTAGAACATATGATGTGTCATAAAGAAAAATCTATTCTGGCATGATAAGTGGAATACAACACCTCTTAAGCTACAATACCCTGACCTTTTCTCTTTTTCTCTTAACAGTTTATCCTCAGATCAGCAAGTTTTTGAGACTGGTAATCTCCAAGAGATCTATCACAGGCCGCTCTATGCCCATGCTTTTGGCTAGTTCCAACAAGTTAGATTAAAATTAGCTCACATCACTCTCACACCTAGCTAGCTAGGATATATGGAGCTACTGTTGAAATTCTAAATCCTTTTCTCCTGCCAAACTTTATAGAGTTCTAATTCAAGGAGAGATGGCACACCCCAAATTTGAGAAGATTTGGAAATCAGCAGTGATTTAGAGATACCAAAATTTTCTATTAGTTTGCGATCCAAGATAGGCTCAACAAAAGAAGTCTGCTTCTCCGGAAACAATTTCACCTCCCCTCCTACCAATATGTGCCATGTACTGAGCAAATTGAAGAGACCACATTGCACCTCTTTTTGGACTGCTCATTTGCTCTGCAATGCTGGGACCTGATCACCCCTAATAAGAAGAGGGACACATCTGTCATTCAGGAAATCATGTTGGCTTTGAATGAATTACCAAATGGAGCGGCCATGAACATTGTCATTAAGTTGCTAGCATATTTCGATGCAAAGGAACAACAACAACTTTAATCATATCAATCCGATCACCACATCATGGAATGCTACACAAGAAAGATTTACAGTTGCTACAGCACAGAACTAAGCACTAGCTCGTTCAAAATTTTCAAGACAGGATTGCCACACGTTTGTAGGCTGAAAGATCCTTCAGTTAGAAATATTTTCAAGAGCAGGCATTGGTTAGATTGGCTTGGCCATCTCCTTTTCTTTTTGATCCCTTTTGTACATACACTCTTAATTGCTTTTAATGAAAATTACATCGAACAATTATTATATGGTCTCTGGCTAAAAAAATATGTCAGCAGAACTGAGAAGTTGAGAAGACTACATAATGGGGAAAGTGAAGAATCAGACTGGTGGGACCCATAAATAGATGACGTTTTGTACATGTAGTAGTGTGGACAATGTTATTTTTTCTCCAAAGAAAGTAGACACTGTTTCTTTCTAGAAAGTGGTCACTGTGAAAGCAAAAAATGTAATGTGAAAAATATAAGATGCCAATGGTACTGCGGAGTGCACTGTCTTACCGAGAAACTTTTACAAGATATGTATAGTACATAAATGAACAAAATCACTAAAATCAGTATGTGAAATTTGCATGGAGTTAGAAAATTTACCACAACTACACTAACACTATGAAATACTAGATTTATGTTTACAGAAAAATATATAGCTAAGCAGCGTGATAAAAAGATAGAAAAATAACATAAACATAATTTCAACAACACGAGTGATCATAACCAGTGAGTATGGCATGCATAATTTGGAAGTAAATGATGAAGCGGTAACTCATACACTTATATATCAATAAAAACCCAAACATATCAAAAATAAAACTATGTTTGAAGTAGTATTATATTTGAAAATGCCATCACATTTGGTTTCAATTTTTCCTTCAAAAAAATCAAATAATATGCTTTCACCATTTAACTTTATAAAATGATAGCCCGCACATCGAGCGGGCCACTTTGTTAGTTTGCTTGAAATATTAACTTCAACTCCTGGAACATCTCATATGCTCCATGATATTCAAAACGACATTGAAGTCACAGTTCTAATCCGTAAAGCATGGCACACTGAACTATCAAGTAGTCATCAGCTTTGCTCTGCCAGATGTTCATAACATCTGGCGTTGCTCCTGCAACGGGTTTGGCACCTAGCGGTGCTTCCAGGACATAATTCTTCTGTGCAACAATGAGGATAATCCTCAAGTTACGGATCTAGTCCGTGTAGTTGCTACCATCATCTTTCAACTTAGCTTTCTCTAGGAACGCATTAAAATTCAACGGAACAACCGCACGGGCCATCTATCTACAACATAGACATGAAAAATACTACCAGGTACTAATTTCATGATGAATTAAAGTTCAATTAATCATATTACAAAAGAACTCCCACTTAGATAGACATCCCTCTAATCATCAAAGTGATCACGTGATCCATATCAACTAAACCATGTCCGATCATCACGTGAGATGGAGTAGTTTTCAATGGTGAACATCACTATGTTGATCATATATACTATATGATTCACGCTCGACCTTTCAGTCTCGGTGTTCCAAGGCCATATCTGCATATGCTAGGCTCGTCAAGTTTAACCTGAGTATTCTGCGTGTGCAAAACTGGCTTGCATCCGTTGTATGTGAACGTAGATCTTATCACACTCGATCATCACGTGGTGTCTCGGCATGACGAAATTTTGCAATGGTGCATACTCAGGGAGAACACTTGTACCTTGAAATTCAGTGAGAGATCATCTTATAATGCTATTGTCGAACTAAGCAAAATAAGACGCATAAAGGATAAACATCACATGCAATCAATATAAGTGATATGATATGGCCATCATCATCTTGTGCCTTTGATCTCCATCTCCAAAGCACCGTCATAATCACCATCGTCACCGGTGCGACACCTTGATCTCCATTGTAGCATCGTTGTCGTCTCGCCAACTAGGACGAGGAAGGGGGAAGGAAGGAGAGGGAGAGGAGAAAGAAAGGGGGCGCGCCCCCTCCCTAGTCCAATTCGGACTCCCTATAGGGAGGGGGCACGGCTGCCCCTTGTGGGCTGCCTCCCCTCTTCCCTATGGCCCATGTAGGCCCAATAGTCCCCCAGAGGGTTCCGATAACCCCCCGGCACTCCGATAATTATCAGGTGACCCCTAGAACTCATTCGGTGTCCGAATATAGTCATCCAAGATATCAATCTTTATGTATCGATCATTTAGAGACTCCTCGTCATGTCCGTAATCACATCTGGGACTCCGAACTATCTTCGGTACATCAAAATACATAAACTCATAATACCGATCGTCACCGAACGTTAAGCGTGTGGACCATACAGGTTCGAGAACTATGTAGACATGACGGAGATACGTCTCCAGTCAATAACCAATATCGAAACCTGGATGTTCATATTGGCTCCCACATACTCTACGAAGATCTTTATCGGTCAAACCGCATAACAACATTCATTGTTCCCTTTGTCATCACTATGTTACTTGCCCGAGATTCGATCGTCGGTATCTTAATACCTAGTACAATCTCGTTAACGACAAGTCTCTTTACTTGTTCCGTTATGCATCATCCCACAACTAACTCTTTAGTCACATTGCTTGCAAGGCTTATAGTGATGTGCATTACCGAGAGGGCCCAGAGATACCTCTCCGACAATCGAAGAGACAAATCCTAATCTTGATCTATGCCAACTCAACAAGTACCTTCTGAGTCACCTGTAGAGCACCTTTATAATCATTCATTTGCGTTGTGACGTTTGGTAGCACACAAAGTGTTCCTACGGTATTCGGGAGTTGCATAATCTCATAGTCATAGGAACATGTATAAGTCATGAAGAAAGCAATAACAATATACTAGACGATCAAGTGCTAAGCTAACGGAATTGGTCAAGTCAATCACATGATTCTCTAATGATGTGATCCCGTTAATCAAATGACAATTCATGTCTATGGCTAGGAAACTTAACCATCTTTGATTCAACGAGCTAGTCAAGTAGAGGCATACTAGTGACACTCTGTTTGTCTATGTATTTACACATGTACTAAGTTTCCGGTTTATACAATTCTAGCATGAATAATAAACATTTATCATGATATAAGGAAATATAAATAATAACTTTATTATTGCCTCTAGGGCATATTTCCTTCACCATGAAGTACGCGCGACGCTTAATCCCGGCATGGTCGCCTTGGGGAGAACATCTTCACGTGAATGAGTACACAGGGTCCGAATCCTTTCTAAGGTTGCCACGGTCCTCCTTTTATAGGCTAAGGGGTTACCACGATGGAAAAATGGTCATTATCCACTGGTTAGATAGCTAACAATGCTATCATACCTAACTCTGGCAGTTAGGACAAAGTGCATTAATTGCACTGCTAGGTGTCACGATGTGGATGCGGCCCGGCAGGCCTTCCACACCACGTAGTCACCTTCCATCTGTCTGCTTGACATGCCTCCGGACGGGTGTCATGTAGAGGTGATCTTCCTCCTAACTGGCTGCCACGTGCAAATGACAACCACTTAGGTGTCCGGGGGTTCGACACAGCACAGATGGATGACTTGCGTTGCGATGCGGTGGAGTGACGGAGTCTTGGCAGGGATGTAGACCGCCAGCGGCGCCGACAACCCTTGCCGTGGGAGTCTTGGGACTTGTCTTTGGGGTGGCCTCGACCTGACCAGGCTCGCCTGATGTAGCTTGAACTACGTCGGTATTTCCCCAAAGAGGAAGGGATGATGCATCACAGCTATGGTATGTATTTCCCTTAGTCATGTGTAGGATCGAAAGTAGGTCTAGAGGAGGGGTGATTAGACTACTTGACCAAATAAAAATTAGCCTTTTCCCAATTTTAAGTCTTGGCAGATTTTAGCAACTTAGCACAAGTCAAGCAATCGACCTTTTTTTACTATAAATAGTAGGGTAAAAACCCCACTGCAACTTTTATTATTAATAAAACAGAACATAAGTCTGTCTCAAGGGGCTTGATGTAAGCCTAGGAAAGAAAAGAATAAATAAAAGAGAAAAGAAAAGAAAATAAAAAGAAAACAGAAAAAAGAAAAAAGAAAAAAGAAATAAACTAGAACTAAACTAACCTACTCCTATAATTACAAGATAGCTCCAACCAAGCTGAAAATTGTGGGGCAAAATTTTGCTTCATCTTGTATTTTTGTAACTTTAGCTCCACCAAGTAAATGAATTTCCAGCCCTGAAATGAGGGGTTAATATTCTCAAAGAACTTATTGTTTCTGGAAATCCAGATAGCCCAAGACCCTAGGATAATAATCTCCATGAAGAAGGGATGATTGAGTTTGTCCTTAAGATCTTGAAAGGCTTCCCATACAGACAAGTTGTGCATTCTGTTGGGGCATATAGTCCCAGCATTGAGATGCAAAGGGGCAACTCCAAAAAGATGGTGTGGTGTTTCCTCCTGTTGACAGTTCCTAGTACCACAATTATATGCTTTCAGCTCAAAGTGCTTCCTTCTCAGTAAGTTTCTTGTGTTTACTCTATCATGTAGCAACATCTAAAAAAATACCGTGTGCTTTGGTTGGCATGAGCTCTTCCAGATCGAACTGAAATGTGGGGGTGTTTGCTTGTATCCAATTAACACATTGTATGCCTTGATTGAAGAGTAAAATTCATTTCCCCATATATAGCTCCATGTGTCCAGCAACTCCAAGTGCCCTGGATTTCTCAGTGTGATGCACATATCTTCCATTTCCAGAAATTCCTCATAAGCTGGAGTTGTCAATGGTAAGTGAAATAGATCTTGAAGGTATTCTGTGTGAATCACTTGATTGACATTTATGGTCGTGTCTCTAGCAAAAGTATGGAGGTGATGAAACTTGTGCTTCATAACAAAATCATGCCAATAGTCATCCCAGAAAAGAGCACTTTTACCATCCCCCACATTACATCTAGTAACAGCTTTGTACTAATCAATGAATGCTAAATTTGATTTCCACCAGAATGACCCAACCTTGTTAGCACCTTGTAATGGCGCATCACTGTGTAAGTCCCCCAAATGAGGTTCACCCAGGGTATATCATGTCTCTTAAAAAACTTGTGAAGATTTTCCATAACACCCAGTCCTCCTTGGCCTTTTGGTCTGCAAACATTTTGCCATGCTACTAGAGCTGGTCTATTATCTTCCAAATCAGGGCTCCTCCACAAACATCACCTCAGATATTTGATGATATTTGTGACTCCAACTTTTGCCATTTTCGGCAATGTGATATGATATCCCCTCCGTGGTTGGGTTTTCCTTCTTTTGCATTTTGCCCTTGTCATGCATTTCATATCATGTCATCATGTGCATCGCATTCGCATACGTGTTCATTTCATGATTCCGAGCATTTTCCCCGTTGTCCGTTTTCCAATCCGGCACTCCTATGTCACCCGGCGCCCCCTTTTGCCTTTTTCCGTGAGCAGGTATTAAACTTTCTCGGAATGGACCGAGGTTTGTCAAGCGGCCTTGGTATAGCACCGGTAGACCACCTGTCAAGTTTCGGGTCATTCGGAGGTTGTTTGATACTCCAACGGTTAACCGGGTAACCGTGAAAGCCTCTTTGTGTGCAGCCCAACACCCCCTCCAAGTGGCCCAAAAACCCATCTAAGTCATCCCCATCATCTCGGTCGTCCGATCACGATCGCGTGGCCGCAAACCACACTCCATTTGGAGCCTCCTAGCTCCTTCTACCTATAAATATGTGCACTCCTCTAAATTTCGGGTCCAAACCCTAGCTCCTCCTACCTCGCGCCACCGGACATAAATAACCCCGTGCCGGACATGTCCGCGCCGCCGCGCCGGACCAATCCGGCCTCGCCACGTCACCGCCGCCGCTCTCTCTCTCCTCCAGCCCCGCCGCCGGCCCGTGTGGCCCGGATCGGGCCCGTGGGGCCCGTCCCGCGCCGCCGCCCGGCCCGCGCGTGCCCACGCCCGCGCCTCCGCCGCCCGCGCCCGCTCCTCGCCGGCGCTGCCCCGCGCCATCACCGGCTACGCGCTGCACCGCCGCCCTTCGCCGGCATTCACCGCCGCACCACCGCGCCCGTCTCGCCGGAGCTCCGCCACCGCTCGTCGCCCCGCCGCCTCGGCTCCCGCGACCCGTCCCTGTGCCGCGCCCGCGCGTACCCCACCGCCACCGGAGCTCCGCCCCGCCGCCACCGGAGCTCCGCCCCGCTGCCACCCGAGCTCCGCCCCGCCGCCTCCGCCCGCGCCTCCCGCGCCCCGAGCTCGCCGCCGCCTCCTCCCGTCGCCCGGCCTCGACGCCGCCTCGCCCTCCCCTCGCCGGAGTTCGCCGGAGCTCCGCTCCGGCCGGATCCACCGCGGGGTGCATCAGATCCACCCGCACGGCGAACCAAACGGCCGCGTCCCGCCCTGGATTTCTCCGTCCCGGAACCCCGAGATCCAGTTTCTGCGAGGGTAAAAATCTGCTAAGTCCCCGGATCTGCTACTTTTTCATGCCATGTTCATCGCGTCATAACTTGTTGCATACTGCTTCATTTCGTGCGTGTAATATGTCAAATTGTTCGCCCCGATGAGTACATCATTTCATCTCATTGCATCATTTTCATTGGAGCTCATCTTGATGCCCGAAATGCTGTTCGAAGAGGGCTATGTGATGTTAGTTTCAGATCTGTTTCAGTAGATGCACTTTTGTCATTTTTGCCATGATTGATGTGTGCATCCTATGATGTTGAGTCCTACATGTGTTTTGTAATATGCCATGCCATATTTACAGGGGTGTATGCCATGTATTTTTGTGATCTTTGTGGTGACTAGCACAAGCATGCAAACTAGGGATCATAATGTTGCTGATTTCAGAGACTTAGTATTTTCACTAAGTTATGTCCTGCTGTTATTTTTATTCCATGTGTTCTCGTTGTTACAGGGCTATGTGATGTTAGTTTCAGATCTGTTTCAGTAGATGCACTTTTGTCATTTTTGCCATGATTAATGTGTGCATCCTATGAAGTTGAGTCCTACAGGTGTTTTGTAATATGCCATGCCATCTTTACAGGGGTGTATGCCATGTATTTTTGTGATCTTTGTGGTGACTAGCACAAGCATGCAAACTAAGTTATGTCCTGCTGTTATTTTTATCCCATGTGTTTTTGTTGTTACAGAGAGATCTATGCCTATTTTGAGCATGATCAGTAAGGGTGTTTTGAACATATGGATTTCCTCTATCCATCCATGCCTTTGTTTGTAATTATGGAGTGCCACAGCTTGAGACAATCGAGCTCTACTTTTGCTATAAAATGTTATTGGCAGATTATTTACATGTTATTCGATTTTGCGAAGCTTGTTGTAGTTGTTTCCTACATGATATGATGTTTTTCTTGCCATTTATAACATCTATGCCATGTCTTCTTGATGGTTGTATGCTTAGTTTATCATGAAATGATCTGTAGTGAGTGCATCGAGCTCGTAAACATGCCTACTTGTTATCTGTTTTTGACATGTCCAGTTTTCTGCTAAGTCTGAAATCTGTAACGAAACTTGCTTAATTGACATGGGTGCTATTATATTTTCTGATCCCTTTTGGCTTATGGTCAGTAAGGGACTTTTGTTCAATGCTTTGAGTAGATTCATGCCATGCCATATTTTTCTATGTCCTGTTCCTGTAGCAGGTTGTTTCCTTGCTCTAAACATGTCATTCTGATGTTAATTTCTGGCATGTTGTTATTTTCACTAAGTCTGTGAACCTGATATCTTTTGCACTTTTGCCATGCTTGTTTGAACCTGTTATGGTGTGATTTAGCCGTAGCTCAGTGTTCATCTTTTGTCAAGCATCTTGAGTAGATCACTGTTATATGCTTTGTTGTTACGTTTGGGTGCAGTAGCTTAATTTCTTGTTGCTTGCTAAGTAGCATCATGCTGTTAATGGCAGAATCTTGGCATTCTTGTTTTGCTTGTCATTTGCAAACCGTGCATCCGATTCCGGTGATCTTTATATCGATTTCAACCGAAATCACCTCACCTTTCCAGTGGCATACTTGGTTTGCCAAGATTATGCCTTGTTCATCTTTTTCCTCCCGGAGCACGCATATGCATTGCATACCACCTCTCGCATATCATGCCATGTTTTGCATCATGTTGCTTGCGCATTGCATCGTGATTGATGTTTGTCCCCTTTGCTTGTGTTCTTGCCTTGGGTAGAGCCGGGAGACGAGTACGTGAACGAGGAACCTGTTGAGATCACTTACGAGGATCAAGCTTTCGACAACTCTGAGAACTTTGCAGGCAAGATGACCATACCCTCGAAATCATTTCTATCTTTGCTTGCTAGTTGCTCGCTCTTTTGCTATGCCTATGCTGCGATACCTACCACTTGATTATCATGCCTCCCATATTGTTAAACCAAGCCTCTAACCCACCTTGTCCTAGCAACCGTTGTTTGGCTATGTTACCGCTTCGCTCAGCCCTTCTTATAGCGTTGTTAGTTGCAGGTGAAGATGAAGTTTGTTCCTTGTTGGAACATGGAGATGTTGTTCCTTGTTTGGAACATGTTTACTCGTTGGGATATCACAATACCTTATATATTATTAATGCATCTATATACTTGGTAAAGGGTGGAAGGCTCGGCCTTATGCATGGTGTTTTGTTCCACTCTTGCTGCCCTAGTTTCCGTCATACCGGTGTTATGTTCCCGGAATTTGCGTCCCTAACGCGGTCGGGTGATTTATGGGACCCCCTTGACAGTTCGCTTTGAATAAGACTCCTCCAGCAAGGCCCAACATTGGTTTTACCATTTGCCTACCACCTATCCTTTTCCCTTGGGTCGGCCAGCCCGAGGGTCATCTTTATTTTAGCCCCCCCGGGCCAATGCTTGTCTAAGTATTGGTCCAAACTAGAGCGCTTTGCAGCGCCACCTCAAGGAAACTTGGGGTCTGGTTTTAGTTGTACGGACAGCTCATCCGGTGTTGCCCTGAGAACGAGATATGTGCAGCTCCTATCAGGATGTCGGCGCATCGGGCGGCTTTGCTGGTCTTGTTTTATTACTGTCGAAATGTCTTGTAGCCGGGATTCCGAGACTGATCGGGTCTTCCCGGGGAGAAGGAATATCCTTCGTTGATCGCGAGAGCTTATCATGGGCTAAGTTGGGACACCCCTGCAGGGTTTGAACTTTCGAAAGCCGTGCCCGCGGTTATGTGGCAGATGGGAATTTGTTAATGTCCGGTTGTAGAAAACCCGAAGTTGATCTTAATTAAAATACACCAACCGCGTGTGTAACCGTGATGGTCTCTTCTCGGCGGAGTCCGGGAGGTGAACACGGTGTTGGAGTTATGCTTGACGTAAGTAGTTTCAGGATCACTTCTTGATCATAGTTCATCGACCGTGCTTTGCCCTCTCTTCTCGCTCTCATTTGCGTATGTTAGCCACCATATATGCTAGTCGCTTGCTGCAGCTCCACCTCATACCTTTTACCCTACCTATAAGCTTTAATAGTCTTGATCTCGCGGGTGTGAGATTGCTGAGTCCTCGTGACTCACAGATACTTCCAAAACCAGTTTGCAGGTGCCGATGAAACCGTGTAGGTGACGCACCCAAGCTCAAGGAGGAGCTCGATGAAGATCGTGTTCGTTGTGTTGTTTCATTTCAGTTGATGAGTAGTGGAGCCCAGTAGGGACGATCGGGGATCTGTGTAGCATTTGGGGTAGTCTTCTTTTATTTTGGTTCCGTAGTCGGACCTTGATTGTATCTCTATGATGTAATGCTTTACTCATGTATTGTGTGAAGTGGCGATTGTAAGACAACTATGTATCTCTTTCCCTTATGTATTACATGGGTTGTGTGAAGATTACCTCACTTGCGACATTTCTTTCAATGCGGTTATGCCTCTAAGTCGTGCTTCGACACGTGGGAGATATAGCTGCATCGGGGGCGTTACATGGCGCCCTTCCCGCTCAATATTTGGGAAGAGGACCAGGGCCCTTGCCTATAAATAGGGCTAAGCACCCACAGAGTAGAATCCAGCATCTAGAGGGGGGGGGGGATCCAACATCCAGAAAGAGAGAAGGGCGATTGAACTCTCCCTAGCAGTTCATCCCCTAACCAAGAACAGACCCTCGCGAGGTCATTCTTCCTTGTACTGTTCTTCCTCATCAGCCCAAGAGGCAATCCACCCGCCACAAACTAGAGTAGGGTACTACACCACAATGGTGTCCCGAACTAGTATAAATCTTGTGTCTCTCGCGTTGTTCTTGCAGTAGCTAGATCTTGACGAGACGGAGAGGTAGAGGGCACGATCTCCGCGCGCACCCCAGAGTTCGAACCTTAAGGGTCTGCCGAAACCCATGATCCGACATTTGGCGCGCCAGGAAGGGGTGCGCCGGAATCTACCTTCCCATCGCTCCGTCTCCCGTTGCGTCATCATCATCATGTCCGGCGACCAGGCGGGCAACCAAGGCCTGTGGGCGGCATGGCCCATCTGCGCGGAGCCTCCCGCTCCGGGCGACCCCGCGCCACAGGCAGCTCGTGGTCCGCAGGGCGCTGCAGGCCGCGGGCGACGCGGGCAAGCTTCTGCGACCCTCACACCGCGACAGGCGCGGTCGGCAGCGAGGGCCTCCAACCACGCCGCAGCTACGACACCGTACACCCGCCGAGAACAGGCGAACTCAAGGGCCGCGCTCACGGTAGCACGGGAGCTGCTGCAGTGCAGGCTATTGGAGGGCGGCCACGACGTGCTGCTGGAGCGGGTCGCCGAGCTCCTGGGCTTCGCCGCTTTGGGGGCTCACCCCTTCTGCGTCCAGCTTCCGCCTCAAGCTCAGGGCGGCACACGAGGGGGCCCCGCGCACCCGCGCGGGCCTCAAGACTACCCCGGCACCGGCGAATCCGCCGGCACCAAACTGGCGGTGGTGCTACCCCCGCTCCTGGCGCGCGAAGGAGAGGGGCTCAGTGCGGCCCACGGCGCCAGCGGCCAACCATGCTACCACCCCGCGGTGGGCATGACAAGCAACGCCGCATGGCGCATGGAGCACTATAGCGCAGCGTTCGGGGTGGCGGCGCCAGAGGAGTACGTGCCCCACATGATGGACCAAGGGCACGCTCACGGGGGCGAACAACATAATCATATTGAGCACCCATTGCCATATTCATGCTATTGATAAACCGTCTCACTATGACATCATTTTGCACCGTGGTTGCATCGATCACATTCACTTTACATTTGTGTGCACAATGAATGCTTTTGCTCCCATGAACGCATTACATGTCATTTTACATCATTTGGATAAGCATCTCATGCCTTGTCATGAACAATTCCTTTGGACGACCTCATTCTCACATGATGGACACCTTGTGTGCACTAACCATTGTATTTCCGAGTGTCGCTTGTGTTTGCTCTCTTTGCATGTCTACCACTTCGGAGACACCTTGGACTACTTGGATTGCGCCATGACTTCCACTCCGTCCAATTACAAGTCCGTCAACGACAACCGTTTCCATGGTGATGAGGATTTCGATCCGAGGTCGGATCTTTCCCAAGGGAGGGGAGATGATGCGGAGCATCCGACGATCATCCCCATGTACACTCCAGCCTACGCCATGGGACCTAAGGTGAATTCGCTCCTTTCCGAATCTTCCCTTTCCGCATGCAAGACATGGATGCTACTTCAAGCGCGGACCTTGTGCATACTCAGGTACACCCGAGGAGACTATGGAGAGCCCAAGGACCAAGGCCAAGCATGCACGGAAGCGAAGGAAGGAGAAGGAGGAAGATGGACGCCAAGAGATGGAAGAGAATCCGGCCGCTCCAGAACTAGCGGTACTACCGCTCCCTACAGCGGTACTACCGCTCCCTACAGTGGTACGACCGCTCCCCACTGCCGCGCCACCACCGACGAGCAGTACTACCGCCAGGCGTCCGGTACTAAAAAACTACGACACGAGCGGTACTACCGCCCTCTGTCCGGTACTACCGCCCTGCCTGCGCGCAGAGAGCAGGCCTAGGGCCCATGTACCCCCACTTTCACTTACCCTTTCGTGGATTTAGACTATAGATACTCCCCCACCTCATTCGAGCTGAGGTTAGCGTTGGTTTAGCTCATATGTGAGATAGAGCTTCGCTCATCCATCCCGGATCATCTCTTCGAGTGACCGCGGCCCCTCTACGGAGAAGATCCTCGTGGATTCAAGACCTCCTAAAGGAGAAGACCCCCATCAAGACCTCCTCACGGAGAAGAACCGGTTACTTTGTATCGTCCTTTGTTGACCTTGGATCATCGTGTATCTCTTTGTGTTCATCGATCTAGCATATGTGTGATCTATTTCTTGTTGGTTGAGTGTTTCTCTCGTGTTTTCCCCTCGTTCTTCCCCGTGTTCGTCGTGTTCTTCGAGGGATCTCGCTCCTTTCGTGAAAGATCGGCCGTCTAGGGTTCTACCCTACATCATCCTGGTTTCCGGTCATCGTTGGTTGCACTAGAGTGTGGCGCAAGGCGGGGCCCTCGTCAGGCGATATGAAGCAAGGCCGGTTCCTGTGAAGAAGGCCCAGTGCCTGTGAAGCTCGCCACCCCGTGACACTCTCACGTAATAATGAGTGGGGCTGTACACGCCCCGGAGTCTCAGGGGTGCCGGCCTCAGGCCCTGGGGCTCCCTCCCACGCCTAGTGGACAACACTTAGCTCCGCGCTGGTGAGAAGACGTCGAAGACTAGATTAGGTGCCGGACGCGGCCTTTTTGTTTGCTTTCATTGCCTTCTTCCTTTGGTTGTAACCTTTTTTCCCCGCTGGATTTAAGTTGAATTCGAATTTGAGCTTTGCGTGCGTTCGGGGAAGGGGTGATTGGTTTTGTTTGAATCGTTTCCCGCGTTTTGGTCACCATCTCACCACAGCTGCCTCCCCTCGCGAGTCCCTCGCGAGCCGGGCCAGGCTTAGCTCGAGCACAGCCCAGACTACCGCTGTCGCTCCCTCGCGAGGTGACCTTTGGTGCTTGCGGAGATTGCTTTCTCATGAAAGGCCCGGAGCCTGTGAAGAAGGCGAACGCCTGTGAAGACATCCCTCTCTGGAGAAGGCCCAGAGTCTGTGAAGAAGGCGAACGCCTGTGAAGACATCCCTCTCGGGAGAAGGCCCGGAGCCTGTGAAGAAGGAAAATGCCTGTGAAGACGTCTCGCTTGAGGAAAAGGCCAGGAGCCTGATGAGGACATCAATACCATTGTTACATCCACAGCCCCTGCTGCTATACATACTGGACCAATTACTAGAGCTCGCGCACGCCAATTAAATTACCAGGTACTTTCGTTTCTTGGTAATGATTCTAATGTTCATGAGAATATGATACTGCCTAAATTGGATACATTTGTTTTGCTTACAAGTGAAGGGCCTAGCTTGGAGAAGGATGAACATTGGAGCAAGAACACGCATGGAGTTGATGGCATGCGCAAGGGAATCAAGAATGGAGTTACAAGTGATGATTTCAGGACTTTGAAGCCACCATAAGGAGTGAATGAAGCCTTGGACAAAATCTACAAGATGCCACTTCATAATATTCGTCCATAGGCTATTCTAGGTGCTGCGTCACCTTATTTTTGGGCCAGGCCCATGTAATTTCGAAATACTTAAGTATAGGCTATTTTTAGAGTCCGTATGTGTGGGGAAACAACAGTTAGGGTTGGTTTCGGACCCCACCATCAGGGGCCACGAAATTCCCTCCTCTTCCTCCATATATACAGCCCTTAGGGCGTCGTTTAGACTTTGGGTTTTGTTTAGATCAAAAGTTCGCCATAGCTGCAACTTCGCGTACTTCGTTTGTGTTCAACGACCAGACCAAGGCGTCATAGAACCCCACCTTCGTTAATAAAGCCTTCCTCTTTTATTCGCAATATCCAGATTGCAATCTTAGTTTCTTGCTTGTTCTTCGTTTGCTCGCAGGAAACAGGCCCACGTGGTCAGGTTGATCGTGCTCCGGCGTGGTCAATAACCCTCAGAAGTTGGTTTAGCGATTGCTAAGGCGCGACGTCTCGCACGTTCGTAGTCGGATCGTCAAGGTCGACTCCCACAGAAACGATAGCGACCATCTCATCGAAACATCGGGACACCTTTGCCTCTATCAAGTGGTATCAGATTTTCAGGTTGCTCGGTGAGATTTTACAGTTTTTCGTAGTTTAGATCGAGTCTGTCTTCATACCTATAGTCCACGAAAAAGCCAAAAAAAAATTTAGGGTTAGTTCATCATATCCGAACCAATCTGAGCCTTTGCATAATTTTTTCTGTATTTGCTTTGTTGAATTTGCGGTTGCATCGTCGTGTCAAGTTGCTGGTCTTAGCGTCTAGTCTTTTAGAGTTTCGAGTTCTGGTCATATTAGTCACGCCGCCGCCGCACCATCATCATTGTCCCTGCCATCTTCCACCACCGCTTATCCGCCCCTGCTCCGAGTCCATATACCACCACCGCTCCGAGTCCATATACCACCACCGCTTATCCGCCACCGCTCCGAGTCCATATACCACCACCGCTCCGAGTCCATATACCACCACCGATCTGTATCCA
Organism: Aegilops umbellulata; assembly: GCA_032464435.1. Lineage (NCBI taxonomy): Eukaryota > Viridiplantae > Streptophyta > Magnoliopsida > Poales > Poaceae > Aegilops > Aegilops umbellulata. The sequence continues at coordinate 156,794,372 of CP136056.1, forward strand.
TATATCACCGTCACTTCGAGTCCATCTCATATTAGGTTTGCTTTCGAGATCCATCTGTTGCCAGATTCATGTTTCCTTGGTTGAGTAGGTTTAGGATTCCATCAATCTTTTGCCGTACGTAGAAGAGGTTGGTTTCCAAAAAAAAAAAAGAGTCTGGAAACCACCCTCCGTTTAGGCCCAAAATTTTCCAAAAACGCACTTGACAAAAAATTTTCTGGCTATCCTATTTTTAGGTGTTTCTTAGCCTTTTGATACAGTCGCCGTTATTGAAAGTTTTTTTTGAGCCGTTTCCAGTTTTTGGGTCCGGGCAGTCGAAAAAAAAATCGCAAAAAAAAAATTCGTGTCTATCCTGTCAGTTTGACCTGGGAAGAGTTTTGAGACACTCGCCATTATTGTGATTTTTCACAAAAAAAAAGAAGAAGCAAAAAAAAAGAGTGCCAAAAAAAAACAGGGCGAAAAAAAAATCCAGAGTGTGCTTTTCCCTGTGTTTACGTGCAGCGCCGTGATTTTGTTGGTGTTCTAGGCTCGCGTCTCTAGCACGGTCTAGCCTAGGACCAGCACAGTACCGTCGTTGAGCGTTTATTCAACTTTGCATCTCTGAATTGATTATTGCTGACCCTTTTTGCTACCATACTATAAGCCTTCCCAGCTCCACATACATCTACTTCGTGCGTTTGACTCTCCCTGGCAATTGCTCTATCCAAGCTTTTGAGAGTTTTGACTACAACGGCTGCCGATCACCGCCTGCTGCTGGGTAAGAACTGGTAAGAATTTGAGATTTGCTTGACGGATTTGTGACACCACCACCACATCTTGTTAGTACTCTGTAGGATCATATTCTTGTGTGTTTCTATTGCTGCTAACCATGCCAGGATCACAAGCCGACGAGACTGACTGGGAGAACTTGACGAACAAGGAGCTTCATGATAAGTTTCAGCAAATGATGAGTGGACAGGTGCAAGATGTGCTAAACAGATTTGAAGAGGCCATGGAGAAGATAGATGGCATGGAGAAGACGTTCGAAACAAAGCTCGATAACAGATTTAATGAACTGCTTGCGCGTCTTCCACCACCGGCTGCACCTGCCGCACCTCTGCAACAACAGCAACAACAACGAATACCTCCAGGTCGGGAAGCAGCCCTTCGCCGAGCGATCCGTGTCCCTCTTCAGCCTGGCCAAACTGCTGGTGCTGCTGTTGATACTTCTGTGGCTCCTGCTGCTGATGCGGAGGAGGAGGATTATGTGGGAGATTATGAGGATGAGGTTGATGACAATCAGAACTACGTGCAACCACCAGCACCACAACCACCAGGTCGTCCACATGCAAATAATGGTAATGTTAGGGCTCCCCCTCAGGTACGAGATCATGACCATCTCCCTAAACTGAAATTGAATATTCCACCATTTGAGGGTAGATATGTTCCTGATATATATCTTACTTGGGAGTTAGAAACTGAACAACGATTTACATGTTTACAATATCCTGAGGAGAGACGTGTTCCTGCTGCTGTTTGTGCTTTCACTAGCTTTGCATGTGTTTGGTGGTCTAAATATTGTAGATTATATCCTGTTCCAGCTACTTGGGCTGCTTTGAAAACTGCTATGCGTACTCGTTGGGTTACACCATATTATCAACGTGAATTACTTCAAAAATTGCAGCGCTTAAGACAAGGAAAAAATTCTGTAGAAGAATATTATCAGGAATTACAAACTGGCTTGATTAGATGTGGTATTGTTGAGGCGAATGAAGCTATGCTTGCACGTTTTCTGGGTGGATTAAATAGAGATTCAGACCATTCTAGACTATAAGGATTATAATAATATCACTCGTTTATTCCATCTTGCTTGTAAAGCTGAACGTGAAGTGCAGGATCGACAGGCATTGGCGCGGACTAACTTTTCTGCAGGTCGACCTTCATCATGGACATCACGTGCATCATCTACTTCCACACGTTCTGCTACACCGGCACCTCCGTCAGCTACCACCTCCAACCGTGATACAAGAAAGCAGGCACAACCACCACTATCTGCCAAGAGCACACCTGCCGGGCCTGCACAGAGCTCTGCTTCTTCCATGGCGTCTACAGGGCACACAAGTGATATTATTTGTCGTCGTTGTAAGGGAAGAGGACATTTTGCGCGCGAATGCACATCTCACTGTGTGATGATTGCTACTGAGGATGGTGGGTATGAGTCCGCTAGTGACTATGATGAGGAGACTTTGGCTCTTCTTACACATGAAGAACACGGTGGCGATGATTCTGATCATGAGACGCAATACATGGCTGCTGAAGATGCTGACAGGTATGAATGTTTAGTTGCTCAACGTGTTTTGAGTGTGCAGGTCACGCAAGCTGAGCAAAATCAGAGGCTTAATTTGTTCCATACAAAGGGAGTTGTGAAGGAACGTTCTGTTCGCGTCATCATAGATGGAGGGAGCTGCAACAACTTGGCTAGCATGGAGATGGTGGAGAAGCTATCCCTCACCACAAGACCACATCCACATCCTTACTACATCCAATGGTTCAACAACAACGGTAAGGTTAAGGTAACACGTACTGTTCGTGTGCATTTTAGTATCTCTACATATGCTGATTATGTTGATTGTGATGTGGTACCCATGCAAGCATGTTCCTTATTACTTGGTAGACCATGGCAATTTGATAAAAATTCTGTACACCATGGTAGAAACAATCAGTATACTCTCGTTCATAAGGACAAAAATATTACTTTGCTTCCTATGACTCCTGATTCCATTTTGAAAGATGATATTAATCGAGCTAATAAAGCAAAACAGGAGCAAAATAAGAGTGAAAATCAGATTGTGGCAAAAGAATTTCAGCAACAAATGAAGCCTAATAATAAACCATCTAGTGTTGCTTCTGAAATTAAATTGAAAAGTGCATGTTTATTTGCCACCAAATCTGATATTGATGATCTAGATGTTCGCAAATCTGTTTGCTATGCTTTTGTGTGCAAAGAGGTATTATTTTCATTTGAGGACATGCCTTCCTCTTTGCCTCCTGCTGTTACTAACATTTTGCAGGAGTTCGCTGACGTCTTTCCACAAGACGTGCCACCGGGATTACCACCTATTCGAGGGATTGAGCATCAGATTGACTTAATTCCCGGTGCATCATTACCCAACCGCGCACCATACCGTACCAATCCAGAGGAGACGAAGGAGATTATGCGTCAAGTACAAGAGCTACTCGATAAAGGTTATATACGCGAATCCCTTAGTCCTTGTGCTGTTCCTATTATTCTAGTGCCGAAAAAGGATGGTACCTCGCGTATGTGTGTTGATTGTAGAGGCATTAATAATATCACTATTCGTTATCGTCATCCTATTCCTAGGCTAGATGATATGCTTGATGAATTGAGTGGCTCTACAATATTCTCCAAAGTTGATTTGCGTAGTGGATACCATCAAATTCATATGAAATTGGGAGATGAATGGAAAACAGCTTTTAAAACTAAGTTTGGTTTATATGAGTGGTTAGTCATGCCTTTTGGGTTAACTAATGCACCTAGTACTTTCATGCGACTAATGAACGAAGTTTTACGTGCTTTCATTGGACGATTTGTGGTAGTCTATTTTGATGATATACTGATTTATAGCAAATCTTTGGAAGAACATTTGGAACATTTACGTGCTATTTTTAATGCTCTACGTGATGCACGTTTGTTCGGTAACCTTGGGAAGTGCACCTTTTGCACCGACCGAGTATCTTTTCTTGGCTATGTTGTTACTCCACAGGGAATTGAAGTTGATAAAGCCAAGATTGAAGCTATTGAGAGTTGGCCGTAGCCCAAAACGGTCACACAAGTGAGGAGTTTTCTTGGCCTTGCTGGTTTCTATAGGCGTTTTGTGAGAGATTTCAGCACCATTGCTGCACCTCTCAACGAGCTTACAAAGAAGGATGTGCCTTTTGTTTGGGGTACCGCACAGGAAGAAGCCTTCACAGTATTGAAAGATAAGTTGACACATGCTCCTTTACTTCAACTCCCTGATTTTAATAAGACTTTTGAGCTTGAATGTGATGCTAGTGGAATTGGATTAGGAGGTGTGTTATTACAAGATGGCAAACCTGTTGCATACTTTTCTGAAAAATTGAGTGGGCCTAGTCTGAACTATTCTACTTATGATAAAGAATTATATGCTCTTGTTCGGACTTTAGAAACATGCAACATTATTTATGGCCCAAAGAATTTGTTATACATTCTGATCATGAATCTTTGAAACACATTAAAAGTCAAGCTAAACTGAACCGTAGACATGCTAAATGGGTTGAATTCATTGAGACTTTCCCTTATGTCATTAAACACAAGAAGGGTAAAGAAAATGTTATTGCTGATGCATTGTCTCGTCGTTATACTATGCTTTCACAACTTGACTTTAAAATATTTGGTTTGGAGACCATCAAAGATCAATATGTGCATGATGCTGAATTTAAAGATGTGTTGCAGAATTGTAAAGAAGGAAGAACATGGAACAAGTTCGTCGTTAACGATGGATTTGTGTTTCGTGATAACAAGCTATGCATTCCAGCTAGCTCCGTTCGTCTTTTGTTGTTGCAGGAGGCGCATGGAGGAGGACTAATGGGACACTTTGGCGTGAAGAAGACAGAGGATATACTTGCTACACATTTCTTTTGGCCAAAGATGAGACGGGATGTTGAGCGTTTTGTTGCTCGCTGCACTACATGTCAAAAAGCTAAGTCACGACTCAGTCCTCATGGTTTATATATGCCTTTGCCTGTACCTATTGTTCCTTGGGAGGATATATCTATGGACTTTGTTTTAGGTTTACCTCGAACAAAGAAGGGGAGGGATAGCATATTTGTTGTCGTGGATAGATTCTCGAAAATGGCACACTTTATACCATGTCATAAAAGCGATGATGCTGTTAATGTTGCTGATTTGTTCTTTCGTGAAATTATTCGCTTGCATGGTGTGCCAAATACTATTGTTTCAGATCGTGATACTAAATTTCTTAGCCACTTTTGGAGATGTTTATGGGCTAAGTTGGGGACTAAACTGCTTTTTAGTACTACTTGTCACCCCCAAACTGATGGACAAACCGAAGTAGTCAATAGAACATTGTCTACTATGCTTAGGGCTGTTTTGAAGAATAATAAGAAAATGTGGGAAGAATGCTTGCCTCATATTGAATTTGCTTATAATCGTTCATTGCATTCTACTACTAAGATGTGCCCTTTTGAAATTGTGTATGGTTTCCTACCTCGTGCACCTATTGATTTGTTGCCTCTTCCATCTTCGGAGAAGGTTAATTTTGATGCTAAAGAACGTGCTGAATTGATTTTAAAAATGCATGAGTTAACTAAGGAAAACATTGAGCGTATGAATGCTAAATATAAACTTGCTGGAGATAAGGGTAGAAAACATGTTGTCTTTGCACCTGGTGATCTTGTTTGGTTACATTTGCGTAAGGATAGGTTTCCTAATTTGCGCAAATCAAAGCTAATGCCACGTGCTGATGGTCCATTTAAGGTGTTAGAGAAAATAAATGATAATGCATATAAACTTGAGCTGCCTGCAGATTTTGGGGTTAGTCCCACTTTTAACATTGCAGATTTGAAGCCTTATTTGGGTGAGGAAGATGAGCTTCCGTCGAGGACGACTTCATTTCAAGAAGGGGAGGATGATGAGGACATCAATACCATTGTTACATCCACAGCCCCTGCTGCTATACATACTGGACCAATTACTAGAGCTCGCGCACGCCAATTAAATTACCAGGTACTTTCGTTTCTTGGTAATGATTCTAATGTTCATGAGAATATGATACTGCCTAAATTGGATACATTTGTCTTGCTTACAAGTGAAGGGCCTAGCTTGGAGAAGGATGAACATTGGAGCAAGAACACGCATGGAGTTGATGGCATGCGCAAGGGGATCAAGAACGGAGTTACAAGTGATGATTTCAGGACTTTGAAGCCACCATAAGGAGTGAATGAAGCCTTGGACGAAATCTACAAGATGCCACTTCATAATATTCGTCCATAGGCTATTCTAGGTGCTGCGTCACCTTATTTTTGGGCCAGGCCCATGTAATTTCGAAATACTTAAGTATAGGCTATTTTTAGAGTCCGTATGTGTGGGGAAACAAGAGTTAGGGTTGGTTTCGGACCCCACCATCAGGGGCCACGAAATTCCCTCCTCTTCCTCCATATATACAGCCCTTAGGGCGTCGTTTAGACTTTGGGTTTTGTTTAGATCAAAAGTTCGCCATAGCTGCAACTTCGCATACTTCGTTTGTGTTCAACGACCAGACCAAGGCGTCACAGAACCCCACCTTCGTTAATAAAGCTTTCCTCTTTTATTCGCAATATCCAGATTGCAATCTTAGTTTCTTGCTTGTTCTTCGTTTGCTCGCAGGAAACAGGCCCTCGTGGTCAGGTTGATCGTGCTCCGGCGTGGTCAATAACCCTCGGAAGTTGGTTTAGCGATTGCTAAGGCGCGACGTCTCGCACGTTCGTAGTCGGATCGTCAAGGTCGACTCCCACAGAAACGATAGCGACCATCTCATCGAAACATCGGGACACCTTTGCCTCTATCAGAGCCTGTGAAGAGGGCGAACGCCTGTGAAGACGTCTCGCTCGAGAAAGGGCCCGAAGCCTGCGAAGATGGCCCAAGCCTGCGGGGTTTCCTGTCGGCAATGACCCCACCTCCCAAGGTTTTAACTACCCAGCGCCCGGGACGTGACGCCCTCCAGAAGGCAGCTCCGGAGCAAGCAAGGAACAAGGGCGAACCAGCCTACCGTTGGACGCGCGTACGATTTAATCACTGCAGATACATTAGATACAAGTTCATACATGAGGGGCTTCCCCTCCCAAAATGCTCTCACAATCGTCGGGCCAAACGCCTGAGTTCTATTATGCAGGGTAAAAAGACGAGGATAGTACATGGTCAATCTGACAAATCCCCCAATGCGTCCTCGGAGGCGCCTCCCGAGCTGTCGCTGGCGTCGCTGAACTCACCTTCGTTGTCTGCGCCCCCATCAGCGGCATTGGGGTCTTCCACCATGCCACCTTCGTCAGCGCCCACGATCACGCCGTCATCATCCGAAGTGAAGGCCCGGACGAGAGCATCTACGTTGCTCTCCACCCATTCAGTCAGGTCGCCTCGAACAGCTTGGGGAACTGGGGCGATGGCGGCGTCTAAGTCGAAATGGGGGTCCATGTTTCGAAGATGGCTGAAGACGCGGGAGAAGGCGCGCCCGAGCAGGGCGCGACTCCTCTCCTCCACCAACCTATCGGCTTTGGCCGACCGTGCCTCCAGTTGTGTCACCACGGTGGTGAAGAACTGCAGGTTACCGGCGTAGTTAATCGTGTGCGGCTCGCGTACGGCAGCCTCACAGATGTTGCCCAGGGCAATGTTGGCCCTCTCCCGGAGCTTGGTGAGCATGGGGCCGTGCTCGTGCTCCAGGACATGCCGCTGGCGTATCTCGTCGGCATTCTGATGCTCGACGGCCACGGCCTCTTCCACACGCTGGCGAAGGCGGAGCACCTCAGCCTGAGAGGAGGCCAGCTCTTTCTGCGCTGCCTCAAGGGCAACCCGGGAGGCGTCCGCTCGTCGCATCGCCTCATCCCGTTGGGCCCTCAAGGCGGCGGTTCTACCTTCAGCTTCGACTCGGATCATCCCCAGCTTCCCCTCGAACTCGCGCTCGAGGCCTTGGCGTGCTGTCGCCACCCGACGGCAAACCTCCTCCAGGACATGCGTTTCCCGCGCGGTGACATCATTTTCCGCCTGCATCACCAGGCGCTCCCTCGAACTCGCGCTCGAGGCCTTGGCGTGCTGTCGCCACCCGACGGCAAACCTCCTCCAGGACATGCGTTTCCCGCGCGGTGACATCATTTTCCGCCTGCATCACCAGGCGCTCCCTCGTCTCCAGCTGCTCGAGCTCGCGAGCGCGTTCGGCGGCCTCCAGCACCAACGCTTCCTCGCGCTTCTGAAGCTCAGCCGGGTCGCTAGAAGCCACCTCCATCGATGCAAGGGCCGCCTCGCGCAGCTCCACTTGCTCCTCCAACGAGCGACACCAGGCCAAGAGCTCCCGAGCCTGTTCTTCTGCTGCTCCTCGCCGTCGGTCTGCTCCTCGGGCCTCCTCAACGGCCTGAGACCGAGGCGCCAGAGAAGCCTCCAGCGACGCCTTCACCTCTTCGTCGTCAAGGACGCGCTGACGACGCGCGAGGGCAGCGGCTGCCTCCAGCTCACGCCGCGCGGCGGCCAGGCGCAGGCCCTCAGCTTCCAGGCGCGCGTCTTCCTCAGCGAGCTCCTGCCCAAGCAGGTCTACGGCGCCACTCGCCCTCCGAAGGAATTCGTGACGACGGGCACGACGCTCCCGAGCACGCTCAAGCACGTTTTCTGCGCCATCATCCGCCTCAAGCAGGCGTCAAGGACCTCGGATCATCGCTCCGGCCCCGGGCAGGGGGCTGGGGGCTAGCGCCTTCACGATGGCCGGCCGCGCCGCATCAAAAGCCCGACCTGAGTCCAACCTAACCTCGGGAGAAGGGCCCCTGAGGTGCCTCAGCCGGTCGCAGCCCGCGACCAGACGGGAAGCCCACGGCAGGCTGCCTATGTCGAGGGAAGGCCCGCGGAAGGAGATCGCGGGGGCGGGAGAGTCGCCGCGCGCTACGCGGCGGTCAGCGCCGTCACCTGCCCAAACCACAAGGGCAGTGCTGCTTGATACACCCAGGGGTGGCGGAGGAGACGGAGTAAAGGAGGGCGTCGGCCCGACGGCTTCATCGAGCTCAGTAGGCAGAGGCCTGCAGAGCAAGGATCAGCGAATGCGGCAAGCAGGATAAAGAATAGAAAAGGAGAAGACTTACTCGTCGACGGCAAAGTACTTCCGGCGCTTCAGCAAGCGGCAGGGGAAGTCGTCGCCCAAGGCCTCCCTTTTTCTCCGGAGGGCCTCAAAGTCCACACTGAAACGGCCCAAGAGAGGTGCACAGGAATCAGCCTGCGAAGAGGACGGGGCGCCAAGGCCACTTGCGTCGAGGGCGCATGCCTGGTACGCACGGGCAGTTGCCTCGTCAGAGATCCCGGCCGGGGGCTCAAGAGCCTCGGCCTCAATCACTGGAGGCGGCAGCGCCTCACCCGTGGCCTCGGGAGCGCGGACCTCGTGAGCTGCCCCATCAAGAGCATCGCCAGGTGCGGTCACATCGTCCGCGGCTCCCTCGACCCCCGCTGTCTCCTGCCTCCCTGCGCCACCACTCGAGGAGGATTCACCCAGGCCGATCGGAAGGGAAATCACCACCACAGGGTTCTCGCGAGGCCCCTGGAGGCCGACAGGGCGTAGCCCCCACACGTCGAAAGGGGGCATCTGCCTCACGAAGTCATCCCTGTTGTGGCAGAGGTACAACAAGGCTCCCCCCTGCCGGACGCCCCCGGGGTTGGGATCGCCTGTCAGGATCAAGAGCACCTTCCTCAGCACCTCGGGCGTCAGGTCTTCTCCCTGAAGCCTCATACGGTCACCATGCCCGCTGAAGGCCCACATTCGATGAGAATGGCGTTGGAGAGGGGCAATGCGGCGCAATAGGAACTCCTTCACCACTTTGGGCGTCGTTACGCCAAGCTTCTTCAGGGACATGAAGCGGTGCCAGACGAAGGCGAGCCGGGGGCTTACAAGCGTCTCCTGGCCCCAGCCCGAATTAGGCACAGCAGGAGATGTCGGCTTCACGAGCCGGGGGCTGGGCACCCAGACATCAATGTACAACCACCGCTCGCGGAACTCGGCTGAAGGCAGAGGGAGGTTGAAGTCGATACCAGACGCTGCGGTCTCGGGCGAAGCTACGAAGCTCACGCATGCCGAGCATTGCGTGGGGTCGACATGATGCAAGGAGAAGAAGTGGTGCAGCAGGGCAATAGAAAGAGGGATGCCCACCATCGCCTCACAAACAAATGCGAAGACTGAAAGAAGAGCAATGGACTCAGGACCCATATGCATCATGTGGATCTGATAATGATCAAGAACGACATTGAAGAAATCGGAGAAGGGAGGCACCAGACCCGCCCACAAGGCGTCGGCAAAGTAATGGACCTCGGTGGTTATCCTATCAGTGGGGAGGTGACACGTAGGCCACGCCGTCGTCCTCCCGCACTCTTTGAAGGCAGTGGCCAGAGCCGGATTGAGCTTGCCCAGGCACTCCAGGTTGAGTATGATTGAGCGGCCGACAGCAGGCGCCACCGGGGGCAGCGGGCGAGATGGAGCCGCAGGCTTCTTCCCCTTCTCTTTCCTTGGAGCCATGGCGGCGGGCGGAAGAGAGGAGATGCGAGATGGGATTGGAAGCGAGGGTCAGAGTTCGGAGGGAGGAAGAGCAGGAGACGGTCAAGCAACAGGGAAAAGGGCGGCTGTGTACAACTGCAGGGCAACCTAGCGCGACGCAGAATAAGGGGGCGTGGGTAAACAGTGCCACCCACGTCCAATCAACCGCCACGCGGTGCCCGAGGCTGCAGGCTATTAGGGCCCGCGGTGCTTCGCCCTTGCCCTTTAACCTCTCGGCACGGCCATGTCCATGCGCGCCTTGGGCCCGGGGGCTGCTGTCGGCGTTCTGGGAACAGGGGTCCCTAGACTTGCCTGCCTGCGGCCTGCGACGTGGCTCGAGTGGGGGCCCAGCGAGGCCCATCTTCATCAACACAAGGATCAAGACCCTCGCGAGGGGCCAAGCCTCGTGAGGTGGACGACATGGCGCTTCCTCAAGCACGGCCTCCTTATGCTGGCTCGCGAGGAGGCGGAGAGATCAAGCCGGGTACCTCACGAGGTGCCCATAATGCAAGCCATGACGACCAAGGGTGCCAGGCGGGCGCCAGCCCGCGCAGTGTCCTCCCTTTCCTCTTTGGTGCAAAGGGGGCAAGCGCAGGCGAGAGGATCAAGCAAAGGCACCCATTTCGGTGCAACGAGACCAAGACCAGCTCCGCGACAAGGAGGAAGTCACTGTGGAGCCCAAGCCGGCGTCATCACCAGAGCCTTTGGCAGGCGAAGACCAACTTTAGTCAGGATAAGTGTACCTGATGTTCCCCTTCAAATTGGCCAATTGTTGGCGCCCTTCCCATTCAATATTTGGGAATAGGCCCAGGGCCCTTGCCTATAAATAGGGCTAACCACCCACAGAGTAGAATCCAGCATCTAGAGGGGGGGATCCAGCATCCAGAAAGAGAGAAGGGCGATTGAACTCTCCCTAGCAGTTCATCCCCTAACCAAGAACAGACCCTCGTGAGGTCATTCTTCCTTGTACTGTTCTTCCTCATCAGCCCAAGAGGCAATCCACCCACCACAAACTAGAGTAGGGTATTACACCACAATGGTGGCCCGAACTAGTATAAATCTTGTGTCTCTCGCGTTGTTCTTGCAGTAGCTAGATCCTGACGAGACGGAGAGGTAGAGGGCACGATCTCCGCGTGCACCCCAGAGTTCGAACCTTAAGGGTCTGCCGGAACCCGTGATCCGACACAAACGATCTGATTGATTACCGTGACGAAATATGGACTCAACAATATCCATTTTCTAGATTCAAAATCATCATTTATCTCAGGATCTAGCTTCCAATCTTCAATGAGGAAGTCCATTACATCACCCTCCATCATTTGCCCAGGTGCAAAAACTTCACAGATGCGTTTCCCAGTGAAGGTAGTTACATTATCGTCGGGCTGAGGTATCATTGAGAATGCAGTCATGCAACACACACAAGAACAAAAGGCAGGGGAGGCAAGATAAGGCATTCATAGCTGTTCAATTTGTATAAAAAGGAGCAGTTCTGGTCATATTTATCTAGAACAACAGAAGAAATGAAGAGGAAACATAATGAGAGATACTCGCTTGGCATACTTCTCACATCCTTCATCACTAAGCAACAGATTATACAACTTGCGAGCCTTGTCTAGGTGAGGGAAATTATTAGCGTGAAGCTGCTGCACAGCGGAGCAAAACTTTATATGAGCTCTGGGTGCACGCTTCGTGCTTACAACATTGCCAGAATTCAAAGCAGGATCCTTCCTAGCAACACTAGCTCTACGGGCCACTATTCCAGCAAGGGGAGATACACCCTTGGCAGCAGCGCTCCTGGTGACTATTCCCATGCTAGCAATCTCGTCAAACGCATCATCATCATTGTTTATCAATTCCACAATGGGATTCTTGGGTGTAGAGGGGCTCTCTGCACAAGCAGTTGTAGAACCTTTCCGAGCTCCCAACCGCCCCTTCATGACACCATATCATGTATTTTCGGGAGAACGCCCCTGGCTAAAATATATAGCTACACGCTCGAGCTCAGAGAACTGGCTGCCAAAGATCTTGTAGTCGTGCTCACCAAGATCCAGCCACTCACCTGCAAAATAAAAAAAAGGAGCGCATCAAGGGTAAGTTCAAATACATAATTCATGACAGTACTAATCAAGAAGTACAAGCTCCAAAAAATTACAAAAGGTCATGCATACGTACAGGGTTCGATGCCAAACAAACCCCGGAAGTCAACATCAAACACATTGCTAGTTGCGCAGGAATACAACAAAGTCTTTCTAATGTCAAGAATGTCTTCGTGGCTATAATCCAACATTTCAATCACACCATCCTCCCGGCAATGACACTTGCAGATTTGTAGCATAAAGAAGCCACAATCATGCTTGTTAACAAAATAAAAAACAAAAGGGTACATCACAAATTCGAAATACAGGAACACAACCAAAAATTCAAAAATACAAGAACACCATCCACACAGCAACAAAAACAACTAATAGAAATCATTAAAAACGGATACTGACGTGTTTTGCTGCTGCGGCGCGTGCACAAACTCGCAAGAGATACCATCAATATGCGCCGGCGAGAATGGTTTGGCCATGTCTACGCTGGACTCCCTCCAAAGCTTCTTTATGTTATCTGTCATAGTCCTTAAGAATCTAACTGCATCACTCCAGGTTTCATCACGGAGTGAATCAAGAAACTCAAAACGACAGAACCTCAAATTCAAAACAATCAAGCACCAATGCCCAGATTCTTCACTAGGCTTCATGGCAGCCGCAAATGACGGCGGATCAAAAGTAGGGAAAAGAAGCTAACAAAAAATTGTAGAGGAAAAATGAATTTAACAAATCATAATGAAACAAAAATTCAGCCTCCAAACAATAAATAAAAGAGGAAAATTGAATTTCATAAGTACAAACAAATTAGATAATCATAAGTTTTAATTGAGCAAGCAACCCACTACAAAAAAATAAATGCTACTCAAGTTTATATCCACCACCCAAAATTGGAACAAACATATCAGTTCAATTTCCTTGCGACAATAAGTGCAGCCTTAAAAAAAGAAGCACACATCATTCGTAAGTACAGGGGTAAAGAGGAGGCTACTCAAGTTCATTCCCACCTCCCAAACTTGCAAGAAAACATTATAGTTCTAGTTCATGAGTATAATAAGTTCAAGCTAACCTACTTGGTCAAAACCATCAGCCCCTGATCTCATGAACCACTGTAGCACATTGGCATCAATATTTCCATCACGGATCTTAGTATGTTGTACAAAGAGAACAACAATAGTTAGAAAATTCCCAAAATAACTTATCTTCCTATGTAGAAAGCAAAATAATGACCGTCACACATCTGGGAACTATGAACTTGTTAGTGTCTCGGTACTTCTGATGTAGAGAATATAAAACAACATCAGCACTGTCTGAGTTGAGCATGCCAGTGGGGACAAATGCTTGAGCAACAGAACCAACACTGGCATCACATTCGCTATTTTGGAACATCGGCTTTTCGCTAGGAAAACACAAAAGATGACATGGATTAAAACTACTTCAATAACAACAATAGTCATATGAGAGAAAGAAAAAGAGACAAAAATGATACAGGCAAAATCCCAAACTAACCATTTCCCATGGTTCATGTGCAACCTCGTAACAGCAAAGAAAAACAAATCAACTTAGCAACATTAGCACCTTCTGCTTGCAGAAAAATAATAATAAGTTCAAGCACTACAAGTGAACATGTCCAAAATGCCATAAATGAGAAGTACGCCTCATTTACAAGTCCTTACCTGCACTATCAGCGTTTGACGACGGGAGTTCCTGTGATGACACCAATATGCCTCCAGTTTCAGGATTTGACGATGGAAGATCTTGTGAGGACATCAATATGGCTGCGCTTTCAGTGTCTGAAGAAAGAAAATCCTGGGACGACAGGAGCGCCTCCTGCATCAAGGGGACAGAAGAAATCGATAGAAGTAAATCATCATCCTTAGATGGCACCTCCTCCACGCTAGAGGCATCTTGCAATGCATCACCGTAATCAAGCCCTCCAGGCGGGAAATTTTCCAGCGGGAAATCTTCACAATCAGAAAGATTTTCATTCTCAGCAATACCAACACCAGAGGATTTGGTATCAAGTATGTTGGCAGCACCAACATCCTCATCAGCAACTTTGGTACCAACATCGCGCCCATTGCTCAATGCAACACCACAAGCATCATCTCCAACACTAACGGCAACCTCACACTCAACATCAGTCATCTTAAAAAAATAAAAAATTAGAAAAAGTGAATAGTACGAGCAAAACTAACAATAAAAAAAAGCTAGCAAGAGGTGCACAGGCTAACTATTACAGCTAAAAAGAAACAGTAGCGAAAACTGCATATAAAAATAATGCAAGCACAGAAAAACAAAACCTTAGCAGCATTCACAGCAACATCATCGATCTTGCTGCTACTAATATTTAAAGGAACATCACCAATGGTGGAACAAGGCTCGTCGCCGACAACATGACCCTGATTCATAGTAATGAAGCAAAAGGCAATGTTATTAGTAGCAACAATAAACACAAGGAATTAAACTACACTAGCAAAAAGGTAGGTGTCACCTACAAACTATTAACGGTGTGGGATAGAAAAATGAACATGTAAGGCACATTGGTGCGCATGGAAATCCAAGAATATATAAACACAATAAAAAATAAAATAACCTTGCACTTATCAGTAGATGGATCATTAACTCCATACACTACTGGAATCAGCTTCTTTGCCGTCTGCCATGGTGAACGGCAAAGGCATGCACCGCGGACGGCAAACTGTCTAGCTGAACGAGTGCCGACAAAGGCCTTCTTTGCTGTCTGCTTCATAGAAGTTGACGGCAAAGGGTTGTGTCGTCCACCATCGAAGGCAGCAGACGGCAAAGATCATTGACGGCAGTGGGGTGGGGTGAGGACCGTTAGGGGTTAACGGCGTGCTTTGTCGTCTGCCAGCGGATGGCAAAGAGGCAAAGCTCTTTGCCGTCTGCTGACTGATGGCAAATAGCTCAGCTCGGCCAGCATTGGGAAGTTGGCACGTGGCCAGCTATGCCGTCGGCTAGCGGACAACAAAGAGCTTTAAATCTTTGTCGTCTGCTAGCGCATGGAATAGCTGGCCCTGTTTGCCAGGCCTATTTGGTCACTTTGCCGTCCGCCAGCAGACGACAAAGATTTGAATGTCTTTTCCGTCTCCTGGCAGACGGCAAAGTGGCCAAATAGGCACGCCAGTGTTCCCAGTTTCTACAGGGAGCTGCCACGTGGCCTCTTTGCCATCTGCTAGCGGACGGCAAAGAGCTTCGCTGTCTGCTAGCAGATGGCAAAGAGGCTATATATCCCTTGTTTTTATTTGAATCCATTTAATTTGACATGATTTCACACACAGATATACATACATACATATCCAATATATCCAACAACATATAACAGCATGTCCAACAACATATTTCATCAAATCCAACATATTCAACAACATAGTTCAACAAAGTCCATCCTATCCAACATATCCATATATACATACATATCCAGAAACAAGTTTCCCACAACATATCCATATAGACATACATATCCAAACAAGTTTTCATAAACAATAAGGAAGCACCAAAAGAATAGTACACTCCATAAATGCAAGCTTCCTCATCTAAAACAAATGTGCAAATTGGGAAATATGAAAGTTAGAAGAAGAAGAAGAAGAGGAAGAAGACTAGCTAGAAGAAAAGGAAGAGGAGGAAAAGAAGAAGAATTTATCATCTCTTTCTTTCTCTCCTCTCCTATTCTTTATCTTCTTGTTTTCTAACTAATGTAGGTAAAATGCCATTTTTGGGCTAAGGTAGGTAAAAATGCTAAGTGTGTATGTCAATTTAGAGCTAAGCTAGGTAAATAGGTCATTTTGGAGCTAACGTAGGTTAAATGGATCATATTGGAGCTAACCAAGGTAAACTTGGTCATTTTTTAGCTAACCTAGCTAATTATGCCATTTTGACCTAACTAAGCTTATTATGTTATTTTAGAGGACAACAAGCTAAGTACATGACATTTATGAGGTTAGGAAGGTTATTATTGCATTTACGAATAAAAACAAGTAAGAGGAGGAAAAGAAGAAGAAGAATAAGAAAAGAAGAAGAAGAAGAACTTCTTCTTATTTTCTTCCTATTCCTTCTTTTCTTCCTCTTCCTTGATTTTCTTCATCTTATTATGTCATTTGTGGACTAAATAGGCTAAATAAGAATAAAAATACCGTTATCACGGAGGTGAAGGAACGGTCGGGGCTGCGCCAGTGGCAGATGGAGGTGAAGGACCGGTCGGGGTTCCGCCCTTGGCAGACGCAGAAGGATTGGTCGATGCTTATCGGGAGGCATGCTGCACCAAAGATCATTTCAAATAATGTCTCGTTACCATGATGAAACTGAAATGTGAATACTACTAACTAACGACCATTCAAATCAAACTCACCGTGGTTGCTGAATCAATTTGGCGCATCGGCGGAGGGGTCTGACCATTTTTCTCGCACATGGTCTGCACATTTGGTTCTCACGAGTCAGTCATATTAGTCATATACTTAGAGAACATTACATGCATGATTTGGCTAATATGCACGAGAAATGTACCACGAGGAGCTCGTATAGGGCCCGGTGAGATGCCTCGTTCCGGTTCCTATTCTCCTCCAACAGCTTAGCCGTCCTCTCCTCCATCTCCCTCTCTGTCATGGTTTTGTCACGGCAGATGTCCTAGAGAAAGGAATTAGTCGTGGAGCCATCATAGTGGGCTAGCTTAAAGGGGTTAAAGCGGACAAGGGATGCAGAGAGTTATACTGGTTCGGCCCCTTGCGGTGAAGGTAAAAGCCTACGATCCAGTAGTTGTGGGATTGCTAGGGTTTCGATGACCAGGGAGCGAATACGCCTTGCCTGGGTCTCGAGTTGTTGTCTGTTTTCTTAAACCGCCACCGGGTCGTCCCCTTATATACATGGGTTGACGCCCGTCGGTTTACAGGGTCCCAAGGCCGGCTCATAAACGTGTCCGGCTCGGTCTCTCCTCTTTCTATCTTACAACACAAGTTTATATATCAATGTCGGTTTACGTCTATAGACCTTAAACCGTCTTTGTGCCCTGTGCCTTCACAAAGCACCACCGTCTATATTCATGGGCTTCAGGTACAATGAACCATTATGGGATAACCCGGCTTCTTCTGGCCGGTTTACACCCAGTAGTGATATCTCCAACATTAGGCCCCAGATTGATTTGAACTGGTTCATGTCATTCTTCGACGCATCATCATATTCACAGAAATCTTGTAAACCGCCATGATGTCATCTTCTAGAATCGTGATAAATCGCCATGACGTCACCTGCTATTAAAAATTGCATACAACTCATCTTCTTTAATGAGCCTCCAACAATCGAGGCGACAGCTCTGCCATATATCTAACTTTTGGGCTCCTCGGTTCTTGCGCCTGTCACTTATCCCTTTGCATTATAAATAGGACCAAGGGGTATTTCCACCCCCCCCCCCCGTGCCTCTTCGCGTCTTCTTCTTCCTCGCGCCGACCAAACCTTCGAGCTCTGCCGCCGCTGTCGATCTTCGCACTGCATCAACAACGGCCGCTGCAACAACCTGATTACACAAGAGAAACGCGGTGCTCCTCCGCCGCTTCCTCAGCATCAGTAAATTCCTCTTCTCCTCGCTCTAGATACACCATTAGGGTTTAGTGTTCATCAGAGTTTATTGAAGCTCCTGCGCCGTTTTTCCCTATTCTTAATAACACAAACGGCTAGTTTGAATCTAATACGTCTTGTGCAGCCGTAGCCATAATCCCCCTTTTCCTTATTGGAGCATCTCCCTTATATACGAACTCATCTGAACTTGATGATCTGTTTAAGCCCTTGGAATTAGGCCTGAATATTTTCTAGTTCTCTGTCATACTGCAGATCTGAAATTTATCACATCAATCTGTGAAACTTGTTTTTCCTTCACCTAAGTACTTTTAGATGTGTACCTTTCATACAAATATAGGCGGTTTAGCTTTGAAAAAATGTTAATCCGGTAGGTACCATTTGTCCCCTCGTAAACCGCCGATTCATTTATCTTTGCACCTTCTCCATCGCAAGATTCCGGCTTAGCAATATCATATTCCGGTTTAACCATATGCGTATACCTCTACTTTAACTTGTATTGCCTTGTACTTGTTTATCATAAATCTTAAACCGGCAATAACTATGTTTCAGCTTTCATTGAAATGGCCAAACAAGTCTATGAATGCAACTGGGTTCCTTCCCGGGTCACTGAAGATCAGTTAAACAAATGTATCACAACTGGCGCTTTAGCCAAGAACGAGGTCATCCACTTGAGGGCCCCTGGTCCGGAAAATCCTCCTGAACCCAAGGACGGAGAAGTAGTCGTTTTTGTTGACCACCTGGGTCGAGGCTTTAGCCCTCCTGGTTCAAAATTCTTCCGAGATGTGCTTGCCAGTTTTCAGCTTCACCCTCAGGATATTGGTCCAAACTCGGTGTCTAACATCTGCCATTTCCAAGTCTTTTGTGAGTCCTATCTTCAAGAGGAGCCCACAGTTGAATTGTTTAGGGATTTCTTCCACTTAAACCGTCGCACAGAGTTCACAAATGGACCCAATACTGAATTCGGTGGAATGGCGATTCAAAAAAGGAAGGAAGTCAGCTTCCCTCACGCCAAGCTTCACAGCCACCCCAAGGAGTGGAACCAAACTTGGTTTTATTGCAAAGACACATCTCCAACTGATGAAAACCCTTTGCCGGGTTACCGTCCTCACCATCTTATCAATACACATCCCTTTCCTTAGAGGTTAACTGCAAAAGAAAGGGCCAACTATGCCCCACAACTGTCAAAGCTTAGAGCCTTCATGGCGAATGACTTAACAGGTGTTGACTCTGCTCGTTGTTGGATAAGCTGGAGCATTCTGCCCTTAAGCCGGCGCCCCGGTATGATGTGTGAATACACAGGGAGTTTGACCGACCCTCAACGACATATTAATATTCAGCTAACGGAGGCTGAAATTACCGAGGCTGTCAAGAAAATGCTGAATGAATAGGAGGCCGTCTATGGCCAGACCGGATTAAGTCCTTTCTGCACCTCCAACAAACCGCCAGCTGTAAGAATCGTATGACTTCTTTGTTTTAAGTTACCTCTTTCAAAATATTCTCTAAAAATCTTGTCTACTTTGACAGGGCGATGATCCGTTCTGGAAGAAAAAACCACAAGATAAACCGGCAAAACCGCAAGATAAATTGGCCAAGCCACTTCGCTAGAAGACCAAGGTTGTTAAAAACCTGCCAAGAAAAGGACCACTGCGTCTTCCGAGCCAAATGCTGATGCCGATGTGGCTAATCCGGACTCAGAGGTAGAACCGGACTCTCTTGGTTCATTTTTCATACACCTCATTGACAATAACTATTATCAGGACGACGCTGAAGGCAGTCAAGCTGATGACGTAGAGGTAATCATTCTTTCTTACGATTCAGATCCTCCGCCAACACCAAAAATCCGACGAGCAAATCGGAAAGTAAAATTTTCTCACGCCCTTGTTTACTTGGACCGAAACTTTCTTTTTAAGACGCAGCAACACGAAGCTCGCCGCACAACCCGGCACAGCGGCCAGGTAGTTACCTCCGCCGGTTTACCGAACACTCCGGTTCGGAAACGCCGATCAGAGGTCTCTTATACTCTTGACACTTCATGCCCCAAGGCGGGTTGTTTCCGGCAGCCTCTTAATCCATCTGATTGGAATTATCAGGGAACACCTCACTCATCTTTTGGCGAGTCAACAACCACACAACTTCCAACCCTCAATACATTTCTTGGGTAAGCTATGCACTTGATTTTATCCTTGATGTGTTTTTTTTCATATTGTACTAATCTTTTATATCTGTTCTTCTCAGTGCTAAACCCAGACCTAGTAAGAAGGCCCGGTTATATAAACTGGCTGACGACAATACAGTTGTTGAACCAGAGAAGACTCCAGATCCAGAAAACGTTGACGCCATACTTAATGACCCGCCCCCGCAGGATCATGACTTTGTTGCTGATCAAGTGGAAATTGATCCAATGGGCCAGTCCGATGAACCAACTAATCCAGTCCGTGACACCGATAAACCGTCAAGTCCAGTTGAAGCCGCTGACAAACCATCTACTCCTGTGAAGGCCGTTGATGGTGAAGAAGATGATATTATGATTACTGGCATTGGCCACACCACTCCTGGCAATCCTGTCGCTCTATCAAAGCATACTTCCAAGGACGATCTTTCTTCTATCGACAAAGGCAAGTGGAATGCCGATTTGTCAAGCTATGCCCATCTCAATGCTCAAGACATTCACTCTGGCTTCTTGAACCGTTTGTACACCAACCGCGACTGTGAAGCCGGTTTGGTAAACTTGATGAAAGAGCGATATGAGGTAACTAATGCTCAACTCTGCATAAATGTTTCTCTTTTTAATTCCAAATATCAACTCCAGTAGCCCCCAAGTGACGGTTTATGATATCAATCCAAATCGGGACTTAGTAATAACTTAACTTTACATGCTTACCCTCCAGGGACCAGGTTATCTCTTTAAGATGAACCGGTATTGTAAAATTGCAATACTGTATCTTTCACTAGTGTAGCCCCCAAGGGCCGGTTTAACTTTATAAAGATGAACCGGGACTTTAAAAGAATTCCCATATCAGTACTTTGAGCAAAGATACATTAGCCCCCAAGTGCCAAGAGTAATACTTGTATTGTGCTTGGGACTTGTAGAAATTTCCGAGAAAAGCAAATATACATTAGCCCCCAAGTATCAGGTGCATAACTAGTTATGTGCTTGGTACTTCAAATATGTACCGCCAACTCAGAATATGTCTATTTCTTGTAGGCTGAGCTGAGCAAAAAGGAATCTCAAACTGCTGATCTGCAAGAAAACATCAAGTCCCAGCAAGCCGAAACCTCCAAGGCAAAGGATGAACTGACCAACACTTTAGCCGCTATGGAAAAGCTAAAGGAGAGTTTCAACAAGGAGCGGGCGGATTGGGACACAGAAAAATCTACTCTGCAAAAAAGAGCCGAGGACGCAGAAGCGGCTCTTAAACCGGTAGCAGATGAGCTGATTGTCGTAAAGAGGCATATACATGCCATGACGGCTGCTGTATTTGGTAAACATCCTTTCTTTAAATTTTCAACATATCATCCCATACATTGTCGGTTCAGTGATGTTTGTAATGATGCAGGAACTCACATTAGTGATATGGGCTCTGATATACCGAAGAAGCTGAAGGCTGCCTATACTCTTATAGAGCAGTTATATACCGGCACGCAACGGATTATCTGCACGGCTTGTCACAACAAGCCGCCCCCAACTTTAATCAAGGATACCTTAGAAAGGTTGTCAATGCTGCCTGCCCGGGTAGAAGAGTTAAAGAGATCGGCTGCAAGAGCTGGTGCTCTGACCATGCTAACACGGGCAAAAGCTTGGGTGCCCGATCTTGATCTGGAAGATGTCAGCAAAGGCTATCCGAGCTTAAAAGAAGACGGATCAGAATTTGGCAATGATGACCTCCGAGCGATAAACCGGGAAGTACGTCCACTGGCTTGCCAATTAGCTGAAGAAGCTGATCTTTCACATTATCAGGCAAGTTATGATGTCAATAACAAATGGGTTGCCGCACCCACTCCTGAGGTTCAAAATCTCATCCCGCCAATTCGTAAGCACACTTATGCCCCTGACATTGAACCGTCCACCCTTATAAGCGACGAAGCTATGTTCCAAGCCCTAACTAGGATCGACTGGGCAACTATTGACTTCTAGCCGCTGGGTAGAGACGAAGAGGATGAACCGGTGCAAGATGATCCGTAGCCGTTAGGTCAAGCTGGTGCCGAATCATGATCCAGAGATTGGGTTAGCCTTCTGGGAGTCGCAACACTTGCTGAAAAAATTATTCGTTTGGGCACTGAAACGCCTTGTAATAGGCTAGTTCAAATGCTTGGTCTATCATGCCTTTGTGCATATTTATTTTGCCTGATACTTGTTAATTCGCCATGCTTAAGATATATGATATTCAGAATCTGTAGCTGCTCGTGCATATAAGAAATTGAAAGTGTCCTGGCGATTTACCGCCGGACGGGTCATGATGCCCAGACATATAGCCAGGGTTTATAACCAAGGCTGTAAAAAGATAATCAAATATGGAAATAATTGATAAATGTGACCTTGGATCATAATGTTGGCTGACCAACTATTGTAATGAGGGTAATAACCTAAATCTTCTGTCATGTTATGTCGGTTTATGATAAAGACGCTTCGGGTTATGATAAACACCGGTTTATTCATATTCAATTCTGGCGACTTATTGTCAAAACCAGACCGGGTTAACAATCTTCGGATGATGGCTGGTTAGATACTGACAACTTGTAGTTGAAAGTCAAGCCGGGTTTTAATGAACGCCGGTTTATCAGAACATTATAAATGTCATCAAAAGGGGAAAAACTTGGCAAATAAAAGCATACGGAACAAAAACTTGTAGTTGAGGCTTTTCACGGGCTGCCAGTGTCGGATCGTGGGTTCCGGCAGACCCTTGAGGTTCGAACTCCGGGGTGCGCGCGGAGATTCTGCCCTCTACCTCTCCGTCTCGCAAGGATCTACTACCAAAAGAACCGCACGAAGAACACAAAGTTTATACTAGTTCGGACCACCGTTGTTGTGTAATACCCTACTCTAGTTTTGTGGGTGGATGCATTGCCTCTTGGGCTGATGATGGTGATGATCAGTACAAAGGAGAACAGCCTCGCGAGGGCCTGTTCTTAGCTAAGACGATGAACCGCTAGAGAAGTTCAGCCGCCCTTCTCTCTCTCTCTCCTTGCTCGGATTCTGGATCCCAGATGCCTCTACCCTGGGGGTGGCTAGTCCTATTTATAGGCAAAGGCCTTGGGCCTCTCCCCAAATATTGAGCGGGAAGGGCGCCAAAAACTGGACAATTTGAAGGGGAACATACAGTACACTTATCCTGACCAAAGTTGGTCCTCGCCTGCCAAAGGCCCTGTGGTGACGCCGCTCTGGGCTCCACGATGAGCTCATTCCCACCGTTGGACTGGTCTTGGTCTCGTTGCACCGAAATGGACTCCTTTGCTTGGTCCTCTTGCCTGCGCTTGCCCCCTTTGCACCAAAGAGGAAGGGGGAGGACACTGTGCGATCTGGCGCCCGCCTGGCGCCCTTGGTCGTCACGGCTTGCGTCATGGGCACCACGCAAGGTACCCTGCCTTGATCTCTCCGCCTCCTCATGAGCTAGCCTGAGGAGGCCGCGCCTGAGGAAGCGCTTCGTCGTCCTCCCCGCGAGGCTTGGCCCCTCGCGAGGGTCTTGAGCATCGTGTTGATGAAGACGGGCCGTACTGGGCCTCCATTCGAGCCACGCCGCGGGCCGCAGGCAGGTAAGTCTGGGGACCCCCATTCCCAGAACGCCGACAGTAGCCCCCGGGCCCAAGGCGCGCCCGGACTTGGCCGTGCCGAGAGGCGAAAGGGCAAGGGCGAAGCGCCGCGGGCCCTGATAGCCTGCGGCCTTGGGCGCCGCGTGGCGGTTTGACAGGACGTGGGCGTCTCCGCTTCCCCACGTCACTCTGGCAACTGTGTGACTTGACTAGTCCCTGCATGCGTAGATATGGGTCATTATTACCTACGATCGTGATGCTCGACGGTTGGCCTTCTTCGGCTATAAGTATGGGGCCGCGTAAGCTCCGCCAGTTCGCCCTTCCTGCTTCTCTTCTTCTTCCTCTCTCTTGCTGCCTGTCGCTCGCATGGCTCCAAAGAGGTTCTCAGCTGCGGAGAAGGGGAAGGCTAGTCAGGCGGGGCCCGACTCCCCCCCCCCCCCCGGCCAAGTGCGGTCGGGGTCGTCCCCGCATGTATCCTGTGATCCCCGCTGTGGCTCCTCGTAGTCACAGGGATGGTTCTCCGCGTGGCGGTGAGCGCTCGGCTGCCAAGGGGAGGCAGGCTGTGACTGCGCGGCCCCCCAGGCCATGCTTTCGCTCGGCAAAGGTGCTGCCAGAGTTCGTCGTGTGGTCGGCGGACCTGACCAACACATGGCTCCAGTTCCCTCGCTTCTGCATCGGCGAGCTGCCGGCCAGCGCCCGGTGCGGCTTCTGGCTTCAGGCTGACGGTTGCTGCAGCAGGGCCTCCTGGGTTTCGCTTGAGGTCTCTCCTTCTGGGAACGGGGCCCTGACTCGCGGCTGGCAGACGTTTGCCCGCGCGCGCGGCCTGGGCCAGCGGTGCACCCTGCACTTCAAGTTCGATGGCGACGGCTCCCTCTATGTGAGGGTGTTTGGGGAAGATGGTCGCCACGCAGGATGCTGCCCCGAGGGCGACGACCGCGGCCAGGGGCCTCCCTCCGACGACGATGGAGGAGACACCGCCCACTCCGATGGCGGCGCCTGGCGCTCTCCAGGCTCCACCAACTCTTCTTCAAGCGGCTCCTCCAGCGGTGGCCGCAGCCAGCCCCCTCGCCGTCGCGCCTTCCTGGGAGGTGGCTGTTCATCCGTCTGTCGCCGCGCCCCGGTGAAGCGCGAGAGGGAGTCTGCCTGAGTCCCGGAGGCATCCTGCGCCGCCTCTGCAAGCCGATGCGAGGCGGGCTGCGCCGGGCTCGCCTTTTCCTTTTCCTTTTGCTTCCTGTCGGTGTCAAAACCGGCGGATCTCGGGTACGGGGTCCCGATCTGTGCGTCAAGGTCGGATGGTAACAGGAGATAAGGGACACTTTATTTTACCCAGGTTTGGGCCCTCTCGACGGAGGTAAAACCCTACTCCTGCTAGATTAATATTGATGATATGGGTAGTACAAGAGTAGATCTACCACGAGATCAAGGAGGCTAAACCCTAGAAGCTAGCCTATGGGTATGATGATGGTTATGATGTGTTCGTCCTACGGACTACAACCCTCAGGTTTATATAGGCACCGGATAGGGTTAGGGTTACACAGAGTCGGTTACATTGGTAGGAGATCTTGAATATCCGCACGCCTAGCTTGCCTTCCACGCCAAGGAAAGAACCTTCCGGACACGGGACGAAGTCTTCAATCTTGTATCTTCATAGTCCTGGAGTCCGGCTGAAGTTATAGTTCGGCTGTCCAAACACCCCCAAATCCAGGACTCCCTCAGCAGCCCCTGAACCAGGCTTCAAGGACGACGAGTCCGGCGCGCAAATTGTCTTCGGCATTGCAAGGCGGGTTCCTCCTCCAAATTCTTCAAGAAGATAATAAACACTAAAAAATAGTGTTCGGCTCTGCAAAACAAGTTTCCACGTATTGCCATATAGAGAATAATACAAACACAAAACAAATCTACTGACGTATTCCGCAGTGCGTCATAACACTACGACCAAGCCTTCTGTATGGATTATTTTTTGTTGTTCCACCGCAGCACGTTCAATGAGGCGGTTTCCTTGGCACGTCTTGTCGAAGCAGAGATCGTGTGCCCCTTTTAACGGGATTCTCATTAATGCGGACGTGGGTAACCCAACCGCGCCATTTACCACTGCGTGTGAGCGGCAAGCGAGTTTTATTAGGTAGGTGGGGACGCATAACGGCATCAGCCTATATAAGGGGATAAAGATCCACCTCTTTCACCTACGCCTTCTTCCTCCTTTGCCCATCCATCTCCTGCGCACTCAAGCTCCAATGCCCAAGTTCGCTCTTTCTTCCCCAACCTGCTCCAGCGATTCCGGAGCGGGTGGCAAGTGGATGGCTTCCTCCGTTACGGAGGGTCAAATCAAAAAGCTTAGGAAGGCCGGATATCTGTCCAAGGACATCCCGCACCGGCTTCCCGAGGCGGGGCAGCTTCTTCCCACCCGAAGGCCCCATGAGAGGGTAGTTTTTCTCCCCCATTTCCTCCGCGGACTGGGTTTTCCACTTCACCCTTTTGTCCGGGGTCTCATGTTCTACTACGGCCTGGACTTCCACGATCTGGCCCCGAACTTTATCCTCAATATATCGGCTTTTATCATCATGTGTGAGGCCTTTCTCCGCATCCGCCCCCACTTCGGCCTCTGGCTCCAGACCTTCAACGTCAAGCCCAAGGTGGTGTCCGGCACCCAGGCGGAGTGCGGAGGTGCTATGGCCGGCAAAATGGCCAACGCACTCTGGTTCGATGGCTCCTTTGTGGAGTCCTTAAAGGGGTGGCAGGCAGGGTGGTTTTACATCACCGAGCCACGCGACTCGAAATGGGTCGCGGCCCCTGAGTTCCGATCCGGACCCCCCACGCGACTCATGTCCTGGAAAGAGACGGGCCTATCGTGGGGCAACGAAGAAGAAGTGACCGGACTGCAAACTTGCATCCGGTCCCTGATCAACAAGCCCATCGGCATGTCAACATCATCCAGGTCATGTTCGTTCACCGGATCCTCCCGTGCCAAGAACGGGAGTTCACTTTGTGGGAATTCGACCCGGCGAAGCACCAAACCCTCAATAGGTTCTTCGACACGACGTATGAAGACGTCTGGAAGGTGCTAACCAAAGGCGCCGAGTGCCCCGCATCCGCTTCTGAGGACCGCGGATACAGCTCGCAGCGCAACACTGGCGAGGTAGGCTATTTATACCTTTCACAGGTTCCTTAAGCTTTTCTACATAGATTAACTCTATGTGGGATCTAAAAACTCCCTTTGCCTTTGAGAGGCGTGGCTGAAGATAGCTGGACCAATCAACTGTCCGGCTCCTCTGCCCGAAGATCCAGCCCCAGCTCTCTTAGAGAAGCTGCTGGCTCCGGCGCCCTATGTGGTGCCAGAGAAGAAGGTCAAGAAGAAGAAGACCAACGGGACTCGAAAGAGTGCCCGCAATGTGGTGGTGTCGAGCTCGTCATCTGGCAAGTCTGCGACGCCCTCCTCTCGTGAAAACGAGGAGGAGGAACAAGGAAGCTCTCCCCCTCATCGAGGGGAGCGAAAAAAGAAGAGGGCCGCCCCAACAGGGGAGGCCGAGGGGTCGAGGAAAAAGAAGACCCCTCCGCCGGACTACTCCCCCAACGCCGAAGAGGGCGTAAAGGAGTGGCCGGACAGAACCAAGCGTCCGGCGACATCGTAAGTATTCACATACCAGAATGACTCATAGTATCTTCAAGTGCGCAGCTTACCCTAATGTCGAATGCTATTTGCGCAGCCCGCCCCGAGCCGCACTCGATGATTCATCGAGCGGCTCCCTGGATTCGTCGGACATGAACTCTGTCCCGCCCGCAGTCTCCCCCAGCGGGGCGGACGACGCCGAAGCGGCGTCCCGCCGAACAGGGCAGGAGGAGGTGGTCCTGGAGGAGCCGCAAGGCAATCCTCAGGACCCTAGGAGTAAAGGGGATGAAACCCCCCAGGGCTCCCAGTCCGGCTTTGTGCCGGACACCGCGCCGGACTCAACCGTCCTGGCTCGTGGTGGGCGAACTCCTTCCAAGAGGAGTAAGCCGTCTGAGCCGGCGACCTCTGTCCAACCAGAGGCGCCGGATAGTTTGTTGGAGGCGCTTGAAGGCGCCACCATCGACGAGGAGCACCGTACTGTTATGAGTGCGGTGGTCCAAAGGGTTCAGTCCGCCAAGAGCGGACTGAATGAAGCTTGCGCTAGCCTTCTAACAGGCTTCCAGGTAAGCAAAAAATATGCTAAATTCATTACCGCATAGACAGTAGCCCCTGATGCTCTGTTCGGTGTTCGGAAAGAAAATCTGAATAGAGGATCCAACAATTTTCGCAGGAGTCTAATAAAAAGTCTAATATGCGTATGTAGGATTCCCTACTGTCCACCGCCGCACTGACTGCGCAGGTGGAAGTCCTGAAAAAGGACCTCGAGCGGTCCGAGCAAGAGCTCAGCCTTGCCAAAAGGCAGATCGTGGAAAAGGAAGGTAAGAAATACCCCTTAGAAGAAAAAAAAGGTGCCCATAGAGAGGCTTCATTGCAAAATGAAATAACAGGATTGTACTGCTTATTGTAGGGGCCACAACCGAGGTGGCAACCCTGAAGCAGGTGCTGGCTGAGGCCGAGAAGAAAGCAGCCGAGGAGCGCGCCGAGCGAGAAAAGCTTGGGGTCCAAGTCGGCGAGGTGCAGCAAGAGCTGCAAGCTCTCATGAAGAAACATGAGGGTTTGGGGCTTGAGGCAAAAACGCAAGCATCCGAGCTCGCGTCGGCTGTTGAGACCACCAAGAGTGCCAAGGCCGAAGCCCAAAAGTCCCTCCAAGAGTTGGAGGATGTGAAAAAGATAGCAGCGGGTAAGGCATTCTTAATGCAAAGTAGGAATATAAAGGTGAAATACCTATTACTTACCCGAATCCGGAGTTCTCCAGGGGCGTTCTTCGATCTTCTCCGCAGCGCATCCGACGCCGCCGCATTCTACCGAGCTAAAGAGGACAGCTCGACGGAGAGTGTGTTCTGGTCTCAGTATTCTGAGGCCGGACACCCTTTGCCCTTAAGCGATCAGCTGAAGCAGCTGGCTGAGCTCCACAAGGCGGCCGAACAGACCGTGAAGGGCTTACTAGTTCGGCTGTGGCCTGGAGAGGCCCTGCCTGGGAGCTACTTCGGGCTGGTGCTGCGGCTGGTGGAGGCCTGTCCACGGCTTGAGGTCATCAAGCGCTCCGTCTTCATAGAAGGTGCCCATAGGGCCCTTGCCCGTGTAAGGGTACACTGGGGCAAGTTGGACGGAGAGAAGCTGGTGAAGGACGGGCCACCGCAGGGGAAGGAGCATCGCAAGCCCGAGAACTTCTACAAGGAAGTTCTCGCTGGAGCTCGCCTTGTCGCGGATGAGTGTGCCAAAGATGTAATATTTCAATGAACTCGCTCGTTTGTATCCTGTGCGCTGAAAACTTGTTCATATGCGCTTAAGCAATGCTTTCTGAATTTAAAATATTATTTTCTGTGCGGCCGTTTATCAATAACTGAGAGATGGCGAGTCGTCAGCTTCTGCCCCCATGCAACTAGTGCTGGGGTGTTCAGGATAAACCTGAGGGCTCTTGTTCCCATAGTTGGGTCCTTCGAGGGAGGCGCTCAGCACAACGAACCAGGCAATCGGACTATAATGCTTGCACACTCTCACTTAGCCATAGAACGTTATAATTTTAAATTTCGGCGAAGCCCCTAGTTCGGAAGGCCGAATTCGGGGCACTATCCACGCCTTTAGCCGGACTTAACCAGCTCTCCGCTCGAAGCGGCATAAGCCTTTAGGGACTCGAAAAACCTCTTGAACAGCGACCGGTCTCGCGCCTTATCATGACAGTCTGTTTTAGCTTTCTCCACTGAGGTGCTCACCCACCTGATCTGGGGCACAATCGCAGTGATTCTCCTAGTGCTACCTTAGCCGATAGAGCAGAATGTAAGGCACCAAAACATAGGAGCCGGGCAAACCCAACATATGACCAAAATCATGACTCGGAGCCGATGCATATAATGCTATAAGTTCGGGGTGCCGCACTTGTGAAAGTGGACGGACTTCTCACACCAGATAGAAGGGTAATAAAGCCCCTGGCGTGGTTTGCTGTACCATGGTGTACGGGTGCGATCATGTTATTTGAGTAAACATATGTATATTAAAAGAAGATAATGCAAAAAATAGACGAAAAGCTATGCATTATTTATGAGGAGGCTGTTTATTCAAACCGAACGATACAAGTAGTGCGAAATTTTTTTTAGACTATTTAACATGTCCTGACCAGGCGCAGGCCGCGGAATTTAGAAACAGATATATCGCTCGAAATAGAGACCACCTGAGAGTTCCATGATGCGGCGTTGTTTTGTCTGCTTTCCTGGGTCCTGTATCGTCTGTGCGGCAGCGAGGCCGAACACTGTATCCAGAGTATGGAGTCCTGAAAGAAAAGAAGAACCCGGCAGCCCCTAGTACGTTTGATGCCGTATTGTTGGCATGCCGTTTTATCTGCCCCTTCCCCTATGCCCATGGAATTGTAAGGGCGTAATTGTGTACTCGAGGTACTAGCTCCGCTATGTAGCGATGGCTGGGGTTGGGGCCGTATTGCTACGCATGCTCTGAACGTGCCAGTCGGTCTTGCTGCGGGTTACTCCGGGCGCGTTTTGCTTCGTCCTGCTTTGTAGCGGCCGGACTCGAGAGCTGCCTTAACAGGCTGCTTCGTACCTCTGCTGCGAGGGCCGCCGTGTGTTCCTCCGTACGGATGGAGCGTTCGGTGTTTCCGCTGACCGTGATTACACCTCGAGGGCCTGGCATCTTGAGCTTGAGATATGCGTAGTGCGGCACCGCATTGAATTTAGCGAATGCGGTTCGTCCAAGCAGAGCATGATAGCCACTGCGGAACGGAACTATGTCGAAGATTAACTCTTCGCTTTGGAAGTTGTCCGGAGATCCGAAGACCACATCAAGTGTTATGGAGCCTATGCAATTGGCCTCTACACCTGGGATGACGCCTTTAAAGGTCGTCCTTGTGGGCTTGATCCTTGATGGATCTATGCACATTTTCCGCACTGTATCCTGGTAGAGCAGGTTCAGGCTACTGCCGCCGTCCATGAGGACTCCTGTAAGGTGAAATCCGTCAACGATTGGGTCAAGAACCAATGCGGCGAAACCGCCGTGACGGATGCTAGTGGGGTGGTCCC
The DNA here is from genome assembly GCA_032464435.1 of Aegilops umbellulata. Lineage (NCBI taxonomy): Eukaryota > Viridiplantae > Streptophyta > Magnoliopsida > Poales > Poaceae > Aegilops > Aegilops umbellulata. The sequence goes on from CP136056.1 coordinate 156,825,219, forward strand.
TTCGATCGAAGGTGATCGGGCAAGAGGACCATGGGTTGAACTTTGGGGCGAATGGCTCCATCGCGTATACGTCCCGTAGCGCACGCTTCCTCTCCCGCTTGGGAATATGAGTCGCGTATATCATGTTCACCATCTGTACTTGTGCGGGAAACCCCTTCTGTCCGTTGTTGTTCGGCGGCCTGGGCTCCTCTTCGTCATCGCTGTCTAGCCCCTTGTTTTGGTTTTCGGCTCTTAACTTGCCTGCCTGCTTGAACACCCAACAATCCCTGTTGGTGTGATTGGCTGGCCTTTCGGGGGTGCCGTGAATCTGGCACGAGCGGTCGAGTATTCGGTCCAAGCTGGACGGGCCCTGGGTATTCTTTTTGAATGGCCTTTTCCGCTGACCGGATTTATGGCCCCTGAATCCGGCGTTTACTGCCGTATCTTCATTGCTGTCGCTGCTGACGCGGCGTTTCTATTTATTCCGTCGCGACCTGCCATTTTTGTCCTTGGTATCTGAATTACCTTGCTTCTTCGATAAGTTGTTGCTGCGAGCTAGCCAGCTATCTTCGCCCGCGCAAAAGCGGGTCATGAGTGTCGTGAGGGCTGCCATGGATTTCGGCTTTTCCTGTCCCAGGTGCCGGGCAAGCCACTCGTCACGGATGTTATGCTTGAAGGCTGCTAAGGCCTCTGCATCCGGACAATCGACTATCTGATTTTTCTTTGTTAGGAACCGTGTCCAGAATTGCCTGGCCGATTCTTCTGGCTGCTGGATTATGTGGCTTAGGTCGTCGGCGTCCGGTGGCCGTACGTAGGTCCCCTGGAAGTTGTCGAGGAATGCGGCCTCCAGGTCCTCCCAAGAGCCAATCGAATCTGCGGGGAGGCTGTTAAGCCAGTGCCGGGCTGGTCCCTTAAGCTTAAGGGGTAAATATTTGATGGCGTGCAAATCATCGCCACGTGCCATGTGGATGTGGAGGAGATAGTCCTCAATCCATACTGCCGGATCTGTCGTACCATCGTATGACTCGATGTTGACGGGTTTAAAACCCTCTGGGATTCTATGATCCATTACTTCGTCTGTGAAGCAAAGTGGGTGTGCGGCGCCCCTGTACTGGGCTATGTCTCGACGCAGTTCGGAGGAGCTATGCCTGTTGTGTTCGGCCCGGCCGGATTTATTGTGTCCGGAGTGAAAACTATCACGTGCCGTCGGGCGTCCACGCGATCCATAGATCGATCTTGTTTGCCTTGCTTTGTCCTCCAGGACGTCTTGTAGGTCTGGTTCGTGTTCCCGTGCCTTGGTAAAGCGGCTGCGGGGCATGGCTTGTTTGGATGTTCGACAGGCTTCTCTGTTGCGGCCGCGAGGTGGCCGATCTGCCATGTCTTGGGCTTCCTCCTCTGATTGGGGTAGCGGCCTGCGCTTAGGATAGTTTTTGGAGGGGCGTCCGAGCTCGTGCTCTTCGGCCGCAAGGACTTCAGTCCATCTGTTAGCTAGCAAATCTTGATCAGCTCTAAGTTGTTGTTGCTTTTTCTTTAGGCTGTTCGCCGTGGCTAAAAGCCTGCGTTGAAAGCGCTCTTCCTCGGCGGGGTCTGATAGTACGATAAATTCATCGTCGCCGAGGCTTGCCTCGTCTTCGGAGGGAGGCATGTAGTTATCGTCCTCGACCTCTCGCTCTGCCGCTCTCTCATGAGGGCGGTCTTCTCCATCTTCCTGTGCCGAATCCTGCTAGTTTTGGTGTTCTTCGGCGCTGTCCGGGGTAGTATTATCTCCCGTGCCGGAATCACCGTTTCTGCCGTGGCGGGATTTGGAGCGGCGCCGCTGACGTCGGCTTTTGGAGGCTTTTTCGAAGTGCCATCCTCCGCTGTTCCATCACCATCTCCATCTTTTGGAGCATCCACCATGTATATGTCGTATGACGAGGTGGCGGTCCAGCGCCCTACAGGTGCTGGTTCTTGCTCGTCTCCTCCTTCGTCGTCCATACCGTCGAAGTCTTCGGAGCCGAAGTCGAGCATGTCGGATATATCGTCAACAGTGGCTATTAAGTGGGCGGTGGGTGGGCTTTGAATTTCTTCATCGTCCGAATCCCAACCTCGCAGGCCATAGTTTGGCCCGGGCTCTCCTGACAAAGAGAGAGACTTGAGAGAATTCAGAATATCACCAAAAGGTGAATACTGAAAGATGTCCGCGGCGGTGAACTCCATTACAGGCGCCCAATCTGATTCGATCGGCGGGGGCACGGACGACCCGAAGTTCGGAGAAGAGTCTGGCTCCTTGGAGTCACAGGCCATGTGGAGCGCGGGGCTCGCGTTCGGCTCAATGGCCTTTAAGATTGCATCCCCCGAGGTGACGTCCAACCGTTCATCTTCAAAGAACGCAGCGGGCTCCGAATCGAGGATCGGGGCCGGAGCGTATGCAGCCTCCAGGACATTGTTCGGAGGCAGAGCTATATCATGCCCCTCGAGATAGTGCGGCGCGCTTGGCTGTGGCTCGAATCCGTCGAGGATCAAGTCTCCGCGGATATCTGCCATGTAGTTTAGGCTTCCAAACCTGACTTGATGGCCAGGGGCGTAGCTCTCGATCTGCTCCAGATGACCAAGCGAGTTGGCCCGCAGAGCGAAGCCGCCGAAGACGAAGATCTGTCCAGGGAGAAAAGTCTCACCCTGGACCTCATCGTTGTTGATGATCAAAGGATCCATTGGGCCTAAAGGCGACGACACAGAGGAACGCTCAATGAAAGCACCAATGTCGGTGTCAAAACCGGCGGATCTCGGGTAGGGGGTCCCGATCTGTGCGTCAAGGTCGGATGGTAACAGGAGATAAGGGACACTTTATTTTACCCAGGTTCGGGCCCTCTTGATGGAGGTAAAACCCTACTCCTGCTAGATTAATATTGATGATATGGGTAGTACAAGAGTAGATCTACCACGAGATCAAGGAGGCTAAACCCTAGAAGCTAGCCTATGGGTATGATGATGGTTATGATGTGTTCGTCCTATGGACTACAACCCTCCGGTTTATATAGGCACCGGATAGGGTTAGGGTTACACAGAGTCGGTTACATTGGTAGCAGATATTGAATATCCGCACGCCTAGCTTGCCTTCCACGCCAAGGAAAGAACCTTCCGGACACGGGACGAAGTCTTCAATCTTGTATCTTCATAGTCCTGGATTCCGGCTGAAGATATAGTTCAGCTATCCGAACACCCCCTAATCCAGGACTCCCTCACTTCCTGTGTAAGACAAAGCAGCTGCATGGAGCCCCGCGGGGGCGTGTTTAAGAATCATTGCCGTTGTAGCCATTACCTTGACTTTGTTGTTTCTCCTCTCAATAATTTGCCCTTGCATAGGTAATTTTTGGCCCCAGCCGGGGGGGGGCGACCGACCCAGGCCCTGTGCGCGTGCTGCGGTGCCCGAGGGGCACGGACTGAAGGGGTGCTCCTGAAGAGGGCCCGGGCCGTGAAACCTTTAAGCGGATAGGGCGGAAACGCTCACGAGGGCATTCCATCCCTCGCGAGGCCTTTCATGAGAGAAATCAAAACGGGGAGCGAAAATCAACGAACCACAAATCGACAACGGCGATAGTTTCAATAAGATTTCAGATGCAAATAAACACGTCAACTGCAGAAAGCAAATAAAAAGCTGCGTCCGGCACCTAATCTAGTCTTCGACGTCTTCTCACCAGCGCGGAACTAAGTGCTGCCACTGGGCGTGGGAGGGAGCCCCAGGGCCTGAGGACGGCGCTCCTGAGACTCCGGGGCGTGTATAGCCCCACTCATTATTACGTGAGAGTGTCATGGGGCGGCGAGCTTCACAGGCATTGGCCTTCTTCACAGGCTCCGGGCCTTTCTTCTTAGAGGTGATCAGCTTCACAGGCACTTGCCTTCTTCACAGGCTCCGGGCCTTTTCCAAAAAGGTAAGGTCTTCACAGGCGTTCGCCTTCTTCACAGGCTCAGGGCCTTTTCCAAAAAGGGAAGGTCTTCACAGGCGTTCGCCTTCTTCACAGGCTCAGGGCCTTTTCCAAAAAGGGAACGTCTTCACAGGCGTTCGCCTTCTTCACAGGCTCTGGGCCTTTTCCAAAAAGGGAAGGTCTTCACAGGCATTCGCCTTCTTCATAGGCTCAGGGCCTTTTCCCAAAAGGGAAGGTCTTCACAGGCGTTCGCCTTCTTCACAGGCTCTAGGCCTTTTAGGGGTAGAACCTCCGGAGGTGCTGGATGTTCCACGCGTTTTGATAGAGGCAAAGGTGTCCCATCTTTCGATGAGATGGTGGCTATCGTTTAGGATGAAGTCGACTTTGACGATCCGACTACGAACGTGCGATGACGTCGCGCCTTAGCAATCGCTAAACCAACTCCGAGAGGTTATTGACCACACCGGAGCACGATCAACTTGACCACGAGGGTCTGTTTCCTGCAGGCAAACGAAGAACAAGCAAGAAACTAAGATTGCAATCTGGATATTGCGAATAAAAGAGGAAAGCTTTATTAATGAAGGTGGGGTTCTGTGACGCCTTGGTCTGGTCGTTGAACACAAACGAAGTACGCGAAGTTGCTGCTATGGCGAACTTTTGATCTAAACAAAACCCAAAGTCTAAACGACGCCCTAAGGGCTGTATATATGGAGGAAGAGGGGGGGGAATTTCGTGGCCCTTGAGGAAGGGGTCCGAAACCAACCCTAACTCTTGTTTCCCCACACATACGGACTCTAAAAACAGCCTATACTTAAGTATTTCGAAATTACATGGGCCTGGCCCAATAATAAGGTGACGCAGCACCTAGAATAGCCTCTGGACGAAATTTATGAAGTGGCATCTTGTATATTTCGTCCAAGGCTTCATTCACTCCTTATGGTGGCTTCAGAGTCCTGAAATCATCACTTGTAACTCCGTTCTTGTTCCCCTTGCGCATGCCATCAACTCCATGCTTGTACTTGCTCCAATGTTCATCCTTCTCCAAGCTAGGCCCTTCATTTGTAAGCAAAACAAATGTATCCAATTTAGGCAGCATCATATTCTCATGAACATTAGAATCATTACCAAGAAACGAAAGTACCTGGTAATTTAATTGGCGTGCGCGAGCTCTAGTAATTGGTCCATCATATGTAATAGTAGGGGCTGTGGGTGTAACGATGGTATTGATGTCCTCTTCATCCTCCCCTTCTTTAAATGCAGTCGTCCTCGACGGAAGCTCATCTTCCTCACCCAAATAAGGCTTCAAATCTGCAATGTTAAAAGTGGGACTAACCCCAAAATCTGCAGGCAGCTCAAGTTTATATGCATTATCATTTATTTTCTATAACACCTTAAATGGACCATCAGCACGTGGCATTAGCTTTGATTTGCGCAAATTAGGAAACCTATCCTTACGCAAATGTAACCAAACAAGATCACCAGGTGCAAAGACAACATGTTTTCTACCCTTATCTCCAGCAAGTTTATATTTAGCATTCATACGCTCAATGTTTTCCTTAGTTAACTCATGCATTTTTAAAATCAATTCAGCACGTTCTTTAGCATCAAAATTAACCTTCTCCGAAGATGGAAGAGGCAACAAATCAATAGGTGCACGAGGTAGGAAACCATACACAATTTCAAAAGGGCACATCTTAGTAGTAGAATGCAATGAACGATTATAAGCAAATTCAATATGAGGCAAGCATTCTTCCCACATTTTCTTATTATTCTTCAAAACAGCCCTAAGCATAGTAGACAATGTTCTATTGACTACTTCAGTTTGTCCATCAGTTTGGGGGTGACAAGTAGTACTAAAAAGCAGTTTAGTCCCCAACTTAGCCCATAAACATCTCCAAAAGTGGCTAAGAAATTTAGTATCACGATCTGAAACAATAGTATTTGGCACACCATGCAAGCGAATAATTTCACGAAAGAACAAATCAGCAACATTAACAGCATCATCGCTTTTATGACATGGTATAAAGTGTGCCATTTTCGAGAATCTATCCACGACAACAAATATGCTATCCCTCCCCTTCTTTGTTTGAGGCAAACCTAAAACAAAGTCCATAGATATATCCTCCCAAGGAACACTAGGTACACGCAAAGGCATATATAAACCATGAGGATTGAGTCGTGACTTAGCTTTTTGACATGTAGTGCAGCGAGCAACAAAACGCTCAACATCCCGTCTCATCTTTGGCCAAAAGAAATGTGTAGCAAGTACGTCCTCTGTCTTCTTCACGCCAAAGTGTCCCATTAATCCTCCTCCATGCGCCTCCTGCAACAACAAAAGACGAACAGAACTAGCTGGCATGCATAGCTTGTTAGCACGGAACACAAAACCATCATTAACAACGAACTTGTTCCATGATCTACCTTCTTTACAATTCTGCAAGACATCTTTAAATTCAGCATCATGCACATATTGGTCTTTGATGGTCTCCAAACCAAATATTTTAAAATCAAGTTGTGAAAGCATAGTATAACGACGAGACAATGCATCACCAATAGCATTTTCTTTACCCTTCTTGTGTTTAATGACATAAGGGAAAGTCTCAATGAATTCAACCCATTTAGCATGTCTACGGTTCAGTTTAGCTTGACTTTTAATGTGTTTCAAAGATTCATGATCAGAGCGTATAACAAATTCTTTGGGCCATAAATAATGTTGCCATGTTTCTAAAGTCCGAACAAGAGCATATAATTCTTTATCATAAGTAGAATAGTTCAGACTAGGCCCACTCAATTTTTCAGAAAAGTATGCAACAGGTTTGCCATCTTGTAATAACACACCTCCTAATCCAATTCCACTAGCATCGCATTCAAGCTCAAAAGTCCTATTAAAGTCAGGAAGTTGAAGTAAAGGAGCATGTGTCAACTTATCTTTCAATACCGTGAAGGCTTCTTCCTGTGCGGTACCCCAAACAAAAGGCACATCCTTCTTTGTAAGCTCATTGAGAGGTGCAGCAATGGTGCTAAAATCTCTCACAAAACGCCTATAGAAACCAGCGAGTCCAAGAAAACTCCTCACTTGTGTGACCGTTTTGGGCTGCAGCCAACTCTCAATAGCTTCAACCTTGGCTTTATCAACTTCAATTCCCTGTGGAGTAACAACATATCCAAGAAAAGACACTCGGTCGGTGCAAAAGGTGCACTTCCCAAGGTTACCAAACAAACGTGCATCACGTAGAGCATTAAAAACAGCACGTAAATGTTCCAAATGTTCTTCCAAAGATTTGCTATAAATCAGTATATCATCAAAATAGACTACCACAAATCGTCCAATGAAAGCACGTAAAACTTCGTTCATTAATCTCATGAAAGTACTAGGTGCATTAGTTAACCCAAAAGGCATGACTAACCACTCATATAAACCAAACTTAGTTTTAAATGCTGTTTTCCATTCATCTCCCAATTTCATACGAATTTGATGGTATCCACTACGCAAATCAACTTTGGAGAATATTGTAGAGCCACTCAATTCATCAAGCATATCATCTAGCCTAGGAATAGGATGACGATAACGAATAGTAATATTATTAATGCCTCTACAATCAACACACATACGCGATGTACCATCCTTTTTAGGCACTAGTATAATAGGAACAGCACAAGGACTAAGAGATTCACGTATATAACCTTTGTCGAGCAGCTCGTGTACTTGACGCATAATCTCCTTCGTCTCCTCTGGATTGGTACGGTATGGTGCACGGTTGGGTAGCGATGCACCAGGAATTAAGTCAATTTGATGCTCAATCCCTCGAATAGGTGGTAACCCCGGTGGCACGTCTTGTGGAAAGACGTCAGCGAACTCCTGCAAAATGTTAGTAACAGCAGGAGGCAAAGAGGAAGGCACGTCCTCGAATGAAAATAATACCTCTTTGCACACAAAAGCATAGCAAACAGATTTGCTAACATCTAGATCATCAATATCAGATTTGGTGGCAAATAAACATGCACTTTTCAATTTAATTTCAGAAGCATCACTAGATGGTTTATTATTTGGCTTCATTTGTTGCTCAAATTCTTTTGCCACAATCTGATTTTCACTCTTATTTTGCTCCTGTTTTGCTTTATTAGCTCGATTAATATCATCTTTCAAAATGGAATCAGGAGTCATAGGAAGCAAAGTAATATTTTTGTCCTTATGAACGAGAGTATACTGATTGTTTCTACCATGGTGTACAGAATTTTTATCAAATTGCCATGGTCTACCAAGTAATAAGGAACATGCTTGCATAGGTACCACATCACAATCAACATAATCAGCATATGTAGAGATACTAAAATGCACACGAACAGTACGTGTTACCTTAACCTTGCCGCTGTTGTTGAACCATTGGATGTAGTAAGGATGTGGATGTGGTCTTGTGATGAGGGATAGCTTCTCCACCATCTCCATGCTAGCCAAGTTGTTGCAGCTCCCTCCATCTATGATGACGCGAACAGAACGTTCCTTCACAACTCCCTTTGTATGGAACAAATTATGCCTCTGATTGTGCTCAGCTTGCGTGACCTGCACACTCAAAACACGTTGAGCAACCAAACATTCATACCTGTCAGCATCTTCAGGAGCCATGTATTGCGTCTCATGATCAGAATCATCTCCACCGTGTTCTTCATGTGTAAAAAGAGCCAAAGTCTCCTCATCATAGTCACTAGCGGACTCATACCCACCATCCTCAGTAGCAATCATCACACGCTGAGATGTGCATTCGCGCGCAAAATGTCCTCTTCCCTTACAATGACGACAAATAATATCACTTGTGTGCCCTGTAGACGCCATGGAAGAAGCAGAGCTCTGTGCAGGCCCGGCAGGTGTGCTCTTGGCAGATAGTGGTGGTTGTGCCTGCTTTCTTGTATCACGGTTGGAGGTGGCAGCCGACGGAGGTGCCGGTGTAGCATAACGTGTGGAACTAGATGATGCACTTGGTGTCCATGATGAAGGTCGACCTGTAGAAAAGTTAGTTCGCGCCAATGCCTGTCGATCCTGCACTTCACGTTCAGCTTTACAAGCAAGATGGAATAAACGAGTGATATTATTATAATCCTTATAGTCTAGAATGGTCTGAATCTCTCTATTTAATCTACCCAGAAAACGTGCAAGCATAGCTTCATTCTCCTCAACAATACCACATCGAATCAATCCAGTTTGTAATTCCTGATAATATTCTTCTACAGAATTTTTTCCTTGTCGTAAGCGCTGCAATTTTTGAAGTAATTCACGTTGATAATATGGCGGAACCCAACGAGTATGCATAGCAGTTTTCAAAGCAGCCCAAGTAGCTGGAACAGGATATAATCTACAATATTCAGACCACCAAACACATGCAAAGCTAGTGAAAGCACAAACAGCAGCAGGAACACGTCTCTCCTCAGGATATTGTAAACAAGTAAATCGTTGTTCAGTTTCTAACTCCCAAGTAAGATATATATCAGGAACATATCTACCCTCAAATGGTGGGATATTCAATTTCAGTTTAGGGAGATGGTCATGATCTCGTACCTGAGGGGGAGCCCTAACATTACCATTATTTGCATGTGGACGACCTGGTGGTTGTGGTGCTGGTGGTTGCACGTAGTTCTGATGTTGATCAACCTCATCCTCGTAATCTCCCACATAATCATCCTCCCCCGCATCAGCAGCAGGAGCCACAGAAGTATCAACAGCAGCACCAACAGGTTGGCCAAGCGCAATAGGAACACGGGTCGCTCGGCGGAGGGTTGTTTCGTGATGTGGAGGTAGTCATTGTTGTTGTTGTAGAGGTGCGTTAGGTGCAGCCGGTGGTGGTGGTGGTAGACGCGCAAGCAATTCATTAAACTTGTTATCGAGCTTTGTTTCGAACGCCTTCTCAATGCCATCTATCTTCTCCATGGCCTCTTCAAATCTATTTAGCACATCTTCCACCTGTCCACTCATCATTTGTTGAAAATTATCATGTAACACTTTGTTTGTCATGTTCTCCCAGTCAGTCTCGTCGGCTTGTGATCCTGCCATGGTTAGCAGCAATAGAAACACACAAGAATATGATTCTACAGACTACTAGGAAGTGGTGGTGGTGGTGTGGTGGACAGTCACAAATCCGTCAAGCAAATCTCAAATTCTTACCAGTTCTTACCAAGCAGCAGGCGGTGATCGGCAACCGTTGTAGTCAAAACTCTCAAAGCTTGGATAGAGCGATTACCAGGGAGAGTCAAACGCACGACGTAGATGTATGTGGAGCTAGGAAGGCTTATAATATGGTAGCAAAAAGGGTCAGCAATAATCAATTCACAGATGCAAAGTTGAATAAACGCTCAACGACGGTACTGTGCTAGTCCTAGGCTAGACCGTACTAGAGACGCGAGCCTAGAACACTAACAAAATCACGGCGCTGCACGTAAACAAGGGAGAAGCACACTCTGAATTTTTTTTATTTTTTTTCACTTTTTTTGCACTTTTTTCCTCTTTTTTTTTTGCTCCGCAACAAATTTTTTTCGAAAAAGTCTACAAATGTCCTAAAAACTGCCTAGCCAGAATTTTCCAGACTTGGTTTTTTTTTTTGAAACTGGAACTATTTTTCTTCTGCGGGTAGCACGAAAGTTGGGGAGTCCTTCTCTGTTACGACTCGGAGTATCGCGTGATCTGGAAATCGAGAACAAAGCAACAATTACTGGACTCGGACTAGGACTCGTGGCGGAGATGAATCTGGTGGAAACTCGGACTGGTGGCGGATATTTGCAGGGCGATGGAACACAGACTGGTGGTGAATCTGTGATGGAGGTGGACTCAGATTAGCGAGATGGCGGTGGATATGTGGTATATGGTAGCCGCGATGACGATGGTGGTATATGGCAGCGGTGATGACGATGGTGGTATATGGCAGCGGTGATGATGATGATGCGGTGGTGATATATGGCAGCGGCGACGTGACAACCTGTGAACAGAACTCGAAACTCTAAAGGACTAGACGCTAAGACCAGCAACTTGACACGACGATGCAACCGCAAATTCAACAAAGCAAATACAGAAAAGATTATGCAAAGGCTCAGATTGGTGCGGATAGGATGAACTAACCCTAATTTTTTTTTGGTTTTTTTTGTGGACTATAGGTATGAAGAACAGACTCGATCTAAACTACGAAAAACTGTAAAATCTGACCGAGCAACCTGGAAATCTGATACCACTTGATAGAGGCAAAGGTGTCCCGTCTTTCGATGAGATGGTGGCTATCGTTTAGGATGAAGTCGACTTTGACGATCCGACTACGAACGTGCGATGACGTCGCGCCTTAGCAACTCCGAGAGGTTATTGACCACGCCGGAGCACGATCAACCTGACCGCGAGGGTCTGTTTCCTGCAGGCAAACGAAGAACAAGCAAGAAACTAAGATTGCAATCTGGATATTGCGAATAAAATAGGAAAGCTTTATTAATGAAGGTGGGGTTGTGTGACGCCTTGGTCTGGTCGTTGAACACAAACGAAGTACGCGAAGTTGCTGCTATGACGAACTTTTGATCTAAACAAAACCCAAAGTCTAAACGACGCCCTAAGGGCTGTATATATGGAGGAAGAGGGGGGGAATTTCGTGGCCCTTGAGGAAGGGGTCCGAAACCAACCCTAACTCTTGTTTCCCCACACATACGGACTCTAAAAACAGCCTATACTTAAGTATTTCGAAATTACATGGCCTGGCCCAATAATAAGGTGACGCATCACCTAAAATAGCCTCTGGACAAAATTTATGAAGTGGCATCTTGTATATTTCGTCCAAGGCTTCATTCACTCCTTATGGTGGCTTCAGAGTCCTAAAATCATCACTTGTAACTCCGTTCTTGTTGCCCTTGCGCATGCCATCAACTCCATGCTTGTACTTGCTCCAATGTTCATCCTTCTCCAAGCTAGGCCCTTCATTTGTAAGCAAAACAAATGTATCCAATTTAGGCAGCATCATATTCTCATGAACATTAGAATCATTACCAAGAAACGAAAGTACCTGGTAATTTAATTGGCGTGCGCGAGCTCTAGTAATTGGTCCATCATATGTAACAGTAGGGGCTGTGGGTGTAACGATGGTATTGATGTCCTCATCACGTTCTGTACCGGCTCCCCCTCTTGGGTCTCCAAGCGCACGGAACCTGGCCAGGAAACATGAACAACCTTGAACGGGCCCTCCCACATGGGAGAGAGCTTATGCAGCCCCTCCCTGGAGAGAACCCGTCTGAGCACGAGGTCTCCTACCTCGAGGGTCCTGGGGCGGATGTTGTGGCAATGATATCGTCGCAGCGCCTGCTGGTACCTCGCCGCTCGCAACGCGGCTTCCCGGCGGCGTTCCTCCCCCAGTACGAGCTCCATCCCCCGCATGGCGTCCAGCTGCACTTCGTCGAATGCTAGGACCCGTGCGGAGCGACGCCTGACCTCGTGAGGGAGGACCTCTTCAGCTCCGTAGACCAGGAAGAACGGGGTCTCCCCAGTTGGTTTGGTCGCGGTCGTGCGGATGGACCACAATACGGACTGCAGCTCATCGTACCAACCTCTGCCGCAAGCCTCCAGCTTCTTCTTGAACGTCCTGGTCTTGAGGCCTCTCAGGACCTCCGGGTTGGCCCGTTCGGCCTGCCCATTGCGACGCGGGTGCGCCACCGAAGCATAGCATATCTGCGTCCCAAGTTTAGCACAATATGTTTTGAAGAGATTACTGGTAAACTGCGAACCGTTATCTGTGATGATGCGGTTCGGCACCCCGAACCGGCTCACGATACCCCTGATGAACTTGACCGTGGAGCCGGCGGGGATGGTACGGACGGCCTCCACTTCTGCCCACTTGGTGAACTTATCAACCGCGACGTAGAGGTAGCGGTAGCCCCCTGGCGCCCGAGGGAACAGGCCCAGAATATCCAACCCCCAAACTGCGAATGGCCATGAGAGGGGTATAGTCTGCAGGCCCCCCACTGGTTGATGGATCTGCTTAGATTGAAACTGGCAGGCCTCGCAAGCCTTTACTAACTCGACTGCGTCGTTGAGTGCGGTGGGCCAATAGAACCCCCTACGGAATGCCTTGCCGGTGAGGGTTCGGGATGATGAGTGATGCCCGCAGTCCCCGCCGTGTATGTCCTCTAGTAGTTCCTTTCCTTGCTCCCGGGAGATGCAGCGCAGAGTCACATCATTTGGTCGCTTCCGGTAGAGTTCTCCATCTCTGAGGCAATATGCCGTGGCCTGCCGTGCCACACGCTCCGCTTCCTTTTCCTTCTCCGGTAGGGTCCCTTGTTTTAAATAACTCGGAGTTCTGTGATCCAGCACTCCTCCCGAGGTTCCATCGTCAGGAGTAGACGCGCTCCTGAGGTCGGTCCGCAGATCGGGCCAGCCGAGGGAGCTCCTCTCGAGGCTGAGCGACGTTTGACAGCGTCAGCTGTGCCGAGGGTTTGAAGAGACGCTCTTCGAAGACGCCTGGTTCCTGTGGCAATCGCCTGGATGCCCGTCCGGCTATGTCGTCGGCCTCCTGATTGGTTCCACGGGGCACGTGCTTCAGCTCCAGCCCCCAAAACTGTTTTTCCATCCTGCGGACTTCCGCTAAATAGGCTTCCATATGCTCGTCCTTCGGCTCGTATACCTTGTTGGAGAAGTTGACAAGGAGCTACGAGTCGCCCTTGACGGTGAGGCGTTTCACCCCCAGAGCTATCGCGGCTTTTAATCCAGCTATTAGACCCTCATATTCTGCTATGTTGTTGGAGACCTTTTCACCATGCTGGAAACAGAGCTGTACAGCATAGTAGAGCTTATCCTGAGTGGGTGATATTAGCACGGCGCCAGCCCCCGCGCTGTGCCTGGAGAACGCCCCATCGAAATACATGACCCAGCCTTCAGGCGCCTCACTCCCTGGAGAGAGGGACTGATCCTCGTTGTCCTTGAGGCTTGGTGCCTCCGCCCATTCAGCCACGAAATCCGCTAACGGAGCTCCTTTGATGACCCTAGTGGTGCGGAACTCGAGTTGAAACGCCTGCAGTTCTAGGTTCCACTTGGCGACCCTTCCTGCTGAGTTAGGGCTCCTGAGCACTCTCTCCAGGGGTACGATGAGACGACCTTAATGGGATAGGCCTGGAAGTAGTGACGCAGCTTGCGCGAGGCCACCCATAGCGCGAGGAGGAGCTTCTGAGGCATTGGCTACCGTGCCCTCGCGTCCCGCAGCACCGTGCTGACAAAGTAAACTGGATGCTCAACCAGGCTGAGAGCATCTGGGGCTCCGGCGCCCTCGGGAGGCGGACCATCCGAGCGTGTGGCTTCTCCTGCCTCTGGTGTGCTCTTCTGCAGTCGACCCTCCTCAACTGCGGCTGTGGCTTATGTAGGCTTCTCGTGCTCTCGTCTTGCCTTGCCTCGGGTTGCCGCTGCGGTCTTGGTTTGGCGCTCCTCCCTAACCGCCACCAGGGCTGCGCTGGCGGAGTAAGGAGTGGCGGCGAGGTAGAGCAGCAGGGGCTCTTGAAGGCGCGGAGCCACCATGACCAGGGGACTGGTCAGGTACCTCTTGAGGTCTTGAAACGCCTTATCTGCCTTTTCAGTCCATTCAAAGGGCCCCTTTTTCTTCATCAACTGAAAGAAAGGCAACGCTCGCTCCCCTAACTTGGAGATAAAGCGCCCTAGTGCGGTCACGCGCCCAGTGAGCTTCTGCATCTCTCTGAGGGTCTTTGGCGGACTCATGTCCTCGACCGCCTTGACCTTCTCTGGGTTGGCCTCGATGCCACGATGGGACATGAGGAAGCCTAAGAGCTTGCCCGAGGGGACGCCAAACACGCATTTCTCCGGGTTGAGTCGCAAGCTTACTGCGTCGAGGCTCGCGAAGGTCTCCTCCAGGTCTTGTATCAGGGTCTTGGCCTCCCGACATTTTACCACAATGTCATCGACGTAGGCTTCGACATTCTTTCCGAGTTGCGGGCCCAAGGTGATGTGCATCAACCGCTGAAAGGTAGCTCCCGCGTTACGCAGTCTGAATGGCATGCATGTATAGCAGTATACCCCGCACGGGGTCAGGAAGGCGGTCTTTTCAACGTCTTCCACCGCCATTCTGATCTGGTGATATCCGGAGAAGGCGTCTAGGAAGCATAGCAGGTCGCACTCTGCGGTGGAATCGACGATCTGGTCGATGCGGGGGAGCAGAAACGGATCTTGCGGGCATGCCTTGTTGAGATTGGTGAAGTCGACGCACATGCGTTCCTTCCCCCCCTTTTTAGGCACAACGACGGGGTTGGCCAACCAATCCGGGTATCGGACCTCGTGAATGACCCCAGCGGCTTCCAGCTTGCGCGTCTCTTGGACAATGAAGGCTTGCTTCTCTGCTGACTGCCGCCTGGCCTTCTGCTTCACGGGGCGCGCATTCGGGCACACGTTGAGGTGATGCTCGATGAAACTCCTGGGAAGCCCTGCCAACTGATCGGGCTCCCAAGCGAACACCTTCTTGTTCGCGCGCAGGAACCTAACAAAGGCCTCCTCTTGCTCAGGCTCAAGGTTGGCGCCTATGGTGAAAGTGGCACCGGAAGACCCGTCCTCGTCCACGGGTATCTGCTTGGTTTCTGCCTTATCCTGGGTGAACAATTGCTTTTTCTTGGCGGGCACAGCCCCCTTGGGCTCAGGGGCCTCCACGTCGGCAGGCTGCGCCGCCGCCGCCGCCTTGAAGGCGAGCTCGAGTACTCGCAAGGCGTCCCTGGTGTCTCCATGCATGGTGAGGGTACCGCTGCTCCCGGGCATCTTCATGTGGTTGTACGCCGGGTGCATGGCGGCCATGAACTGAGCCAGCGCCGGGTAACCGAGGATGGTGTTGTAAGGGAGGCCGATGGGGGCGATGTCGAAGTCGACCATCTCCGTGCGGAAGTTGTCATAGGTGCTGAAGGTTACCGGGAGCCGGACCTGTCCTAGGGAGTCAGACGATCCGCCCCCGACGCCCGAGAAAGATCGACTGGGCCGCAGCCGCTGCCGGGGTATGCAGAACAGATTGAAGGCCTCGACCAAAAGCATACTGAGGCCCGCGCCGCCGTCGATGAGGGTTCTGGTGATGGCCACCTGGCAGATGGTGGGGGTGCACAACAAGGGGAGCACGCCCGAGCCCGCCAAGTTGGTGGGGTGGTCCTCCGAGCTGAAGGTCAGATCGTCCTCGCGCGCTGCCCGGTCCGAGGAAGCCCCCTGCCGCGTGGAGGCGGTGCTGACGCGGCGGGCAAACGTCTTGACGTGGCGACTTGTGGGCGGCGCTTGCGAGCCGCCCAGGAGTGCCGCAACGACCGGAGGTGTCGATGTCATGGCGTAGTCGCCCCGTTGCACAGGTGGATGCCGGGGCGGTGCTTGCTGCTTATTCCCCGCCGGGCTGGCGGCGGTGCAGATGGCGGGCGATGAGGGACGACGAGGACGCTCACCGGCGAGGGCCGCTGGGGCGACGCGGGCCCGACCGGCGCCGTACATGGGTGCGGCAGCCGGAGAAGGACGGAGCGGTGGAAGACAGATTCCGGCGCACCCCTACCTGGCGTGCCAAATGTCGAATCGTGGGTTCCGGCAGACCCTTGAGGTTCGAACTCCGGGGTGCGCGCAGAGATTCTGCCCTCTACCTCTCCGTCTCGCAAGGATCTAAACTACCGAAAGAACCGCACGAAGAACACAGAGTTTATACTAGTTCGGGCCACCGTTGTGGTGTAATACCCTACTCTAGTTTTGTGGGTGGATGGACTGCCTCATGGGATGATGATGGTGATGATCAGTACAAAGGAGAACAACCTCGCGAGGGCCTGTTCTTAGCTAAGACGATGAACCGCTAGGGATGTTCAGCCTCCCTTCTCTCTCTCTCTCTGCTTGCTCGGATTCTGGATCCCAGATGCCTCTACCCTGGGGGTGGCTAGTCCTATTTATAGGCAAAGGCCTTGGGCCTCTCCCCAAATATTGAGTGGGAAGGGCGCTAACAACTAGCCAATTCGAAGGGGAACATACAGTACACTTATCCTGACCAAAGTTGGTCCTCGCCTGCCAAAGGCCCTGTGCTGACGCCGCTCTGGGCTCCACGATGAGCTCATTCCCACCGTTGGACTGGTCTTGTTCTCGTTGCACAGAAATGGATACCTTTGCTTGTTCCTCTTGCCTGCGCTTGCCCCCTTTGCACCAAAGAGGAAAGGGGGGACACTGTGCGGTCTGGCGCCCGCCTGGCGCCCTTGGTCGTCACGGCTTGCGTCATGGGCACCTCGTGAGGTACCCTGCCTTGATCTCTCCGCCTCCTCATGAGCCAGCCTGAGGAGGCCGCGCCTGAGGAAGCGCTTCGTCGTCCTCCCCGCGAGGCTTGGCACCTCGCGAGGGTCTTGAGCATCGTGTTGATGAAGACGGGCCGTACTGGGCCTCCATTCGAGCCACGTCGCGGGCCGCAGGCAGGCAAGTCTGGGGACCCCCGTTCGCAGAACGCCGACAGCCAGGCCCCAAATTTGAAGCTTTTCATGGGCTGCCAGGCAACTGAGTTAAACCATTTCACAAAGCCTTTTAAGATGGTCCTCAATCCTTAACCAATCGTCATTTTAACTTTGACAAGTTCAGGGTCTTATTAGATTAACTTGCCATAGTTCAACGGGTCATACCAGGTTTACCTGGACGGAGTGACTTACTTAAAGAGGCAGGCTAACCCGGGGTTTTAGGTGTATACACCAGGCTTCCAAGTCGTGGCTTTATAGCCTATTACAAGTGTAGATTCTTTGTTCATTGCGATATCAAAGAATCCTCAAGCAATATTTTGAGCTATGCTTAGTGGGTGCCTTTATTTGAGTTGTTCTGTTGCAACACTCTCTTTGGCCCCAAAATAATTTGGCTTTGAGCCGATCAAGAGGTGTGACTATGGTTCGAATACGACCAAGCCCCCAAGTGATTTTTCTGGCGGCTTTGCGCTGATCAAGAGGTGTAGCCATGGTTCAAGTACAACCAAGCCCCCAAGTGACTTGTATATAAAGCCTTATAAGCTGAGTCAAGGCGTAAACCGGCACCGCTTTATGAACAGAAGCCCCCATGCAACCACACATGATATAAGAAAAACAACAGACACCCCGCTTTAGCTGAGGCTCTGGTTTATTATATTGATCATAATATATACATTGTCATAACTATGTACATAAGCAGAGCCTATGGCTCAGGTATAGTAAGGCCGAAGATGAGCGATATTCCACGGCTAGTGGGTCTCCTCCTCTGATTTACATGAGTCTTTGTGCTCTCGAACATCAATAAGGTAGTATGATCTGTTATGCAGATTCTTGCTGACCACAAAGGGTCCTTCCCAAGGCGGGGATAACTTGTGCATATCTGTCTAATCCTGGATGAGTCGGAGCACCAGATCGCCTTCTTGAAAAGTTATGGTTCTAACCCAGCGGTTGTGATAACGACGCAGATCTTGTCGATAAATTGCCAAACGGGCTGCTGCAATGTCGTGCCTTGTCATTGTCAATTTCAACATACACCGCCACACGAGGCTAGTCATGACGGATGTCACTAGGGAGAACCGCCTACGCTCCATAAACCATGAAAAAAGGTGTGTAACCCGTGGATCTGTTGGGCGTGGTATTGATGCTGCATAACACGGATGGTAACTCCTCCACCCAACAACCCGGCGTCCGTTGCAAAGGAACCATAAGTCGGGGCTTGATGACTCGCAAGATCTCTTGATTGGCTCTCCCTGCTTGACCATTAGACTGGGCGTGAGCCACGTATGATACGTCAAGCCGGATGTGCTCACGTTGATAGAACTCCTTCATTGCACCTTTGAACAGATTGGTACCATTATCGGTTATAATACTGTGTGGAAAGCCAAACCAGAAAATCACCTTCTTGATGAATTGAACCGTTGTAGCTGCATCACACTTACTGACTGGTTCTGCCTCCACCCACTTAGTGAACTTATCAACCGCCACTAAAAGGAGGGTCTTCTTATCCTCGGATCTCTTAAAGGGCCCAACCATATCTAGCCCCCAAGTTGCAAACCGCCAAGCGATTGGAATCATCCTCAACTCTTGAGTTGATACATGAGCGCGTCGTGATTAACATCAATCACACCTTTTGACCAAGTCCTCAACATCAGCATGAGCCGTCAGCCAATATAAACTGTGATGAAACGCCTTGGCTACCAGAGATTTTGAACCGGCGTGGTGACCACAATCTGCTTCGTGGATCTCACGCAATGTCGGCGTACAAAACTAGGGGCACATTTTTGTACCCCTTAACCTGTACGCGGGCAGTCAGAGCCATGCCCACGGCCACACCAAGCAAAGTGGAAGAGGTGAGTCAAGGTAAGACCGAAGCCCAAGACGATGCAAAGCAACAACAAGGACCAAGGCCACAAGGATCAGATGGGCGAAGCAGGTTTCCCCGGCAAGGATCCTTTCCGGGGCGGCCTCAGCGGCCCCGGGAAGACCCTTGCCGGGGCAGCTCGCCCACGCCAGCCGAGAGAGCCACCCTCGAGCCCACCAACACTCAACACATGTGTTGGGACAGGGTCATTTGTTTGTGGGTAGAACCCACGACAAGGAGTAAATCCTTGATATCTTTAAGATAAACATTTCCTTGCCAGGCCACAGGCCTTGTCGTCTCCCCACTTCGCTCGACCTTTCTCACGCCTTTGGCAGAGGCAGGTATGAGGCGGGTTAAGGCTCCTCGTTTCATCCTTTCGCTGCCGCGACTATGACCAAACCTGGCCCCGGGAACGAGCCCTAGGGCCTAGAGTTAGGGGAGCACGGTAGCTTTAGGGTGAAACGAGGTTTCACATACCTCAGTCCATAAGGGAACGCATGATAAGGGATGAAGAACTTATCTGAAGCTGTAGCCCCCGGCAACTCTGGTTTGCCGTGGGTAAATCCTTGCTCTTGCAGCCCCCGGCAGTACTGGCTTGCCGGGGTCTAGATGCTGGTCTGTCCCTCTTCTCCTTTTCGTCCTCAAGTGATCCGGCAAGGATATCTGTGAGTCATGCCAACAAGAGAAGACAAAAGAACGGCAAAGAGACACACACTCGACCTTTAAGCTAGGGGTTAGACGCCGCTAAGCACTATCAACCCTAACCAAGGACGAGACTCGACCTAGCATGCATGCTATAACTTAGGGCGCCAGCGCTTCATTTATTTATGCTCAGGGTCTGCGCCAGGCTTGGTACAAAGGGTTACATGCATCATCGGCAATTCTTGTACAAAAGGTGGCTTGCCGGGGGGCCCGGCAAGCCGCGCCTCACGGGTAAAACTTGCGAAGATGCTCAATGTTCCGGGAATTACTCACCGGAACGGCATATTCGGTCTCCAGGCGGACTCCGTCGGGCCTGGTGACTCGTATTACCCGATAAGGGCCTTCCCACTTTGGCATCAACTTGTTGGAATTCTTGGCCGATTGAACGCGCCGAAGGACGAGGTTGCCTTCCTCAAGGCTTCGGGCATGGACCTTGCGGCTATGGTAGCGGCACAAGGCTTGCTGGTAGCGTGCTGCTCTCACAGCCGCCCGAAGACGATCTTCCTCAAGGAGCATTGCGTCATCTTGCCGCGGTTGCTCTTGCTCAAGCTCATCATAAGCGAGCACTCGAGGTGACCCGTATATGAGTTCAGTGGGGAGAACTGCTTCTACCCCGTATACTAGGGCAAAGGGTGTCTGGCCGGTGGCTCGATTTGGCGTCGTCCTGATCGACCAAAGAACCGTCGGCAACTCATCAATCCAGCGCCTTCCACTCTTGTGCAGCCTGTCAAAGGTCTTGGTCCTTAAGCCTCGTAGTACTTCAGCATTTGCCCTCTCAGCTTGACTATTGCTTCGCGGGTGAGCAACGGACGCGAAACAGACTTTGCTGCCGAGGTCTTCGGTATATTGCATGAAGGTGCGGCTTGTGAACTCTGTGACATTGTCGGTGATAACCCTGTTGGGTACGCCAAAACGGCACACTAGCCCCTTGAAGAACTTGACGGCTGACTGAGTTGTGACCTTCCTTACTGCCTCCACCTCCGGCCACTTTGTGAACTTGTCGATTGCAACGTACAAGTACTCAAAGCCCCCGATAGCGTGGGGGAAAGGGCCCAGTATGTCGAGCCCCCAGACCGAGAAGGGCCAGGAGAGAGGAATGGTTTGAAGGGCTTGAGCTGGCTGATGAAGCTTCTTTGAATGGAACTGACACGCTTCACACCTGGTGACTAGTGTCATCGCATCCTAGAGGGTGGTGGGCCAGAAGAAGCCTTGCCGAAATGCCTTGCCGGCAAGGGCCCTTTACCCGATGTGGGATCCACATATGCCTCCATGTATCTCCGCCAACAGCTCGAGTCCTTCCTCTCGAGGGATACACTTCAATTTCAGACCGTTTGGCCTCTTTCTGTACAGGACGTCATCGACGAACTAGTACATGGTAGAGCGACGGGCTACTTTTTCTGCTTCTTCCTGCTCCTCAGGAAGTTCCCCTGTTTGGAGGAATCGGATGGTATGTTGTGCCCACGTTGGAGCTTGGGGCTCGACGGCGAGGACTAAAGGCATTTCCTCTGCCATAGGAGCGGCTGTCTCGATGGCAAGAGCTTGACGCTCCGCCGAAGCGAGTCGTCCCATGGCGGGCTCAGTGTTCCCGGCAACATCCTTGCCGGCGGCTCCGGGGAGCTCGGCAGGAAAGTACTTGCCGGGCCCTGATTTCCTCCTCTTGTTCTGCTCTGTTGATGGATCAACGGATGGCTGAGTTAGTTGAAGCACAAAGGTACCTAGTTCCACAGGTAGCTTAAGGGCAGCGCGTTTTGACAGGTAATCGGCGATATCGTTCTCCGCTCGGGGAACGTGTTCAGCCTGTATACCATCGAAACGCTCTTCCAGCTTTCTCACTTCGTCGACGTAGGCCTTCATCAATGGGCTCTGGTAATCCTTGTTGCCTTGCTTGACGACAAGCTGCGAGTCACCCCTGACGATGAGTTTCTTGATTCCGAGGTCCGACGCGATCCTAAGACCGGCAAGCAGCCCTTCGTACTCTGCCGTATTGTTTGTTGACACCTCCCTGGGGAAGTGCATCTGGATCACGTACTTGAGGTGCTCCCCGGTGGGCGCGACAAGCAGTACGCCAGCCCCGGCGCCTTGTAAGGAGAAAGGTCCATCAAAGTACATGATCCAATCACAACTTGCCTCCTTGCCGGAGAGAGCAGTCTCTTGGGCTTCTTCGTCAGGCGTTGTGGTCCATTCTGCAATGAACTCCGCCAGGACTCGGCTCCGAATCGTCGAAGTACTTTCAAGCTTGAGGCCAAAGCTTGATAGCTCCAGTGCCCATTCCACAATTCTTCCTGTTGCATCTGGATTGTGCAATATCCGTTGGGAGGCGAGTGACGACAGAGATCTCGTGTGCCTGAAAGTAGTGATGCAGCTTCCTCGAGGCCATAAGAAGGCCGAAGAGCAGTTTCTGCACACCGGAGTACCTTTAATTTAGCCCCCTGCAGGAGGGAACTAACAAAGTAGACCGGGTGCTGCATCATTTTCTTCTTCGGCAGTGCTTCAACTGGCCATGTCGTCTCTGCATTGGTGGTGTCGGGCTCTGTCGCTGCCATTACCTCGTCATCAACCTCTCTCTGCGCCACTAATGCGGCGCTAACCACCTGGTCCGTTGCCGCCAGGTATAGCAGCAACGGCTCCTGTGGCCTAGGCGCAACTAGTATTGGCGCGGAGGAGAGGTACTTCTTCAAACTTGCAATGCTGCTTCGGCTTCTGGCATCCACTCCATCAGGCCCGCCTTTTTCACGATCTTGAAAAAGGGAAGGGCGCGCTCGGCAGACTTGGAAATGAACCTGCCCATGGCGGCGACATAGCCAGCAATCCAGCGCACATCCTTGATTCGCTTGGGTGCTTCAGTCTTCTCTATAGCTTTGATCTTGTCTGGATTGGCCTCTATCCCACGTTGTGACACAAAGAACCCGAGAAGCTTGTCGGACGGGACGCGAAAGACACACTTCTCAGGGTTCAGCTTGAGATTGATCTTGCACCGGTTTGCAAATGTTTCTTGCAAATCTAGGATGAGGGTTGCCCTCTCCTTGGTTTTGACCACTATGTCATCCATATAAGCTTCCATATTTCTATGGAGCTGGGGTTCAAAACCAATCTGGACCGCCCTTGCAAACGTCGAACCAGCACTCTTCAACCCGAAAGGCATCCGCATGAAACACTACGTACCACATGGGGTGATGAATGCTGTTTTCTCTTCGTCTTCTCTTGTCATGAAGATCTGGTGGTAGCTGGAGTAGGCGTCAAGGAATGACAACAGATCACACCCAGCCGTGGAGTCAACAATCTGGTCGATGCGCGGCAACGGGAAGGGGTCCTTAGGACAAGCCTGATTGATATTTGTGTAATCAATACACAACCTCCACTTCCCATTTGCCTTGCGCACTACGACCGGATTGGCCAACCACGTTGGATAGAGCACTCCTCTTACCAAACCCGCTGCTTCCAGTTTCCGGATCTCTTCTGTGATGAACTCTTGTCGTTCCAAAGCTTGCTTCCTGACCTTCTGCTTGACGGGCCGCGCATGAGGACAGACAGCAAGGTGGTGCTCAATCACCTCCCTGGGAACGTCGGGGATGTCGGAAGCTTGCCATGCAAACACATCGACATTCGCCCGCAGGAAGGTGATGAGCGCGTCTTCCTATTTGTCGTCAAGGGTGGAGCTTATGGTGAAAGCTCCTCCCGTGCTGTCCTCATTGACAGAAACCTTCTTGGTTCCCGGCGGTATGGCCCTGGGCTTCTTGTTTCCACCGGTGGAGCTCTCTGGCACGTCCTCGGCGGCAGCGCTACACTCCGAAGAGGTGCGCTTGCCTGAGTGGGTGTCCGAGGTCTCATCGGTCTTCTTCTTCTTCCCTTCCAGAGTCCCAGCGGTAGGAGCAAGTGCCCTAGTGGCGGCAGCTGCTGCAACTGCTTGCTGGTATAGTTGTTCAGCGCAAATCAGGGCATCTTTCTTATCGGAGGGGATGGTGATGATCGTCACAGGTCCTGGCATCTTTAGGGTGTTGTAGGCGTAGTGTGACGCCGCCATGAACTTGGCCAGCGCTAGGCGGCCAAGGATCCCGTTGTAGGGCAAGGGGATCTTGGCAACATCAAACACGATCCTCTCCGTCCTGTAGTTCAGGTTGCTTCCAAAAGTCACGGGCAGCGTGACCTTTCCCTTGGGTTGGCTTCTTCCTGGGTTGACCCCCTGAAACGTGCCCGTCTCTTCGAGGTCTCCATCAGGAATCTATAGTTTCTCGATCACGGCAGGCGAGATCAAGTTCAGACTGGCCCCGCCATCGACAAGTATCTTCGTCACCTTGAAGTTGCGTATTGTTGGTGAAACCAACAACGGCAAGCACCCGACCGCAGTAGTGCGATCAGGGTGATCCTCAGTGTAAAAAATGATAGGTGTGCTTGATAGAGGCGAAGGTGTCCCGATCTTTCGATGAGATGATAACTATCGATTTGGTGAAGATGACTTTGACGATCCGACTACAAACGTGCACGACGTTGCGCCTTAGCAATCGCTAAACCAACTTCGAGAGGTTATTGACCACGCCGGAGCACAATCAACCTGACCACGAAGGTCTATTCCTGCAAGCAATCGAAGAACAAGCAAGAATATGATAAAGCAATCTGAATATTGCGAATATATATGAAGTATTGATAAAGGTGGGGATCCGGAAGCGGTCTTGGTCTGGTCGTTGGACACAAACGAAGTACACGAAGTTGCAATGGCTAACTTTTAACTAAACAAATCCCAAGCAAAAAGCTACTAGATGGATCTACTTATATAGGAGCAAGGGGTGGCGGCCAAGGAGGTGGGAGGACGTCCCAAGGCAGCCTAAAACCAACCCTAGGTCGTACAAGGCTCATGGGCCCAAGTGGAGGTGGTGCAACACCTTTGGACTTGTTGTTTGATTCGGATTCTGCTGCAGCGTCAGATTGTTTCATCCATATCTCAATGCTCCGGACGAATTTAAAGGTGATTCCAATTGCAGTGGAAAGAGGACGAAATCTACTTTCCAACAAAAAAAGAAACACCCAATTCGGAGTCCGTATGAAAAAGTTATTGCCGTTTTGAGTCAGGTATGTCTGTGCAGTCCGAATCTGAATCCAGAACGTGAGAGACTTGGACTCTATCTTCTCTTGGCCCAAAAGTGACGTGAAAGAACTTTTTGAACAGCAAGTAAACATCTCTTTCTCCCTTATCTTCATATGTGTGTTGTACAAATGTCCCATACACCTGCAATTAGACAAAACACAAAAGTGTGTGAAGTATTTTTGTTCTGGATAACAAAAATAGATTATTGAATAGTTTGCACTAGAAATCACCTGACAAATATGCATGTATGCAATATTTTTGGTCGTATCCAAGGTAGTCATGTCCTCATCATCCTCCCCTTCTTGAAAACAAAGCCGTCCTCGGCGTTGCTTAATCTGAAATGTGGCTAACAAAAAAGACAATGTGTACATGTTGTATATGTATATGTCATCAATTTTTACTTTCCTTAGTTTTTGCACATATGGCACATGTATACATGAGTAACCTTCATAATTAATAAAATCTAAAGCCAAAATATTATCACAAGAAGTAGAAGGCATGAAAATATTGCAACTCAGTTTGCACATATAAGCGAAGCTCTTATTCATTTTAAAAGGTTGACAATGTTCATCATTAAACCATCCCAACATTGGTGAATAAACCTTACTTGCGTCAAATTTACATGCTACAACATGCTTAAATAAGCAAACATGCAATAAGTCATTGGACACAGAATCATCACCAAGATTAGAGGTCATATCAAAATGATTAAACATTGGTTCTTTTGCATCAACAGTTAATTCAATGGGTGCACTCAAAATTGTTGGTATTTCAGTTGTTTGATCACATGGCAAAGTCAAATTGTCAACATAGTCCTCTAAAATAGGTAGTGTGATCAAAGTAGTGGGTAGCTCATCAGATGGTGCATTCAAATTGACAAGGCATTCATCATTCTCATGTAGAGATGGAAGATCAGTACCTTTCTCATTACCTCTTATGATCAACTCAGATGGTGTAGCCACTCTCGGGGGCGATGTGTCACATGGTGGAGGTGATGTAGTCCTCACAACAACGGATGTGGATGTCATAGTATGCCTAGTAGTTGAAGGAACAATCATATCAACTCTTGGAATATGCACCGTGCGCTTGTTCTCCTCGTGAGCAACACGTCGTTTTATTTCCTGTTCAGCATTGCAAGCAAGGCGAAACAAATGGTCCATAGGATAACACTCTTCATGAATTAATATCTCTTGAATATCACGGTTTAATCCTCCCCAAAATCTATCCATAAAATCATCTTCACTTTCTTCTAAAGAGGAATGCAACAAGGTAGTTTGTAAATCATCATAATATTTTGTTACAATGTCACTACCTTGTTTTAAATGTTGCAACTTCTTAATCATGTCACGAGTATAGTAAGCGGGGACGAAAGTATGTCGCGTGGCAAGTTTCAAATCATCCCAAGTAGTAGGTATATAATCAGGGTGTAACCGACAATATTCAGTCCACCAAACCAAAGCATAATCAGTGAAAGAACCAACTGCAACCTTAATCTTTTTATGTTCATCAAAATTATGGGAAGCAAATATATTTTTTATGTTGAACTCCCATTCAATATATAAAGCAGGTCTAAAACGACCATTAAATGGTGGTATAGATACATTAACCTGATCATGTGCATTTGGATGTTTGTGCACCTCTCGTGACGGTTGTTGTATTTGCAAAGGTGGTGGCACGTCTCCCGCGATCGACAAAGCCCATGAATTGACTCTAGATCCTGGCATGATTAGTAGAAACAAGAAACAAAATCCAAAATAATGTTCCTATAACTACTAGGATGTGGTGGTAAAACGCTCACAGTAAAGCAAATATCAATGTCTTACAAGTTCTTACCATGCAGCAGGCGGCGATCGGCAACCAGCGGTGTCAAGTAACTCCAAAAGTTGGGTAAAGCGATTGCCAGGTGAACGTATGTATACACGGTGTAGAAATATGTGGAGCTGGGTTGGCTATATATGGTAGCAAAAGATTAGCAATAATCAATTCAAAGATGCAATGTTGAATAAACGCTCAACGACAGTACTATGCTGGTCCTAGGCTAGACCGGACTAGAGACGCGAGCCTAGAACACTAATGAGGTCACGACGTAGCAAAACTAGCATCAATAAAGGATATGAAGTAGCTCTGGACAGCAAGATATAAGTGAAGATCACAATAGCAGTAAAGATAATGATGTGAAACAACTGCCAAGTAGGATATACAACAACTCTCTCTCCAACTTTCCTCTTGAAAAGTTTGAGCAAATTTTCTGATAACTTTTTTCAAAGAATGCTACTAGCTCAAGCTTTCCAATGCAAAAAGAATCACTCAATTCCGAATTGATATGAGGAGTCAAAGAATTCGAAAACTGGCCTGTAAAACTGGAAGAAGCTGTGTCCGCGAACTTCGGAGGGCAAAAAGACCTATTTAGAAGACGATTTTGAGGTGTCAAATATTGAACTAGCTTCTTCAACTATTTAGATGCGGCTCGTCGCTACCTTTAATTTGAGTACTCGTGGAGACAAAACGGACTTCGTATGAGGAAGTTATGCCTGTTTTACTGAACAGTGCACAAAACAGATTCCAATCCGAATTCAACTACAAGATTGAGTCTAGATAGATTCGAATTTTGTTTTTTTTTCTTCTCTTTTTTTTCTCCTCACACTTTTTTTCTCTTTTTCTTTCTCTTTTTTTTCTCTGACCTTTTTTTTCTTCTTTTTTCACTCTTTTTTTCTCTGTCTTTTTTTTCTCCCTCTTTCCAAGACAAACTAGATAAGATGCAGATTGGATCAAACGAAGATGTGAATGACCTCAACTATGATTGTGACAATGAACTATGGATAGCACGAGGTGAAAATTGATGGATGGTGTGGTGAACAGCGGAAGGGATAACGATGCAGCGGCGACGTGACTAATGTGAACAGAACACGAAACTCTAAACGAACTAGACACTAAGACCGGCAACTCGACACGACGATGCAACCGATAATTCAATAATGCAAACAATGAAAAGAAAATTGCAAAGGCTCAGACTGGCTTGGACAAAAGGATGAATAGATCTAACTTTTTTGTGGCTTTTTCTTGGACAATAGGTAAGAAAATAAATCTAATCTAGGGGAAACTGGAAATTCTCACCGAGCAACCTGAAAACTGATACCACTTGATAGAGGCGAAGGTGTCCCGATCTTTCGATGAGATGATAACTATCGATTTGGTGAAGATGACTTTGACGATCCGACTACAAACGTGCACGACGTTGCGCCTTAGCAATCGCTAAACCAACTTCGAGAGGTTATTGACCACGCCGGAGCACAATCAACCTGACCACGAAGGTCTATTCCTGCAAGCAATCGAAGAACAAGCAAGAATATGATAAAGCAATCTGAATATTGCGAATATATATGAAGTATTGATAAAGGCGGGGATCCGGAAGCGGCCTTGGTCTGGTCGTTGGACACAAACGAAGTACACGAAGTTGCAATGGCTAACTTTTAACTAAACAAATCCCAAGCAAAGAGCTACTAGATGGATCTACTTATATAGGAGCAAGGGGTGGCGGCCAAGGAGGTGGGAGGACGTCCCAAGGCAGCCTAAAACCAACCCTAGGTCGTACAAGGCTCATGGGCCCAAGTGGAGGTGGTGCAACACCTTTGGACTTGTTGTTTGATTCAGATTCTGCTGCAGCGTCAGATTGTTTCGTCCATATCTCAATGCTCCGGACGAATTTAAAGGTGATTCCAATTGCAGTGGAAAGAGGACGAAATCTACTTTCCAACAAAAAAAGAAACACCCAATTCGGAGTCCGTATGAAAAAGTTATTGCCGTTTTGAGTCAGGTATGTCTGTGCAGTCCGAATCTGAATCCAGAACGTGAGAGACTTGGACTCTATCTTCTCTTGGCCCAAAAGTGACGTGAAAGAACTTTTTGAACAGCAAGTAAACATCTCTTTCTCCCTTATCTTCATATGTGTGTTGTACAAATGTCCCATACACCTGCAATTAGACAAAACACAAAAGTGTGTGAAGTATTTTTGTTCTGGATAACAAAAATAGATTATTGAATAGTTTGCACTAGAAATCACCTGACAAATATGCATGTATGCAATATTTTTGGTCGTATTCAAGGTAGTCATGTCCTCATCAGTGCTGGACCACTTCAGTGGCCTTTGGGCATCGAACGACGGCTCTGCCGCTGTAATCTCTCGCGCCCACTGTTTAAGCCGGCGGTGAGAAGTATGCAGCGAGGCGCCGCCATCGACGCACATGGCCTTTGTAGCTTTCTGAAACTCTTGGTCGCCGGATTCGTCGTCCTCTTTGTGATCGTCGTCTTCTGGCTTTCTGTCACGGCCCCGGGCGGGCCTCTCCTCTTGTTTATCCTTGCCGCGACGGCCCACCTGGCCGTCACGCTTCTTGCCGGACCCATCGGCACCGTCCTAGCCTTTCTCCTTGTCCCGCCTCTCATTTTCAGCCCTATGCTTCTCAGCGAGGAGCTCAACCTGTCAGCAGTTCTAGAGGTCATGGCCCTTGGTGCGATGGATCTTGCAGTATCGCTTGTCGGAGTTTCCTGGCTTCTCGGCAGCTACCTCGACGGCAAGCATAGCTTTACCTTTGCGCTTCCTGTTGCGGCGCCGGCCTTTCTTCGCCGGGGCGGCAGTATCCTCGTTAGAGGAGTCGGTTTCCACGCCGACATCTTCGCCAGGGTACTTCCTTCCCTCTTCAGCCCGGGCACATCTGTCAGCAAGAACATAGAGTTCTGCCACATCTTTCACCTTGTTCATTGCCAGCTCTTTGCGCATCTTGCGGTTACGCACGTTCGGATGGAACGCGCTGATGATGGCGGTAGGGTGAACATCAGGGATGTTGTACTGTATCCAGCTAAACCTCTGTATATACTTGCGGAGACTCTCGCCTCCCTTCTGGGGAATGACGTGCAGGTCGCTTGCTTGGCCATGAGCTTGGTGACCTCCAGTGAAGGTGCCCACGAACTCATGGCACAAATTCGACCAGGAGGAAATAGAGTCTACCGGCAAGTGCATCAACCATGACATGGCGTTGGGTTTAAGAGCCAACGGAAAGTAATTCGCAAGCACCTTATCGTCGCGGGCTCCGGCTGCCTGCATCTTGATGGTGTAGATGCTGAGGAACTCGGACGGATGGGTCTTGCCGCTGTACTTTTCGCCCACGTCAGGTTTGAAGGTGCGGTGAGTGGGCCACTGGAACTGCCGCAGCTCACGGGTAAAAGTCGGACAGCCTACCTCGTTAGGCAGGCCTCGACCGCTCTCCAGTGCCGGGTGGTTCACAGCAGGCCGTGCTCGCCTGTCTGACTGGTTGCGCGCTCCGCGCAGGTGCTCGATAGTGGTTCGAGCGTCTTCATGTTCTCAATCCCGAAGGGCCTGGCGCTGGTCACAGCGGGTCCGCGGGTCGGACGACGCTATGGAGATTTCGTCGCCCGTAATGTCGCGACGGGCTGGCGTCCGCGGTACCGGGCGAGGAGGAGGCGAGTGCACCGTGGTCGCGGCGCCGCCGGCTTTCCTGCCACTGGTACGCGGGACTCCGTCGGAGCATTGACCCGGGGGCTCCACCGTATTCGGTTCGTTTTTGTTGGCCACCACAACAAGGCTTCGGATAGTGGCTCTCCATTCGTCGAGTTTCCCCGTAGTGGGAGGAAAATCGAGGAGCAACTGCGCGCGCGCCAGGGCTTCTGCTGGTGTCGGTGGCAGCGAAACCTGCACGGATCGCGACGTGCTTCGACTTCTGACCATGTCAGAAGGAGCTCTATCACGACCCTGCGGTCGCATGCCATCTTCACCAGTGCCTCAGCGAGCGGGCAGGTCTTCTACATCCCGGGAGTGGCGCTCGGGGCTCTTCCCGCAGCGACGCCCGGGGTCTTCGTTGTGATTACGCCGTTCCTTGCGCGCCGCTTGAGAGGAGCGCGCCGTCGGCGCCGGCGTGGGAGTCTTGGAAGCCTTCGTGTCGCCCTCGGGCGGGGTGGAAGCGATCCTGGAAGGCCCTGCGCCACCCGCGGAGGGCCCGGCTCCGTCTTCGGATTTGGAGGCGTGCAGCCCGTTACCAGGCGCACGAACATCGCCGCCTCCCAAACTCCGGCTGCTGGGACGGTGTTGGTGTTCGCGAACGGCGCCCCGTGTCCTTTCTGCGACCGGTCCGCTGCTCGCCGGCGTCGGGACGGGATGTCCGGCTTCCGACGGTCCGACCGCCACTGTCGTCTTCTTCTTGGGCGCCATGACGATGAAGAAGCGTCAAACTAACTGCTAAAGCCGATTCTCACAACTGCGCCCCCTACCTGGCGCGCCAAAGATGTCGGTGAGAACGACACCTACGGGATCACAAGAATCCCTACTACTATTGCAGGGCGCGGCATCGTGAGAAGAGTGGACCAAACAGATAGCACACGGTTCCTTTACCCAGGTTCGAGCCGCAAGGATGCGTAAAACCCTACTCCTGCTTTGGTGGATTGTATATCTGTGTTCTTGAGCTAGCTATGGGGTGTCAAGAGCTCCAAAAAGCTGAATCCCCCTCCTGGTCGCCTTGGGCCTCCTTTTATAGGGAAAGGGGTTGCCACAGTGGCACACAGGAGGTGGGAAGGGTACAGTGATGCGAGGTTATCCCCCGCATTACATGACAAGGCGCATTTAATGCGCCTTGCTTAGGTGTTCTTGCTCTATCGGGGACGGGGGAGAGCCCTGTCTCGTCCGTCGCCGCTCCCTCTTGTGTCGACACACACCCTGGCCAGCGGTGCCTGCGATGCCATGTAGGCAGGCAGGCAGCTGAGGTGGCGCAGCGGTGGGTCTCCACGAAGATCTGCATGCCGCCACGCATGTGCCTGCCCAACTGGTTGGGTCGGCAGTTGCATGCGAACGGTAGTGGAGGTCTGATTGGCGTGGGCCTGATGGTGGCCCTACGGGTGTTCATGGCAAGGGCCTTGCCGTGGCCCCGGCAAGGGTCTTGCCGTGGCGCCTACTGTCATCCCCGGCAAGGCTCTTGCCGGGGGCCTTGTAGTCCTCCTAGGCAGGGATCCCGCCAAGGATCATCATCTTCTAAAGTGTGTATCTGACCTTGAATGTCTTCACAAAGATCTGCATGCCACCACGGGGATGCCTCCCGAATCCTTGCCCCATGGGGGCAGTGGATTCAAGGGTGACCCGCTCCGTAGGTGTGGGTCGAGCTGCCACGACAAGGGTCTTGCCGGGTTTGCTAAAACCGCCTCCCGGCAAGATCCTTGCCGGGGGGGTCCGCTTCGTCCCCTTTGTTCCTTGTGGTCTTGGTCTTGGCGTCGTTCTACTTCTCTCGAGCTTCGGCCTTACCTCGGCTCACCTCCCTTGCCCTGCTCAGTGTGGTGGTGCCCGTGGCTCAGACTGCCCGTGCACAGTTATAGGGGTACAAAAAGTGTACCCCTCTTTTTGTACACCGACAATCGTCATCGTCCGGCACAGAGGTGGGGAAAGGTGGGGAAAGAGACAAGACGAGGGGCGATTCGAGGGTTGGCGGCGAATTAGGGTTGAGCAATCTGGGCGCGGAAGGGGACGGTGGAGAAGAGAGATTTTGCAGGGCTGGAATTGGGGCCGCCAGATATTTCAATCCGAAACGTGGAAGCGCGAACTTATATTGTCGTCGTCCTTTTTTTGGGGGGAGGGGGTGGGTGGGTGGGTGCTACGCGTCCGTCCGACACACGCGACCACCGCGAGAGGACTATGCTTCGGTGCCTAATGGCACCTGCCTTTGTGTCCATAACATGTGGGCCTAACAGGTGGCTGGCCCACATGTCAGTGACCCAAAGGCAGTTGCCTTTAAGGGACCGAAGCACCATCCGCCCCGACACGACCCTGGTCTGCTTGGTGCGCCTACATTTGGGAATGCAAACGGATCTTCTTTCATTTGCAAATGAATCTATATGTATTACCATTCCCGTGTTTTCCTTGCAATAATTAGTCATTCGAAACGAGATACTCCATCCATTCACTTTTGTAAGTTGTTTCAGAGAACTTAAAATGAATTGTTTTGGACATTGTTTGAAATGTCTTCAAGGTCTTATAAAAGTGAACAGAGGGAGTACTATAAATTAATTAATGAGGAGTTATTTGAAAAAAATCGAAATGGTACCCACGCTAACGTGGATTAGCGTGTGTGTCACATAATTAGTTATTTGAACTAGAGTGTGTGTCACGTAGTTAGTTATTTGAATTAGAGTGTGTGTCACATAGCGATCTCCAATTATAACATGGATTTCGCATTTCACGGCATCCACGCAACTTTTTTAATATAAATTCATATGTATATGATGAACACCATGGTAGTGAGAAAACTTTTGGATGGATTCAAACATATGACCTACAAAATAGCACAACAAACTAAGTCAATGTCAACTTTTCGAAACTTAGTATGGCATGAATTCGAAATAATTGCCCGTATGCCTGGTCCTCGGTTCAAATCTTACAATGTACACCGAATTGAAACATCGATATTAAGTCTCATACTATCTACATTCAAATGTTGTTTTCACCCCCCCCCCCCGACAAACGCTACATACTTCCTGTATCGGTCAGTCTTCCTCTCCTAACCACCTTAGGAACCTATTGGTTTCCAACACACGTTCATTCTTTCTCTCCATTTTCGATCTCTAAGTCTCTCAACTACACAACCCCTTTTCCCACTCTGTTACCAAATGTATTTACCTCAAACACCCGCCATTGCACCCCATGTCGAGCTCTCTTTCTCTCCGCCCTCTCCCTCTCATCCTCTCGCGCTAAATACATGCATTTCTTATCTAGCCCCTTGTAGGATTTCGGGTTCCGGCAGACCCTTAAGGTTCGAACTCTGGGGTGCGCGCGGAGATTGTGCCTTCTACCTCTCCGTCCCGCAAAGATCTAAACTACCAAAGGAACAACACAAGAGACACAGAGTTTATACTGGTTCGGGCCACCGATGTAGTGTAATACCCTACTCCAGTGTGGTGGGGTGGATTGCCTCTCTGGCTGGTGATGATGAACAATACAGGGAAGAACAGCCTCGCGAGGGTCTGTTCTTGGCTAGGGGGATGAACTGCTAGGAGGAGTTCAGACGCCCTTCTCTCTCTCTCTCTCTTGTTCTCTACTTGCTCCGATTCTCTACCTCTAATTCTCGATCACCCGATCGCTAGATGCTGGATCCCTCAATGATAGATGTCCCTCCCTACCCTGGGGGTGGCTAGTCCTATTTATAGGCAAAGGCCTTGGGCCTCTTCCCAAATATTGAGCGGGAAGGGCGCCAACAATTGGCCAATTCGAAGGGGAACATCTAGTACACTTATCCTGACTAAAGTTGGTCCTCGCCTGCCAAAGGCCCTGTGTTTACGCCGTTCTGGGCTCCACAATGACCTCCTTCCCGCTGTTGGACTGGTCTTGGTCTCGTTGCACCGAAATGGATGCCTTTGCTTGATCCTGTCGCCTGCGCTTGCCTGGCGCTCGCCTGGCGCCCTTGATCGTCATGGCTTGTGTCATGGGCACCTCGCGAGGTACCCCGCCTTGATCTCTCCGCCTCCTCGTGAGCCAGCCTGACGAGGCCGTGCCTGAGGAAGCGCTGTGTCGTCCGCCCCGCGAGGCTTGGCCCCTCGCGAGGGTCTTGGGTCTTGAGTTGATGAAGATGGGCCATGCTGGGCCCCTTTCTAACCACGCCGCAGGCCGCAGGCAGGCAAGTCTGGGGACCCCCGTTCCCAGAACGCCGACAGTAGCCCCCGGGCCCAAGGCGCGCCCGGACTTGGCCGTGCCGAGAGGCGAAAGGGCAAGGGCGAAGCACCGCGGGCCCTAACAGCCTGCGGCCTTGGGCGCCACGTGGCGGTTGATTGGACGTGTGCGTCTCCGCTTCCCCATGACGCCTCGATGATCGCGCGGATTGGACAAGTCCCTGCATGCAAATCATGTCATGATTACCTGTGATCGTGGAGGCCGACGGTTGGTCTCCGCCGGCTATAATACGGCACCGCGTGTGCCCTTCTAGTCCATCTCTCCTTGCTTTCTCCTTCGCCTTGATTCTTGCTCTGCCTTGTCGTGATGGCTCCGATTCGCCGGTTCTCTGCAGCGGAGAAAGGAAAAGCTCCTCGAGAGGGACCAGACCCGCTCCCGCCGAAGAAGCGGCCTGCCTTTCGCGGCCGTCGCTGGTATGCCAGGTCACGATGCCGTGGTCAAGGCCAGAGGGTGAGGGCTGAAGAGCCAGTAGGAGCCCTGAGTCGCGATGCTCAGGCACCCCCCTTTAACATGCAAGCGGTTCGCGCGGACGAGGGTGAAGGGAACTCCGTGAGGGCCTCGGCCGACGCAATTCCCCCAGGGGATCCTGCAAGCTCATCATAGAAGGAAAAAGGGGTTGCCATGACAGCTATCAGTTGGTCGTTAGTTGCTCTGGTTGGCGCCGGTGAGGTGTACCTGGGTGCCCATGAGCCAGCGCGGGACTCACGGGGCCCTACCTCTAGGCTGGTTGCGCCTGGCACTGGGCCGTATCTTGAGATGTGTTCCTGCAAATTGGGTTAGATGCCGGCACTCTACGTCCTCGGGTCCCGGCCCTCGAGCTTGTCTCAGCCGTCGCTGGTATGCCAGGTCGCGATGCCGTGGACAAGGCCAGAGGGTGAGGGCTGGAGAGCCAGTAAGAACCCTGAGTCGCGATGCTTAGGTACCCCCCCTTTAACGTGCAAGTGGTCGACATGGAGAAGAAGAGGTGTCGTGGACAGGCATCAAGTAATCAAGCATGATAGGCGAAAGCATAGCTGGAAATAAACGCAAGGGAGATACACGCCACTGGGCCTGGCCCGAGCGGCTTGGGGATGATGCAGCCCGAGGGGCGCCCCCAACAAAGCAAGCTAATGACCGAAAATAAAAAGGATACATGCCGCAGGGACGGACCCACACGGCCTGGGAATGATGCAGCCCTTGGAGGGCGCTCCCAGCTGGAAATGAAACTTGAAGGACGTCACCTGAAGATGTCGAAGATGAAATGGTGTTGGTGCAGCAGACTCGGTGGGCTGCAGAAGCCGATTCTCACGAGCCCCCAGGCCCAGGGGACTCAGGAGGCTCCGGAGGCGCTGGTGGCTCCTCGCGAATCATCTCCATCTCCGCCAGGACTGCGGAACGCCTGTCTTCCTGAGTCTCCATGATGCCCCTCACGAGGCGCTGGTACACAGCAGCCACGCTCGGCAAGCAGTAAGGCATGCGAACATAGCTGTGGGGTGGGCCTCCGCAACGCCCCACTTGTGAGGGCCAGAGGTGCTCCATCGTGGCGACCCGATTGAGCCCTGGTACGTCGATGCAGACGCGCAGCCCACCATCCTCGCCTGGGTGGGGAGCCACAGTCGGTAGACGGCGGCAACCTCTCATGATTCTTGACTCCTGTAGTTCTTGAATGGCCTTGTTAACGAACTCCTGCTGGTCTGACCTTCCTTGCCTTGCTCCTTCTTAAGGGAAACGTGCTTCGAGGCACGCCTCCACGTGGTGCCCAAGCGCCTCCCTCGTGACCCTGGCCAGGTCGGTGGCCCTCCAGGTGAGAGCCCCCGAGCCCTGCCTGAGGAGGGCGCCGGGCGCACTTTCCTATGCGATGGAAGGAGGGTCCCTTTGGGCAGACGCGGGCCCTGAGGGGCCTGCCTCTTGAGGGGCTGAGCCTGACGATGTCTTCTTCTTCTTTGGGGTGATCTCGGGAAGCCTCCTGCTTCCGCGATCTGGGTCTTCTAGTGACGCGACCTGAAAGGCTCGCTCCAGGGAACACACTGCATCCTTCTCTTCGCATGGCACCGTGATGACTCCTCCACTTCCTGGCATCTTGAGGCGCACATTGTTGAAGCTCTGGATGTACTTTTGCAGGGTCTAACCGGGTTGTTGCTTGATGCGGCGCATGTCGCTCACGGCCGGCGGCCGGTCACGAGTGCCTTGGAAGTTGGCGATGAAGCGGGTGCGCATCTGGTCCGAGGAAGAGATCGTGCCTGGGGCCAGGTTCAGGAGCCAGGTGCGAGCTCCTTCCTTGAGCGCCATGGGGAACCAGTTCGCCATGACCTTTTCGTCTCCACTAGCAGCTTCGATGCCCATCTCATAGAGCTGGAGGAATTCTGCAGGGTCGGTCGTGCTGTCGTAGCGAGGAGGCAGGTCTGGCTTGAACTTTCCGGGCCACGCGACGCTGCGCAGCTCGGTGGTGTAGGCGCGACAGCCTACGGTGGCCACGGGAGGCCTTGGTTGAGCGAGAGCTTGGCCTTGCGGGTCCCCATGCGCTGCAGCTGGGAGCAGCGTGGGGTCCTGACGTGCCGGAGCTGGAGCAGGGTCACGGCGAGCCGGAGCAGGGAGCGCCCGGGCAGCCTCTTGCGGCCTGACGGAGCGGGTTCCGCCCAGGGGCCACGCGCCTTGGAGCCATGGCGTCTTCTTGGAGAGGAGGCGGCTGGTACGCCCCCCGAGATTCATGGCCCGCGCAGGGCGGGGTGCTGCGCAGCGGAGCGGACGGCGCAGGAGAGCCCCCTGCGGCGCGGACGAGCTCGGCGACGCGGTCGAGCCACTCTTCGTAGACGTCGTCGACGGGACGGTAGCGCAGGAGCTCGTTTGCTGCGATGAGCGCAGCTCGAGCGTCCAAGGGTGCGCGGAGCTCATGGGACGAAGAGCCAGCTGGCGCGAGTGATGGGGTAGCGGTGCGGCCGTCGTGCCACACAGACGGGTGCTGAGACGATGCTTGCTACTCGTTCCCCCCCGGGCCGATGGCGGCGTTGACGGCGGGCGACGGGGAACGACGAGTATGCCCACCGACGGGAGCCGTCTGGGCGACGCGGGAAGCGATGGCGGCCCGGCGCTCGGCGCGGGCCGAACGAGCGTCAGACATGGACACAACGGTCGGCGGAGAGCGGAGCGATGGAAGACATATTCCGGCACACCCCTACCTGGCGCGCCAAATGTCGGATTTCGGGTTCCGGCAGACCCTTAAGGTTCGAACTCTGGGGTGCGCGCGGAGATTGTGCCTTCAACCTCTCCGTACCACAAAGATCTAAACTACCAAAAGAACAACACAAGAGACACATAGTTTATACTAGTTCGGGCGACCGATGTGGTGTAATACCCTCCTCCAGTGTGGTGTGGTGGATTGCCTCTCTAGCTGGTGATGATGAACAATACAGGGAAGAACAGCCTCGCGAGGGTCTGTTCTTGGCTAGGGGGATGAACTGCTAGGAGGAGTTCAGTCGCCCTTCTCTCTCTCTCTCTCTCTCTCTCTCTCTCTCTCTCTTGTTCTCTACTTGCTCTGATTCTCTACCTCTAATTCTCGATCACCCGATCGCTAGATGCTGGCTCCCTCGATGATAGATGTCCCTCCCTACCCTGGGCGTGGCTAGTCCTATTTATGGGCAAAGGCCCTGGGCCTCTTCCCAAATATTGAGCGGGAAGGGCGCCAACAATTGGCCAAATCGAAGGGGAACATCTAGTACACTTATCCTGACTAAAGTTGGTCCTCGCCTACCAAAGGCCCTGTGGTGACGCTGTTCTGGGCTCCACGATGACCTCCTTCCCACCATTGGACTGGTCTTGGTCTCGTTGCACTAAAATGGATGCCTTTGCTTGATCCTCTCGCCTGCGCTTGCCCCCTTTGCACCAAAGAGGAAAGGGAGGACACCGCGCGGGCTGGCGCCCACCTGGCGTCCTTGGTCGTCATGGCTTGCGTCATGGGCACCTCGCGAGGTACCCCGCCTTGATCTCTCCACCTCCTCGTGAGCCAGCCTGACGAGGCCGTTCCTGAGGAAGTGCTGTGTCGTCCGCCCCGCGAGGCTTGGCCCCTCGCGAGGGTCTTGGGTCTTGAGTTGATGAAGGTGGCCCGTGCTGGGCCCCCTTTCTAGCCACGCTGCAGGCCGCAGGCACGCAAGTCTGGGTACCCCCGTTCCCAGAACGCCGACACCCCCCAACCTCTCGTGCGCACGCACGTTGTATATCTAGGCCACTCCCTCGAGACTGTCTAACTCTTTCTTCCGCACGGAGGGCCACACTCGCGCAATCTCGCTCTCTTTATCTGAGTCTCGTTTAACCTCATTTTCTTTCACACACAAATGATATATCTCCCTGTTCGGGCCTCAATCGACACACTCTATACTCTCTCACGCAGATTGTCTATCTAGGTCAGTCCATACAAGCCGCCACCACTCTTTCGACCTCATGGTGGGCCATGCTCACTCACTCAATCTATCTCTCTCTCCCCCCTTCTCTCTCTCTCTCCGTATGTCTCGATTGACCTCGCTCTTTCTCGGGCAAAAACGATATATCACCATGTTTGAGCCCAATTCGACCTATTCGCATTGTATACTCTCTCACGCACATCGTCTATCTAGGTCACTCTCTCCAACCCGTCTCACTCTTTCGTTCACACGGCGACCCTATGTGATCGGTTGACCTTGCTTCCTCCCACGCATAAAATATATCTACACGTCTATGACTGGATCATCTCTCAAGCTCTATCTTACAGCACTCACCCTTGCCAAAAAGCTCAATCGGACAATATCTCTCCAGAGCATATATATTTGTTCAATGAATGTCGGACCACACTCACTTTGTCTCTCTATCTATATGTCTCTCGATTGACCTCGCTTTCTCACACCATATCTTCCATGCTTTGAAGCTACTACCTCTCCATCCCTCGCAAAGCCGGAGCTATTTACATTGCGAGGGGCACTCCAACCTTGGATTAATTTGTGTAGGCATTTATTCCGGTCGGTTTAGATTATATTTCCGTAGCATTCGGCCCACAACTACTCCAAACACCGTTGCAACCCACGCAACTCCCCTAGTTGATTTCCCTCTGGATCGGTCATCGCTCTCTCGCACGTCCTTTCTCGCCTTCAACGTCACACCATGGTATTATTGAAAAAACTATGATGTTCTCTTTAATTATTATAAATAAGCTACAAAACTACACACCGTTAGTCCACTTGGAATGGAGCAAATTTCGACCCACAAATTAAAGTGCTACAAACTACACACCGAGGGGCCCACATGTCATGAAACAAATTTGGACCCATATACAAATTAAAAAATAAAGGACGAGGATCGAACATGCGACCGGGCCTTCAAGCCGCACGTCAATAGGCAACATACATAGAATAGCAATGTTTGTTGTACCCCCTTTGTTCACATAATGTTTTTATATTACCACGGCCTAATTAATGGATAACATGTAATATTATTTTTAGTACTATCCACCTTCACTTACTGGTGGGTTCCATGTGTGCTCTCTCTCTCCTCCTCTTCTGCGTTTAGATGCACGGGAAAACAGGAAGAACTCACGGGCGATGTTGCCGTTGACCATATCTGCACGTGTTCACAAGTCACGACACCGGTTTCACGTACTAGCAGCACTAGTCAGTGTGTACGTGCAACGCACGTTAATTTGGAAGTATATTAAGTGCATGCGGATATTAGGTACTAGGATATATTATTTGCGTGTTGTCATGTGATTAGCACTATTTTTGGCATGAAATTAACTATACGCTGAACGTGTTGAGCGCTCGACATTGAAGCAGTCTAGGTCATTGGATGACAAGGAATACATGTGGCTTCATGACATTTTATATTTAATTTGATACGACTCTAGCAGAACATTCAATTGATCAAACCATACATTTCGTTCAGTCTGACTCCGACTTTACATCATACGACGATCAATATAAAATAAACGGAAATGATAAACGTTCGAATTTTAAGCATGGCAATCTGAATGTTTTTCATGGCAAATTAAGATTACGCGGCGGCGGCGGGGGCATCTCGCGGTGGGTAGCGGCTCCTCTGCCGTGCTCTATGTGTCGTCGGGCCACTGACCGACGGCGACGGCGGCGTCTTACGTGTTGGCGTACTCCTGGACGTTGGCCTAGCTTCAAGGAAGCGGTCGACGGCGGCCATCCATGCCGCTGAGGGGGGTACTGGCACCCGCGGCGTTGGTGCGAGGAAGCGGTCGGCGGCGGCCATCCATGCCTCTGAGGGGGGCACTGGCACCCGCGCAGGGACAGGCATTGTCAACGGCGCGGCAGAGACATTCGTGTGCACGGGCACTGGCATGGGCGTGCACGTCAGTGCACGCACAGTCGCATGCGCTGGCAGGCGCACGGGCACCGGCACGGGCGTGCGCGTCAGTGCACGCGCAGGCGCATGCGCTGGCAGGTGCACGGGCGCGTGAAAGTCGGCGGGGACCTCATGGAACCCCGTGGGATCAAGCTCGGCGACAATGTGCGACTCCCAACCCATCAATGCCACGAGGATGGGCACTGGCGCAGTCGGGGCGTTAGGAGCCGGAACGGGAGTGGGGAGAGGCGCGGCGTCTTCCCGCAAGGCCAGTTCAAGATCGTCCCAAAGTGGCTTATGTTCTTGAGAGTCCGACTGGTGTCTTCCTCAGGAAACTGGAACACTAAGGGCAGACCATCGTGATGCGGCATGGCATACGTTTAGGTCAGGCTCGTTGGAGGTAGACGACAGGAGAATTGGAGAGGAAGAGAGAGGACTGTAGCGATACCGGGT
Source organism: Aegilops umbellulata (assembly GCA_032464435.1). NCBI lineage: Eukaryota > Viridiplantae > Streptophyta > Magnoliopsida > Poales > Poaceae > Aegilops > Aegilops umbellulata. The sequence continues at coordinate 156,866,669 of CP136056.1, forward strand.
AGTGCGGGGTTGATTTTAAACTGTGGCGCCGGCGACATTAAAAGTGGGAGCAGTTGGGACGACGGTGGGCGGCGGAGCCTGGTCAAAGGGCAAGCCTCCCGGTGGGCCTACACAACGGTCTGCTCGCACGCCTCCTGTCGACTCACACGCTTGCTCAGACGGCACCTGCCGATGAGAAGTGGGGACTCGTGGCGGCATGTAAACGCCCACACTTTCAATAGTGAAAGCGTTCGCCTTAACGTGACAGGTCTTTGTTCCAAAATACCTTGGCTCTTCATTTGTGCAACTTGTCATAAGCAGCTTGTCTCAAATTGAATAAAAAACTTACAAATTAATATTCATGCCATATCACATGACCATGCTTAGTTTCAAGAATTTATGCTCACTTTTGGATTTTCTGAAATTTAAGATCCAGGATTCGAAACAATATCATGCATCATGCAATGAATTTTCCAACCATACATCTGTCCTGTTGTATTTCTTAAGAAAGGATTTGGTCAAACATTTTGCTTAGTTAGACTTTAGACAAGTTATATATGCAGAGTGAAAGGATAATCCCTTCGTACCAGTGCATTTCCTGATATATTAACTCAAGTACTAGGCACGAACAAACGGGCTCAATTCTGTGCTCATCCTGGTGTAGTAGTAGTAGTACTAGGCAATGCAGTTGACGGGTGACCTTGACGAGCAGCGACCGAGGGAATTGAGCCGTGCTCGGCACGGTAGGTAACGTTGTGCTTGTCGAAGCTTTCTTGTAACTTGACTTGTCGCCGTTGCTTGTAGAAGGCTTTGTAGATGTAGAAGGTGTTGGAGTCGTCGAAGCTTGATTGTTGGCAAGACCATAGGACTTGGATGAGAACTTGGCGTACTTGAAGTCTTCTTGTACTTGACGTTCCGCTTTGGTAGCTTGGTGCACTAACTCGACGAGGTTCGAGTAAGGTTGGAAATGGGCAATCTTCTTGATAGGATGATTGAGTCCATTCAAGAACCGTGACATAGTTTGCTCATCATCTTCCTTGACGTTGGCTCGTATCATGGCAATCTCCATTTCCTTGTAGTACTCTTCAACGCTCTTGGTTCCTTGTTTGAGTTGTTGAAGCTTCTTGAAGAGGTCACGGTTGTAGTAGTTTGGCACGAACCGTGCTCGCATGACATCCTTTATTTGTCTCCAAGTGGTGATGGGTGGTTCACCTCTTGCCGCTCGGCGCTCAATGACTTGTTCCCACCAAATGAGGACGTAGTCTTGGAATTCGAGGGATGCCATTGCGATCTTCTTCTCTTCTTCGTAGTTGTGCAAGCGGAAGATTTTGTCAACCTTCAATGCCCATGAGATGTACTCTTCGGGGTCGTTGCTTCCATTGAACTTGGGCATGGTGAACTTTAGCTTGCCATATCGTTGCTCTTCATTGTGTTGGGGATGATGACGTCCATGTCGTTGAGGATTGACATTGTCATGGCGCTCTTGGCGAAGTTGGTTCACTTCCTCATGTTGCTCTTGGCGATGATTGGGTCCATTGTCTTCTTGCTCTCGATGGACTTGACGTTCTTGTCGCCCTTGAGGATGAGCTTGTCTATCTTGACGAGGAACTTGGCGATGCACGTGGCCTTGGTAAATTCGTTCTTGAGCTTCATCGCGAAGTGCTTCTTGTTGGAGACGAGCTTGTCGGCCTCGATCGGCTACGGCACGACTTGAATCCCGAAGTGCATGTTGCGCCTCAAGTGCTTGAGCTTCACGTAGTCGTTGTTCTTGACGTTCCGCCTCGGCGTCTTGTGCATCTTGATGTTGTCGCACACGCTCCTCTTGTTCTTGTTGTCGTTGACGTTGCCATTCTTGTGCTTGAGCAAAAGCGGCTTGGTTTTGGTGATGTCGATGCTCTTGAGAGTCGGTGTCGTGTAGAGGATTGCGATTTGCTTGACGATCTTGACGCACGGCACGACGAAGAGTGTTCGATGTCGGTGTACTTGAACCGGAGATGGTGTCGTCGGAGTGTCGACTTGAGCGACTCCTTCTTGACGAAGTTGACGGAGTAGAACAAAGTAACAAAGCTCGAATCTCGTCCATTCTTGCGTCGTTCTCAACCTTGTGCTCGTCGAGCTTGTTGTGAAGTAGTCCCTTGTACGATTCTCGGATTGTCGTAGGTCGGTGGCGAGATTGTCGATGCGGTCGCCCAAAGAAAGTTGTTCTTGATGCAAAGCCCGTTGTGCACCAAATAGTTGATTCTTGGTGACGAAGGAAGACATGTCGTCGTCTTGCTCCATTAAGAGTGGATTGGTAGAAGTACTTGGCCTATCCATCATTCCAAACAAAGATATGTGAGAGGGAGAAAGGAAAGAACCAATATCCAATGTACCTTGACCACTGTTGACAATGGATCAAAGATGACTCCAATGTGTACCAAGGAAATAGCACAATTGGTACCAATTCTTGTCGGTTCTCACACCTACACAAGTAAAAGCTTATGGTGGAGCTCGGTTAGGATGGTGGCACAAAAGTTTGATGCAATTGTAAGTGAGACTCAATAATGTTGGAAAAGATTCACAAATTTGCAAATGCAACAAGTAGACCAATAGCAAGATATGGTACACGGAAACACACACGCAAATAGATAAGATGGGGTTATGCAACCAAGGATGAGCCAAAACGTGGAATTCACCAAGATGCTCTTGTTGCACAACACTAGAGAGATGCTAGCACGATTGCACAAAAGGCGGATACGAACTTGTGCACAACCTACTAAGCAAAGATGCAACGACTTCTATCCCAAGTATGCCATATGTATGATGTTCCTATGCTTTGATCCAAGATGATCGAGTATGACAATCTTAATGTTGGATTTTGCTATGGTTCTTGCTTATGAGCTCTTTGCTTATCTTTCCTCTTTTGCTTAAAAGCTTTTTTGGCTCTTTGATGTTTGAGCTCTTTTTTCATGCAATGCTTCACGAACCAAGACAGCAATTGTGTATGCGACAACAACTTTGTGACACAAGTGATGATGCCGAGATATGCAACAAGATGATAATGGGAAGTAATGAACACTAATGTGCACAAGTCACGTTGCCGGCAATACTCAATGGCTAGTCTCGATGGGTAAGTGACGCAAAAGTAAGGTCATGGGGTTATCAATGCAATTGCAAGAGAGTATGACGATATCACGATACCAAGATGATATCCAAGGTGAAAGTGATACCAAAGTGAAGTAGCCGTTCGTAGTAGTCCTTGGCGAAGATGAGCGGTGGTGATGTTGATGTCGAACCGTACCTAGATAGCCGAAACACAAAAGGATACGGAAACCACAACTCAAATTCTCAAAGCAAAGGTCAAATGATGGTAGCGGAAAGCGGTGGTGGTTGCGGAAGTCGGTGATGGGTATGCGGGGGATGTGATGGTGACCATAGGCAAAGATGCCAATGTTCAAAAAATGTGATGGAGTCAAATGTTGGTGAAACCTATCTAGGTGGATAGAGGATGTCAATAGCTACTCAACGAGCTAAAGAACTCTAAAATCGGACTCCGGATGTGGAAGTTATGGACAAAACGGTGAAAGTTGGAAAGCTGAAACTGTCAAGGGCGGTAGTACCGCGTGGCAATTTTTTTTGTTCCGCGCCAGGCACGGTAGTACCGCTCCGATGGGACGGTAGTACCGCTCCGGACTTTTTTTTGTACCGCTCGCGGGACGGTAGTACCACGCCGGACTTTTTTTTGTACCGCGCAAGTTACGGTAGTACCGCTCTGACGTGCGGTAGTACCGCTCGGGTCGGGAATTTTCGTAGATCGAAACGGGAGGCGAATTTGGGGCGGAAATGGATGATTTCGAGGTCAAAATTGGAGAGATTTCGTGGATGGAAAGTGGGGAAACTTGGGGAGATGCTAGATCCACTCGAAAGCAAACAAATCCATGGATCAAATCCAACAAAACTTCATCACACCAACAAATCACAAAAAAATTTGGGGCTATTTTTGGTGGGGATTTTCGAATTAGGACGAACAACAACAAAATCAAGCTAGAAAACAAAGAGAGGGGGCTCCGAAATCGTGATCAACCTGGCTCATGATACCAAGATGATGTAGGGTAGAACCCTAGACGGCCGATCTTTCACGAAAGGAGCGAGATCCCTCGAAGAACACAACGAACACGGGGAAGAACGAGGGGAAAACACGAGAGAAACACTCAACCAACAAGAAATAGATCACACATATGCTAGATCGATGAACACAAAGAGATACATGATGATCCAAGGTCAACAAAGGACGATACAAAGTAACCGGTTCTTCTCCGTGAGGAGGTCTTGATGGGGGTCTTCTCCGTGAGGAGGTCTTGAATCCACGAGGATCTTCTCCGAGGAGGGGCCGCGGTCACTCTCGAAGAGATGATCCGGATGGATGAGCGAAGCTCTATCTCACATATGAGCTAAATCAACGCTGACCTCAGCTCGAATGAGGTGGGGGAGTATCTATAGTCTAAATCCATGAAAGGGTAAGTGAAAGTGGGGGTACATGGGCCCTAGGCCCGCTCTCTGCGCGCAGGCAGGGCGGTAGTACCGGCCAGAGGGCGGTAGTACCGCGGTCAGCGGTAGTATCGCTTAGGTTGAGCGGTAGTACCGCTCATCAGCGGTAGTACCGCTTAGGTTGAGCGGTAGTACCGCTCCGGAAGTTTTTTAGTACCGGGCGCATGGCGGTAGTACTGCTCGTCAGCGGAAGTGGCGCGACAGTGGGGAGCGGTAGTACCGCTGTAGGGAGTGGTAGTACCGCTGTAGGGAGCGGTAGTACCGCTGGTTCTGGAGCGGCCAGATTCTCTTCCATCTCTTGACGTCCATCTTCCTCTTCGGGTTCTCCTTGCTCCACAGCGTTTCCATGGCTTACTCCTCGGTACCTGAGTACGCACAACGTCTCCGTTTGAGGTAGTAACCATGTCTCATGTGTATCGAAGTGGAATTGTGAGAGGAGAGATGTCACCTAGGTTTCGAGAGCTCTTGCACGTGCTCGAGTCATGGGTCCTTTAGGCACTTGGTGAGACGATGGTAGGTCCATGGGGATGGACTTGGGATGCTCCGCATCAAAGTGGATCGCGATGGCGAGGTCGAGCTGACCGGCAAGGCCACAAGGGTCGCCGTAAAGGCCGGCAAGGCCGTCAAGGGGCCGCTCTTTAAGTTGCCAGCGGGGGTGGTCCCGTTGTGCAATAACTCGCGCCGGTCTAGGATCATCGCCATGATGCCGAATTGCAACACGCACGGCCCCGTTCTGAGCTGGAGGGAGCCGTCGGCTGCAGATGTGCAGCAATTCTTCGACACCTTGATCGAGGTGTACGTCAATGCTGACGCCGAGCGGTGGCTTGTCAAGGACACCACCCAGGAGGAGCTGGACTACGTCACCACCAAGGCGAGGGAGGCACAGCTTGCTCTGGAGGCCGGCAGCACCGGGGGCGTGGAAGACGAGGTCGCCGCAGCCGCGGAGGAGGAGCAGTTCACCCTGTGGGCGGCGGCGATTGGGGAGGCCAGCGGCGCCGACACCGGAGCTCCGCTCGTCGAGGACGCGGCCGACGAGTCGTCCTCGGAGGAGGGCGTGGCGGCGGGTTCGACGCCAGCCAGGGGAAGAGGGCGACTCCTGCGGCGGGCGGGCTCCGGCGAGCCGGTCCGGCCTGGCAGGGCCACGCGGCCTCAATTGACCCTGCAAGGGTCCGGGCGGCACAGGAGGGCCTCGGCAGCGAAGGGGCTGATGAAGGCCGCTGAGAAGAAGAAGGCGACAGCCCCCTCCTCATCTGGGCACACACAGACCCCGCCGCCTTCTTCGCCTCCACCGGCAGGCGTCGACTCGGATGATGACGCGGAGCTTCCTTTTGATCTCGGGCCTCTCAGCCCGGAGAGGAAAAGGAAACTGGCGGAAGAGGAGGAAACGGATGACGAGTAAGTACTCTGTTCCTTACCGTCATTTCTATTTCCCTGAATTGGATCGCTTGTCTTGACCCATTTTTGCTTTCGTAGGGATGCAGAGACGTTGGCCCAGAGGGCGAAGAGGGCGAGGACTTCGGCGAGCGGCTAGTCCCCGGCTGGGGCTTCAAAGACACCACTGGTGGTGCTGAGCAGCCCGGACAGCAGCCCCCGGCGCAACCCCCAGCGTAAGTTTGTCACCCTCTTCTCACTCGACATGCGGCAGGCGCTCGATGCCACGACGCTGACCTTGCCGGGTGATGTCTACTACACAACCTTCTTCTTGTAGACGTTGTTGGGCCTGCAAGTGCACAGGTTTGTAGGACAGTAGCAAATTTCCCTCAAGTGGATGACCTAAGGTTTATCAATCCATAGGAGGCGTGAGGATGAAGATGGTCTCTCTCAAGCAACCCTGCAACCAAATAACAAAGAGTCTCTTGTGTCCCCAACACACCCAATACAATGGCAAATTGTATAGGTGCACTAGTTCGACGAAGAGATGGTGATACAAGTGCAATATGGATAGAAGATATAGGTTTTTGTAAACTGAAAATAAAAAACAGCAAGGTAACAATGGTAAAAAGTGAGCGTAAACGGTATTGCAATGATAGGAAACAAGGCCTAGGGTTCATACTTTCTCTAGAGCAAGTTCTCTCAACAATAATAACATAGATAGAACATATGACAAGCCCTCAACATGCAACAAAGAGTCACTCCAAAGCCACTAATAGCGGAGAACAAACGTAGAGATTATGGTCGGGTACGAAACCACCACAAAGTTATTCTTTCAAATCAATCCGTTGGGCTATTCCTATAAGTGTCACAAACAACCCTGGAGTTTTTACTAGAATAACACCTTAAGATACAAATCAACCAAAACCCTAATGTCACCTAGATACTCCATTGTCACCTCAAGTATCTGTGGGCATGATTATACGATATGCATCACACAATCTCAGATTTATCCAACCAACATAAAAGTACTTCAAAGAGCGCCCTAAAGTTTCTACAGGAGAATCAAGAACGTGTGCCAACCCCTATGCATAGGATCCCAATGTCACGAAACCCGCAAGTTGATCACCAAGACATACATCAAGTGTTCTCATAAAGACTCAATCCGATAAGATTACATCAAAAGGGGAAACTCAATTCATCACAAAGGAGTAGAGGGGGAGAAACCTCATAACATCCAACTACAATAGCAAAGCTCGGGATACATCAAGATCATGCCATAGAGGAACATGAGAGAGAACACGAGAGAGAGAGAGATCAAACACATAGCTACTGGTACATACCCTCAGCCCCGAGGGTGAACTACTCCCTCCTCGTCATGGAGAGCGCCGGGATGATGAAGATGGCCACCGGAGATGAATCCCCCCTCCGGTAGGGTACCGGAAAGGGGCCCCGATTGGTTCTTGGTGGTTCTGGAGGATTGCGGCGGCGGAACTCCCGATCTATCTTCTGTTTTGGAAGTTTAAGGGTACGACGGTATATATGGGTGAAGGGGGAACGTTAGTGGAGCTACGGGGGCCCCACGAGGCAGGGGGCGCGCCCAGGGGGTGGGCGCGCCCTCCACCCTCGTGACCGCCTCATGGCTCTTCTGACGTGGGGTCCAAGTCCATCAGGTGGGTTTCCTTCCAAAAATAACTTCTCCAGTTGATTTCATTCCGTTTTGACTCCGTCTGATATTCCTTTTCCTCGAAATACTGAAATAGGCATAAAACAACAAATCTGGGTTGGGCCTCCAGTTAATAGGTTAGTCCCAAAAATAATATAAAAGTGGATAATAAAGCCCAATATTGCCTAAAATAGTAGATAAAGTAGCATGGAGCAATCAAAAATTATAGATACGTTGGAGACGTATCAAGCATCCCAAGCTTAATTCCTAATCGTCCTCGAGTAGATAAATGATAAAAAAGATAATTTTTGATGCGGAGTGATACTTTGGCATAATTTCAATGTAAATCTTCTTAATCATGGCATGCATATTCAGATCCGAAAGATTCAAGATAAAAGTTCATATTGACATAAAAATAATAATACTTCAAGCATACTAATCGAAGTAATCATGTCTTCTCAAAATAGCATGGCAAAAGAAAGTTCATCCCTACAAAATCATATAGTTAGGCTATGCTTCATTTTCGTCACACAAAGATGTTCCCAACTTCTATACCCCCGATGACAAGCCAAGCAATTGTTTCATAATTTTTAACGCGCTTCAGCTTTTTCAACCCTCACGCAATAGATGAGCGCAAGCCATGGATATAGCACTATAGGTGGAATAGAATATAGTGATGGAGGTTATGTGGAGAAGACAAAAAAGGAGAAAGTCTCGCATCGACGCGGCTAATCAACGGGCTATGGAGATGCCCATCAATTGATGTCAATGCGAGGAGTAGGGATTGTCATGCAACGGATGCAGTAGAGCTATAAGTATATGAAAGCTCTACAAAACAAAACTAGTGGGTGTGCATCCAACTTGCTTGCTCATGAAGACCTAGGGCATTTGAGGAAGCCCATCGTAGGAATATACAAGCCAAGTTCTATAATGAAAAATTCCCACTTGTATATGAAAGTGACAAAATGAGAGACTCCCTATCACGAAGATCTTAGTTCTACTTTTAAGCACAATATATGAGACTCACTACATGAAGAACAAGGTGCTACTTTGAAGCACAAGTGTGGTAAAAGGATAGTAGCATTGTCCCTTCTCTCTTTTTCTCTCATTTTTTTTACTTTTTTTATTTTTCGTCCGGAGTCTCATCCCGACTTATGGGGGAATCATAGTCTCCATCATCCTTTCCTCACTTGGGACAATGCTTTAGTAATGATGATCATCACACTTTTATTTTTCTTACAACTCAACAATTACAACTCGAAACTTAGAACAAAATATGACTCTATATCAATGCCTCCGAGGGTGTACCGGGATGGTGCAATGAATCAAGAGTGACATGTATGGAAAATAATGCATGGTGGCTTTGCCACAAATACGATGTCAACTACATGATCATGCAATGGCAATATGACAGAAGTAAAGTATGTCATGATGATGAAGAACGGAACGGTGGAAAGTTGCATGGCAATATATCTCGGAATGGCTATGGAAATGCCATAATAGGTAGGTATGGTGGCTGTTCTGAGGAAGATACAAGGAGGTTTATGTGTGAAAGAGCGTATCGTATCATGGGGTTTGGATGCACCGGCGAAGTTTGCACGAACTCTCAAGGTGAGAAAGGGCAATGCACGGTACCGAAGAGGCTAGCAATGGCGGAAAGGTAAAAGTGCATATAATCCATGGACTCACATTAGTCATAAAGAACTCATATACTTATTGCAAAAGTTTATTAGCCCTCGAAGAAAAGTACTACTACACATGCTCCTAGGGGGATAGATTGGTAGGAAAAGACCATCGCTCGTCCCCGACCGCCACTCATAAGGATGCACAAGCTAGGTACACTTCATGTTTCAAATTTGTTACACAACTTTACCCATGTGTGCATGCTACGGGACTTGCAAACTTCAACACAAGTATTTCTCAAATTCACAATTATCAACTAGCACGACTTTGATATTATTACCTCCATATCTCAAAACAATTATCAAGCATTAAATTTATCTTAGTATTCAATTCACTCAAAAGAAAGTTTCACATATCTTGAACACTAAGTATATTAACATTCAGCAAATTACCATGCTATTAACGACTCTCAAAGTAATATAAGTGAAGCATGAAAGATCAAGTTTCTTTAAAACAAATCCACCACCATGCTCTAAAAGATATAAGTGAAGCACTAGAGCAAACAACAAGCTACTCCGAAAAATATAAGTGAAGATCAATGAGTAGCTAAATAATTATGTAACTATGCGAAGACTCTCCCATTTAGGAATTTCAGATCTTGATACTTTATTCAAACAGAAAGCAAAGCTAAAGAAAACTATATTGCAAGTATAGCACAACTCATGTGAAGAAGCAAAAAACTTAGGCTCAACCGATACTAACCGATAGTTGTTGAAGAAGAAAGGTGGGATGCCTACCGGGGCATCCCCAAGCGTAGATGCTTGAGACTTCTTGAAATATTATCTTGGGGTGCCTTGGGCATCCCCAAGCTTGAACTTTTGTGTCTCCTTAATTCCTCTCATATCATGGTTTCTCATTTTATCACAAGCTTCATTCACAACAAACTCAACAAGAACTCGTGAGATAGGTTAGTATAAACCAATGCAAAACCTTATCATATTATACTGTAAAAAATCACTTAAATTATTATTGAACATTGAATACTAAATTCCTCTGCATATTTAATACTCCTATCATCAAATAGAATCATTAAACAAGCAAACATATGCAAACAATGCAAACATAACAGCAATCTGTCAAAACAGTATAGTCTGTAAAGAATGCAAGAGTATCAATACTTCCATGACTCTAAAAATTATGAACTAAAATTCCCAATGTAATAAATTTATCCTAGCTCAGTATGCAAAAATATTCAAAGTTGTACCATGCTCTGACTTTTCTAGGTAATTTTTGCAACAGCGGTAAACTTTCTGTTTTCAAACAGCAACATGCAAACTAGCAAAATAAGCATGGCAAAGGCTATCCTTGAATTTTTCATTGAAACTAAAGAGGCAAAACATTATTCTAAATAAAGCAATAAAATACTAACAAAATAAAATGACGCTCCAAGCAAAACACATATCATGTGGTGAATAAAAATATAGCTCCAAGTAAAGTTACCGATGAACATAGACGAAAGAGGGGATGCCTTCCGGGGCACCCCCAAGCTTAGGCTCTTGGTTGTCCTTGAATATTACCTTGGGGTGCCTTGGGCATCCCCAAGCTTAGGCTCTTGCCACTCCTTATTCCATAGTCCATCGAATCTTTACCCAAAACTTGAAAACTTCAACCACACAAAACTCAAAACAAAACTCGTAAGCTCCGTTAGTATAAGAAAATAAAACCACCACTTAGGTACTGTAATGAACTCATTATAAATTCATATTGGTGTAATATATACTGCATTCTAACTTATCTATGGTTCATACCACTTAATACTAGCCATAGATGCATCAAAATAAGCAAACAACACATAGAAAACAGAATCTGTCAAAAACAGAACAGTCTGTAGTAATCTGTATCAAACGTATACTTATGGAACCCCAAAAATTATGAAATAAATTTTTGGACCTGAGAAATTTGTCTATTAATCATCTGAAAAAATAATAAACCTAAAATCACTCTCCAGTAAAAAATGGCAGCTATTCTCGTGAGTGCTAAAGTTTCTGTTTTTCACAGCAAGATCACATAAACTTCACCCAAGTCTTCCCAAAGGTTCTACTTGGCACTTTATTGAAACAAAATCTATAAAACATGATTAATAAAGTAGCATAATCATGTGAACACACAAAAACAGTAAGGATAAGTATTGGGTTGTCTCCCAACAAGCGCTTTTCTTTAATGCCTTTTAGCTAGGCATGATGATGACAATGATGCTCACATAAAAGATAAGAATTGAAACATAAAGAGAGCATCATGAAGAATATGACTAGCACATTTAAGTCTAACCCACTTCCTATGCATAGGGATTTTGTGAACAAACAACTTATGGGAACAATAATCAACTTGCATAGGAAGGTAAAACAGGCATAACTTCAAAAATTTAAGCACATAGAGAGGAAACTTGATATTATTGCAATTCCTACAAGCATATGTTCCTCCCTCATAATAATTTTCAGTAGCATCATGAATGAATTCAACAATATAACCAGCACCTAAAGCATTCTTTTCATGATCTACTTGCATAGAAATTTTATTACTCTCCACATAAGCAAAATTCTTCTCATTCGGAATAGTAGTGAGAGCAAACTCAACAAAATAACTATCATATGATTGAGAATTAAGATCAAGATGACAAGTTTCATGGTTATCATTATTTTTAAAGCATACGTGTCATCACAATAATCATCATAGATAGGAGGCATGCTTTCATAATAGTAAATTTGCTCATCCAAGCTTGGGGGACAAAAAATATCATCTTCATCAAACATAGCTTCCCCAAGCTTGTGGCTTTGCATATCATTAGCATCATGGATATTCAAGGAATTCATACTAACAACATTGCAATCATGCTCATCATTCACATATTTACTGCCAAACATTTTATAGATTTCTTCTTCTAGCACTTGAGCACAATTTTCCTTTCCATCATACTCACGAAAGATATTAAAAAGATGAAGCGTATGAGACAAACTCAATTCCATTTTTTTAGTTTTATTTTATAATACTAACTAGTGATAAAATAAGAAACAAAAAGATTCGATTGCAAGATCTAAAGATATACCTTCACTTACCTAGCCTCCCCGGCAACGGCGCCAGAAAAGAGCTTGATGTCTACTACACAACCTTCTTCTTGTAGACATTGTTGGGCCTGCAAGTGCACAGGTTTGTAGGACAGTAGCAAATTTCCCTCAAGTGGATGACCTAAGGTTTATCAATCCGTAGGAGGCATGAGGATGAAGATGGTCTCTCTCAAGCAACCCTGCAACCAAATAACAAAGAGTCTCTTGTGTCCCCAACACACCCAATACAATGGTAAATTGTATAGGTGCCCTAGTTCGGCGAAGAGATGGTGATACAAGTGCAATATGGATAGAAGATATAGGTTTTTGTAAACTGAAAATATAAAAACAGCAAGGTAACAAGTGGTAAAAGTGAGCGTAAACAGTATTGCAATGATAGGAAACAAGGCCTAGGGTTCATACTTTCGCTAGTGCAAGTTCTCTCAACAGTAATAACATAGATAGAACATATGACAAGCCCTCAACATGCAACAAAGAGTCACTCCAAAGCCACTAATAGCGGAGAACAAACGTAGATATTATGGTCGGGTACGAAACCACCACAAAGTTATTCTTTCAAATCAATCTGTTGGGCTATTCCTATAACTGTCAGAAACAACCCTGGAGTTTTTACTAGAATAACACCTTAAGATACAAATCAACCAAAACCTTAATGTCACCTAGATACTCCATTATCACCTCAAGTACCCGTGGGCATGATTATACGATATGCATCACACAATCTCAGATTTATCAAACCAACATAAAAGTACTTCAAAGAGCGCCCCATAGTTTCTACCGGAGAATCAAGAACGTGTGCCAACCCCTATGCATAGGTTCCCAATGTCACAAAACCCGCAAGTTGATCACCAAGACATACATCAAGTGTTCTCATAAAGACTTAGTCCGATAAGATTACTTCAAAAGGGGAAACTCAATTCATCACAAAGGAGCAGAGGGGGAGAAACATCATAAGATCCAACTACAATAGCAAAGCTCGGGATACATCAAGATCGTGCCATAGAGGAACACGAGAAAGAACACGAGAGAGAGAGATCAAACACATAGCTACTGGTACATACCCTCAGCCCCGAGGGTGAACTACTCCCTCCTCATCATGGAGAGCGCCGGGATGATGAAGATGGTCACCGAAGATGGATCCCCCCTCCGGCAGGGTACCGGAAAGGGTTCCCGGTTGGTTTTTGGTGGTTCTGGAGGCTTGCGGCGGCGGAACTCCCGATCTATCTTCTTTTCTGGAAGTTTTAGGGTACGACGGTATATATGAGTGAAGGGGGAACGTCAGTCGAGCTACGGGGGCCCCACGAGGCAGGGGCGCGCCCAGGGGGGAGGGCTAACCACATCTATCCTCCGTGCCACGTTTGCATGATGAAGCTGTGTGGCTAGTGGGGTGTTTTCGACCGACTGGCTGGGTCCCGAGGTCGAACCATAGGTACTACGTCTGATAGAGTATATTTTTACACGCACATTTTTCCTCCGTGTCGAGACGTGGCACACCCTACAGCGCGGTTTCGGGGTCCTCCCGGGTGGTGCACGCATATATTCTTCCTGATGTGGGACGCCCTACCGCGTGTTTTCTGGGTCCTCCTAGGTCGTAGCACCGAAGCAAGTAAATGAGTCGTCAAATCACAAAAGACCACCTTTCCCGCCGAGTACATCAGTGAAGCACAGTGGCTAGCTAGTTGGGCCAGTTCGAACGATTAGCTAGGACGCCACCACATTTGTTTTTTCACCCCTTTTTTATATACTTGCCGGCAGGTAAATTTAAATATCCACCGCGGCGTTGCCCTAGTGTTTGGGTGCGGCAGGATTTTTAATTTTTTGATTGACGGGAGCAGGCGCGACATGATTTTTAATTTTTTGATTGACGGGACCATGCCCGGGAGCAATTAGTCATGATGACTCCGCCTGTAAAAACCCACTGCTCCCTGATGTGAGAAGTCGTCGACTGGTGTTTTACCATGGTGAAAAACAAAAGATTCCCCGCTCCCTCCGCCTTCCCATAGATTGCATTGCCTTTCAGCCGTTTCGCCACATTTGCTTCCTTTCCCCATTGCTTCTACCTGGTGCCATGACGGCGCAGCAGATCACGGAGTTCGAGGTGAGGTGCCTGACACAGGAGCTCCATGCCAATGATGCGGAGCTCAGGGCCAAGGACGTGGAGCTCCGTGAGCTCGAGGAGGAGAGGAGTGCCATGCTCCTCCGTTATGTGCGGGAGTTCACGGAGCTTCATAAGCGGCAGGAGTCCACCACAAAGATGCTCGAGGCATCGGCGGCGTTGCTGCAGAAAGCGGGAGATATGATTGGTCGTCAGGGGAGCCGGCTGGAGCGCGAGCGGGCCAATCATGACGAGGTACAGGATCGCCTCCGCCACTTGGTGAACCAAGTTTCCACGCACGTGTTGCGGCTGCGCGATGCCTACCATCGTGCCAGCGCGACGATGCCGGCCATCGGGCTAAAACCGTTCGACCACCCGGTCGACTTCAACGAGCTACGGCTTCCTGACCTGGTCTCCTTCTTCACCTATATATTCGAGGAGCTGAGCCGTCTCCACGCGATGGTGGGGGCTGAGCTGGACAAGGAGGGCTTGCGGGCTGCCGTCGCCGTGGCCGGGCGAATCCTTTCAGGGCTCCGTCATCGGAATCCATTCGTGCCATTGGATGCCGTCTTTGACGAGCTGGCTCCCGTCGACCGGGAGCGGGCTCTGCGGGCGGTTGCACCCTGCATCACCAACGTCGTGCGCCTCGAGAAGTAGAGGGACTTTGGTGGTGTTTAGGCGCCCTCTGCATGGGCATGTCCATGTCTCAGCGCAACATGACCGTTGGATCACACTCAGACGGTGCAGATCAGTCACTGTAGCACAAAGCGTGTGGGTGTGTTTGGTTGCATTCTCATCTCAATATAGTTGTTTCCTCTTTGTGTATTTTTGTCAACCTACTAGTGTGGACTCATGCACCCTTCATGCACTCTGCCGAACACCAAAAAGTGGGTCGAGAAGGGAACTTTTGCTCCCATCCCGTGCACCCTTCATACACCCTGCCTAACACTATTCATGCTTCATATGGTTCATGTTTCGTGGAGTACTGTAGCACCGTACTCTCCATGCGCTATGGACCTAGTTCTGTTAACATTGATCTCACCGTTCATTCTTGACCGGATAGTCAAAAAAGCGGTACTATGTTACATATAGGAGTAGTTGACATGCGCACAACATCATTTGTTATCGTCATATCTTACTACACTAGCAACAAGATTGCGTAGTGCTGACGTATGAACCACTGCACATGCCTAGTAGTAGGAGCACTGTGTATGTTCAAGTGGCTGTCGTGTTTCGCACTCCTCCGTCGTAAGAGTGGAAACACTTGTGGTAATCT
This sequence comes from Aegilops umbellulata, assembly GCA_032464435.1. Classification (NCBI taxonomy): domain Eukaryota; kingdom Viridiplantae; phylum Streptophyta; class Magnoliopsida; order Poales; family Poaceae; genus Aegilops; species Aegilops umbellulata. The sequence continues at coordinate 156,882,328 of CP136056.1, forward strand.
TTTTTTCTTATGAAAAACGATGGACACGCTCTACCGTGCGGACCCTCCTCTAGCCATGCACTAAATTACTCACTTTCGCCTATGTGTGGGACAGCCAGCATCGGGGTCCACCAGCCATGCACTAAATTACTCCGTTGTAGAGTGATGGTAGACTACCCCGATCGAAGCGCCGCAGTAATGCCAATGAGCCGTCAAATCACAAAACCCCCTCCTTTCCAGCAGAAAGTTGGACGGACGAAGCAACCATCATTTCACTCATCTCTCTCAGCTTCCTCTCTACCCACCCCTCGCTTCTGCCTCATCTTGTTCCTCATTTCTTCAAGAAAACCCCGACCTGCTTCTGCCATTGTTCTTCTCTCCCAACGAAGGAAAGGTGAGCACATCAATGGTGTTGATTCTGGCCAAGGCCCGGTCTTGCAACCCCGAGACTGATCCTATAACTCCCTCTCTTTTCTTCTTCTGGGTTTGTGATTATGGTTTCTTTTCTTTTATTTCTATTTGACAGTTTCTTGATGGACGCTGGAGCACCGGCCGAAGTGATGTCTATGGCTCCGACCAAAACCGTCGAGGCTCATGGTATGAAGAAGCGCAAGCACCCCGCCGAGACTACCGCACACAAGCTCAAGGCCATCGCCCTGTCCAAGCCCCCCTCTTCGTGATCCCTCTTTAAGCAAGTCCAGGTAATATCTCTTCTAGGCGATCTTTTTCTCAATCTCGATCGTGTTTTTTCATCTAACACGCAGTACTAGTACTAGTAGTACAACTTTCTGGGTGATCTTGCATGTGATTTTTGTGTGCCAAATGATGGTTCTAAATTCCTCTTTTGACCAAAACATGCGAGAGGTTGACACTGGTTTCTTATAGATTACTTTCAACTACTCCCTCTGTCCCAAATTTCTTGTCTTAGATTTGTCTAGATACGGATGTATCTAATACTAAAATGTGACTTGATACATCCGTATCTAGACAAATATAAGACAAGAATTTTGGGACGGAGGGAGTACTTTATGAACATCAATGCTACCTTTTAAGAGGGTATATTTGCCTCAGTAACTTTTGTTATGGATTTTGCATGTAATCCCTCTCCTCTCATGCCTTTGAAGACATGTTCTAGTGTCTTTGTTCACTCATTTCTGTGCGTATGTATAGTCATATATGGAGTATAATATCGAAAATAATCTTATATTTCTCAATGGCGGTAGTAATAAAATATGGTTTCTGTTTGAATTAGAACTAGGTCCGCGGTGGAGATGAAGTTCTCAAAGTCATGCCGTGTGAACTGGAAGACCTGATGATGAGTTCTACTAATGAACTATCCAACTACTGTGTCCTTGTCGCCACGTGTCCTGAACTAGTGTTTTCCTGTAGCATTGTTGTCAGGCGTGTTCTCGTGGTTGTACTTGACCACAACAATTTCCTGGTTGTGCCTTCAATTACAAAGCGCGTGGCTCTTGTAAAGCTTCCCAACAAATCTGATGCGGCCTATCTTCATCATCATGTTTATGAGTGGAAAGACCACTCTGTTAGGTTCTCCAAGGTTGACAAGATGGTGATGGTGCATGTAGACATCTCACACGAAGTCCATGGCCTAGTCAGTTATGCAGGGTTCATCCCGTAGGTCGATGGCAAGAAATAGTCTGCAGAGTTTAGTTAGTGCAACTTTGCTTGTCTGTAGTAAGTACTATTGTTCAGTACTTGATTTGTGTTTGTGAACCCTGTATTGTTTATTAGTACTGTCGCTTTTGGTGTGTGGTCAGTCCTGAGAACGGTCTATGTTAATGGCTGTCCACTCAATTCAGTCTGTATATATTGAAGTATCCAGATCATATTTTTTCTGAGGACGGTTTATCAATTATGGTTACACTCCAATATCTGTATGCATTGCAGGGTTTATCGCACCCACCAGGATTTCCAGTCCCATGGATGTTCGGTCCATACGATTTGTCACGACCTTTGGACTGTCCTGCCTGTGGGAGTAGGCAGGGCCCCTGCATGCCACTCGTAGTTGGACGATCAATCTTCTGTTTAATACTTCAACATAGTGATTTCCTGGTAAGGATTCAGTCGTGTCATATCAAGTAAATCTTATTGATTTACTATCTAAATCTTATTGATTTAATGTCATGTTTTCTTTCTTTTCTTGCAATTTTACGATGATATCAAAATCGAACTTTCTCGGCAAGGAGAGCTGGTCCAAATTAACTTTGAAATTAGCAGCACGCAACTGCCGAACTGATCTATCCTCTGAGAGATTTTGATGTAATAATCTGGCATGGTGAAACAAGTGTCCTGTGTGTATAGGTAGTACGACAATATTATTTATCACATGGTATATCGTTGATAGAATTGCAACTCTAGTTGCTGGTTAGGAACTGTCGTTCGATTTCATTCCAACAGCTGTCGTGCTTTATTCAATTTTGTGTATTCGCCTTGTGACGGCATCTAAAACCAGCGATGTACCGATCGCTTGCAATATGAAAAGTGCTGAGGTAGAACACATGGGCCCCCAAACATGGAGGGTCGTCATGCGGCCCAAAGTCCAGAACCATGAGCCTATCTGAGTATTATATTCTCAGGTGAACTCCCATAAAAAAGTTGAACCCCCATAATGCCCGCGTGCTGCAGAGGGAGTATATTTCTCGACAAGGTGAGCCTATGATATAAAAGATTTGTATATTTCTTTACAGATTTGTATATTCAAAAAATATATTTATGTGTAGCTAGTTACTCCTGTCTTTCTACTTCCTTTCGCTGATATGTGGGGCAACCCGCAACGGGGTCCACGTGCCATATGCACAAATTAGAATGCACAACTTCACGGTAGACACACCCCGGTCATAGCACCGTAGTAATGCAATGAGCCGTCAAATCACAACCCCCCCTTTCCAGCTTAAGTAGTAAGCTGGACGGACGAAGCGGCAGTATTTCACTTGGCCTGAATCCCCTTCTCCCTCGTCTGCTTGTTCAGAGAAAACCCCCTCTCGGCGAACTAGGTATGAATTCTTCATCCAGGTACGATAAATCCAAGTCCCTTGGTCGCAGGTAATCCTAGGATGGCAACCGCCGCCGTTGATGCATTTGTCTTCCTACTGAATCTAGTGTGTTTCATTTGCAGTGCCCAAAGTGCGAGTACCCTACAGGTTTCTGCGCCCTCGGCGAGACGCCACACTTGTTCCTTCTCATCCTAACACAACATTTTGAAACGCGCGGAGTATGTTCCTAGAATCCTCTTTTCTATCCGGGAGGGTGGGTTTTTTTTTGAACATGCTGTGTTCTCATATTATTTTTCCTGTAGTGTATTATTTGCTCTGCCAGAACACATGTACTCGAGATGCTCAGCCTTGCCGTAACTGAATACACTAGTTTAATGGTCACAGTGAAGACAAGCCATGGATATAAGTTCCGAGTTGGGTTCATGAACCAAGAAGATCGCTGCTTTTTTATGGACGAACTTGGATAAACTTTCTCAAGTGTTATGAACTGAAATTAGCGCATGAATGTTGATGGAAATAGCAGAACCCGGTCTCATTTTCACTGCGATTTTCCACCCCGACGTCGTTCCAATTGTTCATCCATGTTAGTTTTATATCTAGCTCTTGCTTGTTGCCTCGCTTACTTCTTAGTCCACCTATTCTGTCTAACTAATCACAATTTAAGTTTAGAAGTAGCAACGAATCTCTCACGAATATGCTACTTCTAACTAATATTTTGTTATAATTGGTGGAACATGTAGGTTTTTCAGAGTTAAGCAGTCTGCTCGTTTGTTACTCTGTAATAACTCGGCTAGTACTAATGGCACCGAAGTTGACTGGATCGACATCCACAAGTTCCTACACTTCATTGATTGTCTTGAGGTCCTTCTGGGGCGTTTCAATGGTGGAAGGCCATGTGGGATATGTGTGCCACTGCTGCATTCGTTGAACAGGTCCAACTGTGTCGAGAAACTTATGGTACAAGCTATTTTTTGTTATATATGTTGTTCATAAACTGTTGCTTATACACAGTTTTACAGCTGTAATCTTCTTGAAACAGGAACTGCTGAGTTCTATTGTTCCTATACAGATGCCTGACCATGGTCAGGTCAGACTTGCGCTTGGTCACGACATTATGTTTATGTCGACCTACTCAATTCCCCTTGGAGGTGAAACGATACTTATTCATGGGTGGTCTCAAAAAATGAAGGCCCGTCCATCTTGGAGAATAGGACAGAAGATTATGTTCATGCTTTCCCATGGCTCTAAAGCGAATATCCTGTTTATTGACCACATTGCGAGCTGAAGCCGCTTTCAGAAGGTTGCGGATGCGCGGGGAGGTGCCTGGGCCTTGTCCTGGGGCTTGGCGGCCTCACCTTGGTTAATTGTAGGCAAAGTAGCACTGTTCGAGGCGTGCTTTGTACGGTTGAACCTGTATAAGTACTCATAATGCTTTCAGCTTTGGTTGTTAAGTGCCCCTGCTGGTTTTAGTTAAGGTTGTTAAGTACTCCTAGTGCTTTTATAGTCTGTCGTGTTTCTTCAGTCCTGTCTTCCTCCAGCCGCCAAAATCAAACCAGCGCCGGCGGGGCCACCTGCTTCCGCCTCCCACGGTTGGCTGTGCCTCAGCGCACGCATCGCCGCCCCACCGTCTCCTAAATCGTTAACGCCGACGTCCTCCACGTGCTTTGGTGCGCTCGCCGCGGCGCCGCCCTCTCGCGTTGTTAACATGGTCAACAAACAACAGGAATCGGCAGAAGTACGTGGAGAGGATGACAGTAGGGGCCCACCACGTTAGCGTATGGAAAAATAAAATGCTTCCTCCTAGTGTTTTCCTGACATCTGGGACCCACGACATTGTGAGCGTATATAGTCAATAGACAAGAGAACAACACAAGATCGGCTGACACCTGGGACGTAGCTACTCGAGGAGTATTTTTTTGTTTGGTATTGTTGAGACAGAGCAGGGTATAAACTGGGCTGTGGCCCGTCTAGCCCAGGCTTATATTTTATGTTAACCATGTGACTAGCCCAACTATTTTTTCTTTGTGAAAATGAGCCCAGTTTATTTTTTCTGAAGAATACCCAATCCAGGCCTACATATTTTTCTACGCCCTGATGGGCTGCAACTCTTTCAAGACGCCTGCAAATCTTGAAAGTAATATGAAATGGGTTGTAAATATAAAAATAGATGACAAATTGGCAATTACTTTATAATTTCTGAATTTTTTCACATTTTCAGATTCCTATTTCACTGGGCATTAACCTAATTTAAATATATCTTCAAAGTACTTTAAATCTGGCTCGACATTTCAGTATTAAAAATAGTTTGGAACCCACATAAATATGCGAAATTGGCCCTGGCCAACCAAAAAACGACTGCAATAAATTGCATAAGAAGTTGCCATGAGCTATATATAAATTATTAAAAAAAAGAGGGAGTGGTCTGACTTATGGGCCTGTTTAGTTGACGCGTATGCAAGAGTTTTTTAGCTATTATATACGTCAACAAACGATTCTAGCAGACGTAATCGTTGGATGTCAATCCAACGGCTGTCGTGTTTCTTCAATCTCTTATCTTCTTGCTCCAGCCGCCAAAGCAGCACCGGCGGGACCGCCTACTCCCACCTCCCGTGGCCGGCTGTGCTGCCAGCAGGCCTCAGCGCCCCCTACTACTCCCACTGCTGGCCAGGGCATCCCTCTACTCACCCACACCCCCTGTTATTCAGCAGCGACGGCAGCCTCACACCGCAGCCGAACCGGTGAACGCTCGTGCTCCTCTCTGCGTGGGCATCCACTGCCGCGTCTTCCCCGGCTCCGCGTCGTCCCCTTCCTAGGTCTCGTCGTCGTCCACCGCCGTGGTGCTCTCAGCGCGACGTGGTCAATGTGGTCAAGGACCGAATTCCATCGGAAGAGTATTGTACGTGGAGAGGCTGACAGCTGGGTCCACGGCAGCCGCAAGGAAGTGCCTCCTTATTACGCGGAAAATAATTATTTCTCCACCTGACAGCGGGGACCCACCGGACGGGCCACCAGTATTTTGCGAAAAAATAGTTTCCCCCTGATTGCTGGGACCCACCGAATGGGCCACCGTATTTCGCGAAAAAACGTTCCCCCGCTGTCAGCTCGGACCCACCGGAAGTGCCTCCTTATTACGCACAAAAAAGTGAATACATCCCCGGCTAGCTGGGACCCACCTTGGTGGGAGGCTGACTTGTGGGCCCACTAAGTTGACGGGGACGAAGGGCTTTCTTAACTTTGTCAATATGAACGATTCTAGCTCTAGTGACTGTACGATGTCCATCCAACGGCCGTAGTGCTTCTTCAACCTCTGGTCTTCTTGCTCCAGCCGCCCAAAGCAGCGCCGGTCGTGCCGCATGCTCCTGCCTCCCGTGGCCGGCTATGCTGCCGCAGAGGCCTCACGGCCCCCTACTATTCCCACCGCTGGCCAGGCCCTGTGGCGACGGCAGCCTCACACCGCAGCCGAACCAGTGAACCCTCGTACTCCTCTCCACGCAGGCTTCCACTGCCGCGTCTTCCCCGGCTCCGCGTCGTCCCCTTCCTAGGCCTCGCCGTCGTCCACCACCGTGGCGCTCTCGGCGCGGCGTGGTCAATGTGGTCAACGACTGACATCCATCGGAAGAATACTGTGCGTGGAGACGCTGACAGCTAGGTCCATGGCCGCAGCAAGGAAGTACCTCCTTATTACGCGCAAAATAATTATTCCTCCACCTGACAGCGGGGACCCACCGGACGGGCCACCGTATTTCGCGAAAAAAAATGTTTCCCCGTGACTGCTGGGACCCACCAGCTACACCTTCGCACGCAAGGAAGTGCGTCCGGGCAAAAAAAATAACGATTCGCCCCCCTGACTGCTGGGACCCACCAGCTACATCTTCGCACGCAAGGAAGTGCCTAACAGTCCGGACCCACCTGGTCGAAGCGTATGTAGCATTGTCATTCTGGTCGCGAACGTGTACGTACATATATACTGGTGGATGTAGAGGCACGCACCTGTCATAGTAGAGGCAGCCAGGGTGCAAGAAATAAAATACGGCCACGTATGTGTACATATGGGCGGGGTCTCGAACCCCTACTCGCGCATACGTACAACGAGGGCTTGTTGACATGGCTGGGTCGGAATGGAGAAACAGCGTCGTTGTCGTGTTCATGGGGAAGCAACGGAATGCGTCGTGTTCATGGGGAGGCAACGGAATGCGTCGTGTTCATCGGGAGGCAGCGAAACGCGTGGGAGCCAACCGGCTGGGTCAAAACGGAATGTGTGGTCGTGTTCATCGGGAGGGCTTGGATGGAAAAGGCGATGGAAGCGAGGCCTGGCGTACCGCCGAACGGAGGAAACGGACCTCCTACGATCGAAACGGGGGTCATGTTTATCGGAGAGGTGTGGCGTACCGCAAAACGGACGAAACGGACCTCCTACGGTCGAAACGGGGGTCTTGTTGATCGGGAGGGGGTGGCGTACTGCAAAACGGACGAAACGGACCTCCTACGGTCGAAACGGGGGTCCTATTCATCGGGAGGGGTGTGGCGTACCACAAAATGGGACTCCACGGGATATTGTTCATCTCCACCGTCGACCCCCTCCAGCCTCCACGAGCTACTGTTCATCCACCGTCGACCTCCTCCAGCCTCCACGTGCGACTGTTCATCCACGGGCTCCTATTCATCGAGCCTCCACCGCGCGCTACTCCACCGGCTACTGTTCCACCAGCCCTCTCCACGGGCTCCTGTTCAACCACCCCTCCATGGGCTACTATTCATCCAGCCCTCCACTGTCTACTGTTCATCCTTCCCCTCCACGGGGTGGTCCTGTTCATCCAGCCCTCCACTGGGTCCTGTTCATCCAGCCCCAACCAGCTCGATCGATCGGGGTCCTGTTCATCCAGAGGCAACACCACGGGGTCCTGTTCATCCACCCCCACCGGGAACTGTTCATCCAAACCCCCCACCCCGCAACGCTCACTGTTCATCTAGAGGCAGCATTGATCGGCTTCAGTTAGCAGCAGTAGCGAAGGAATCGCTCGATCGGGTTCAGTTAACAGCCATCGATCGATCGCTCGGGTTCAGTAATGCGTAGCCTGCAGTGCAATCGCTCGGGTTCAGTTAGAGCCCAACGCCTCGCTCGGGTTCAGTTAGAGCCAACGCCTCGCATACACGCGCGTACGTTACGAGAGAAACGCGCATCGCTCGGCCCCCGACTTCCCACCGGAAACGGGAACTCCCCGAAATTTTCCTCGCCCTCGCTTCAACCACGGTTTTTTCCATCATGGACGGCCCAAAGAATGTCATGTAGCTGCGTCTCCGGCCCACCCAGGATGAAAAGCCCATTTTCTGTCATGATTTTTTGTCATTGAAGTAGGAGCCCACCACATCTATGATGATACCGGGTTTTGTCACAATTATCGTCATAGAAGTGTCATATGTATGACAGAAAAAAAATTCGTTCGGCCCAAAATGTCACTGATGTGTGTTTTTTTTGCAGTGTTTGTGGAGCTTATTGACGGGAAGTTCTATCAATTAAGCCGCGACGATGCCAAGGTGCCCATCATAGCCGATTATCCGGGACTACTCCCTGCATGGCGTGTAAGTAAAACCGGAGTCTTAACTTCCAAGAAGGATCCCTTTTTCCGCACCTCACCTGTCGCACACATATGGCGCTTTACAGGGAAGGCCCTCGGGACGCCATGCCGAACCCGTAGTGACTCACCAACAAGGAGCACCGAAGTTGGGTAGGCTTAAAAGGAAGGCGGTCAGGACTGAGACGCCGTCGCAGAGGTATGAAAGAGAACCCCGCTCCATGGTTGTCGTCTTTTAGAATATAATAACGCCCATGTTTCCTAGTAGGAAAAACCCTCACCCGACTATATCCGGAGAGGTTGCCGGTCACGCCTCCACCAGTCGGGCTCCAGAGCCGGATTTAGAGGCGGACGCTAACATGGGGCCAACACCGGATGTTCCTCCTACAGAGGATGCAGATAGGCTAACCGCTACAAATTCCGAAGTGGAGAGCGCCATGAATCACAGGCGTCGTCGGGCCGTACTCCATGATGCTTGTTTCTCCCAAGAGGCGTTCAATGCCTTCAACTCAGGAGACGCGTACATCCGAGCTGTTCAAAATGGTCTTGCCAGAGCCACGGACCAGTATGTAAAGGATATACGGGTAAGAAAATCTAATAATTATGTATATTGGTAGCCCCTGAGACTTGAAACAGTTGGCACAACTGATTTAAGGATCATTGTTTGCATAGGTTCTTACGGAGAAGAATGCCCAGTTGTCTCAAGAGTTGGAGGAATGTAAAGCCCAGCTTCAGGCCGCAGTTGCCGCAGTGAAGGAGTTCGAGCTTGCCCCCTCAGGTAACATTTGCTTCCATTGCAAAGAATTTCATGTACCAGGTAGTATGCGGCATGCGTGCAAATCTAACCATAGATGCTGCAGATGTCTCCGGAGTGAATCCGAAGGCCGTGCCAGGGGATGAGCTACGTGCTAACCGACAGCTAAATGCTGGCGAGCGCGTGCTTACACGGGTTAGGAAGGAGAAAAACGATCTCCAAGACGCCAATACCCAGTTGGGCGTTGAACTTAAGGATGTTCGAGCCTAGCTTGCCGACTCCGTAAAGGAGAATAAGAGGCTTTGATGTGGCATTTTAAGTAAGTCCTTGAACGAACTTTTTAAAGAGTTCGTTCAAGAAACCCGTTGACAGAATTATATCTGTAGGTATGCTGATGGGTCGTCCCGTGGAGGAGATGCCCGGGTCTACAGGCGATCTTTTGCCAGAGCTCTCACAACTGCACGAACAAGTACGACAGGGGATGCAGGGCATTGCACAAGCCTTGTGGCCATCCGCCTCCCTACCGGGAGGCATGAGAGAGCTTGGAGAAAAGCTCAAGGGAGCACGGTGGTGGTTCCGATTATGGAAGATATCAGCCTGCCAACAAGGTGCAAGGGAAGCCTGGGCCATGGTGAAGACGCGATATACCAAGGATGTCCCGAACCACATGGCCGAGGTTGGACCTGTGGGGCCTGATGGGAATGAGATCCCCGTCAGTTTGGTTTATGACCAGGTAGAATTAGCCGCGAAGTATTCTCAATAGGACTGTAGGCTAGACAGTCTGTTGGATGGTATAGAATATTGTCCCTAGCCGGATTGTAAATCATTTGTCATGGCGGACCCTTTCACTTCAACCTCTGGACCCGACAGTCCGGAGTGTATCCGAATACCCGCTCAGTTATGTAAAAAACCGGGATATGCGTGGAAACCAGGCGTAGGGGTCATAAGTGCTTGAACAGACAAGTACCCAGCTATCTATGTTATATTACATGGATAGTAAGAAACATCTTCCAGGGAGAATAGTTCCGTTAAGGGCTCCTTTCCCTGGGTACGCATGCATTAATGTGCATGTCTGGACTGCGAAAAGAGACGCAGGATATAAACATCTGGGGGCATGTGGTACAAATAGATAGAAATCGTCTTTTGTTCACCGACCGACTATTCCCTTAAGAACGCTAGCTTTCGGCTTCACCCAGTCTGAGGTACATATCCGGCTGACCCGACAGTAACAATCGTAGAGGTGCTCCCCTTATGCCCTAGCCGAATTAACAGGAACGTAGGGAATAAACACAAAAGCCTGGCAACCCAGCTTGGCCAAAACTTAAGTCATATCGATGCATATAAATGGCGAAAAAAGGTACATGTGAAAAGTAACACATGTGTGGGGCCTGGAGCCCGGAATGTAGCTATATTAAGCATCTGTGTAAGAAGCCCCCATGTATCATGAGCGCGGCTAGCGCGTCAAGATTGTGTAATAAGGACACATTTTAGCCTTTTAAGGCCTTGGAGAAAAAAGGAGAAAAAGGAAGAAAGAAAAGACAGATAACGAATATATAAAAAATTCACACATATAGGGAGAAGAACACAGAGTCCGGCACTAGGCGTAGAATCTTCGGAGTCTGGCTGCGTTCCATGGATTTGGCTCGAGTCGATTGTCCGATGCATCCCGCAGACGGTATGCTACGCAGACGGTATGCTCCACCGGTCAGAACTTGGTTAATAATGAAGGGACCTTCCCATTTGGGCTTGAGCTTGTTATTTTTCTTCTCCGGTAGGCGTAGAATGAGTTCGCCAACGTTATAGGTTTTCGCTCGTACTTCTCTGCTTTGGTACCCTCGAGCCTGTTGTTGATAGAATGCGGAACGGGCTTTTGCACGTCACGCTCCTCCTCCATGGCGTTCAAACTGTCCTGCCGATCAAGCTCGGCTTCTTTCTCTTCATACATGCGCACTCAAGGTGAGTCATGAATTATGTCGCAGGGCAGTACCGTCTCTGCGCCATACACCATAAAAAATGGTGTGTATTTGGTAGTGTGATTCGGCGTGCTCTGCAGCCCCCATAGTACGGAGTCGAGCTCCTCTACCTAGTGTGTATAAGATTCCTTCAAGGATCGCACTAATCTGGGTTTAATGCCGCTCTTGATAAGACCATTTGCTCGCTCGACTTGACCGTTAGTTTGCGGGTGATAGACGGAAGCATAATTGAGCTTGATGCCCATGTTGCTGCACCAAAGTTTTACCTCGTCGGCTGTAAAGTTCGAGCCGTTACCACTGATGATGTTGTGGGGAACGCCATAACGGTGTACAACCCTGGATATAAAGTCTATCACTGGTCCGGATTCCACCGTTTTAACTGGTTTGACTTCTATCCATTTGGTGAATTTATCCACCATGACCAATAAGTATTTTTTCTTATGGCTTCCCCCTTTGAGGGGTCCGACCATATCAAGCCCCCAGACCGCAAAGGGCCAAGTAATCTGGTTTGTTTTGAGAGCGGTAGGTGGCATATGGCTTTGGTTTGCAAAAAGCTGGCAACCGACGCAATGTTGAACGAGGTCCTGTGCGTCTGCTTGGGTCGTCGGCCAGTAGAAACCTGTACGGAAGGCCTTGCTTATAAGGGCCCGAGCTGCGGCGTGGTGTCCGACAAGTCCAGCATGAATTTCTGCCAAAAGTTGCCGCCCTTCCTCTTCAGAGATACACCTTTGGAGGACTCCGGTGGCCCTTTTCTTATAAAGCTCTCCCTCGTGGACCTTGTAGGCTTTAGACCGCCGCACAATGCAGCGCGCCTCGTTTGGGTCCTCGGTTAGTTCCTACCTAGTTAGGTAGGCCAGGAATGGTTCTGTCCACGGAGCGATGACAACCATTATCATGTGGGCGGAAGGTGTTAATTCGGTGGCAGAGCCTCCGATTATCTTAGAGTGTTCAATATCTGGTGTTGAGGCCGGGTCCGGACTATTGTTACCGGTCTGTCCTTCCCATACCACGGATGGCTTAAACAGCCTTTCCAAGAAGATATTAGGTGGGATAGGATCACGCTTAGCGCCAATGCGGGCGAGGATATCCGCTGCCTGATTGTTTTCCCGGACCACATGGTGGAATTCAAGCCCCTCGAACCGAGCTGACATTTTGAGGACGGTGTTGTGATAAGCTGCAATTTTTGGATCCTTGGTGTCGAAGACTCTATTTATTTGAGATATTGCAAGGTTCGAGTCCCCACGCACCTCCAGGCGCTGAATGCCCGTGGAGACTGCCATCTGGAGGCCATGTAACAGGGCCTCATATTCTGCTGCGTTGTTCTAGTTGGTGTATAGTATTTGGAGTACGTATTGGATTGTATCTCTGGTGGCGGATGTCAGGACGACGCCAGCCCCCAGACCCGCCAGCATTTTAGAGCCGTCGAAGTGCATAATCCAATTGGAGTACGCGCCATACTCTTTAGGTAGTTCGGCTTCTGTCCATTCAGCGACGAAATCAGCCAGAACTTGTGACTTAATGGCTCGCCGCGGTTTGTATATTATGTCAAACGGGAGGATCTCAATATCCCCTTTAGCTATCCGGCCCGTGGCCTCGCGGTTGTTTATAATGTCATTGAGTGGTACTTCAGAGGCCACCGTAATTGAACACTCTTGAAAGTAGTGTCGTAGTTTCTGGGATGCCATGTAGACCGCGTATGCTATCTTTTGATAATGTGGGTAACATGGTTTGCATGGAGTGAGGACAGTGGATACATAGTATACTGGGTTTTGAAGCAGGAACTTATGTCCATCTGTCTTTCGTTCGACGACGAGCACTGCGCTTACAACTTGGTGTGTTGCCGCTATATATAACAACATTGGTTCGCCGACTTTTGGCACGACAAAGATTGGGTTTGTGGCCAAAACGGCTTTTATTTCTTCTAGTCCGACCGTGGCCGCATCCGTCCACTCAAAGTGTTCGGTGCGTCGAAAAAGGCGATAAAGAGGTAGTGCCTTTTCTCCTAATCGGGAGATGAAGCGACGTAAGGCAGCCACGCATCCAGTTAGCTTCTGGATTTTCTTGAGGTCTGTTGAGATGGCCAACTATGACAGAGCTTGGATTTTAGCCGGATTTGCTTCGATTCCTCTGTTGGAGACGATGAAGCCTAAGAGCTTTCCGGCAGGCACGCCGAAGACGCATTTTTCGGATTGAGCTTAATGTCGTATGTTCGGAGATTGTCGAACGTGAGCCTCAAGTCGTCTATTAAGGATTCGACGTGTCTGGTTTTAATGACCACATCGTCTACGTATACCTCCACTTTTTTGTCGATCTGTGTCTCCAAGCATGTCTGAATCATGCGTTGATAAGTTGCACCGGCATTTTTGAGCCCGAAAGGCATGGTCTTAAAACAGAAGGGGGCATATGGAGTGATAAATGTCATGACCGCCATCTTAATTTGATGGTATTCGGAGTATGCGTCGAGGAAACACAATGAGTCGTGTCGTATAGTAGCGTTGATAATTCGATCGGTGCGAGGGAGGGGGGAGGGATCCTTTGGGCAAGCCTTGTTAAGGTCCTTGAAGTCGATGCATAGATGCCAGGATTTGTCCTTCTTTGGTACCATCACCAGGTTTGCTAGCCAGTCCGGATGTTTTATTTCTCGAATGAATCTGGCCTCTAGTAACTTGGCTAGCTCCTCTCCCATGGCTTGTCGCTTAGGCTCAGAGAAATGCCGACGAGTTTGCTTGACCGGCTTGAATACCTTTATGATGCTAAGGCTATGCTCAGCCAGCCTGCGTGGGATTCCTGGCATGTCTGAAGGATGCCAAGCGAAGATATCCAAATTCGTGCGCAAGAACTCCCGCAGCGTGGCGTCTACTGTGGGGTTTAACCGTGCCCCGATGGATGCTGTTTTTGTAGGGTCTGTTGGATGGACTTGGAATTTGACTATTTCATCCGCTTGTTTAAAATAGGTGGACTTGGATCTTTTGTCGAGTATCACGTCGTTCCTGTCCACAGGGGAGTGCAGCGCAGTTAATTCCTCAGCCGCGAGGGCTTCGGATAATGCCTCGAGGGCCAGTGCGGCTGTTTTGTTTTCGGCGCGGAATGCTATGTCCGGATCACTAGCTAGAGTGATGATTCCATTGGGCCCGGGCATTTTGAGCTTCATGTACCCATAATGGGGTATAGCTTGGAAGATCGTGAATGCCTCCCGCCCTAAAAGGCGTGGTATCCACTATTGAACGGGGCCACTTCGAATGTGATTTCTTCGGACCTATAATTCTCCGGCGTGCCGAATACCACATCTATTGTGATTTTCCCAGCATACCATGCCTCCCGACTAGGGATGATTCCTCTGAAGGTCGTGCTGCTTTGCACAATGCGTCTTTTGTCTATTTCCATTTTTCGAAGAGTCTCCTCATAGATGAGGTTTAATCCGCTGCCGCCATCCATGAGCACTTTAGTAAGCCGAAAGCCATCCACAATTGGACTAAGGACCAAGGCAGCTAGTGCTCAGGCTGTTCGGAATTTAGGTTCGTCACTGGCATCGAAGGTGATAGCCGTATCGCTCCATGGATTTATTGCTGCCATGTGGCAGACTTCGGCGAGGCTGTGGAGTGCTAGCTTACGCCTATTATTTGAGGTGAAGGTCTCGAAGACTGTCTATACTGTATTGCTGTTTTCCATGGGATGGTGCTCTGCAGTATTGTTGATGAGGATATCCTCGCTGCTCTGGGCCACCTGCCAGAGTACCCAACATGCTCTAAGGCTATGTGTTGGCATGGTATCCGTTGTACTGCGAATTCTGCATGGCCAATTAAGCCATCCCTCCAATACGCTTCCACACCCAGTAGTGGGCTTTTGCTTCTTTGTAATTGGGTCGGGTGACATACAAGAGTACACCCTTTTAGTTTGGACAGGGGGTTTTCTGAGAGCCAGAGGATCCCAAAATTTTGTTTGGGTTTTCCAGACGCTTTCCATCACACAATACTTCCGCACTATGACCGCCAAGTCAGCGAAGTGTGCTATGTCACGACGACTTATCGCGTTGAGGATTCCTTTGTCCGTGCAATTTTGGCAAAAGAATGAAATTGCGTCTTCCTTGCGACAGTCCTTAACCTTGCTCATTACAAGGAGGAATCTGGCACAATAGTGGTGTGTTGTCCCTTGGGGCTCTTGTCTAATGTGGGAAAGATCGCTTATATCTGGGTGGGTGGGTATCTTTAGGTCCGAACCCTGACCCAATCTGAGACCCAGGGGCGGAGGAGTTTCCGATCTTGGAAGTTCGGGCTCTAGGTTGTTGCCCGCTAGGTTTGGCCCGCTGTCTGATTCTAGGTTCAAGGCTTGGGCCATGTCATCCCGTAGACGGGTATCCGGCTCGGAGAGCTCTGGTATCTCGACATAGTTCGTCCTCAAGATAGAGGAAGAATCGCTAAGTTGCTCCTCCACCACCGCTATTTGATGGGTGACCGGCGGAGAGTTAATCTCCCTTTGGTCGGGTTTAAGCCCAACCCGATCATAGTCCGTAGCGACTCCCAAAGCGGTGATGCGATCCAAGAGCTCGTTCAAGGAGGAGAGCTCCATTGGATCCATCAGCTCGGCGAATCCTGAGCCGACGTGGAGACAATTTTTGATGACCCGAGAGGTCATCGTCGGCGTAGCGGCCAAACGGGCGGTCATGATGAAGTCGCCTAGTCGGAGAGTTTGGCCTATAGCCAGGGCTCCCCCGGAGGTGATGTTGTCCTTGACAACGAGATGATCCATCAAGCCATATGATGACGACACAGTGGAACTCTCAATGAAAGCACCAATGTCGGTGTCAAACCGGCGGATCTCGGGTAGGGGGTCCCGAACTTGGGTAAACATCGTGTCCCCCGCCTCCTGTTATCATCCGCCTTAGACGCATAGTTCGGGACCCCCTACCCGAGATCCGCCGGTTTTGACACCGACAGTGCCCTCTGGGCACTAGGCAGTGAAGTACTTGATGGCCTGCACCTCGTGCACGCCCTCGCAGCACGCCCTTCCGGCTGTTGATCCTCGACTGTTGCCACCTGCCGGCTCATGGAAGCCGGCTACATGGCCTTGGACGCACAAGGAGAGCTGGCGAGGCTTGGGCGGCCACTTGTAGGTGCTGGTGAAGTTGCGGATGAAGGCTTCAGTGAAGTCTACCCATCTGTTGATACGGCAGGGATTTAGGCTGTTCAGCCTTGTCCGGGCCGTGCCCTGGAGCATAAGCGGAACGTACTTCACGGCAACATGCTTGTTGCCATTGGCGATGCTGACGGCTGTGTAGTCGACCAGCTAGTCCTCCGGCTTCACGAAGCCGGTGTACTTGGGTGTATCTCTCGGGAGAGTGAACACTTTGCGAAAGGGCTCATCTCGGATGCGGGGGCCAAAACAAGGCGGACCTAGGTCATCTTCTTCTTCTAGCACCAGGGATCGATTGAGGCGATCGATCCGGTGGCGGGCATCGTTTTCTCCGATTACTTCTCGACAGCCAAGGCGGTCGTCGAGTGATGGGTGATCAACAGGCGGCGGAGAAATGTGCCTCTTCTTGCGGGGAGGGGAGGCGGACAGTCCTCTCGCCGCTGCACTGCTCTTGGGTGGCCGTCTTGGTCGCATTTGATGGTGATGTGAGTCCGACTATGGCTGGTAGCCGGCTCCTTGTCTCTTCTATCATGGACGCCACCAGTCAGCATCCGGGATGTCGCGCCTTGGTCTCGGCAAGGAGGCGGGTCGTCGTTTCGCCGGTTGGGCACTTCGGTGCGGCACCCGGCATCTTGCTGCTCAGCAGCCGCATCGAGGAGCTGCTAGACTCGCTCCGTCATGTGGCGATGCTCGTCGCCCTCGAGCTTGTCTAGCTCGTCTGCTGCCAACTAGGCAGCTTGTATGTTCTCTGCAGGCGTGGCTTAGACGGGACGATCTATCCCGAACATGCTAGCGATGGTCACGCCATGCTGCTGTACCAAGCCAATGCGGCTAGGCCCACTAGGAGCCGGCGTGCCTCCGACAGCACGGTTCATCTCCCACTAGTAGGCCTCTGAAAGGCATCTCATGCTGGCCAGCCGGTTGGCGCTCTCGACTTGCTGGACGCGGTGTGCTTCCAGCGTCTTAGCTTAGGCGTCTTCTGGGATAGGCGTAGTCAGGTCTTGCATCACCGACTGCAACGGATCCTGGCCACCTCTGCCAGAGTGCTCGCCGTGGCTGATGACAAGCACTTCTGTGACGGTGGTGCCGCCGCTGTCCGCGCGAGGAAGGGGCTCGTCATAGACCACCGCGTTTGTGGGCAATGCGTCAAGCGATGCCGTGTCGGAGTCGACCAACATCGGGTCGGTGGAGCCAACAGACTCCAAGTCGGCAGCAGGCTCGCTGGCGACATGGAGCTGATCGAGGAGGTTCACGAGGCGGCTCTCTGGACCATCGGTGCCCGCATCAGACGCGGGCTTGTCGGAGAGGCAAATCTCACCAACAAGATCAGCGAGGCAGCTCACCGCGCAGGCGACCTCTGCGCCCTGCAGCGCGTCGGCACAGACGCTGTCCGGCGCGCCGGGCTGGTTGCGCTCGCCAGGAAGGAACAGGGTTCCCGTCCAAAATAGGTCTCCGGGAGACGGTGTACCTCGCCCCATGGTGGGCGCCAAATGTCGGGGGTTGGGTGCGACATATGCCAATGGATGGCTTATCATGGTGGGAGCGAGTAGAACGTCGCCGGTGCCTGGAAGCGGGATGAGGCGTAGACACGAAAGCCGGCGCACTTTACCCAGGTTCAAGGCTCTCCTAGGAGATACCACCCCTTCTCCTGCTCTGCGGGGTCTCCGCAAGATCACTAAGGCACTAGTGAGTACAATGGTGCTCCTCGAGCTGTATGCTAGATGTTGGAGAAGGAAAGGCTTGCTCTCCTCTCCCCCTAGGTGTGAATCTAATTCTAATAGGTTGGAACCCTTTGCATGGGTGCACTAGGGGGTTTATATAGGCCTACCCCCCAGGGGTACAATGGTAATCCGGTCGGGTGTAGGACCCGACTGTCAGTGTCTCTGGTTGCCGGCTTCTCCGCCGGCTGCTGGGGCCCGCCGCCTGGTCTCGTACGGCGCCGACAGGCCACTCCCGCCGCTCGTGGGTCCTGCCGGCTGCTGATTACTATAGCCGTGGTGCTAATGACACAGGCTTGGTCAGGGGAGCGTGGCTACAGTCCCGCCGCCTTGTGGGAGATCACTGTATCCACTCCGGGTCTTATCTGGTTAATGGTGCACGGGCCCCGAGGTAGGAGCGAGATGCCTGCTAGGAGCCGGCCTCCCTCGGGTCCGACTGGTGAAGCTTCCGCCGTCTTCGGGGCTCTCGCTGCCTGGTAGGGTCCGCCGTCTTCAGGTCGTACCGACAGGCGGTCGTGGTAGCAGGGCTCCGCCTGACAGGTGTGACGTCAGGGGTGGAGTGGCAACAGTGCCACGCCAGGCGGAGATTGTCGGATCGGGGGTTCCGGCAGACCCTCAAGGTTCGAAGTCTGGGGTGCGCGCGGAGATTCTACCCGCCACCTCTCCGTATCACCAGGATCTAAACTACCGAAAGAACAGCACAAAGAACACAGAGTTTATACTAGTTCGGGCCACCGTTGTGGTGTAATACCCTACTCTAGTTTTGTGGGTGGATGGATTGCCTCTTGGGCTGATGATGATAATGATCGGTACAAAGGGGAACTGCCTCGCGAGGGCCTGTTCTTGGCTAGGGCGATGAACTGCTAGGGAAGTTCAGCCGCCCTTCTCTCTCTCTATCCTTGCTCGGATCCTGGATACCAGATGCCTCTACCCTGGGGGTGGCTAGTCCTATTTATAGGCAAAGGCCTTGGGCCTCTCCCCAAATATTGAGCGGGAAGGGCGCCAACAATTGGCCAATTCGAAGGGGAACATACAGTACACTTATCCTGACCAAAGTTGGTCCTCGCCTGCCAAAGGCCCTGTGGTGACGCCGCTCTGGGCTCCACGACGAGCTCATTCCCACCGTTGGACTGGTCTTGGTCTCGTTGCACCGAAATGGATGCCTTTGCTTGATCCTCTCGCTTGCGCTTGCCCCCTTTGTACCAAAGAGGAAAGGGGAAGACACTGTGCGGTCTGGCGCCCGCCTGGCGCCCTTGGTAGTCACGGCTTGCGTCATGGACACCTCACGAGGTACCCTGCCTTGATCTCTCCGCCTCCTCATGAGCCAGCCTGAGGAGGCCGCGCTTGAGGAAGCACTGCGTCGTCCTCTCCGCGAGGCTTGGCCCCTCGCGAGGGTCTTGAGTCTCGTGTTGATGAAGATGGGCCGTACTAGGCCTCCATTCGAGCCACGCCGCAGGCCGCAGGCAGGCAAGTCTGGGGACCCCCGTTCCCAGAATGCCGACAGTAGCCCCCCGGCCCAAGGCGCGCCCAGACTTGGCCGTGCCGAGAGGCGAAAGGGAAAGGGCAAAGCTCCGTGGTCCCTGATAGCCTGCGTCCTTGGGCGCCGCGTGGCGGTTTGACAGGACGTGGGCGTCTCCGCTTCCCCACGACGTTCTGGCAGCTGTGTGACTTGACTAGTCCCTGCATGCGTAGATATGGGTCATTATTACCTACGATCGTGGTGCTCGACTGTTGGCCTTCTTCGGCTATAAGTATGGGGCCGCGTAACCTCCGCCAGTTCGCCCCTTCCTGCTTCTCTTCTTCTTTTTCTCTTGTCGCCTGCCGCTCGCATGGCTCCAAAGAGGTTCTCAGCCGCGGAGAAGGGGAAGGCTAGTCGGGCGGGGCCCGACTCCCCCCGGCCAAGCGCGGCCGGGGTCGTCCTGCAAGTATCCCGCGGTCCCCGCTGCGGCTCCCCGTAGCCACAGGGATGGTTCTCCGCGTGGCGGTGAGCGCTCGGCTGCCAAGGGGAGGCAGGCTATGACTGCGCGGCCCCCCAGGACGCGCTTTCGCTCGGCGAAGGTGCTGCCGGAGTTCGTCGTGTGGTCGGCGGACCCGACCAACACCTGGCTCCAGCTCCCTCGCTTCTTCATCGGCGAGCTGCCGGCCAGCGCCCGGTGCGGCTTCTGGCTTCAGCCTGACGGTTGCTGCAGCAGGGCCTCCTGGGTTTCGCTTGAGGTCTCCCCTTCCGGGAGTGGGGCCCTGACCCGCGTCTGGCAGACGTTTGCCCGCGCGCGCGGCCTGGGCTAGCGGTGCACCCTGCACTTCAAGTTCGACAGCGACGGCACCCTCTATGTGAGGGTCTTTGGGGAAGATGGTCGCCGAACAGGATGCTGCCACGAGGGCGATGACCGTAGCCAGGGGCCTCGCTCCGACGATGATTGAGGAGACAGCGCCCGCTCCGATGGCGGCGCTCGGCGCTCCCCAGGCTCCACCAACTCTTCTTCAGGCGGCTCCTCCAGCGGTGGCCGCAGCCAGCCCCCTCGCCGTCGCGCCTGCCTGGGGGGTGGCTGTTCATCCGTCCGTCGCCGCGCCCCGGTGAAGCACGAGAGGGAGTCCGCCTGAGCCCCGGAGGCATCCTGCGTCGCTTCTGCAGGCCGATGCGAGGCGGGCCGCGCCGGGCTCGCCTTTTCCTTTTCCTTTTGCTTCCTGTGTAAGACAAAACAGCTACATGGAGCCCCACGGGGGCGTGTTTGAGAATCATTGCCGTTGTAGCCATTACCTTGACTCTGTTGTTGCGTGATAGAGGCGGGGGTGTCCCGATCTTTCGATGAGATGATAACTAACGATTTGGTGGAGATGACTTCGACGATCCGACTACAAACGTGCACGACGTCGCGCCTTAGCAATCGCTAAACCAACTCCGAGAGGTTATTGACCACGCCGGAGCACAATCAACCTGACCACGAAGGTCTATTCCTGCAAGCAATCGAAGAACAAGCAAGAATATGATAAGCAATCTGAATATTGCGTATATAGATGAAGTATTGATAAAGGTGGGGATCCAAAAGCGGTCTTAGTCTGGTCGTTGGACACAAACGAAGTACACGAAGTTGCAATGGCTAACTTTTAACTAAACAAATCCCAAGGAAAAAGCTACTAGATGGATCTACTTATATAGGAGCAAGGGGTGGCGGCCAAGGAGGTGGGAGGACGTCCCAAGGCAGCCTAAAACCAACCCTAGGTCGTACAAGGCTCATGGGCCCAAGTGGAGGTGGTGCAACACCTTTGGACTTGTTGTTTGATTCGGATTCTGCTGCAGCGTCAGATTGTTTCGTCCATATCTCAATGCTCCGGACGAATTTAAAGGTGATTCCAATTGGAGTGGAAAGAGGACGAAATCTAGTTTCCAAAAAATAAAGAATCACCCAATTCGGAGTCCGTATGAAAAAGTTATTGCCGTTTTGAGTCAGGTATGTCTGTGCAGTCCGAATCTGAATCCAGAACGTGAGAGACTTGGACTCTATCTTCTCTTGGACCAAAAGTGACGTGAAGAAATTTTTGAACAGCAAGTAAACATCTCTTTCTCCCTTATCTTCATATGTGTGTTGTACAAATGTCCCATACACCTGCAATTAGACAAAACACAAAAGTGTGTGAAGTATTTTTGTTCTGGATAACAAAAATAGATTATTGAATAGTTTGCACTAGAAATCACCTGACAAATATGCATGTATGCAATATTTTTGGTCGTATCCAAGGTAGTCATGTCCTCATCATCCTCCCCTTCTTGAAAACAAAGCCGTCCTCGGCGTTGCTTAATCTGAAATGTGTCTAACAAAAGAGACAAGGTGTACATGTTGTATATGTATATGTCATCCATTTTTACTTCCCTTGGTTTTTGCACATATGACACATGTATAGATGAGTAACTTGCATAGTTCATAAAATCTGAAGCCAAAATATTATCACTAGAAGTAGAAGACATGAAAATATTGCAACTCAATTTGCACATATAAGTGATGCTCTTATTCATATCAAAAGATTGACAATGTTCATCATTAAACCATCCCAACATTGGTGAATAAACCTTACTTGCATCTAATTTACATGCTACAACATGCTTAAATAGGCAAACATGCAATAAGTCTTTGGTCACAGAATCATCACCAAGATTAGAGGTTATATCAAAATGATTAAACATTGATTCTTTTGCATCAACAGTTAACTCAATGGGTGCACTCAAAATTGTTGGTATTTCAGTTGTTTGATCACATGACGCATTCATGACAGTATCAAGATTCTCTAAAATAGGTGTTGTGCTCAAATCACCAGGTAACTGAACACATGATGCATTTAAGTTAACTAGGGATGCATCATTCTCATGTGAAGTTATATCATCAATATCTTTACTGTTACCTTGTCGCAAAGACGTAGCTGATGTAGGTACGGACGTTGACAATGCACCATACTCTTGAGATGATGTCGCGCTCACAATCCGAGGTGGGGCTGCTCTAGTAGGTGCAACTGTGGAGGAACCAACCGGCGGCGGTGAGCACGAACTGGAATAGTAGTCGTTGTAGTCACCCAATGCATCCTCCTGCATCTGTCTCTCAAAGGTACAAGCACGAACATACATACCAGTAATGCAACGGGGAATATACTGAAATCTTGCCTGAATATCATGGTTCAAACCACCAAAAAATCTATTCATTGTATCATCCTTAGATTCTTCTATGTCACAATGATGCATATAAGATTTGAACTCTTGGTAGTAAGCATGAACAGTGTTGTTGCCTTGTTTAAATTGTTCAAATTTGCGAAGCAATTCACGACGATAGTAAGGAGGGAAAAAATGTTGTCTCATTACATCTTTCAAATCTTTCCAAGTTGTGGGTTGGTTATCAATGTTTTTCTTACAATGCACATTCCACCAAACAGAAGCAAAACCAGTAAATGCTCTAGTGGCAGCTCGTACTCGCTCAAGTTCAGAAAAGTCATGGTGACTAAAAACTTGTTCAACTTCAAGCTCCCAAGCTAGATAAATAGCAGGATTAAATCTACCCTCAAATGACGATAAAGAGATAACCTGACCATGTGCTTGTGTGTGTTGTCCCAACTCTCGTGATGGTGATGTTGTGTCCGTCGTCCAAGAACTTTTGTCCCCGGAACCTGTCATGATTAGTAGAAAAACAAGAAACAAAATCCGAGAATAATGTTCCTATGAACTACTAGGATGTGGTGGTAAAACGCTCACAGTATAGCAAATATCAAAGTCTTACAAGTTCTTACCATGCAGCAGGTGGTGACCGGCAACCAGCGGTGTCAAATAACTCCGAAGATTGAGTAAAGCGATTGCCAGGTGAGCGTATGTATACACGGTGTAGAAATATGTGGAGCTTGGAAGGCCAATATATGGTAGCAAAATATCAGCAATAATCAATTCAGAGATGCAATGTTGAATAAACGCTCACCGACGGTACTGTGCTGGTCCTAGGCTAGACCGTGCTAGAGACGCGAGCCTAGAACACTAAAAAAATCACGGCGCGACGCGTAACAAAGGTGGAGCACACTTTGAATATCTTTTTTTTTTCTTTTTTCACGGAATTTTTTCACTTTTTTTCTCTTTTTTTTCTCTTTTTTTTCTTTTTTTCTCTCACTTTTTTTTCTTTCTCTTTTTTTTTCACAAACAAGCTAGATAAGATGCAGATTGGATCTAGTGATGACGCGAACGGCCTGAAGTATGATTATGACAATGAATGATGGGGAGTACGTGGTGGAAATTGATGGATGGCGGTGGTGGACAACGGATGCAATAATGACGCGGTGGTGGTATATGGCAATGACAATGAAGATGGTGCGGCGGTGGCGTGACAAACTGTGAACAGAACTCGAAACTCTAAAGGACTAGACACTAAGACCAGCAACTCGACACGACGATGCAACCGATAATTCAATAATGCAAACAATGAAAAGAAAATTGCAAAGGCTCAGACTGGCTTGGACAAAAGGATGAATAGATCTAACTTTTTTTTTGTGGCTTTTTCTTGGACAATAGGTAAGAAAAATAGATCTAATCTAGGGAAAACTGGAAATTCTCACCGAGCAACCTGAAAACTGATACCACTTGATAGAGGCGGGGGTGTCCCGATCTTTCGATGAGATGATAACTAACGATTTGGTGGAGATGACTTTGACGATCCGACTACAAACATGCACGACGTCGCGCCTTAGCAATCACTAAACCAACTCCGAGAGGTTATTGACCACGCCGGAGCATAATCAACCTGACCACGAAGGTCTATTCCTGCAAGCAATCGAAGAACAAGCAAGAATATGATAAGCAATCTGAATATTGCGTATATAGATGAAGTATTGATAAAGGTGGGGATCCAAAAGCGGTCTTAGTCTGGTCGTTGGACACAAACGAAGTACACGAAGTTGCAATGGCTAACTTTTAACTAAACAAATCCCAAGGAAAAAGCTACTAGATGGATCTACTTATATAGGAGCAAGGGGTGGCGGCCAAGGAGGTGGGAGGACGTCCCAAGGCAGCCTAAAACCAACCCTAGGTCGTACAAGGCTCATGGGCCCAAGTGGAGGTGGTGCAACACCTTTGGACTTGTTGTTTGATTCGGATTCTGCTGCAGCGTCAGATTGTTTCGTCCATATCTCAATGCTCCGGACGAATTTAAAGGTGATTTCAATTGGAGTGGAAAGAGGACGAAATCTAGTTTCCAAAAAAATAAAGAATCACCCAATTCGGAGTCCGTATGAAAAAGTTATTGCCGTTTTGAGTCAGGTATGTCTATGCAGTCCGAATCTGAATCCAGAACGTGAGAGACTTGGACTCTATCTTCTCTTGGACCAAAAGTGACGTGAAAGAACTTTTTGAACAGCAAGTAAACATCTCTTTCTCCCTTATCTTCATATGTGTGTTGTACAAATGTCCCATACACCTGCAATTAGACAAAACACAAAAGTGTGTGAAGTATTTTTGTTCTGGATAACAAAAATAGATTATTGAATAGTTTGCACTTGAAATCACCTGACAAATATGCATGTATGCAATATTTTTGGTCGTATCCAAGGTAGTCATGTCCTCATCATTGCGCCTCTCAACTACTTGCCATTGCATAGGTAGTTTTCGGCCCCAGCGGGGGGGGGGGGGCGACCGACCCAGGCCCTGTGCGCGTGTTGCGGTGCCCGAGGGGCACGGACTGGAGGGGTGCTCCTGAAGAGGGCCCGGGCCGTGAAACCTTTAGGTGGATAGGGCAGAAGTGCTCACGATGGCATTCCATCCCTCGCGAGGCCTTTCATGAGAGAAATCAAAACGGGGAGCGAAAATCAACGAACCACAAATCAACAACGGTGATAGTTTCAATAAGACTTCAGATGCAAATAAAAACGTCAACTGCGGAAAGCAAATAAAAAGCCGCGTCCGGCACCTAATCTAGTCTTCGACGTCTTCTCACCAGCGCGGAGCTAAGTGCTACCACTGGGCGTGGGAGGGAGCCCCAGGGCCTGAGGCCAGCGCTCCTGAGACTTCGGGGCGTGTACAGCCCCACTCATTATTACGTGAGAGTGTCACGGGGCAGCGAGCTTCACAGGCATTGGCCTTCTTCATAGGCTCCAGGCCTTTCTTCTTAGAGGTGATCAGCTTCACAGGCACTTGCCTTCTTCACAGGCTCTGGGCCTTTTCCAAAAAGGGAAGGTCTTCACAGGCGTTCGCCTTCTTCACAGGCTCTGGGCCTTTTCCAAAAAGGGAAGGTCTTCACAGGCGTTCGCCTTCTTCACAGGCTCTGGGCCTTTTCCGAAAAGGGAAGGTCTTCACAGGCGTTCGCCTTCTTCACAGGCTCTGTGATGTAGGGTGGAACCCTAGATGGCCGATCTTTCACGAAAGGAGCAAGATCCCTCGAAGAACACGACGAACACGGGGAAGAACGGAGAGAAAACACAAAGAGAAACACTCAAGAACAAGTCCAATCACACATCCACTAGACAATCAAACACACAAGATCCACAAGGTACATGAACAACAAAGGGAAAGATACAAGGTAGCGTTCATCCCAATCCTTGGAGGAGTTGAGCTCTTGATATCCTGGAGGATCTTCTCACATGCTCACATGGAGGTCTTGAATCCAAGATGGATCTTCTCCATAGAGGGGCCGCGGTCACTCTCGAAGAGACGATCCGGTATGGATGAGCAAAGCTCTATCTCTAATGAGCTACTACTTTGCTACCTTAGCTAGAATGAGGTGGGGGAGTATATATAGTCTACATCCACGAAGGGGTAAGTGAGAGGGGGGATACATGGGCCCTAGGCCCGCTCTCTGCGCGCAGGCAGGGCGGTAGTACCGGCCTCAATGCGGTAGTACCGCTTGCAGCGGTAGTACCGCTTAGGTGAGCGGTAGTACCGGACTCGGATCGTGCGAACACTGGAACTTGCCGGGTTGAGCGGTAGTGGCGCGGTAGTGGGGGAGCGGTAGTACCGCTGGAGGGCGCGGTAGTACCGCTCGGACCGGGCGGTAGTACCGCTCGTCCTGGGTCTTCTTCCTCCTTCTCTTCCATGCTTCCCTCGCGGATGGTGTAGTTGTTCCTTGGCGCTTGCACTCCTCCTCGTCGTCTGTAGTGTTCCGACAATACCTATGCATGCACATGGGTAGAGTGTCAAGTAGTATACCATCCTCGAAGAGGTCAAGTGAGCACGTGTAAAGGAGATGATTCACCTTTGTGTATGTGAAGTAGATGTCGCACGTGTCACTCGCCGAACGGACTCTTGACATGGTGATGTCCATAGGATGCTCCGCATCATCTCCCCTCCCTTGGGAAAGATCCGACCTCGGATCGAAAACCAAATCACCATGGGAAAGAGATGGCTTCGCCGTGTAGAAGTGGACGTTCACCAAGTACTTGTCATCTTGAAGTTCGAAATGTGCACTCTCCAATGTCGCACCGTGTAGTGATTCCTTCAAAAGGAGCAAAAACAACAAACACTTGGAAAAACAAATGTGGTTAGCGTTAGTGAAAAACCAAGCATTCAAGAGGTGATTCACCAAACAAGTGTTGTCATCATGCAAAGCATATGGTGTGACAAAGGATTGAGACATGGCATGTAAGTATATGAATCGAGCACAAGCAAGGATATCACGGGGACAAGCATGTAAATGAGTGGTAGAGATGCAAATATGTGTGTCAAGAGAATAAGCATCTACCTCAAGTTCATAGCAAGCATTCACAAATTGCTCAATGAAAGGTCTATGGTAGGCATATGAATCATTCACAACAGCAAATAAAATGAAGTGTCTAAACACATGTGTCAAGTGCAAGACAATCCAAGCATAATGTGCATAGGGTGTAGTGAACATAGTGTGGCACTCAACACAATAGAAAGAGCAATTGTTCATCATGTGTGAGGCAATCAAGTCAATCATGTGACAAGCAATGGGACATGGAATATGTGAAGTGTTGACATTGTTGCAACCAAACATATGATAAGAGAAAATAATCCAAGAATTGGATGCAACACACAAGGCATATATATCATGATGCATGGAATGGTGAAAATGACAAGTCGAAGCAAGATCTCTAACAAGTGTGCAATCAAGTGATCCAAGATGAACAATAAGTCTCATGGGGAAAGCAACACAAGTAGTATGATCCATAATATCCATGATCATGGTTTGGGGGTTCTCAAAAGAGAAGGATATCACCGTGAAAGCGTGTCCTTGTGCGTACTTCACAATGCCAAAGTACAAGCACGTGCGATGTAGAATCGTCGTGGTAGAAGGTGGTTCGCTCTCAAGAGCTCGAATGGTCAACTCACGTGACATGGAAGTCGACACAAAGTCCAAATATCCTACACATGAACACAACAAAACAAAGAACGTATGTGCATGGTAGATAAACACATCATCCATCATGATGGTTTTCTTCTTTTGCACATAACCATTAGAAGCACAAGTGCATGAATAATATGATGCAACAATGGCTATATTCATGGCACGAGGTATATGGTGCAAAGAGGTAAGACAAACATGCTTCACAAGGAATATGTCAAAATCTCCAATTATATGTGAGAATGCTATGGGGGCAAACTCATTATCAAGACTAAGGGCATTGTTGCACTCAATACATGGCAAAGCATCTAGCATGAGAGAGTCAACACATGGAGATAAATGACAAGAAGCAATCACATTCATGTGCAAAGCATGGAAATGGTTGTGATCAACCGCGTGAAGTGAGCAAGTATGAATCATCGGTGATGCAACAAGGCAAGCAATCATAGTAATCAAGTCGTGCAAACTAGTGGAGCGAAGATGCAACACACTAGAGGGAATCATGGCAATCATGTCATGTGAGGAAAGAATAGACATAGGCAATGTACATGACATATCGCAAGCACGAACACAAAGCAAGATCATATCATCATAGGCATGGGGCACAAAGCAATCATGGAAATAACGAACAATATCTCCACCACACTTGCAAATACACATACAAGTACTAGAATCAATCATCATGTGTAATGCAAAGCATGGGTCACAAATGCATGGCAAAGGCATAGGAATGGGCATATCATGCAAAGTGAACATGGCAAGATGGGCAAAGGATATATAATGGACAACAACCCATAACCATGTGAGGGCCATGTGAAAGAAGTACGCGAAGTTTTTGCGCGAAGTGAGCGGTGGGAAAGGTAATCCATCGGATCCCAAATCATCGTTGCTCTCTAGAGCTCGTTTTGTCAACTCATGGGATTGCGAGGTTGACAAGTATTTATGGGTACCTACACAAAAGAGACACAAACGAAAGAAATTGTGTGTGTGGTAAATGTACACATCATCCATCATGATGTGCATGTGCAAGTGAGTGTTAGCACAAGATAAGCATCGCTCAAAGAAATTTGATGCATGGTATAAGAACATGTCATCCATCATGAAAGAATAGTTGTTATGTATGACACGATGGGGATGCAAATTGAGCATACTAGTATATGGCACAACAATATCATCTTTATTCATGGGAAGCATATTGTGCACACAAGTATTGGGATCATGCAATGGATAGGATGAATCAAAATCTCCTAACATGTATGAGGAAACTATGGGTGTCTCCTCATGAGCAATATTGGAAACATCATATGGAGAAAATGGACAACATCCAAAACAATGCATATCCGAAGCTAGGTAGTCATGGCATGGCATATGAGATAAATGATGCAAAGGGAGCATATCAATATCATCACAAGAAAAACAAATGCCAATAACCATGGGCTTGTCATCTATGCCATAAGTGCAAATTGGGTTCATCTTAATGGCATATGCATAGTCACTATGTTGAGATTGAAATGAAACGATACGGGATATCTCACTCATAGCATATGACAAGTTCAATGGATTGTCAAACATGAAGTGACCAATAGAATTTTCACATGATATCCTATGAATCATAGCATCACAACTAGGCAACTCAACATGCTCATCATCATATTCATCATAAATTGGTAAGTCATGACATGAAGAAGTCGCACTAGCATGAAGCATGGGAATAGGTTGATCAACATCATGCAAGCAATCAATGTCAAGAATGTCCACTAGTGGGACTAGAGTATCACCTTCACCTATGTTACCATTCTCATTCCACTCAAGTGGTGTAGGTGAGGTGGAAAATACCAAATGGTGGTCATCTTCATCTTGATGGAACCATGTGGGGGGTGCATCATATTCCACCATGGCCATCGTCTTGCCCAAAGGAAGGACGTAGTCGTCGCGAATTGGCGCGTCATCATATATGAGACCTAGCACCAAATGAGAAGACATAATAGAGGTAGAGGTTAAGTCGTTAGAAATCATAGTGGCCTCACTCTCTATGTGGTGGCTCACTCACTCCCTCAAGGTAAGTGCACTCAATCTCATGTATGGTGGAGTCACTCATCTCACTCAAGTGGTGGGGGTTGTGGCTCTCCTCACATGGGAATTGGGGACACACATCACATATGTGGCTAGTGGTGAAGTCACTCTCACTCTCAATATGGTGGCACAAGTCACTCAAGTCATCATACGTCGCCGTGGTCGAAGGGAAAATCCCATGCTCAACCATCTCATAGTCGTCGCCATGGATGAAGGCCGAAGATGGCACATCATCGCTCTCGCCTCCTAAGATGGAAACATCATCCTTGCTCGTCACCAAGTCGCTCGCCTCCAAATCTTGGTCCTTGATGGTCTCCATAGTCGTACTCATCGCCGCACCATCTTGTAAAAAAGTCGAAGTAGACTCGACATCGTCAATGCCACAAAGCGGGATGGCAGTGAAGTCGAACTTGGGGGCATCGTCTTGGAGCTCGTCGGGCTTGGACATCTTGGTGGTACTAGCCTCATGCTCGTCGTCTTTGAGTTTGGTCTTCGAGAAGTGTGCTTGGGGTGGAGAAGCCTTGGCCTTCATGAGTTCTTGTTCCGCCTTGAGAGCACCAATGTAGTTGTCGTCGAGGGACTTGTAGTTCTCGAGGAAGATAGTCTTGGAGATGTCGTTGTTCAATCCCATCATGAAGTGGAACTTCATTGACATGGGGTCGTCCACGCCGGCTCGTCGCAAGGCAATCGTCATCTCCTTGAAGTACTCGTCGATGGACTTGGATCCTTGGATGGTGTTCTCCAATTGGCGTAGAAGTTGTTCCGTGTAGGTTGGAGGCACAAACTCTCACCGCAAAGCCCTCTTCGTCTTGGGCCAACTCATGTCGTAGCTCTCCGAAGGTGTATGAAACCACCATGTCGAGGCGTAGTCGTGGAAGTTTCTTGTGGCGCACTTCACTTGATCTTCGGGAGGAACTTGATGTAGCTTGAGGTAGTCGTCCATCAAACGCTCCCACTCTAGATACTCCTCGGGTTCTAGAGTCCCATAGAAAGGAATCTCATGGTCGGTGTCGAGGTCGTAGTAGCTCGTGGAGGTCGCGTACTTGAGCTTGAGGAGCTTCTCTTGAGTGTAGTCTTGAGGTGCTTGTTGGCGAAGATGCCGTATATCCGAAGGCGAAGGTGCCTTGAAGTCGCTTGGCGAAGATGCCAAGGGAGATGGTGAAGTCGTTGAGCGGTTGTTGGTGTTGAACTCTTGACCTTCACGTTCTTGGTGGTGATGGTGTCGATGCCGATGTGAGCTTGCCGGAGATGGTAGCTCGGAAGCATGTGTACTTGAGCGTCTTCTCGAAGATGAGGAAGATCTCTTGTAGGCCTTGATGAGTGCTTTGATCTCCTCCATTTGAGCTTGCATCTTGGCGTCGGTGTAGTGGTTCTTGGCATCGAACTCGTCGTTGTTGTAGACCGAGGGTGAAATGCCTTGCCTATCCATCATAAGACTCGAGTAGAGGTGAGTAGGAAATGAGATAAACAATACCAAGTTACCTTTTCCCGAAGTTGAGGATGTATCTCGTTTCACTCAATGTGAGATGAAAGAATAGTGGAATTGGTACCGGACTAGTTCACTCACACCTACAAACTAAAGCTTATGGTGTATCTCGGTGAGGATAGTGGCACAAAAATTTCATGCAAAATGTTAGCAAGAGTCAATAATGTTGAAAGAGATTCACAAATTCGCAAGTGAAACAAGTAGACCAATAGCAAAGAATGGCACACGGAAACACACACACACGGATAGATAAATGGGGTCGTGCAACCAAGGAATGAGCACAAAATGTGGAGTCCACGAAAAACGCTCGTGTTGCACAACTCAAGAGAGACGCTAGCACGATTGCTCTATAGGTGGATACGACACTTGTGCACAACCTATGATATGCAAAATGGATAAACCTCTATCCCAAGTATGCTATAGATGTATGGTTCCCGGTGTTTGATCCAAGATGATCGGATATGACAATCTTATATGCAATGTGGTATCATGCTATGGCACTTGCTTACAAGCTTCGTTGCTCTTTCTCTTTTGCTTAAAAGCTTATTGTTTTTTTTTTGTATGGCCACTTTGCGAAATGCACAAACCAAGATAGCAATTGTGTATATGCGGGAACAATCTTTGTGACACAAGAGATGATATGATACCAATATGATATGGTATGTATGCAATGTATGGTGTCGATCACTAATGTGCACAACTAACGTTGCCAACAATACTCAAATGGCTAGTCTCGATAGGCAAGTGACGCAAAATGTGCTAGGGGTTATCAATGCAATTGCAAGGGAATATACAATGGTGTCATCGAGGTTACCGTCCTTGGCGATGATGAGTGGCGATGATCTTGATGTAGATACCAAGATGATGGAGACTCGTCCCTAAGTAGCCGAAACACCTTAGGAAACGGAAGAACCACAACTCAAAATCTCGAGGACAAAAGTCAAATGGTGGTAGTGGGAATGCGGTGGGTGTTGCGGAAGTATTGGTGGAAACCCGTTCAAAATGGGTTAGGTTGCGATGGCGGAAGTGTATGGTGGGCAAACCTATGCGGAAGGTAAGGTGGTGGTTAATGAAGAAGCAATCGTCCCTAAGTAGCCTAAACACCTTAGGAGACTCGAATCGCAACTCAAACAACCACTAATGCTATGGGGAACAAATTGGGTTAGGTTGCGGAAGGCTATGGTGATTTTGCGGAGGATGTGGTGGAAGCCCTAGGCAAAGATGCCAAAGTTCCAAAAATTTGATGGGGTCAAATGGTGGTGGTAGTATTTTTATGGGATGGAGGATGTCAATAGCTTCAAAACGAGCTAAAGAACGTCAAAAAGGACTCCGGATGAATTAGTTATGGACAAAACGGTGAAACTCGGAATGCTGAAATAGTCATGGGCGGTAGTACCACTCGGGATTTTTTTAGTACCGCGCCACGGACGGTAGTACCGCGCTGATGGGCGGTAGTACCGAGCCGGACTTTTTTTTGTACCGCTCGCGTGGTGGTAGTACCGCTCCGGACTTTTTTTTGTACCGCGCAAGTTACGCTAGTACCGCTCTGACGTGCGGTAGTACCGCTCGGGTCGGGAATTTTTGTAGATCGAAACGGGACGCGATTTTGGGGCGGAAATGGATGATTTCGGGGTCAAAATTGGAGAGATTTCATGGATGGAAAGTGGGGAAACTTGGGGAGATGCTAGATCCACTCGAAACCAAGCAAATCCATGGATCAAAATCAACAAAACATCATCAAACCAACAAATCACAAAAAAAATTTGGGGCTATTTTTGGTGGGGAATTTTCGAATTTAGGACGAAATCAACAAAACTAGGCTAGAAAACACAACGGGGAGGTTCCGAAATCGTGATCAACCTAGGCTCTGATCCAAGATGATGTAGGGTGGAACCCTGGATGGCTGATCTTTCACGAAAGGAGCAAGATCCCTCGAAGAACACGACGAACACGGGGAAGAACGGAGAGAAAACACAAAGAGAAACACTCAAGAACAAGTCCAATCACACATCCACTAGACAATCAAACACACAAGATCCACAAGGTACATGAACAACAAAGGGAAAGATACAAGGTAGCGTTCATCCCAATCCTTGGAGGAGTTGAGGTCTTGATATCCCGGAGGATCTTCTCACATGCTCACATGGAGGTCTTGAATCCAAGATGGATCTTCTCCGTAGAGGGGCCGCGGTCACTCTCGAAGAGACGATCCGGTATGGATGAGCAAAGCTCTATCTCTAATGAGCTACTACTTTGCTACCTTAGCTAGAATGAGGTGGGGGAGTATATATAGTCTACATCCACGAAGGGGTAAGTGAGAGGGGGGATACATGGGCCCTAGGCCCGCTCTCTACGCGCAGGCAGGGCGGTAGTACCGGCCTCAGGGCGGTAGTACCGCTTGCAGCGGTAGTACCGCTTAGGTGAGCGGTAGTACCGGACTCGGATCGTGCGAACACTGGAACTTGCCGGGTTGAGCAGTAGTGGCGCGGTAGTGGGGGAGCGGTAGTACCGCTGGAGGGCGCGGTAGTACGGCTCGGACCGGGCGGTAGTACCGCTCGTCCTGGGTCTTCTTCCTCCTTCTCTTCCATGCTTCCCTCGCGGATGGTGTAGTTGCTCCTTGGCGCTTGCACTCCTCCTCGTCGTCTGTAGTGTTCCGACAATACCTATGCATGCACACGGGTAGAGTGTCAAGTAGTATACCATCCTCGAAGAGGTCAAGTGAGCACGTGTAAAGGATATGATTCACCTTTGTGTATGTGAAGTAGATGTCGCACGTGTCACTCGCCGAACGGACTCTTGACATGGTGATGTCCATAGGATGCTCCGCATCACTCTGGGCCTTTTCCAAAAAGGGAAGGTCTTCAGAGGCGTTCGCCTTCTTCACAGGCTCTGGGCCTTTTCCAAAAAGGGAAGGTCTTCACAGGCGTTCGCCTTCTTCACAGGCTCTGGGCCTTTTCCAAAAAGGGAAGGTCTTCACAGGCGTTCGCCTTCTTCACAGGCTCTGGGCCTTCTAGGGGTAGAACCTCCGGAGGTGCTGGATGTTCCACGCGTTCTGTATCGGCTCCCCCTCTTGGGTCTCCAAGCGCAGGGAGCCTGGCCTGGAAACATGAACAACCTTGAACAGGCCCTCCCACATGGGAGAGAGCTTATGCAGCCCCTCCCTGGAGAGAACCCGTCTGAGCACGAGGTCTCCTACCTCGAGGGTCCTGGGGCGGATGTTGCAGCAATGATATCGTCGCAGCGCCTGCTGGTACCTCGCCGCTCGCAACGCGGCTTCCCGGCGGCGTTGCTCCCCCAGTACGAGGTCCATCCCCCGCATGGCATCCTGCTGCGCTTCGTCGAACGCTAGGACCCGTGCGGAGCGACGCCTGACCTCGTGAGGGAGGACCACTTCAGCTCCGTAGACCAAGAAGAACGCGGTCTCCCCAGTTGGTTTGGTCACGGTCGTGCGGATGGACTACAATACCGACTGCAGCTCGTCATACAAACCTCTGCCGCAAGCCTCCAGCTTCTTCTTGAACGTCCTGGTCTTGAGGCCTCTCAGGACCTCCGCGTTGGCCCGTTCGGCCTGCCCATTGCTCCGCGGGTGCGCCACCGAAGCTTAGGATATCTGCGTCCCAAGGTTAGCACAGTATGTTTTGAAGAGATTACTGGTAAACTGCGAACCGTTGTCTGTGATGATGCGGTTTGGTACCCTGAACCGGCTCACGATACCCCTGACGAACTTGACCGCGGAGCCAGCGGGGATGGTACGGACGGCCTCCACTTCTGCCCACTTGGTGAACTTATCAACGGCGACGTAGAGGTAGCGGTAGCCCCCTGGCGCCCGAGGGAACATGCCCAGAATATCCACCCCCCAAACTGCGAATGGCCATGAGAGGGGTATAGTCTGCAGGCCCCCCGCCGGTTGATGGATCTGCTTAGAATGAAACTGGCAGGCCTCGCAAGCCTTTACTAACTCGACTGCGTCGTTGAGCGCGGTGAGCCAATAGAACCCGCTACGGAATGCCTTGCCGATGAGGGTTCGTGATGATGAGTGATGCCCGCAGTCTCCGTCGTGTATGTCCTCCAGTACTTCCTTTCCTTGCTCCCGGGAGATGCAGCGCAGAGACACATCATTTGGTCGCTTCCGGTAGAGCTCTCCATCTCTGAGGCAGTATGCCGTGGCCTGCAGCGCCACACGCTCCGCTTCCTCTTCCTTCTACGGTAGGGTCCCCTATGTTAAATAACTCCAGAGTTCTGTGATCCAGCACTCCTCCCGAGGTTCCATCGTCAGGAGTAGACGCGCTCCTGAGGTTGGTCCGTAGATCGGGGATCCCGAGGCTGGCGGCCGAGGGAGCTCCTCTCGAGGCTGAGTGACGTTTGACAACGTCGGCTGTGCTGAGGGTTTGAAGAGCCGCTCTTCGAAAACGCCTAGTTCCTGTGGCAATCGCCTGGATGCCCGTCCGGCTATGTCGTCGGCCTCCTGATTGGTGCCACGGGGCACGTGCTTCAGCTCCAACCCCCAGAACTGTTCTTCCATCCTGCGGACTTCCGCTAAATACGCTTCCATATGCTCGTCCTTCGGCTCGTATACCTTGTTGGAGAAGTTGACAAGGAGCTGCGAGTCGCCCTTGACGGTGAGGCGTTTCACCCCCAGAGCTATCGCGGCTTTTAATCCGGCTATCAGACCCTCATATTCTGCTATGTTGTTGGAGACCTTTTCACCATGCTGGAAACAGAGCTGTACAACATAGTAGAGCTTATCCTGAGTGGGTGATATCAGCACTGCGCCAGCCCCCGCACCGTGCCTGGAGAACGCCCCATCAAAATACATGACCCAGCCTTCAGGCGCCTCACTCCCTGGAGAGAGGGACCGATCCTCGTTGTCCTTGAGGCTCGGTGCCTCCGCCCATTCAGCCACGAAATCCGCTAACGCTGCTCCTTTGATGACCCTAGTTGTGCTGAACTCGAGTTGAAATGCCTGCAGTTCTATGATCCACTCGGCGACCCTTCCTGCTGAGTTAGGGCTCCTGAGCACTCTCTCCAGGGGGTACGATGAGACGACCTTAATGGGATGGTCCTGGAAGTAGTGATGTAGCTTGCGCGAGGCCACCAGTAGCGCGAGGAGGAGCTTCTGAGGCATTGGGTACCGTGCCCTCGCGTCCAGGAGCACCGTGCTAACAAAGTAAACTGGATGCTCAACCAGGCTGAGAGCATCTGGGGCTCCGGCGCCCTCAGGAGGCGGACCATCCGAGCGTGTGGCTTCTCCCGCCTCTGGTGTGCTCTTCTGCAGCCGACCCTCCTCAACTGCGGTTGTGGCTTCTGCGGGCTTTCGTGCTCCCGTCTTGCCTTGCCTCGGGTTGCCGATGCGGTCTTGGTAAGGAGTGGCGGCGAGGTAGAGCAGCAGGGGCTCTTGAGGGCGCGGAGCCACCATGACCGGGGGACTGGTCAGGTACCTCTTGAGGTCTTGAAACGTCTTATCTACCTCTTCAGTCCATTCAAAGGGCCCCTTTTTCTTCATCAGCTGAAAGAAAGGCAACGCTCGCTCCCCTTACTTGGAGATAAAGCGCCCTAGTGCGGTCACGCGCCCAGTGAGCTTCTGCATCTCTCTAAGGGTCTTTGGCGGACTCATGTCCTCGACTGCCTTGACCTTCTCTGGGTTGGCCTCGATGCCACGATGGGACACGAGGAAGCCCAAGAGCATGCCCGAGGGGACGCCAAACACACATTTCTCCGGGTTGAGTCGCAAGCTTACTGTGTCGAGGCTCGCGAAGGTCTCCTCCAAGTCTTGTATCAGTGTCTTGGCCTCCCGAGATTTTACCACAATGTCATCAACGTAGGCTTTGACATTCTTTCCGAGTTGCGGGCCCAAGGTGATGTGCGTCAACCGCTGAAAGGTAGCTCCTGCGTTACGCAATCCGAACGGCATGCATGTATAGCAGTATACCCCGCACGGGGTCAGGAAGGCGATCTTTTCAACGTCTTCCACCGCCATTCTGATCTGGTGATATCCGGAGAAGGCGTCCAGGAAGCATAGCAGGTCGCACTCTGCGGTGGAATCGACGATCTGGTCGATGCAGGGGAGCTGATAGAGGCGGGGTGTCCCGATCTTTCGTTGAGATGATAACTATCGATTTGATGGAGCCGACTTTGACGATCTGACTACAAACGTGCACGACGTTGCGCCTTAGCAATCGCTAAACCAACTTCGAGAGGTTATTGACCACGCCAGAGCACAATCAACCTGACCACGAAGGTCTATTCCCTAGGTCGTACAAGGCCAATGGGCCCAAGTGGAGGTGACGTAACCCCTTTGGACTTGTAGTTTGACTCGGATTCTGCTGCAGCGTCAGATTGTTTCGTCCATAACTCAACGCTCCGGACGAATTTAAAGGTGATTCCAATTGGAGTGGA
The DNA here is from genome assembly GCA_032464435.1 of Aegilops umbellulata. Classification (NCBI taxonomy): domain Eukaryota; kingdom Viridiplantae; phylum Streptophyta; class Magnoliopsida; order Poales; family Poaceae; genus Aegilops; species Aegilops umbellulata. The sequence goes on from CP136056.1 coordinate 156,920,239, forward strand.
AAGAGGACGAAATCTACTTTCCAACAAAAAAATAAACACCCAATTCGGAGTCCGTATGAAAAAGTTATTGTCGTTTTGAGTCAGGTATGTCTGTGCAGTCCGAATTTGAATCCAGAACGTGAGAGACTTGGACTCTATCTTCTCTTGGCCCAAAAGTGACGTGAAAGAACTTTTTGAACAGCAAGTAAACATCTCTTTCTCCCTTATCTGCATATGTGTGTTGTACAAATGTCCCATACACCTGCAATTAGACAAAACACAAAAGTGTGTGAAGTATTTTTGTTCTGGATAACAAAAATAGATTATTGAATAGTTTGCACTAGAAATCACCTGACAAATATGCATGTATGCAATATTTTTGGTCGTATCCAAGGTAGTCAGGTCCTCATCATCCTTCCCTTCTTGAAAACAAAGCCGTCCTCGGCGTTGCTTAATCTGAAATATGGCTAACAAAAAAGACAATGTGTACATGTTGTATATGTATATGTCATCCATTTTTACTTTCCTTAGTTTTTGCACATATGGCACATGTATACATGAGTAACCTTCATAATTCATAAAATCTAAAGCCAAAATATTATCACAAGAAGTAGAAGGCATGAAAATATTGCAACTCAGTTTGCACATATAAGCGAAGCTCTTATTCATTTTAAAAGGTTGACAACGTTCATCATTAAACCATCCCAACATTGGTGAATAAACCTTACTTGCGTCAAATTTACATGCTACAACATGCTTAAATAAGCAAACATGTAATAAGTCATTGGACACAGAATCATCACCAAGATTAGAGGTCATATCAAAATGATTAAACATTGGTTCTTTTGCATCAACAGTTAATTCAATGGGTGCACTCAAAATTGTTGGTATTTCAGTTGTTTGATCACATGGCAAAGTCAAATTGTCAACATAGTCCTCTAAAATAGGTAGTGTGATCAAAGTAGTGGGTAGCTCATCAGATGGTGCATTCAAATTGACAAGGCATTCATCATTCTCATGTAGAGATGGAAGATCAGTACCTTTCTCATTACCTCTTATGATCAACTCAGATGGTGTAGCCACTCTCGGGGGCGATGTGTCACATGGTGGAGGTGATGTAGTCCTCACAACAACGGATGTGAATGGCATAGTATGCCTAATAGTTGAAGGAACAATCATATCAACTCTTGGAATATGCACCGTGCGCTTGTTCTCCTCGTGAGCAACACGTCGTTTTATTTCCTGTTCAGCTTTGCAAGCAAGGCGAAACAAATGGTTCATAGGATAACACTCTTCATGAATTAATATCTCTTGAATATCACGGTTTAATCCTCCCCAAAATCTATCCATAAAATCATCTTCACTTTCTTCTAAAGAGGAATGCAACAAGGTAGTTTGTAAATCATCATAATATTTTGTTACAGTGTCACTACCTTGTTTTAAATGTTGCAACTTCTTAATCATGTCACGAGTATAGTAAGCGGGGACGAAAGTATGTCGCATGGCAAGTTTCAAATCATCCCAAGTAGTAGGTATATAATCAGGGTGTAACCGACAATATTCAGTCCACCAAACCAAAGCATAACCAGTGAAAGAACCAACTGCAACCTTAATCTTTTTATGTTCATCAAAATTATGGGAAGCAAATATATTTTTTATGTTGAACTCCCATTCAATATATAAAGCAGGTCTAAAACGGCCATTAAATGGTGGTATAGATACATTAACCTGATCATGTGCATTTGGATGTTTGTGCACCTCTCGTGACGGTTGTTGTATTTGCAAAGGTGGTGGCACGTCTCCCGCGATCGACAAAGCCCATGAATTGACTCTAGATCCTGGCATGATTAGTAGAAACAAGAAACAAAATCCAAAATAATGTTCCTATAACTACTAGGATGTGGTGGTAAAACGCTCACAGTAAAGCAAATATCAATGTCTTACAAGTTCTTACCATGCAGCAAGCGGCGATCGGCAACCAGCGGTGTCAAGTAACTCCAAAAGTTGGGTAAAGCGATTGCCAGGTGAACATATGTATACACGGTGTAGAAATATGTGGAGCTGGGTTGGTTATATATGGTAGCAAAAGATTAGCAATAATCAATTCAAAGATGCAATGTTGAATAAACGCTCAACGACGGTACTGTGCTGGTCCTAGGCTAGACCGGACTAGAGATGCGAGCCTAGAACACTAATGAGGTCACGACGTAGCAAAACTAGCATCAATAAAGGATATGAAGTAGCTCTGGATAGCAAGATATAAGTGAAGATCACAATAGCAGTAAAGAGAATGATGTGAAACAACTGCCAAGCAGGATATACAACAACTCTCTCTCCAACTTTCCTCTTGAAAAGTTTGAGCAAATTTTCTGATAAGTTTTTTCAAAGAATGCTACTAGCTCAAGCTTTCCAATGCAAAAAGAATCACTCAATTCCAAATTGATATGAGGAGTCAAAGAATTCGAAAACTGGCCTAAAAAACTGGAAGAAGCTGTGTCCGCGAACTTCGGAGGGCAAAAAGACCTATTTAGAAGACGATTTTGAGGTGTCAAATATTGAACTAGCTTCTGCAACTATTTAGATGCGGCTCGTCGCTAGCTTTAATTTGAGTATTCGTGGAGCCAAAACGGACTTCGTATGAGGAAGTTATGCCTGTTTTACTGAACAGTGCACAAAACAGATTCCAATCCGAATTCAACTACGAGATTGAGTCTAGATAGATCCGAATTTTGTTTTTTTTCTTCTCTTTTTTTCTCCTCACACTTTTTTTTTCTCTTTTTCTTTCTCTTTTTTTTTCTCTGACCTTTTTTTCTTTTTTTTTCACTCTTTTTTTCTCTGTCTTTGTTTTTCTCCCTCTTTCCAAGACAAACTAAATAAGATGCAGATTGGATCAAGCGAAGATATGAATGACCTCAACTATGATTGTGACAATGAACTATGGATAGCACGAGGTGAAAATTGATGGATGGTGTGGTGAACAGCGGAAGGGATAACGATGCAGCGGCGACGTGACTAATGTGAACAGAACACGAAACTCTAAACGAACTAGACACTAAGACCAGCAACTCGACACGACGATGCAACCGATAATTCAATAATGCAAACAATGAAAAGAAAATTGCAAAGGCTCAGACTGGCTTGGACAAAAGGATGAATAGATCTAACTTTTTTGTGGCTTTTTCTTGGACAATAGGTAAGAAAATAAATCTAATCTAGGGGAAACTGGAAATTCTCACCGAGCAACCTGAAAACTGATACCACTTGATAGAGGCGGGGTGTCCCGATCTTTCGATGAGATGATAACTATCGATTTGATGGAGCCGACTGTGACGATCCGACTACAAACGTGCACGACGTTGCGCCTTAGCAATCGCTAAACCAACTTCGAGAGGTTATTGACCACGCCAGAGCACAATCAACCTGACCACGAAGGTCTATTCCCTAGGTCGTACAAGGCCAATGGGCCCAAGTGGAGGTGACGTAACCCCTTTGGACTTGTAGTTTGACTCGGATTCTGCTGCAGCGTCAGATTGTTTCGTCCATAACTCAACGCTCCGGACGAATTTAAACGTGATTCCAATTGGAGTGGAAAGAGGACGAAATCTACTTTCCAACAAAAAAAGAAACACCCAATTCGGAGTCCGTATGAAAAAGTTATTGCCGTTTTGAGTCAGATATGTCTGTGCAGTCCGAATCTGAATCCAGAACGTGAGAGATTTGGACTCTATCTTCTCTTGGCCCAAAAGTGACGTGAAAGAACTTTTTGAACAGCAAGTAAACATCTCTTTCTCCCTTATCTGCATATGTGTGTTGTACAAATGTCCCATACACCTGCAATTAGACAAAACACAAAAGTGTGTGAAGTATTTTTGTTCTGGATAACAAAAATAGATTATTGAATAGTTTGCACTAGAAATCACCTGACAAATATGCATGTATGCAATATTTTTGGTCGTATCCAAGGTAGTCATGTCCTCATCAGGAGCGGAAACGAATCTTGCGGGCATGCCTTGTTGAGATTAGTGAAGTCGACGCACATGCGTGAAGGAAATATGCCCTAGAGGCAATAATAAAGTTATTATTTATTTCCTTATATATCATGATAAATGTTTATTATTCATGCTAGAATTGTATTATCCGGAAACATAATACATGTGTGAATACATAAACAAACAGAGTGTCACTAGTATGCCTCTACTTGACTAGCTCGTTAATCAAAGATGATTATGTTTCCTAACCATGGACAAAGAGTTGTTATTTGATTAACGGGGTCACATCATTAGTTGAATGATCTGATTGACATGACCCATTTCATTAGCTTAGCACCCGATCATTTAGTATGTTGCTATTGCTTTCTTCATGACTTATACATATTCCTTTGACTATGAGATTATGCAACTCCCGTTTGTCGGAGGAACACTTTGGGTGCTACCAAACGTCACAACGTAACTGGGTGATTATAAAGGAGTACTACAGGTGTCTCCAAAGGTAGATGTTGGGTTGGCGTATTTCAAGATTAGGATTTGTCACTCCGATTGTCGGAGAGGTATCTCTGGGCCCTCTCGGTAATGCACATCACATAAGCCTTGCAAGCATTGCAACTAATGAGTTAGTTGCGAGATGATGTATTACAGAACGAGTAAAGAGACTTGCCGGTAACAAGATTGAACTAGGTATTAAGATACCGACGATCGAATCTCGGGCAAGTAACATACCGATGACAAAGGGAACAACGTATGTTGTTATGCGGTCTGACCGATAAAGATCTTCGTAGAATATGTAGGAGCCAATATGGGCATCCAGGTCCCGCTATTGCTTATTGACCGGAGACGTGTCTCGGTCATGTCTACATTGTTCTCGAACCGTAGGGTCCGCACGCTTAAGGTTTCGATGACAGTTATATTATGAGTTTATGAGTTTTGATGTACCGAAGGAGTTCGGAGTCCCGGATGAGATCGGGGACATGACGAGGAGTCTCGAAATGGTCGAGACGTAAAGATCGATATATTGGACGACTATATTCGGACACCGGAAAGGTTCTGAGTGATTCGGGTATTTTCGGGAGTATCGGGGAGTTACGGGATTACGGGAGAAGTAATGGGCCTTGATGGGCTTTAGTGGGAAGAGGAAAAAGGCTGCTGCGCCCCCCTCCCCTCTAGTCCGAATTGGACTAGGGAAAGGGGGGCCGGCCACCTTTCCTACTCCTCCACTTCCTTCTCCCTTCCTCCCCTCTTGATGGACTCCTACTAGGACTTGGAGTCCTAGTAGGACTCCCATCCTGGCCGCACCAATAGCCTTGGCCGGCCTCCTCCTCCTCCATCCTTTATATACTGAGGCAGGGGGCACCCCATGGACACACAAGTTGATCCTTGAGCTCGTTCCTTAGCCGTGTGCGGTGCCCCCTCCACCATATTCCACATCGGTCATATTGTCGCAGTGCTTAGCCGAAGCCCTGCGTCGGTAACACTTCAAGATCGTCACCACGCCATCGTGCTGACGAAACTCTTCCCCGAGAGATTTGCTGGATCGGAGCCCGGAGAATGTCATCGTGCTGTACGTGTGTCAAGAACTCGGAGGCGCCGGAGTAACGGCGCTGGGATCGGTCGGATCGTGAGGAGGACGTACGACTACTTCCTCTCTGTTGTGTCAACGCTTCCGCTTCGGTCTACGAGGGTACGTAGACAACACTCTCCCCTCTCGTTGCTGTGCATCACCATGATCTTGCGTGTGCGTAGGAAATTTTTTTGAAATTACTACGTTCCCCAACAGTGGCATCCGAGCCTAGGTTTTTATGGTTTGATGTTATGCACGAGTAGAACACAAGTGAGTTATGGACGATACAAGTCATACTGCCTACCAGCATGTCATACTTTGGTTCGGCGGTATTGTTGGATGAAGCGGCCCGGACCGACATTACGCGTACGCTTACGCGAGACTGGTTCTACCGCCGTGCTTTGCACACAGGTGGCTTGCGGGTGTCAGTTTCTCCAACTTTAGTTGAACCAAGTATGGCTACACCCGATCCTTGAGAAGGTTAAAACGGAGTCTATTTGACAAACTATCGTTGTGGTTTTGATGCGTAGGTGAGATTGGTTCTTGCTTCAGCCCGTAGCAGCCACGTAAAATTTGCAACAAACAAAGTAGAGGACGTCTAACTTGTTTTTGCAGGGCATGTTGTGATGTGATATGGTCAAGACATGATGCTAAATTTTATTGTATGAGATGATCATGTTTTGTAACCGAGTTATCGGCAACCGGCAGGAGCCGTATGGTTGTCGCTTTATTGTATGCAATACAATCGCCCTGTAATGCTTTACTTTATCACTAAGCGGTAGCGATAGTCGTAGAAGCATAAGATTGGCGAGACGACAATGATGCTACGATGGAGATCAAGGGGTCGCGCCGGTGACGATGGTGATCATGACGGTGCTTCGGAGATGGAGATCACAAGCACAAGATGATGATGGCCATATCATATCACTTATATTGATTGCATGTGATGTTTATCTTTTTATGCATCTTATCTTGCTTTGATTGACGGTAGCATTATAAGATGATCTCTCACTAAATTATCAAAGTAATAGTGTTCTCCCTGAGTATGCACCGTTGCGAAAGCTCTTCGTGCTCAGACACCACGTGATGATCGGGTGTGATAGGCTCTACGTTCAAATACAACGGGTGCAAAACAGTTGCACACGCGGAATACTCAGGTTTAACTTGACGAGCCTAGCATATAACAGATATGGCCTCGGAACACGGAGACCGAAAGGTCGAGCGTGAATCATATAGTAGATATGATCAACATAGTGATGTTCACCATTGAAACTACTCCATCTCACGTGATGATCGGACATGGTTTAGTTGATTTGGATCACGTGATCACTTAGAGGATTAGAGAGATGTCTATCTAAGTGGGAGTTCTTAAGTAATATGATTAATTGAACTTAAATCTATCATGAACTTAGTCCTGGTAGTATTAGCATATCTATGTTGTAGATCAATAGCTCGCATTGTTGCTTTCATATGTTTATTTTGATATGTTCCTAGAGAAAATTGTGTTGAAAAATGTTAGTAGCAATGATGCGGATTGGATCCGTGATCTAAGGTTTATCCTCATTGCTGCACAGAAGAATTATGTCCTTGATGCACCGCTAGGTGACAGACCTATTGCAGGAGCAGATGCAGACGTTATGAACGTTTGGCTAGCTCAATATGATGACTACTTGATAGTTTAGTGCACCATGCTTAACGGCTTAGAATCGGGACTTCAAAGACGTTTTGAACGTCATGGACCATACGAGATGTTCCAGGAGTTGAAGTTAATATTTCAAGCAAATACCCGAGTTGAGAGATATGAAGTCTCCAACAAGTTCTATAGCTAAAAAGATGGAGAAGAATCGCTCAACTAGTGAGCATGTGCTCAGATTGTCTGGGTACTACAATCACTTGAATCAAGTGGGAGTTAATCTTCCAGATAATATAGTGATTGACAGAATTCTCTAGTCACCATCACCAAGTTAGTAGAACTTCGTGATGAACTATAATATGCAAGGGATGGCGAAAGTAATTCCCAAGCTCTTCGTGATGCTGAAATCAACGAAGGTAGAAATCAAGAAAAACATCAAGTGTTGATGGTTGACAAGATCACTAGTTTCAAAAAAAGGGCAAAGGGAAGAAGAAGGGGAACTTCAAGAAAAACAGCAATCAAGTTGCTACTTAAGTGAAGAAGCCCAAGTCTGGTCCTAAGCCTGAGACTAAGTGCTTCTACTGCAAAGGGATTGGTCACTGGAAGCGGAACTACCCCAAGTATTTGGTGGATAAGAAAGGATGGCAAAATAAACAAAGGTATATTTGATATACATGTTATTGATGTGTACTTTACTAGTGTTTATAGCAACCCCTCAGTATTTGATACTAGTTGCTAAGATTAGTAACTTGAAACGGGAGTTGTAGAATAAACAGAGACTAGTTAAGGGTGAAGTTGATGAGGACATGACTACCTTGGATACGACCAAAATATTGCATACATGCATATTTGTTAGGTGATTTCTAGTGCAAACTATTCAATAATCTATTTTTGTTATCCAGAACAAAAATACTTCACACACTTTTGTGTTTTGTCTAATTGCAGGTGTATGGGACATTTGTACAACACACATATGAAGATATGGGAGAAAGAGATGTTTACTTGCTGTTCAAAAAGTTCTTTCACGTCACTTTTGGGCCAAGAGAAGATAGAGTCCAAGTCTCTCACGTTCTGGAATTCAGATTCGGACTGCACAGACATACCTGACTCAAAACGGCAATAACTTTTTCATACGGACTCCGAATTGGGTGTTTCTTTTTTTGTTGGAAAGTAGATTTCGTCGTCTTTACACTCCAATTGGAATCACCTTTAAATTCGTCTGGAGCATTGAGATATGGACGAAACAATCTGACGCTGCAGCAGAATCCGAATCAAACAACAAGTCCAAAGGTGTTGCACCACCTCCACTTGGGCCCATGAGCCTTGTACGACCTAGGGTTGGTTTTAGGCTGCCTTGGGACGTCCTCCCACCTCCTTGGCCGCCACCCCTTGCTCCTATATAAGTAGATACATCTAGTAGCTTTTTCCTTGGGATTTGTTTAGTTAAAAGTTAGCCATTGCAACTTCTTGTACTTCGTTTGTGTCCAACGACCAGACCAAGACCGCTTCCGGATCCCCACCTTTATCAATACTTTATATATACTCGCAATATTCAGATTGCTTTTATCATATTCTTGCTTGTTCTTCGATTGCTTGCAGGAATAGACCTTCGTGGTCAGGTTGATTGTGCTCCGGCGTGGTCAATAACCTCTCGGAGTTGGTTTAGCGATTGCTAAGGCGCAACGTCGTGCACGTTTGTAGTCGGATCGTCAAAGTCATCTTCACCAAATCGATAGTTATCATCTCATCGAAAGATCGGGACACCCCGCCTCTATCAGAAGTGACGATGTGTGTTGGAAGTAGTTCCAAGATTGATATGATCATCATCGCACACTCACTATACTTTCGGGATTAATGTTGAAACTAAATAAGTGTTATTTGGTGTTTGCGTTGAGCATAAATATGATTTGATCATGTCTATTGCAATACCGTTATTCATTTAAGTTAGAGAACAATTGTTGTTCTACTTACATGAATAGAACCTTCAATGGTCATACACCCAATGAAAATAGTTCGTTGGATCTCGATCGTAGTGATACACATAATCATAATATTGAAGCCAAAAGATGCAAAGTTAATAATGATAGTACTTATTTGTGGCAGTACCGTCTATGATAGAAGCAAAGGTGTCCCGATGTTTCGATGAGATGGTGGCTATCGTTTCTGTGGGAGTCGACCTTGACGATCCGACTACGAACGTGCGAGACGTCGCGCCTTAGCAATCGCTAAACCAACTTCCGAGGGTTATTGACCACGCCGGAGCACGATCAACCTGACCACGAGGGCCTGTTTCCTGCGAGCAAACAAAGAACAAGCAAGAAAACTAAGATTGCAATCTGGATATTGCGAATATAAGAGGAAAGCTTTATTAATGAAGGTGGGGTTCTGTGACGCCTTGGTCTGGTCGTTGAACACAAACGAAGTACGCGAAGTTGCAGCTATGGCGAACTTTTGATCTAAACAAAACCCAAAGTCTAAACGACGCCCTAAGGGCTGTATATATGGAGGAAGAGGGGGGAATTTCGTGGCCCTTGAGGAAGGGGTCCGAAACCAACCCTAACTCTTGTTTCCCCACACATACGGACTCTAAAAATAGCCTATACTTAAGTATTTCGAAATTACATGGGCCTGTCCCAATAATAAGGTGACGCAGCACCTAGAATAGCCTCTGGACGAAATTTATGAAGTGGCATCTTGTATATTTCTTCCAAGGCTTCATTCACTCCTTATGGTGGCTTCAGAGTCCTGAAATCATCACTTGTGACTCTGTTCTTGTTCCCCCTGCGCATGCCATCAACTCCATGCTTGTTCTTGCTCCAATGTTCATCCTTCTCCAAGCTAGGCCCTTCATTTGTAAGCAAAACAAATGTATCCAATTTAGGCAGCATCATATTCTCATGAACATTAGAATCATTACCAAGAAACGAAAGTACCTGGTAATTTAATTGGCGTGCGCGAGTTCTAGTAATTGGTCCATCATATGTAATAGTAGGGGCTGTGGGTGTAACAATGGTATTGATGTCCTCATCATCCTCCCCTTCTTGAAATGAAGTCGTCCTCGACGGAAGCTCATCTTCCTCACCCAAATAAGGCTTCAAAACTGCAATGTTAAAAGTGGGACTAACCCCAAAATTTGCAGGCAGCTCAAGTTTATATGCATTATCATTTATTTTCTCTAACACCTTAAATGGACCATCAGCACGTGGCATTAGCTTTGATTTGCGCAAATTAGGAAACCTATCCTTACGCAAATGTAACCAAACAAGATCACCAGGTGCAAAGACAACATGTTTTCTACCCTTATCTCCAGCAAGTTTATATTTAGCATTCATACGCTCAATGTTTTCCTTAGTTAACTCATGCATTTTTAAAATCAATTCAGCACGTTCTTTAGCATCAAAATTAACCTTCTCCGAAGATGGAAGAGGCAACAAATCAATAGGTGCACGAGGTAGGAAACCATACACAATTTCAAAAGGGCACATCTTAGTAGTAGAATGCAATGAACGATTATAAGCAAATTCAATATGAGGCAAGCATTCTTCCCACATTTTCTTATTATTCTTCAAAACAGCCCTAAGCATAGTAGACAATGTTCTATTGACTACTTCAGTTTGTCCATCGGTTTGGGGGTGACAAGTAGTACTAAAAAGCAGTTTAGTCCCCAACTTAGCCCATAAACATCTCCAAAAGTGGCTAAGAAATTTAGTATCACGATCTGAAACAATAGTATTTGGCACACCATGCAAGCGAATAATTTCACGAAAGAACAAATCAGCAACATTAACAGCATCATCGCCTTTATGACATGGTATAAAGTGTGCCATTTTCGAGAATCTATCCACGACAACAAATATTCTATCCCTCCCCTTCTTTGTTCGAGGCAAACCTAAAACAAAGTCCATAGATATATCCTCCCAAGGAACACTAGGTACAGGCAAAGGCATATATAAACCATGAGGATTGAGTCGTGACTTAGCTTTTTGACATGTAGTGGAGCGAGCAACAAAACGCTCAACATCCCGTCTCATCTTTGGCCAAAAGAAATGTGTAGCAAGTGCGTCCTCTGTCTTCTTCACGCCAAAGTGTCCCATTAATCCTCCTCCATGCGCCTCCTGCAACAACAAAAGACGAACAGAACTAGCTGGAATGCATAGCTTGTTAGCACGGAACACAAAACCACCATTAACAACGAACTTGTTCCATGATCTACCTTCTTTACAATTCTGCAAAACATCTTTAAATTCAGCATCATGCACATATTGATCTTTGATGGTCTCCAAATCAAATATTTTAAAATCAAGTTGTGAAAGCATAGTATAACGACGAGACAATGCATCAGCAATAATATTTTCTTTACCCTTCTTGTGTTTAATGACATAAGGGAAAGTCTCAATGAATTCAACCCATTTAGCATGTCTACGGTTCAGTTTAGCTTGACTTTTAATGTGTTTCAAAGATTCATGATCAGAATGTATAACAAATTCTTTGGGCCATAAATAATGTTGCCATGTTTCTAAAGTCCGAACAAGAGCATATAATTCTTTATCATAAGTAGAATAGTTCAGACTAGGCCCACTCAATTTTTCAGAAAAGTATGCAACAGGTTTGCCATCTTGTAATAACACACCTCCTAATCCAATTCCACTAGCATCACATTCAAGCTCAAAAGTCTTATTAAAGTCAGGAAGTTGAAGTAAAGGAGCATTTGTCAACTTATCTTTCAATATCGTGAAGGCTTCTTCCTGTGCGGTACCCCAAACAAAAGGCACATCCTTCTTTGTAAGCTCATTCAGAGGTGCAGCAATGGTGCTAAAATCTCTCACAAAACGCCTATAGAAACCAGCGAGTCCAAGAAAACTCCTCACTTGTGTGACCGTTTTGGGCTGCGGCCAACTCTCAATAGCTTCAATCTTGGCTTTATCAACTTCAATTCCCTGTGGAGTAACAACATAGCCAAGAAAAGACACTCGGTCGGTGCAAAAGGTGCACTTCCCAAGGTTACCAAACAAACGTGCATCACGTAGAGCATTAAAAACAGCACGTAAATGTTCCAAATGTTCTTCCAAAGATTTGCTATAAATCAGTATATCATCAAAATAGACTACCACAAATCGTCCAATGAAAGCACGTAAAACTCCGTTCATTAATCTCATGAAAGTACTAGGTGCATTAGTTAACCCAAAAGGCATGACTAACCACTCATATAAACCAAACTTAGTTTTAAATGCTGTTTTCCATTCATCTCCCAATTTCATACGAATTTGATGGTATCCACAACGCAAATCAACTTTGGAGAATATTGTAGAGCCACTCAATTCATCAAGCATATCATCTAGCCTAGGAATAGGATGACGATAAAGAATAGTAATATTATTAATGCCTCTACAATCAACACACATACGCGATGTACCATCCTTTTTAGGCACTAGTATAATAGGAACAGCACAAGGACTAAGAGATTCACGTATATAACCTTTGTCGAGCAGCTCCTGTACTTGACGCATAATCTCCTTCGTCTCCTCTGGATTGGTACGGTATGGTGCACGGTTGGGCAGCGATGCACCGGGAATTAAGTCAATTTGATGCTCAATCCCTCGAATAGGTGGTAATCCCGGTGGCACGTCTTGTGGAAAGACGTCAGCGAACTCCTGCAAAATGTTAGTAACAGCAGGAGGCAAAGAGGAAGGCACGTCCTCGAATGAAAATAATACCTCTTTGCACACAAAAGCATAGCAAACAGATTTGCTAACATCTAGATCATCAATATCAGACTTGGTGGCAAATAAACATGCATTTTTCAATTTAATTTCAGAAGCAACACTAAATGGTTTATTATTAGGCTTCATTTGTTGCTCAAATTCTTTTGCCACAATCTGATTTTCACTCTTATTTTGCTCCTGTTTTGCTTTATTAGCTCGATTAATATCATCTTTCAAAATGGAATCAGGAGTCATAGGAAGCAAAGTAATATTTTTGTCCTTATGAACGAGAGTATACTGATTGTTTCTACCATGGTGTACAGAATTTTTATCAAATTGCCATGGTCTACCAACTAATAAGGAACATGCTTGCATAGGTACCACATCACAATCAACATAATCAGCATATGTAGAGATACTAAAATGCACACGAACAGTACGTGTTACCTTAACCTTGCCGCTGTTGTTGAACCATTGGATGTAGTAAGGATGTGGATGTGGTCTTGTGATGAGGGATAGCTTCTCCACCATCTCCATGCTAGCCAAGTTGTTGCAGCTCCCTCCATCTATGATGACGCGAACAGAACGTTCCTTCACAACTCCCTTTGTATGGAACAAATTATGCCTCTGATTTTGCTCAGCTTGCGTGACCTGCACACTCAAACACGTTGAGCAACCAAACATTCATACCTGTCAGCATCTTCAGGAGCCATGTATTGCGTCTCATGATCAGAATCATCTCCACCGTGTTCTTCATGTGTAAGAAGAGCCAAAGTCTCCTCATCATAGTCACTAGCGGACTCATACCCATCATCCTCAGTAGCAATCATCACACGCTGAGATGTGCATTCGCGCGCAAAATGTCCTCTTCCCTTACAACGACGACAAATAATATCACTTGTGTGCCCTGTAGACGCCATGGAAGAAGCAGAGCTCTGTGCAGGCCTGGCAGGTGTGCTCTTGGCAGATAGTGGTGGTTGTGCCTGCTTTCTTGTATCACGGTTGGAGGTGGCAGCCGACGGAGGTGCCGGTGTAGCAGAACGTGTGGAAGTAGATGATGCCCGTGGTGTCCATGATGAAGGTCGACCTGCAGAAAAGTTAGTTCGCGCCAATGCCTGTCGATCCTGCACTTCATGTTCAGCTTTACAAGCAAGATGGAATAAACGAGTGATATTATTATAATCCTTATAGTCTAGAATGGTCTGAATCTCTCTATTTAATCCACCCAGAAAACGTGCAAGCATAGCTTCATTCTCCTCAACAATACCACATCGAATCAATCCAGTTTGTAATTCCTGATAATATTCTTCTACAGAATTTTTTCCTTGTCGTAAGCGCTGCAATTTTTGAAGTAATTCACGTTGATAATATGGCGGAACCCAACGAGTACGCATAGCAGTTTTCAAAGCAGCCCAAGTAGCTGGAACAGGATATAATCTACAATATTCAGACCACCAAACACATGCAAAGCTAGTGAAAGCACAAACAGCAGCAGGAACACGTCTCTCCTCAGGATATTGTAAACATGTAAATCGTTGTTCAGTTTCTAACTCCCAAGTAAGATATATATCAGGAACATATCTACCCTCAAATGGTGGGATATTCAATTTCAGTTTAGGGAGATGGTCATGATCTCGTACCTGAGGGGGAGCCCTAACATTACCATTATTTGCATGTGGACGACCTGGTGGTTGTGGTGCTGGTGGTTGCACGTAGTTCTGATGTTGATCAACCTCATCCTCGTAATCTCCCACATAATCATCCTCCTCCGCATCAGCAGCAGGAGCCACAGAAGTATCAACAGCAGCACCAGCAGTTTGGCCAGGCTGAAGAGGGACACGGATCGCTCGGCGGAGGGCTGATTCCCGACCTGGAGGTATTCGTTGTTGTTGCTGTTGTTGCAGAGGTGCGGCAGGTGCAGCCGGTGGTGGAAGACGCGCAAGCAGTTCATTAAATCTGTTATCGAGCTTTGTTTCGAACGTCTTCTCCAGGCCAGTGATCTTCTCCATGGCCTCTTCAAAATTGTTCAGCACATCTTGCACCTGTTCATTCATCATTTTCTGAAACTTATCATGAAGCTCCTTGTTTGTTAAATTCTCCCAGTCAATCTCGTCGGGTTGTGATCCTGGCATGGTTAGCAGCAATAGAAACACACAGAATATGATCCTATAGACTACTAACAAGTGGTGGTGGTGGTGGGTGTCACAAATCCTTTAAGCAAATCTCAAATTCTTACCAGTTCTTACCCAGCAGCAGGCGGTGATCGGCAACCGATGTAGTCAAAACTCTCAAAGCTTGGATAGAGCGACTACCAGGGAGAGTCAAACGCACGATGTAGATGTATGTGGAGCTGGGAAGGCTTATAGTATGGTAGCAAAAAGGGTCACCAATAATCAATTCAGGGATGCAAAGTTGAATAAACGCTCAACGACGGTACTGTGCTGGTCCTAGGCTAGACCGTGCTAGAGACGCGAGCCTAGAACACTAACAAAATCACGACGCTACACGGAAACAAGGGAAAAGCACACTCTGGAATTTTTTTTTCGCACTGTTTTGTTTTTGCGCTCCTCTTTTTTTTTGCGCTTTTTTTTCCGAAAAATCACTATAATGGCGAGTGTCTCAAAACTCTTCCGAGGTCAAACTGACAAGATGGGTACGAAATTTTTTTGACAATTTTTTTTTTCGGAAATCAGGGCAGCGACGACGAAAAAGTGTGACCAAAAATCACTATGATGGCGAGTGTCTCAAAAGACTCAGAACAACCTAAAAATAGGATAGGAAAAAAATATTTTCGGTCGCCGATTTTTTTTTCCCGAGACCTACGCAGACACGGAAACACGAATCGGAATTGAGATGGATCTCGAAAACAAACCTAATATGAAAAGAACTCGGTTTGGTGGTGGATATATGGTGGTAGGATATGGCAGCGGCGGTGGTATATGGTAGCGGTGGTGGTATATGGACACGGATCGGTGGGGGTATTTGGACACGGATTCAGAACGGTGGCGGATAAGCGGTGGTGGTAGATGGCAAGGCGATGATGATGGTGCGGCGGCGGCGTGACAACTTATGACCAGAACTCGAAACTCTAAAAGACTAGACTCTAAGACCAGCAACTTGACACGACGATGCAACCGCAAATTCAACAAAGCAAAAACTCTAAAAAGATTATGCAAAGGCTCAGATTGGTTCGGATATGATGAACTAACCCTATTTTCTTTGTGTGGATTTTCGTGGACTGTAGGTATAAAGAACAGACTCGATCTAATCTACGAAAAACTGTAAAATCTCACCGAGCAACCTGGAAATCTGATACCACTTGATAGAGGCAAAGGTGTCCCGATGTTTCGATGAGATGGTGGCTATCGTTTCTGTGGGAGTCGACCTTGACGATCCGACTACGAACGTGCGAGACGTCGCGCCTTAGCAATCGCTAAACCAACTTCCGAGGGTTATTGACCACGCCGGAGCACGATCAACCTGACCACGAGGGCCTGTTTCCTGCGAGCAAACGAAGAACAAGCAAGAAAACTAAGATTGCAATCTGGATATTGCGAATATAAGAGGAAAGCTTTATTAATGAAGGTGGGGTTCTGTGACGCCTTGGTCTGGTCGTTGAACACAAACGAAGTACGCGAAGTTGCAGCTATGGCGAACTTTTGATCTAAACAAAAACCCAAAGTCTAAACGATGCCCTAAGGGTTGTATATATGGAGGAAGAGGGGGGAATTTCGTGGCCCTTGAGGAAGGGGTCCGAAACCAACCCTAACTCTTGTTTCCCCACACATACGGACTCTAAAAAACAGCCTATACTTAAGTATTTCGAAATTACATGGGCCTGGCCCAATAATAAGGTGACGCAGCACCTAGAATAGCCTCTGGACGAAATTTATGAAGTGGCATCTTGTATATTTCGTCCAAGGCTTCATTCACTCCTTATGGTGGCTTCAGAGTCCTGAAATCATCACTTGTGACTCCGTTCTTGTTCCCCTTGCGCATGCCATCAACTCCATGCTTGTTCTTGCTCCAATGTTCATCCTTCTCCAAGCTAGGCCCTTCATTTGTAAGCAAAACAAATGTATCCAATTTAGGCAGCATCATATTCTCATGAACATTAGAATCATTACCAAGAAACGAAAGTACCTGGTAATTTAATTGGCGTGCGCGAGTTCTAGTAATTGGTCCATCATATGTAACAGTAGGGGCTGTGGGTGTAATAATGGTATTGATGTCCTCATCAGTCTAGGTCATATTGGTGTAAAGCGCATGAAGAAACTCCATGCTGATGGGCTTTTTGGAATCACTTGATTATGAATCACTTGATGCTTGCGAACCGTGCCTCATGGGCAAGATGACTAAGACACCGTTCTCCGGAACAATGGAGCAAGCAACAGATTTGTTGGAAATCATACATACTGATGTATGTGGTCCGATGAATATTAAAGCTCGCGACAAGTATCATTATTTTCTGACCTTCACAGATGATTTGAGCAGATATGGGTATATCTACTTGATGAAACATAAGTCTGAAACATTTGAAAAGTTTAAAGAATTTCAGAGTGAAGTGGAGAATCATTGTAACAAGAAAATAAAAGTTTCTACGATATGATCGTGGAGGAGAATATTTGAGTTACGAGTTTGGTCTTCAATTAAAATAATGTGGAATAGTTTCACAAACTCATGCCACCTGGAACACCACAGCATAATGGTGTGTCCGAACGTCATAACCGTACTTTATTGGATATAGTACAATCTATGATGTTTTTTACCGATTTACCAATATCGTTTTGGGATCATGCATTAGAGACAACTGCATTCACGTTTAAAAGGGCACCATCTAAGTCCGTTGAGACGACACAATCTGAACTGTGGTTTAGCAAGAAACCAAAGTTGTCGTTTCTTAAAGTTTGGGATTATGATGCTTATATGAAAAAGTTTCATCCTGATAAGCTCAAACCCAAATCGGAGAACTATGTCTTCATAGGATACCCAACGGAGACTATTGGGTACACCTTCTATCACAGATCCTAAGGCAAGACATTCGTTGCTTATAATGGATCCTTTCTAGATAAGGAGTTTCTCTCGAAAGAAGTGAGTGGGAGGAAAGAAGAAAACTTGATAAGGTAATTGTACCTTCTCCCTTATTGGAAAGTAGTTCATCACAGAAATCTATTCTTGTGACTACTACACCAATTAGTGAGGAAGCTAATGATGATGATTATGTAAGTTCAGATCAAGTAACTACCGAATCTCGTAGGTAAACCAGAGTGAGATCCGCACCAGAGTGGTACGGTAATCCTGTTCTGGAAGTTATGTTACTAGACCATGACGAACTTGCGAACTATGAAGAAGCGATGGTGAGCCCAAATTCCGCGAAATGGTTTGAGGCCATGAAATCTGAGATATGATCCATGTATGAGAAGAAAGTTTGGACTTTGATTGACTTGCCCGATGTTCGGCAAGCAATTAAGAATAAATGGATCTTCAAGAGGAAGACGGACGCTGATAGTTGTGTTACTATCTACCAAGCTAGAATTGTCGCAAAAGGTTTTCGACAAGTTCAAGGTGTTGACTATGATGAGAGTTTCTCACTCGTATCTATGCTTAAGTCTGTCCGAATCATGTTAGCAATTGCCGCATTTTCTGAAATCTGGCAAATGGATAACAAAACTGCAATCCTTAATGGATTTCTTAAAGAAGAGTTGTATATGATGCAACCAGAAGGTTTTGTCAATCCTAAAGGTGTTAACAAAATATGCAAGCTCCAGCGATCCATCTATGGACTGGTGCAAGCATCTCGGAGTTGGAATATAGGCTTTGATAAGTTGATCAAAGCATATGGTTTTATACAGACTTGCGGTGAAGCCTGTATTTACAAGAAAGTGAGTGGGAGCACTACAACATTTCTGATAAGTATATGTAAATGACATATTGTTGATCAGAAATAGTGTAGAATTATTCTGCAAAGCATAAACGAGTATTTGAAAGGAGTTTTTCGAAGAAAGACCTCAGTGAAGCTGCTTACATATTGAGCATCAAGATCTATATAGATAGATCAAATCGCCTGATAAGTTTTCAATGAGTACATACCTTGACAAGATTTTGAAGTAGTTCAAAATGGAACAGTCAAAGAAAGAGTTCTTGCCTGTGTTACAAGGTGTGAAATTGAGTAAGACTCAAAACCCGACCACGGCAGAAGATAGAAAGAGAATGAAAGACATTCCCTATGCCTTGGCCGTAGGTTCTATAAAGTATGCCATGCTATGTACCAGATCTATTGTATACCCTACACTGATTTTGGCAAGGGAGTACAATAATGATCTAGGAGTAGATCACTGGACAGCGGTCAAAATTATCCTTAGTGGAATAAGGATATGTTTCTTTATTATGGACGTGACAAAAAGGTTCGTCGTAAAAGGTTACGTCGATGCAAGTTTTGACACTAATCTGGATGACTCTAAGTCTCAATCTAGATACATATTGAAAGTGGGAGCAATTAACTAAAGTAGCTCCGTGCAGAGCATTGTAGACATAGAAAGTTGCAAAACATACGGATCTAAATTTTGGTAGACCCGTTGACTAAGCTTCTCTCACAAGCAAAACATGATCACACCTTAGTACTCTTTGGGTGTTAATCACATAGCGATGTGAACTAGATTACTGACTCTAGTAAACCCTTTGGGTGTTGATCACATACCGATGTGAACTATGGGTGTTAATCACATGGTGATGTGAAGTATTGCTGGTAAATCACATGGCGATGTGAACTAGATTATTGACTCTAGTGCAAGTGGGAGACTGAAGGAAATATGCCCTAGAGGCAATAATAAAGTTATTATTTATTTCCTTATATATCATGATAAATGTTTATTATTCATGCTAGAATTGTATTATCCGGAAACATAATACATGTGTGAATACATAAACAAACAGAGTGTCACTAGTATGCCTCTACTTGACTAGCTCGTTAATCAAAGATGATTATGTTTCCTAACCATGGACAAAGAGTTGTTATTTGATTAACGGGGTCACATCATTAGTTGAATGATCTGATTGACATGACCCATTTCATTAGCTTAGCACCCGATCGTTTAGTATGTTGCTATTGCTTTCTTCATGACTTATACATGTTCCTTTGACTATGAGATGATGCAACTCCCGTTTGCCGGAGGAACACTTTGGGTGCTACCAAACGTCACAACGTAACTGGGTGATTATAAAGGAGTACTACAGGTGTCTCCAAAGGTAGATGTTGGGTTGGCGTATTTCAAGATTAGGATTTGTCACTCCGATTATCGGAGAGGTATCTCTGGGCCCTCTCGGTAATGCACATCACATAAGCCTTGCAAGCATTGCAACTAATGTGTTATTTGCGAGATGATGTATTACAGAACGAGTAAAGAGACTTGCCGGTAACAAGATTGAACTAGGTATTAAGATACCGACGATCGAATCTCGGGCAAGTAACATACCGATGACAAAGGGAACAACGTATGTTGTTATGCGGTCTGACCGATAAAGATCTTCGTAGAATATGTAGGAGCCAATATGGGCATCCAGGTCCAGCTATTGGTTATTGACCGGAGACGTGTCTCGGTCATGTCTACATTGTTCTGGAACCGTAGGGTCCGCACGCTTAAGGTTTCGATGACAGTTATATTATGAGTTTATGAGTTTTGATGTACCGAAGGAGTTCGGAGTCCCGGATGAGATCGGGGACATGACGAGGAGTCTTGAAATGGTCGAGACGTAAAGATCGATATATTGGACGACTATATTCGGACATCGAAAAGGTTCTGAGTGATTCGGGTATTTTCGGGAGTATCGGGGAGTTACGGGATTACGGGAGAAGTAATGGGCCTTGATGGGCTTTAGTGGGAAGAGGAAAAAGGCTGCTGCGCCCCCCTCCCCTCTAGTCCGAATTGGACTAGGGAAAGGGGGGCCGGCCACCTTTCCTACTCCTCCACTTCCTTCTCCCTTCCTCCCCTCTTGATGGACTCCTACTAGGACTTGGAGTCCTAGTAGGACTCCCATCCTGGCCGCACCAATAGCCTTGGCCGGCCTCCTCCTCCTCCATCCTTTATATACTGAGGCAGGGGGCACCCCATGGACACAGAAGTTGATCCCTGAGATCGTTCCTTAGCCGTGTGCGGTGCCCCCCTCCACCATATTCCACCTCGGTCATATTGTCGCAGTGCTTAGGCGAAGCCCTGCGTCGGTAACACATCAAGATCGTCACCACACCGTCGTGCTGACGAAACTCTTCCTCGAGAGCTTTGCTGGATCGGAGCCTGGAGAACGTCATCGTGCTGTACGTGTGTCAAGAACTCGGAGGCGCCGGAGTAACGGCGCTGGGATCGGTCGGATCGTGAGGAGGACGTACGACTACTTCCACTACGTTGTGTCAACGCTTCCGCTTCGGTCTACGAGGGTACGTAGACAACACTCTCCCCTCTCGTTGCTGTGCATCACCATGATCTTGCGTGTGCGTCGGATTTTTTTTTTAAATTACTACGTTCCCCAACAATGCGTTCCTTCCCCCCCTTTTTAGGCACAACGACGGGGTTGGCCAACCAATCCGGGTATCGGACCTCGCGAATGACCCCAGCGGCTTCTAGCTTGCGCGTCTCTTGGACAATGAAGCCTGCTTCTCTGCGGACTGCCGCCTGGCCTTCTGCTTCACGGGGCGCGCATTCGGGCACACATTGAGGTGATGCTCGATGACACTCCTGGGAATCCCTACCAATTGATCGGGCTCCCAAGCGAACACCTTCTTATTCGCGCGCAGGAACCTGACCACGGCATCCTCCTGCTCAGGCTCAAGGTTGGCGCCTATGGTGCAAGTGGCACCGGAAGACCCGTCCTCGTCCATGGGTATCTGCTTGGTTTCTGCCTTGTCCTGGGTGAACAACTGCTTTTTCTGGCGGGCACAACCCCCTTGGGCTCAGGGGCCTCCGCGTCGGCAGGCTGCGCTGATGACGCCGCCTTGAAGGCGAGCTGGAGTACTCGCAAGGCGTCCCTGGTGTCCCCGTGCACGGTGAGGGTACCGCTGCTCCCGGACATCTTCATGAGGTTGTACGCCGGGTGCGAGGCAGCCATGAACTGAGCCAGCGCCGGGTAACCGAGGATGGTGTTGTATGGGAGGCCGATGGGGGCGATGTCGAAGTCGACCATCTCCGTGCGGAAGTTGTCGTCGGTGCCGAAGGTTACCGGGAGCCGGATCTGTCCCAGGGAGTCGGACGATCAGCCCCCGACGCCCGAGAAAGATCGACTGGGCCGCAGCCGCTCCCGGGGTATGTAGAAGAGATTGAAGGCCTCGACCGAAAGCACACTGAGGCCCGAGCCGCCGTCGATGAGGGTTTTGGTGACGGCCACGTGGCAGACGGTGGGGGTGCACAATAGGGGGAGCACGCCCGAGCCCGCCAAGTTGGTGGGCTGGTCCTCCGAGCTGAAGGTCAGATCGTCCTCGCGCGCTGCCCGGTCCGAGGAAGCCCCCTGCCGTGTGGAAGCGGTGCTGACCCGACGGGCAAACGGCTTGACGTGGTGACACGTGGGCGGCGCTTGCGAGCCGCCCAGGAGGGCCGCAATGACAGGAGGTGTCGATGTCGTGGCGTAGTCGCCCCGTCACACAGGCGGATGCTGGGGCGGAGCTTGCTGCTTGTTCCCCGCCGGGCTGGCGGTGGTGCCGATGGCGGGTGATGAGGGACGACGAGGGCGCTCATCGGCGAGGGCCGTTGGGGCGGCGTGGGCCCGACCGGCGCCATACATGGGTGCGGCGGCCGGAGAAAGATGGAGCGGTGGAAGACAGATTCCGGCGCACCCCTACCTGGCACGCCAAATGTCGGATCGGGGGTTCCGGCAGACCCTGAAGGTTCGAACTCTGGGGTGCGCGCGGAGATTCTGCCCGCCACCTCTCCGTCTCACCAGGATCTAAACTACCGAAAGAACAGCACAAAGAACATAGAGTTTATACTAGTTCGGGCCACTGTTGTGGTGTAATACCCTACTCTAGTTTTGTGGGTGGATGGATTGCCTCTTGGGCTGATGATGATGATGATGATCGGTACAAAGGGGAACTGCCTCGCGAGGGCCTGTTCTTGGCTAGGGCGATGAACTGCTAGGGAAGTTCAGCCGCCCTTCTCTCTCTCTCTCCTTAATCGGATCCTGGATACCAGATGCCCCTACCCTGGGGGTGGCTAGTCCTATTTATAGGCAAAGGCCTTGGGCCTCTCCCCAAATATTGAGCGGGAAGGGCGCCAACAATTGGCCAATTCGAAGGGGAACATACAATACACTTATCCTGACCAAAGTTGGTCCTCGCCTGCCAAAGGCCCTGTGGTGACGCCGCTCTGGGCTCCACGATGAGCTCATTCCCACCGTTGGACTGGTCTTGGTCTCGTTGCACCGAAATGGATGCCTTTGCTTGATCCTCTCGCCTGCGCTTGCCCCCTTTGCACCAAAGAGAAAAGGGGAGGACACTGTGCGGGCTGGCGCCCGCCTGGCGCCCTTGGTCGTCACGGCTTGCGTCATGGGCACCTCACGAGGTACCCTGCCTTGATCTCTCCACCTCCTCATGAGCCAGCCTGAGGAGGCTGCGCCTGAGGAAGCACTGCGTCGTCCCCTCCGCGAGGCTTGGCCCCTCGCAAGGGTCTTGACTCTCGTGTTGAGGAAGATGGGTCGTACTGGGCCTCCATTCGAGCCACGCCGCAGGCCGCGGGCAGGAAAGTCTGGGGACCCCCGTTCCCAGAACGCCGACAGAGATCTCCGCCCGTACGGAGCACTGTGGCCATGCTCGGCCCTAGATACGAGGGTGATGGGTTACATTGTAGCCTCTCCCTATCTTGTCTTCTTAATGGGGGTGCAGACTTTGAGGGCACCATGGGCCGACTACTAAGAGCCGGCCTCTATAGAGGCCGCCTGCTAGGAGTCGGCCCGTCTTGAAGCCGACTTCCTGAGTGTGGCCGTCTTCTGGCAGCTGGCTGTTCAGCCAGCCGGCCACCAAAAGGCGGTGCTTCATCTTGACGTTGAGGGGCACAGCCGGCCCCAATGGCTTGAAAGGTTATGGGACTCGGCTTAGGCTACCCGTGGCCCATTACTCCGACATTCTTCATGCGCTTTATACCAATATGACCTATACGGCAGTGCCACGAATATGTTGCACTATCATTATCAACTTTGCATCTTTTGGCATCAGCCATGAATATGTGTATCAGCACGATCGAGATTCAACAAAAATAGACCACTCTTCAAGGGTGCGTGACCATAAAAGGTATTACTCATATAAATAGAACAACCATTATTCTATGATTTAAATGAATAACCGTCTTGCATTAAACAAGATCCAAATATAATGTCCATGCTCAACGCTGGCACCGAATAACAATTATTCAGGTCTAAAACTAATCCTGAAAGTAGATGTAGAGGTAGCGTGCCGACGGCGATCACATCGACCTTGGAACCATTCTCGACGCGCATCGTCACCTTGTCCTTAGCCAATATTCATTTAATCCATAGCCCCTGTTTCGAGTTGCAAATATGAGCAACATAACCAATATCAAATACCCACACGCTACTATGAGCATTAGTAAGGTACACATCAATAAAATGTATATCAAATATACCTTTGTTCACTTTGCCATCCTTCTTATCCGCTAAATACTTGGGGCAGTTCCACTTCCATTGACCAGTCCCTTTGCAGTAGAAGCACTCGGTTTCAGGCTTGGGTCCAGACTTGGGCTTCTTCCCGGGAGTGAAAATTTGCTTGCCATTCTTCTTGAAGTTCCCCTTCTTTCCCTTGCCCTTTTTCTTGAAAATAGTGGTCTTGTTAAGCATCAAGACTTGATGCTCTTTCTTGATTTCTACCTCTGCAGCTTTGAGCATAGCGAAGAGCTCGGGAATTGTCTTATCCATCCCTTGCATATTATAGTTCATCATGAAGCCTTTGTAGCTTGGTGGTACTGATTGAAGAACTCTGTCAATAACACTATCATCTTGAAGATTAACTCCCAGCTGAGGCAAGTGGTTATGGTACCCAGACATTCTGAGTATGCGTTCATTGACAAAACTGTTCTCCTCAATCTTGCAGCAATAGAACTTGTTGGAGACTTAATATCTCTCAACTCGGGCATTTGCTTGAAATATTAACTTCAACTCCTGGAACATCTCATATGGTCCATGACGTTCAAAATGTCTTCGAAGTCCCAATCCTACACCGTAGAGCATGGCACACTGAACTATAGAGTAGTCATCAGACCGCATCTGCTAGACGTTCGAAGCGTCTGCATTAGCGGGAGGGGGATTTTCACCCAGCGGTGCATCAAGGACATAATTCTTCTGTGCAGCAATGAGGATAATCCTCAAGTTACGGACCCAGTCCATGTAGTTGCTACCATCATCATTCAACTTATCTTTATCTAGGAACGCATTAAAATTCAAGGGAACGGTAGCACAGGCCATTGATCTACAACATAGATATGCAAAAACTATCAGGACTAAGTTCATGATAAATTAAGTTCAATTAATCATATTACTTAAGAACTCCCATTTAGATAGACATCCCTCGAGTCATGTAAATGACCACGTGATCCCTATCAACTAAACCATGTTCGATCATCACGTGAGATGGAGTAGTTTTCAATGGTGAACATCTCTATGTTGATCATATCTACTATATGATTCACGTTCGACCTTTCGATCCCAATTGTTCCGAGGACATGTCCATACATGCTAGGCTCGTCAAGTTTAACCCGAGTATTCTGCACATGCAAAACTATCTTGCACCCATTGTATGTGAACATAGAGCTTGTCACCCAATCATCACGTGGTGTCTCGGCACGATGAACTGTCGCAACAGGGCATACTCAGGGAGAACACTTATACCTTGAAATTTTAGTGAGGGATCATCTTATAATGATACCGCTGTAAAAAAGCAAAATAGGATGCATAAAAGATAAACATCACATGCAATCAAAATATGTGACATGATATGGCCATCATCATCTTGTGCCTTTGATATCCATCTTCAAAGCACCGCCATTATTTCCATTGTCACCAGCTTGGCACCTTGATATCCATCGTAGCGTCGTTATTGTCTCGTGAACTATTGCTTCTACAACTATCGCTAATGCATAGTGATAAAGTAAAGCGGTTACATGGAAATTGCATTTCATATGATAAAGCGACAACCATAAGGCTCCTGCCAGTTGCCGATAATTTTTACAAAACATGATCATCTCATACAACAACGTACATCACATCATGTCTTGACCATATCACATCACAACATGCCCTGCAAAAACAAGTTAGCCGTTGAGGGAGTCCTGAATTAGGGGGTGTTCGGATAGCCGGACAATACCTTCAGCCGGACTCCTGGAATATGAAGATACAAGATTGAAGACTTCGTCCCGTGTCCGGATGGGACTTTCCTTGGCGTGGAAGGCAAGCTTGGCGATGCGGATATTCGAGATCTCCTACCATTACAACCGACTTTGTGTAACCCTAACCCTATCCGGTGTTTATATAAACCGGAGGGTTTTAGTCCATAGGACAACTTCATCATACAACAATCATACCATAGGCTAGCTCCTAGGGTTTAGCCTCCTTGATCTCGTGGTAGATCTACTCTTGTACTACCCATATCATCAATATTAATCAAGCAGGATTAGGGCTTTACCTCTATTGAGAGGGCCCAAACCTGGGTAAACTTCGTGTCCCTTGTCTCATGTTACCATCCAACCTAGACGCACAGTTCGGGACCCCCTACCCGAGATCCGCCGGTTTTGACACCGCATTGGTGCTTTCATTGAGAGTTCCCTCTGTGTCGTCACTTCTAGGCCCGATGGCTCCTTTGATCATCAATGACAAGGCGGTCCAGGGTGAGGCTTTTCTCCCCGGACAGATCTTCGTCTTCGGCGGCTTCGCACCGCGAGACAATTCGCTTGGCCACCTGGAGCAGATCGAAAGCTACGCCCCTGGCCATCAGGTTAGGTTTGGAAGCTTAAACTACATGGCAGATATCCGCGGGGATTTGATCTTCGACGGATTCGAGCCACAGCCAGGCGCGCCGCACTGTCTCGAGGGGCATGATCTAGCTCTGCCGCCGAACAGTGCCCTAGAGGCCGCACACACACCGGTTCCGACCCTTAATTCGGAGCCTATTGCGCCAATCGAGGATAAGCGGTTGGACGTCACCTCGGGGCTGCAATCTCAAAGGCGATCGAGCCGAATGCCAGCCCCGCACTCTGCATGACCCGTGACTCCGAGGATCCGGATTCCTCTCCGGACTCTGAACCCCCCGCGCCCCTACCAATCGAATCCGATTGGGCGCCGATAATGGAGTTCGCCACCGCGGACATATTTCAGCACTCGCCCTTCGGCGACATCCTGAATTCTCTAAAGTCCCTCTCTTTATCAGGAGAGCCCTGGCCAGACTACGGTCAGCAAGGATGGGATACGGACGATGAAGAAATTCAAAGCCCACCCACCACCCACTTGGTAGCCACTGTCGACAATTTAAACGACGTGCTCAACTTCGACTCCGAAGACATCAACGGTACGGATGACAATGTAGGAGACACATACGAACCAACGCCTATAGGGCATTAGACGGCCACCTCACCTCACGATGTGTACATGGTGGATACCCCTAAAGGTAGCGACCACGAGGAAAATGGGGATAAAACGAAGGATCAATCCCTCGAAAAACAATCAGAGCGTCGGCGTAAACGCCGACCCAAGCCCCGCCTCGATACAGACCCAGCCATAGAGAAGGATGAGCCAGCAGGCGACGAGCATGCCCTAGAGCAACCGTCCGAACAGGGCAGCCCGGATGAAGAAACCGAGCATCCCTCCCCTAGCGAAAATGGCATTCCGGACAACCTTACGCCGGATAAACCCGCGGAGAGGAAGAACCTCCACAAGAGGCTCGTTGCAACCGCACGCAGCCTGAAAAAATAAAAGCGGAAGCTCAAGACTGCAGAAGATGCACTCAGGATCAGATGGAGTAAAGTAATCAACAGCGCAGACAAATACGGCGATAGTTGCCGCACTAAAAGCTATCCGAAGCGAAAGCTACTGCCTGAATTTGACGAAGAGGCCTTAGAGCCCTCGCACTCAAAAAGTAAAAAAGCCACACGGTCGGATAGACGACCCCATAGCTAGCATAAAGTGGCAAATGGCGCCGCACTTAAGCTGGCACGCCACCCACTTACAGATTCGCATCAAAAAGATGGCCCAGCCAGGTCCATTTATGGGCCAAGAAAGTAAGCTCTCGTAAGCAATGCAATAAAACCGTTATCAGAATCTGGCACACCCAATTACAGGGGCGCCGCACATCCCCTATGTTTCACCGATGAGGTCCTAGATTATGAATTTCCAGCGGGATTCAAACCCGTAAACATAGAGGCATATGATGGGACAACAGACCCTGGAGTCTGGATAGAGGATTACATCCTCCACATACACATGGCTAGAGGAGATGATCTCCACGCCATCAAATATTTACCACTAAAGCTTAAAGGACCAGCCCGGCATTGGCTTAAACGCCTTCCCGAAAACACAATTGGAAGCTGGGAAGAGCTCGAGGACGCTTTCCGAGCAAATTTTCAAGGGACTTATGTCCGTCCTCCGGATGCTGACGACCTCAGTCACATAACACAACAGCCCGGAGAGTCAGCTCGGCAGTTTTGGAATAGATTTCTTACTACAAAGAATCAGATAGTTGACTGTCCGGACGCCGAAGCCCTAGCAGCTTTTAGGCACAATGTCCGATACGAGTGGCTCGCCAGACACCTCGGCCAAGAAAAGCCAAGAACAATGGCCGCATTAACAAGCCTCATGACCCGCTTTTGCGCAGGAGAGGACAATTGGTTGGCAAGATGTAGCACTAGCGACCCAAGTACATCCGAAACAAGGGATGGAAACGGAAAACCGCGACGCAACAAGGAACGTCGCCGGACTAAGGAAAACAGTCCAAAGAGCACGACAGTCAACGCCGGATTCAAAGGCTCATGTCAGAATCAGAAAAAGCCGCCCATCTAGGATAACAGAGATGATTTATCCAACCTAAACAAAATCCTGGATAGGATATGTCAAATACACAGTACTCCAGGGAGGCCTGCTAACCATACGCACAGAGATTGTTGGGTTTTCAAACAATCCGGCAGACTCAACGCCGAAC
Source organism: Aegilops umbellulata (assembly GCA_032464435.1). NCBI lineage: Eukaryota > Viridiplantae > Streptophyta > Magnoliopsida > Poales > Poaceae > Aegilops > Aegilops umbellulata. The sequence goes on from CP136056.1 coordinate 156,949,283, forward strand.
ACAAGGGGCTCGAAACACCAAGTGAAGACGAGGACGAACCCCAAAAGTAGAGCACCAGGAAACAGAAGAATTTCCCACAAGAAGTAAAAACAGTAAACCTACTTCATATAACAAAACGTGCGGCGCCCATAAAGGTACGCGCCACACGACCCATCCTAAATGGGTCCCGCCACTGGTTGTCAAAACCAATCATCTTCGATCATCTGTATTATTCAAGAAGTACCAGGAGTGTAGGCTGGACTACCTTGGTACTCGATCCAATAATTGGCGGCCTCAAGTTTTCAAATGTCCTTATGGACGGCGGCAGTGGACTAAACCTGATATATCAGGACACAATCCGTCACATGGGGATAGACCCAACAAGAATCCGTCACAGCAAAACCTCCTTTCAAGGGGTAACGCCAGTTCCGGACACCCGGTGCATGGGTTTTCTCCGGCTTGAAGTTATATTCGGCTACACCGATAACTTCTGTCGCGAAAAGCTAACTTTCCACACCGTCCCATTCTCAAGTTGCTATCAAGCACTACTAGGACGCGAAGCTTTCGCCCGCTTTAACGCAATACCACATTATGCATCTCTAACGCTTAAAATGCCCGGTCCATGAGGCATCATCTCTTTGAAGGGGAAGCATTGAAGTGTGCCTCCCCCAAGCGGAGGACTGTGCGGCCGCTTTGACAGCCCCACAGTAAAATGGCTTCACCGGCCAAAAACTTCGGAATAGGTCATTAAAGACCACGAATGCGGATAGACGAGTTCGGTACAAAATTATCATAGATGTAGGGTTAGTGGCCATATACCCCCGCACTAGGGGCTCCGTACATATACAATAAGAGACAATAAAGCTCAATTTTATATATTTTACTTTATACTTTGTTTATTTTAAAATCTTGTTTGGCACGACCCATTTTCAACTCAGTTCGTCTCTTTTACATATGAACGTTGTGCGGCGCCCGTCCAGGATACGGCACAACGGAGACACAGGCGTAGACGTGTAGTAGGGACCCGTCCTAAGGATTCTTTTTAGATTAAGACCCTGCGTAAACCTTTTTTACTGTCTCTTGTTGCTACATATCCCCTGGTTTTCTCTGCTATAACCAAGGAGGAGGCTGGCGTCTTGGCATGTGGCCACGTCAGAATTTTTGTGCGTACCTGGACACTAGGGGCTTTTTAATAAAGAGTGTTGTTTTGCCCGCACTTATAAAGACCGAACACCTTAGGGAGTGTTCGGCGCCGCGAGTTTTGGCATTATATGCATCAGCTCTGAATCATGTCTTTGGTCAAATGTTGGGTTGCCCGGCTCCTGAGTTCGGCTACCTTACGTTCCTCTCTATTGGCTAAGGTAGCACCAGGAGAACTACTGCGATTGTGCCCCGGTTAGGCCGGGCGAGCACCTCAGTAGAGAAAGCCGAAAACTAACTGTCATGATGTAGCGTGAGACTGGTCATCCACTCGATGACCTACCGGAATCTATAGGATTCCTCCACTTTAACGAAGGGTCATTTCCCGGCCAGGCACATACGCGTCCCGAACTCGGGCGAGCGCAGTCGCCACCAAGGGGCTACCTAAATAGTCCCCCTGTCAAGCTCCTATGTCTAAGTGAAAGTGTTAAAGCATTATAGTCCAGTTGCCTGGCCCGCTACGCTATCACCTCCTTTGTAGGACCAAGACATTTGATTAAGTGTGAAAATGCGTCTTCTACGAGCACCCCCACACTATGTGCGTGGGGGCTGAAGCCAACGACTGCCATCTTTTAGATTTTGTATATATATATCTTAAAACGGCCGCACAGGAGGTGTTCCCAATACTTGAAGGCACAAGTATAAAAGGCCACTACAATTTATCAAAATATTGCTTTATAATTACATATGCTATCATAACATAGCATCCTTCGAGCACTGCGTCTCTATTACACGAGCGCCCTCAAGGACTTCCTGAAAATAGTGCTCGGAGGGTACCCGGCTTTTGTCCGAATCTTGGGACACAACAACGGTGGTCTCCATCTCTGATCAGTATGTCTTGACACGGGAAAGAGCCATCCGTGCGCCCTCTATGCATGCTGACCTCTTCATCGCATTGATACGCGGCACCGCGTCAAGGAATTGCTGCACCAAGCTGAAATAACTCTTCGGCTCCAATCTCCACGACCACAGATGACCCATGACGTACTTCATGGCGAGTCCGGACAACCTATTCAGTTCGGCCCAATGAGCCAGGCAATCGTCCACTGCCAGTGGACGCTCTGGATTGTGGAACTGCGACCAGAAAAGCTTTTCCACTTCGCGATCTTTTAGATATGGAAAGTGTTCGGTCGCATCAGCAGCACTTGCTGCCGAATCCAGATAGGTGTCCTCCACACTCCACATACGGTCTAACGGAGCAAACTTTGGATCGCAACACTTCCTCCGCAGCATAAAGGGCTTTACAGCCGCAATCTGTTCGGCCTGACGCAGCTCCTCCTTCGCAGCTCTCATCGCAGAGCGAGCGTCCTTGGCATCGGCAACGGCCTTCTCTAAGTCCGTCTGTCTCGCCTGGTCTTCTTTCTCAAGATGTTTGCAACGGTCGGCAGCGCCCTTTAACTTCACGGCCATCTCAGCCATCTCCTCCTTGCTTCGGCAGTGAGCAGCCTGTTCGGCTCTCTGCTCTTCAAGGGCTTTCTCGGCAGCCGCATCTCTTTTTCTGGCTTGTTCTTTAGCTCGGGCAAGTTGTGCCCTAAGACTCTCCACGGTGGCCGCACCATCTGCGTCAAGCACACACATCGTAAGACACTAGCATGAAGCTCCTCTTACCTAATGCCGCCCGAGGAATTACATACCTTGAGCCTCGTCAAGCCGCTTGTTGACAAGCGCGATGTCGGCATCTGCCACATCCAGTTGCCGCTTTTGTTCGACCAAATCATTAGTTCGGCTCGATTCCGGACACCTCGCCACCTACATTCAAAGGCGACATCTTAGACCTGGGATTATGATCCTCTGCGTGCCGTCATTCCTTGACGACGCGCAGAGTCTCAGGGGCTACTATCTACACAGGGCTCATCTTACTTATGCGCAACTGACAAAAGTGTACATTATCTAATGTACCTCAAAACCCTTCAGTAAACTCTTAACGGCCTCATGCAATCCGCTTTCTGCGGATGAAATCCTTTCAATCACCGTGCCCATCAAGGCACGGTGCTCCTCTGAGATGGAAGCTCGCCCCAGCAAAATCTTTAGGTCCTCCGGCCGAGCACCCAACGGTGCCAGACTTATCTTATAGCCTCTTTCAAAGGCCGGACACGGAGAATCTTGGGGGCCACATAGATATCTTTCGCCCCTGCCGGATTCGGAGTAACCCTTCACGACGACACTTCAGGGTCGCCCGCCTCGCTAGGCGGTACGACAGGGGGAGGCGTACCGCTCTCCATCATCTCCGGAAGAAGATCCCCCGAAAACGAGCTCTGCTGAGAAGGGCTGAGGCCTGAGCTACAAGGTAAAATTTCGGTTAATCTTCTCAGATATAAATCACGGATTCCTCTCATCCCTCAAAAGGAAAATCTTTCTCTACTTACGGCTCGCTGGAGGGCTGATCCCTTTGAGGGCGTAGTTCGGTCGAGGAACTCCCCGGCGTCGGGCCCTCTGACGAGGATTTTTCCCCCTGCTTCGAGGCCATGGTCTCCGGGTCGTCAGAGGCGGCCCTCTTCTTCCCCTTTAGAGAAGCCTCCTTCGAGGAGGCCATAGTTTCCTTGTCCTCCCGCTTACTTCCCTCCAAAGGCATTATCTTCAACATCCTGACAAGCACGGGATCCGGCCTGGTTTCGGGAAGGGGAGCCGGACACCTGATCAGCTTTGCCTTCGCTATCCACTCCTGTTTACAAGAACAACTCTTTTAGGGGAAGGTTTATGACAATTATATGGATAGCGAGTCCGGGCACAAGGTTACTTACTTGAGTATCCGGGCGATTGCAGCTTAAACCTGCATCCCCGGTTAAATCCGGACACATTGCTTGTGATCCGAAGAACAATTTGTACATCTCCACGGGCGTTGCGCCCATAAAATGTTGGAGAGCTCGTGGTCCCTCCGGATTAAACTCCCACAAGCGGAGAGAGCGACGTTTGCCGGGCAAGGTTCGGCGAATCAGCATAACTTGCATCACTTTGACCATGTTGAGGTCTCTTTGCAAGAGATCCCTGATTCGGCCCTGCAACAAAGGCACGTCCTAAGATGGCCCCCAGTCTAGGCCTTTATTGACCCATGACCCTAGTTGTTGTGGGGGACCTGAGCGAAAGGCAGGCGGCGCCACCCATTTGGTGCCCCTGGGAGCGGTGATATAGAACCACTCCCGTTGCCATAAGCTGAGCTCCTCTTGAAAAGAGCCCTCGGGCCAGGGAGCATCAGCATTCTTACTTATAACAGCGCCTCCGCACTCTGCGTGCCGTCCCTCGACCATCTTCGTCTCCACTTTAAAGGTCTTGAGCCATAATCCCGAGTGAGGGGTAACACGGAGGAACGCTTCACACACGACAATGAAAGAGGAGATATGGAGGATGGACTCTAGAGCTAAGTCGTGAAATTCCAGCCCGTAATAAAATAGCAGCCCCCTCACAAAGGGATCCATTGGGAAGCCTAACCCCCAAAGGAAGTGAGATATGAACACCACGCTCTCACCAGGCTGAGGACTGGGAACGACCTGCCCTTGAGCAGGCAACCTATGCGAAATTTCGCCGGTCAAGAACTTAGCTTTTCTCAACTTTAGCACATCCTCCTCCGTGACGGAGGAGGGCATCCATCGGCCTTGAAGGTCGGAGCTGGACATTGTCGAAGGTCCGAAGCGCCTGGAATCTGGAGCCTAGGGTGTTGGAACTCGAGGCGACGGGGCGAACTCGTTTGAGATTGGATAAAGGAGTAAGGCCTTGGTCTCTTTATAAGAGGTTGAATACCAAGAGCCCTCCCCATAACCGTTTTGGACTCGCCTTTAATCGAGGAAACGTGCTAACGGGCACGATTGGGTTACCCACGACTGTATTGATGAGAATCCTGTAAATAAAGGGGACACGATCTCTGCTTTGACAAGACATGCCAAGGAAACCGCCTCGCAAAATGCGCTGAGGTGGAGAAGTGAAAATGATTCAAATAAGGGCTTGGCCATAGTGTGATGTCACGCTACAGAATACGTCAGCAGATCAGATTTGTGTTAATGATTATTCTCTCTATGGCAATATGTGGAAACTTATTTTGCAGAGCCGGACACTACTCTTGGTGTTTACAATATTTTATGAAGAACTTGGAGGAGGAACCCGCCTTGCAATGCCGAAGACAATCTGCGCACCGGACTCATCGTCATTGAAGCCTGGTTCAGGGGCTACTGTGGGAGTCCTGGATTAGGGGGTGTTCGGATATCCAGACAATACCTTCAGCAGGACTCCTAGACTATGAAGATAATTGAAGACTTCGTCCCGTGTCCGGATGGGACTTTCCTTGGCGTGGAAGGCAAGGTTGGCGATGCGGATATTCGAGACCTCCTACCATTACAACCGACTTTGTGTAACCCTAACACTATCCAGTGTCTATATAAACCGGAGGGTTTTAGTCCGTAGGACAACTTCATCATACAACAATCATACCATTGGCTAGCTTCTAGGGTTTAGCCTCCTTGATCTCGTGGTAGATCTACTCTTGTACTACACATATCATCAATATTAATCAAGCAGGAGTAGGGTTTTACCTCCATCGAGAGGGCCCGAACCTGGGAAAACTTCGTGTCCCTTGTCTCCTGTTACCATCCGGCCTAGCCGCATAGTTCAGGACCCCCTACCCGAGATCCGCCGGTTTTCACACCGACAGCCGTCCTCTACTTTGTTGTTGCAAATTTTACGTGGCTGCTATGGGCTTCTAGTAAGAACTGTTCTTACCTACGCATCAAAACCACAATAATGTTTCGTCAAGTTTGCTGTTTTAACCTTCAACAAGGGTGTCGGTGGGAACGACACCTATGGGATCACAAGAATCCCTACTACGGTTGCGGGGCGCGGGGTTGTGAAAAGAGCGGATCAAACAGATAGCACACGTACCCAGGTTCGGGCCGGAAGGATGCGTAAAACCCTACTTCTGCTTTGGTGGATTGTATATCTGTGTTCTTGAGCTAGCTATGGGGCGTTGAGAGCTCCAAAAAGCCGAATCCACTTCCTGGTTGCCTGGGGCCTCCTTTTATAGGGAAAGGGGTTGCCACAGTGGCCCACAGGAGGTGGAAAGGGTACAATGATGCGAGGTTATCCCTCGCATTACCTGACAAGGCGCATTTAATGCGCCTTGCTTAGGTGTTCTTGCTTTATCAGGGACGGGGGAGACCCCTGTCCCGTCCGTCGCTGCTCCCGCTCGTGTCGACACGCGCCTTGGCCAGCGGTGCCCGCGGTGCCATGTAGGCAGGCATGCAGCTGAGGTGGCGCAGCGGTGGTTCTCCACGAGGATCTGCATGCCGCCACGCAGGTGCCTGCCCAGCTGATAGAGGCAAAGGTGTCCCGTCTTTCGATGAGATGGTGGCTATCGTTTAGGATGAAGTCGACTTTGACGATCCGACTACGAACGTGCGATGACGTCGCGCCTTAGCAATCGCTAAACCAACTCCAAGAGGTTATTGACCACGCCGGAGCACGATCAACCTGACCACGAGGGTCTGTTTCCTGCAGGCAAACGAAGAACAAGCAAGAAACTAAGATTGCAATCAGGATATTGCGAATAAAAGAGGAAAGCTTTATTAATGAAGGTGGGGTTCTGTGACGCCTTGGTCTGGTCGTTGAACACAAACGAAGTACGCGAAGTGCTGCTATGGCGAACTTTTGATCTAAACAAAACCCAAAGTCTAAACGACGCCCTAAGGGCTGTATATATGGAGGAAGAGGGGGGGGGGGATTTCGTGGCCCTTGAGGAAGGGGTCCGAAACCAACCCTAACTCTTGTTTCCCCACACATACGGACTCTAAAAACAGCCTATACTTAAGTATTTCGAAATTACATGGGCCTGGCCCAATAATAAGGTGACGCAGCACCTAGAATAGCCTCTGGACGAAATTTATGAAGTGGCATCTTGTATATTTCGTCCAAGGCTTCATTCACTCCTTATGGTGGCTTCAGAGTCCTGAAATCATCACTTGTAACTCCGTTCTTGTTCCCCTTGCGCATGCCATCAACTCCATGCTTGTACTTGCTCAAATGTTCATCCTTCCCCAAGCTAGGCCCTTCATTTGTAAGCAAAACAAATGTATCCAATTTAGGCAGCATCATATTCTCATGAACATTAGAATCATTACCAAGAAACGAAAGTACCTGGTAATTTAATTGGCGTGCGCGAGCTCTAGTAATTGGTCCATCATATGTAACAGTAGGGGCTGTGGGTGTAACGATGGTATTGATGTCCTCATCATCCTCCCCTTCTTGAAATGCAGTCGTCCTCGACGGAAGCTCATCTTCCTCACCCAAATAAGGCTTCAAATCTGCAATGTTAAAAGTGGGACTAACCCCAAAATCTGCAGGCAGCTCAAGTTTATATGCATTATCATTTATTTTCTCTAACACCTTAAATGGACCATCAGCACGTGGCATTAGCTTTGATTTGCGCAAATTAGGAAACCTATCCTTACGCAAATGTAACCAAACAAGATCACCAGGTGCAAAGACAACATGTTTTCTACCCTTATCTCCAGCAAGTTTATATTTAGCATTCATACGCTCAATGTTTTCCTTAGTTAACTCATGCATTTTTAAAATTAATTCAGCACGTTCTTTAGCATCAAAATTAACCTTCTCCGAAGATGGAAGAGGCAACAAATCAATAGGTGCACGAGGTAGGAAACCATACACAATTTCAAAAGGGCACATCTTAGTAGTAGAATGCAATGAACGATTATAAGCAAATTCAATATGAGGCAAGCATTCTTCCCACATTTTCTTATTATTCTTCAAAACAGCCCTAAGCATAGTAGACAATGTTCTATTGACTACTTCAGTTTGTCCATCAGTTTAGGGGTGACAAGTAGTACTAAAAAGCAGTTTAGTCCCCAACTTAGCCCATAAACATCTCCAAAAGTGGCTAAGAAATTTAGTATCACGATCTGAAACAATAGTATTTGGCACACCATGCAAGCGAATAATTTCACGAAAGAACAAATCAGCAACATTAACAACATCATCGCTTTTATGACATGGTATAAAGTGTGCCATTTTTGAGAATCTATCCACGACAACAAGTATTCTATCCCTCCCCTTCTTTGTTCGAGGCAAACCTAAAACAAAGTCCATAGATATATCCTCCCAAGGAACACTAGGTACAGGCAAAGGCATATATAAACCATGAGGATTGAGTCGTGACTTAGCTTTTTGACATGTAGTGGAGCGAGCAACAAAACGCTCAACATCCCGTCTCATCTTTGGCCAAAAGAAATGTGTAGCAAGTACGTCCTCTGTCTTCTTCACGCCAAAGTGTCCCATTAATCCTCCTCCATGCGCCTCCTGCAACAACAAAAGATGAACAGAACTAGCTGGAATGCATAGCTTGTTAGCACGGAACACAAAACCATCATTAACAACGAACTTGTTCCATGATCTACCTTCTTTACAATTCTGCAAAACATCTTTAAATTCAGCATCATGCACATATTGATCTTTGATGGTCTCCAAACCAAATATTTTAAAATCAAGTTGTGAAAGCATAGTATAACGACGAGACAATGCATCAGCAATAATATTTTCTTTACCCTTCTTGTGTTTAATGACATAAGGGAAAGTTTCAATGAATTCAACCCATTTAGCATGTCTACGGTTCAGTTTAGCTTGACTTTTAATGTGTTTCAAAGATTCATGATCAGAATGTATAACAAATTCTTTGGGCCATAAATAATGTTGCCATGTTTCTAAAGTCCGAACAAGAGCATATAATTCTTTATCATAAGTAGAATAGTTCAGACTAGGCCCACTCAATTTTTCAGAAAAGTATGCAACAGGTTTGCCATCTTGTAATAACACACCTCCTAATCCAATTCCACTAGCATCACATTCAAGCTCAAAAGTCTTATTAAAGTCAGGAAGTTGAAGTAAAGGAGCATGTGTCAACTTATCTTTCAATACCGTGAAGGCTTCTTCCTGTGCAGTACCCCAAACAAAAGGCACATCCTTCTTTGTAAGCTCATTGAGAGGTGCAGCAATGGTGCTAAAATCTCTCACAAAACGCCTATAGAACCCAGCGAGTCCAAGAAAACTCCTCACTTGTGTGACCGTTTTGGGCCGCGGCCAACTCTCAATAGCTTCAATCTTGGCTTTATCAACTTCAATTCCCTGTGGAGTAAGAACATAGCCAAGAAAAGACACTCGGTCGGTGCAAAAGGTGCACTTCCCAAGGTTACCAAACAAACGTGCATCACGTAGAGCATTAAAAACAGCACGTAAATGTTCCAAATGTTCTTCCAAAGATTTGCTATAAATCAGTATATCATCAAAATAGACTACCACAAATCGTCCAATGAAAGCACGTAAAACTTCGTTCATTAATCTCATGAAAGTACTAGGTGCATTAGTTAACCCAAAAGGCATGACTAACCACTCATATAAACCAAACTTAGTTTTAAATGCTGTTTTCCATTCATCCCCCAATTTCATACGAATTTGATGGTATCCACTACGCAAATCAACTTTGGAGAATATTGTAGAGCCACTCAATTCATCAAGCATATCATCTAGCCTAGGAATAGGATGACGATAACGAATAGTAATATTATTAATGCCTCTACAATCAACACACATACGCGATGTACCATCCTTTTTAGGCACTAGTATAATAGGAACAGCACAAGGACTAAGAGATTCACGTATATAACCTTTGTCGAGCAGCTCCTGTACTTGACGCATAATCTCCTTCGTCTCCTCTGGATTGGTACGGTATGGTGCACGGTTGGGTAGCGATGCACCGGGAATTAAGTCAATTTGATGCTCAATCCCTCGAATAGGTGGTAATCCCGGTGGCACGTCTTGTGGAAAGACGTCAGCGAACTCCTGCAAAATGTTAGTAACAGCAGGAGGCAAAGAGGAAGGCACGTCCTCGAATGAAAATAATACCTCTTTGCACACAAAAGCATAGCAAACAGATTTGCTAACATCTAGATCATCAATATCAGACTTGGTGGCAAATAAACATGCACTTTTCAATTTAATTTCAGAAGCAACACTAGATGGTTTATTATTAGGCTTCATTTGTTGCTCAAATTCTTTTGCCACAATCTGATTTTCACTCTTATTTTGCTCCTGTTTTGCTTTATTAGCTCGATTAATATCATCTTTCAAAATGGAATCAGGAGTCATAGGAAGCAAAGTAATATTTTTGTCCTTATGAACGAGAGTATACTGATTGTTTCTACCATGGTGTACAGAATTTTTATCAAATTGCCATGGTCTACCAACTAATAAGGAACATGCTTGCATAGGTACCACATCACAATCAACATAATCAGCATATGTAGAGATACTAAAATGCACACGAACAGTACGTGTTACCTTAACCTTGCCGCTGTTGTTGAACCATTGGATGTAGTAAGGATGTGGATGTGGTCTTGTGATGAGGGATAGCTTCTCCACCATCTCCATGCTAGCCAAGTTGTTGCAGCTCCCTCCATCTATGATGACGCGAACAGAACGTTCCTTCACAACTCCCTTTGTATGGAACAAATTATGCCTCTGATTTTGCTCAGCTTGCGTGACCTGCACACTCAAAACACGTTGAGCAACCAAACATTCATACCTGTCAGCATCTTCAGGAGCCATGTATTGCGTCTCATGATCAGAATCATCTCCACCGTGTTCTTCATGTGTAAGAAGAGCCAAAGTCTCCTCATCATAGTCACTAGCGGACTCATACCCATCATCCTCAGTAGCAATCATCACACGCTGAGATGTGCATTCGCGCGCAAAATGTCCTCTTCCCTTACAACGACGACAAATAATATCACTTGTGTGCCCTGTAGACGCCATGGAAGAAGCAGAGCTCTGTGCAGGCCTGGCAGGTGTGCTCTTGGCAGATAGTGGTGGTTGTGCCTGCTTTCTTGTATCACGGTTGGAGGTGGCAGCCGACGGAGGTGCCGGTGTAGCAGAACGTGTGGAAGTAGATGATGCCCGTGGTGTCCATGATGAAGGTCGACCTGCAGAAAAGTTAGTTCGCGCCAATGCCTGTCGATCCTGCACTTCATGTTCAGCTTTACAAGCAAGATGGAATAAACGAGTGATATTATTATAATCCTTATAGTCTAGAATGGTCTGAATCTCTCTATTTAATCCACCCAGAAAACGTGCAAGCATAGCTTCATTCTCCTCAACAATACCACATCGAATCAATCCAGTTTGTAATTCCTGATAATATTCTTCTACAGAATTTTTTCCTTGTCGTAAGCGCTGCAATTTTTGAAGTAATTCACGTTGATAATATGGCGGAACCCAACGAGTACGCATAGCAGTTTTCAAAGCAGCCCAAGTAGCTGGAACAGGATATAATCTACAATATTCAGACCACCAAACACATGCAAAGCTAGTGAAAGCACAAACAGCAGCAGGAACACGTCTCTCCTCAGGATATTGTAAACATGTAAATCGTTGTTCAGTTTCTAACTCCCAAGTAAGATATATATCAGGAACATATCTACCCTCAAATGGTGGGATATTCAATTTCAGTTTAGGGAGATGGTCATGATCTCGTACCTGAGGGGGATCCCTAACATTACCATTATTTGCATGTGGACGACCTGGTGGTTGTGGTGCTGGTGGTTGCACGTAGTTCTGATGTTGATCAACCTCATCCTCGTAATCTCCCACATAATCATCCTCCTCCGCATCAGCAGCAGGAGCCACAGAAGTATCAACAGCAGCACCAACAGGTTGGCCAAGCGCAAGAGGAACATGGGTCGCTCGGCGGAGGGTTGTTTCGCGATGTGGAGGTAGTCGTTGTTGTTGTTGTAGAGGTGCGTTAGGTGCAGCCGGTGGTGCTGGTGGTAGACGCGCGAGCAAATCATTAAACTTGTTATCGAGCTTTGTTTCGAACGCCTTCTCAATGCCATCTATCTTCTCCATGGCCTCTTCAAATCTATTTAGCACATCTTCCACCTGTCCACTCATCATTTGTTGAAACTTATCATGTAACGCTTTGTTTGTCATGTTCTCCCAGTCAGTCTCGTCGGCTTGTGATCCTGCCATGGTTAGCAGCAATTGAAACACACAAGAATATGATCCTGCCATGGTTTGCACTTTTTTTTCCTCTTTTTTTTTTGCTCCGCAACAATTTTTTTTCGAAAAAGTCTACAAATGTCCTAAAAACTGCCTAGCCAGAATTTTCGAGACTTAGTTTTTTTTGAAACTGGAACTATTTTTCTTCTGCGGGTAGCACGAAAGTTGGGGAGTCCTTCTCCGTCACGACTTAGAGTATCGCGTGATCTGGAAATCGAGAACAAAGCAACAATTACTGGACTCGGACTAGGACTCGTGGCGGAGATGAATCTGGTGGAAACTCGGACTGGTGTCGGATATTTGCAAGGCGATGGAACACAGACTGGTGGTGAATCTGTGATGGAGGTGGACTTGGATTAGCGTGATGGCGGTGGATATGTGGTATATGGTAGCGGCGATGACGATGGTGGTATATGGCAGCGGTGATGACGATGGTGGTATATGGCAGCGGTGATGATGATGATGCGGTGGTGATATATGGCAGCGGCGACGTGACAACCTGTGAACAGAACTCGAAACTCTAAAGGACTAGATGCTAAGACCAGCAACTTGACACGACGATGCAACCGCAAATTCAACAAAGCAAATACAGAAAAGATTATGCAAAGGCTCAGATTGGTTCGGATAGGATGAACTAACCCTAATTTTTTTTTTGGTTTTTTTTCATGGACTATAGGTCTGAAGAACAGACTCGATCTAAACTACGAAAAACTGTAAAATCTCACCGAGCAACCTGGAAATCTGATACCACTTCATAGAGGCAAAGGTGTCCCGTCTTTCGATGAGATGGTGGCTATCATTTAGGATGAAGTCGACTTTGACGATCCGACTACGAACGTGCGATGACGTCGCGCCTTAGCAATCGCTAAACCAACTACAAGAGGTTATTGACCACGCCGGAGCACGATCAACCTGACCACGAGGGTTTGTTTCCTGCAGGCAAACAAAGAACAAGCAAGAAACTAAGATTGCAATCAGGATATTGCGAATAAAAGAGGAAAGCTTTATTAATGAAGGTGGGGTTCTGTGACGCCTTGGTCTGGTCGTTGAACACAAACGAAGTACGCGAAGTTGCTGCTATGGCGAACTTTTGATCTAAACAAAACCCAAAGTCTAAACGACGCCCTAAGGGCTGTATATATGGAGGAAGAGGGGGGGGGAATTTCGTGGCCCTTGAAGAAGGGGTCCGAAACCAACCCTAAATCTTGTTTCCCCACACATACGGACTCTAAAAACAGCCTATACTTAAGTATTTCGAAATTACATGGGCCTGGCCCAATAATAAGGTGATGCAGCACCTAGAATAGCCTCTGGACGAAATTTATGAAGTGGCATCTTGTATATTTCGTCCAAGGCTTCATTCATTCCTTATGGTGGCTTCAGAGTCCCGAAATCATCACTTGTAACTCCGTTCTTGTTCCCCTTGCGCATGCCATCAACTCCATGCTTGTACTTGCTCCAATGTTCATCCTTCTCCAAGGTAGGCCCTTCATTTGTAAGCAAAACAAATGTATCCAATTTAGGCAGCATCATATTCTCATGAACATTAGAATCATTACCAAGAAACGAAAGTACCTGGTAATTTAATTGGCGTGCGCGAGCTCTAGTAATTGGTCCATCATATGTAACAGTAGAGCTCGCGCACGCCAATTAAATTACCAGGTACTTTCGTATGAGGGTTTACTGGTTCGTCTGCCGTCGCCGGAGAATAACATTAGGTGTGGGTGAGTAGAGGGCTGGCTAGGCCAGTGATGGGAGTTCGGTTGGGCGGTGAGGCCTGCGCGGCAGCACAGCCGGCCGCGCGGAGGAGGGAGCAGGCAGTCCCGCCGGCGCTTGTTTGAGCAGCTGGAGCAGAAAGAGCAGAGATTGAAGAAGCACGATGGCCGTTGGATGGATATCCAACAGTCAGTGCTTGTGCGTCAACCTTTTTTTAGGAAAGCCTCAAGTCTGTGGAAAACAGCATACATCCGATCTGCCACTATTTCTAATAATTTCCTGCCCATTTGCTAATTCTTAAGGTTTTCTTTGGAGCCCATATTCTTTTTGTTAGCGTTACAGCCCATATTGTGGCAACGGTTAAAAAATTATACGAAATTTTGCATATTTCGGTGCGGTCCGAACTGTTTTTAATGCCGAAATTTCGACTTGCATTCAACTTGTTTAAAAAATAAATGTATATCAATATAAAATCCAACAAATTCTCCACGCATAAAAATTAATGTCATTTAAAATCTTGAAATGCAAAAAAAAAGATATTTGAAACTAATTGCCGGTTTGATGTGTTTTAAAAATGTACAACCGATTTCTCATTACTAATGGGCCATTTTCTCGGCCAGCCGAATGAAAGCTCTCCTCGTCTTGAAATATTTGCAGCCCAACAGGCCTGACAAAGCGACTTACTTGGCAAATCAGAAAAAAACTGGGCTGTGGCCATGGACCCAGCTGTCAGCCTCTCCACGTACAGTACTCTTCCGATGGAAGTCGTTCCTTGACCACGCCGCGCGGAGAGCACCACGGCGGTGGACGACGGATCGGCCTAGGAAGGGGACGACGCGGCAGTGGAAGCCCGTGCGGCGAGGACAACGAGGGTTCACTGGTTCGGCTGCAGTCTGAGGCTGTCGTTGCCGCAGGGCTGGCCGGCGGTGGGAATAGTAGGGGGCGGTGAGGCCTCTGCGGCAGCACAGCCGGCCACGAGAGGCAGGAGCATGCGACACGACCGGCGCTGCTTTGGGCGGCTGGAGCAAGAAGACCAGAGGTTGAAGAAGCACTACGGCCGTTGGATGGACATCGTACGGTCATTGCAGCTAGAATTGTTCATATTGACTAAGTTGACAAAGCCTTCGTCCCTGTCAACTTAGTAGGCCCACAAGTCAGCCTCCCAGCAAGGTGGGTCTCAGCTAGCCGGGGGAGTATTCATTTTTTTGTGCGTAATAAGGAGGCACTTCCGGTGGGTCTGAGCTGACAGCGGGGGGAATGTTTTTTTCGCGAAATACGGTGGCCGGTCCGGTGGGTCCCAGCAGTCAGGGGTAAACGATTTTTTTCGCAAAATACTGGTGGCCCGTCCGGTGGGTCCCTGCTGTCAGGTGGAGGAATAATTATTTTCCGCGTAATAAGGAGGCACTTCCTTGCGGCTGCCGTGGACCCGGCTTTCAGCCTCTCCACGTACAGTACTCTTCCGATGGAAGTCGGTCGTTGACCACATTGACCACGCCGCGCCGAGAGCACCACGGCGGTGGACGATGGCGAGGCCTAGGAAGGGGGCGACGCGGAGCAGTGCAAGACGCAGCAGTGGATGCCCACGCGGAGAGGAGTACGAGCATTCACTGGTTCGGCTGCGGTGTGAGGCTGTCGTCACCGCAGAATAACAGGGCGTGTGGGTGAGTGGAAGGATGGCCTGGCCAGTGTTGGGAGTAGTATGGGGGCGGCGAGGCCTCCGCGGTAGCATAGCCGGCCACGGGAGGCAGGAGCAGGCGGCACCACCCGCGCTGCTTTGGGCGGCTGGAGCAAGAAGACCAGAGGTTGAAGAAGCACTATGGTCGTTGGTTGGACATCATACAGTCACTTGAGTATTGACTAAGTTGACAAAGCTCTCCGTCCCTGTCAACTTAGTAGGCCCACAAGTCAGCCCAACAATATGGTGGGTCCCAGATAGCAGGTGGGTATTCATTTTTCTGGGCATAATAAGGAGGCACTTCCTTGCGTGCGAAGATATAGCTGGTGGGTCCGACCTGTCAGCGGGGGGAACGTTTTTTTCGCGAAATACAGAGGCCCTTCCTCTGGGTCCTAGCGGTCAGGTGGAGGAATACAGTCCACTTTCGATGGATGTCGTTCATAGACAACGTTGACCAGGCCGCGCCGAGAGCACCCGGGTGGTGGACGACGGCGAGGCCTAGGAAGGGAACGACACGGAGCCAGGGAATACTCGGCAGTTGTTTCCCACGTGGAGGGGAGTACGACTGTACGAGGGTTTACTGGTTCGTCTGCCGTCGCCGGAGAATAACAGCAGGTGTGGGTGAGTAGAGGGATGGCTAGGCCAGCGATGGGAGTACTGTCGGGCGGTGAGGCCTACACGGTAGCACAGCCGCCCGCGTGGAGGAGGGAGCAGGAAGTCCCGCTGGCGCTTGTTTGAGCGGCTTGAGCATGAAGAGCAGAGATTGAAGAAGCACGACAGCCGTTGGATGGACATCCAACAGTCACTTCTCTCGTGTGTTGACTAAGTTGACAGGGCGTTGCGTGTGCGTCAACCTTTTTTTTACAAAACCATACGCTTCAACCTGTAGTAGGCGCACAAGTCAGCCTCAAATCTATGGAAAACAGCATACAACCCATCTGCCATTATTTCTAATAATGTACATCCCATTTGCTAATTCTTAAGAATTTTTTTGGGGCCCATCTTCTTTTTGTTAGCATCACACCCCATATTGTGGCCACGGTTAAAAAGTATACGAAATTTTGCATATTTCGGTGCGGTCAACTGTTTTTAATCCAGAAATATCGATTCCCATTCAAACTATTTTGAAAAATAATTTATATAAATATAAAATCCAAATAATTGTCCATGCATAAAAATGAATGGAATTTAAGATCTTGTACTGAAAAAAAATTGAAACTCCGGTTTGATGTGTTCTAAAAATGTACAGCCCATTTGTGGGGAAACCGAATGAAACTCTCCTCGTCTTGAAAGATTTGCAGCCCAGCAGGGCCGATAAAGCAAGTAGGCCTTGTTTGGGTATTTGTTTTTAAAAAAATAGAACTGGGCTAGCCATTTTCCACAAGAAAAAAACACAACTGGGCTCATGATGTGGTAAACATAAATAAAACCCTGGCTAGACGGGCCACAGCCCCCGCACAGCCTGTTGTTACCCTGATCTGTCGCTAAAACTAGTACAAATAACAACTGCTTGTTCCTCAAAAAAAACTGCGCGACTTGTTGGGTCCCTGGTGTTAGCCGCTCGTAGTGTAATTCTCTCGTTTATTGACTACGTTGACAATGGCATGAGCCCCAGATGTCCAGCCTTTCCTACGAAAATTTTGGAGCCCATTTGATGTGCTAGTTTGAAATAAGTTTGTGGGTGCTGGTGGGGGCTAATCACTTGGCTTCTGTAATGCACAGTGAGCTCAAGCAGCCGGCGAGAGTGATGTTATTTCCCTTGGTTTGGATTTCTTAAAATATTTCACTCTAAATTAAACGAATGGCAAGCCATTTGCCTTGTTTCAAAGAAAATATGACAGTCACAGCCGAGTTGAAAAGGGCAGGAACATCTAACTCCAGCTTACAAACTGTACAAAAGCACGAGGGTTAATTGTTCATCAGGTTTACAACAAAAACCAGATTGAAAAGGGCAACAACATCTAACTCCAACACTGTTTTCGGCAGTCACAATCAAATGGATCGGTCAGGTCCATAGAATAAACATCCCGGGTCGTAAAATTTACTGGATTATGACCACAATATGTTGTAAATAGAAGCCCGACATGTTCAGAAGCTCTTTTGCCCACCTGAAACTCCTTTTTTTTCTCTTCGACATACCCATCCATCAAAACCGTGCTGCTGATAAACTTAAGCCTGATGGACAATAGTAACCTCGCATTCAGCAGGAAGAATGTGACAAATCTTGTGTTTGCACGGTTGGCTACATATCGTTCTAGAGTTATTGTCTTCAATCGAATCTCATGAGAAGTGAGAAAATCCCGATGCTTACGAATCCACCGATTGGTTATAACTTTCTTACCCCGTCCTGTTGCTTAAATAGACATGAAGATTGAAAATATTTAAGGTCTAAAAGAAGAGTGTCGAAAGAGCAATAGCTGAACGGTTAATTCTAGTACACTATATGCGGGCTTCCAATGTGCGTGAAATTATCACCTTTATATACAACTTCTCCAGACATGGAAAGCATTGTAGCAAGCCAATAATCTTGTTCATATCAAAACTATTCATTTGGATATATAAGATCTTGACAGAATCCAGCACCATTGATAGGCCATCCATGGAGAAACTCTTCATTGAGCATAGAACATAATCTTTACCTAATATTAAAGGGTGGATTCTTTCTCCGGTTTTTTTGGTTATGGTGGGACCTAGATAAATTTCGTACGTCGCTGGTCCTTTCCTCGTGCGGGATTTTTCTCGTTCTCCCGATTCATTTATGTGAAAAACAAATCACAAGAAGCAATGGGCCGACCCATTAGCGTAGCAACAGCCAGGTAGTAAAAATATTTCCAAAAAAGAATTGTGCTCCGCGAGGAATCGAACCAAGCCGCTAACACCACAGCGATCAGACTACAAACCACTAGACTAGAGAATAAATGTTTGATGCGGAGCATCCGACGATCATCCCCATGTACACTCGAGCCTATGCCATTGGACCTAAGGTGAATTTGCTCCTTTCTGAATCTTCCCTTTCCACATGCAAGACATGGATGCTACTTCAAGCGCGGACCTTGTGCATACTCACGTACACCCGAGGAGGCTATGGAGAGCCCAAGAACCAAGGCCAAGCATGCACGGAAGCGAAGGAAGGAGAAGGAGGAAGATGGACATCAAGAGCTTGAAGTGGATCCGGCCGCTCCAGAACGAGCGGCACTACCGCTCCCTCGAGCGGTACTATCGCCTATAAGCGGTACTACCGCTCGCTCCAGCGGTACTACCGCCTATAAGCGGTACTACCGCTCCCCACTGCCGCTCGCTACTACCGCTCGACCCGACAAATGCTAGTGTTCGCACGTCCCGGGTCCGGTACTACCGCCCATAGAGCGGCACTACCGCTTGAGCGGTACTACCGCCCTTTGGGCCGGTACTACCGCCCTGCCTGCGCGCAGAGAGCGGGCCTAGGGCCCATGTATGCCCCCTCTCACTTACCCCTTCGTGGATGTAGACTATATATACTCTCCCACCTCATTCTAGCGAGGGTTAGCGTTGATTTAGCTCATATGTGAGATAGAGCTTCGCTCATCCATCCCGAATCGTCTCTTCGAGAGTGACCGCGGCCCCTCCTCGGAGAAGATCCTCGTGGATTCAAGACCTCCTCACGGAGAAGACCCCCATCAAGACCTCCTTACGGAGAAGAACAGGTTACTTTGTATCGACCTTTGTTGACCTTGGATCATCGTGTATCTCTCTGTGTTCATCGATCTAGCATATGTGTGATCTATTTCTTGTTGGTTGAGTGTTTCTCTCGTGTTTTCTCCTCGTTCTTCCCCGTGTTCGTCGTGTTCTTCGAGGGATCTCGCTCCTTTCGTGAAAGATCGGCCATCTAGGGTTCCACCCTACATCATCTTGGATCAGAGCTTAGGTTTATCACGAATTTGGAGCCTCCCCGTTGTGTTTTCTAGCCTAGTTTTGTTGATTTCGTCCTAAATTCGAAAATTCCCCACCAAAAATAGCCCCAAATTTTTTTGTGATTTGTTGGTTTGATGATGTTTTGTTGATTTTGATCCATGGATTTGCTTGGTTTCGAGTGGATCTAGCATCTCCCAAGTTTCCCCACTTTCCATCCACAAAATCTCTCCAATTTTGACCCCGAAATCATCCATTTCCGCCCCAAAATCGCGCCCCGTTTCGATCTACGGAAATTCCCGACCCGAGCGGTACTACCGCCCACCAAAGCGGTACTACCGTCCCTTGCGCGGTACAAAAAAAAGTACCAAGCGGTACTACCGCCCCGCAAGCGGTACAAAAAAAAGTCCGGCGCGGTACTACCGCCCCATCAGCGCGGTACTACCGTCCCTTGCGCGGTACTAAAAAAATCCCAGGCGGTACTAACGCACGTGACTGTTTCAGCATTCCGAGTTTCACCGTTTTGTCCATAACTAATTCATCCGGAGTCCGTTTTTGACGTTCTTTAGCTCGTTTTGAAGATATTGACATCCTCCATCCCATAAAAATACTACCACCACCATTTGACTCCATAAAATTTTTGGAAATTTGGCATCTTTGCCTAGGGCTTCCACCACATCCTCGGCAAAACCACCATAGCCTTCCGCAGCCTAACCCAATTTGTTCCCCATAGCATTAGTGGTTGTTTGAGTTGCGATTCGAGTCTCCTAAGGTGTTTAGGCTACTTAGGGACGATTGCTTCTTCATTAACCACCACCTTACCTTCCGCATAGGTTTGACCACCATACACTTCCGCCATCGCAACCTAACCCATTTTGAACGGGTTTCCACCAATACTTCCGCAACCACCACCGCATTCCCGCTACCACCATTTGACTTTTGTCCCTGAGATTTTGAGTTGTGGGTTTTCCGTTTCCTAAGGTGTTTCGGCTACTTAGGAACGAGTCTCCATCATCTTGGTATCTACATCAAGAACACCGCCACTCATCATCGCCAAGGACAGTAACCTCGACGTCTCCATTGTATATTCCCTTGCATTTGCATTGATAACCCCTAGCCCATTTTGCGTTACTTACCTATCGAGACTAGCCATTTGAGTATTGCCGGCAACGTTACTTGTGCACATTAGTGATCTACACCTTCCATTGCATACATACCATATCATATTGGTATCATATCATCCCTTGTGTCACAAGATTGTTCCCGCATATACACAATTGCTATCTTGGTTTGTGCATTTTGCAAAGTGGCCATACAAAAAAAAGAGAATAAGCTTTTAAGCAAAAGAGAAGAGAAAAGAGCTTGTAAGCAAGTGCCATAGCATCATACCACATTGCATATAAGCTTGTCATATCCGATCATCTTGGATCATCTTGAGAGAAACACCGGGAACCATACATATATAGCATACTTGTGATAGAAGTTTATCCATTTTGCATATCATAGGTTGTGCACAAGTGTCGTATCCGCCTATAGAGCAATCGTGCTAGCGTCTCTCTTGAGTTGTGCAACACGAGCGTTTTCCGTGGACTCCACATTTTGTGCTCATTCCTTGGTTGCACGACCCCATTTATCTATCCGTGTGTGTGTTTCCGTGTGCCATTCTTTGCTATTGGTCTACTTGTTTCACTTGCGAATTTGTGAATCTCTTTCAACATTATTGACTCTTGCTAACATATTGCATCAAATTTTTGTGCCACTATCCTCACCGAGCTCCACCATAAGCCTCACTTGTGTAAGGTGTGAGAAACCGACAAGAATTGATACCAATTGTGCTATTTCCTTGTTACACATTGAGTGATCATTGATCCATCTTCAACATCGGTCAAGGTACATTTGGTATACGTTCTTCTCTTTCTCCCACTCATATTTGCTCGAGTCTTGTGATGGATAGGCAAGGCATTTCACCCTCGGTCTACAACAATGACGAGTTCGATGCCAAGAACCACTACACCGACGCCAAGATGCAAGCTCAAATGGAGGAGATCAAAGCACTCATCAAGTCCTACAAGATATCTCCCTCATCTTCGACAAGACGCTCAAGTACACATGCTTTCGAGCTACCATCTTCGGCAAGATCACATCGGTATCGACACCATCACCACCAAGAACGTGAAGGTTGAGAGCTCAACACCAACAACCGCTCAACGACTTCACCATCTCCCTTGGCATCTTCGCCAAGCGACTTCAAGGCATCTTCGCCTTCGGATATACGGCAGCTTCGCCAACAAGCACCTCAAGACTACGCTCAAGAGAAGCTCCCCACGCTCAAGTCCGCGACCTCCACGAGCTACTACGACCTCGACACCGACCATGAGATTCCTTTCTATGGGACTCTAGAACCCGAGGAGTATCTCGAGTGGCAGCGTTTGATGGACGACTACCTCAAGCTACATCAAGTTCCTCCCGAAGATCAAGTGAAGTGCGCCACAAGAAACTTCCACGACTACGCCTCGACATGGTGGTTTCATACACCTTCGGAGAGCTACGACATGAGTTGGCCCAACACGAAGAGAGCGTTGCGGCGAGAGTTTGTGCCTCCAACCTACACGGAACAACTTCTACGCCAATTGGAGAACACCATCCAAGGATCCAAGCCCATCGACTAGTACTTCAAGGAGATGAAGATTGCCTTGCGGCGAGCCGGCGTGGACGACCCCATGTCAATGAAGTTCCACTTCATGATGGGATTGAACAACGACATCTCCAAGACTATCTTCCTCGAGAACTACAAGTCCCTCGACGACAACTACATTGGTGCTCTCAAGGCGGAACAAGAACTCATGAAGGCCAAGGCTTCTCCACCCGAAGCACACTTCTCGAAGACCAAACTCAAAGACGACGAGCATGAGGCTAGTACCACCAAGTTGTCCAAGCCCGATGAGCTTCAAGACGATGCCCCCAAGTTCGACTTCACCGCCATCCCTCTTTGTGGCATTGACGATGTCGAGTCTACTTCGACTTTTTTTCAAGATGGTGCGGCGATGAGTACGACTATGGAGACCACCAAGGACCAAGATTTGGAGGCGAGCGACTTGGTGACGAGCAAGGATGATGCTTCCATCTTAGGAGGCAAGAGCGATGATGTGCCATCTTCGGCCTTCATCCATGGCGACGACTATGAGATGGTTGAGCATGGGATTTTCCCTTCGACCACGGCGACGTATGATGACTTGAGTGACTTGTGCCACCATATTGAGAGTGAGAGTGACTTCACCACTAGCCACATATGTGATGTGTGTCCCCAATTCCCATGTGAGGAGAGCCACAACCCCCACCACTTGAGTGAGATGAGTGACTCCACCATACATGAGATTGAGTGCACCTACATTGAGGGAGTGAGTGAGCCACCACATAGACAGAGTGAGGCCACTATGATTTCTAACGACTTAACCTCTACCTCTATTGTGTCTTCTCATTTGGTGCTAGGTCCCATATATGATGACGCGCCGATTCGCGACGACTTCGTCCTCCCTTTGGACAAGACGATGGCCATGGTGGAATATGATGCACCCCCCACATGGTTCCATCAAGATGAAGATGACCACCATTTGGTCTTTGCCACCTCACCTACACCACTTGAGTGGAATGAGAATGGTAACATAGGTGAAGGTGATACTCTAGTCCCACTAGTGGACATTCTTGACATTGATTGCTTGCATGATGTTGATCAACCTATTCCCATGCTTCATGCTAGTGCGACTTCTTCATGTCATGACTTACCAATTTATGATGAATATGATGATTAGCATGTTGAGTTGCCTAGTTGTGATGCTATGCTTCATAGGATATCATGTGAAAATTCTATTGGTCACTTCATGTTTGACAATCCATTGAACTTGTCATATGCTATGAGTGAGATCTCTCATATTGCTTCATTTAAATCTCAACATAGTAACTATGCATGCCCCATTAAAATAAATCCCATTTGCACTTGTGGCATAGATGACAAAATGATGGTTATTGGCATTTGTTTTTCTTGTGATGATATTGATATGCTCCCTTTGCATCATTTATCTCATATGCCAGGCCATGACGACCTAGCTTCAGGTATGCATTGTTTTGGATGTTGTCCATTTTCTCCATGTGATGTTTCCATTAATGCTCATGAGGAGACCCCCATAGTTTCCTCATACATATTAGGAGATTTTGATGCATTCCATACTTTGCATGATTCCCATGATTGCTTGCACCATATGCATTCCATGAATAATAATGCTCTACATATTTCCCATGATGCATTACACAATTTGAGTCTCCATTATGCTATACATAACACCAAACCTCTCATGATGGATGACATGTTTCTATATCACGCATCTCATTTATTTGAGCATTGGATATTTTGTGCTAACCAACACATGCACGTATGCATCATGATGGATGATGTGTACATCTACCACGCACACACAATTTTCCCTTTGTCTTTGTTTTGTGTAGGTACTCACGTATACTCGTCAACCTCTCAATCCCAAGAGATGACGAAACGAGCTCTTGAGAGCAACGGCGATTTGGGATCCCGTGGACTATCCTTACCACCATTCGCTTCGCGCAAGGACTACGCGCATCTCTTCTACTTGGCTCTCACACGGCTTTGGGATATTTACCGCTTGTCACATTATGCCCATTCTATCATGTTCACTTTGCATGTTATGCCTCTTTCTATGATTTTGCCATGCAATTGTGACCCTTGCTTGCATTTACCCATGATGCACCATTATGATACTCCTATGTGTATTTGCATGCTTGGTGGAGATCCTTGTTGCTATTGCCATGTTTATCATGTGCCCCATGCTATTGATGCTATTTTGCTCATATCTTGCCCTTATGCTTTGTGAAATGTCATGTGCATTATATATGCCCACTATTTGCACACATGACATGTTTGCCATGATTCCTTCTAGTACGTTGCATCTTCGCACTACTAGCTTGCTTAACTTGATCTCTATGATTGATTGCTTTGATGCATCGCCCATGTTCCATTCTTACTCGCTTTCTTGGGTTGATGACATATATGTTCATGCCTCTCACACGATATATCTTGATCTTTGTCTCTTGTCTCCATTAGTTGCATCTCTCATATCACCTTGTATTGAGTGCCAACTTGCTATGCTTATTGATCGTCGAGACTTGGACATATTACTTGTGATGCATAATTGCTTCTTTAAGCCTATTGTCTTTGGTTGTAGTTGTATATTATGCTTTCATACAATACCACACCTTGTCCTTTCTTATGATAAGAATGATGTGAACACTTGTTGGGTATCTTACCACACGAATGATAGGTGTTGCATTTGCACTAACCTCATTTGTTTTTCCGAGTGTTTGTCATGTTCTTTCATTTTCAAGGATTCACAAGGTGGTACCATAACGACACATATTGGTTATGTGAAGGCATACAAGATGTGCAACTCCATAATCCTTGAGAAACACCTAAAGGTGACCTCCTTCACTTTCAACCATCGTTATATATACATATTGGACGGGTCATTCTTTCATTGTTGTTTCCTTCTTCTTGTCTACATGATGCATATATTGGATGGAGGACCGACATTGGAGATGAACCCTATGGACCTTCAAGTTGAGGAGTGCCACGACATCGAGCTATGGTACAACACCACCCATGACAAATTTGCACCCTATGCATGGATTGACACATATTATGATTGTCTTGTTGCACTTATTCCCATGTCATCCATGATATATGAGCTTGTGCATTTTCTTAGCAAATTTGTTGTGATCTTGCTTGATGACATATTCATAACTCGTGATCATATGGCCTACCATCAATTGCATGATAACATAATCATATCGAGCATACATTGCCATATTCATGCTATTGATAAACCGTCTCACTATGACATCATTTTGCACCGTGGTTGCATTGACCATATTAACGACACATTTGTGTGCACAACGAATGCTTTTGCTCCCATGAACGCTTTGCATATCATTCTAGATCATCTTGATAAGCTTCACGCGTTTTGTCATGAACAATTCCTTTGGACGAACTCATACTTACTTGATGGACACTTTGTGTGCGCTAACCATTGTATTTACGAGTGTCGCTTGTGTTTGCTCTTTTTGCATGTATACCACTCCGGAGACACCTTGGTGTACTTGGATTGCGCAATGTCTTCCACTACGTCCTACTACAAGTCCGTCCACGACAACCGTTTCCATGGTGATGAGGATTTCGATCCAAGGTCGGATCTTTCCCAAGGGAGGGGAGATGATGCGGAGCATCCGACGATCATCCCCATGTACACTCGAGCCTATGCCATTAGACCTAAGGTGAATTCGCTCCTTTCTGAATCTTCCCTTTCCACATGCAAGACATGGATGCTACTTCAAGCGCGGACCTTGTGCATACTCACGTACACCCGAGGAGGCTATGGAGAGCCCAAGAACCAAGGCCAAGCATGCGCGGAAGTGAAGGAAGGAGAAGGAGGAAGATGGACATCAAGAGCTTGAAGTGGATCCGGCCGCTCCAGAACAAGCGGCACTACCGCTCCCTCCAGCGGTACTATCGCCTATAAGCGGTACTAGCGCTCGCTCTAGCGGTACTACCACCTATAAGCGGTACTACCGCTCCCCACTGCCGCTCACTACTACCGCTCGACCCGACAAATGCCAGTGTTCGCACGTCCCGGGTCCGGTACTACCGCCCATACGAGCGGCACTACCGCTTGAGCGGTACTACCGCCCTTTGGGCCGGTACTACCGCCCTGCCTGCGCGCAGAGAGCGGGCCTAGGGCCCATGTATGCCCCCTCTCACTTACCCCTTCGTGGATGTAGACTATATATACTCTCCCACCTCATTCTAGCGAGGGTTAGCGTTGATTTAGCTCATATGTGAGATAGAGCTTCGCTCATCCATCCCGGATCGTCTCTTCGAGAGTGACCGCGGCCCCTCCTCGGAGAAGATCCTCGTGGATTCAAGACCTCCTCACGGAGAAGACCCCCATCAAGACCTAATTACGGAGAAGAACCGGTTACTTTGTATCGTCCTTTGTTGACCTTGGATCATCGTGTATCTCTTTGTGTTCATCGATCTAGCATATGTGTGATCTATTTCTTGTTGGTTGAGTGTTTCTCTCGTGTTTTCTCCTCGTTCTTCCCCGTGTTCGTCGTGTTCTTCGAGGGATCTCGCTCCTTTCGTGAAAGATCGGCCATCTAGGGTTCCACCCTACATCAATGTTGTTTAATTAGCAGCGCAAACTTTTAAAGTAAGCTCATAGTCACGGCAGATACTGAGAGGAAAATATTTATGTTTGAAAAAGTGAATATATTTTAGAACATGAAATTTTGTAAAGTTGTTAATAAAAAATTTAAACTTGAAGATTTTTTTAAAAGAGCAATATTTCTCTTTTTATGTTTTTTTGAAACCTGAGTATTTTTTAAAACACATTTTTTCTTGAAACTAGGAGGTGTTGTTGTCATTATTGTTTGAATTTGCAAAGATTTTCAAAACACAATTATTTTTTGAACTTTCAATTTGAAAAGGCAAACATTTTTTTAAACATGATTTTTTAAATTGGAGGTACTATAGCTAAATTGTTTTAATCTATACCTATTAATAAAACTTGGCGAATTTTCTAATTATGCCCACCTGATGCATTGTTTTAGTTTGATTTATTAACGTAAGGATAAGGAAGAAATATTTTTCTCTGTCGAGTGTTCACGTATGACCAGTCTCACTCGGCAGTGACTCCCGTCTAAATGCATGTGTAGTCCAACTAAGGTTTCATGGTCTATCTGACACAAACAACTTAATTTACATGCTGACGTGGACATATATAATGTGCAGTGTTTTTCCCTATTATATTAGCCATATGGTAAAAAACTTTGTTCAATGTTCTTGATCTTCGCTGGACACAAAGGCGGTTCAACAATCCAGCTATTGGACCTGGCAAACCTTGGTTAGTGAAAACTGGTACTATAACCACCGGCGCCGAGGACGACAAAGACAACAACCGATACTACAACCACCGGCAACGAGGACGACACAGATGGCAAGCAGAAACATGTGTCCGGTGTTATATTAAAATGGAGGATGTGGACCTGAGGATGAGGTATTAGTCATGCTTATTATGTTATGGGCATGCGGGTGAGCTAGGTCTTTAGCCGTGCTCATTGGGTAATGGCGTGTGAGGGCTGTTTTCCCCGTTGCAACGCACGGACATGTTTGCTAGTATTATTACAAAATGTGTACTCCAAGATGATATATAAATTATGCGCAGAAATTTAAAATGCAGCTTATGGTTACAAGTGTAGATGATAATATAAAGTACCTGAAAAACTATGGAGCCAAACACCATATTGAAATGAGCACGACCCAAGGTCTCTAGTTTAGGCGCAGAGAGGACGATTATTTGCAACGGTGAATAACTAGAATCAAGGATCAACCTTTGAAGTGAAGGGGCATCTTGGATGATGAGCGGCCTTCCGTCAAAAGAAATTCCAATTCTTACAAGGTTAGGCGACTTTATTTGGAGACAACCGATTCTAACTGTGAAAACAAGCACCAAGCACTCCAGCGCAGGGCAACTAGAGTGGAGGATGCTATGCAATGATGATGAGGACATCAATACCATTGTTACATCCACAGCCCCTGCTGCTATACATACTGGACCAATTACTAGAGCTCGCGCACGCCAATTAAATTACCAGGTACTTTCGTTTCTTGGTAATGATTCTAATGTTCATGAGAATATGATACTGCCTAAAGTGGATACATTTGTTTTGCTTACAAATGAAGGGCCTAGCTTGGAGAAGGATGAACATTGGAGCAAGAACACGCATGGAGTTGATGGCATGCGCAAGGGGAAGAAGAACGGAGTTACAAGTGATGATTTCAGGACTCTGAAGCCACCATAAGGAGTGAATGAAGCCTTGGACGAAATATACAAGATGCCACTTCATAAATTTCGTCCAGAGGCTATTCTAGGTGCTGCGTCACCTTATTATTGGGCCAGGCCCATGTAATTTCGAAATACTTAAGTATAGGCTGTTTTTAGAGTCCGTATGTGTGGGGAAACAAGAGTTAGGGTTGGTTTCGGACCCCTTCCTCAAGGGCCACGAAATCCCCCCCCCTCTTCCTCCATATATAAATCCCTTAGGGCGTCGTTTAGACTTTGGGTTTTGTTTAGATCGAAAGTTCGCCATAGCTGCAACTTCACGTACTTCGTTTGTGTTCAACGACTAGACCAAGGCGTCACAGAACCCCACCTTCATTAATAAAGCTTTCCTCTTTTATTCGCAATATCCAGATTGCAATGTTAGTTTCTTGCTTGTTCTTCGTTTGCTCGCAGGAAACAGGCCCTCGTGGTCAGGTTGATCGTGCTCCGGCGTGGTCAATAACCCTCGGAAGTTGGTTTAGCGATTGCTAAGGCGCGACGTCTCGCACGTTCGTAGTCGGATCGTCAAGGTCGACTCCCACAGAAACGATAACCACCATCTCATCGAAACATCGGGACACCTTTGCCTCTATCAAATGAGGCCTCCAATATACGAACCCACACAAGTGAAAGTTTCTTGAGAAATGGGAGTCGAAGGTTTAGTACCAGATTGTCTGGTAGGTAGCACTGCGCAAAGGTGGCGGTGTGGAGAGAGGACGAAAACCCCAAGATGGACATCGGTGCTGAGGGCACAAGTTCCTGGCGTTCGGTATGTGGTATGTGATTTCCAGGGGAATAGTAGAACTCAAGCAGCTGTAGTTCTGTGAATTCAGGGGATTCCAGCCAGGCGTCCACCGTGCAGGGCATGGTATGCTTGCTCAGGTAGCATGACGGGATGCAGAGGCTTTGAAATGAGCCCTGGTGGGAGGAGATGATGGCTCTGGGGATTTCAAAATCATTGAAGAGAGATAGCTGACGATAGTCGAGATTAAGGGGAACGGCACGCCATAGAGGGCGCCACCGAATTGAGAGGATTTGGGTGCGGTAGCAATCCTTGGTGGGGAGAAGCGAGATGATCTCCCCAAGGATGGCGTCCGGGAGATCGCTAATGCGGTCCACCCGAGATTCTATGGCTTCCTGGGATCCGGTGGGGGCGGGGTCGCCGCTTCTCCCCGCGCTGCCGGGTGCGGGATCTACAACAGGCGTCGCCGCTGGCGGGAGCCTCATCTTCTTGGCGCTGGGGTCAGCCGACTCCATTTTCCTTGAGGGCGTCGCGTCGCACTCACGGATTTGAGCAGAGTAACGAATGACGAGCCTAGTTGTAGTGCGAGCGAAGAAGAAGGGGAGCTGGGGGTTTTCTGTAGGAGTGAGGAAGAAGGGGAGCTGGGGTTTTCTGTAGGAGCAAGGAGGAAGAAGAGCACCCTGGGTTTTTTTTGCGGGGGGGGGGGGGGGCGGTGTGCTGGGTGTGGGTAGCGCATCTCATTCAGTAAATATATGGGCTTTGGAATTGATTTTACTATTTACTAGTGTGGATGGGCTATTTTGTCTCGGGACCCGAGAAACAATTACTACTAGTACAGTGGAGACACTCTATAGCTACCCAGAAAAACAATTACTACTAGTACAGCGGAGACACTCTACCGCTTCTGGCTCCTCCTAGGTCACTGAAACGTCTCCCTCTACTGAATGCCGTTATACTTTTGTTCACCGACATGCGGGCCATGCGGCACGCGGGCCCAAATGCCATCCACCAAATTAGAAGGCAGTATGCAGGCGGAGAGTCACCCCAGTCGTAGCGTGGCGGTAACGAGCCGTCGTATCACAAAACCCCAGCTCCCCGCAGTCTAAGTTTGACGGACGAAGCAACCATCATTTCACTCTTCACTGAATCCCCTTCTCCCTCACCGTCTTCAAGAAAGGCAACACTTGCATCTGCCACTGTTCTTCTCTCCGAACGAAGGGAAGGTAAGCGGATCCGTGATGTTGGTATATTTTCGTTCAGAGGAAAAAATGAACTTTTGCAAAGCAGTAACCGATCCTCACTCTCCTTTTTGTTTCATTGTCATTGCGATTGTGTTTTCCTTTCAGTGGTCTCCTAGTATTCGTCAGTTTCATGATGGACCAAGGAGAACCAGGCAACGATCTGCCAATATTGGAGTAGACGCGGGAGGCTGATCCCCACGAGTTAGAGAGGTCCAAGAAGATGGAGGCAACCACCGAGGCGACCCCAGATACTGAGATGGTCAACGCCCCGTTTGAGGTTACAACCCCCGTGGCACTGCAGGAGCAGTTTTCCCCCTTCGAGGATGTGTCCCCCCCCCCCCCCCCCGCTGAGCTGCACAAGGTGATTTCCTTCTTTGCCGATCTCGATTGTAGTTTTTCATCTAAGTATGTGGTGATTTTTTTAGAAAAGGAAGTATGTGGTGATTAATAATGCAAAATTTTATTAGCTTCGATGCCATCGTATACGTAGTGGTTTAAATAAATTGTGTTTCTTATACTGAAAAGTAATTCAGAATTTGTTTCTGTTTCAATTAGAGCCCTGATGCAGACAAGGATTGTGTGGTTGTACATGTCACTCGCTATGACGCGGACGACCTGAATATACGCACTGGGAAAACTGAGTTATTAGGCTGTTGGATCCTGGAAGCCATTTGCGGTTATACCAATGAAGAGTTGTATTCCAGCCTCACTGTTGTCAGGCGTGTTGTCCAGGGTGTATTGAAGCACAAGAAGTTCAAAGCTACTCCTTCGTTTGTGAGGAATACTGTTCTTGTCAAGCTTACGCAGGAAGATGACGTGGCATGCCTCCACAAACAAGTTTATCAGTGGCAAGGCCACAAGGTTGTCTTCATGAAGGTTCACAGGATTGAGCTGCTGCGGGACGTCCTCGATGATGTTCATGGCAAGGTCCGTCTTGTGTCCAGCCCAAATTAGATCGAGGCATGAAATAGTTGCCCCAACTAGTGTTTAATAGTAGTTTGGATTGTGTCTAATTATCCGAACCTTGCTTGTTATCAACTCCTCTAGGGCTAGTACTCTGTTTGAATCCATCTATGGGAACAGCTGCTACTTTTGTGTGCCCGTGAATCATGTGAGAACCATCGTAATTGTTGCCGAAATAGATGCGTCCTCACTAGTTTTTTCATGAATATGGCATGGTAAGACATAAGTTGTCACGGTTTATCATACGAGCAGTGTGTATTTTGATGAAATAGAGCACTCGTTCCGGAACCGTGCGCCAACGTATACATAAGTACTTGTAAACACTGTTGGTGCTACCCCACTTGTAAGCAGTTGTGCAAAACACGACACATTGGCTCAGCTCGCTTCAAATCTAGGCTATCGACCAGCTAACAATCAATAATCTGCTGTCTGACATATAAGCAACTATGTATCTTGTTACAGTGGTTCATGCAGTTAATTGAGGCCACAATGTAACAAATTCCAAACGTTCACACGCTAGTCCGGGGCTCATGTGAAACACTCACATTAAACTCGTCTTCATAAAAAACTTGAATAGCATAAGTTAAGCAATTTTATACATCTCAATGATTCATAGAACATATCAAACATATACTAGTTCACAGCAAAAGACAAAGTTGTGAGAAGGTTTACAAATCAGGAAAAAACAAGCAAGGCTTCTCTCTGAGCAAAGGGCCTCCCGGCAGGCTTAAATTTCCTGGATTTCACTCTGGTTTTTTCTTGTTGCCACCATTCAGGGTTAGGTTCTCTCATTCCAGAATAACCAATTATAATTGTGGTCTCAGCTGGAATGCTGAACTGAACCATGCAGTGTACTGACCAGGTGAAATTCTTGTGCATTCCACTAAATTTAAGCACCGCTATTTGCAGAAATAAGCAGACCACAATGCCTCTTGTCCGCGCACCTGTCCAAAAAACTGCCGTGCAGCCGTGCCAGCTAGTCCTCGGTCAATGGATGAACTGGTAGAAAGTGCATTCTGGACTAGGATGTAGTTGTTTTCACTCGTCCCTGCACAACAATCAGGAAGTAAAATGTATGAATCAGCTTCTTTTAGATTGTGTTGGTCATTCTACCTTAGTTACTACCAATGTAGGGATACCTTGAAGACGAGAGGTTAGACGACGGCAACGAGGGATAGCCATCTCATTTTGCACAGTTGTACTAAAACTAAGGTGTGTGCTTTTGATTGCGTGGATAGAAACGTTACGGAGACAGACATCCCGAAACAATATGGAGACAGACATCCCTGTTTATGCAAATAAGAACTATGGTTATTTAAACAGTGACATATATTACTACTTTCCCCCGTTTCCTCTTAGAACCAAGTCCTAGATTCATGATACAGCTTTCCCACTTTCTTCCCTGTTTGAACCAACGCTTTGAGTCGACTGTATGAAATAGCTTTACTTCTAATAATAGTAGAAGTCTAGGTGGCTTTGGAACAGCGGACGGAAGTAGAAAAGGATCCACACGAAGGGAGCTGTGGCAGTAGAGCAAGGCAGGTTTCGAAGGAATATATACCTGAGGGTCGTCGGCATGTCGCAAAGGCGGCGTCGAGAGGCCGCATCTTGGCCACAATACCGCAGGCAGGAAGAAGGGGTCGGAGGCCCTCCCGAGTCGGGGCTCTCTCGGAGAGAACGGCATGGCCGCCGATCGGGACGCGCGGGCAGCCGTTGGTCTCATCCCTCGCAGCCCACGACAGCGTGAACGATGCACCTAGACCCCTGCCCCGGTCGAGGTTGTCCGGACGGATTTGTGACCAGCCGTGAGCTGAGAGAGAGTGTGGCCACCTATGTGTTGCTTAGATTTGGAGAGCATGAGAGAGTGAACGAGAGGAACCCTAGTAAATCAAGCGCTAAGGCTCCTGCTTTTATGTATAGTGGAGTGATTTTGTTGTACCAGCTTCAAAAAAATGCGCTCCTACGTGTACCCGCGAGTGGGTGTGAGAGAACTAGTGCATGCGTGCACCGCTTCTCTTCGTGAGAGTACAATATACTATGCCCAAAGAACGTTCGCCGCAAGAGTAATAGTACAAGTGTGAGATGTGTGAGATAAAATA
Organism: Aegilops umbellulata; assembly: GCA_032464435.1. NCBI lineage: Eukaryota > Viridiplantae > Streptophyta > Magnoliopsida > Poales > Poaceae > Aegilops > Aegilops umbellulata. The sequence goes on from CP136056.1 coordinate 156,982,795, forward strand.
AAATGTGTGCGCTGTCTTTTGTTTTTTAGAAGTTCTGAGGGTAGGGTGTGAAGAGCACTATGTGCATGATGTCTACCTGCAGATAGACGGTGGGTGCAACGTGCGAGTCTGCGAGAGGACTCGGGAGAGTCGTGACTCGTGAGGGTGCGTGTGCGTGAGAGAGAGGGGGGCATGTATAGATGCAATGCATGTGTCCGTAAATCATTATCCAACAAACGTTCGCCACAAGCCTTTTCCTGACGAACACCGTAAGAACCGTTAGATCAGCATGCGACAGTGTCAGTTTTGCCATGTCACTTCACAGAACAGCCACTCCTCCTACACACAAATCTTCCACGTGAGTGTTAGCAACTGCCGTATGCTCCATCCGTTCCGAAATGCAGTGCATATAGCTTTATTGAAAATTCGAACCTCGCAAACTTTTACCGAGTTTCCGTGTACCAAATTGCACATGTAGAATACCATGTATATGTCATTTCATTCATCTTTGAGAGGTAACTATAAAGTTGGGTGAGGAGTCTACAAAGAAAGACCATCGTATCACCTGCAGCAATTTCAAGCATCCTTTAGTGTCGAGGAATATCATAGGAACTCTATATGATATGATTTTTATAGGATTTTTTCCTTTAGAGCCAATTGGTTCATATTAATAGATTCATATACTCCACATTTCAAAGGAAATAAACATGATGTCATTTGTATAGCTTTAGATCCACTTGGTTCATATGAATGGATTCCTATACTCCCTTAATTTCAAAGGAAAATAAACATTAGCGTATATTCAATAGAAAAGTTCCTATGATATGAACCAAATTACATCTCTTTTCTAATCCCTTCTCATAGGAATTGAGATACATGTCATCTCTAGATTCAACAGAAAAGTTCCTATGATGTGATCCAAATGACATCTCTTTTCCAATCCCTACTCATAGGAGTTGAGATGCTCCATGTCATCTCTTTCCCTACAACTTGCATGTATACATCTTCTATTCGTAAATAGATACTACAACCCACTAGTAGCCTTTTTCCAAAACATGCAACTATGGCACACGGACTATATAGTGTGCCAATAACTTTGAAAGATGGTCGTTGGATGAAGCTAACCCGACAGTGTAGAGATAGGAAAATCCGAGCACTACTGGCCGTTGGATATCATCAATATTCCACCAGATCTGCCACATGTACAATTTAGAAGACTCCATGGTTGAACTTAAGCATAATGCACAAACCTCAAAACACAAGCACTTCTCCTTTGTTCTAGAATCTTCTGTATCATAATTGATTATTTTTTTCTAAATGGATTGCCATTATTTGTTTTTTTACTTTATGATTTACTCCCTCCGTTCCAAAATAGATGACCCAACTTTGCACTAACTCAAAAGTTAGTGCAAAGTTGGGTCATCTATTTTGGAACGGAGGGAGTACAATGCACAACCCCATGAATCTTAACATTTTTATAAAACTTATTGATTTTATATGAGATGAACTATAAGAACTAAACAAACATCTACATCATGCATATATGACTCAAAGCTTTACATGCTATAGTGTGTATTTATTCATAATTTGGTTTCGAAATATCATGCGTTCAATACATGTGTACCTTACTAGTTTTGAGTAGAGTAGCAAATTTCACGCGGCCCCGGTATATCAAAATGCAGGGCCCATGCATCATTGCCTTTCGGTCGAACCTACGTCCACAATTTTTTGTACGTACTATATCTCCACTGGTCCTCGAACCCAAAATGCTGCCTCGTTCCCGTAAAACCAAGCGGCCCACACATATTTAAGGCATCGGCTCGAACCCATTTACTACGACGTGGCCCCGCACGCCGTAGTACTCCGACAAACCCTACCGCCGCACTCATCATCGGTTTTCTTCAAGAGGACGAGGGAGAAGCTGACTTGTAGTGGAGGCGCTTTCAAAAAAATGGATCTGCAGTGGAGACCCCTACCCTAGGGTGCCCTAGGTATCTGCCGCACGCATCATTGTTTCCTCTTTTCTTTATGCTCTTGCACCCTAGAGTGAAATGATGGTTGCTTCGTCCGTCCAGCTTAATGCGGGAAAGGTGGGGCTTTGTGATTTGACCCCTCGTCGCTCATTTTCTACTACTGCGGCACTACGACCGGGGTGCCTCCAATTCCAACCGCTGCTTCGAACTGTATTTTGGTGCATCGCATGTGGAACAAGATGGTGGATGAGCCACATGTCGGCCAAAGGGGTCCTGTGAAGTGTGTCGCCATTTCGTGTGCGGACGGACCCTGCTTGAGTTGCTATGCCAACACGACAGGAGCACCCTACCACTTGGTTTTGCTCCTTGGTGAATCCTGACTATATTGATCTAAACAGATACGTGTTGAACTACCCTCTCCGTCTCGGTTGTTTTATTTTTAGGCGTCCCGGTTTATAGGGCCTGCACGTAGTTGTAGGTCATCCATTTGACTAACTAAATAGGAGTTACTATGTTAAAAAATGTATATCATTGGATTCTTAAGCGGATGTAGTTGTATTTAAAAGTCGAGGGCGGGGCTTTTCCTGCGCGGTAGGCGGCGGGGCAGTTCCGCCTAGTCGGTTCGACAGAGACGCGAGAAGACGAGGGAGTAGGCTGCTGCAAACGTAGGGTTGTGTGATTTGACAGCGAGTTACTGCTGGACAGGTGGGGCCCCATGATTTGACTTGCCATTATCATTTTAACTACGGTGCTACGACCGGCGTGAGTCTCCCAGATTCCTGACCACCTCCATACAGGTGCCTCTTGTTGGAAATATGCCCTAGAGGCAATAATAAAAGCATTATTATTATATTTCCTTATTCATGATAATTGTCTTTATTCGTGCTATAATTGTGTTAACGGGAAATCGCAATACATGTGTGAATAACAGACAACAATATGTCCCTAGTGAGCCTCTAGTTGACTAGTTCGTTAATCGACAGATAGTCATGGTTTCCTGACTATGGACATTGGATGTCATCGATAACGGGATCACATCATTAGGAGAATGATGTGATGGACAAGACCCAATCCTAAACATAGCATAAGATCGCATAGTTCGTTTGCTAGAGTTATCCAATGTCAAGTATCCTTTCCTTAGACCATGAGATCGTGTAACTCCCGGATACCGTAGGAGTGCTTTGGGTGTGCCAAACGTCACAACGTAACTGGGTGACTATAAAGGTATGCTACGGGTATCTCTGAAAGTGTCTGTTGGGTTGACATGGATCGAGACTGGGATTTGTCACTCCGCTTGACGAAGAGGTATCACCGGGCCCTCTCGGTAATGCATCATCATATGAGCTCAAGGTGATCAAAGTGTTTGATCACAAGGATCATGCATTACGGTACGAGAAAAGTGACTTGCCGGTAACGAGATTGAACGAGGTATTGGTATACCGACGATCGAATCTCGGGCAAGTAAAATACCGATTGACAAAGGGAATCGTATACGGGATTAATTGAATCCTCGACATCGTGGTTCATCCGATGATATCATCGTGGAGCATGTGGGAGCCAACATGGGTATCCAGATCCCGCTGTTGGTTATTGCCTGAGAGCCGTCTCGGTCATGTCTGCATGTCTCCCGAACCCGTAGGGTCTACACACTTAAGGTTCGGTGACGCTAGGGTTGTGAAGATATGTATGTGCAGTAACCCGAATGTTGTTCGGAGTCCCGGATGAGATCCCGGACGTCACGAGGAGTTCCGGAATGGTCCGGAGGTAAAGATTTATATATAGGAAGTGCTATTTTGGCCATCGGGACAAGTTTCGGTGTTATCGGTATTGTACCGGGACCACCGGAGGGGTCCCGGGGGTCCACCGGGGGGGTCCACCTGCCCCGGGGGGGCACATGGGCTATAGGGGGTGCGCCCTGGCCTATATGGGCCAAGGGCACCAGCCCCAAGGGCCCATGCGCCAAGGAGACTTGGAGAGGGAAGAGTCCAAAGAGGGGAAGGCACCTCCGAGGTGCCTTGGGGAGGACGGACTCCTCCCCCTTTGGCCGCACCCCTTCCTTGGAGGAAGGGGCAAGGCTGCGCCCTCCCCCCCTCTCATGCGCCTATATAAAGGGAGGGGAGGGAGGGGTGGCCGCACCCTTATGCCCTGGCACTCCCTCCTCCCTGCAACACCTCCTCCTCCTCCCGTAGTTGCTTAGCGAAGCCCTGCCGGAGTTCTGCTGCATCCACCACCACACCGTCGTGCTGGATCTTCCTCAACCTTTCCTTCCCCCTTGCTGGATCAAGAAGGAGGAGACGTCTCCCATCCCGTACGTGTGTTGAACGCGGAGGTGCCGTCCGTTCGGTGCTAGATCATCGGTGAATTGGATCTCGGCAAGTACGACTACCTCATCCACGTTCACTCGAACGCTTCCATTGCGATCTACAAAGTGGTATGTAGATGCTATCTAATCTGAATACTTGTTGCTAGATGAACTCATAGGTGGATCTTGGTGAAGCCGTAGGAAAAATTTTAATTTTCTGCAACGTTCCCCAACAGTGGCATCATGAGCTAGGTCTATGCGTAGTTCTTCTTGTGCGAGTAGAACACAATTTGTTGTGGGCGTAGATGTTGTCAATTCTTCTTGCCGTTACTAGTCAATCTTGATTCAGCGGTATTGTGGGATGAAGCGGCCCGGACCAACCTTACACGTACGCTTACGTGAGACCGGTTCCACCGACTAACATGCACTAGTTGCATAAGGTGGCTGGCGGGTGTCTGTCTCTCCTACTTTAGTTGGATCGGATTCGATGAACAGGGTCCTTATGAAGGGTAAATAGAGATTGACAATTCACGTTGTGGTTATTACGTAGGTAAGAAAACGTTCTTGCTAGCAACCTATAACAGCCACGTAAAACTTGCAACAACAATTAGAGGACGTCTAACTTGTTTTTGCAGCAAGTGCTATGTGATATGATATGGCCAAAGTTGTGATGAATGATGAATGATCTATATGTGATGTATGAGATGTTCATGCTGTTGTAATACGAATCACGACTTGCATGTCGATGAGTATGACAACCGACAGGAGCCATAGGAGTTGTCTTTATTTTTGTATGACCTGCGTGTCATTGAGAATCGCCATGTAAATTACTTTACTTTATTGCTAAACACGTTAGCCATAGTAGTAGAAGTAATAGTTGGCGAGCAACTTCATGGAGACACGATGATGAAGATCATGATGATGAAGATCATGGTGTCAAGCCGGTGACAAGATGATCATGGAGCCCCAAGATGGAGATCGAAGGAGCTATGTGATATTGGCCATATCATGTCACGTTTATTATTTGATTGCATGTGATGTTTATCATGTTTTGCATCTTGTTTACTTAGAACGACGGTAGTAAATAAGATGATCCCTCATAATAATTTCAAGAAAGTGTTCTCCCTAACTGTGCACCGTTGCTAAGGTTCGTCGTTCCGAAGCACCACGTGATGATCGGGTGTGATAGGTCCTTACGTTCGCATACAACGGGTGTAAGAAAGATTTACACACGCAAAACACTTAGGTTGACTTGACGAGCCTAGCATGTACAGACATGGCCTCGGAACACAGAAGACCGAAAGGTCGAGCATGAGTCGTATAGAAGATACGATCAACATGAAGATGTTCACCGATGTTGACTAGTCCGTCTCACGTGATGATCGGACACGGCCTAGTTGACTCGGATCATGTAATACTTAGATGACTGGAAGAGGGATGTCTATCTAAGTGGGAGTTCATTAAATAATTTGATTAAATGAACTTTATTATCATGAACTTAGTCTAAATATTTACAATATGTCTTGTAGATCAAATGGCCAACGTAGTCCTCAACTTCAATGCGTTCCTAGAGAAAACCAAGCTGAAAGACGATGGTAGCAACTATACGGACTGGGTCCGGAACCTGAGGATTATCCTCATAGCTGCCAAGAAAGATTATGTCCTAAGAGCACCGCTGGGTGACGCACCTATTCTCCCTGCAGAACAAGACGTTATGAACGCTTGGCAGTCACGCTACGATGATTACTCCCTCGTTCAGTGCGGCATGCTTTACAGCTTAGAGCCGGGGCTCCAAAAGCGTTTTGAGAGACATGGAGCATATGAGATGTTCGAAGAGCTGAAAATGGTTTTCCAAGCTCATGCCCGGGTCGAGAGATATGAAGTCTCCGACAAATTCTTTAGCTGTAAGATGGAGGAAAATAGTTCTGTCAGTGAACACATACTCAAAATGTCTGGGTTGCACAACCGCTTGACTCAACTAGAAGTTAATCTCCCGGATGAAGCGGTCATTGACAGAATCCTCCAGTCGCTTCCACCTAGCTACAAGAGCTTTGTGATGAACTACAATATGCAGGGGATGGTAAAGACCATTCCTGAGGTATATGCTATGCTGAAATCAGCAGAGGTAGAAATCAAGAAGGAGCATCAAGTGTTGATGGTGAATAAAACCACTAAGTTCAAGAAGGGCAAGGGTAAAAAGAACTTCAAGAAGGACGGCAAGGAAGTTGCCGCGCCCGGTAAGCAAGTTGCCGGGAAGAAGCCAAAGAATGGACCCAAGCCCGAGACTGAGTGTTTTTATTGCAAGGGAAGTGGTCACTGGAAGCGGAACTGCCCCAAATACTTAGCGGACAAGAAGGCCGGCAAAACCAAAGGTATATGTGATATACATGTAATTGATGTGTACCTTACCAGCACTCGTAGTAGCTCTTGGGTATTTGATACCGGTGCAGTTGCTCACATTTGTAACTCAAAGCAGGAGCTGCGGAATAAACGGAGACTGGCGAAGGACGAGGTGACGATGCGCGTCGGGAATGGTTCCAAGGTCGATGTGATCGCCGTCGGCACGCTGCCTCTACATTTACCTACGGGATTAGTTTTAAACCTCAATAATTGTTATTTAGTGCCAAGTTTGAGCATGAACATTGTATCTGGATCTCGCTTAATTCGAGAAGGCTACTCATTTAAATCCGAGAATAATGGTTGTTCTACTTATATGAGAGATATGTTTTATGGTCATGCTCCAATGGTTAATGGTTTGTTCTTAATGAATCTCGTACGTGATGATACACATATTCATAGTGTGAATACCAAAAGAGTTAAAGTTGATAACAATAGTCCCACATGTTTGTGGCACTGCCGCCTTGGTCACATAGGTGTCAAACGCATGAAGAAGCTCCATGCAGATGGACTTTTAGAGTCTCTTGATTATGAATCATTTGACACGTGTGAACCATGCCTCATGGGTAAAATGACCAAGACTCCGTTCTCAGGAACAATGGAGCGAGCAACCAACTTATTGGAAATCATACATACCGATGTGTGCGGTCCAATGAGTGTTGAAGCTCGCGGTGGCTATCATTATGTTCCCACCCTCACTGATGACTTGAGTAGATATGGGTATATCTACTTAATGAAACACAAGTCTGAGACCTTTGAAAAGTTCAAGGAATTTCAGAGTGAGGTTGAAAATCAACGTGAGAGAAAGATCAAGTTTCTACGATCAGATCGTGGAGGAGAATACTTGAGTCACGAATTTGGCACACACTGAAGAAAATGTGGAATAGTTTCACAACTCACGCCGCCTGGAACACCTCAGCGTAATGGTGTATCCGAACATCGTAATCGCACTCTATTAGATATGGTGCGATCTATGATGTCTCTTACCGACTTACCGCTATCTTTTTGGGGCTATGCTTTAGAGACTGCCGCATTCACTTTAAATAGGGCTCCGTCGAAATCCGTTGAGACGACACCGTATGAATTATGGTTTGGGAAGAAACCTAAGCTGTCGTTTCTAAAAGTTTGGGGATGCGATGCTTATGTCAAGAAACTTCCACCTGAAAAGCTCGAACCCAAATCGGAAAAATGCGTCTTCATAGGATACCCTAAAGAAACTGTTGGGTATACCTTCTACCTCAGATCCGAAGGCAAGATCTTTGTTGCCAAGAATGGATCCTTTCTAGAGAAAGAGTTTCTCTCGAAAGAAGTAAGTGGGAGGAAAGTAGAACTTGATGAAGTGTTACCTCTTGAACCGGAAAATGGCGAAACTCAAGAAAACGTTTCTGAGGTGCCTGTACCGACTAGAGAGGAAATTAATGATGATGATCAAGATGCTTCTGATCAAGCTCCTACTGAAATGCGAAGGTCCACAAGGACACGTTCCGCACCAGAGTGGTACGGCAACCCTGTCTTGGAAATCATGTTGTTAGACAACGGTGAACCTTCGAACTATGAGGAAGCAATGGCGGGCCCGGATTCCAACAAATGGCTGGAAGCCATGAAATCCGAGATAGGATCCATGTATGAAAACGAAGTATGGATTTTGACTGACTTGCCCGTTGAACGGCGAGCCATAGAAAATAAATGGATCTTTAAGAAGAAGACAGACGCGGATGGTAATGTGACCATCTATAAAGCTCGGCTTGTCGCTAAGGGTTATCGACAAGTTCAAGGGGTTGACTACGATGAGACTTTCTCACCGGTAGCGAAGCTGAAGTCCGTCAGAATCATGTTAGCAATTGCCGCATACTATGATTATGAGATATGGCAAATGGACGTCAAAACGGCATTCCTTAATGGTTTCCTTAAGGAAGAATTGTATATGATGCAGCCGGAAGGTTTTGTCGATCCTAAGAATGCTGACAAGGTGTGCAAGCTCCAACGCTCGATTTATTGGCTGGTGCAAGCATCCCGGAGTTGGAACATTCGCTTTGATGAGATGATCAAAGCGTTTGGGTTTACACAGACTTATGGAGAAGCCTGTGTTTACAAGAAAGTGAGTGGGAGCTCTGTAGCATTTCTCATATTATATGTAGACGACATACTTTTGATGGGAAATGATATAGAACTCTTGGACAGCATTAAGGCCTACTTGAATAAAAGTTTTTCAATGAAGGACCTTGGAGAAGCTGCTTATATATTAGGCATCAAGATCTATAGAGATAGATCGATACGCCTCATAGGTCTTTCACAAAGCACATACCTTGATAAAATATTGAAGAAGTTCAATATGGATCAATCTAAGAAAGGGTTCTTACCTGTGTTACAAGGTGTGAAATTGAGCTCAGCTCAATGTCCGACCACGGCAGAAGATATAGAAGAGATGAGTGTCATCCCCTATGCCTCAGCCATAGGTTCTATTATGTATGCCATGCTGTGTACCAGACCTGATGTAAACCTTGCCGTAAGTTTGGTAGGAAGGTACCAAAGTAATCCCGGCAAGGAACACTGGACAGCGGTCAAGAATATCCTGAAGTACCTGAAAAGGACTAAGGAAATGTTTCTCGTTTATGGATGTGACGAAGAGCTCGTCGTAAAAGGTTACGTCGACGCTAGCTTCGACACAGATCTGGATGACTCTAAGTCACAAACCGGATACGTGTATATTTTGAATGGTGGGGCAGTAAGCTGGTGCAGTTCCAAGCAAAGCGTCGTGGCGGGATCTACATGTGAAGCGGAGTACATGGCAGCCTCGGAGGCAGCACATGAAGCAATTTGGGTGAAGGAGTTCATCACCGACCTCGGAGTCATACCCAATGCGTCGGGGCAAATCAAGCTCTTCTGTGACAACACTGGAGCTATTGCACTTGCAAAGGAGCCCGGGTTTCACAAGAAGACCAGGCACATCAAGCGTCGCTTCAACTCCATTCGTGAAAATGTTCAAGATGGAGACATAGAAATTTGTAAAGTGCACACGGATCTGAATGTCGCAGATCCGTTGACTAAACCTCTCCCTAAGGCAAAACATGATCAGCACCAGAACTCTATGGGTGTTCGATTCATCACAATGTAACTAGATTATTGACTCTAGTGCAAGTAGGAGACTGTTGGAAATATGCCCTAGAGGCAATAATAAAAGCATTATTATTATATTTCCTTATTCATGATAATTGTCTTTATTCGTGCTATAATTGTGTTAACCGGAAATCGTAATACATGTGTGAATAACAGACAACAATATGTCCCTAGTGAGCCTCTAGTTGACTAGCTCGTTAATCGACAGATAGTCATGGTTTCCTGACTATGGACATTGGATGTCATCTTTAACGGGATCACATCATTAGGAGAATGATGTGATGGACAAGACCCAATCCTAAACATAGCATAAGATCGCATAGTTTGTTTGCTAGAGTTATCCAATGTCAAGTATCCTTTCCTTAGACCATGAGATCGTGTAACTCCCGGATACCGTAGGAGTGCTTTGGGTGTGCCAAACGTCACAACGTAACTGGGTGACTATAAAGGTATGCTACGGGTATCTCTGAAAGTGTCTGTTGGGTTGACATGGATCGAGACTGGGATTTGTCACTCCGCTTGACGGAGAGGTAGCACCGGGCCCTCTCGGTAATGCATCATCATATGAGCTCAAGGTGATCAAAGTGTTTGATCACAAGGATCATGCATTACGGTACGAGAAAAGTGACTTGCCGGTAACGAGATTGAACGAGGTATTGGTATACCGACGATCGAATCTCGGGCAAGTAAAATACCGATTGACAAAGGGAATCGTATACGGGATTAATTGAATCCTCGACATCGTGGTTCATCCGATGAGATCATCGTGGAGCATGTGGGAGCCAACATGGGTATCCAGATCCCGCTGTTGGTTATTGCCTGAGAGCCGTCTCGGTCATGTTTGCATGTCTCCCGAACCCGTAGGGTCTACACACTTAAGGTTCGGTGACGCTAGGGTTGTGAAGATATGTATGTGCAGTAACCCGAATGTTGTTCGGAGTCCCGGATGAGATCCCGGACGTCACGAGGAGTTCCGTAATGGTCCGGAGGTAAAGAATTATATATAGGAAGTGCTATTTTGGCCATCGGGACAAGTTTCGGTGTTATCGGTATTGTACCGGGACCATCGGAGGGGTCCCGGGGGTCCACCGGGGGGGTCCACCTGCCCCGGGGGGCCACATGGGCTATAGGGGGTGCGCCCTGGCCTATATGGGCCAAGGGCACCAGCCCCAAGGGCCCATGCGCCAAGGAGACTTGGAGAGGGAAGAGTCCAAAGAGGGGAAGGCACCTCCGAGGTGCCTTGGGGAGGATGGACTCCTCCCCCCCTTTGGCCGCACCCCTTCCATGGAGGAAGGGGCAAGGCTGCGCCCTCCCCCCTCTCATGCGCCTATATAAAGGGAGGGGAGGGAGGGGTGGCCGCACCCTTATGCCCTGGCACTCCCTCCTCCCTGCAACACCTCCTCCTCCTCCCGTAGTTGCTTAGCGAAGCCCTGCCAGAGTTCTGCTGCATCCACCACCACACCGTCGTGCTGGATCTTCCTCAACCTCTCCTTCCCCCTTGCTGGATCAAGAAGGAGGAGACGTCTCCCGTCCCATACGTGTGTTGAACGCGGAGGTGCCGTCCGTTCGGTGCTAGATCATCGGTGAATTGGATCTCGGCAAGTACGACTACCTCATCCACGTTCACTCGAACGCTTCCGTTGCGATCTACAAAGTGGTATGTAGATGCTATCTAATCTGAATACTCGTTGCTAGATGAACTCATAGGTGGATCTTGGTGAAACCGTAGGAAAAATTTTAATTTTCTGCAACGTTCCCCAACACCTCTCCCAATGCTCCACCATGTAGTAAAGGCTGGCTCTTGCATGAGAGCCCACTTCTCCACTTTTTCCTTGCCTCTATTTCCTCCACATATGCAAAAATGCCATGTAAAGCGCACTATTGTACTTACTTTTACTTGCTCCTACATGTGCTTAAGCTTGCCGCATAGGCTTAAAGTCTGATGTGGCAAGTTCATCAAGAAGAGAGGGACTAGTTTGGTGACCCAAGGAAGAAACGGTCCTAAGCGCGTGTACCTAGGTGAAAAGACAATTTTGAGTCTATAGCTAATTAAATGAAGCAAACTTAGCAACACCATTTGATTGGAAGAGGTCACTCCTTGCCAAATGCAATAAATACATGCGCTTACTAGCACCATTTCTTCCTTGAGTACGAAGAAAGAGATAGAGAGGAGTAACAAAAAATAAACTTATAGCCAACCTCTTTGTAGTATGAGTGACTAAGTGATGACTATGTATGACATGCCAACATCAGATAGCCTAACGCACCGTGTTAAATCTCCAAGGGCGCGACCGCGCTAGCGACGCGACGGTCGTGGTAGGCGCGACCATGATATGGGCTGCTGGCAGCCCTTGGATCTGAGATCAAACGGTCGCATGCTAAGTTGCTGAAAATTTGCAGAATAACCCTCCAGGATAGGACATTCACCAATAGGTCTAGAATCACGCCATGCAACCATTTGATCTCAGATCCAAGGACTCTCGGAAGCCCGTATCATGGGAGAATGGAAAGCCACTACCCTGTCGTTCGTACGCTCGCAGTTCGCTCCTACTCGTCCCCGCACGTCCTTCAATACTACGCCGGTTTGCTCCTAGTCGTCCCGTCCATTCTCATTACGGCAGTTCCACTAATCCTAACCCTCCTCCCAAATCCATGGCATCCCAAATCTCCATGATCAGCGGTAAGTACAAGGTTAGAACCATCACCGGCGATGAGTTCGACGTCATCTACACCCGTTCTTCCGCGACGGTGAAAGGATGCCTTTCTCGCTTCAGACGCATGTTCGAAAACTCAGATGATGAGTGGGTCGCTGGGCTAGATGTTGAGTACACCACAGTCGTGGGACGAGAGAAGGATCTAAAGGACGAAGAGAGGAAGAAGCCCGCCATGATCCAGGTTTGCATGCATGACTTATGCTTGGTCTACCATATATGCCATGCCGACATTGAGTGCCAGGATTTTAAGGACTTCCTCGGGAGCAACCTAGTCAAATTCGTTATTGTAGACTTTGGTAACGACAAAGAAATCCTGGGTCGGATAGGCCTCGTTGTAGGCAACCACTTCGACCTCCAGAAGAACCGGCTGGTGCCCTCTCGTCAGCCTTCAGTGCTGACCCTGTCAGGAGGCATGGTTCATCCTTCGTACGGTAAACTAGTGAAACCTCCATACACATTTCATCGTCATGCATGGCAGCGGAATGTACTAGATATAGACCACATCCACTTTGCTGCAATGGATGGCTACCTTTGCTTCAATATCTACAAGGGTTGGATGAAGAGCAACAGCCAAGTGTGCGGTTCAAGCAAAGAAGTATCGGCCAAGAGGAATAGGGACAAGGACGAAGTCGAGGACGTGGACGAGGACTCCGACTAAGGTGCAGTGTTGTTGCTCATGGTGGTTCTAAACTTCTAATGCAGTATCTACCGGATTAGTTGCATAGTTTAATTTTAGGTGTGCTTAGTTTAATTTGAGGGGTGTGTTGTGCTGAGCCCCCAGCAGAACTATGTTATGTTTCTTCTCGTTACTTTAACTCTTCAGTATGTACATACTACTACTATTTCTTTAATTGAATTTAGCACCCCAATTAAGCACGTACTAGCTTTTTTAATAGTACTATATGCATAATTTGGCGGCGAGCGCTCTCTATATGTACCACCTTTTTTTTAATTTCAAGTTTTGCTCCATGGCGCAATCCATCGATAGTACTACTGTACAAAAGTATACATTTTTTAAAAGGCTAGAGTACTGTTCATCACATATATAGCCAGTTAAATTCTCAACCTAGAACGACGTGCATGCCATGTAGTAAACCGATACGAAGGAAGTATAGTAAAATGAGGTGATTTTACCGAGCGATCGGCGGGGGAGCATGGTCTGTCATGCGGTCCCACGTGTCATGATGTACCAAGGCGATGCGCGTGTCCCTCTTGAGGCAGAAGCGATACTAGTACGTGGTTTGAAATGATGGCGAACCAAAGTGTGAAATAAGGGTTGCTTCGTCCGTCTAGGAAAGTGCGGCATTGTGATTTGACATCTCATTGCTCATTACTACTATTGGGCCGGTACGAGTGGGGTCCGTCCCCCCTGCTGTTCTGGACTATTATTTGGTGCTTGACACATCAACCCGGTTGCTATATGTCCCACATGTCGGTGACAGGAAGTACAAAATTCATGAAAGGGAGCGTCGACGGAGGACTATACTACTACAGAATTCATGAAAAGGAGCGACTTAGTTTTGGAAAAATCTGTTTTTACGGAGTACGTACCCACTAGGGTTTATAGGGCTCATCTAAAAACATTCGTTTTTCCATTTGATAAGTCTCAGTTCTACTATACTAGTAGTAGTACCATTACATGTTGGATTTCGAGGTGCTTTAGATCACCCGACGCAAGCAGTGTCAAGAGGAAACTAACCAATGCATGTACAAGTTCATGGAAATTTAGTGGTCATTCATGCATTCGTTCTAATTAATGCCTCGGTAAACAAAACTTCTTCAGAAAAACGAGCGTACTAATTACTTGTGCAAACTACGAAATTGATTCGACCACTCACCATCTACCTTGGTTGGAGAGATTTTGAAATTGAGCCATAAACTAGAAAGGAGGGAGTAGTAACTTTTGTCTCGATTAGTATTTGTGGCCTTGTATAGATGCAAAATGTATTTTTTATAGTGGCCTTGTATAAGTAAATGGAGGGAGTACTAACCAAAGTACGTAGTAGGGACGAGGAGTAAACGAAGGGAGTAGTAAAATTTTCTCCTCGGGCTACGAGCCATTGCGCGCGTGGGCGAGGGTGCGGGTGTAAGGCGTGGTAAGCAAGCTTCACCTCATCCTGCGAGCCACCGCGCCCGTGGGCGGGGGAGACGGCGTACTAAGGCTGGTCACAATGGGCAAGAACATAAGTTAGTAACTTACACACTTCCCTAGACTATGTTACTACCTTCATAGTGGGTAGGAACATCTATGTAGTGTCATGCAACGATGTATATATTAGGTTATAGACTCATTGTTTCTTGGAGTGTGTGATGTTCCGGTAACTTAGCTAGTTACCACAAGCACCTCTCTCTTCATTAAATTAGTGCCACATAAGCAAAGTTGTATTGAAGTGTGTGATGTTACTCCTAAGTTCCTCCCCATTGTGACCAGCCTAAGCAAGCTTCTCCTCGTTCTGCGAGTTGATGGGACACTTCAAAAGTACTCCAGTGTATAGATCCTTGCCTCTAAGGTAGGCCCCACATGGTTTGCCTCTTTTTTTAATTTAACATAACGCGTCAAGTCGCAATTTGTTTGTTCACCCGTGGTAGACGATCCTCCCTCCGCCAAGTGGACAACCAGTACACGTGCCAAATTACCACGTGGGCTGCCTTTTTCATACAGAAATGAGCTCCACCGTGTACCCGCATGGGTGTGGTTGGGAAAGACATGGGAGTTCGTGCGCCGTGCGTGCACCTCTTCTCTTCGTGCACGTCCCCCACCTATGTGGGTGTGTGTGAGAGAGATACAAACCTAGACATAATGCGCCGTCCATCCCCATGCCTCCGCCCAGTCCGACCACCAGTCACCACCACGCCCCACTCCTCCTCGCCTTATCTCTCATCTTTCTCCCTCCATTTTTATATACAAGGGGCCACTATCAAAATTACAGTTTGCAGATATACATGGCCACTAACACTAATCGATGCAATATTAATGGTGTTTGCCTCGTGGTACTAGCAAAGGAGGACATTAATTATCCCTTGCATGCATGCGGGAGTTTGTAAAAAAATGCATCTTGATGTTCCCTGCAATGCACGGGCATCTTGCTAGTCCATGAAAACAACACATGGCCAAATTCCACGGTGAACGAGGGATTTGATCTGTTGGGAGGGGCTGTTTGGATCTTACCCGGGGTAGCCAAAATATTGGCGACTACTTCGCCATGGCCGGCACCAGCTCGAGTTCATCCTAACATTGCCCTCTTCTGTGGAGCCCATGCGTGGTCGACGAAGGTCCTCGCAACGAAAGGATGCGGCAAGACACCTATTGTGTACGCCGACGTCACCTCCGCGGTGGCCTTCATGGGACCCAAGCGGCGGCGGCCTCCCGTGTTCTACTTCTCCTCGATGATGGCGGTGGACGCGGAGGCGCTGGCCACCGACTCGCCACTCTCCGCGCACCCTGCTTCTGTCGCTGCTTGCATGGCGCGGCCGCTGGCATGGGAGTCTCGGCCACAGAAACGGGAGACGCGGTATGAGGCGGCGGCGTGGACGGCAACAACGACGCCCGTGCACCGCTCCTCGTCGAGCTGGCCTGGATCGGCGAGTTGTTGAACCGCGCGCCGGCTTGGGGCGGCAACTGGATCCGTCGGGCGAGGGGAGGGAGGTGGATCAGCGAGTTGCATAGCTCGTATCCGGCGGGCTACCCAGCCGGCTTGGATTCGGAATAACTACTCTTCGTAAGCCATTGTAAGAGTGGAAAAAATGGTGGAGGAGATAGGGGAGCGGCGGAGGTGTGCGATTCTTGGCCGGCGTTTGTCCTGTTTAAATAGGAGATTAAATAGACGGCGGACAGGAGGAGCTCGGCCGGTGTTGCGTTTAACGCTGGCCCGATCATGAACGGACGTGTGTCCAAAGTGGGTTTCTCGGCTTCCACACGGGCGGGTTTCATGGAGGCATTTGAATGCGGTACGGAGGCCTGTTCAGCCGGGCGTGCCGCGAGTGGCGCCCTCGACTCTGACCTAGGACACCACGTCGTTCTTCCACTGACGTGTGGGCTCTTTGGGTGCATGGCCTGCATGTTAGTGACCCAACGCAGGCAGCGCACAGTAGAGGAACCTTTGGTGGGCCAGGGCGGTCAGAAGCGGGCATTTCATAAACCGATGATTGTTCATTGAGTGTGACGTCATCTTTTTCATGTAGATAAGCATACTATGTTGTTAGCCCATTCGATACGTTTTGATTCATAAAGACCGCTGCAAACATCAATGTTCTGCTTATCACAGATAAGATTGATTAACACCTGCAACAATCCATGTCCTTAACAAAGGGTGCATGCACGTATAGGTTGAACGTATGTCTTGCGTCGTGTGTTGTGTGCATGCAGGCGTGCGAGTGTTGCGTGCGTGCAAGGGTACATTTTAGTGTTGCATGCATGGGTGCGTACATGTGTGTGTTCGTGAGTGCATGTGTATGTGTTAGTGTTGCACGCCAGCATGCGTGCGTGTGTACGTGTCAGTGTTGCACGCCTACATGCGTGTGTGTCTTGCGTGCATGCATGTGTACGTGCGGGTGAGGCTACACGTTAGTCGACTGACTTTTTCATCTCTGGTCATTAGATTTTCTAGTCATTGGATATGGAATCAAGGGCCTCCAGTTTATCATCAAACTCCACCCCCGGAGCCGCCAGCCACCACCGGCCGAACCACCCGCCCCCGTAGCCTGCGGCCGGCCCGCCCTCCCCAAAACCACTCCCCACCGCCGGTCCGCCACCGGACCAGCCATCCCTCTAGCCCCCCCCCCCCCCCCCCGCCGAGCTTTTTCTCCGGGGATCCCCACCCCACCGCCCAATGAACGCCCCCCAACCGCCGGTGACTGCCAACTAGAGGTCTCACTGCTTCGAATACCCGCCGACCACTAATTTATTACCATTTCTGTCCTTCATATACGCGCTGACGGGTGGGCACTATGGTAATGTGCGCTGCTGAGTGTGGACTGTTTTGCTAGTCAATTGATAGTGTTATCAACAAATTATGGAGCTGTATGGTGAGCCAGTGACCGTACAATCACCCTAAAATGTACTCCTATTTTATTAACATAGTACAGACTCAAACTACCATTTCTTTCTTTCATATCCGGGCTGACAGGTGGGCCCCACGGTTACGCGCCCCGATGGTGCAACACTAGTTGCGCCGCATGGAACGTTTAACTGGTCAATTGATTGCGTCATCAACAAAATATGGAGTTCTACGCGTGAGCCAGTGACCGTATAATCATGATATGTATTTGTTTAACACGGTACAGACGCAAGGGCTCATATATACACGCAAGCACTAACCGCTATAAGCCCACACACGCGAACCCGACCCCTATGAGCACCTTCGAGAGAGTGGGCCAGCATATATGATCTTAAGAATTTACGAAGTCACCATAGGTGCCTCGTAGTTGAGTGGAACGTCTCCTCCCACCGAACGTGCGTCGCCAGAAAATACTGAAATTAACACAAGATAAATGCGAGAACCGGGACTTTAACCATGGTGGGCTCGAGAAACCACTGTCCTCTAACCATCCAACCACATGTTGGTTAGCACGAAAAAATGTATGCGGTGACCGTGATGAGCTTATTCTGAAGTCCAATGACCATATCGTGCTTTCGCTTCAAATACAATGACCGTAAGTGTCGTCAACAAGATACGGAGCACGCATCAAATGCAAATTCCGTCAGTGTCATCAACAAAATATGGAGACGTACCGTTGTACTATTGTATATGCTTATTCTCTTAGTGGCTGATTGCGTGTGTGGTGTGGTGGGCACATCATTTCTAGTTGTGGTGGGTCAACATGAAGACTCGTGGGTCGGTTCCATCCTGCGCCACATATAGGTTGGACCGAGACGTGTTATACGAAGACCCATGTGGAGGACTCGGTGTACAACACGAAGCTACCAGAGTCGCGGAGGACTCTATCCCCACTGGTGATAAGCCGACTATATATGATTTGTAACCCTAGGCCCTTAGTATGTTATACAAGCTTGGGGGCTAGTTCGTCGATAGTATCCACACACGCACAATGCCTGGTATTCACGTGTACTTTGTACACACCCCTATCACTCATATACAGTACCAGGAGTAGGCTCTTTCTTCAACTGCAATTGAATTCTAGCATGTGCATGTGTTTATTTCATATTATCGATCCATAGAGTGAGAGCGGTTTGAAATACATGCAATGGATGCTTTTGCAATTCATATATAAACATTGATTAGTGCACTCCATGTTGTTATTGTGAAGAACTTTATACATTTGTCACTTGCATGCGTACATTCCAAATTGCTAGCTACGAAATAGAATACATGTTGAATTCAACATAAAGGGGGTTTCGAAGATTCGAATTCATAGGAAGTGCATTCATCTATTTGAACCCGAGATAATGGCATTTGTAAATCAGATGTAAAAGGGGGCATCAATCTTTGTTGTGAGTGTGAACATGCTATATATATATTCATACGCATATCTAACTTTTTTTTGCAACCAAGGAGATTATATCTGGAACCATTCATGAACTGAGGTAAGTTGCATATTTTTTAATATATACTCGTGTACAATGTATATTCAAACGTACCCCCTCCATTCCAAAATAATCGTAGCTTTAGGATTTTCAAGAGTAAAGATTTGTGAAGTTTGACAAATCTTGAAAGTTCAGTTCAAGAGAACCGAAAACATTAATGTTTGTGCTCCCAAATATTGAATGAAGTGCCAAATATGATGTAGGGTGGAACCCTAGATGGCCGATCTTTCATGAAAGGAGCGAAATCCCTCGAAGAACACGACGAACACGGGGAAGAACGGAGAGAAAACACAAAGGGAAACACTCAAGAACAAGTCCAATCACACATCCACTAGACCATCAAACACACAAGATCCACAAGGTACATGAACAACAAAGGGAAAGATACAAGGTAGCGTTCATCCCAATCCTTGGAGGAGTTGAGGTCTTGATATCCCGGAGGATCTTCTCACATGCTCGCATGGAGGTCTTGAATCCAAGGTGGATCTTCTCCGTAGAGGCGCCGCGGTCACTCTCGAAGAGACGATCCGGTATGGATGAGCAAAGCTCTATCTCTAATGAGCTACTACTTTGCTACCTTAGCTAGAATGAGGTGGGGGAGTATATATAGTCTACATCCACGAAGGGGTAAGTGAGAGGGGGGATATATGGGCCCTAGGCCCGCTCTCTGTGCGCAGGCAGGGCGGTAGTACCGGCCTCAGGGCGGTAGTACCGCTTGCAGCGGTAGTACCGCTTAGGTGAGCGGTAGTACCGGACTCGGATCGTGCGAACACTGGAACTTGCCGGGTTGAGCGGTAGTGGCGCGGTAGTGGGGGAGCGGTAGTACCGCTGGAGGGCGCGGTAGTACCGCTCGTTCTGGAGCGGTAGTACCGCTCGGACCGGGCGGTAGTACCGCTCGGACCGGGCGGTAGTACCGCTCGTCCTGGGTCTTCTTCCTCCTTCTCTTCCATGCTTCCCTCGCGGATGGTGTAGTTGTTAATTGGCGCTTGCACTCCTCCTCGTCGTCTGTAGTGTTCCGACAATACCTATGCATGCACACGGGTAGAGTGTCAAGTAGTATACCATCCTCGAAGAGGTCAAGTGAGCACGTGTAAAGGAGATGATTCACCTTTGTGTATGTGAAGTAGATGTCGCACGTGTCACTCGCCGAACGGACTCTTGACATGGTGATGTCCATAGGATGCTCCGCATCATCTCCCCTCCCTTGGGAAAGATCCGACCTCGGATCGAAAACCAAATCACCATGGGAAAGAGATGGCTTCGCTGTGTAGAAGTGGATATTCACCGAGTACTTGTCATCTTGAAGGTCGAAATGTGCACTCTCCAATGTCGCACCGTGTAGTGATTCCTTCAAAAGGAGCAAAAACAACAAACACTTGGAAAAATAAATGTGGTTAGCGTTAGTGCAAAACCAAGCATTCAAGAGGTGATTCACCAAACAAGTGTTGTCACCATGCAAAGCATATGGTGTGACAAAGGATTGAGACATGGCATGTAAGTATATGAATCGAGCACAAGCAAGGATATCACGGGGACAAGCATGTAAATGAGAGGTAGAGATGCAAATATGTGTGTCAAGAGAATAAGCATCTACCTCAAGTTCATAGCAAGCATTCACAAATTGCTCAATGAAAGGTCTATGGTAGGCATATGAATCATTCACAACACCAAATAAAATGAAGTGTCTAAACACATGTGTCAAGTGCAAGACAATCCAAGCATAATGTGCATAGGGTGTAGTGAACATAGTGTGGCACTCAACACAATAGAAAGAGCAATTGTTCATCATGTGTGAGGCAATCAAGTCAATCATGTGACAAGCAATGGGAGATGGAATATGTGAAGTGATGACATTGTTGCAACCAAACATGTGATAAGAGCAAATAAGCCAAGAATTGGATGCAACACACAAGGCATATATATCATGATGCATGGAATGGTGAAAATGACAAGTCGAAGCAAGATCTCTAACAAGTGTGCAATCAAGTGATCCAAGATGAACAATAAGTCTCATGGGGAAAGCAACACAAGTAGTATGATCCATAATATCCATGATCATGGTTTGGGGGTTCTCAAAAGAGAAGGATATCACCGTGAAAGCGTGTCCTTGTGCGTACTTCACAATGCCAAAGTACAAGCACGTGCGATGTAGAATCGTCGTGGTAGAAGGTGGTTCGCTCTCAAGAGCTCTAATGGTCAACTCACGTGACGTGGAAGTCGACACAAAGTCCAAGTATCCTACACATGAACACAACAAAACAAAGAACGTATGTGCATGGTAGATAAACACATCATCCATCATGATGGTTTTCTTTTGCACATAACCATTAGAAGCACAAGTGCATGAATAATATGATGCAACCATGGCTATATTCATGGCACGAGGTATATGGTGCAAAGAGGTAAGACAAGCATGCTTCACAAGGAATATGTCAAAATCTCCAATTATATGTGAGAATGCTATGGGGGCAAACTCATTATCAAGACTAAGGGCATTGTTGCACTCAATACATGGCAAAGCATCTAGCATGAGAGAGGCAACACATGGAGATAAATGACAAGAAGCAATCACATTCATGTGCAAAGCATGGAAATGGTTGTGATCAACCGCATCAAGTGAGCAAGTATGAATCATCGGTGATGCAACAAGGCAAGCAATCATAGTAATCAAGTCGTGCAAACTAGTGGAGCGAAGATGCAACACACTAGAGGGAATCATGGCAATCATGTCATGTGAGCAAAGAATAGACATAGGCAATGTACATGACATATCGCAAGCACGAACACAAAGCAAGATCATATCATCATAGGCATGGGGCACAAAGCAATCATGGCAATAACAAACAATATCTCCACCACGCTTGCAAATTCACATACAAGTACTAGAATCAGTCATCATGTGTAATGCAAAGCATGGGTCACAAATGAATGGCAAAGGCATAGGAATGGGCATATCATGCAAAGTGAACATGGCAAGATGGGCAAAGGATATATAATGGACAACAACCCATAACCATGTGAGGGCGATGTAAAAGAAATGCGCGAAGTTTTTGCGCGAAGTGAGCGGTGGGAAAGGTAATCCATCGGATCCCAAATCATCGTTGCTCTCTAGAGCTCGTTTTGTCAACTCGTGGGATTGCGAGGTTGACAAGTATTCATGGGTACCTACACAAAAGAGACACAAACGAAAGAAATTGTGTGTGTGGTAAATGTACACATCATCCATCATGATGTGCATATGCAAGTGAGTGTTAGCACAAGATAAGCATCGCTCAAAGAAATTTGATGCATGGTATAAGAACATGTCATCCATCATGAAAGAATAGTTGTTATGTATGACACGATGGGGATGCAAATTGAGCATACTAGTGTATGGCACAACAATATCATGTTTATTCATGGGAAGCATATTGTGCACACAAGTATTGGGATCATGCAATGGATAGGATGAATCAAAATCTCCTAACATGTATGAGGAAACTATGGGTGTCTCCTCATGAGCAATATTGGAAACATCATATGGAGAAAATGGACAACATCCAAAACAATGCATATCCGAAGCTAGGTAGTCATGGCATGGCATATGAGATAAATGATGCAAAGGGAGCATATCAATATCATCACAAGAAAAACAAATGCCAATAACCATGGGCTTGTCATCTATGCCATAAGTGCAAATTGGGTTCATCTTAATGGCATATGCATAGTCACTATGAAGAGATTGCAAATATGACATATGATTGATCTCATGCATAGCATATGACAAGTCAAGTGGGTTGTCAAACATGATGTGACCTAAAGAATTGTCACAAGAAATCCTATGTAACATGGCATCACAACCAATAGACTCCACATGAGAATCATCATATTCATCATAAATGGGCAAATCATCGCATGGGGAAATCATACTAGCATGAAGCATGGCAATAGGTTGATCAACATCATTCAAGCAATCATTGTTAAGGTAGTCCACTAGTGGGACTAGAGCATCACCTTCACCTATGTTACCTTGTTCATTCCACTCAAGTGGTGTAGGTGAGGTGGGAAAGACCAAATGGTGGTCATCTTCATCTTGATGGAACCATGTGGGGGGTGCATCATATTCCACCATGGCCATCGTCTTGTCCAAAGGAAGGACGTAGTCCTCGCGAATCGGCGCGTCATCATATATGGGACCTATCACCAAATGAGAAGACACAATAGAGGTAGAGGTTAAGTCGTTAGAAATCATAGTGGCCTCACTCTCTCTATGTGGTGGCTCACTCACTCCCTCAATGTAGGTGCACTCAATCTCATGTATGGTGGAGTCACTCATCTCACTCAAGTGGTGGGGGTTGTGGCTCTCCTCACATGGGAATTGGGGACACACATCACATATGTGGCTAGTGGTTAAGTCACTCTCACTCTCAATATGGTGGCACAAGTCACTCAAGTCATCATACGTCGCCGTGGTCGAAGGGAAAATCCCATGCTCAACCATCTCATAGTCGTCGCCATGGATGAAGGCCGAAGATGGCACATCATCGCTCTCACCTCCTAAGATGGAAGCATCATCCTTGATCGTCACCAAGTCGCTCGCCTCCAAATCTTGGTCCTTGGTGGTACTAGCCTCATGCTCGTCGTCTTTGAGTTTGGTCTTCGAGAAGTGTGCTTGGGGTGGAGAAGCCTTGGCCTTCATGAGTTCTTGTTCCGCCTTGAGAGCACCAATGTAGTTGTCGTCGAGGGACTTGTAGTTCTCGAGGAAGATAGTCTTGGAGATGGCGTTGTTCAATCCCATCATGAAGTGGAACTTCATTGACATGGGGTCGTCCACGCCGGCTCGCCGCGGCAATCTTCATCTCCTTGAAGTACTCGTCGATGGACTTGGATCCTTGGATGGTGTTCTCCAATTGGCGTAGAAGTTGTTCCGTGTATGTTGGAGGCACAAACTCTCGCCGCAAAGCTCTCTTCGTCTTGGGCCAACTCATGTCGTAGCTCTCCGAAGGTGTATGAAACCACCATGTCGGCGTAGTCGTGGAAGTTTCTTGTGGCGCACTTCACTTGATCTTCGGGAGGAACCTGATGTAGCTTGAGGTAGTCGTCCATCAAACGCTCCCACTCGAGATACTCCTCGGGTTCTAGAGTCCCATAGAAAGGAATCTCATGGTCGGTGTCGAGGTCGTAGTAGCTCGTGGAGGTCGCGGACTTGAGCTTGGGGAGCTTCTCTTGAGCGTAGTCTTGAGGTGCTTGTTGGCGAAGATGTCGTATA
The DNA here is from genome assembly GCA_032464435.1 of Aegilops umbellulata. Lineage (NCBI taxonomy): Eukaryota > Viridiplantae > Streptophyta > Magnoliopsida > Poales > Poaceae > Aegilops > Aegilops umbellulata. Next base: position 157,007,069 of record CP136056.1, read on the forward strand.
TCCGAAGGCGAAGATGCCTTGAAGTCGCTTGGCGAAGATGCCAAGGGAGATGGTGAAGTCGTTGAGCGGTTGTTGGTGTTGAGCTCTTGACCTTCACGTTCTTGGCGGTGATGGTGTCGATGCCGATGTGAGCTTGCCGGAGATGGTAGCTCGGAAGCATGTGTACTTGAGCGTCTTCTCGAAGATGAGGAAGATCTCTTGTAGGACTTGATGAGTGCTTTGATCTCCTCCATTTGAGCTTGCATCTTGGCGTCGGTGTAGTGGTTCTTGGCATCGAACTCGTCGTTGTTGTAGACCGAGGGTGAAATGCCTTGCCTATCCATCACAAGACTCGAGTAGAGGTGAGTAGGAAATGAGATAAACAATACCAAGTTACCTTTTCCCGAAGTTGAGGATGTATCTCGTTTCACTCAATGTGAGATGAAAGAATAGTGGAATTGGTACCGGACTTGTTCACTCACACCTACAAACTAAAGCTTATGGTGTAGCTCGGTGAGGATAGTGGCACAAAAATTTAATGCAAAATGTTAGCAAGAGTCAATAATGTTGAAAGAGATTCACAAATTCGCAAGTGAAACAAGTAGACCAATAGCAAAGAATGGCACACGGAAACGCACACACGGATAGATAAATGGGGTCGTGCAAGGAATGAGCACAAAATGTGGAGTCCACGGAAAACGCTCGTGTTGCACAACTCAAGAGAGACGCTAGCACGATTGCTCTATAGGCGGATACGACACTTGTGCACAACCTATGTTATGCAAAATGGATAAACTTCTATCCCAAGTATGCTATGTATGTATGGTTCCCGGTGTTTCTCTCAAGATGATCCAAGATGATCGGATATGACAATCTTATATGCAATGTGGTATGATGCTATGGCACTTGCTTACAAGCTCTTTGCTCTTTCTCTTTTGCTTAAAAGCTTATTTTATTCTTCTTTTTTGTATGGCCACTTTGCGAAATGCACAAACCAAGATAGCAATTGTGTATATGCGGGAACAATCTTGTGACACAAGGGATGATAAGATACCAATATGATATGGTATGTATGCAATGGAAGGTGTAGATCCCTAATGTGCACAAGTAACGTTGTCGGCAATACTCAAATGGCTAGTCTCGATAGGTAAGTAACGCAAAATGGGCTAGGGGTTATCAATGCAAATGCAAGGGAATATACAATGGTGTCGTCGAGGTTACCGTCCTTGGCGATGATGAGTGGCGGTGTTCTTGATGTAGATACCAAGATGATGGAGACTCGTCCCTAAGTAGCCAAAACACCTTAGGAAACGGAAAAACCACAGCTCAAAATCTCAAGGACAAAAGTCAAATGGTGGTAGCGGGAATGCGGTGGTGGTTGCGGAAGTATTGGTGGAAACCCGTTCAAAATGGGTTAGGTTGCGATGGCAGAAGTGTATTTTGGGCGAACCTATGCGGAAGGTAAGGTGGTGGTTAATGAAGAAGAAATCGTCCCTAAGTAGCCTAAACACCTAAGGAGACTCGAATCGCAACTCAAACAACCACTAATGCTATGGGGAACAAATTGGGTCAGGTTGCGGAAGGCTATGGAGGTTTTGCGGAGGATGTGGTGGAAGCCCTAGACAAAGATGCCAAAGTTCCAAAAATTTGATGGAGTCAAATGGTGGTGGTAGTATTTTTATGGGATGGAGGATGTCAATAGCTTCAAAACGAGCTAAAGAACGTCAAAAACGGACTCCGGATGAATTAGTTATGGACAAAACGGTGAAACTCGGAATGCTGAAACAGTCACGGACGGTAGTACCGCTCGGGATTTTTTTAGTACCGCGCCAGGGACGGTAGTACCGCGCTGATGGGGCGGTAGTACCGCGCCGGACTTTTTTTTGTACCGCTCGCGGGGCGGTAGTACTGCTTGGTACTTTTTTTTGTACCGCGCAAGGGATGGTAGTACCGCTTTGGTGGGCGGTAGTACCGCTCGGGTCGGGAATTTTCGTGGATCGAATCGGGACGCGATTTTGGGGCGGAAATGGATGATTTCGGGGTCAAAATTAGAGAGATTTCGTGGATGGAAGGTGGGGAAACTTGGGGATATGCTAGATCCACTCGAAACCAAGCAAATCCATGGATCAAAATCAACAAAACATCATCAAACCAACAAATCACAAAAAAAATTTGGGGCTATTTTTGGTGGGGAATTTTCGAATTTAGGACGAAATCAACAAAACTAGGCTAGAAAACAAAGAGAGGGGGCTCCGAAATCGTGATCAACGTGGCTCATGATACCAAGATGATGTAGGGTGGAACCCTAGATGGCCGATCTTTCACGAAAGGAGCGAGATCCCTCAAAGAACACGACGAACACGGGGAAGAACGGAGAGAAAACACAAAGGGAAACACTCAAGAACAAGTCCAATCACACATCCACTAGACCATCAAACACACAAGATCCACAAGGTACATGAACAACAAAGGGAAAGATACAAGGTAGCGTTCATCCCAATACATGGAGGAGTTGAGGTCTTGATATCCCAGAGGATCTTCTCACATGCTCGCATGGAGGTCTTGAATCCAAGGTGGATCTTCTCCGTAGAGGGGCCGCGGTCACTCTCGAAGAGACGATCCGGTATGGATGAGCAAAGCTCTATCTCTAATGAGCTACTACTTTGCTACCTTAGCTAGAATGAGGTGGGGGTATATATAGTCTACATCCACGAAGGGGTAAGTGAGAGGGGGATACATGGGCCCTAGGCCCGCTCTCTGTGCGCAGGCAGGGCGGTAGTACCGGCCTTAGGGCGGTAGTACCGCTTGCAGCGGTAGTACCGCTTGCAGCGGCAGTACCGCTTAGGTGAGCGGTAGTACCGGACTCGGATCGTGCGAACACTGGAACTTGCCGGGTTGAGCGTTAGTGGCGCGGTAGTGGGGGAGCGGTAGTACCGCTCGTTCTGGAGCGGTAGTACCGCTTGGACCGGGCGGTAGTACCGCTCGTCCTGGGTCTTCTTCCTCCTTCTCTTCCATGCTTCCCTCGCGGATGGTGTAGTTGTTCCTTGGCGCTTGTACTCCTCCTCGTCATCTGTAGTGTTCCGACAATACCTATGCATGCACACGGGTAGAGTGTCAAGTAGTATACCATCCTCGAAGAGGTCAAGTGAGCACGTGTAAAGGAGATGATTCACCTTTGTGTATGTGAAGTAGATTTCGCACGTGTCACTCGCTGAACGGACTCTTGACATGGTGATGTCCATAGGATGCTCCCCATCAAAATAGGCCTCTGGTCACCCGAAACCGCGCGAGACTAATGTTTTGGTGGTATTAAATTACTGTCCTGACTCTGGCCCGTGTAGCCTATTGGCCCGATGTCCAAAGGTCTAAACCGGGGTAGGTTTGTAACTTCACCAAGACGCCAGAGAAGCATTCATACGCCCTGGGCGCCTACCCATGCGCTCGGCCAAAATCTATCCCGCCCACATTTGGGACACCTGACATGACTGTCCTACCCCAACCCGCAATATGTCCGAAATTTTAGATGGGGGGAAAGTTTGTAACTTTCCCCAAATTTCAAACAAGTGCGTCTCAAACCGAAACATTATTCCCCCTTAGTTCCCCGCCTCCCTCCGTTTCCCCATTCATACTCCGTGGGCGCGAAAACGCCCTCTCCACCAGCCGTGAAACCCCAGTCTCCTCCGTCCTCCACCCCATAGCGGCCAATCCACCGCCGCCCTCCTCCATCACGCCGGAGCCGGTACCCCAACGTCGTCGTCCAACGCAACTGCAACCGCAACGCCCTCTGATGAGGACATCAATACCATTGTTACACCCACTGTTACATATGATGGACCAATTACTAGAGCTCGCGCACGCCAATTAAATTACCAGGTACTTTCGTTTCTTGGTAATGATTCTAATGTTCATGAGAATATGATGCTGCCTAAATTGGATACATTTGTTTTGATTACAAATGAAGGGCCTAGCTTGGAGAAGGATGAACATTGGAGCAAGAACAAGCATGGAGTTGATGGCATGCGCAAGGGGAACAAGAACAGAGTCACAAGTGATGATTTCAGGACTCTGAAGCCACCATAAGGAGTGAATGAAGCCTTGGACGAAATATACAAGATGCCACTTCATAAATTTCGTCCAGAGGCTATTCTAGGTGCTGCGTCACCTTATTATTGGGCCAGGCCCATGTAATTTCGAAATACTTAAGTATAGGCTGTTTTTAGAGTCCGTATGTGTGGGGAAACAAGAGTTAGGGTTGGTTTCGGACCCCTTCCTCAAGGGCCACGAAATTCCCCCCTCTTCCTCCATATATACAGCCCTTAGGGCGTCATTTAGACTTTGGGTTTTGTTTAGATCAAAAGTTCGCCATAGCAGCAACTTCGCGTACTTCGTTTGTGTTCAACGACCAGACCAAGGCGTCACAGAACCCCACCTTCATTAATAAAGCTTTCCTCTTTTATTCGCAATATCCAGATTGCAATCTTAGTTTCTTGCTTGTTCTTCGTTTGCCTGCAGGAAACAGACCCTCGTGGTCAGGTTGATCGTGCTCCGGCGTGGTCAATAACCTCTCGGAGTTGGTTTAACGATTGCTAAGGCGCGACGTCATCGCACGTTCGTAGTCGGATCGTCAAAGTCGACTTCATCCTAAACGATAGCCACCATCTCATCGAAAGACGGGACACCTTTGCCTCTATCAAGTGGTATCAGATTTCCAGGTTGCTCGGTGAGATTTTACAGTTTTTCGTAGTTTAGATCGAGTCTGTTCTTCATACCTATAGTCCATGAAAAAAACCAAAAAAAAATTAGGGTTAGTTCATCCTATCCGAACCAATCTGAGCCTTTGCATAATCTTTTCTGTATTTGCTTTGTTGAATTTGCGGTTGCATCGTCGTGTCAAGTTGCTGGTCTTAGCGTCTAGTCCTTTAGAGTTTCGAGTTCTGTTCACAGGTTGTCACGTCGTCGCTGCCATATATCACCACCGCATCATCATCATCACCGCTGCCATATACCACCATCGTCATCACCGCTGCCATATACCACCATCGTCATCGCCGCTACCATATACCACATATCCACCGCCATCACGCTAATCCAAGTCCACCTCCATCACAGATTCACCACCAGTCTGTGTTCCATCGCCCTGCAAATATCCGCCACCAGTCCGAGTTTCCACCAGATTCATCTCCGCCACGAGTCCTAGTCCGAGTCCAGTAATTGTTGCTTTGTTCTTGATTTCCAGATCACGCGATACTCCGAGTCATGACAGAGAAGGACTCCCCAACTTTCGTGCTACCCGCAGAAGAAAAATAGTTCCAGTTTCAAAAAAAAAAGTCTGGAAAATTCTGGCTAGGCAGTTTTTAGGACATTTGTAGACTTTTTCGAAAAAAAATTTGTTGCGGAGCAAAAAAAAAAGAGGAAAAAAAAAGTGCAAAAAAAAAGTGAAAAAAAAAGAAAAAAAATTCAGAGTGTGCTTCTCCCTTGTTTACGTGCAGCGTCGTGATTTTGTTAGTGCTCTAGGCTCGCGTCTCTAGCACGGTCTAGCCTAGGACCAGCACAGTATCGTCGTTGAGCGTTTATTCAACTTTGCATCTCTGAATTGATTATTGCTGACCCTTTTTGCTACCATATTATAAGCCTTCCCAGCTCCACATACATCTACATCGTGCGTTTGACTCTCCCTGGTAATCGCTCTATCCAAGCTTTGAGAGTTTTGCCTACATCGGTTGCCGATCACCGCCTGCTGCTGGGTAAGAACTGGTAAGAATTTGAGATTTGTTTAAAGGATTTGTGACACCCACCACCACCACCACTTGTTAGTAGTCTATAGGATCATATTCTTGTGTGTTTCTATTGTTGCTAACCATGCCAGGATCACAAGCCGACGAGACTGACTGGGAGAACATGACAAACAAAGCGTTACATGATAAGTTTCAACAAATGATGAGTGGACAGGTGGAAGATGTGCTAAATAGATTTGAAGAGGCCATGGAGAAGATAGATGGCATTGAGAAGGCGTTCGAAACAAAGCCCGATAACAAGTTTAATGAATTGCTCGCGCGTCTACCACCACCACCACCGGCTGCACGTAACGCACCTCTACAACAACAACGACGACTACCTCCACATCGCGAAACAACCCTCCGCCGAGCGACCCGTGTTCCTCTTGCGCTTGGCCAACCTGTTGGTGCTGCTGTTGCTACTTCTGTGGCTCCCGCTGCTGATGCGGAGGAGGATGATTATGTGGGAGATTACGAGGATGAGGTTGATCAACATCAGAACTACGTGCAACCACCAGCACCACAACCACCAGGTCGTCCACATGCAAATAATGGTAATGTTAGGGCTCCCCCTCAGGTACGAGATCATGACCATCTCCCTAAACTGAAATTGAATATCCCACCATTTGAGGGTAGATATGTTCCTGATATATATCTTACTTTGGAGTTAGAAACTGAACAACGATTTACATGTTTACAATATCCTAAGGAGAGACGTGTTCCTGCTGCTGTTTGTGCTTTCACTAGCTTTGCATGTGTTTGGTGGTCTGAATATTGTAGATTATATCCTGTTCCAGCTACTTGGGCTGCTTTGAAAACTGCTATGCGTACTCGTTGGGTTCCGCCATATTATCAACGTGAATTACTTCAAAAATTGCAGCGCTTACGACAAGGAAAAAATTCTGTAGAAGAATATTATCAGGAATTACAAACTGGATTGATTCGATGTGGTATTGTTGAGGAGAATGAAGCTATGCTTGCACGTTTTCTGGGTGGATTAAATAGAGAGATTCAGACCATTCTAGAAGGATTATAATAATATCACTCGTTTATTCCATCTTGCTTGTAAAGCTGAACGTGAAGTGCAGGATCGACAGGCATTGGCGCGAACTAACTTTTCTACAGGTCGATCTTCATCATGGACACCACATGCATCATCTACTTCCACACGTTCTGCTACACCGGCCCCTCCGTCGGCTGCCACCTCCAACCGTGATACAAGAAAGCAGGCACAACCACCACTATCTGCCAAGAGCACACCTGCCGGGCCTGCACAGAGCTCTGCTTCTTCCATGGCGTCTACAGGGCACACAAGTGATATTATTTGTCGTCGTTGTAAGGGAAGAGGACATTTTGCGCGCGAATGCACATCTCAGTGTGTGATGATTGCTACTGAGGATGGTGGGTATGAGTCCGCTAGTGACTATGATGAGGAGACTTTGGCTCTTCTTACACATGAAGAACACGGTGGAGATGATTCTGATCATGAGACGCAATACATGGCTCCTGAAGATGCTGACAGGTATGAATGTTTGGTTGCTCAACGTGTTTTGAGTGTGCAGGTCACGCAAGCTGAGCAAAATCAGAGGCATAATTTGTTCCATACAAAGGGAGTTGTGAAGGAACGTTCTGTTCGCGTCATCATAGATGGAGGGAGCTGCAACAACTTGGCTAGCATGGAGATGGTGGAGAAGCTATCCCTCATCACAAGACCACATCCACATCCTTACTACATCCAATGGTTCAACAACAGCGGCAAGGTTAAGGTAACACGTACTGTTCGTGTGCATTTTAGTATCTCTACATATGCTGATTATGTTGATTGTGATGTGGTACCTATGCAAGCATGTTCCTTATTACTTGGTAGACCATGGCAATTTGATAAAAATTCTATACACCATGGTAGAAACAATCAGTATACTCTCGTTCATAAGGACAAAAATATTACTTTGCTTCCTATGACTCCTGATTCCATTTTGAAAGATGATATTAATCGAGCTAATAAAGCAAAACAGGAGCAAAATAAGAGTGAAAATCAGATTGTGGCAAAAGAATTTGAGCAACAAATGAAGCCTAATAATAAACCATCTAGTGTTGCTTCTGAAATTAAATTGAAAAGTGCATGTTTATTTGCCACCAAGTCTGATATTGATGATCTAGATGTTAACAAATCTGTTTGCTATGCTTTTGTGTGCAAAGGGGTATTATTTTCATTCGAGGACGTGCCTTCCTCTTTGCCTCCTGCTGTTACTAACATTTTGCAGGAGTTCGCTGACGTCTTTCCACAAGACGTGCCACCGGGATTACCACCTATTCGAGGGATTGAGCATCAAATTGACTTAATTCCCGGTGCATCGCTACCCAACCGTGCACCATACCGTACCAATCCAGAGGAGACGAAGGAGATTATGCGTCAAGTACAGGAGCTGCTCGACAAAGGTTATATACGTGAATCTCTTAGTCCTTGTGCTGTTCCTATTATACTAGTGCCTAAAAAGGATGGTACATCGCGTATGTGTGTTGATTGTAGAGGCATTAATAATATTACTATTCGTTATCGTCATCCTATTCCTAGGCTAGATGATATGCTTGATGAATTGAGTGGCTCTACAATATTCTCCAAAGTTGATTTGCGTAGTGGATACCATCAAATTCGTATGAAATTGGGGGATGAATGGAAAATAGCATTTAAAACTAAGTTTGGTTTATATGAGTGGTTAGTCATGCCTTTTGGGTTAACTAATGCACCTAGTACTTTCATGAGATTAATGAACGAAGTTTTACGTGCTTTCATTGGACGATTTGTGGTAGTCTATTTTGATGATATACTGATTTATAGCAAATCTTTGGAAGAACATTTGGAACATTTACGTGCTGTTTTTAATGCTCTACGTGATGCACGTTTGTTTGGTAACCTTGGGAAGTGCACCTTTTGCACCGACCGAGTGTCTTTCCTTGGCTATGTTGTTACTCCACAGGGAATTGAAGTTGATAAAGCCAAGATTGAAGCTATTGAGAGTTGGCCGCAACCCAAAACGGTCACACAAGTGAGGAGTTTTCTTGGACTCGCTGGTTTCTATAGGCGTTTTGTGAGAGATTTTAGCACCATTGCTGCACCTCTCAATGAGCTTACAAAGAAGGATGTGCCTTTTGTTTGGGGTACCGCACAGGAAGAAGCCTTCACGGTATTGAAAGATAAGTTGACACATGCTCCTTTACTTCAACTTCCTGACTTTAATAAGACTTTTGAGCTTGAATGTGATGCTAGTGGAATTGGATTAGGAGGTGTGTTATTACAAGATGGCAAACCTGTTGCATACTTTTCTGAAAAATTGAGTGGGCCTAGTCTGAACTATTCTACTTATGATAAAGAATTATATGCTCTTGTTCGGACTTTAGAAACATGGCAACATTATTTATGGCCCAAAGAATTTGTTATACATTCTGATCATGAATCTTTGAAACACATTAAAAGTCAAGCTAAACTGAACCGTAGACATGCTAAATGGGTTGAATTCATTGAGACTTTCCCTTATGTCATTAAACACAAGAAGGGTAAAGAAAATGTTATTGCTGATGCATTGTCTCGTCGTTATACTATGCTTTCACAACTTGATTTTAAAATATTTGGTTTGGAGACCATCAAAGATCAATATGTGCATGATGCTGAATTTAAAGATGTCTTGCAGAATTGTAAAGAAGGTAGATCATGGAACAAGTTCGTTGTTAATGATGGTTTTGTGTTCCGTGCTAACAAGCTATGCATTCCAGCTAGTTCTGTTCGTCTTTTGTTGTTGCAGGAGGCGCATGGAGGAGGATTAATGGGACACTTTGGCGTGAAGAAGACAGAGGACGTACTTGCTACACATTTCTTTTGGCCAAAGATGAGACGGGATGTTGAGCGTTTTGTTGCTCGCTGCACTACATGTCAAAAAGCTAAGTCACGACTCAATCCTCATGGTTTATATATGCCTTTGCCTGTACCTAGTGTTCCTTGGGAGGATATATCTATGGACTTTGTTTTAGGTTTGCCTCAAACAAAGAAGGGGAGGGATAGCATATTTGTTGTCGTGGATAGATTCTCGAAAATGGCACACTTTATACCATGTCATAAAAGCGATGATGCTGTTAATGTTGCTGATTTGTTCTTTCGTGAAATTATTCGCTTGCATGGTGTGCCAAATACTATTGTTTCAGATCATGATACTAAATTTCTTAGCCACTTTTAGAGATGTTTATGGGCTAAGTTGGGGACTAAACTGCTTTTTAGTACTACTTGTCACCCCCAAACTGATGGACAAACTGAAGTAGTCAATAGAACATTGTCTACTATGCTTAGGGCTGTTTTGAAGAATAATAAGAAAATGTGGGAAGAATGCTTGCCTCATATTGAATTTGCTTATAATCGTTCATTGCATTCTACTACTAAGATGTGCCCTTTTGAAATTGTGTATGGTTTCCTACCTCGTGCACCTATTGATTTGTTGCCTCTTCCATCTTCGGAGAAGTTTAATTTTGATGCTAAAGAACGTGCTGAATGGATTTTAAAAATGCATGAGTTAACTAAGGAAAACATTGAGCGTATGAATGCTAAATATAAACTTGCTGGAGATAAGGGTAGAAAACATGTTGTCTTTGCACCTGGTGATCTTGTTTGGTTACATTTGCGTAAGGATAGGTTTCCTAATTTGCGCAAATCAAAGCTAATGCCACGTGCTGATGGTCCATTTAAGGTGTTAGAGAAAATAAATGATAATGCATATAAACTTGAGCTGCCTGCAGATTTTGGGGTTAGTCCCACTTTTAACATTGCAGATTTGAAGCCTTATTTGGGTGAGGAAGATGGGCTTCCGTCGAGGACGACTGCATTTCAAGAAGGGTAGGATGATGAGGACATCAATACCATTGTTACACCCACAGCCCCTACTGTTACATATGATGGACCAATTACTAGAGCTCGCGCACGCCAATTAAATTACCAGGTACTTTCGTTTCTTGGTAATGATTCTAATGTTCATGAGAATATGATGCTGCCTAAATTGGATACATTTGTTTTGATTACAAATGAAGGGCCTAGCTTGGAGAAGGATGAACATTGGAGCAAGAACAAGCATGGAGTTGATGGCATGCGCAAGGGGAACAAGAACGGAGTCACAAGTGTTGATTTCAGGACTCTGAAGCCACCATAAGGAGTGAATGAAGCCTTGAACGAAATATACAAGATGCCACTTCATAAATTTCGTCCAGAGGCTATTCTAGGTGCTGCGTCACCTTATTATTGGGCCACGCCCATGTAATTTCGAAATACTTAAGTATAGGCTGTTTTTAGAGTCCGTATGTGTGGGGAAACAAGAGTTAGGGTTGGTTTCGGACCCCTTCCTCAAGGGCCACGAAATTCCCCCCTCTTCCTCCATATATACAGCCCTTAGGGCATCGTTTAGACTTTGGGTTTTGTTTAGATCAAAAGTTCGCCATAGCAGCAACTTCGCGTACTTCGTTTGTGTTCAACGACCAGACCAAGGCGTCATAGAACCCCACCTTCATTAATAAAGCTTTCCTCTTTTATTCGCAATATCCAGATTGCAATCTTAGTTTCTTGCTTGTTCTTCGTTTGCCTGCAGGAAACAGACCCTCGTGGTCAGGTTGATCGTGCTCCGGCGTGGTCAATAACCTCTCGGAGTTGGTGTAGCGATTGCTAAGGCGTGACGTCATCGCACGTTCGTAGTCGGATCGTCAAAGTCGACTTCATCCTAAACGATAGCCACCATCTCATCGAAAGACAGGACACCTTTGCCTCTATCACCCTCAAGGACTTAGCAGCTGAAGCCGAGGCAGAGTTGCCTCCACGACGCCGATGCCGACATGCGCCGTACCAGAACCACTCCGACCACGCCGTCCTGCGCCTCACTGCTGCGGCTCCACTGTCGCAACCGTCCACCGCACCAGAGTTGTTCCCACTACGCCATCGTTCGCCGCCTCGGATCTGCTTCCCCGCCGCCGACAGACGGCCACCGCACCACACTCAACAACTTGGCCATGGGTTCGTCCAAGGCTACACCGTCCTCCACAACTTCTGGTTTCCGGCGAACAACAAGAAGATCGTCAGAAAAACAGAAGGAGGACACAGCACTGCTAGCAGAAAGAGGTACTCATCTTCCCATATTCGGGCAAATCTTACGTCTCCGCTCACACCGTATTCATCCCGCTTACTGCAACTTCTTCGTGATACTAAATGCATAAGGTTTCCTCCCTTTTACTATTTCACCTTTGCTAGAGGTCAGTAGCCCGCCTGGATTTCAATTCAGGGTCAGTCGAACCGCAATTAAAAGAAGCAGCACCTGCTTAGGCGCCGGAGCACCTAGTCCGCCTGCTCCCTGGGGAAGTGGGTGTGGGGCGCAGGAGATGCTTGCGCCCGATCTGGAGGTCGGCGGGGCTTGAATGGATGGCCGGGGGGCGGTGCCAAGCACGGCGGTGCGGTGAGGTCGAGGGGAGGGTGCAGGCAGGGGAGGAATACTGGGCCGGTGGTCACTGGCGTTTCGAGGAAGATCGTCAACACTGACTGGCTGGAGGTAGATGAAGGCGATCTGCCTGCTCTTTGTACAGCGGACGGTGCAGAAAAAATGGACTGACCTATTTGCTTTCAGGCGACTCTTATTTTCATACAATCCTGTAGTAATTTAGTGTGCCATGCATGTTGTCGAGCTATCATATGTCTCCCGTCATTTATTTCTCACCGACCTGCTATCTGCTACCTTTACACTTTACTAATTGTGCACACACTTCACCCATACTCACAGTATTGTTTTTTTATGCATGGGTATTTCAGACTCTAACCCAGTGTTGGTGAATGCAGAAAAGAAAAGACAGAAGTCGCTCCAGTGTAATTCGCAGATAAGCACTAAGCATTCCAGCGCTCTGACGGGTGCAGTGTCAGTAGTTGGAGAGAGTAAACGTAGCTCTGTAGTTGATGATCTCAATTGCCAGACACAACCATCCCAGGTGCTTGCTTTAACATCGCGCTGTCAAATGTGGTTGCATGTTGCATATGGTGTCTAGCTTGTATTGTTTCCAATTTGGTTAAATTGCATCTGCTTACTTTACACATTATACCTTTGATAATGACATGCCTTGCCGTTTTCGATACATACTACATATGTCTATTAACCATGTTCGTACATCAAACTAATGCTCTTTTGTATCCCTCGTCAATCACTTATGATGAGACAGTCACCCGTATGGGTTACTGTGAGACCCCATACTCATTTAAAGAGTACAGTGTCATCCTCCCCACATGATTCTCAAGAAACAGCAAGGCTAAATGAAGATAGTCAACGTAGCTCTCTAGTTGATCACCGCAATTCCCCCACACCACCATCGCAGGTGCTTGCTCTTACTTGGCAGTGTGATATGTGGTTGCATGTTGCATACGGTGTCTAGCTTGTAATGCTTCTAATTAGGGTAAATTGCATCTGCTTAGTTTACACACTATACCCGTGAATATAACATGCCTTCCTATTTTTGGTACACACTACATCTATGTGTTAACCTTGTTTTACATGAAACTACCTCTCTTCTGTAACTTGCAGCAATCACTTACGACGAGTCACCTTTATTCGTTGCATATTGCATATTATTTCTAGCCTGTTGCCATGTATTGCTTCTAATTTTGTCAAATACATTTGTTAGGGCACCCTTTTAATTTGGCAGAGTGATATTGGTTTCATCTTTCATATGGTTTCTAGCTTGCATCGATTCTAACAAGTTCAAGCACCTTGTGCTTAGTTTGCACTTTATACATCATACATGTCAATATGTCATTCCGTCCTGTTTTTCATACATATTCCATCCTCCTATCATGCGGCTGCCTTACATGAAAGTACTGTTCATCAGTATCATGCATCAATGAGTTCTGAAGAGCAAATTTTATTCCTTTTTCTTGTGGGTTTGACTTGACAAGGCAAAATCAAGAAAGAGGAAGGAAAAGAGTAAGGAAGGCGATGATGGTGGTCCTCTGCAACAACGTAAACGGAGCATCTGTACCGATTCTCCTTGTATTGATAGTGCATTACAAGGTCCAATTCTCCGCTCCCCTACTCCACCGTCCAAGGTGCTTGCTCTAACTTGGCAGTGTGATATCTGGTTGCATGTTGCATATGGTTTCTAGCTCGTATTGCTCCTAAGTAGTGTAAACTGCATCTGCTTAGCTTACACATGATACATGTGAATATGACACGCTTTCCTGTTTTTGGTATATACTATATCTGTCTATCACACCATGTTCTTACATGAAACTACTCTTCTTGTGTATCCTGCATCAGTCACTTATGATGGGACACCTTTAAGTTGGCAGTGTGATATTGGTTTGCGTCTTGAATATGGTTTCTAGCATGTATTGCTTCTAGTTTGATGAACGCCACCTATGACGAGACAGTTTTAACTTGGCAGAGTGATATTGATTGCACCTTCCATATGGTGTCTTGCAGTGTTTCTAATCCCTTTTTCTTATCGGTTTGACTTCACAATGCAAAATCATTACAGCTGAAGGAAATTAGTCCGGCAGTGGATGATGGTGGTCTTTCGGAGCAACTCAAACAGGGGGTATCTACAGATTCTACTCCGCCATCCTCCCAACAAGATTCGCAAGACAACACAAGGCTGGACAGTCAACGTAGCTGTGTAGATGATGACTCCCCTACTCCACCATGACAGGTGCTTGCTCTAACTTGACACTATTATATGTGGTTGCATGTTGCGTATGATGTCTAGCTTGTATTGCTTCTAACTTGAATTGCATCTGCTTACTTTACACATAATGCCTGTGAATATGACACCTGTTCCTGTTTCTAGAACATACATGTACATGATGAGCACATCTCCCCTACTCCACCATCATAGGTGCTTGCTCTTACTTGGAACTGTTATACGTGGTTGCGTTTTCCGTATGATGTCTAGTTTGTATTGCTTCTGATTATGTTGAATTGCATCTGCGTAGCTTACAACTTATACCTGCAACGATTACTTACCCATAAGACATGCTATCGTATGTGTGAATATGAAACACTGTCTTTTTTTGTATATATTCTATCCTCCTATCCTGCGCTTGCCTTACATCAAAGTAGTGTTCGTTTGTATCATGCATCAACCACTTATGCAGAGCTAATTTTATTCATCTTCTTGTGGTTTTGATTTCATAAGGCAATGTCAGAAAATAGGAAGGAAAAGAGTAAGTTAGGGGATGTTGGTGGTCCTCCGCACCGACGCAAACAAAGAGTCTCTAGATTTGCCGCTGCTACTTCTAATGAAGTTGAAGTCCCAAGTCTACATGATGAGTTCATCTCCCGTACTCCACCATCGCAGGTGCTTGCTCTAAGTTGATAGTGTGATAATTGGTTTCATGTTGCATATGTTGTCTAGCCTGTATTTCTTTTATTTTGATTAAATTGCACCTCCTGAGTTTATACGTTATACATGTGCATATGACATGGCTTTCTGTGTCTAGAATACACTGCATCTATCTATAATACCATGTTCTTACATCAAATTACTGCTGTTGTGTATCCCGCATCAGTCACTCATGATTGGACGCTTTTAACATGGCAGTTTGATACTGGTTGCATCTTGCATTGATTTCTACGTTGTACTGCTTCTAATTTTTCGAATTGCCACTTATGACAAGACACTTTTAACTTGGCAGAGTAATATTGGTTGCATCTTTCATATGGTTTCTAGCTTGCATTACTTCTATTTTCTTGAAAATCCTTCTACTTAGTTTGCACATCGTAGCTGTGAATATGTCATGTCGTCCTATTTTTCTTACATATTCCATCCTCATACGGTTGTCTTACATCAAAGTATTGCCTGTATGTATCATGCATCAACGAGTTCTGAAGAGTGATTTTATTCTTTTGTGTTGTGGGTACAGCTTGACATGGCAAAGTCAAAAAAGAGCAAGGAAAATAATATAGTAGGGAGTGTTGTCACTCGCCGAGTGAAACGGAAAAGGTTCTGCCGTCGACATTCTACTGGTACTTATAGTGCAGTAGAAGGTCCAAGTCCACCGGCTGAATCTACAAACACAGTATCACCTGCTCCACCAGCTGCAGCATCCGCTTCAACTGTACCAGCATCTCAACCATTTACTCGTTCGTTTGCTCCAGAACTGGCCAGTTCCCAAGCTACCTTCACACCTAACACTACTTCTGAAGCACTGCTGACACAACAGGACTTGGCAAGATCAGATGAACCTCATGAGCATCAACACCAAGACGGTACCTGACCGAGTCAAGTTGCAGTTGCATGCTCCTTTATAAGTACTCTCACAGTTTGATGTACACTAACACTTTCCATATTTGTTGTTGAACTAGCACGACGGCGCAAGCGGAAACAGACATCAGGGATAATGCTTGACAGATTAACAAAACCTAAAGGAGGAAGAATGGAGATCCATTTTGAGGCAGGTTTAAAAAGGCCACGTGATGCTACAGATTCAGCCAAGTTAGTATCAGAGGCAGTCGTTGCCGTTAGGTACCATTCACGTATCCTCCCAACATGGATCCAGTACAGGAATGAGAAAGACAATACCCAGTTTAACACCTTCCTTGACCATTTATCCGTAAGTAATGTTATTCATCGCAATTAGTAATATTGTCTTGCTTTGTCCCATACTTTCTAGCTTCCTCCTAATAAGACTCACATTCTTTTTTCAACATATGAGGTTCAAGTTGGATCCGAAAGATGATGCAACTAGACAAGCATGCACTCATGTTTTTCAGTCTGCTCTGTGACAGTATCGGTACCACCTTAGAAAATGTCACTTTGAAGGCAAGGCTAACAATGGAATCGCCCAAACATCTGAAGTGGAATATATTACAGATGAAGACTGGACAGCCCTCGTTAAACACTGGTCTGATCCAAAGTATCAGGTAGGCTATATGTATTTGATCAGACCACATATTGAATGTCGAGCCAAGAGCATTTTCATTACTATGGAAAATGATGGATAGAAAAATCCACAATCGATCATGTCCTTCAAGTCGCACGTTGCTTTCTACCACATCGTTTTAAATGAAGTTTTACCATAACAAACATTCCTATTTTCATTGCAAAGTGGTATAGAGAATTGATCCAATATGGATGGAATCATGAATAGTCATTGGTTTAGTTTTTTTTATTCTAATTAAAACTTGCTATCTATGGAGCAGTATGGATAAAAGAAAGTAAGTATTTATCCGGGAAGCCTCCGCCAAGATCCAATTTATTTAAACCCATATTAAAATTCTATCATATGAATGAAACATCGTTTGAAAAAGATGACTAAACAAGTTTGCTTAAAACTTATTTATTCTTAAATTTCCACCATCAACGGATGGCTCGAGATGATCAATCTTGAAGTGAGAAAACAAGGATTGACTATTCCTCAATAAATAAACTATCAACCTCCAAAAAAGTTTAATTAATTTAATTACTTGTATTTATGTATATGCCTTACAAGTGTATCTTCTTCTAGGCTAACTGTTTGAAGAACAAAACCAACCGTTCTAAAGTGAAATTCCAACAGACCATGGGATCTTGTAGCTATATTGCACACTGCGAGGCTCTTGTAAATAGCTGCTACTTCCTTCTTTTTTTTGTGCCATATTATCGTATCTATATTGACTTGTTCCAAATACAGAGGAAATCCCGTGCGGACCAAAAAGAACTTGAACCGAATGCAGTGCAAATCTTCAAGGATTGCCACGCCAGCAAGATGAAGGGCATGAGCACACCAGTTCAAGCCGCTGTTGTAAGTCCTTACTCCTGCTGCCTTGAACTGATTGGTACTATGATGTGTTCATTTAACTACTTGGTTTGCAGCCAATTTCAGTTACTCTGTTCACTTTTATTCACAGTTGTCTTAACGTATCATTTCACCTTACATGGTTTAAAAGAGATGAAGGATATTCTTTTGGTCTTGATCTATAATCTAGTTGTTATGTTCACGTGCGCACACAATGATAAAATAGTCTGTTTGTTTTATATCTGTTTTCCCATGATATGAATGATGTCATACTATGTTCATCCTACTTTAAACCATGTCTCTTTATCCTTAGATGTCAACGAATGTGAGGAAATAGACAATACAGTAGGCATGCTACATGGACATATGTTCCGAAAGTGATTTTATTATGTAGTTCGCACTACAATACATGCTAATGTATTACAGTAGTTCACCAAAATAAGTTATGTATAAACGTTTAACCTAATTTGTTTGTTTTTGTCTCATTAGCAACTTATCTGGTACACTAATCTACAAGTTCAAACTTTCATGAAGCTATGGAACAAATGATTGAACAGCCACAACTACCTGAAGGTGACGAGGCTACTACAGGCACGATGTCACCTCTTGCTGCAGTGTCAGGACCCCGATCCTAAGCCACATCGATCTAGCATGTAACACATCATATCACTTTGCGGCCTCACGACGGTATTCCCACGGGTGACACCTTACCTGGCCCGGGACCGTTTGCGCCTTTTGGCTCACGTATATGATAGTGTTGCTAGCATCCATATGACAGAGAACCCGGGCAGACATGGCTAGTCATGAACCCAAAGCGGCGCTAACCCATGAGGATAGGCATACATGAATCACATCGAGCATGTCGGTCATCAACGTGTGAATCCGGGCTGTAGCACTGGGCTAACAGGACTCCGGTAACCCGGGCTGTAGCAGGCTAGGCAGGACTCTGGATGTCACCGCGTGACATTTCCCTGAAGGGACGGACACAGGAACGAAGTGAAACACATGCCGGCCAGTCAAGTGTCCAAAGCAGTAGTGCTGGGCTAGCAGGACTCCGGTGAACCGGGCTGTAGCGGACTACTATCGCTCAGGAAGCACTAGACTACATTTCCCCATATGAGAGGCTGCCAAGGATAAACAACTAGATAGCCGGATCCCACACATAGCAAGCGTTTCAATCATACACACAATATGCTCGATATGTGTAAATACAACATGACATCACAACAAGACTCTACGACTCAAGTATTATTCATTAGGCTCCGAGGAGCGAGATATTACAAACATGGGTCTCATGACCCAACATTCAGAGCATACAAGCAACAGGCACATGCGGAAGCTTAACATGTCTGAGTACAGACATATACAAATGAAAAAGGCTGAGAAGCCTGACTATCTACCAGATCCTGCCAAGGGCACAAGATCGTAGCTGAGGTATCAAGCTAAACGTCGAAGTCCACACGAAACTACTAATTAGACTGACGTCTCTCTGCGAAACATAAAATAGGCAAACGTGAGTACAAATGTACCCAGCAAGACTTACATCAGAACTAGCTACAAATGCAACGGTATCAACAAAGGGGTAGTGGAGTTTAACTGCAGCAAGCCAGCTTTGACTCGGTGGCTATCCTGAACTACGACTGCAAGTAACTCTTTTGAGGTGACGCACATGAGTCCACACATTCACCATATCAATACACCACTATGGATCCACTTCCGTCTCCCTACGAGAAGGCCATCCATAGCACTCACACTTATCTTGCGCATTTTAGAGTATCCACTTTCACTTGTCTATGAACTGTTATAGGCAACCCAGAAGTCCATTACAGCGGACACGGCTATTCGAATAGATGATGTTAACCCTGCAGGGGTGTACTTCTTCACAGACGCTCTCACCACTTATCGCCGTTTACATGACATGTACTCGGCAACCTTCAAGCGGAAGCCCAGCGAGGGTGTCGCCCACGGCCTACCTAAACACTCAAGTCTCTAGTCCAGGTTTATCGCTTATTCAGGTTCCATCCGCAGGGAGTCCGGCCAAGGTTTCCACATACGGCCCTGAACGATGTGTGCAGGGTTCCCGAGACACCAAACGGGCGCCCGGTACACCGTCCCACGTGCCTACCGCAACACAGCCCACCCCTACGGTCAGCGCTGCGTGCGGCCCCCAGCATACTACAAACACCAGAAACTACTTGCAACTCCTGGACAGAGGACAAGGGTGATTAAGAAGCCGAGAGGGTCCATTGGTTTCGGGCCCAATGCGTAGTAGTAACTGTTTCATGGATTGCAAACACAGAACTCAGTTCCTGAGGACGACTTCAATGAGACAACCCACCATGTACTCCTACATGGCCTCTCACCAATACCTTTACCAAATCATGTTCACACACTTAGCTCACACACAGTAGGACATGTTCAACACCATTCCAATTCATTCCCGATGAATCTGACCCGACTCAACTCTAAGCAGTAGCAGGCACGACAAACAAGCATGAATGAGTAGGCACATCAGGGCTCAAGCAACTCCTACTCATGCTAGTGGGTTTCTTCTATTTACTGTGGCAATGACAGGTCATGCAAAGGATAAAGGGGTTCAGCTACCGCAACATGTAACAGTTGAATCGTTGTTGTCCTAATGCAGTAAAAGAGAGCAGGAGCTAGAGAGTGGGATTGTATCGAAACAAACAAGGGGGTTTTGCTTGCCCGGCACTTCTGAAGATAATATAGTTCTTCATCGGTGTCATCGATCTCATCGCCGGCACCACGTCTATCGAGAGGGGTCGAATACCGACAAACAAGGAAGAATACAATCAATGCAATGCAACAATATGATGCATGATCATGGCATGGCAATATGTTGTGATTTGAGCTAATGTATCTAGCTATGATTTAAATGAAGTTGGTTTGAATACATGATTCAAATTCCAACTCCATATATGATTATTTAAATGCCCTTTATTTGTTTTGTCCAAAACAGAGGACAAACATTGTTCAAACATCATGCAAATGGTACAGATGGATTCCTTGAATTTTTCTGATAATTTTTCATATATAATTTATTTCATTTGGAGTTACGGTTGTTTTTCTATGAATTTTGGAAGTTTAGGCAATTTTCTGGATTTTCCTAATTAAGAATAAATCTAGAAAATGTAATATTGCGTCAGCACTGCGTCATTGTGACGTCAGCTGGTCAACTGGGCGGCTCCAGGTCAACCTAACCGGAAGGGCCCACTCGTAAGTAGTTAGTTAACTAACTAAGGTTAGTTAGTGTTAAACTAATGCTAATCCTAGTTTGGTTAGTGGCCTCGGGCCCACACGTCAGTGACCAGGGGGTCAACGGTCAGCGGTCAAACTCGCCGGCGGCTCAACGCCGGCGACGACAGGCGCGGCGGAGAGGCTCGGAAATGAGCCACAGGGCATCATTTTGGCCGCGGTCTGTTGCATTCGAACGCACGCAACGGCGCGCATCAGGTGGTGGCAGTGGTTGATGCTGCAGTGGCCGGAAAAGTGGCCGGCGACGAGGTTTAGCGGCGACAGCAGCTCAGCGTTCTCGGGGTGGCGCTACAGAGCTCGGGAGGAGGTGCTGCGGGTGGCTACGGGCTCCTGGAACTGCACTGAGCACGATGGTGTGCTTGGGCACGAGCTGCGGTGGCTGTGGCCACGACGGTGACGTGTGGTGGCGGCGGCAAGCTTCGGCCATGGTGGAAGACAGAGCTAGCGGGTGGGAACGGAGGGGGCGAACACAGGGGGAGAATCAGGAGCTCACTAGGGGTGCAGAGATGGCCTCAGCGTGCTCGGGGAAGCACCAGAGCGGGCGGGGTGGCGAGAGAGATCTCCGGTGGCCGGCGATGGAAACGGCGACGGTGGCGGCGTTGCAGCGCGTACGGGACCTCATGGATCGGTGGAGAGGAAGAGGGGGTCGAGGCGGAGCCTCTGGGCGCGTCGGTGAGGTGAGGGGGAGGCGGTGGCTGCGGCTACGGCGAACGGCGGCGGTGACAGCGCTCGGATGTGGAGTCCAGAGGCGAGGGAGAGAGCGAGGGGGAGAGTGAGAGGGTCGGGCGACTCAGGACGACACCGAGGAGGTCGGCTGCGGTGTCGAGCTGGCCTGGGGACGCAGGCAGACGCCCTGGTGGCGTGGCGCTCTGCCCGTGTGCACGCGTCGGCCACACGCCTGGCCGACTGGCGTCAGGAGGACGACGGCGGTGGTGGGCTGGGCCAGCTCCTGGGCTGCACATAAGCCAGGTAGGTGGCCCAGATGAGTCCTTTCTCTCTCTTTCTAATTTTTGTTTCTGTTTTCTATTTTCTGCTGCTGTGTTGGCTTTATTAAAAATATCTAAAGAATTTGTAAAATGCTGCAATAATTTGTGGACACTCTATGGATTATTCCAGTGGTCCACATTTAAATTCAGCATTATTTGATCATTTAAATTATTTATAGTGTTTAAATGCCCAAATTAAAATACGGTATGATTTAATTCAAAAATCCATGAATGACTTTAAACATGTGCATCATTTTTGTCAGAGGTTTTAACCTTTTCAAAAAAAATGATGAACATTTTTAAAGGCATTTTGGGTTTATTGAAAAGGCTTATGGCTGACCCTATTTGATTTAATTTCTAGTGCTAGGGTTTGTCGTCCCCATTTCAACTTTCTGAGAAATTTAAACATGATGACATGGATGCCTTAATGCAACTAATGACAAGCAAATTCTAGGGCTGTGACAACTCACCCCCACTAAACAAGAATCTCGTCCCGAGATTCAAGACGTGAGGTAAGAAGACAGAGGGGCACAAGCTAACACGGTCTTCATGATCCAGGTTGCACTTCATAAGGTTGTTGATTCATTCCATCATATTGATCTTGATATCTTGCTTTGAGAACTTCATCCAACATGGCGACAAGAGAGCAAGACAAACTCACAAGAATGGATCATCGATCTTAATGAACACAAGATCAACTCACGGAATGAGACGTGGAAACATCCCTTGAGCTGAGAGGCAAGACATGCATCAGGAGCGACAGAAGAAACAATTTGACGAGGGTTTCAAATTAGCGAGGGAATTTCCCATGATTACGAAACGGGGCACCACAGGGAAGGTGACTCGAAGAACTATTCCCCTAAGTGGCAAAAAGAATTACTTTTGATACAAGATCATTGAAATTCTTTGTACCAGCCTAAGGCAATCACAAACGATCGTGTGAACGAATTCGAAGGGATGGCATACCCATACCAGAATGGATGATGTGGACTACCTTGTTGAAGATAACGCAATGGATGACTCTTGCTTATCACCGGAAATGGATGGGACCATGACATGACCACTTTTGAAAATGATTCTAAATAGTAATTGCTGAGGTGCAAGCTAGGAACAAAATGCAAATGCTGGAAATGATTCTGGTAACTGGGAAAGAAAACTCAACAGTCGAGAGTGATTCCCCTGTTTGAGTGGTTATAGGGTAATCGAAGAAACTGAGAGCATGGGAATTCCTAGGAAGCAACTTCTACAATAAGTCACACAAAATCCTCATGGAAAGATGGTCAAATAGTACAATCAAGATACTACCATGATAGATCTTTCGACTAGGTGTGTTGGCCAAACATCAACCTTGTCGAGACCTACATAATAGATCTTGGAAAAGTTCCAACCATCATATCTGCCTGAGATTCAGATCTGGTTGGTATCGGAATATTTCAGACAGCCTGTCTGGAAAAGAAAGTTTGCAACACAAATTGACGAGATGACGTTGCGAGACTCTCGGGAGATGAACTACGATAGCAAGCTCCAAAACATGAGCTGGTTCTGCTACAAACATGTGAACACACTGTCCAAGACAAGCATGACCACGTAGTAGTCTTATAATAAAACAGTACCGAGTTCAGGAGGGAACCATCAACGAGGATATCGAAGTCCTTGCGTAAGTCTAGCTCTTAAGAAGAAACTTCTTCTCCTTGAACAAACCAATCAGTGGCTTGGTGTGCTAGGGACACATATGGACTGGAGGTAATTAATCTACCAAACCATATAATACTTCGCACGTATGCATGACTGATTTGGGATGATTCCAAGGAAAACAAAAACAAGCTTTCTTGAATTCACGGCGGCAACTTTCATCAAATGCACGTGAATTAGAGGAATTCGCACCTTTCATCCAACCATAAGCTTCATGAATGGAACACGAAGACATTGCTTACAAGTTTTCAACACTAGGTTGATGTTCAACATGAATCATGGGGGAGACAAAATGCTGCTGATGGGCTTAACAACAACTCATCGGAATTTCCATATCACTAGACTTCCACCATCATGCGAACACGGTGATAGCATTGGTCAGACCAAAAGGTATAATGGTGTATGCTTGAGGGATCAACCACGAGTAAGACAACATTACGAATATCGTTGGTTCTGATTTGACTTGAGGATAGCCCATACTCAAGTCTAAGTTTTGATAAGGTAATATATCCAACAACTCATCACGAGGACCAATCGATGGAGATATCATCTTTCTTCAACAGACACACAATAAAAAGATATCCCTTAATGTGAACTAAGTCAGGCAAACTTCTATCGTCCAACTCTCCAAGTTGTTGTCTAGCTCAACCAACTAGCTCAGGGATAACCAACACAGATTCTTGGAGAAGGGGTGATTTATATGAAAACCAACTTGATCACGAACTCAACCTAGCGGTCAGGTGACAACCTGGTAATACTTCCGAGAGGATCTTCGGAAAATCACGAACCACCGATATGTCACTAAGCACGAGAACAATCTTGCTTTTTAGGGCAAGACGATAAGATCGAAAGAGTGAGGGATTGACACAATCCCAACTCATGGATCGAAGAGTGCACCAGAAATAAGGACTAGGTAGCACGATCAATCTTAGGATGATGATTTAGTAACCAACACGCTAAGAATGAGAATATTGTCCATTTACTACCAAGCAACGAGTTGCTCGGAGCATTGATTTTACACATCACAATTCACTTGTCGGCATTCCGGTGGTGACAACACGAAACCGAGGAATGAACAATGATGGCAAGAGGTATTACTGCGTCAAGAATTCATAAGAGGTAGTGCAATTCTCATGACACTCTTGACATAAAGATGGTAACACTCCAAGGTAGAGCAGAGCAAAAGCTGGATTGGCATTTTGATCTGCGAAATACAACTGTTTTGCCCCATTCCTAGATATGGATGAGGTACTAGAGTTTGTTTCTCCTAGTCATTCCGGAATAGAATGGCTTAACAGACCACAAGAATAATAGGCATCGATGAACGAATGCACATATACCCCTGACTATCAATTGATAGACGAAGGTCAGAAAACAACTAAAGAGGGACAACTCAAGGAACATATAACTTTCTAAGTTGAGGATGCATAGATTAGCATGTTGAACGAGTTCAACATATTTCTTCCAGATAACCCATGCAAACAGGAAGAACTGGCAGAATCACAATATGAATGGAGAACTCATCAAGAGCACTCTGGTTGTGATCTTTTGGTTCATAGAACTTCTACCATAAGCGGTTCGTAGTATTTGGAAGAAGGAACTACCACGGACCTCGAGGACTAATGCAAAGGTTACTAATATCCTAAAAAACTAGCAAACACTATCGACATGAGGTAGGTAGGGTGAATCTCGGGTTCAAAACCCAGGAGTAGAATACCTACTAACTAAATGGCATCACGGGATGCTTTCGAGAATGGTGGCCAGATTCATCACACTGGGAACACAAAACATGGTAGATTACTAGGTGATCTTCTAAGACACCTAGGGTCATAATAATAACTCCAACATATATGTCGAGGCAGTAGAATACCTCAACTCAGCAACTAGTGTGATTAATCTGACCCAAAAGGACATCGGGAACATGGAGGAAAGATTTGCAAGTGCATTGGATTATTTAGAAACCTGGGATGACTCGAACAGCATAACGGCTGTAAATGCTCAAAATGATTTGAGACATCCTGCAAAATGGTGGCATAACCACTCAACATCACAATATCAAGGTTCTGAGGCCAGCTATGAACATATGGAAGTAGTAGGAACTGAACTGAGGCTTGAACTCAACAATCCTAGGCAACTAGGGTTTAGTAACACGTCATCCTGAGAGATAGAAGAGAAGCCTAGTTCTTAATCCCCGTAGAAAGGAAGAGGATGACTCAGATCAGAAGGCCATGAGGTATAAGAAGTAAAAAGAGCCTTACGTTCCAACCCACAATCAATTCCCTTACATAACTAAAGCATTTCTAGACTCAACTTCGACCAGTTTGGCTTGGTAATCCTACAGGCAGTCAGGCTCTGATACCAACGCTGTCAGGACCCCGATCCTAAGCCACATCGATCTAGCATGTAACACATCATATCACTTTGCGGCCTCACACATGGTATTCCCACGGGTGCCACCTTACCTGGCCCGGGACCGTTTGCGCCTTTTGGCTCACGTATATGATAGTGTCGCTAGCATCCATGTGACAAAGAACCCGGGCCGACATGGCTAGTCGTGAACCCAAAGCGGCGCTAACCCATGAGGACAGGCATACATGAATCACATCGAGCATGTCGGTCATCAACGTGTGAATCCGGGCTGTAGCACTGGGCTAACAGGACTCCGGTAACCCGGGCTCTAGCAGGCTAGGCAGGACTCCGGATGTCATCGCGTGACATTTCTCCGAAGGGACAGACACAGGAACGAAGTGAAACACATGCCGGCCAGTCAAGTGTCCAAAGCAGTAGTGCTGGGCTAGCAGGACTCCGGTGAACCGGGCTGTAGCGGACTACTATCGCTCAGGAAGCACTAGACTACATTTCCCCATATGAGAAGCTGCCAAGGATAAACAACTAGATAGTCGGATCCCACACATAGCAAGCGTTTCAATCATACACACAATATGCTCGATATGTGTAAATACAACATGGCATCACAACATGACTCTACGACTCAAGTATTATTCATTAGGCTCCAAGGAGCGAGATATTACAAACATGGGTCGCATGACCCAACATTCAGAGCATACAAGCAACAGGCACATGCGGAAGCTTAACATGTCTGAGTACATACATCTACAAATGAAAAAGGCTGAGAAGCCTGACTATCTACCAGATCCTGCCGAGGGCACAAGATCGTAGCTGAGGTATCAAGCTAAACGTCGAAGTCCACACAGAACTACTAGCGAGACTGACGTCTCTTTGCAAAACATAAAATAGGCAAACGTGAGTACAAATGTACCCAGCAAGACTTATATCAGAACTAGCTACAAATGCAACGGTATCAACAAAGGGGTAGTGGAGTTTAACTGCAGCAAGCCCGCTTTGACTCGGTGGCTATCCTGAACTACGACTGCAAGTAACTCTTTTGAGGTGGCGCACACGAGTCCACACATTCACCATATCAATACACCACTATGGATCCACTTCCGTCTCCCTACGAGAAGGCCATCCATAGCACTCACACTTATCTTGCGCATTTTAGAGTATCCACTTTCACTTGTCTATGAACTGTTATAGGCAACCCAAGTCCATTACCACGGACACAGCTATTCGAATAGATGATGTTAACCCTGCAGGGGTGTACTTCTTCACACACGCTCTCACCACTTATCGCCGTTTACACGACATGTACTCGGCAACCTTCAAGTGGAAGCCCAGCGAGGGTGTCGGCCACGGCCTACCTAAACACACAAGTCTCTAGTCCAGGTTTATCGCCTATTCAGGTTCCATCCGCAGGGAGTCCGGCCGAGGTTTCCACATACGGCCCCGAACGATGTGTGCAGGGTTTCCGAGACACCAAACGGGCGCCCGGTACACCATGCCACGTGCCTACCGCAACACAGCCCACCCCTGCGGTCAGCACTGCGTGCGGCCCCCAGCATACTACAAACACCAGAAACTACTTGCAACTCCTGGACAGAGGACAAGGGTGATTAAGAAGCCTAGAGGGTCCATTGGTTTCGGGCCCAATGCGTAGTAGTAACTGTTTCATGGATCGCAAACACAGAACTCAGTTCCTGAGGACGGCTTCAATGAGACAACCCACCATGTACTCCTACATGGCCTCTCACCAATACCTTGACCAAATCGTGTTCACACACTTAGCTCACACACAGTAGGACATGTTCAACACCATTCCAATTCATTCCCGATGAATCAGACCCGACTCAACTCTAAGCAGTAGCAGGCACGACAAACAAGCATGAATGAGTAGGCACATCAGGGCTCAAGCAACTCCTACTCATGCTAGTGGGTTTCATCTATTTACTGTGGCAATGACAGGTCATGCAAAGGATAAAGGGGTTCAGCTACCGCAACATGTAACAGTTGAATCGTTGTTGTCCTAATGCAGTAAAAGAGAGTAGGAGCGAGATAGTGGGATTGTATCGAAATGAACAAGGGGGTTTTGCTTGCCTGGCACTTCTGAAGATAATATAGTCTTCATCGGTGTCATCGATCTCATCGCCGGCACCACGTCTATCGAGAGGGGTCGAATACCGACAAACAAGGAAGAATACAATCAATGCAATGCAACAATATGATGCATGATCATGGCATGGCAATATGTTGTGATTTGAGCTAATGTATCTAGCTATGATTTAAATGAAGTTGGTTTGAATACATGATTCAAATTCCAACACCATATATGATTATTTAAATGCCCTTTATTTGTTTTGTCCAAAACAGAGGACAAGCATTGTTCAAACATGCATGAAAATGGTACAGATGGATTCCTTGAATTTTTCTGATAATTTTCCATATATAATTTATTTCATTTGGAGTTACGGTTGATTTTCTATGAATTTTGGAAGTTTAGGCAATTTTCTGGATTTTCCTGATTAAGAATAAATCTAGAAAATGTAATATTGCGTCAGCACTGCATCATTGTGACGTCAGCTGGTCAACTGGGCGGCTCCAGGTCAACCTGACCGGAAGGGCCCACTCGTTAGTAGTTAGTTAACTAACTAAGGTTTGTTAGTGTTAAACTAATGCTAATCCTAGTTTGGTTAGTGGCCTGGGGCCCACACGTCAGTGACCAGGGGGTCAACTGGGCCCACCCGGGGTCAACGGTCAGCGCGGTCAAACTCGCCGGCGGCTCAACGCCGGCGACGACAGGCGCGGCATAGAGGCTCGGAAATGAGCCACAGGGCATCATTTTGGCCGCGGTCTGTTGCGTTCGAACGCACGCAACAGCGCGCATCAGGTGGTGGCAGTGGTAGGTGCTGCGGTGGCCGGAAAAGTGGCCGGCGACGAGGTTTAGCGGCGACAGCAGCTCGGCGTTATCGGGGTGGCGCTACAGAGCTCGGGAGGAGGTGCTGCGGGTGGCAACGGGCTCCTGGAACTGCGCTGAGCACGATGGTGTGCTTGGGCACGAGCTGCGGTGGCTGTGGCCACGACGGTGACGTGCGGTGACGGCGGCGAGCTTCTGCCGTGGTGCAAGACGGAGCTAGCGGGCGGGAACGGAGGGGGCGAACACATGGGGAGAATCAGGAGCTCACTTGGGGTGCAGAGATGGCCTCAACGTGCTCGGGGAAGCACGGGAGCGGGCGGAGCGGCGAGAGAGATCTCCGGTGGCCGGCGATGGAAACGGCGACGGTGGCGGCGTTGCAGCGCGTCCGGGACCTCATGGCTCGGTGGAGAGGAAGAGGGGGTCGAGGCGGAGCCTCTGGGCGCGTCGGCAAGGCGAGGGGGAGGCGGTGGCTGCGGCTACGGCGAACGGTGGCGGTGACAGCGCTCGGATGTGGAGTCCAGAGGCGAGGGAGAGAGCGAGGGGGAGAGTCAGAGGGTCGGGCGACTCGGGACGACACCGAGGAGGTCGGCCGCGGTGTCGAGATGGCCTGGGGACGCAGGCAGACGCCCTGTTGGCGTGGCGCTCTGCCCGTGCGCGCGCGTCGGCCACACGCCTGGCCGACTGGCGCCAGGAGGACGACGGCGGTGGTGGGCTGGGCCAGCTCCTGGGCTGCACATAAGCCAGGTAGGCGGCCCAGGTGAGTCCTTTCTCTCTCTTTCTAATTTTTTGTTTCTGTTTTCTATTTTCTGTTGCTGTTTTGGCTTTATTAAAAATATCTAAAGAATTTTTAAAATGCTGCAATAATTTGTGGACACTCTATGGATTATTCCAGTGGTCCACATTTAAATTCAGCATTATTTGAGCATTTAAATTATTTATAGTGTTTAAATGCCCAAATTAAAATACGGTATGATTTAATTTAAAAATCCATGAATGACTTTAAACATGTGCATCATTTTTGTCAGAGGTTTTTACCTTTTCAAAAAAAATGATGAACATTTTTAAAGGCATTTTGGGTTTATTGAAAAGGCTTATGGCTGACCCTATTTGATTTAATTTCTAGTGCTAGGGTTTGTCATCCCCATTTCAACTTTCTGAGAAATTTAAACATGATGACATGGATGCCTTAATGCAACTAATAACAAGCAAATTCTAGGGCTGTGACATGTAGTGCGTCAGTATCTCTCCACTAACAGTGCAAAAAGCACCTTCCTGCATAATTCTTGGTTGGTTGTCAAGGTAACCTCATCCAAATCGCCTACTGAACAAAATCTTCCTGCTAGACAGAGTGATATACCTGTGCTCCAGACACAAGTCCAATCCCTAATGGACGTTGTTTTAGAAACAAGAATAGTGGTTGAGAAATGTTGTCAAGATATGAATGGTTTTGAATCCAGACTATCAGACATTCGCTTCGTTGTTCAAGAGCAATGGCGGCAAAAAGGTGGAGATCGTGCTGCTCCATCAGATTCTATAGCCTGAAACATTAGCACTCAGGTCAAATGATCTGTGCTTCTATACATCTGATGGTGCTTTTATATGGAAGGACTGTAAACTTTTTGCCAACATGCCTTTTGTTGTATGATTGGAATTTATTTTGTTGTGAAAGAACATTTATGATGCTGCCTCAGGCTGCAGTACTTACGACGCTATTTTTGTATAGTGTAGGTTTATCTTAGAAATCGGCCGAAAGCTTCATAGGAGCCTAACAAGCCAACATTCGTCGGGCCCAATCCAATTGGGCTAAAAACGATTACGGGCTGAAATTGGCATGTAGCCCACTAAAAATATCTGGGCCTAAATCAGCATAAGCTTTCATATTTTTCTGGTAGGCCTGTGCTCATAGTGGGCCTTTAACAGGCCTAAACATAATCTGGGCCCTCAAGTAAAAATAGGCCGTTTACAGGTGTAAGTATCTCGAGCCCATAAAATACATGGGCCTTTAATATACCGAAAGTGAGATTGGGCCCTGATTGTTTCAAATAACCCACTGGACTTTAACATGCCGAAATTCGGACGGGCCGTAAATGCGCCGACTTAATACACGGGCCTTTAACAGGCCGGAACTTCGGTCGGGCTAGATTATCGTCATTTCTATATGGGCTGTTAATGGGCCCTATATGATGTTGGGACACATATGGCCCATGGTTTACGTCCGGCTTTAACAGGCCGAAAATGACAACAGGCCGAAAGTGGCCCAAAGCTATAGTGGGCCTCTAACAGGCCGAATGTCAGACACGGTCGTTTATGGGCCGAAAGTTTTTATGGCCTGTAAATGGGCCCAAATGAAGCCGGACCTTTAACAGGCTGGATATACACCGGGCCGTAATTCGGCCCAATTACTTAGCGAACTGTTAACGGCCAGAAGTGACCATGGGCCGCGTTGATGACAAGTTTAGGACAGGCCGTTGACGGGCCGATTTGACAGAGAATGTTGGGCCGTTAGCTGGGCCGGCCCATTTTGGTCGGCAGAATCTTGTGGGCCTTTAGCTGGCCCGGCCCATTATGGTCCGCAAAATCTTGTGGGCCTTTAGCTGGCCGGCCCATTATGGTCTGCAAAATCATGTGGGCCTTTAGCTGGGCCGGCCCATTATGGTCCGCTAAATTTTGTGGGCCTTTAGCTTGGGCCGGCCCATTATGGTCCGCTAAATCTTATGGGCCTTTGGTTGGGCCGGCCCATTTAATCTTTGTGGGCGACTTTTGTGCCGGTCTACGTGTTAACATATCATAGGCCCATCTCGCCCGTTGGATCCGTCAGCCAATGAGAATTTTACACGTGGAAAATCGGCATTGGTCGTGGCTGTTAACGGGTTATCGGATCCAAAATCCGACCCGATAGCTCAACGGCGTTCCGTTACGGTGGATGCCACGTGTCGGTCACCCTTGAAGAAAGCACTTCTGTGACGCGCGATTTATCGTCATGGAAGTGGAAACTTCCGTGATGATTATTTTGGCAATGTCATGGAACACTTCTATGACAGCACATGTATGACTATCTTGATTCTGTCATAAATTTGTCATGGATGTACATGCATGACAGAAAACGCGACCTACTGTGACAAACACGTATCATCACGGAAGTGTATTTTTTTGTAGTGTCATTTTTATGGTTAGGAAACTTAACCAGCTTTGATTAACGAGCTAGTCTAGTACAGGCTTACTATGGACACTGTGTTTTGTCTATGTACTCACACATGTATCAAGTTTCCAGTTAATACACTTCTAGCATGAATAATAAACTTTTATCATGATATAAGGAAATATAAATAACAACTTTATTATTGCCTATAGGGCATATTTCCTTCAGCCCGGAAGCTGCTCAAATGGTCGCGCACGCCCATCATCTTTGACAAAGAGGATCATCCAAACCGTACCACTACGGTAGGGTGTTTGTCGTTGTTGGTCTCTCCAACAATTCGCAACCTCAAGTTCACAAAGATGTTGGTGGACGGCAGGGCCGGGTTGAATCTGATATCCCTGGTAGTTATCTGCAAGTTTCAGATAGCAGAGGAAGAGTTAGAGGTTACCGGCACATTTCAAGGAGTTAATCCCGGCAGGAGCCATCCTAAGGGAAAGAACATGTTGCCGGTAACATTTGGGGGAGAGCTGAACTACCGGACCCAGAAGATTGTGTTTGATGTGGCTGACCTCCCCCTGTTGTACAATGGGATCCTTGGCCGCCCGGCCCTAGCTAAATTCATGGCGGCATCCCACTATGCCTAGAACACCTTGATGATGCCTGGGCCTATGGGGGTCATTTCCATACCATCATATGAGAAGGATGCAATCATTTGCTTGGACAAGATGTACCGGGATGCAGTCACGGCAGAGGCAGCGGTAGCAGCAGTTCCCGCCAACGAGGACAGAGTAAAAAAGAAGGGCTGCAAGGGCGCTGGAAAGGAATCCAGGAAGTGTACCTCTTCGGAGTGCACTACGCCTATTGATGACTTGCTGGAGAGCTCCAACAGCAAGAGATCCAATGTCACTGCACCAAAAGTGAAAAAGGTCCCGTCAGGGCTGGTTGGCATTGATGGTACCTTCACTATCAGCGCCACTCTTGATGACAAATAGGAAAGTGCGCTTGTTGCCTTCCTGCGGGCGAATATCGATGTGTTTGCCTCGCAACCATCTGATATCCCCGGTGTTCCCAGCGAGGTAATCGAGCATGACCTTGATGTCTACCCACATGCCCGACCTGTCAAGCAGAAAGTCCGAAAGCAGGCCTTGGAGAGGCAGCAATTTATTGCGGAAGAGATCAAGAAACTTGAAGCAGCTGGTTTGGTCAGAGGAGTGCTACATCCCACGTGGTTGGAAAATCAAGTGGTAGTCCGGAAGGCTAACGGGAAGTGGAGGCTTTGCATAGATTTCACGGATGTCAACAAAGCTTGCCCGAAAGACCCGTTTCCCTTGCCGCGTATTGATCAGATTGTGGATTTCACTTCAGGCTGTGATTTGCTCTCCTTTCTGGATGCATACTCTGGGTATCACTAGATCTTCATATCCAAGGAAGAAGAAGAGAAGACATCGTTCATCACTCCATTTGGTATGTACTATTTTGTCTCTATGCCACTTGGATTAAAGAGTGTCGGTCCACTTTTGCAAGGGAAGTCCAGATTGGTATCGAGCCACAGCTGCACAGAAACATTGAAGCTTATATGGATGATATTGTTGTTAAGACCAAGGATAGAGCCACTCTTATTCAGGATTTGGAGGAGACGTTTGCTAATCTACGCAGGATCAACTTGAAGCTCAACATAGAGAAGTGTGTGTTTGGCATTCCCTCCGGTAAGCTGCTTGGGTTCTTTGTGTCCTGTCGGGGGATCGAAGCCATCCCTGACAAGATTAAAGCTATCGAGTAGGTCCAGGTGCCAAGGACAGTCAAGGATGTGAGGCGTCTGACAGGATACGTTTTCGCACTAAGCAGATTCATATCCAAGTTTGCAGAGCGCGCCCTGCCGTTCTTCAAAATTTTGAAGAAGGCAGGGCCCATGAAGTGGACCCCGAAAGCAGATGCAACTTTGCAAGAGTTGAAGACATACTTGTCCTCTGTGCCTACCCTGGTTGCTCCCAAACCACAAGTGTTGTTGCTGCTATACTTAGCGGCAGCCAACCAAGTGGTTAGTGCAGGCTTGGTGGCAAAGCAGGAAGTGGACGAAGCAGAGAGTGAGCAAGGACCGGCAGAGCCAGATAAGAATCGCGACAGTAATGAGCACGGCAGCGAGAGCAACCCCAAGGACACGACAAGGAAGAAAGTGGTGCAGTGCTCAATGTACTTCGTTAGCTCCTTACTACATGGGGCTAGATCGAGGTACTCTGGCGTGAAAAAGTTGATCTTTGGTCTCATCATGGCTTCAAGGAAACGGCGCCACTGCTTCTAAGCCCATGAGATCATGGTTGTCACTCGCTTCTTGCTGCAAAGGTTACTCCGAAACCCTGAGGCTACTTGCAGAATAGTGGAGTGGGCTTTGGAGTTATCCAGTTTTGGTTTGAAGTTATAGAGTACATCGACTATACAGAGCAGGGCATTGCCAAAGTTTATTGCAGAATGGACGCCAATTCCTGATGGGGAAGTGCCAGAGACAGTTATCCCCGGCAAGGAATCATCCCAAGAATGGATTATGTATTTCGATCATACCTTTTCCCTGCAAGGTGCAGGGGCTGGCGTGCTTTTTGTCACCCCCTCTGGGGAGCACTTGAAGTACGTCGTCTAGATGTATTTTGCCCGGAAAGAGGCAACCAAAATACAACAGAGTATGGCTCCTTTCCGGGCTCAGGATTGCCGCAGAATTGGGAATTAAGAAGCTGGTCATTCGAGGAGATTCTCTACTTGTGGTGAGACAAGTCAACAAGGATTACCAAAGCCCATTGATGGAGGCATACATCAAGGAAGTGAGGAGATTGGAGGAACGCTTTGACGGATGGCAAACAGAGCACGTACCCCGTGCAGAAAACAGCATAGCTGGTCATGTGTCAAAGTGTGTTGCGCAGAAGCTTCCTGTGGAACCAGGGACTTTTGTTCTCCATCTCACTCGGCCCACCGTATCCCCAACAACAATGTCCTGGAAAAGGAGAAAGTTGGACTCCAGTAAGCCTCTCCCAGTAGAGCCGTCCGATCCTGGCAGAGACCCTACCGGAAACAACTCCTGGCCACATGCTGGACCGAACCCTCCAGCCGGGCCTATGGATCCCACGAATGAGGCATGTGCCCCCATAGTAGAGGAGGTGTCGCTAGTCCTCGTTGCTGAGCCCTAGGCTCCAACTTGGGAAAGGCACATATTCCACTTCCTCCAAACCGGGGAGCTTCCTAGCGACCAAGACGAAACTAAATGAGTAGCCTAGAGGGCCAGTATGTATCAGTTTTTCGATGACACAGTATATAGAAGGAGGCCCAACGGTGTAAAATTAAAGTGCATCTGCCGGGAAGAAGGAAAGGAACTGTTGGCTGAGATACACAAAGGCATGTGCGGCTCCCACATTGGATCAAGGGCATTAGTTGGGAAAGCATTCCGACAAGGATTCTATTGGCCCAGAACCCTCCAAGATGCAGTCGACCTAGTCACCAAGTGTGAAGCCTGCCAGGTCCATTCAAATAAAACCCACCTGCCTGCCAAAGCTCTTCAGACAATCCCTTTATCATGTCCATTTTCGGTCTGGGGGATCGATATCCTCGACCCCTTCCCCCGAGAAATTGGTGGCTTTGAATTCTTGTTCATCGCTATTGACAAGTTTACAAAGTGGACGGAAGTGACTACCGTGAGAAAGGTGACTGCTCAGTCAGCTATCAAGTTCTTGAAAGAAATGGTGTGCCGTTTTGGAGTCCTGGCAAGGATCATTACCAACAACAGCACCCAGTTCAGGAGTCGCGCCTTCATGCAATATGTTCATGCCCTTGGATGTAAGATCTCATTCGCCTCTATTGCACATCCTAGAAGCAATGGATAAGCTGAGAGGGCGAATGCTGAAGTGCTACGGGGACTTAAGACAAGAACCTTTGATATGCTGCAGAAGCACGACAGGTGGTGGATCGATGAGCTACCAGTAGTTCCCTGCTCCCTTAGAATGGCACCAAACCGAGCTATCAGGCAGACTCCCTTCTCCCTAGTCTACGGGGCAGAAGCAGTTATCCCCATGAAAATCATTTACGGGTCACCTCGAGTGCTTGCCTACGATGAAGTAGCGCAATATTAGCACCGGCATGATGACGTTGTGCTACTCTAGGAGAACCGTCTCTGGGCTGCTACGCGTGCTGCATGCTATCAGCAAGCCATGTGCCTCTATCATAGCCGTAGGGTTCATGCATGGTGTTTTGAGGAAGGCGACCTTATCCTTAGGCGCGTTCAGTCTGCCAAGGGTACAAGCAAGTTGACGCCGAAGGGAGAAGGCCGTTACCGGGTAGTACGAGTCACCAGACCTGGCGCAGTCCGTCTGGAGACTGCAGATTGCATACAATTGCAAAACTCATGGGATATTTAGCATCTCCGCAAGTTCTACCCGTAAGGCGCGGCTGTCGGGCCCTGCCCGGTAGCCACCCTTTTGTGGAGGCCTTGTCTTAGCTGCATGTAACCCCTTGTACAAAGCCAGGGCAATGACCCTATGCAAGAGAGAAATAATCGAAACGCTGGGGTACTCCTGACCAAGTTGCATGCATGCATGAGCACTCCAAGAGCACTGCATAAGCATTTCATGAGCATTTGCATATGCATATAGATAGGATCGCATATTGCATCATTCCCATCTGCATGAAGCTGCAGGTTCCTACCATGAACTTGGCCTCTACAAGGAGTTGGGAAGATGGACCAACATTGCGATCTCTGGCAAGCCAAACAGATGAGTTCTACCTCTTGTCCATTAGTGCTCTGGAAGTTATAACTTGTGCATAAGAAAACCTCGCCACTCTTTTGAGACTTAGGTGCTCCCATACTTGACTTGAATGTTGCTTCACAGGATGGTCGCAGTGGCCTTTGGTAAAAGGAAGTTGGTGGGGTGCTGGCCCCTCTATGTTTTGCCCAGTACACGCAGTTCTCCGAGAAATAAAAAGGTGCCGGCAGGGTGGACTGCCGGGGAAAACTCGTTTATTTACACTAAGGAGGCATCCCACCTCTGGATGGACGTATACATGCATGGCTTCCCGGCAAGGTTCATATTTTTCATTAATATGCTGATAATACAAGTACAAGCATTACAGAACACAAACATGGACTAGAGAGATTACATTATTAGAATTAAATTTTGGCAGGTGCCTACACATTTAAGATTGAAAAGAGATAAGTTCTCCCTAAACTCCTCTCACTGTCCCTCTTGTCCCAGGTGGTCTGGTGGGAAGAGAAGAGGGCAGGACGCGCACCGGCACAACGCCACCCCGATCCCGTCAAGGCCTGCCAAACACAGCCTGGCAAGATCGGGAGTGGCGAGGCTGCGAAGGAGGAGGACGGAAGGAGCACCACAGAGCCCCCCTGGTCACCACTCCCAGGACCAGTCGGAAGTCCACTAAGGAAGCGGATGCACCAGAGGGGCAAGCCTTTCCCCGGCAGCTAGGAAAACGGTGATGACGGCATCGGGGAAAGGGGGAAGAGTCAGATGGATGGGCAGCAGGTCGCCACTATGAGACGAATGCGTCGATCTAGTCATGCTCCTACTAGACGGCCTGCCTCCCGCCTTCTCCTTCTCCCCTGGCTTCATCTTCATCAACACCTTTCCAGGGGAGAGCCGGGACTCCAGCCCGGCGCCTTCCCCAGACAGACGACAAGCGACCATGACGGCCAGGGGGCTCGAGGCGCACCGCTCCCCACCTCGGTGGGCAGGAAGGTGCACCTCTCGTCGCCATCAGCCCCAAGACACCAAGAAATTCCCCACAACATGGACCAAGCTCAGTCCCGTGGCACCAACATTCGGCGGTATAAGGCTCGGCATGGAGCCCGGGGCCTGGCCCCAGGCTCTTCGCTTCAGCATAACCAACAAGGAGAAAACAGAGGGGAGCGCAAGGGTGAATGACTCCACTCTCTCTCTGCCACTCCTTTTATAGGCGGGACGGGGAGGGGAGTCGCTCCCACAATGGGCGACCGCCGGCCTCCTCCGCCAATTCAAGAAGGCCGGGCCCTCGCCTTGACGCTCTCCAGTGCCACGCGCCTCCGTTACCTACCCTGCGTGATGCGTGCCGCATACGTGGCTAACAATAAGGGCGTGGTGGGAAGAGTGAATTGGCAGTTTCCACCCTATCCTTTAAAGTCATTCACGGGCCATTACAAGGGCGGCCGCACCACTATTGGCTTTATACGATGCTCGGGGAAACTGGAAGCTGGCCTGAACCCAAGATTAATGAAGAAGAAAAGAAGACCTCAAGAGGCCAGCCTCTTCAGCACCCCTACCAATGCACTTATTAGGCCCTACCCCGACGACGCTCGGTAGCCCGTTTGGGACAGGCCCGGGGGCTTCTATCAGTGCAAAAAACCCTGGGTCTGTTGCCCAGACTATGCACATGCACGGGAACAGAATTAAGACACCAACCCAAGTCAGAGTTCAAGAGACCAAGAGCATCGGAGGACCAACAAGGAGATCAAGAAGACCAAGATCAAGCCAGAAGAGCAAGATGCCACCAGGAGGAATGCCTCCCATGCCGAGAAGGCGAGCTCGACAAGGACGGGGTCGCGCCCAGAAGAAGACGTCCAAGACATCCCAGCAGGGCTTTCCGAGACTCAAAGCCACCTCACCCAAACACTATGCCATGACCTACATCGTTAATCAACGCGGTGTCAAGCCGCAAAGTGGCTAAGTAGAAGTCGTTCACCACATGGCAGCCTCTTTCAACCGGAAATGCCTACAAATGACACCCATCCGGCGACATGTCCAGCGAGCAGCCGTGGAGCAGGCGAGACGGCCCGGCAAGGCTTGCCGGGCAACCAATGACGTGACGCTAAGCGGTGCATTTAATGCACCCTATCAGACTGCAGAGTTAGGTATGATAGCACTGTTTGCTATCTTATCAGTGCATAATGACTACATTGACATTGTGGTAACCCCTTAATCTATAAAAGGAGGCCCATGGCAACTGTAGAAAGGGTTAGAAGGTTGGATAACACACACACACCCATACGCGCGTAGCCACAGTCGCCCTGAGGCAACCCTTGCCGGGCAGTGTACTACGCCTCACCACCATTCTTCCACCATCAATCCACCAAATCAGGAGTAGGGTTTTACGCCTCACGGTGGCCCGAACCTGGGTAAAATTGAATGCGTGATCCCTGTCATGCTGCCCCACGCTCGTCTGCTCTTTGTGCAACACGACGTCTCCCTACCGAACCAGCAACGGTCCCTCTGGTCCCATAGGTGGTCGTGGTTTCCGCGACACCATAGCTAGTAGCTAGATGGCCTCTTCTCCCTCTTTGATCTTCAATACAATGTTCTTCTCGATGTTCTTGGATTTATTTTTGATGTAATCACTTTTTCTGGTGTGTTTGTTGGGATCCGACGAATTGCAGGTTTATGATCAGATTATCCACGAATATTATTTGAGTCTTTCATGAACTCTTTTATGCACGATTATTATAGCTTTGTGTTTCTCTCTGATCTATCGATTTGGTTTGGCCAACTAGATTGAATTTTCTTGCAATGGGAGAGGTGTTTTGTAATGGGTTGAATCTTGCATTGATCTATATCCTAGTGACAGAAAGGAACAAGACACGTATTTGTATTGTTGCCATTAAGGATAAAAAGATGGGGTTTATTCATGCGTGATTTTACTTTATCTACACCATGTCATCTTGCTTAAGGTGTTACTCCATTCTTTATGAACTTAATACTCTAGATACATGCTAGATAGTTGTCGATGTGTGGAGTAATAGTAGTAGATGCAGGCAGGAGTCGGGCTACTTGTCTCGGATGTGATGCCTATATATGTGATCATTGCCTTGGATATCATCATGATTATTCGCTTTTCTATCAATTACCCAACAGTAATTTGTTTACCCACCATATGCTATTTTGAAGAGAGAAACCTCAGGTGAAAACTATGGCCCCGTGTCTACTTTTTATCATATATTAAAAAACAAAAATACCTTGCTGCATTTTTCTTTACTTTATTTTATTTTGTGTTTTATCTATATATATATCTATCACTACGAGATTTTGTCCTTGAAATTAACCGCTGACGAATTGACAACCCCTTGTTCGTGTTGGGTGCAAGTATTTGTTATTTTGTGTGTTGGTACTACTAACGAGGTGTTGCATGGTTCTCCTACTAGATTGATAACCTTGATTCTTAGCTGAGGGAAATACTTATCTCTACTATACTGCATCATCCTCTCCTCTCCGAGGAAATCCAGACGCAGCTCACAAGTAGAAGAGCCCTTTGACCTCCATCTGCCGCCCACCTCTCTCCCAACTTCTCCATTAAAGGCGCCCGAGCCCCTTTTTATACTACCTCCGTCCTAGTTTATTGGTCAACTAAGTATTTTCTATCAAACTTTGACCATAGATTTAACTAAGAAAATAATGCATGTCACCAAAAATTACATCGTTCAATTCATATTTGAACATAGTTTCCAGTTATATTATTTTTGGTTACATGCATTAACATTTGGTTAGTTAAATCTAAGGTCAAAATTTAGCGCAAAACGCGAAGGTGACCAATGAACCAGGATAGAGTTAGTAGGCGCTTAATAGTGTGGCTATGTCTCACTCGACTGAGATTTAAGAAAGAGAAAAGAAAATTTGAAAAGAAAATTTTGCACCACTCTTGATGTAACATCTGACGGACATATATAGCATCGAATGAGACTTAGCAAGGCTAATATAAATATAATGATGATGTCAATGGATAACAATTGTCTTACATATTTATGAAGATAATTAAAAATGCCACATGCGGCAACGCACGAAAGACGCAAGGGAAAACTAAGAAGGAAGACACAGACAACGATCTAGGTCGCTGCTCTCTACTTTCCCAATGCGTTGTTGTAGGGTGCAGAGTTCCTCCAACACCTTTCTTCATCACCTTCACGACTAGTTCTCGCGGCGATAGGCAATGATCTCTTTCATGTCCTCAATACATTCCTTGGCAGTAGCCACATATTCCTCCACTAGCCTTTCACGCTCGATGCGGAGCATGGCATTCTCGTCCATAAGTTTATTGATGATGACGCCCGCCTTCTTCAACAAGGTAGTGGTCTCCTCATGGTGCTTCGCACTTCCGGCAATCTTCGCCCTCAACAAGTCGCGCTCGTTGTGGAGCTTCGCGTTGTCATCCCTTAGTCCCCGGATGACGCCAGTAGCATTACAAAATGAGGCATTAATCTCCTCCTGCAGCTTCGCCTAGCCGGAGATTTGATCCATTAGGTTACTAAGCATAGCATACATGCGCATGTGAGACTCCTCGCCTGCCCACGAGAGATATCTTTCTAGGTCGCCGCGGCATAGGAGGACCTCTCTTCTGCATCTGTAGCGGGACATCTGTGTTGCTTCCGCAGCGCGGCCGGACCAGTCTGCTGCTTCAACGGCGCGGTGGGACCACTATGTTGCTTCGCAGCACGACATGACATCTATGCTGCTTCGGCGGCTAGGCGGGACATCTCGGCTGCTTTCTCGGTGAGACAGGACATCTCTCATGCTCCCGCTTCCATGCTCGCCTCTCCCTGGTAATTTCTTGACCCAAAATTCCTGCGGGCCATGGCAGACACAAGAGGAACACGCAGAAAGACTTGTTTGTTTGTTGATGAGTAATTGAGGAGGAATGTGCAGTCATCTTGGAGTAGGTAGTATTTATAACCTACTCATACGGTGCTAAGTGGAAAACCGTTTAGGTTTTAATCGGTGTGAACAGGTTTGCAACTAAATATAGCGTGGTAATTTGGAATGTGATGGGAAGCAAGCTCAAAATTTGTTGACGGTTCTAGTTTTGAAGTGCGGCATGATTCCCGGATGGTGTAACATGGGCAGGCGTTCTTGGATGTGTATGTGGCATTTGCAACCATACACTAGTGGAAAAAAGCCTAGCTATGGCATGCCAAAAATAGCCTTGCTAGCGTAGGAGCCCCACGCCACCAATGTGGCACCAATGTTAAAAAATAGTGGTGGCGATGGAGCCTACGTCAACACTATTCTATATACTAATGGTGTTGGATTTAACCACACGACGACATTATCGACAATAGCTATGGCGTGTGACACAGTTCAACGACAGTAATAAGATAATTCTTCTCTACCGTCGCGCAATGTCCGCTGCTAGTACTAGGTTTTTGAAAGCTGTAAAAAATGCTGCCAGGGCAGCAGAAAATAGCTGTCACGGTAGCGTCATTTATTAAGAATTTATATAAACATGTTTTTGTCCCACATTAATTTTGACAAGATATTTGCATTAATATATACACACACATCGTTTATTAACATGTGTACATATATTAACCACACACTGCTAGCTATATAGGTAGTTCTATCGATCATGATCACAAATTCTCTATAAACTAAACCATGCGTGCATATTACATCTTGGTCATTCAACCATCGTTACTACTAACACGGTACTCCTCTACTTTAGGGAAATTTGAAGAATAGGAAACCCTTGCATGTCCACGGTGTAGGATAGAGATCCACATCAATCTCCAATCTTGAACTCGCAGTCTCTCAGTACGTAGTTGACTCCATTCATTAATTTTGAGTCGTGCATCTCGTCGTGGTAGTCATCCATCACGTGAGGCACAACACATCTAGGGAGCTTCTGTTCTTGAACTTGGTAGTAACATCGTAAGCAATATATATAGTAACACATACATACTATGAGTTGAAAGAAGAATGTGTATATGAAAGCGATCAAAATCATACCATGCGTTTTCTAGAAATGTTGTTTTTGTTCAATGTATGCACTAGTGGCAGGCGTGGTATATATGGTGCATCATTTGGACCAACTCCATCTTGGACAAAAGGTCTTGCATGGCAAGGGACACACTAGTCAAAGTGTAAAAAACCAGAAATTACACTCTGAAGCACAGATTATTATTGTATAATACTTGTAGTCACTTTGAAGCATGAGGGAGAAGCTATTATTGTTGTCAAGGTGAGGATCATCGCACATGCCCCTAGCATGGCAATAGTAGGGGAACTCTTCCATTTTGTGTTGCGTTCATATAATTAAAATCAGCATAAAAATTGGCATGAGCATTGCTAAAAACTGGACATATATATTGAGTGCCAGAAATTTGACAAAACGGAACTAAATCTATGTTTCGCCAAAACATTGGCAACTCTGTAGACATTCCCTGCAAAAATGAAACATATCGCAAGACACTTGCCGAGAGCAACGTGTAATATCACACACACACACACACACACACACACACACACACACACACACACACACACACACACACACACACACACACACACACATATATATATATATATGAAAAACTAGTACACACAAAAAAATGGATCAATTCACAATTATCACACACATATTTATATATACATTAAACACATTTGCACACATATAATACATTTCATCAATTCACAGGTACACATAATGTGTTCATTTCATCACAGTAATATGAACACTAGAACAAATCTATATGAAAATAAATTGGTAGAGGGAGGTCTTAATTAATTATAACGTTCGGGCCGAGAGGGACGCCGATGGAGGAGGTCGGACAGGATGAGTTGTGCAGCGGAGCGGTGGGGCACGCGCGGGGGGGGGGGGGTCTGGGTGGTGGCGACGGCATGGACAGCGTTTGGGGGCAAGGCGGGTGGGGGCGAGGCGGGTGGCCGGTGGCATGATGGAGGGCAAGGTGGTGGCGAGGGCAGAGGGCAGGGCGGGGGAACGGCGGCCACTGGCAAGGCGGGGGCGACAACGAAGGGCAGGGCAGTGGCGCGAGATGGGGGTAGAAAGTGAAAACAAGGTCATTTTCACTCTCGGGGGGTCATGAAGCCTATCTGTTCATTCTTAGTGCTGTCGCAGGTGGCGTTGCCAATGCCAGCACTCGATTTTTAAAATAGGGTCGGCCACATATTCGTACATGGCATTTTGGGCGACGACATGCATAATACAGATATTTACAATGACGCAAATTATTCTCGTGGTTCAGAGTACATAAATATGGTACGGTTAATTTAGGGTACACAAATTCTTCTCGTGGTTCAGAGTACACAAATGAATCATGCAATACGACGTCGTTTGACAACCCTCTCAAGAACGGTTTGTGTCTTCTTAATCTTATTTGAGTACTTCCGGCCAGCGCTATGAATCTTTCTCAGGAAGGGACGTCGTGTCCCAAGCAAGGTAGTTCTGCTCCTTCTAGTGGTGTAGTCATGCTCTTCATACATCTCCTCTTCTATTGGGTCCACACCAAATTGATCATAGTCATCCTCGTTGGCGATTCCGTCCATCACGGCGATGCTACTTTTGCCTCTCTCGATGACAACACGACTCGGCTTTGAAGGGTCAGTTTAATGGAAGCATTGT
Source organism: Aegilops umbellulata (assembly GCA_032464435.1). NCBI lineage: Eukaryota > Viridiplantae > Streptophyta > Magnoliopsida > Poales > Poaceae > Aegilops > Aegilops umbellulata. The sequence continues at coordinate 157,051,329 of CP136056.1, forward strand.
GCCACGTCCTTAGCGAATAACCAAGGCTCATAATTGGCAGTGAATCCTTTCACTCTTTTTGCACCAGGAGGTTGTGCTTTGGGAAGAGACATGGTAATAAAACCACGTTCTTCATGCTCGACGTTCTTGTCCCATCTGACCCTGAGCAATGGCACCGTGTAATCTTCGTCGTACTCAAGTTCACGTATTATTCAATCATGCCATAGTATCTATTACTCTCATTCTCGGTCAACTGCAACATCGTCACACCTGAGTTCTGGTAATCACATTTTTGTCCGTCGCCTCAGTATAGAATGTGTATCCATTTATATCATATGATTGGTATGTGGCAACAGTGCAAGCGGGGCCTATTGCTAATGCATAGATGAGATTTGCATAGGCTATACCGGTCGACAGTGGTTTGTCCCGAATTCGCTCTTTGAACTAGGAAGCAAATTTGGAGTTTGTGCTCTCTAATGATCTGGGCCTCTGTCCCCTGCCTCCCTACCATTCTGTGCTCTCTCCTTACTATTATGGGTGCTCTTTCATAGTCGTCTCGGCGGTTTTTTATATCCACATTTAAATCACGCTTCAGCTATGAGTGACCCACTCCTTCGAGCCTATCAACATGTCTCTTCAAGGGCGAACCAAGAGATTGATCATCATTTAAGACATTCTTACAGAATGATATACACTGCTCGTTTAGATAGGCATGGACGATTCTTCCATCCGGACGGGCTTTCTTACAAACGTATCCCTTCACAGTTCCATTCATCCGTTCAAACGGGAACATGGTATGGAAGAATGTTGGCCCAAGGTCTTTCACCTCCGTAACAATATGAACTAGTAGATGGACATGACATCAAAGAATGATGGTGAGAAATATATCTCAAGTTCACATAGTATTGAAATGATCTCTTCTTGTAGTCATGTCAGATGTCGCACACTGATCGACTTTCGAGACATAGCATCGAAAAAGTTGCATAACTCAATGAGTGTGTTGCGGATAGGGTTAGGGTTAGGGTTACACAGAGTCGGTTACATTGGTAGGAGATCTTGAATATCCGCACGCCTAGCTTGCTTTCCACGCCAAGGAAAGAACCTTCTGGACACGGGACGAAGTCTTCAATCTTGTATCTTCATAGTCCTGGAGTCCGGCTGAAGATATAGTTCGGCTATCCGAACACCCCCTAATCCAGGACTCCCTCAGTAGCCCCTGAACTAGGCTTCAATGACGACGAGTCCGGCGCGCAAATTGTCTTCGGCATTGCAAGGCGGGTTCCTCCTCCAAATTCTTCAAGAAGATAATAAACACCAAAAAATAGTGTTTGACTCTGCAAAACATGTTTCCACGTATTGCCATATAGAGAATAATACAAACACAAATCAAATCTGCTGACGTATTCCGCAGTGCGTCATAACACTGCGACCAAGCCTTCTGTATGGATTATCTTTTGTTGTTCCACCGCAGCACGTTCAACGAGGCGGTTTCCTTGGCACGTCTTGTCGAGGCAGAGATCGTGTGCCCCCTTTAACGGGATTCTCATTAATACGGACGTGGGTAACCCAACCGTGCCCGTTAAGCACGTCCTGCCTTGATTAAAGGCTAGTCCAAGACGGTTACGGGGAGGGCTCTTTATATTCTGCCTCTTATAAAGAGACCGAGACCTTGCTCCCCTCTTGTGTTCTCAAAACAAGCTCGCCCATAGCCTCGAGTTCCAACACCCTAGGCTTTTAGATTCTAGGCGCACCGGACCATCGACAATGTCCGGCTCCGGCCTTCAAGGCCAATGGATGCCCTCCTCCGTTACGGAGGAGGACGTATCAAGGTTGAGGGAGGCTAGGTTCCTGACCAGCGAGATCCCGCACAGACCGCCTGCTCAAGGACAAGCGATCCCAAGCCCTCAGCCTAGTGAGAGCGTAGTATTCATCTCGCACTTCCTTCGGGGATTAGGCTTCCCAACGGATCCTTTCGTAAGGGGGCTGATGTTTTATTATGGGCTGGAATTCCATAACCTAGCTCCGGAGTCCATCCTCCATATCTCCTCCTTCATTGTTGTGTGTGAAGCATTTCTCCATACCACTCCTCACTTCGGATTATGGCTCAAGACCTTCAAGGTAGAACCGAAGATAATCGAGGGGCGTCATGTAGAGTGCGGAGGTGCTGTTATAAAAAGGAATACCGATGCTCCATGGCCCGAGGGCACTTTTCAAGAGGAGCTCGGCTTATGGCAACAGGAGTGGTTCTACATCACCTCTCCTCGGGGCACCACTTGGGTAGCGCCTCCCGCCTTTCGCTCGGGCCCCCACCACGTTTAACATCGTGGATCAACACAGGGTTAGATCGGGGCTTGCCCAAAGACGTTCCTCTGTTGCAGGGCCGCATAAAGGATCTCCTAAAAGGAGACCTCAACCTGGTCAAGGTGACACAAGTTATGCTGATTCGCCGGACACTGCCCGGCCAACGTCGCCCCCTCCGCTTGTGGGATTTCAACCCAGAGGGGCCGCGAGCTCTCCGAAATTTCATGGGCGTGACGCCTACGGAGATGTATAGACTGTTCTTCGGACCACAAGGAGTGAGTCCGGATTTGACCGAGGATGCTGGTTTAAGCCGCAACCGCCCGGATGCATAAGTAGGTGACCTTGCACCCGGACCTTCTATCCGTACAATTGACTTATTTTTTAACAGTACTTCTCCTTTTTACGCAGGAGTGGATACCGAAGGCGAAGCTGGTCCAGTGTCCGGCTCCCCTTCCCGAGACCAGGCTAGATCCTGTGCTAGTCAGGATGTTGGAGGTGGCGCCTCTGGAGGAAAATGAAGGGGCGGACAAGGAAACCGTGGCCTCTTCGAAAGGGGCCATCCCAAAGGGGGGAATCAACAACTCCTCTCCAAAGGGGAAGAAAAGGGCCGCCTCTAACGACCCGGGAGCCGTAGCTCCAAAGCGGGGGAAAGAATCCGCGTCAGAGGACCCGACGCCGGGGAGCCCCTCGGCCGAACTAAATCCTCAAAAGGAGCAGCCCTCCAACGAGCCGTAAGTAGAAAGAGAGTCATTCTTTTAAGAGAAATCCTTAATTTATATCTGAGAAGTTTTAACCGAAACCCTACCTTGTAGTTCGGACCTCGACCCTTCTCGGCAGAGCTCGTCTTCGGGGGATCTTCTTCCGGAGATGATGGAGAGCGGAACGCCTCCTCCTTCATCGCCTAGCAAAGCGGGCGACGCCGAAGTGTCGTCGCAGAGGATTTCTCCAAATCTGCCAGAGGCAGAAGGTGATCATGCGGCCCCCCGGGGTTCTCCATGTCCGGCCTCCGAAGAAGGCCATGAGATGAGTCCGGCACCATCTGGTGTTCGGTCGGAGGAGCTGAAGGTTCTGCTGGGCCGAGCCTCTGTTTCAGAGGAGCATCGTGTGTTGATGCACACGGTGATTGAAAAGATTTCATCCGCGGAAAGCGGACTGAACGAGGCCGTCAAGAGTTTACTGTCAGGCCTTGAGGTACGTTTTGAATAACGAACATTAGTGTTAATTACGCATAATAACATGCGCCCTATATAGATAGTAGCCCTTGAGACTCTGTGTGCCGCAAAGATTAGCGGCGCGCAGAGGATCTTAATCCCAGGTCCTTTAAGTGGCACCTTTGTATGTAGGTGGCAGGTTGTCCAGAGTCGAGCCGGACTCGAGATTTTGCCGAAATGAAACGACAACTCGATGAGGCAGAAGCCGACATCGTGCTTGTTAACAATCGGCTTGATGATGCTCAAGGTATTGAGTTTATTTGGCGATTGTTAGTAAGAGGAGCTTTGTGTCAATATCTTACCTTGTGTATGCTTGATGCAGATGGTGCGGCGGCCGTAGAAGGACTTAGGGTCGAGCTCGCCAAAGCAAAGGAACAAGCCAGAAAAAGCGATGTGGCTGCCGGAAGAGCCCGTGAAGAGCTAAAAGCCGAACAGGCTTCCCATTGCCGAAGCAAAGGAGGAGATGGTTGATATAGCCGTGAAGTTGAAAAGTGCTACTGACCGTTGCAAACTTCTTGAAGAGGAAGGTCGAGCCCGGCAGACGGATTTAGGGAAGGCCGTCGCCGACGCCAAGGACGCCCGCTCTGGTATGAGAGCGTCAAGGGAAGAGCTGCGTCAAGCCGGACTAATTGCGGATGGAAAGCCCTTCCTGCTGCGGAGAAAATTCTGTGATCCGAAGTTCGCCCCGTTGGACCGAGCGTGGAGCGTGGAGGACACCTATCTGGATTTGTCGGCTAGTGCCGCTGATGCGACCAGGTACTTTCAAGATAAGAAAGATCATGAAGTGGAAAAGCTCTTCTGGTCGCAGTTCACTAATCCAGAGCGTCCACTATCAGTGGATGATCGCCTGGCCCAATGGGCCGAGCTGAATAGGTTGTCTGGACTCGCCATGAAGTATGCCATGGACCGCCTGTGTCCAGGGAGATCGAAGCCAAGAAGCTATTTCAGTTTGGTGCAGCAATTTCTTGACGTGGTGCCTCGGATTGAAGCTCTAAAGAGGTCCGCTTGCACAGAGGGCGCGCGGCTGGCTCTTGCCCGTGTCAAGACATACTGGGCAAATATGGAGCCCACCGTTGTTGCGTTCTGTGATTCGGATAAAAGCCAAATTCCTTCCGAGCACTATTTTGAGGAAGTCCTCGCGGGCGCTCGTATAATAGAGACGCATTGTTCGAAAGATGCTGGTTTATGACAGCATATGTAATCATAGATCAATATTTTTATAAATTGTAATGGCGTAATTTAGACTTGTGCCTGCAAGTATTAATAACACCTCCTGTGCGGCCGTTTTAATATATAAATTCTGAAAGATTGCAGTCGTTGGCTTCAGCCCCCACGCACATAGTGCGGGGGTGCGCGCGGAGAACACATTTTCACACTTAACCCAACGTCTTGGTCCTACAAAGGAGGTGATAGCGCCGCGGGCTAGGCAACCGGACTATAATGCTTTAACACTTTCACTTAGCCATAGGAGCTTGACAGTGGGACTCTTTAGGTAGCCCTTTAATGGCGACTGCGTTTACCCGAATTCGGGACGCATATGTGCCTGACCGGGAAGCGGCCCTTCATCAAAATGGAGGAATTCGATAAATTCCTATAAGTCATCGAGTGGCGACCAGTCTCGCGCTACATCATGACAGTCGGTTTTCGGTTTTCTCTACTGAGGTGCTCACCCGGCCGAACCGGGGTACAATCGCAGTAGTTCTCCTGGTGCAACCTTAGCCGACAGAACGAAACGTAAGGTGGCCGAACTCAGGAGCCGGGCAACCCAACATGTAACCAAAATCATGACTCGGAGCTGATGCATATAGTGCCAAAACTCGCGACGCCGAACATTCCCTAAGGTGTTCGGTCTTTGTGGGTGCGTGTGAAACGACACCCTTGAAAAAGAAAAAAGCCCCTTGTGTCAAGGTACGAGCAAGAATTCTGGCGTGGCCACATGCCAAAACGCCAGTCTCCTCCATGGTTATAGTGAGGTAAACCAGGGGATGTATAGCAGCAAGAGACAGTAAAAAAGGTTTACGCAGGGTCTTAATCTAAGAAAAATCCTTTGGGGCGGGTCCCTACTGCACGTCTGCGCCTGTGTCTCCGCTGTGCCGTGTCCTGGACGGGCGTCGTACGACGTTCATCTGTAAAAGGGAAGAACTAAATTGAAAAATGGGTCGTGCGGATCAAAAAGAATAATAAATAAAATGTGAAGTGAGAAATAGATACGGTCGAGTTTTATTGTCTCTGCGTACAGCCCCTGGTGAGGCGTACCAAGCCTATAACGAAAAATGGGCTTGTGCCGAACTCATTGAGTCCGGGTCCGCGGCCTTTTGTGACTTACATCGAAAAAGTCTTTTGGCTGGCGAGGCCATTTTGTTGGGCAGCTGTTTAAGCGGCCGTACAATCCTCCGTTTGGAGGAGATGTAGTTTAGTATGCTCCCTTTAAAGAGATGATGCCTCGAGTACCGGGCATCTTTAGCGTGAGGGATGCATAATGCGGTATTGCGTTAAAGCGAGCGAAAGCTCCGCGTCCCATTAGTGCTTGATAGCGACTTGAAAACGGGAATATGTGGAAGATAAGCTTTTCGCGACGAAAGTTATTGGCAGAGCCAAATATGACCACAAGCCGGAGAAAACCCATACAGTGGGTGTCCGGGCCTGGTGCTACTCCTTGAAAGGAGGTTTTACTGTGACGGATTCGTGCTGGGTTTATGCCCATGCGGTGAATTGTATCCTGATATATTAGATTTAGTCCACTGCCACCGTCCATAAGGACGTTGGTAAACTGGAATCCGTCTATTATTGGATTAAGCATCGGCCTGCGTGTTTGATATTGTGAGAATAATCTAGCTGATCAAAAATGATTGGCTTTAGTGACCAGTGGCCAGACTCCTGAGGGATAGGCTTGAATGTGCGGACCTTTAAGGGTGCCTCATGCCTTGTTATGTGAAGTGAGTTCACTGTTTTGACTTCTTGCGGGAAGTTCTTTTGCTTCCTGGTATTCTGCTTTTGGGGTTCGTCCTCTTCCTCACTTGGTGTGTCGAGCCCCTTGTGTTCGGCGTTAAGCCTTCCGGATTGTTTGAAAACCCAACAGTCTCTGTGGGTATGATTAGCAGGCTTTCCAGGAGTACTGTGTATCTGACATATCCTGTCCATGATTCTCTTTAGACTAGACGGATCTTCCCTATTATCCTGAGGGGGTGACTTTGTCTGATTTTGCCGTGAGCCTTTGAATCCGGCATTTACTATCGTGCTCTTCGGACTTTTTCTTTTGATTCGGCGAAGGTCCTTGTTTCGCCGTGGTTTCCCGTTTCCATCCCTGATTTCTGATGTACTTGGGTCGCTGGGGCTGCATTGTGCCAACCATCTGTCCTCTCCTGCGCAAAAGTGGGTCATGAGGCTTGTGAGTGCGGCCATTGTTCTTGGCTTTTCCTGGCCGAGGTGTCTGGCGAGCCATTCATCTCGGACATTGTGCCTGAAAGCCGCTAGGGCTTCGGCGTCCGGACAATCCACTATTTGATTCTTTTTAGTGAGGAATCTGTTCTAGAACTGCCGAGCTGATTCTCCGGATTGCTGAGTTATGTGACTGAGGTCGTCTGCGTTCGGGGGACGGACGTAGGTCCCTTGAAAATTTGCTCGGAAACCGTCCTCAAGCTCTTCCCAACTTCCAATTGTGTTTTCGGGAAGGCTTTTAAGCCAGTGCCGGGCTGGCCCTTTAAGCTTAAGGGGTAAATATTTTATGGCATGGAGATCATCTCCTCTAGCCATATGTATGTGGAGGATATAATCCTTGATCCAGACTCCCGGGTCTGTTGTTTCATCGTACGCCTCTATGTTAACGGGTTTAAATCCCTCTGGGAATTCATATTCCAGGACCTCGTCGGTGAAACATAGAGGGTGTGCGGCACCCCTATATTTGGGTGTGCCGGATTCTGATGGTGATTTTTTGCATTGCTTGCGAGAGGTTGCTTTCTTGGCCCGTAAATGGACCTGGCTGGGCCATGATGCGAGTCTTTGATTGTGTCGCATGCCGCATTGAGTGCGGCGCCGTTTGCCGTATTGTAGTGGCTGAGAGGTCGTTTATTCGACCATGTAGCCTTTTTGTTTTTCGAGTTTGGGGGCTCTAGGGCCTCCTGGTCGAATTCGGGCAATAGCTTTCTCTTCGGATAGCTTTTGGTGCGGCGGCTGCCGCCGTATTTGTCTGCGGTCTTGATTACTTTGCTCCATCTTGTTTTGAGTGCATCTTCCGCCGTCTTTAGCTTTTGCTTCTGCTTCTTCAGGCTTCGTGCTGTGGCGACGAGCCTTTCTTGGAGATTCTTCTGCTCCATGATTTTATCCGGCGTGGTATCGTCCGGAGTTCTGTTATGATCGGGGGAGGACTGTTCGTCCTCTCTGCCCGTGTTACCCTGTTTGGACGGCTGTTCTGGGATGCGTTCGTCATCTGCCGGCTCGTCCTACTCTATGGCTGGGTCTTGATTGAGGCGGGGCTTCGCTCGGCGTTTACGTCGCCGCTTTGAGTGCTTTTCAGAGGGTTTACCCTTCTTTTCGCCCCCTTCTTCCTCATTGTGAGTTTTTCAGGTGTATCCACCATGAATACGTCATTAAGTGCGGTGGAGGTCCAGTGCCCTATGGGCGCTGGTTCCCGTTCGTCTCCGTCTTCGTCGTCCATACCGTCGAAGTCTTCGGAGCCGAAGTCGAGCATGTCGGTTAAATCCTCGACAGTGGCTATTAAGTGGGTGGTGGGTGGGCTTTGAATTTCTTCATCGTCCGAATCCCAACCTCGCAGGCCACAGTTCGGCCTGGGCTCTCCTGAAAAAGAGAGAGACTTGAGAGATTTCAGAATATCACCGAAAGGCGAATACTGAAAGATGTCCGCGGCGGTGAACTCCATTACCGGCGCCGAATCTGATTCGATTGGCAGGGGCGCGGGAGGTTCGGAGTTTGGGGAAGAGTCCGGCTCCTTGGAGTCATGTGCCATGCGGAGTGCGGGGCTTGCGTTTGGCTCAATGGCTTATAAGATCGCAGCCCCCGAGGTGACGTCCAACCGTTCATCCTCAAAGAACACAGCGGGCTCCGGATCGAGGATCGGGGCCGGAGCGTATGCGGCCTCCAGGACACTGTTCGGAGGCAGAGCTGTATCACGCCCCTCGAGATAGTGCGGCGCGCTTGGCTGTGGCTTGAATCCGTCGAAGATCAGGTCTCCGAGGGTATCTGCCGTGTAGTTTAAGCTTCCCCACCTGGCTTGATGGCCAGGGGCGTGGCTTTCGATCTGCTCCAGATGGCCAAGCGAGTTGGCCCGCAGAGCGAAGCCGCCGAAGATGAAGATCTGTTCGGGGAGAAAAGTCTCACCCTGGACCTCATCGTTGTTGATGATCAAAGGAGCCATCGGGCCTAAAGGCGACGACACAGAGGGACTCTCAATGAAAGCACCAATGTCGGTGTCAAAACCGGTGGATCTCGGGTAGGGGGTCCCGATCTGTGCGTCAAGGTCAGATGGTAACAGGAGACTAGGGACACTTTATTTTACCCAGGTTCGGGCCCTCTCGATGGAGGTAAAACCCTACTCCTGCTAGATTAATATTGATGATATGGGTAGTACAAGAGTAGATCTACCACGAGATCAAGGAGGCTAAACCCTAGAAGCTAGCCTATGGGTATGATGATGGTTATGATATGTTCGTCCTACGGACTACAACCCTCCGGTTTATATAGGCACCGGATAGGGTTAGGGTTACACAGAGTCGGTTACATTGGTAGGAGATCTTGAATATCCGCACGCCTAGCTTGCCTTCCACGCCAAGGAAAGAACCTTCCGGACACGGGACGAAGTCTTCAATCTTGTATCTTCTTCAATCTTGTATCTTCATAGTCCTGGAGTCTGGCTGAAGATATAGTTCGGCTATCCGAACACCCCCTAATCCAGGACTCCCTCACCACTCGTTGGCTAGAAGAGGGACAAATCGTGGGCGTTTATTGGCAAAAAGCTTTGTAAAAATGAAGTGTGTGGAATTACTTCGGTCATAAGTTTACCCGTAGGTGATGAGGTCAAAGTTACACAGAAGGGTGATGATGGACACTCGAGTGTGATAATTAATTATGTGCTCTACAGTGCACACGGTGGAAGAAACCAACTGTGTGCAATAATGTCGAAGATCGCAGTCGAGTTAGCTATACAGATTGTGTGCTATGAGATCAACAAGGTAAACATATTCGAGAATGGTTAATAAAATCTAAGACCAGTGCTTATCAAGGTCAAAATAGTGCCAGCAATATACGAGTCTCATACGATGCCATTTCAATGATTGTACCACAAAAGCTCGAAATATTGCAAGGTTCAAATTCCAGAGTTATATGGCTCAAATTCAAAGATTACAAGGTTCAAGCTGATATTAGAAATGAAATTCAGCTCATCAGCTGCAAACGCTCACGCTGATCCGCTGAACATGGATATCAGAGAGGTTCAAACTAATATTACCACCTCTAAGTCTGGTTTCGAAACCTCATAATTTTTGCAAAGGGGTCAGCCACTTAGAAGTCATGTATGGGGTTGACACGATGACTTTCGATTACTCTGTCATCTGAAGTTCCAAAATGAAATCCAACATTTTTGGAGCCTATTCCATTCTGCCGCAGGTGCCGGCGCTGATCAACAAACCATTCATTTTTGCGAAATAAATGTAGGGCAAACCTCATTTCCTTCGGCACCCTTGCTCTAAGAACAAAGAACCTGGTGAATATAATCTACGGTAAGGTCCCTCGGTAGGAGTTCAAAGTAATTTCCGAGAGATGCAGATCTAGGCATTCGACGTGATTGTTATATTGTATCACATTATCCACCACTAGGGCTAATCTTATTTGCAAAATAATAAAACGTGTTAGTGCCTACATGCAGTTTTGAACATTACTACATGCCTATTTGGTTTGCAGGATTTGTAAAATGCACTAACATGCCATATTCGATCTGACATGATTAACATGGGCATTTGATTACATTGTAGAATAATGTAGCCTTCTTCACAAGAGGTTGGAGTGGATGAAAAGTTCCATAATAAAACTAGTACAGATGAATCCAAAGGAGAAATGGTTATTGATTGTAACCGTATGGATCAAGCAACCAATATCGGGGGGACATGTATGTACTAAAATCCTCCAAAAGAATCCTTCATAAATCGTAGTACGTTGTAATTGTAAACTTGGAAAAAGGTGTCACAAATTGAACTCCCTTATCACTACTGGAATCAGCTTCTTTGCTATCCGCCATGGCGGATGGCAAAGGCATAGATCACGGACAGCAAAATTCTTTGCCGTCCGCCAGCGGACGGCAAACTTTCCGGATGAACACGTGTCAGCAAAGGCCTTCTTTGTCGTCCGCTTCTTAGAAACGGATGGCAAAGGATTACGCCGTCCGCCATCCGTGGCTAGGAGACGGCAAAGACAGCGGACGGCTGTGCGGTGGCGTGACAGCCGTTAGGGGGTTAACGACGCTCTTTGTCGTCTGCGAGCGGACGACAAAGAGTCAAAGCTCTTTGCCGTCCGCTGACAGACGGCAAAGAGCCCAGCTTGGCAGCACTGGGACACTGCCACGTGTCCAGATATGCCGTCCGCCAGCACACGGCAAAGAGGTTTGAATCTTTTCCATCTGCTGGCAGACAACATATCTGGTCACTATGTCGTCTGCCAGCAGACGACAAAATGACCAAATAGGCAGCCAGTGTTTCTAGTTTGAACAGGTGACTGCCACGTGTCCTCTTTGCCGTCTGCTAGCAGACGGCAAAGAGGCTATATATGCCTTGTTTTTATTTGAATCCCATTAATTAGACATGGTTTCAAACACAGATATACATGCATACATATCCAACATATCCAACAGCATGTCCAAGAACATATTTCATCCAATCCAACAACATAGTTCAACAAAGTCCAACATATCCATATATACATATCCAGAAACAAGTTCCAACAACATATCCATATAGACATACATATCCAAACAAGTTTTCATAAACAACAAGGAAGCACCAGAAGAATAGTACACTCCATGAATCCAAGCTTCCTCATGTAAAGCAAATCTGCAAATTGGGAAAGATGAAAGTTAGAAGAAGAAGAAGTAGAAGAAGAAGAAGAAGAAGAAGAAGAAGACTAGTTAGAAGAAGAAGACTAGTTACAAGAAGAAGACTAGTTACAAGAAGAAGACTAGTTAGAAGAAGAAGAAGAAGAAGAAGAAGAAGAAGAAGAAGAAGAAGAAGAAGAAGAAGAAGAAGAAGAAGAAGAAGAAGAAGAAGAAGAAGAAGAAGAAGAAGAAGAAGAAGAAGAAGAAGAAGAAGAAGAAGAAGAAGAAGAAGAAGAAGAAGAAGAAGAAGAAGAAGAAGAAGAAGAAGAAGAAGAAGAAGAAGAAGAAGAAGAAGAAGAAGAAGAAGAAGAAGAAGAAGAAGAAGAAGAAGAAGAAGAAGAAGAAGAAGAAGAAGAAGAAGAAGAAGAAGAAGAAGAAGAAGAGAAGAAGAAGAAGAAGAAGAAGAAGAAGAAGAAGAAGAAGAAGAAGAAGAAGAAGAAGAAGAAGAAGAAGAAGAAGAAGAAGAAGAAGAAGAAGAAGAAGAAGAAGAAGAAGAAGAAGAAGAAGAAGAAGAAGAAGAAGAAGAAGAAGAAGAAGAAGAAGAAGAAGAAGAAGAAGAAGAAGAAGAAGAAGAAGAAGAAGAAGAAGAAGAAGAAGAAGAAGAAGAAGAAGAAGAAGAAGAAGAAGAAGAAGAAGAAGAAGAAGAAGAAGAAGAAGAAGAAGAAGAAGAAGAAGAGAAGATTTTTTTCTTCTCTTTATTTTTCTCCTCTCCTCTTCTTTATCTTCTTCTAACTAAGGTAGGTAAAAATGTCATTTTATTGCCAAGCTAGGTAAAAATGCTAAGTGTATGTCATTTTAGAGCTAAGGGAGGTAAATAGGTCATTTTGGAGCTTAGTAAGGTTATTATGTCATTTTGAGGAAAATAAGCTAAGTCTATATCATTTTGGAGCTAACAAAGATAATTATGCCATTTTTCACCTAAGTATGCTAAGTATGTCATAAGTGAACTGAATAAGCTAAGTATAGCTTATTTTTTTATCTAACTTAGGTAATTATGCCATTTAGGAGGAAAATAAGCTAAGTATCCATTTGTAAAGCAAAACACTAGAGAAAACTTACCCTCATCACAACAAATGTGATGAAGATCGCAACTAAGGTAACAATTGATCCAACAGCATAATGATACCAAGCCTCATTATCAATGGCATATTTTCTAATCTTCTTAAGCTTCAGGCACATTGCATACATCTTCAAGCGCATTGCATTCATCTTCATCTTCTGATCATCGATGGCATCGGCAACATACAACTCCAATGTCATCTTCTCTTCTTCAATTCTTTTAATTTTTTCTTTCAAATACTCATTTTGTTTTTCAACTAAATTTAACTTCTCGACAAGAGGGTCCGTTTAAAATTCCGGTTCACATACCTCCTAGATTAAAATATCTCTATGTCAACTTGATGGCCATAATTGTCATAAATGCGAAATGCAACAAATAGTTATGAAAGAGAATTTAACACATCCGAATCATAAAGCGGGCGAGGGTCGACCGGGATGGAAATCAAGACCATGGCATTATGTATAAGAAACAATCATACAAAGTTAGAAAATTATAAATACCAACTATATAAATCATACAATCATACAAATAGCTATATAAATCAAGTACAACATAAAAATTTGAATACCTAATAATCATTATCGGTAATGACGAGCTCGTCATCATCATTAATAAAAGCATCATCATCATCACTATCGCTAATGACGTGCTCATCATCATCATTAACAAATGCATCATCATGTGGAAGGCCACCTTTAAGTAATCGTTCAAGCATTGATAGGTCATCTGCAGCAGTAACTTCTTCTTCTTCCGGCTCTTCTTGTTCCGGCTCAGGGGTGAAGTCGGATTCACTATCATTGTCTACTTCAATGTTCTGGGTGGAGTAGAGCAGTTCTTGAAACGTTTTTTGGAAAGACGTGTTTCTTGGAAGAATTCTCCTTTGTCATATGTGTCTTGGTTAATGTGAGGTTCATAATCCTTTTCATTGGGGGGAGGTGGTCTAACACGTGGCGGCACTTCATAAACGACGTCCCAACCACTGAGATTTGGATCACTTTGACAGGCCCGCGGTAGATAGAAAACTTGGGTTACCTGTTGAGCCGTAATATAGACGTGGGGAACATCCAAATGGGTGCTTTGTTTGATTTCGACTAGCCCTATATGTTCATGAGTCCTTCTAGTCTCCCTCGGCTGGAACCAATAACATCCGAAGACTACGACGTTTGGTGGGTTTTCACCTTAGAATTCAAGTTCATAAATTGCTTCAACTCTTCCATAATACTCGATACCTCCTTCGCCAATAGCTGAGACACAACAATTTGTAGACTTTCGGTCGGCCATAGATAGCTCTTTGCTATAGGTACGAAAGCAATACCCGTTGATGTCTGCTACCTCTTGAGCACCGCATTGGATTTCCTTGAAGAGGAAAGGATGATGCAGCAAACTAGCATAAGTATTTCCCTCAGTTTTTGAGATCCAAGGTATCAATCCAGTAGGAGGCTACGCGCTAGTCCCTCGTACCTGGACAAAACAAATAACTCCTCGCAACCAACGCGATAAGGGGTTGTCAATCCCTTCATAGTCACTTACAAGAGTGAGATCTGATAGATATGATAGGATAATATTTTTGGTATTTTTGTGATAAATATGCAAAGTAAAATAAAAGCAAAGCAAAAAAGCAAAGAAAAAAAATAAAGTGTTGGAAGATTAATATGATGAAGACAGACCCGGGGGCCATGGATTTCACTAGTGGCTTCTCTCAAGAGCATAAGTATTTTACGGTGGGTGAACGAATTACTATTGAGCAATTGGTAGAATTGAGCATAGTTATGAGAATATCTAGGTATGATGATGTATATAGGCATCACGTCTGAGACAAGTAGACCGACTCCTGCCTGCATCTACTACTATTACTCCTCTCATCGACCGCTATCCAGCATGCATCTAGAGTATTAAGTTCAAGAAAACAGAGTAACGCCTTAAGCAAGATGACATGATGTAGAGGGATAAATTCATGCAATATGATAAAAACCCCATCTTGTTATCCTCGATGGCAACAATACAATACGTGCCTTGCTACCCCTACTGTCACTGGGAAAGGACACCGCAAGATTGAACCCAAAGCTAAGCACTTCTCCCATTGCAAGAAAAACCAATCTAGTAGGCCAAACGAAACTGATAATTCGAAGAGACTTGCAAAGCTAACCAATCATACATAAAAGAATTCAGAGAAGATTCAAATATTGTTCATAGATAATCTTGATCATAAACCCACAATTCATTGGTCTCAACAAACACACCGCAAAAAGAAGATTACCTCGAATAGATCTCCACAAGAGAGGGGTAGAAGGTTGCGGCAGTGGAATTAGGTTTTTGGCTCCGTATCTGATCGTTCGGTGGTACGTAGATATATATAGGAGGAAGAAGTACGTCGGTGGAGCAACAGGGGGCCCACAAGGGTGGAGGGCGCGCCCCCCTACCTTGTGCCTTCCTCTTTCGTTTCTTGACGTAGGGTCCAAGTCTGCTGGATCATGTTCGGTGAGAAAATCACATTCCCGAAGGTTTCATTCTGTTTGGACTCCGTTTAATATTTCATTTCTTTGAAACTTTGAAATAGGCAAAAAAACAGCAATTCTAGGCTAGGCCTCTGGTTAATAGGTTAGTCCCAAAACTGTTGATAATATAGCATGGAGCAATCTAAAATTGTAGATACATTGGAGACGTATCAGGCATCCCCAAGCTTAATTCCTGCTCGTCCTCGAGTAGGTAAATGATAAAAAGATAATTTTTGATGCGGAGTGCTACTTGGCAAAATTTCAATGTAATTGTTCTTAATTGTGATATGAATATTCAGATCCAAAAGATTCAAAATAAAAGGTCATATTGAAATAAAAATAATAATACTTCAAGCATACTAACTAAGCAATTATGTCCTCTTAAAATAACATGGCCAAAGAAAGTTCATCCCTACAAAATCATATAGTTTAGTCATGCTCCATTTTCGTCACACAAGAATGCTCTCATCATGCACAACCCCGATGACAAGCCAAGCAATTGTTTCATACTTTAGTAATCTCAAACCTATAAACTTTGACGCAATATATGAGCGCGAGCCATGGACATAACACTATGGGTGGAATAGAATATGATGATGGGGGTTATGTGGAGAAGACAAAAAAGGAGAAAGTCTCACATCAACGAGGCTAATCAATGAGCTATGGAGATGCCCATCGGTTGATGCTAATGCAAGGAGTAGGGATTGCCATGCAACGGATGCACTAGAGCTATAAATGTATGAAAGCTCAACAAAAAGAAACTGAGTGGGTGTGCATCCAACTTGCTTGCTCATGAAGACCTAGGGCACTTGAGGAGGCCCATTGTTGGAATATACAAGCCAACTTCTATAATGAAAACTTCCCACTAGTATATGAAAGCACAAGTGTGGCAAAGGATAGTAGCATTGTCCCTTCTCTCTTTTTCTCCCTTTTTTATGGGCCTTCTCTTTTTTTACGGCCTTTCTCTTTTTTTATATGGCCTTTCTCTTTTTTATGGCCTTTCTCTTTTTTTTTATTCCTCACTTGGGACAATGCTCTAGAAAGTGATGATCATCACACTTCTATTTATTTACAACTCAATGATTACAACTCGATACTAGAACAAAAGATGACTCTATATGAATGCCTCCGGCGGTGTACCGGGATATGCAATGAACCAAGAGTGACAAGTATGAAAGAATTATGAACGGTGGCTTTGCCACAAATACTATGTTAACTACATGATCATGCTAAGCAATATGACAATGATGAATGTGTCATGATGGAATGGTGGAAAGTTGCATGGCAATATATCTCGGAATGGCTATGGAAATGCCATTATAGGTAGGTATGGTGGTTGTTCTGAGGATGATATAAGGAGGTTTATGTGTGAAAGAGTGTACCATATCACGGGGTTTGGACGCACTGGCGAAGTTTGCACCAACTCTCAATGTGCGAAAGGGCAATGCACGGTACCGAAGAGGCTAGCAATGATGGAAGAGTGCGACTGCGTATAATCCATGGACTCAACATTAGTCATAAAGAACTCACATACTTATTGCAAAAATCTACAAGCCATCAAAAACCAAAGCACTACACGCATGCTCCTAGGGGGATAGATTGGTAGGAAAAGACCATCGCTCGTCCCCGACCGCCACCCATAAGGAGGACAATCAAAGAACACCTCATGTTTCAAATTTATTACATAACGTTTACCGTATGTGCATGCTACGGGACTTGCAAACTTCAACACAAGCATTCCTCAAATTCACAACTACTCAACTAGCAAGTGAAGCATGAGAGATCAATAGTTTCCATAAAACAAATACACCACCATGCTCTAAAAGATATAAGTGAAGCACTAGAGCAAAACTATATAGCTCAAAAGATATAAGCGAAGCACATAGAGTATTCTAACAAATTCCAAATCATGTATGGCTCTCTCCAAAGTTGTGTATAGCAAGGATGATTGTGGTAAACTAAAAAGCAAAGACTCAAATCATACAAGACGCTCCAAGCAAAACACATATCATGTGGTGAATAAAAATATAGCTCCAAGTAAAGTTACCGATGGAAGTAGACGAAAGAGGGGATGCCTTCCGGGGCATCCCCAAGCTTTGAATTTTTGGTGTCCTTAGATTATCTTGGGCGTTTCATGGGCATCCCCAAGCTTAGGCTCTTGCCACTCCTTGTTCCATAATCCATCAAAAATCTTTCACCCAAAACTTGAAAACTTCACAACACAAAACTCAACAGAAATCTCGTGAGCTCCGTTAGCGAAAGAAAACAAAAGACTACTTCAAGGTACTGTAATGAACTCATTATTTATTTATATTGGTGTTAAACCTACTGTATTCCAAATTCTCTATGGTTTATAAACTATTTTACTAGCCATAGATTCATCAAAATAAGCGAACAACACATGAAAAACAGAATCTGTCAAAGACAGAACAGCCTGTAGTAATCTGTAACTAATGCAAACTTCTGGAACTCCAAGAAATCAGCCAAAATAGGAAGACCTAGGCAATTTCTTTATTGATCAGAAGCAATAGGAATCACTATTTTATCATGTTCTGGTGATTTTTAACAGTTGTTTCCGTGAACAGAAAGTTTCTGGAAATTACAGCAAGATCAAATAACTATCATCTAAGAAGATCCTATAGGTTTAACTTGGCACAAACACTAATTAAAACAAAAAAAACACATCTAACCAGAGGATAGATCAAATATTTATTCCTAAACAGAAGCAAAAGCAAAAAAAAACTAAAAATAAAATTGGGTTGCCTCCCAACAAGCGCAATCATTTAACGCCCCTAGCTAGGCATAAAAGCAAGGATATATCTAGGTATTGCCATCTTTGCTAGGCAATCCATAAGTGGCTCTGATGATAGATTCATATGTTAATTTTATTTTCTTCCTAGGGAAGTGTTCCATGTCTTTCTTTAATGGAAATTGGAATCTAATATTCCCTTCCTTCATATCAATAATTGCACCAATCGTTCTAAGGAAAGGCCTACCAAGAATAATATGACATGAAGGATTGCAATCTATATCAAGAACGATAAATCTACGGGCACATAATTCCTATTTGCAACAATAAGAACATCATTAATTCTTCCCATATGTTTCTTAATAGTGGAATCCGCAAGGTGCAAGTTTAGAGAGCAATCATCAAAATCACGGAAATCTAGCAAATCGCACAAAGTTTTGGGAATAGTGGAAACACTAGCACCCAAATCACATAAAGCATAAAATTCATGATCCTTAATCTTAATTTTAATAGTTGGTTCCCACTCATCATAAAGTTTTCTAGGGATAGAAACTTCCAACTCAAGTTTTTCTTCATAAGATTGCATCAAGGCATCAACGATATGTTTAGTAAACGCTTTATTTTGACTATAAGCATGAGGAGAATTTAGCACGGATTGCAACAAGGAAATACAATCAATCAAAGAGCAATTTTGATAATTAAATTCCTTGAAATCCAAAGTAGTAGGTTTAGCAACATCTAGGGTTTTGATTTGTTCGATCCCACTTTTATCAATTTTAGCATCAAGATCTAAAAACTCCGAATTTTTGGAACGCCTTCTAGGTAAAGGTGGATCATATTTAGTCCCATCATTATCAGGATTCATATTGCAAAACAAAGATTTAATAGGGGACACATCAATAACTTTTAAATCTTCATCTTTATTTTCATAGAAATCCGGTTTACCGGCCATCTTATTGACTAAGGTAGCCTGCTTATCCGAGATTTCAGCAGTCAACTCCTCAAGACGAGCAATTTGGGACCTTAAACCATCAAATTCTTTAGACATATCATCGAGCTCTTTATTCATATAACTCGTAAAACTTTTTTGTTCCTTAAGCTCGTTTCTGAAGAAATTATTGTGCTCAAATTGCAAAACCATAAAACTCCTGACGTTGTTTTCGATCTCTTCTAACCTTTTAAGGTGAACATCACCAAATCTAGGTAGAGTCATCGTCACAAACAAGCAACCCAACACACGAGCAAACAAAAAGCAAGCGAAAAAGAGGCGAACGGAAAAGACAGGGCGAATAAAACGGCAAGGGTGAAGTGTGGGAGAGGAAAACGAGAGGCAAATGGCAAATAATTTAAAGCGGGAGATAAGGGATTGTGATGGGTACTTGGTATGTTGACTTTTGCGTAGACTCCCCGGCAACGGCGCTAGAAATTCTTCTTGCTACCTCTTGAGCACTGCGTTGGATTTCCTTGAAGACGAAAGGATGATGCAGCAAAGTAGCATAAGTATTTCCCTAAGTTTTTGAGAACCAAGGTATCAACCCAGTAGGAGGCTACGCGCTAGTCCCTCGTACCTGCACAAAGCAAATAACTCCTCGCAACCAACGTGATAAGGGGTTGTCAGTCCCTTCATGATGACTTACGAGAGTGAGATATGATAGATATGATAGGATAATTTTTTTGGTATTTTTGTGATAAAGATGCAAAGTAAAATAAAAGCAAAGTAAAAAGCAAAGAAAATAAATAAAGTGTTGGAAGATTAATATGATGAAGATAGACCCGGGGGCCATAGATTTCACTAGTGGCTTCTCTCAAGAGCATAAGTATTTTACGATGGGTGAACGAATTACTGTTGAGCAATTGACAGAATTGAGCATTGTTATGAGAATAACTAGGTATGATCATGTATATAGGCATCACGTCCGAGACAAGTAGACCGACTCCTGCCTGCATTTACTACTATTACTCCACTCATCGACCGCTATCCAGCATGCATCTAGAGTATTAAGTTCAAGAAAACAGAATAACGCCTTAAACAAGATGGCATGATGTAGAGGGATAAATTCATGCAATATGATAAAAAAACCCATCTTGTTATCCTCGAATGCAACAATACAATACGTGTCTTGCTGCCCCTACTGTCACTGGGAAAGGACACTGCAAGATTGAACCCAAAGCTAAGCACTTCTCCCATTGCAAGAAAAACCAATCTAGTAGGCCAAACCAAACTAATAACTCGAAGAGACTTGCAAAGATAACCAATCATACATAAAAGAATTCAGAGAAGATTCAAATATTGTTCATAGATAATCTTGTTCATAAACCCACAATTCATCGGTCTCAACAATCACACCGCAAAAAGAAGATTACATCGAATAGATCTCCATGAGAGAGGGGGAGAACATTGTATTGAGATCCAAAAAGAGAGAAGAAGCCATCTAGCTACTAACTATGGACCCGAAGGTCTGAAGTAAACTACTCACACTTCATAGGAGAGGCTATAGTGATGATGTAGAAGCCCTCTGTGATTTTTTTGAATAATTACTGTAGGGTAAAAACCCCACAGCCCTTTATTGCAGTCGCAAAAAAGCAAACTGTATAGAAAGAGGAGAAAAGGATTACAATCCTAAGCTAAAAGGATAAGAAGAAACTTACAATTACATGAGGGAGTTAACCCAATCTACAAGCCTAGACTTCAAGCTATCCTTAAACCTATGTGACAGGAGAAGAATATCATGTACAAAGCTGCCCCTCCAGGCAGCAAAAGTGGCCTAAACTCCCCTGAAAGTTCTCCCATTTCTCAGAATCCAGATATTCCAAGTAGCTGTGAGCATAACTTCAAAGAAGAAGGGATGTCCAAAACTCTGTCTTGCTTGTGAAATACTTTGCTGAATAGTAGGACCGTGTGACCAATCGATCTGCAGGTAGTTCCAAATCCTTATACTGAAATTACAGCCAAAAAAGAGATGAGCCCTGTCTTCCCAAACATAGGTATTACAGATGACACAGAGATTATCAGCCGTAGGGCACCTCCAGTGCCTGCGGACCAACATGTCCTTAGTGTTAAGCCTGTCAAAAAATAGAAGCCAGCCAAAAACCTTGATTTTCATAGTACATCTGCTCTACCAAAGCCACTTGCAGGGTTGAATTGTTGGGAGGTGTGTATGCATGATGTCATAGAAGCTCTTTGCAGAGAACTGTCCAGATTTACTAGGCCAGATCCAAACATCAGGCAATGTTGGATCTCTCTGGAGATTGAACAGCCATTCTTCCAAGGTTTCTAGTTCTGTAGCTGCCTGTTGAGAGATTGGCAGATGGAACATGGAGAACAAATCCTGAGTTTGTAAGAACTCTCTGACAGAAACCTTATCATCCAAGAGAAAAGAGAAAAGCCTTGGCAATCTGAGGCTAAGTGGTCTTGAAAAACCACCAACATGCCAAGCATCCAGCCAAAAGAGAGCAGAATCGCCCATATTAACTTGCACTGAAGCAATGGACCTATATGTGTCAGCAAGCTTGAGGATGTCTTTCCACCAGAAAGAGCCAGTTAGGACTGTTGCATGGGATACTACTCCATCATAATAACTATCCCAAATCAATTGAACCCAAGGAACCTGCTGTTTGTTGTAGAACTTATGTATTTGTATGAGGAGCAGACCTTGATTCTGGACCTTGAGATTTAAGATGCCAAGACCTCCCTTATCCTTCGGCCTACAAACTAAATCCCAGGCAGCTAGGGATTGCTTAGGCACCTCAGAATTTCCTCTCCACAGGCACTGTCTGAAAATCCTATCCAACTGTTTGATAATACCAGGTGGTATATTCAAGCTACAGAGGAAGTATATGGGCATGGAAGTAAGCACAGATGTGAGCAATTGCAACCTGGATCCTTGGTTGAGCATGGCTGAACTAACAGATAATCTTCTTTCAACACTATCCACTAATGGCATGAAATCAATGATTCTAGGTCTCGTAGTACCAAGTGGCAAACCCAGATATGTGAAAGGTAAGTGCTCTAGCTTACATCCCAGAATGGAAGACAATCGCTGTGCCCCTATGGAATCAACATTAAGTGGCACCATTGATGATTTTGAATTAACCTTCAGGCCAGTGGACTGTTGGAAGATATGAAGCATATTTTTAAGAGCTACCAACTATTCCTCAATTGCAGAAAGGATAATTATTGTGTCATCTGCGTATTGAATGATAGGAAAATCAGGGTCCTGAGATGGGACGGGTAGTGTTAGAACTCCCTTAGCCAGCATGTCATTGACCACGGATTCCAATAAATCAGCAGCTATGACAAATAAGAGAGGGGATAATGGATCCCCCTGTCTGACCCCACATTTACATTTAAACTGCTTACCAGGCACCCCATTAAGCAGAACAGATGATGATCCTGAGGAGAGAATCTGTTTAATCCAAGAAATCCATTTGGCATCAAAACCTTTGTGCTGAAGAACTTGTAAGATGAGGTCATGCTCCACTGTGTCAAAAGCTTTAACAAAATCCAATTTCAGAATGATAATTGGTCTTTTTGATTGGTTGCATTGATGTATATATTCAAAAGCCCAAGCCAGGCAGTCCTGGATGGCTCTGCTCTTTAGAAACCCATATTGGTTCTTATGGATGCATTGTAGAATGACCTTCTGAAGTCTGTTAGCTAAAAGCTTAGTGAGGAACTTGAGGCATGTGTTAGTGAGAGAGATGGGTCTAAAATCCTTAGGTCCCTCAGGAGATAGCATCTTTGGAATTAAGGTAATAAGAGATACATTAATTTTTTCCAAAGATAGCCTCCCATCATAAAACCTTTGAATGAGAGCCAAAAAATCCTTCTCAAAGATGGGCCAACACCTCTTAACAAAAAGACCATTAAAACCATCCGGCCCAGGAGCTCGATCAGTCGGCAACTCCTGAAGGACAGTGTTGATTTCATCAGCAGTAAACGGCTCAGACAGACTGCTAAGTCCCTCGACAGGTTGAATAAGGGCTGGCAAATCAAAGCCCATATTGATACCTTGGGCCTGGCCCATTCTGCTTTTAAAAGAGGACCAAAGGATTCCCTCCATTTGAGAGTGATCAGAAACTGGGTCAACACCTGCAACAGAGAGGCTTGCAATCGTGTTCCTGCGCAGACGTTCTGAAGCCATTGCATGAAAAAACTTAGAATTTTCCTCGCCCACCTTAATATAACGGATAGTACACCTCTGCTTCCAATAAATGTAATGTATGTGAAGCAAATTCTCATGGTGCAACTTAACAATCCTCCGGAAGTTAAATTCAGGTGTGGTGAGAGGCCGTAATTCTTCCAGGTTATCAAAGAATAAGATGACACGAGAGCAATCCATTGTCAATTGTTTTAGGGCCGACAGGTTCTTGCTCCAAGCCTTGAGGGCAGAACGTAGGCGCTTAAACTTGGTTGTCAAGACGGCAGAATGAGATAAATCAGCAAACACTGGCTGGTTCCAAGAAAGCTTGACACAGTCCAAAAACCCTGGCATATCCACCCAATAATTCTCAAACCTGAAGACCCTGGATTTAGGTATATTGGTGTCAATTGAAACCACACAGGGAACATGATCAGACGACGTTTTTGCCAGGGGTAGAACGACTATGTTGGGGTAAATAGTAATCCAATCAGAAGTGGTAAAAAACCAATCAAGTTGTTCAAGCAATGGCTGTTCTTGCATATTGGACCAAGTAAAACTCCTGCCCTTTAATGGCAATTCTAGCAAACCCAAATGGCCAATAATCTCATTAAAGAGGAAGATGTCATTAACATCACCTCCTGGCCTGTTCCTATTATCAAAGGAGCGAATGAAGTTGAAATCTCCCAGAAGCAACCAATTCTCATCAGTGGGGATATTTATATGGTAGAGCCAACTAACAAAATTATCCCTTGGGGGGCCATCACAGGGCCCGTAAACGGACACTAGGGTCCACTTTTCAGAATTATGGACTGACTGAAAAGAAATTATAATGCCAAAGCTCTGCATTTGAACAAGGGTCCCTTGGAAGATGGACGAGTTCCAAACCACAAGGATGCCACCAGAAGCACCAACGGCCGGGGCAAACACGAAAGTATCAAAGCGCCGAGGACAAAAAGATCTACTTTTACGAATATCAAAATTTGCACACTTCGTTTCTTGCAGGCAAACAATGGAGCATTGACTCTCCTCAATCTTTGCTCTCACATCGCGCTGGCGAGCATCAGAATTCAGGCCACGGACATTCCAACAAAGCACATGCCAATTACGATAAGTTGTACTATCCATAAAGAGCGCGCATCGATAAAATGAGTACTGTCAGGCATAACCTAGCAGTCTCACAGACCACAGGCGCACTACCCAAAAGTGCATACAGTGCGACAAGTTTAGATAAAATGTAGCCATTACAGAAACAAAAACCATGCCAGGCAAGACCCCTCTGGCACCAATCTTTAAGTCTAAGTTTACTCATCATCGGACACCGGGGCAGAAGAGGAGTTATTAGGAGGAGCCGTAAGCTTCTCCAGAGTCAGATGTTCTGCTGAAATACCCAGGCGAGCTCCTACCGCCTGCAGGTCAGCGATGGGTGTTGGTGGAGGTGTCGCCTGTGCTGCATCTTCATGAACGCCAGAGTCTTCAACTGATGGCTTGGTCTTCTTGGCCCTCGGGCGGTGCAATGCAGAGGCTTTGGTAGGGATTGCAGAGGTTGGTTTGTAACCAGAAGCCTTAGCAGCGCTGCGCGTGATGCGCCTGAAGGGGAAGTCCGGAGTAGGAGCAACAGTCGCTAGCGACCGACGACCTTGCCTGGCCTCACGTCCGTGCTTGCCAAGCACGGGAGGAAGAATAGACCTGAACTGAAAGTCATCGTCGTTCTGTGGCGCTGCAAAAGTGATATGTTGCATGGGTTCCACCTTCTCATTTGAAGAAACTTGAGGTTCTACAGGATCCCAGGAAATCTCTTCAAGAAACACAGACGAGCGAGGCGTGGGAGGATTGCAATGTTTCATCAAAAGCTCAAAAGAGAAATCATAATGCTCAGGCAAAATGCAGGTGGTGAGTTGAGACTGCCATTGTTGGTCGACGGGTAGCGAAAAAGGAACCTTTCTAATAAAAAATTCAGGCAGCAGTGAGCGAAAAGACCTCTCCCAAATAAGTTATGGAGGGAGCATAGGACCATAAGCAATACGAACAATTCCCAATTGAATTGGATCAAGGGGAGCCACTGGGTGCTGCGCCACAACATGATGGACAGGCTGCTGAACCTCCTCTAGATCCATCTCTTATCAGAGTCCAAGGAAGGGTTGAGAACCATGGAATTCTGTTCTTGAACTATATCCTGCTGCTGGCCAAGTGCATCCTCATGTTGTTGTTGTGGCTGCTAAACCTGCTCCTCCCAAGGGCCCCATCCAGCATCATTGTCATTGTTAGCTTCATTGACATTCACACCCCAGCCACCCGCATTGTTACCCTGGTTGGGATTATGGTTAGGAGGAATGGCATTCCACCCAAGAGCAGGGTATGGTGGCATTGCCCAGAAGGGCTGCGGTGGGTTTACGCCTGGCATAGGATGTGGATTGCCATCAAGTGGCATTGGGTCTTCGTCAGCCGGAATCATAGCAACCACAAATTCTCCAGGCAAGATGAAACAAACTGTTGTCCAAGATACAACAGCGCCGCCCTAGTTTGCAAAATTCCAAAGAACCACAGAACGCGGCACCAATGCATTATCTGGGAAAGAAGCTCTGACCAAGGATCTAACTAGACGACGATCAGTTTGATTCCAGTAGTGAAACTGGCCAAAAGTGCCAACAACCTCAGCCAAGCTCTGCGTGTTGCGATAATCCAGAGGCACTCCAATAAACATCAGCCAGCCCGTTCTATGACCATGAATAGCTCTGAAACCCTCCCCCTGGTCGTGTGGAATAAACCTGACAAAAAACTCCTCTCCATCTTCATCCACACCAAGGGGAAAAGGAGGGTGCTGAGTAAACGAACCCCTCACTACAGGATCCTCCATCTCAAAAAGTCCTACACCTTGGAACCAAGTCTGAGCAGAAAGCACCGGAATATGCAGAGTCTGTGTAAGAAAATCAAGAACCTGCTGTCGACGGATAGCAACCAAATGTGCTTCTGGTATTGGCTCGACGATTGCCACCATGTACTGCTCATGGTTGCGTGGGGGCGTGATGGCAGGCGTGTAGAAGGTCCTTGGGAGCCGATCTTAGCCACCGTCGATGATATCATACCCAGCCGAAACAAAACGATGCGGGTCAATCGCATAGACCGCCATTGGCGATGGCAGCGATGCAGCTGGTGGCACGGCGGATGCAGGAACGGCCGGCGAAGATTGCGAGCTTGGCGGCGCTGGGTGGGAGACGGACGATTGGGGTTTTTCGGGAGGTGAAGGCGTTTGGTATGGGGAAACCGAAGAGGCCAGAGAGTTGTCTTTCTTGGCGCGGGCTCCAAAGCCTTTGGATGGGACTTTTGGCACCCAGAGAGGAGAATCGGGTGGTTGGCCGGTGCAGTCCCGTTTAATGTGACCTGACCGAAAACAATTCCTACACCGAATCCTATTAGTACAAGTCTCTGTCCGGTGGCCCATACCCAAGCACTTTTGACAGTCCCAAAACGCAGCAGCCATATTTTCAATCATCTCGTCAAAGCTCTGTAAATCCCTGACCACATCCTGTGGCGATGGAGAGGATTGCTCGAAAACTGTGGAGTCACGTTGGGCCAAACTCTCCTCTTCATCATCAGAAATTTCAATGGGCTGGGAGGAGGAGGATGTGGGCCGAGGTGCAGGCCCAGAGCAGTCCAATGGTGGAGAATCCGGAATGTCCACAAAGTCCGGTCCAATAAACTTCAAACCAGCAGGAGATCCGGAGTTGCCGCCAACAGATAACGGAGATTCCAGAGAGAGTTGGAATGAACCAAAAAGGATTGCCGGAGGCGGTGGGCTAGCTACGGCCATCACCGGAGATGAAGGGCCTGAGGCTTCCTGGGTTGAAACATGATAACCAGCCTCACGGACAGTCAACACATCCGAGGGCATGGGATGATAACTATAACCCTTACGAGCAGGACAGTTGAGGAACGTAGCGAAACGTAGTGATTTCTTTGGGTAACCAGAGATAGATGGACCACGCATTGAGGATTTACTAGGAGTATGTTTCATGGCCTGCATCCCAAGTAAAACCCTACGTTTTGTTGGACTAACTAAGGTCCATTCCTGCTGGCATTCCGCCTGCCATAGACGGAATTCTTTCTACCAATCTGGACCACCATGGCCCCAGAGATGAAAATAGCACTTGAAAAGATCGTAGACAAAACTACGCTGACGCAGAATGAAAAACCCCACTTGCTTGCATGAAACCGTGAAAGAAAAAACCCGATCGTTGAGGTATGATACCTTGAGATGAGAGCAATAACCACAAATTGCAGATTCAAGTGCGAGGCCAACATTATCCTCATCCAGACGAAAAGAGTGACGGGCGAAAGAGACTACCATCATGAAGTGCCCGAGTCGGTGGTCGGATGCACAGATCGGTTGAAAGTGCGCTGGATCTCAGCTGCCAAAGCCATCCCCGGGTTAAAGTCCAAACCCAATGAGATGGAGGCATGCACCACCATGGAGATGACAACCAACAAGGAGAGCAACGTGCGCCGGAGAGAGCGGTGCGATCAGAGATGAAAACCCACAGTCAGGTGGGCTGATCGCCGGTGGGATGGGTGGCTAGGGTTAGGGTGGCGGCTGGGTGGTGGAGGAGGGAGCCATCATGTTAGTAAGACCTCCGTGATGGATGCCCCCTTTGGCGGAACTCCCGAACAGGCCCCAAGATGGGATCTCGTGGGTACAGAAGGTTGCGGTGGTGGAATTAGGTTTTTGGCTCCGTATCTGATCGTTTGGGGGTACGTAGGTATATATAGGAGGAAGGAGTACCTCGGTGAAGCAACAGGGGGCCCACGACGGTGGAGGGCGCGCCCTGGGGGGTGGGCGCGCCCCATACCTAGTGCCTTCCTCTTTTGTTTCTTGACGTAGGGTCCAAGTCTCCTGGATCATGTTCGGTGAGAAAATCACGTTCCCGAAGGTTTCATTCCGTTTGGACTCCATTGATACTCCTTTTCTTCGAAACTCTGAAATAGGCAAAAAACAGCAATTCTGGGTTGGGCCTCCGGTTAATAGGTTAGTCCCAAAACTAATATAAAAGTGGATAACAAAGCCCAATATTGTCCAAAACAGTAGATAATATATCATGGAGCAATAAAAAATTATAGATACGTTGGAGACGTATCAATGTCGTATTTGTCAAATGAGCGGACCTTATAGTCAAAACCATTGGCTACTTGTCTCAATTCGGCATCCATAATCTCTGAATTAGCCTACAAGTTTAATACGAAAGGATTGTTGCATTAGTCGCAAATTAGCCAAAGAAAAGAAAGGGTATAATGGAAATTACCATTTTTTTAACCAAGAGATGAAACTGGGATGTTCGGCTGCTTGTTTTGCCAGAAGCTCATACTCTTCAACGAAATCCTTTTGGATCACCGCTCCATACGAGAATATGGCGACTTATCGACTGCATCAAATATCCAGGAATAAGAGAAGTTCAAAGGAATTAGAAGTTGTGAAACAATGTACCGAGATCTTACTCGATGTACGGTTGCACTTCTGTTAGGTTGTTGAAGAGATACAGCGAAATGGTCCGCCATTCTTCAACATCCAACCTTTAGTGGTTTCCAACCACTGGCTGGTGAGAGATTCTCTTTCAATAGGCTGAGGTTGGATTTACCCTTTTGATGTTCGTCAGCATTGTACCGAGGCTTTGGATTATGCAAATGACGATTTTTGGCTTTGCAATGTGCTGTCACGAAGTTTGCTGCCTCCTTAGTGATGAATGCCTCTGCCATCGATGCTTCTATTCTACGTTTATTTTTACATTTTGCTCGAAGCGTCTTTTGCATCCTCTCAGCTGAGTAGCACCAACGATTTTGCACGCCCCCCCCCCCGCCTCGGTCGGGAGATGCAAAATCAAGTGTTGCATTGGATTAAAGAAGCTTGGCGGCAAGATCTTCTCTAACTTGCAAATCAACTCCGGTGCAAACTGTTCCATTTCTTCTAGGAGGCCAGGCGATAGTTCTTTCGCACAAAGAACACAGATGAAATAGCTCAGCTCTGCCAGTACTAGCCATTCATCCTCAGGGACGAAGCCACGCAACATCACCGGCATTATCCGCTCAATCCATATGTGCCAATCATGACTTTTTAGACCAAATATTTTAAATTTTTGAAGATTCACTCCCCTCTTTAGATTTGTTGCATACCCATCGGGGAACATCAACTGCATTTTCACCCACAAAATAATTTCCTTCATAGCTGGCCTTCCAAGATTGAACCATGCCTTTCGCTTCGTCCAGTTCCCCTTTCCTTTCGGTTCTTTCATGTTTTGTAATGGTCTATCACATAGCTCCTCTTGATCGACTCTAGCCTTAGTATTATCCTTTGATTTCCCATCTATGCCGAACAATGTACCAAAAATAGCTTCGGCGATATTCTTTTCAGTGTGCATCACGTCAAAGTTGTGTGGGCAAAGGAGGTCTTTGAAGTAAGGTGGATCCCAGAAGCGTGTCTTGTGAGTCCAGGCATGTTCCTTATTATACCCCTTGGAATAGCCTGGATGCTCTGGATCTGGCTCGAGAGTGTTTAACCGATCTAGGGTCTGTTGGCCTGTCAACGCAGGTGGTGCAGAGTGTTTGACAACTCTGCCTTTGATGAAGTTCTTCTTGTCTTTCCTAAACTTATGGCCAGGATGTAGAAATGGTCTATGCAAGTCGAAGCAACTATACTTGTGCCCTGCCGTCAGCCAACGAAACTCAAGAGCTCCCTTGCATGTGGGGCACGGGTACCTTCCATGCACACACCAGCCAACGAATAGCGCATACGTCGGCAAGTCATGCGTCGAGTACATGTACCAGGCATGCATTATGAAGTTCTGTTTGCTAAAGGCGTTGTATGTCTTGAACCCATTATCCCAAGCTTCTTGCAATTCTTACTTATGCGGCTGCATGTACACATGCATATTCTTCCCCGGATAGTCGGGCCCTGGAATTATCAACATCAGTAAAATGTTCTTTCTTTGCATAATCTGCCCGGGGGGAGATTGAGTGGAATGACAAACATGGGCCAACAGCTATATGGGGTTGCCATCTGACCAAACACACTGATCCCATCTGTGCTGACGGCGACTCGACTTGGATCTGCCGTTTTTCCTTATGTAATGCATCAAAGCGCTTCCACGCTTCACCATCTGATGTGTGCACCATCATCACATTCCCATATGCATCTAGTTTGGCTCTTTTGCCCGTTTTGTGCCATGTCATCTGTCTAGCCGTCTCTTCGACCATGAAAAGACGTTGAAGTCTTGGTACGATTGGCATATACCAAAGAACATTAACGGGTATTTTGGTCTGCGTCTTCTCACCCATACCATTGTGATGCGGAGCATCCTATGGACATCACCATGTCAAGAGTTCGTTTGGCAAGTGACACGTGCGACATCTACTTCACATACACAAAGGTGAATCATTTCCTTTACACGTGCTCACTTGAACCCTTCGAGGATGGTATACTACTTGACAATACACTCGTGTGCATGCATAGGTATTGTCGGAACACGACGGACGACGAGGAGGAGTGCGAGCACCAAGGAACAACTACACCATCCGCGAGGGAAGCCTGGAAGAGGCAACGGAAGAAGACGGAGCTACTGAAGCTACAGCGGCCGGACATCCGGGCCAGAGGCCAGACATTCGGCGCCTGGGAAGCCGCGCAGGAGCTGCCCAACAGACGACCAAGAGCATCAGCGGCCGGACATCCTGTGGCCAGCCCGGACATCTGGTGCCTCCTGATAGCCCGGACATCCGGCAGCCCTCCTGGAAATCCGGCAGCAACAATAGAAGCCATCAGAAGATCACCCCACTTGGGCCGGACATCCGGCCAACTGCCCCGGATATCCGGCGTCTCACGAGAGCCCGGACATCCGGCCCCCAGTTCGGACATCCGGCGCCTTCCTGCGCACAGAGTCGGGCCAGAGGCCCATGTATCCCTTTCCCACTTACCCTTTCGTGACTTAGACTATAAATAGACCACCCCATCCTCCATTCTACGGTTAGAAAAGTGATAGCTCATTTGATAGTGAGCTTTGCTCCTTGTACCACTCTACTCTTGAGAGAGAGAGAGACTACTACTCCCTATGGGGGCCAAGACCTCCATCTAGGAGAAGATCCTGTGGGATATATCATCAAGACCCCCTCTTGGGCGCCCCCCTTCAAGACCTCCTCATGGAGATGAACTTTACCTTGTATCTTTCCCTTTGTTGGTCATGTACCTTGTGGATCTTGTGTGTTTGATTATCTAGTGGATGTGTGATTGGACTTGTTCCTGAGTGTTTCCCCTTGTGATTTCTCTCCATTCTTCCCCGTGTTCATCGTATTCTTCGAGGGAATCCACTCCAATCGTGAAAGATCGGCCTACACTGGGTTAGCCCCGTACCATATGGTATCATGAGCCACGTTGATCACGTATTTGGAGTCCCTCCCACCATTTTCTAGCCTTCTTTTGCTTGATTTCGTCCTAAATTCCAAAATCCCCACCAAAAATAGCCCCCAATTTTTTTTGTGATTTGTTAGTTTGATGATGTTTTGTTGATTTTGATCCATGGATTTGCTTGGTTTCAAGTGTATCTAGATTTCCCCCATATTTTCCCCCTTTCCATCCACAAAATCTCTCCAATTTTGCCCTTGGAATCATCCATTTCCGCCCCAATTCGAAAATTTCTGCCCCAAACGTGATCTGGAATCGTCGGGCCAGACATCCGGGCCATCTAGCCGGACATCCGGGCCCCAAGCCGGACATCCGTCTCCTGGAGTACCAAATCTGCACGGTTCTAGACATACACCCCCGGAAATCCGGACCCAACCCCGGATGCCCGACGCGTGTAGTTATGGTGGTGTTTCATCATTTTGTCCATAACTTTCACAACCGGAGTCCGATTTTCGCGTTCTTTAGCTCGTTGAGTAGCTATTGGCATCCCACATCCATCTAGATACATTTCATCACCATTTGACTCCATCTAAATTTTGGCATCTTTGCCTAGGGCTTCCACCATAACTTCCGCAAAACAACCATAGCCTTCTGCAACCTAAACAATTTTGTTCCTTATAGCTTTAGTGGTTGTTTGAGTTGCGATTCGAGTCTCCTAAGGTGTT
Source organism: Aegilops umbellulata (assembly GCA_032464435.1). Taxonomy (NCBI): domain Eukaryota; kingdom Viridiplantae; phylum Streptophyta; class Magnoliopsida; order Poales; family Poaceae; genus Aegilops; species Aegilops umbellulata. Next base: position 157,083,465 of record CP136056.1, read on the forward strand.
TTGGCTACTTAGGGACGGTTGCTTCTTCATCAACCACCACCATAACTACCGCATAGGCTTGCCCGCCATACACTTCCACCAACCCAACTTAACCAAATTTTGTTTGTGTTGTGAGTTGTGTCTCCTAAGGTGTTTGGGCTACTTAGGGACGTGCTTCAAACTTCGACACCGTGTATAGTCCACAACCTTACCCTCCACTTCCGCATTGCGTCTCAAAACACTTCATTGCATGTCCGCAATCCCATGGAGCTTCCACAACCACCACCACTTTCCCGCTACCACCATTTGAATTTACATTTGAGATTTTGAGTTCGCGGTTTTTCCGTTTCCTAAGGTGTTTCGGCTACTTAGGGACGAGTCTCCATCATCTTGGTATCTCCATCAAGATCACCGCAACTCATCATCGCCTCGATGTCATCATCGACTTTGACCACTTCACCATCATCCCTTCGTGTCTTACAAACGAGAAACCCTCGACGGTAATCTCGACGACATCATTGTACATTCTCCCTTACCATTACATTGTTAACCCCTAGCCCATTTTGCGTCACTTGCCTATCGATACTAGCCATGTGAGTATTGCCGGCAACGTTACTTGTGCACATTAGTGATCTACACATTCCATTGCATACATACCATATCATATTGGTATCATCATATCATCTCTTGTGTCACAAGATTGTTCCCGCATATACACAATTGCTATCTTGGTTTGTGCATTTCGCATAGTAGCTATCCAAAAAAAGAGAGAGAAAAAAGAATAAGCTTTTAAGCAAAGAAAAAGAATGAACAAAGAACTTGTAAGCAATAGCCATAGCATCACAATATATCATATGGTATCATACTTGATCATCTTGGATCATTGTGTGAGAAACACCGGGAACCATACATATATATCATACTTGGGATAGAAAGTTTATCCATTTTGCATCTTATAGGTTGTGCACAAGTGTCGATCCACCTATTATGCTAGCGTCTCTCTTGAGTTGTGCAACACGAGCGTTTTCCGTGGATTCCACATTTTGTGCTCATTTCTTGGTTGCACGATCCCATTTATCTATTCGTGTGTGTGTTTCCGAGTGCCATTCTTTGCTATGGGTCTACTTGTTTCACTTGCGAATTTGTGAATCTCTTTCGACATTATTGACTCTTGCTAACATTTTGCATTAAATTTTTGTGCCACTATCCTCACCAAGCTACTCCATAAGCTTTAGTTTGTAGGTGTGAGTGAACAAGTCCGGTACCAATTCCACTATTCTTTCATCTCACATTGAGTGAAACGGGATACATCCTCAACTTTGGGAAAAGGTAACCTGGTATTGTTCATCACATTTCCTACTCACCTCTACTCAAGTCTTGTGATGGATAGGCAAGGAATTTCACCCTTGGTCTACAACAACAACAATGAGTTCGATGCCACGAACAACTCCAACGACTCCAAGATGAATGCTCAAATGGAGGAGATCAAAGCCCTCATCAAGTCCTACAAGCGATCTTCCTCATCTTCGAGAAGACGCTCAAGAGCACATGCTTCCGAGCTACCATCTCCGGCAAGATCACATCGGCATCGACGCCATCACCAACAAGAACGTGAAGGTCAAGAGCTCAACACCGACAACCGCTCAACGACTTCACCATCTCCCTTGGCATCTTCATCTTCGAACATACGACATCTTCGCCAACAAGCACCTCAAGAGTACGCTCAAGAGAAGCTCCCCAAGCTCAAGTCCGCGACTTCCACGAGCTACTACGACCTCGACATCGACCATGTGATTCCTTTCTATGGGACTCAAGAACCCGAGGAGTATCTCGAGTGGGAGCACCTAATGGACGACTACCTCAATCTACATCAAGTTCTTCTCGAAGATCAAGTGAAGTGCGCCACAAGAAACTTCCACGACTACGCCTCGACATGGTGGTTTAACACACCTTCGGAGAGCTACGACATGAGTTGGCCCAATAAGAAGAAAGCTTTGCGGTGAGAGTTTGTGCCTCCAACCTACACGGAACAACTTCTACGCCAATTTGAGAACACCATCCAAGGATCCAAGTCCATCGACGAGTACTTCAAGGAGATGAAGACAGCCTTGCGACGAGCCGGCGTGGATGACCCCATGTCAATGAAGTTCCACTTCATGATGGGATTGAACAACGACATCTCCAAGACTATCTTCGTCGAGAACTACAAGTCCCTCGACAACAACTACATTGGTGCTCTCAAGGCGGAACAAGAACTCATGAAGGCCAAGGCTTCTCCACCCGAAGCACACTTCTCGAAGAACAAACTCAAAGACGACGAGCATGAGGCTAGTACCACCAAGATGTCCAAGCCCGATGAGCTCCAAGACGATGCTCCCAAGTTCGACTTCACCGCCATCCCTCATTGTGGCATTGATGGTGCCGAATCTACTTCGACTCTTTTTGAAGACGGTGCGGCGATGACTAAGACTATGGAGCCAATCAAGGAACATGCTTTGGAGGCGAGCGACATGGTGACGAGCAAGGATGATGCTTCCACCTTAGGAGGCGAGAGCGATGATGTGCCATCTTCGGCCTTCATCCACGGTGACGACGACGAGTTGGTTGAGCATGGGATTTTCCCTTCGACCACGGTGATGTATGATGACTAGAGTGACTTGTGCCACCATATTGAGAGCGAGAGAGTCTTCACAACTAGCCCCGTATATGATGAGTTTCCCCAATTCCCACGTGAGGAGAGCCACAACCCCCAACACTTGAGTGAGATGAGTGACTCTACCGTATGTGACTTTGAGTGCACCTACCTTGAGGGAGTGAGTGAACCACCACATAGAGAGAGTGAGATAGTTGATCGGTCTCATGAGGCCATTTGCATTTCTAACAACTTGACTTCTACCTCTATTGTGGCTTGTCATTTGGTGCTAGGTCCCATTTATAATGACGCACCGATACACGACGACTACGTCCTTCCTTTGGACAAGACAATGGACATGGTGGAATATGATGCACCCCCCACATGGTTCCATCACGATGAAGATGATCATCATTTGGTCTTTCCCACCTCACCTACACCACTTGAGTGGAATGAGAATGGTAACATAGGTGAAGGTGATGCTCTAGTCCCACTAGTGGACATTCTTGACATTGATTGCTTGCATGATGTTGATCAACCTGTTACCATGCTTCATGCTAGTGTGATTTCCCCATGCGATGATTTACCCATTTGTGATGAGTATGATGATTGCCATGTGGAGACTATTGGTTGTGATGCCATGTTACATAGGATCTCTTGTGACAATTCTTTAGGTCACATCATGTTTGACAATCTGCTTGACTTTTCATATGCTATGCATGAGATCAACAATATGTCATATTTGCAATCTCTTCATAGTGACTATGCATATGCCATTAAAATTAACCCAATTTGCACTTATGCCATAGATCACAAGCCCATGGTTATTGGCATTTGTTTTTCTTGTGATGATATTGATATGCTTCCTTTGCATAATTTATCTCATATGCCATGCCATGACCACCTAGCTTCGGATATGCATTGTTTTGGATGTTGTCCATTTTCTCCATATGATGTTTCCAAATATTGCTCATGGGGAGACCCCCATAGTTTCCTCATACATTTTATTAGATTTTGATTCATCCTATCCATTGCATGATCCCAATACTTGTGTGCACAATATGCTTCCCATGAATAAACTTGCTATTGATGTGCCATATACTTCTATGCTAAATTTGCATCCCCATCGTGTCATACACAATAACTATTCTTTCATGATGGATGACATGTTCTTATACCATGCATCAAATTTCTTTGAGCGATGCTTATCTTGTGCTAACTCACACATGCACATGCACATCATGATGGATAATGTGTATATTTACCACGCACACAATTTCTTTGGTTTGTGTCTCTTTTGTGTAGGTACCCATGAATACTTGTCAACCTCACAATCCCATGAGTTAAACAAAACGAGCTCTAGAGAGCAATGATGATTTGGGATCCCATGGATTTTGATGCGGAGCATCCCAAGGTCATCCCCATGGATCTACCATCGTCTCACCAAGTGCCTAAAGGACCCATGACTCGAGCACGTGCAAGAGCTCTCGAAACCGAGGTGACATCTCTCCTCTCACAATTCCACTTCGATACACATGTGACATGGTTACTACCTCAAATGGAGACTTTGTGCGTACTCAGGTACCGAGGAGTAAGCCATGGAGACGCTGTGGAGCAAGGAGAACCCGAAGAGGAAGATGGACGTCAAGAGATGGAAGAGAATCCGGCCGCTCCAGAACCAGCGGTACTACCGCTCCCTCCCGCGGTACTACCGCTCCCCACTGCCGCGCCACTTCCGCTGACGAGCAGTACTACCGCCATGCGCCCGGTACTAAAAAACTTCCGGAGCGGTACTACTGCTCAACCTAAGCGGTACTACCGCTGACGAGCGGTACTACCGCTCAACCTAAGCGGTACTACCGCTGACCGCGGTACCACCGCCCTCTGGCCGGTACTACCGCCCTGCCTGCGCGCAGAGAGCGGGCCTAGGGCCCATGTACCCCACTTTCACTTACCCTTTCGTGGATTTAGACTATAGATACTCCCCCACCTCATTCGAGCTGAGGTTAGCGTTGATTTAGCTCATATGTTAGATAGAGCTTCGCTCATCCATCCCGGATCATCTCTTCGAGTGACCGCGGCCCCTCTACGGAGAAGATCCTCGTGGATTCAAGACCTCCTCATGGAGAAGACCCCCATCAAGACCTCCTCACGGAGAAGAACCGGTTACTTTGTATCGTCCTTTGTTGACCTTGGATCATCGTGTATCTCTTTGTGTTCATCGATCTAGCATATGTGTGATCTATTTCTTGTTGGTTGAGTGTTTCTCTCGTGTTTTCTCCTCGTTCTTCCCCGTGTTCGTCGTGTTCTTCGAGGGATCTCGCTCCTTTCATGAAAGATCGGCCGTCTAGGGTTCTACCCTACATCATCTTGGTATCATGAGCCACGTTGATCACGATTTCGGAGCCCCCTCTCTTTGTTTTCTAGCTTGATTTTGTTGTTTTTCGTCCTAATTCGAAAATCCCCACCAAAAATAGCCCCAAATTTTTTTGTGATTTGTTAGTGTGATGAAGTTTTGTTGGATTTGATCCATGGATTTGTTTGCTTTCGAGTGGATCTAGCATCTCCCCAAGTTTCCCCACTTTCCATCCATGAAATCTCTCCAATTTTGACCTCGAAATCATCCATTTCCGCCCCAAAATCGCCTCCCGTTTCGATCTATGAAAATTCCCGACCCGAGCGGTACTACCGCACGTCAGAGCAGTACTACCGTAACTTGCGTGGTACAAAAAAAAGTCCGGCGCGGTACTACCGCCCCGCGAGCGGTACAAAAAAAATTCCGGAGCGGTACTACCGTGTCTAGCGCGGAACAAAAAAACTGCCACGCGGTACTACCGTCCTTGACAGTTTCAGCTTTCCAACTTTCACCGTTTTGTCCATAACTTCCACATCCGGAGTCCGATTTTCGCGTTCTTTAGCTCGTTGAGTAGCTATTGACATCCTCTATCCACCTAGATAGGTTTCACCAACATTTGACTCCACCAAAATTTTCGAACTTTGGCATCTTTGCCTAGGGTTACCACCACATCCTCCGCATAACCACCACCGACTTCCGCAACCACATACGCTTTCCGTTACCACCATTTGACCTTTGCTTTGAGAATTTGAGTTGTGGTTTCCGTATCCTTTTGTGTTTCGGCTATCTAGGTACGGTTCGACATCAACATCACCACCGCTCATCTTCGCCAAGGACTACTACGAACGGCTACTTCACTTTGGTATCACTTTCACCTTGGATATCATCTTGGTATCGTGATATCGTCACTCTCTTGCGATTGCATTGATAACCCCATGGCCTTACTTTTGCGTCACTTACCCATCGAGACTAGCCATTGAGTATTGCCGGCAACGTGACTTGTGCACATTAGTGTTCATTACTTCCCATTATCATCGTGTTGCATATCTCGGCATCATCACTTGTGTCACAAAGTTGTTGTCGCATACACAATTGCTATCTTGGTTCGTGAAGCATTGCATGAGAAAAGAGCTCAAACATCAAAGAGCCAAACAAGCTTTTAAGCAAAAGAGGAAAGATAAGCAAAGAGCTCATAAGCAAGAACCATAGCAAAATCCAACATTAAGATTGTCATACTCGATCATGTTGGATCAAAGCATAGGAACATCATACATATGGCATACTTGGGATAGAAGTCGTTGCATGTTTGCTTAGTAGGTTGTGCACAAGTTCGTATCCGCCTATTGTGCAATCGTGCTAGCGTCTCTCTAGTGTTGTGCAACAAGAGCATCTTGGTGAATTCCATGTTTTGGCTCATCCTTGGTTGCATAACCCCATCTCATCTATTTGCGTGTGTGTTTCCGTGTACCATATCTTGCTATTGGTCTACTTGTTGCATTTGCAAATTTGTGAATCTTTTCCAACATTATTGAGTCTCACTTACAATTGCATCAAATTTTTGTGCCACCATCCTAACCGAGCTCCACCATAAGCTTTTACTTGTGTAGGTGTGAGAACTGACAAGAATTGGTACCAATTGTGCTATTTCCTTGCTACACATTGGAGTCATCTTTGATCCATTGTCAACATTGGTCAAGGTACATTGGATATTGGTTTTTTCCTTTCTCCCTCTCACATATCTTTGTTTGGAATGATGGATAGGCCAAGTACTTCTACCAATCCACTCTTAATGGAGCAAGACGACGACATGTCTTCCTTCGTCACCAAGAATCAACTATTTGGTGCACAACGGGCTTTGCATCAAGAACAACTTGCTTTGGGCGACCGCATCGACAATCTCGCCACCGACCTACGCCAATCCGAGATTCGTACAAGGGACTACTGCGACAACAAGCTCGACGAGCACAAGGTTGAGAACGACGCAAGAATGGACGAGATTCGAGCTTTGTTGCTTCGTTCTACTCCGTCAACTTCGTCAAGAAGGAGTCGCTCAAGTCGACACTCCGACGACACCATCTCCGGTTCAAGTACACCGACATCGAACACTCTTCGTCGTGCCGTGCGTCAAGATCGTCAAGCAAATCGCAATCCTCTACACGACACCGACTCTCAAGAGCATCGACATCGCCAAAACCAAGCCGCTTTTGCTCAAGCACAAGAACGGCAACGTCAACGACAACAAGAACAAGAGGAGCGTGCGCGACAACATCAAGATGCACAAGACGCCGAGGCGGAACGTCAAGAACAACGACTACGTGAAGCTCAAGCACTTGAGGCGCAACGTGCACTTCGTGATTCAAGTCGTGCCGTAGCCGATCGAGGCCAACAAGCTCGTCTCCAACAAGAAGCACTTCGTGATGAAGCTCAAAAACGACTTTACCAAGGCCACGTGCATCGCCAAGTTCCTCGTCAAGATAGACAAGCTCATCCTCAAGCGCGACAAGAACGTCAATTCCATCGAGAGCAAGAAGACAATGGACCCAATCATCGCCAAGAGCAACATGAGGAAGTGAACCAACTTCGCCAAGAGCGCCATGACAATGTCAATCCTCAACGACATGGACGTCATCATCCCCAACACAATGAAGAGCAACGATATGGCAAGCTAAAGTTCAACATGCCCAAGTTCAATGGAAGCAACGACCCCGAAGAGTACATCTCATGGGCATTGAAGGTTGACAAAATCTTCCGCTTGCACAACTATGAAGAAGAGAAGAAGATCGCAATGGCATCCCTCGAATTCCAAGACTACGTCCTCATTTGGTGGGAACAAGTCATTGAGCGCCGAGCGGCAAGAGGTGAACCACCCATCACCACTTGGAGACAAATGAAGGATGTCATGAGAGCACGGTTCGTGCCAAACTACTACAACCGCGACCTCTTCAAGAAGCTTCAACAACTCAAGCAAGGAACCAAGAGCGTTGAAGAGTACTACAAGGAAATGGAGATTGCCATGATACGAGCCAACGTCAAGGAAGATGATGAGCAAACTATGGCACGATTCTTGAATGGACTCAATCATCCTATCAAGAAGATTGCCGATTTCCAACCTTACTCGAACCTCGTCGAGTTAGTGCACCAAGCTACCAAAGAGGAACGGCAAGTACAAGAAGACTTCAAGTACGCCAAGTTCTCATCCAAGTCCTATGGTCTTGCCAACAATCAAGCTTCGACGACTCCAACACCTTCTACAAAGCCTTCTACAAGGAACGGCGACAAGTCAAGTTACAAGAAAGCTTCAACAAGCTCAAGTCGCCCTTCTACTACAAGCAACTTCAAGAAAGCTTCATCATCATCTACTCCAACCGATGAGACCATCAAGACGAGTTCTATCAAATGCTTCACATGCGGCGGCCGAGGCCACAAGTCCTTCGAGTGCACAAACAAGCGCACCAAGATCCTCAACGACGACGGAACCTATGATTCCATGAGTGAAGGCGAAATGGAAGCTCTTGAGCAAGTGGCCATGCACCGACAAGTGAACAATGAAGATGAAGATGACCAAGTCTTTTGCGATGAAGATTCAAGTCCCGCTCTTGCTGTCTCCAAGGTCTTGACTCTTCAACATCAACAAGTCGAAGATCAACGATGCCATATTTTCCACACAAAGGCCGGCATCAATGGACGTTCCGTCAAGGTCATCATCGATGGAGGTAGTTGCCACAACTTAGCAAGTGAAGAACTTTGCTCCAAGCTCCAATTGGTCAAGATGAAGCACCCTCATCCCTACAAGGTTCAATGGCTAAGCGACACCGGCACCATACAAGTCGAGCATAGAGTACAAGTCTCTTTCAAGATTGGCGCCTATGAAGACACATTGGAATGTGATGTCCTCCCAATGACCGTTTGCCACCTCCTCCTTGGACGACCATGGCAATTTGACCGAGGTGTCATTCACAATGGGCGTACAAATCACTATAGCTTCAAGATGAAAGGGAAAGAGTTCGTGCTACGTCCTATGTCTCCAAGCCAAGTACTCGCCGACAAGCAAGCCACCCATCATGGAGAAAATAGTGAGAGAGCGAACCACCAAAAAGAGAGTGAGAGACACAAGCCCAAATTGAGTGCCTCCACGATGAGCGACAAGAAAAACTTAGTTCTCTTTGCCACCAAACGTGAGATGAGAGAAGTGTGTGAGAACCCATCGAGTGTCCTACACTATGTCCTATTGTGCAAGGACGAGGTCACAAAAACTAACAACTCTCACGATCTACCTTTGGTGTTATCTTCTCTATTGCAGGAATTCCAAGACGTTTTCCCCGATGAGCTACCTCCGGGTCTTCCTCCACTACGAGGCATTGAGCACCGAATTGATCTCATCCCCGGAGCGCCGCTTCCCAACAAAGCTCCATACCGCGTCAACCCCGAAGAAACCAAAGAAATACAAAGGCAAGTAAAGCATCTCATAGACTATGGACATGTGCGTGAAAGTTTGAGTCCTTGTGCCGTACCGGTCATTCTTGTTCCAAAACGTGACGGTAGCTCTCGCATATGCTCCGATTGTAGACCTATCAATGCTATCACTGTTAGATATAGGTACCCCATTCCACGCCTTGATGACATGCTTGATGAACTTAGTGGTGCCACTATCTTTTCCAAAATCGATCTTAAAAGTGGTTACTATCAAATCCGCATACAAGAGCGTGATGAATGGAAAACCGCTTTCAAAACAAAGTTTGGTCTCTATGAGTGGTTAGTCATGCCTATGGGTTTATCGGAAGCACCCGGTACTTTCATGCGTCTTATGCATTACGTCTTTCGTCCTTATCTTGGTGAATTTGTTGTTGTCTACTTTGATGATATACTTGTGTTTAGCAAATCTCTCAAAGAGCATGTCACCCACCTTCGCACCGTGCTACAAACTCTTCGAAAAGAGCAACTTTATGCTAATATGGAAAAATGCCTATTTGGTGTTGACAAGCTTGTTTTCTTGGGTTTCGTAGTTTCTTCTAAGGGTGTTCATGTTGACGAAACTAAGATCAATGCTATTAAAACTTGGCCCCAACCAACCAATTTGCAACAAGTGCGTAGTTTTCTTGGTTTAGCCGGTTTCTACCGTAGATTTGTGAAGGATTTTAGCACCATTGCTTCACCTTTACATGCTTTGAGTAAGAAAAATGCACCATTTGTTTGGGGACCATCTCAAGATATTGCTTTCAATGAGCTTAAGAATTTGCTTACTCATGCCCCCGTGCTTGCATTACCCAACTTTGACAAACCTTTCGAAATACATTGCGATGCTAGTGGTAATGGCATAGGAGGTGTGTTAACGCAAGAGAAGCGCCCCATTGCATACTTTAGTGAGAAACTCTCCGGAGCGCAACTCAATTACCCCATCTATGACAAAGAGCTTTATGCTTTAGTGCGAGTTTTGCATGAATGGGAACATTACCTTCGCCCTCATGAGTTCATCATCCATACCGACCATGAAACACTTAAATATCTTAAGGGTCAAACTAAGTTGAACAAGCGTCATGCTAAATGGACTGAATTTATTTAATCATTTCCTTATGTCATCAAGTATATTAAGGGTAAGGAAAATGTTGTGGCGGATGCGCTTTCCCGTATATGCATGCTTGTCACTACTCTTGAGTTGAATGTCATTGGTTTTGAGCATATCAAAGAATTATATGAACATGATCCTACATTTGCAATACCTTATGCCAAGTGTTTGATGCATACTTCTTGGGAGCGATACTATATCAAAGATGGATATCTTATGAGAGCTAACAAACTTTGCATTCCCGAGTCCTCTTTGCGTTTGTTGCTTTTGCAGGAATCTCATGGTGGTGGACTCATGGGACACTTCGGACGCGACAAGACATTTGCTACGCTCTCTAAGAACTACTTTTGGCCCAAGATGCATCGGGACGTCAATCACTTCACCAACCGGTGTTATACGTGCCGCAAAGCTAAGTCCAAAGCCCAATCTCATGGCCTCTATATGCCACTTCCAATTCCATATCAACCATGGGAAGATATTAGTATGGACTTTGTGCTCGGTTTGCCTAGAACTCGAAATGGCAAGGATTCCGTTTTTGTTGTTGTGGACCAATTCTCCAAAATGGCTCATTTCATTCCTTGCAACAAGATAGACGATGCTTCACATGTTGCAAATTTGTTTTGTAGGGAAATCTTGCGCCTTCATGGAGTGCCAAAGACGATTGTCTCGGACCGCGACGTCAAGTTCTTGAGTTACTTTTGGAAGACCTTGTGCGCCAAGCTCGGAATCAAGCTTCTCTTCTCCTCGGCATACCATCCTCAAACTGACGGCCAAACGGAGGTGACCAACCGTACGCTCTCCACCCTCCTACGCGTGTTGATAAAGAAGAACATCAAGGAGTGGGAAGAGTGCCTACCGATCGCCGAGTACGCCTACAACCGAGCAAGACATTCGACTACCGGCAAGTCCCCCTTCGAGGTCGTCTATGGCTTCAACCCATTGTCCCCATTGGACATTCTACCTCTACCGCTTCAAGAGCGCACAAACATGGATGCGAGTGCCCGAGTCAACTTCCTCAAGAAGATGCATGAAGATACAAGGAACACCATCGAGCGCCAAGTACAACGACTCGCGACCAAGCTCAACGTCAACAAGCAACCCATGATGTTCCATGTTGGAGATCTTGTGTGGCTACACCTTCGCAAGGATCGCTTCCCCAATGAACGCAAGTCCAAGCTACTACCTCGAGCGGACGGACCTTTCAAGGTGCTTGCACGCTACAACAACAACGCTTACAAGATCGACATCCCACGCGACAAGTACTCCGTGAGCGACATCTTCAACATCAAAGATCTCTCCCCGTACCATGGTGATGAGGATTTCGATCCGAGGTCGGATCTTTCCCAAGGGAGGGGAGATGATGCGGAGCATCCCAAGGTCATCCCCATGGATCTACCATCGTCTCACCAAGTGCCTAAAGGACCCATGACTCGAGCACGTGCAAGAGCTCTCGAAACCGAGGTGACATCTCTCCTCTCACAATTCCACTTCGATACACATGAGACATGGTTACTACCTCAAACGGAGACGTTGTGCGTACTCAGGTAGCGAGGAGTAAGCCATGGAGACGCTGTGGAGCAAGGAGAACCCGAAGAGGAAGATGGACGTCAAGAGATGGAAGAGAATCCGGCCGCTCCAGAACCAGCGGTACTACCGCTCCCTCCCGCGGTACTACCGCTCCCCACTGCCGCGCCACTTCCGCTGACGAGCAGTACTACCGCCATGCGCCCGGTACTAAAAAACTTCCGGAGCGGTACTACCGCTCAACCTAAGCGGTTCTACCGCTGACGAGCGGTACTACCGCTCAACCTAAGCGGTACTACCGCTGACCGCGGTACTACCGCCCTTTGGCCGGTACTACCGCCCTGCCTGCGTGCAGAGAGCGGGCCTAGGGCCCATGTACCCCACTTTCACTTACCCTTTCGTGGATTTAGACTATAGATACTCCCCCACCGCATTCGAGCTGAGGTTAGCGTTGATTTAGCTCATATGTGAGATAGAGCTTCGCTCATCCATCCCGGATCATCTCTTCGAGTGACCGCGGCCCCTCTACAGAGAAGATCCTCGTGGATTCAAGACCTCCTCACGGAGAAGACCCCCATCAAGACCTCCTCACGGAGAAGAACCGGTTACTTTGTATCGTCCTTTGTTGACCTTGGATCATCGTGTATCTCTTTGTGTTCATCGATCTAGCATATGTGTAATCTATTTCTTGTTGGTTGAGTGTTTCTCTCGTGTTTTCTCCTCGTTATTCCCCATGTTCATCGTGTTCTTCGAGGGATCTCGCTCCTTTCGTGAAAGATCGGCCGTCTAGGGTTCTACCCTACATCAGATTTCCTTTCCCACCGCTCACTTCGCGCAAACACTTCGCGCATTTATTTTACATGGCCCTCACATGGTTATAGGTTGTTGTCCGTTATATATCCTTTTCCCACCTTGCCATGTTCACTTTGCATGATATGCCCATTCCTATGCCTTTGCCATGCGTTTGTGACCCATGCTGTGCATTACACATGATGATTGATTCTAGTACTTGTATGTGTATTTGCAAGCGTGTTGGAGATATTGTTTGTTATTGCCATGATTGCTTTGTGCCCCATGCCTATGACGATACTATGATCTTGCTTTGTGTTCATGCTTGCGATATGTCATGTGCATTGCCTATGCCCATTACTTGCTCACATGACATGATTGCCATGATTTCCTCTAGTGTGTTGCATCTTTGCTCCACTAGCTTGCACGACTTGATTTCTATGGTTGCTTGCCTTGTTGCATCACCGATGATTCATACTTGCTCATTCCATGCGGTTGATGACAACCATTTACATGCTTTGCACATGATTGTAATTGCTTTTTGTCATATCTCTCCATATGCTTGATTTGACATGTATTGAGTGCAACAATGCCTTTAGTCTTGATAATGAGTTTGCCCCCATTGCATTCTCACATATATTTGGAGATTTTGACATATTCCTTGTGCAGAATGCTTGTCTTACCTCTTTGCACCATGTACCTAGTGCTATGAATATTGCCATTGTTGCATCATATTATTCATGCACTTGTGTTTCTAATAGTTATGTGCAAAAGAAGAGAACCATCATGATGGATAATGTGTTTATCTACCATGCACACACTTTCTTTGTGTTGTTTTGTGCATGTGTAGGATACTTGGACTTTGTCTCAACTTCCACTTCACGTGAGTTGACCATTCGAGCTCTTGAGAGTGAACCACCTTCTACCACGACGATTCAACATCACACTTGCTTGTACTTCGGCATTGTGAAGGACGCACAAGGACACGCTTTCACGGTGATATCCTTCTCTTTTGAGAACCCCCAAACCATGATCATGGATATTATGGATCATACTACTTGTGTTGCTTTGCCCACGAGACTTATTGTTCATCTTGGATCACTTGATTGCACACTTGTTAGAGATCTTGCTTCGACTTGTCATTTTAACCATTCCATGCATCATGATATATATGCCTTGTGTGTTGCATCCAATTCTTGGATTACTTGCTCCTCTCATATGTTTGGTTGCAACAATGTCATCACTTCACATATGCCATGTCCCATTGATTACTACATGCTTGCCTTGATTGCCTCACACTTGTTGAACAATTGCTCTTTCCATTGTGTTGAGTGCCACACGATATTCACTACACCCCATGCACATTATGCTTGGATTGTCTTGAACTTGACCCATGTGTTTAGACACTTCATTTATTTGGTGTAGTGAGTGATTCATAAGTCTACCATAGACCTTTCATTGAGCAATTTGTGAATGCTTGCTATGACCTCGAGGTAGATGCTTATTTTCTTGACACACATATTTGCATCACTACCTCACATTTCCATGCTTGTCCCCATGATATCTTTGCTTGTGATCAATTGATATGCTTACATGCCATGTCACAATCCTTTGTCAAACCATATACTTTGCATGATGACGACACTTGTTTGGTGAATCACCTCTTGAATGCTTGGTTTTGCACTAACGCTAACCACATTTGTTTTTCCAACTGTTTGTTGTCCTTACTCCGTTTGAAGAAATCACAAGACGGTGCGACATTGGAGAGTGCCCATTTCGAGCTTCAAGATAACAAGTACTTGGTGAACGTCCACTTCTACACGGCGAAGCAATCTCTTTCCCATGGTGATTTGGTTTTCGATCCGAGGTTGGATCTTTCCCAAGGGAGGGGAGATGATGCGGGGCATCCTATGGACATCACCATGTCAAGAGTTCGTTTGGCAAGTGACACGTGCGACATCTACTTCACATACACAAAGGTGAATCATCTCCTTTACATGTGCTCACTTGACCCCTTTGAGGATGGTATACTACTTGACACTCCACTCATGTGCATGCATAGGTATTGCCGAAACACTACGGACGACGAGGAGGAGTGCGAGCGCCAAGGAACAACTACACCATCCGCGAGGGAAGCCTGGAAGCGACGACAGGAGAAGACGGAGCTACTGAAGCTACAGCGGTCGGACATACATCCGGCACTTGGGCAGCCGCGCAGGAGCTGCCCAACAGACGGCCAAGAGCATCAGCGGCCGGACATCCGGCGGCCAGCCCGGACATTCGGCGCCTCCTGATAGCCCGGACATCCGGCATCCCTCCCGAAAATCCGGTATCAACAACAGAAGCCAACAGAAGATCACCCCGCTTGGGCCGGACATCCGGCCAACCGCCCCGGACATCCGGTGTCTCACGAGAGCCCAGACATCCGGCCCGCAGCCTGGACATCCGGCGCCTGCCTACGCGCAGAGTCGGGCCAGAGGCCCATGTATCCCTTTCCCACTTACCCTTTAGTGACTTAGACTATAAATATACCACCCCCTCCTCCATTCTAGGGTTAGCAAAGTGATAGCTCATTTGATAGAGAGCTTTGCTCCTCGTACCACTCTACTCTTGAGATAGAAAGAGACTACTACTCCCTATGGAGGCCAAGACCTCCATCTAGGAGAAGATCCTGCGGGATATATCATCAAGACCCCCTCTTGGGCGGCTCCCTTCAAGACATCCTCATGGAGATGAACTTTACCTTGTATCTTTCCCTTTGTTGTTCATGTACCTTGTGGATCTTGTGTGTTTGATTGTCTAGTGGATGTGTGATTGGACTTGTTCTTGAGTGTTTCCCCTTGTGATTTCTCTCCGTTCTTCCCCGTGTTCATCATGTTCTTCGAGGGAACCCACTCCAATCGTGAAAGATCGGCCTACACCGGGTTAGCCCCGTATCACGTTGTCTACCACAACATACCTGGAAGAATTGCAAATGGGACAATAGTTCAAGTCCTCATACTGAAGCCTAAATAAGACACGCCCTTTCTCAGAGGCATGTATCTTCTCATAGGGCATCTTAAGAGCACGGAGGATTTTGTCTGACTGGTACAGGTTTGGAGGTAGCACATGGCCTTTGGGTAGAAATCGTCCGAATACTGTCATCATCGCGTCGTAGCATTGTCTGCCCAAGTTGAATTGAGCCTTGAAAGCCATTATTTGTGAGATGGCATCTAGCTGACAAAGCTTAGTGTGCTCGTGGAGAGGACATTTTGAGGACTCCAACATTTCAGTGAAGGCCTTTGCAGATTCCTCCATCTCCTCGTTCGAGTCCCGAGCATTGTCAAGGTCTTGCACCATGTCTGCGGTCCCAGTACCATGCTCGTCGGTGCAACGACGAACCTCGGCTCTGGCACATTGGGCAGACTCACCATGTAATGTACAGACCGTGTAACCAGGCGTAAAACCAACCTTCTACAGGTCTTTACTCATTTCAAGCTCGTCCCTCTTTTTATAGTTGTCGCAACGGGCACAGGGGCACCAGCTAAATTCTTGGCCATTTGCAAATGCGGCTCTAACAAACACCTTGGTTTTTGTTAACCATTCCTTGGTCCAATCTTTCTGACTAGTGTAACCGGTGTACATCCATGCATGATCACTCATATTGACTTCCTACTGGACACACAAGAAAAATATACATAACTAAGAAAATCATATCCATCAGTTAATGGAGTTTGTTAGTTGTATTACCTCCATGCAACTTACACGCTAATAGGTAAAGATAGGTCATAATCCCACCCGAGTATGTGTAGATCGGGTTCGTTTTCCCATGCTCTGCTCCGGATCCAACGCAAAATTTTGGCAGCACATCCCCGCTGTTCTCATGATACACGTCTCGGCAATGAGCAGAGAGGATGTGTACCCGGAGAACAACAGGGAGGCACTGACGAAATTCTACATCAGATCCGGAGCTGAGCATATGGGAAAATGAACCCAATCTACACATACTCGGGCTGTCCATGGATAACGTTGGACAATTCGAAAGAATCACGATTATAAATATGCAAATGCATGCATATTTATAGATGTAACCCTTTCGAACGGGATACACATAGTGGTTACGCATACTGATGATTGACACCTATAGCTAGCAAGTTTCATCGGCACGAAGACCGGAATAGAGGAAATGAAGGGGGAGGAGGAGATGTCATTTGTGCTCACCAACGAACGCAGGGGCAGAGCTCGTCGAACACCAGACCCTCGCAGCGACGAAATAACTGCACATTTAAATCGAAAAATGAATAACATAGCAAGTATACGACACCGACGGCCACATGTACCTCGCACTGACGATACTTGCTATT